>OX422214.1:618272364-620672364 GCA_949130495.1 Sambucus nigra
TTAGTAGTTTTTTTTAACGCTTTTATTTTTGTTCTAATAAGACATTAGAAGTAATTGAATAATTTTGTTAAGAGGACATGCATATTAAAAACATTTTAAAAAGGGAGCTAGAAGGCTGCCAACAAGCTAGAACGCCCTCGACCGCCCGAGGGCCGCCTAACATTTTTTAATAGATTGATATAAACTAATCGCCTCATTGTTGATCATTATTGAATATACTTTTATGAGGTTTTAGCTTGGTTTAGTGTGTGCTTCTTTTGTGCATTTGGCCACGTTACGTCGGAATAATATCCTGCAATCACACTACATTTCAGTGGAATTGGCTACAAAACATAATTTGAAGAATCTTTATCTTGTACTCTTTTTGTTTTCTTTTTCTATTATATAGCATTATGTATAGCAATATATATGCCTTACTTAGTTGTAGTACAAAGCAACTTACAGCATGTGGTGCAATCATGGTAGCAGGAAGCAAAGAAGCACCAAGTGCACTCCTGATGTATGATTCCTGCATTAAAGGAAAAAAAATTAAAAAAAATTAAAAAGGCTAGCAGCTTTTTCCCTTGGCAAGAAACAAAGAAGTTAGCTAATTATTAGTTGTGGGTAGGTAGCACATTTTCTGTAAATTTATAACGCGGGACAAGAATTATAACAATTGGTAATACATTTTTATATATGTAGTACAAAAATGCAAATCACATGCAATATTGTTTAAGATCAACATAAGCCTACCCCCATCATACCACATTTTATAAGGTATGGCGTACCCATTCCTCGTACAGAAATGATCCGTGTTTTAGGTTCATGGTTAACAAAAATCAATCTTTACCAACCTGAATATCTGAATTTTTATTTTACCACCAGCAATTGTTGAAAAAAAAAAGCAAGCTAGTATCTTCTCAATCGCCACCAAACCCTGAAATATCAGTCGCATTCCTCAATGTCGTTAGATGGTAAAATTGCAAACCATATAACTCTAACCATACAACTTTTAATTAAAACCTATTGTCAACATAAGTTAAGGTAATACTAAACCTTGTGATGTTACCTGTGAATTCAAAATTTGTTGAGAGACTAATTTATCTTCATCCAACGATTTAAAGTAGACATCCACCATATCAGTAGGTTCGAGGCCCGATTTCTTCCGTAATTTCTGGACCCTATTCACAATCTATAACAGTTGAATTTTAACAACACACTTGTCAATTTGCAGTTGATGATCAATAAAATTAGTACCAGTTATATTCCTTTCTCTGCAAACAAGGAAAGTAATAATGATACCTCGCGAGCAACCCCCGACTCAAACAATGAATTATCACGACGTAAATCCAATATTACCAAAACATCACCTAAACATGTGATGAAAAACTTCAAAGGAAAGCATACAAATCATTTTATAACATATTTAACATCAAGATTTTACAAATCCATACCATCTCCTGCTGCATCCATTTCCACTTATGTCATATTATCAGGACGTTTGAACCCCCGGACAATCTACAAGTTCAATAGATATGATAGACCAATCAATATGATCGGCCAATATGGCAAAACACGTGTAGAAGAATGAAGAACAAATTTCACAAATCTCTTAGAACATAATAATATTATTATTCATAATAGTCTGATGGCAAGGGGAAGCCAAGTCCTCTTTATACTACAATATTTATTGTAAATATTTACCATTAGAATAAAAGACAAACATGGAAATAAATAAAACAATCCCAATCTAAAAAGATCTCATGACAATCCGAATTTTATAAACACGAACATTTGCGCATTTGATATAATCTGTTCATAAAAAAGGGACAAATTCCCAGGAAAAGAAGCTTGAATTTAACTATCATTGAATAATCATAGTGCAAGATTGATTTTAACATCATTTTAAAATCTGCAGACAAACACACTGACACGAATTTGTGGTTGTATATATGTACCAATACGCTACTTCGACCTTGGATAATGGATCTTATCAAAACATAAAGTTCAGAGATACTAATTTTGAGCTTCTCAAGAGGAAATATTTTCAGGTATCTACAATTCCAGAGAATCTTTCCAAGATTTATGGAGTCAAAAAAATCAAGCGGACCACATTTCTTTTTAATTAAAAATAGCCCAATTGAAACTGCTGTATGGCTAATAGAAACTGCTGTATGGCTAATAAAAATTGATAGTTCTTAAACAGATAATGCGACCCCCCCTTTTGTCAACTAATAGAATTCAGGGTCTTTTTTTTTTAAGTTTGTCACCTATTAATAGTATGATTTTACACAGACCCCTAAACGATTACAAGTTGGGGATACCTCCCTACATTGCGTATCTTCATAATATGTGACCAAAATTTGTAATCTCAAACTCATTAAAACATTTTGGTTCACAGATCTAGTTAAATGAAATCGGGACTCTCATATTAAACTCAAACCCTTATGGCCATACCCTTCAAAAATTTTGATTTTTGTATTGACCTCATGTGGATTACCGCTGTGGATTATGTTATGGATAAAGTGGTGGTGGGTCATGTATGGGGTAGTGGTTGTGTGGGTGGTCGTAGTAAGGGTTAGGCTTAGTAAGGTTTAGGGACTTGAAGTTGAACCAGTGTACTGAAAGCCCAAAACATAAGAAAGAGTGTTGCATGTCTTCCATTCCATCATTGAATTAGTCAAGGATGATGAAAATAATGTTTTGAACCTCAACAAATGCTTCAAATGCTCAATTGCCTTCTGCATCTTCTTAGTCTCAACTTCTGGTCATTTTAGATTGTTCCGGTGCACTATCATCATGTGACATTGAAGTAGAAGGCATGGGATATAGGATCAACAACTTTAGGGTTGAAAGGATTCAACCATATACATTGCCCTTCATGTTTAAAAGTATAGGAGTTTGAAGCTTCATCATAAACCACATATAGAACCGCCGCCCAAGGTATGTGCGACATTTACAGGAACATCACACCAAATATTGGCCAAGCACCCCATTAAAATTCTTACAAGACACCTTTATGAAATTGTAAAAGAAGAATTATTGACCCATGGTATTTCAAACATTTGTAAATGTTGTTCTAGTGTAAGTTTCAATATGTCCACCACAAGTCGTGATGTCTAATTCGCATTCCCAATTAATGATAATTGTAAACAATTTATGCCCTCAACGAAGGAATATCATGAAGGTACTTGGGCGCCTTGATTCGTAAAGCTTCAACGATTGTGGGAGAAATATAACCATAGTGAAGAGTATGATAAAATATGATATGTATGAAATTGGATTATGTTCGAGTTCAGGCAAAAGGCTGGGTTAAGGCAGTTTAAGAAAGGAATTGGGCTAAGGCAGTTTAAGAAAGGCTGGGTTAAGGCAGTTTAAGAAAGGAATTGGGTGCAGTTTAAGATGTGGCATTGATGGTGCCATACGAAGTTGGAGGAGAGGCTGTAAATAGTATTCAATTATAGCTGTCTGGTGTGAACAGTGATGATGAATAGTTCCACTTCCAGTCATGAACGTTGCTCAATGAACAAACCCCGACTGTGAGCAGTGTTCGGTGAACAGTATAATGTGTTTGGGATTTGTTTGGCTAGGACAGAATTAAGGTTGGTGTGCAGAACAGTTCAGACAGAGCGGATCTATGGAAGAAAGAATCGTCAAGGGGAAAGAAAATTGATACAACTTCAAAACCCAGGTTTAAGCTCTAATACCAAATGATGCCCGATTATAATGAAAAATTTAAGAAGAGAGCAAAGGGGAAGAGAAAGGCCCAAAAGGCAACAGCACACATGCCCTAAGCGCTTAATTAATTCACAACTCAAATCCAAATAATAAAACCAAAAAAAAAGTTGCAACTATAATTATAAGCTAAGACACCCTAATTTAATTCAAATGATATATCTTATAGATAAATACTAACTAAATCGTATTAACTATTGGATGAATACCAAATGCTAATTATCCTAAATTGGGATTAATATACACTTTATCAAAATACTAAAACAAACTATAATAAAAATCCATGACAATGTTCCGCATCAATATAAGCATAGCAAATCAATTCCTTCGATGATTCTGATAATATAGGATAAAAAATTAGAGATGTGTTCACCCAACTACGCACCTTAATATCTGTTGGCTTTAAACAGTGTGTACCAAAAGCAACTTGTCCAGCTTTTTCAAAAGCTAAAATATCTTCTTGTGGCATTGCCTTCACTTCCTTGGCTACAATTCCCATTGATTTTCCAAGCCGTTTACTCAACACACTAGGGGAATAGACACCAATCATAATAGTAAAATTGCATAGAAAGTAAATACCCAAAAAAATAAAAAATAAAATACATAACTGAAATTACATATCAAATACCTGAAATCAGGTTCTGCACGTAAAGAAGCATACTTGAAAGTATCATTGCACGGGACAACTAATTGTATATTGAGTTCCTCTAGCACATACTGCAACGCAAATGGAAAACCATAGTGATCAAAAGAAGACATAATAAATGATATCTCACAATCAATTAATTAAATATAAATAAAAGCCAAATTAATAAATTGTAATGTGCGCAAAATGCACACAACATTATGCTGCTTTGGACTATCTGATGGGAAGTTTGAAATTGTAACAACTGAGACTTAACCCATAGGAAGCTCCAAGAGTCTAGCTCAGGCCACCTTGTTTTACCTTTAGGACCAGGCCAAGGATTGGGTAACTTCCAAATACGCTACAATAAAAAGGATTTGGCCAAGGCCTCATCAAGGACGAAAACTTGAGAGTAGACTTGTTCAATGTTTAAAAAGGTGCGACGCGAGGCGTTTTGGCTTCAGCGAGGCCAGACGTAAACCTCAAAGCGTATTGAGGTGTAAGCCTCACAAAAAAAAAGAACAAAATAATATTAAATAAATACTAATAAAACCATAAAAAATAAAATAACAAAGAAATATAAAATAAAACTAATAAATGAAAAATCTTTGAGGGCCTTTCTCACATAGTTAAACATTTTTTTGTTCCCTGGGATGACTTTTTTACATATGGTTAATTTTATAATATGACAATAAATTAATCAATGCAAAATCAAATTGACCAAATCATTTTTTTTAGTTTCATTCACATTGGTTATTTTATAATATGACAATAAATTAATCAATGCAAAATCAAATTGAAAAAATCAGTTTTTAAAGTTTCATTCACATATTGGTTATTTTTTTAAAATTTCTTACAATTTACAATAGTAAATAGTATAAGTTAAGTGCAATTTTAAAACAAAAAAAGAAAAAAAACTTTGATACATTAGCTTTTGATAGATCGTTGTTGTCAAGCCTCTCCAATCAAAATCCTTGAAAATCTACAAACATAATATAAACTTGCATAGCGGTAAGTAAGGATGTCAATCCAAATCTAAGGAGTGAAACACTAAAAAAAATCATGTAGTTCATTTTTTATTTTAACAATTTTTCTATAAAAAAAATTGTTTGTCTTCTATTTTTTTTACGCTTTTTTTATATTAAAACAATTTTTCAAAGGATGGTGAAACTAAGTAACTACACTAAATGAAAGATATAAAGGCAATGCTAAAAAGTTTGGTAAAACAAGATCAAGTAACTCAAATAAGATATAAATAAAATGAGATAAAATCAAGGGATGAAAATCCACTTCTATTTCATGAATTAAATGCATGTAATTATTCAAGTTTACTACATTCCCAAATATTTATTTATTTCATCAATTGATTCTCACCATTTGACGAAATAAAAAAATATAGATTTAGTTAGGTAATTTGTCATCCCTATACGTGGTGGCTTTTATCTCGAAAACTCATTGGTTTTCTCCCAATCTTGGGAGTCATCGCCTAATTAGGGGAGAAAATTGTACGCAGCAATGGGAGTTAAGTAAAGTTAGTAGATTAAAATAACATTTTTTAAGTTAAGTGCGATTTTAGAAAAATGAAGAACTTTAACCTTTAAAAAACAAACTTCGTGATGGAAGAAGAAAAAGAGTTTTTTTTTTCGCGCCTCTGCAAAAAGGCGTGAGGCGCATCGAGACGTAAGCCTCAAATTCAACCCTCTGAGGCTTAAGCCTCGGGGCATTTTTTTCCTGCCTCGCCTCGAGGCGTATGCCTCAGCCGCCATTTTAAACATTGGACTTGGTACGTTTTGTGGAGAAATTTCGGTTGAGGCTAAGGACGTCGTAGACTTTTCAATTCTAGAAACACATGATGAGACTTATAACTTAAAAAGCAAGATTTGGGCTTCTAGGTGACATTTTACGAAAAAGTGGTCCTATTATGAGAAACCCTAGGTTCCACTTATATACTACGGCCAACCTCCCAACGCTGCTAGCAAACTTGTGAGAGCCAATGTTTTAAAAATCACTCGAGGCGTACCTCGAGGCAAATCACTAAAAAAACATCTTGAGGCTTAAGCAGAACAAATACCTCGTTTAGTTTTCCACTAATGTCATCAAGGAACTCTGCATCTGGATGTATAACAACCATCTCTCTATCAAATGGAAAAAATAAATAATATTACAAAAACAGAACACCTACAAGAAACCATCGAGATAAAAAGACCTAGAACACAAAATAGGAAAAAGATGACAATGGAAGAAGTACAAGCACTACCTAAGTGGTGTTTTCAAAGGTTTGTTGTGACGCTCGCGAATATTTCATGCAAGGTCAATGATTGTCATCATCCTATTCACACTTTGTTCAACGCGTTCTCCTCTCTGAGATGATATCTCGGATGGTTTTATGAACGCGAGCGTAGAAAAAGATATTAAGAAGATTCAGATAGGTTTTGTCACAATTACTAACACAAAAAACAGTAGTACCTTCCCTTGGACTTCAGGAAAACTGCAATAGTGAATGCTCTCCTCCGAACTGCTGCTAATTTTCCGCATGTTCTGATAAAGAACCTCCGTGAAGAATGGTGTAAATGGAGCCATTGCTTTACATGAAGTTAAAAGTACCTATAGTCGACAACCCAAATATCAAAATGCAAGGCAACGAATCATGCTAGCAAGAAATTGAATTGCAATCAATTAGGGTTGTGCAAATCAACCAATAAGCTGACAGTCTTATTGAGGGAAAACCGACCCCTTTGACCAGTCAACTATTTTACATAACAAAAACCAATGACAAACCAACGCGACCCGACTTCTTATAAACATATAAAAAAATATATAAATATCTCTCACCCTTTAATTTTCTTAGTGGTTAAGAAAAGAAAAATGGTACTTTTGAAGTATCCAAATAATAGGTATGTATTTGGGTTAATAATATATGCATGAACAATATATAAACTTGGGTTGAGGAAATACCATGTACATGATAAAATTGTCTTCTCAAAAGGAATTTTAAACTAGTATAAACTGATCTGTCAATCGAAACCGACCAGTGAACTGAAAAAATCAACAAAGCTGGCCAACCGATGACCCTCGGTCGGTTTTGGTTTAAAATTTTACAAAACCGACCATGTAAGTTTGGCTGGAAAAAACTGTCAAAAACCAAACCGTGCACACCCCTACGATCAATAGTTAAATAATGATTTGGGATAATAATGAATAACATATGAATCTTGTAATATATCAAGCAATGAGATATAAAACCTGGAAGAAGAAGAAGAAGGAAAACTACTTTTTACAGGTTTAGCTAATTCACTTCGCCCTTCTGTAACAAAAGTGTTTCTATAGTTTCACAACAAACAACTTGATTTCACCTTTTCAATTGTCTTTAAGTAAATTTGTTTTCATTATTAGACTTTTAACTACGAAAATCTATCATGAGATGATATATTCAATCCCCCCCAAAAAAGTGGCCATCAACCAAATTTTGAATTCCATGTATTTTCAATTCTAGGATCCCTTCAGTTACTAGAATTAAAATAAACCACGCACTTACACATGCTTTGACTATTCTGTATTATGATTATCATTTTACATAAAAGTCATACATGATAAAAAGTTGAAAGTGTTGTTCTGCAGTCCTCTTCCCCAGTACGGACTTTTAATCTCTTACGGTTGAGTCGCACATAAATATTCGTTAGACTATCAAGAAATTTCAAGAGATAAGGAACCGCCTACAAAAAAGAGTAACGTACACATGATGAGTACCTCGCTATCGTAACTACTGACAATGGACTGGCTCATGTAAAATACACTCAATTATGCTTGTTGATAATAGTGTGTCGGAGCACAAATGGAAACCTAGCTCACTTTTAAATATGTAACAGTGTAACATATGGGAAATGAAGTTATTTCAAGACACCAAGAATTGTAGCTACCCTCCCCCCTCTTGTACCATAATTTAAAAAATCTTTCCTTTTTCAGGGTTCACGCTTTATTACCAGTGTTTTAAATCGCGGTCGCGTAGGGTGTCGCGTTTCGGTTCCAAAATCGCGTCGCGCATCGCGCAAGCAATTCGTGGATTTTAGATTTTTAATTTGAAAAACATGTAAAAAAAATAATTAAATAAATAAGCTCAAAGAGTAACTCCAAATCATTTCAAATATAGTTATGAAGACATAAAGTACTACAACATTCGAAATTAAACACAGTAATAGGACAAAATTGTTCCAAACATAGGACCATTAAAGATCAAAAGTACTACTACAACATTCATAAAGAAATTACCAACTGAAATTTCAAAAACAATTAAAAAAAAGCAGTTGAGCTACAAAAAAATAAAAAAAATTGACAAATATAAAAAATAAAATAAAAAACAGTAAAGTAGTGATGTTTAACATCAAAAACAGTACTTACCAGAGTAAATCAGTAAAGCAGTGAAGATTTCGGGGCTGCCAAAGAGGGGAATGAAGATTTCAGAGCAGCCAAAGTGGGGAATGATAGCTGCCGAAGTGCCAAAGTGGAAGGAAGCAGTAAAGGAGTGAAGAGGTAGGGTTTTTTTAGGAGATCGGGGCCTGGATTTGAAAGGAATGCATTTTTTTGTTTTTTTTAAACCTATGTACTTACCAAAACAGCGTCGTTTTAGTAAGTCATAAGGTTTAAAAAAAATGCCCCGATTGCGTTCCTGTTGCGTCATTTCGCGCACTTTTGCCCCAAATAGCGCTCAATTGTGCACGCTATTGAAGAATCCCAGATAGCAGACCTGATTTCGTTGCGTTTTTCCTTCGCAAAAGGCAATAGCGCGCTATTGCGTTCGCAATAGCGCGCTTTTAAAAACACTGTTTATTACCAAAAATGATTTCATAAAAATTTAATAGACAAACTAACCGTATACAATCGATAAGCATCCATTTCTTGTCTAACAAAATGAAACAGACTCTCAGTTGCTGAGTTGATCCACTGATCAAGCACATTAGACGACTTCTGAAGAGATACTTGCTCAAAGGAATAAATGGTTCAAGCCCTTCGATCTCAAGTCTCTTTTCATTCTCAACAAGGAACCTATATGCATTTTACCATGGTAAAAATACATCTTTGACCTGTGTAAAATATAGCAAAAAAAAAAATTGTAATAATTGAGACCAGTGAACTTAAAATGATGCTAAATAAAGCAATATAAAAGTAAATAAAACCCTCGCATCCTAAGAAAAAAATTAAAATTCTACAAACAATACTCACAACACCATATACTCCGTCCTTTTTGAAACGTAAAGGCTCTGATCGAACAACTGGAGAGTTTATAATGTATAATCGTAATGCATCCTATACAACAATATAAATAAGTTGTAGTCGTTCAAAATATGTATTATGAAACACAAGCAAAGGTTATCCAATTAAAATAGGAAAGAGGTGATCACATCAATTTAATTGTTTAATAAATGATTATAACACTTACAGCCCCATAGTCATCAATAACTTCCATGGGTGAAGTATAATTCTTCAATCTTTTACTCATCTTTTTCCCATCCTCAGCCAAGACAAGTCCATTACAGATAAGATTTCTAAAAGCAGGTTTCTCAAACAATGCAGTGGAAAGGAGCATTAGCGTATAGAACCTGCACTTTGTCAAGGCACGACATAATTAAAAATTGCACTGAGAATTGGATAAAACTGAAAATTGAGGCTAGAATTGAAAACTATAACGATATTTTTAGAAAATGCAGCATAATTAAAAATGGCACTTTATGTAGAAACAGATAAACTGACCATCCACGAGTTTGATCCAGACCCTCAGCTATAAAATGTCCACGAAAATTGTTCTAAAAAAGTTCTACATTTTCAAACGGATAATGGATATAAGCGCAAGGCATGGACCCACTCTCGAACCCGCAGTCAAACACCTACAAAGAAAAACATAATTTTATGAGAAAAAAAGGATGGAAGAGTAGGATGTGGTTAATATTCTTTACAGTAAGCAGAAATAAGCGATTGATCAAGGCAAAGACTGCAAGGTTAAGAATAATAAATATTTCTCACTGATGGTGCATTACTCTCCTTTGTCACAAACCAAAATAAAAGTAAATATTAATCATTAATAGAAATTGAACCCCCCGAGCAACATCCCCTCCTGGTAGAAAAATAATTACTATTTTCCCAATCATGAATCTAACATAAATGTATTTCAGATCTAAAGAAAATCAAAAGAAAGCAATTTTTTCCTTGACATCCCTCGCAACAGCATTTCCCTTATCCCTGCAAGTAATCTACGAACTCATTCGATTGTAATAACAATTTACACCATATATACAGGGTGGTCCACGTATTTTTCAAGGCAGGGGGCAGAAACCCTACTGCATTTTAGGATTGCCTTCATATATATAGCCTTGAAATTATTTAGGGTATTAGTTTAATTTTGAAAACAAAAAGGTTTAGAAAAATATTTTTTTGTTCTAAACTAAAAGGCATAAAAAGGTAAAAGGTTAAGTAGAAACCCATTCCTCATACATGGGACCCCAAAAAGCAAACTAGTGAGTTGAAACACTACATTATAGAGGTGACAATCCAGGTTGTCATGTTTGTGCCGTATCATTTCAGGGTCATTTGAGTAATAGTCAACCCTAGCCGACCTTTTTAATTATTCATAACACTTGAACCACAGCGTGTCTCAAATTAGTTCATCTTATTATTCTTAAGTTTTTGGTTTCACATGTTTTTTCTAAAGATAATGGCCCAATAAAATAATATACCCTCTTATATCAACCGACACCAAAATCGATAGCAAGTCAAAATTGGGCGACCAATTCATTGACCAGATCACACCTTTGAAGTTTGTCTAGTGTCAACACAGGATTGTGGGGTGAACATCATAGTCCATGTAATATAGTCGGTGGGTAGGTCTGATCTCGGTTTTAGAAGTGGAACACCACCACACCCAATACAAATGCACAGAAAATAATAATAAAAAAAACCAAAAAGTCATATGTGCAAACCTCTATCTCACATCACTATAATCGAGAAAAAATGGATTTCCACTTCAACAGAAAACCATCATATTAGAAAACCATCATATTGAAACCAAAATTTAGTAATCTTACATCCTGCACACGTCGAAGCACTCCAAAATCAAGACCATAACTAGACGGAATCGTGATATGATCGATCTTATGACGATGCAAGTCAGTCACCTGAAAAAAGGGATAGAGTAATGGAGAGCAGCCAGTAATGCCCGCATAAGCATAATTAAGAAATTTAAACCTCAAAAGAGAAACTCTTTTCAAAAAACATTGGCAATCGATGCATATAAGAATACTTTTAAAATACAAACCACATCTGCAGAACTAACAGAAACAGAATTTCCATGAGAAACTAAGAAAGCGAATGGAAAAACGCGGAAAATTTTAACATGTAGTATTCTATTATATTTAAATTCTAGACTTTAATGTATGTGCATCAAAAGATAACATACACGAAGCCAAAGACGAACTTTATTTGTTCTTATCAAAAGTTTTGTGCTATGTTTAAACAATACACCAATTACGTTTTGAATGAATATGCATGTAGATGATGAGAGCTAAATTGGCAAGTGTAGATTACAAGCGCGAATATTATTTGGCAACATAATACAAGAATAAAAAATAGAAGGTATCAGAATACTTGTAGAGGTTAGGCATGATGAGATGCGTAGGTATCAGGCACACTTTTTCTATCCATTAGCATAGTTGTAAAGGTTAGGCTGCGCATGTAAGATAACCTTTAGTGTTATATTAGTTATGTACCAAATTTTTTGTTCGATGTAGGTTAAATCACAGGTCTTGATTACAGGAGTAAATAGAGATAGAAGCAACAATCACCATACTAATTGTTTACATATGCTACTTCATGAAGCAAAATATTAATAAATCATAAAAGAAATCACATCATAGCAGCAAAACATTAAAACAGGCAAAACAACAAAAATTGACAACTATTAGAACTAGTTCAATAATAAGGGCTCTCATGTAAGAGGTTGAGGGTTCACCCTCCCTCTCCTCACCTCCCCAGTAATATACATAAATAAATGGAAATAATGAAAACCTTCACACTAGACATCTTTTCCAGTTTGTTAATGGAATCCATAACTACAGTCTCCTCACCATCCTCGCTGATCCATACAGGAAGGGCAATACCCCAAAATCTACTTCGACTAACAGCCCAGTCTCTTGCATTTTCAAGCCAATTGTGAAAGCGTTTTTCCTGTAACAGAGCATCGATAGGTAAAAGTTACAGCGAGACACGGTAGAAAAATCAGTCCATGCTTTAAAATGAGGAAAAGAGAAACTTGTACTGCTTCTTCCTACTATATATTAAAAACAACTAATGTATATCTCAATAATGTAAGGAGTAGTCCCAATTTGTATATATGGTACTTTATAGAGAGGTAAAGGTCTAATCACATTCTCAGTTGTTTTAGTGGGGTTGCTAATGACATTTTAGGAGACCTTCGGAGCTAAATGTTACCGAACTATGTTTGTTTAGTTGATGTCAAACAAATATGAAATGATGAGCTGAGCTAGGGTAACTTGATTATTCATGAAGATTTGAAGAATTTATGAGCTTATTATGTCGAACTCAACAAATGGACGAGTTTTTACAAACCAATCTCAGGATGAGCCTTATGAGCTGGTCTCAAGCTTGATTCGTAACAAATGGACGAGTTTTTACAAACCAATCTCAGGACGAGCCTTATGAGCTGGTCTCAAGCTTGATTCGTTTTACAGCCATATATACATAATATATATATATATATATATATATATATATATATATATATAGTGATGCATCCTGATATTTAATAAAAATATAATAAACTTATTATTTTAGTTATTTAAATATTAGATTATTTATGTAGATATTGTTTAGATTATGGTTAGGATTTATCTTTTAATTAGTTATCTATTTCAATTAGGTTATTTAGTTCCCCCTTTTTAATTAGGAGAGGATTATCTATAAATAAGGCCTCCCTTGTAAACAACTTATTATTTGTGAAATTATGAGATTTGAGAGAAAATATGGTTTTATTATTGTTATTATTCGTGCATGCTCATGTATGTATAATTTCCGTTGCGTTTCACATTAAAGTGGATTTTTCACACAATTGTTTGTGTGTATCAAGGTTATGAGCTATGGAAAGCGCTCGGGGCACAGGCAACCTATTGTACGACGGGTACTCGACGACAATAAATGCTCCACAATAGGCCACCACAGTCGCGCCACCACCAGCAGTGGATGGATTTAATTTCACGGATGTATTTCAAGAGTTGAATGCACAAATAGAGATTTTGAAGGTAGAGCAGCGCCAAGAAGCCGTCCGATGGGTACGGTTCAAGGAGGTGGGATTTTGGCTCTCTATAAGTTGGACAAGGCTTGGAAAATTATCTGAGGCTAAGAAGTCCGACCAACCTCCGCATCATCCCCCGATCAGCAATAAAAATTCATTTTTTCACTTTTTCCAGAGAAGTTCCAGCTGCCCCCGGCCATTTCCGACATCAAAAGTCCCCTACTAGCCCTAAAAAAGTATATCCTTGACCAGATCCGACATGGATCTGGTCTCCGACCTGCAGATGAGACCCCCCGAACCCTGGAAACCCATCATTTGGCAGTTTCACCAAATCATTCCAATGACTCCACTTAACATTCTGACTTGATACGAAGGTCACCGGCGCAGATACAACATACCCAACGGCTCCCGGTCGGAGCACCCGTTCATTCTGCTTGTCGCCCAGTGATTCAGACCGACGACTAAGGTCTCCGGCCACAATCGAGGGTTGTACGTTCGCCGACCGCTTCCATGGTGGTTGGGGTGAGTGGCGCAGCAGCTATGGTTTGTAATGGAAGGAAAAAGGTAGTTGGGTTGAATGGTAAAGCAACTATGGCTTTACTTGTGGAGTTGAAGCTTTTAAACGATAAGTTGGGCTTTGAGGTTTTGAGGAGTGTGGGCTGCAGAAGTGGTCATTGTTTGACTTTGGCCCAATTTTAACAGACAAAACACTTGGGTTGGAGTTTATTGGCCAAAAAAAATCTTTTTTTTCGTGTGGAACAATTTGGGTCACCCCCGATTTATAAAATGTTGCAAAATATTTTATTTGAGCCCCAAAAGTTTCTTAAAAACTTTTTTTCACTACCTATAAAAGAATAATATTTTGCACTCCAAATTAAAAGCCCGATTTATTCAAAATATTTATTTACTCAGCATAGTCAGCATCAAATTAATGTGAAAAGGCCGAAAAATTCAAAAGACCTTGATATTGGCATGGACGTGTTCAATTCAAGGCTATAGCGCTCGGGACGAGATTTTCAAAGAAGGGGGAACTGATGCATCCGGATATTTAATAAAAATATAATAAACTTATTATTTTAGTTATTTAGATATTGTTTAGATTATTGTTTGGATTTATCTTTTAATTTTTTATCTATTTTAATTGGGTTATTAGTTCCTAGACTTGCTCCCCTAGTTTAGAATTATCTATAAATAAGGCCTTAGCCCTCTCTTCTAATCAACTTTTTATTAATGAAATTATGAGATTTGAGAGATAATTTGAGAGAAAATATGGCTTGATTATTGTTATTCGTGTGTGTATAGATTCCGCTGAGTTTCACACCATATATATATATATATATATATATATATATATATATATATATATATATATATATATATATATATATAGAGAGAGAGAGAGAGAGAGAGAGAGAGAGAGAGAGGGAGGGAGGGAGGGAGACATGGAAAGAGATGAAACAAAAGAATTGCAATCGGCTCAGATTTTGAATCTTAGATCTCCAAGATTAGACTTGAGAAAAGAACAATAATTTTGACAGCATTAAATAATTGCTCTGGTTTATAAAAAAAATGTCAAACCTTCACACAATCAGGAACCCAGTATGTTTACTTGTTGTTCTCTAGCAACTGATCTTTCAGTTTTTCCACTGGAACAAACCTAGGTATAAAAGAGAGATAAAACTCAATAAGAAGATTATGTTAACAAACCAACACAAAGACCCACTGACCACAGAACCACACAATAGTACATTGAAAATTAAGTATAAACATCAAGGAAAAATCAATTAGAAATAAAATGCATAAAAAGAGTGATCGTCAGACTAGCTTAGTAGCCTCTGGATCTACTTAACAAGGAAGGTTTTATTAAATCTTACTTAAACCGGTCTTCAAAACAATCACAGTGAGACAATATATGAATGTGTAAAGCTACCAGTCTTTACAAGCCTGCCTTTCACCTGAGCCAATATATATATATGTGTGTGTGTGTGTGTGTGTGTGTGTGTGTGCACATCATAATAGACAGCACCTCACTTCCTCAACTATGGCAATATACATATACACCACCAATGAGAATGATATTTAAACATATCAAAAACAGATATTTATATCACGCTACCGGACCTTGAAACTTATTTTAGATTTATGACTAAAAATTAATAACCTATATTGAAACTAATTAGATAAAATTAGTCACCATTTGACTACGTGTTTAGTGATTTCCCGTGCTTATACATAAGAAAGGTTGAAGCGTATGAATTATCTTGTATAGATACAAATTAAACAACTGTAAATATTCTTGCCTTCACTGCTAGAATAATATCCTTATCCGCTTCCTTGACATAGCGCCCACTAAAGTCAGTAATCCTTTCGGTAAAGCAGCCATCATCATCAACAGCCACAATTAGGTTTCCCCCCCCCCCCCCCATATAAAGGCAATAAAATGAAAGAGTAACCACATGATTTGATAGTGAAGAGAGAGAGAGAGAGAGAGAGAGCAGGAACACGTCTACAAGTCTGGTTTTCGACGAGCATTTGAGGAACATTCATAAAGCAAAACAAAAAATGGAGTGCCTGAAATAACAAACAAACTTAAATAAATACGTAGAAGCCCATAAGTGTAACAATTTTCGCAAACCTTATTAATAATATGATTATCAATGCAAACACGATAATCGTCTTCACCAAACGCAGGAGCATAGTGAACAATTCCAGTTCCACTATGAGATGTTACATAATCATCTGCAACAACTCTGAATGCCACGTCGGAAAAGTCCATGTAGTAGTCAAATAATGGTACATACCTGTAGTATAAAATATCCATTACTCATCTCTCCAATAAATAACGTTGAAATAGAGAGTTGTGGAATTCATAACACGTACTCTATACTGATAAATTCATTTCAAAAACTTTAAATTACATATCAATCAGGTGACCTTTAATCAAAACTTGTATTAGACAGCTGAAATCTTATAAAATGATTTTAAATTAATGAAGCATATATGATTCGACCATAACAACAGAAAACAAAAAAAAAGGCCATCCCCGATCTTTTGACCTGTTAATTTGATTTCAAGGATTGGGTGAACTATGTATGAAACTATATTCTAGCTTTAAATGCATAGTAATATATAAAATAAAATAAATATACATACTCTGTTGATACATTTTCAGATTAGTACCTGAAAATGGGGCACATGACAACTGCTACATATTTTTTGCCAAATAATGGTCATTGACAATACGAATCCTTATTATTTACAACACGTTCATTCACAAATACAAACACGAAGCTGCAAGATAGATTTCACAAAACTAATCAAATCAAGACTGAACAGGAGCATTCAATATCCACTATAATCTGATAAAATTAAAGTATGAAAACTAATAAAACATCAATATCTATCCACAAATGATGAAAGATAAAGTGATGAATTTATAATAAATTTGGCTTGCATTAAGGATGGCAAATTGAAGCCTGGCTGGCAGAAGCATCCCTCCATATCCACCCCCTACGGAAATGAATTCCAGGTCCACTATTTTCCGCGGTTCATTGGCTTGCTTAGGAATTCTTCACATTTGCCCTAAAGCCTAAAATACAATCTCGTTTATGCTCTATCTCTATATCTCCCTCTAAATTCACCAATTCTTTCTTGATTCTTTTGTCTCTCTCTTTGCTCACGTGTGAACGAGACGTATCTATTTGTTAGTCCATTGCTGTAAAAGCAATCTGTTCATCCTTTCAATACCAACTTAGATCGGCAACGAGTTGAGTTAACATCATTCACATGCAAGAGCTGTAGGAACCAATGAGATCCCCTAAGACCCAGCAAGTATTTTTCTTCTCAACAAACATTTAAACTGTATGAATTAAGTAAGCCTCATTCCTCCTTTCTGGCATCAGCTAAAGTTAAGAATTTTAGTGTATTGAAGCATTTTGGTCTGGTTTTACAAGTAACGATGGATACAGCATACAACAATGGTATTATAGCAGGAAAAGAACAGGGGATGGGGAAAAGGTATCTGGTTCTAGCTGCCGGGTAAACCTGACCCGGATCCACCGCTTACATGGCCATAACCTATGAACAACCAGTTAACCAGCCCACCCTGTGACCAACCCGCCCAAACTCACCCACCTGCCAGATCTACCTGATAGTATGCTACAATCTAGTATCATTTAAATTGGTCGTAGACTCACTAAATAAACATCTTGGGGGGGATCTGATAAATAATACCATAGCACTCCTTTATATTTTTGGAGAAACACATTGAAGGTACACTAAGAATATAGGAAAGCTACAATACTTTTACTACAAGAAACAAACATTTATTGATAACAATGTTAATGTAATTTAGGTCAAGAGACTACCCTTACAAAGAGGCATTCTGCAAAATAGATATCCAAGGACTTCTAAAATCCCCATTCGCCGTTATACTTCCACCATATTTGACTCTAATCGTAGAACACTATTCAGAATGTTGCTTGAGAGGAACTCTCCACAACACTACATGTTCTTTTTTCCCTTTACCTCACCCATCTTCAAATGTAAAAAAAAAATAATAATATTTTTTTAATTAAATTTTACCTCTTAGCGGAAAGTTCAAAAAATTGATTATAAAAATAAATTGGTAAACTACTCTCAACATTGCTTGTGCAAAAGTTCAAAGCCTCGCAAAAAAGCACCCCTTATACACCTATCAAGTCTCTTCCTAAATTCACCTGAAACCGAGCTCCAAAACTTAACAGGAATTCCCTCCAAAGGGTAAATCCCAAATATATCAATGTTCTATCCCACACCCCACCCCTCCCTCAAGCGCCTCTGATATACTCTCTTCCACATTAATGCCTAGAACTACACCCTTTGACATATTAATTTTCAACCCCGACATCACATTAATCAACTGAACAATTCTTACAAAACTCAATTGATTATTCTTACGGGTGTGATGAAGGGATTCAGTGTGAGCAGGGATAGAGTATTAATGGATCAAATTAGAACTTTAAGGTGCAAAGTGATCCAAACCTCAAAGCTTGAGGGGGTGAAGTGAACTATCGCTATATAAAAAATGAAAAACTTGGATAATTAGGTGGTTCAAATTCATTCATTCGAACAAAAAGCAGTAATTAAAAATAAATATGGCATAATTAATATACTGAAAACATGGGAAAAAACAGCTAAGTAAAAAAATAAAAGCCTTATCCAAAACATCATTAATTTCTAGCCCAGTAAAGCACGGTGGTCCTACATTGATCCCAATTCACTTGATCAACTTCTATTTTATCATCTCATCCTCTAATAATATTTTTTTTGCTTCCCAAAATGAACTTTCGCGAAGTTCAATGTTTGTAAAACATCTCGCCACTATCTGTTATTGATACCTTAATATTTTGTCAACACAATTTTTCCTAATAAAAATCACCTTTCGTTGTTTACATTGTGTGCAAGACACAACTTCTTAAACAACTTCAATAATGAGTAAAATGTCTTCACAATCTCAATGAATAAGAATATTACTGCATCTTCTATTGTTGCACCCCGTCCTATTGTTCTCTCCATACAGACCAAGATGGGGAGAAATTTGCTAAAGGTTTCATGTACTATTAACCTTTTGCTCTAAATCGATTGAGGTATCGGAGCATAAAACGTCACAGGCCAACTGTTGTTGAAAGCAACAAAGTGTTCTGACAACCCAAATGTTGTCTAATTGACACCATTAACTGCATCACCAAAAGTCCTTAGAATTAAATTAAGGTTATAATAAAATTCACATAAACTAGTCATTGGGAATATCAAAATAACCACATGACAAATGGAATAAGGTGAGTCTGAAGATGGGCAGAATTTCATCAGACACACATGTGCCTGTTGGAGACTGGAGGTGGCACTCTCTTTGGTAAATTGGCCTTATAGAAGTGAAAAATTTGTTGATTTTCGGAGAATTTTGCCCATTCTACTCAAGACGCTCTTATCAATAGCAAACTTCGAGTAACAATACGAAATTTATAAACTTACCTTATCTTTTTGTGTTTTGAGAGTAATCGATCATTAGGTTGTAGGCGATTCAGGACTAGGACTCTAAGACTAGGACTCTAATTGGGCAGTTTCAGATTATCACGGTGCTGTTAATTCAACAATTTTATATCATTTTCATTGGAAAAATACAGCTTAAATTGTATTGAGTACTCTATTAGATTTTTTTTTAAAAAGTTGTGTCCAAGACACGTCTGGTCTTGCTAAAGCCTTGTCTTGGTTGTGTCTTGGCCTTATCTTGGTTGTGTCTGAGTCGTGTCGGACACGTATTCAATCCACAGAAACATGCGCATGTGTTCAACGAGTATCTAACACAGACACAACCACCGAGAGGAGTATTCGTATATTACATTCCAGGCCAGGAGTTGTCTCTGCAACATACACCAAGAGCTCCCACCACCTCATCCTTTTATAAAAGGCCTATCAAGCCAGCTACTGTCCTCCAAGGAAACCGTACGGAACCGATAATTTGTAAGGGCACAAGTCTTCGATTGTGTCTTAATGTTGTGTTGGCTTAATTCCGGACAAAAACATTCGAGTCATAGGATAGTGTTCAAGTTTATCCATTCAAGCCGATGACGTGTTAGTTGAAGACGAAGTGGCCAAGATTAAAGCTTCATCAAATGCCGAGTTTGTTCTGCCTCGTTTCTACGTCAACAACATGTATTCCATTTACTCATAAGGTATGAATGCATTACATATTTATATAGGAGCTTGGAATAATTTTAATTGGGTGTAATTTTTGTTTAAACTTATGTTTATTTTCAAAAGGTTTCTTTAAAACTTTAAAATAAAGTTTATGGGCTAAAAATCGAATTTTAAACGTTCTGAAAAGTCGTTCGAACGAGTTTTTCGTTCGAACGAGAATGTCGCTCGAACGAGTTTGCCAACGATATTTCCCAACAAGCCACTGGAACTTCGTTAGAAGTATTGTTCGAACGAGATTTCCGACGAAAAGTTTAATTGGCAGTTTTAAGCAGTTTTTCACCTCTATCCCACTACTTTTTCCCCACTAACTTTTGACAGACTTAATATGTACGGGAACCAACCTTTTCAAACCAACTTTTTCATATTACTTCATCTCCTAGAGAGAGTTTTAGAGAGTTCATTTTCAAATGAAAAGGTTCATGTTTTGAGTGTTTATTTTTTCAAGAAAAAAATCATTAAACACTTTTGTGTACACCCATAGTTTGTTTATTCCAAGTTTCCATATAAATATCTTGCTTGGAGTGTTTGGCATCGGGTTTACTCTACCAAGTTGAAGAGTTCATTTGGGTTTACTTTTACATCCCTCAAAGAAGAAGTTTCGTTTTGGCTGCGGCATTCTCACATGGTGAATGGCACCATGTGTGGTTGAAGGTTGTTCCTAAAGCCTCATTGGTAAATTCCAAGGTTCCGGTGGAATCCTAATTGTCAACTAAGCGGAGGTTGGTACAAGAAGACGCATCAGGGGCTTGATGGGAGTCGAGTCGAGTTGGGTAAGTCATTTGACTTGTACTTGTAAAAATACCATACTTAGTGGAGTTAAGGCTAGGGCCATCCGAGGTTTTTTTGCGTTGTGGGTTTTTCCTCGTACATCGCGACGTAGTAATTTATTTGTTTATTTTATCTTTTGCAAAATTCACATTAGATGCGTGCTTAGGTAAAAAGATAAAATTTGGTTTAAATCTCTACTTGCTTAATTTGGTGCAAATTTAATTTGGGTAAATGTTAATTTAATTCAAGTCATTAATTTTATTGGATAAAATTTGATTTGGCGTAAATTGTAAAATTGAATATTTATTGTTAGGCAAATTTCTAGGACTTGGGTTAAATTGGTTTAAGTGAATATTTTGTGTTGTCTAATTTAATTTCACTTTGAACTTTGTTTTATTTTAATTTGAAAGAAATTAAAATTAGTTGTTTGTGTTTGTTTAATTGAACCATCTCGCTTCCACATCTTTAAAAGGAAATTGAAATTACTCTTTGGTAAGATTTAAAAATTGGGGTCCTTCATAATTATCAAGACTAAGTCTTTAAGTCTCATCAATTAAGTACTAATAGAAACCAACAATGGCCTACTTAACCTCATATTCTTCTCAACAAAACATCCATTAAAATATAACCTACGTACCCTATGAGCTCCTCCATCTGGAACCTCTAAAGATCTAAAAAGGAACCCAAACTTTCTTGCCAGTTTTCCCTTGCAATTCCTTGCAAACCCTACAATTGCAAACCTGAATGTTGTCAAATTCCTCTAAATTCTACCTCTTCAAATACTTTTTTGAAAAGCATTAACTTACTAGCAAACACCAACTTAACAAATCCTTCAATTTTAAAAACACAGCCAACACTTGACGATCATAGAAAAAGCATGAGCTTTAAACCCCATGTTCTCAAAATGGAATGGACCCATCCCATTTCAAAACTCCACCAGAATCCCGAAGAATCGGTGGGTGACCTAATGTTGGGTGAGGTTTGAGGTAAAAAAAGACTTAACAAGTATTCGGGAACTTTTGTGATGAAAATGGAGGAATACTACAGCATTTCCTGCCTGAGTTAAAGGCGTCGCGCCGAGTGATTATCCCCCAAAAAACTTTACATGTGATGTTCCGAAAACATAAACATGTAATTTAGTAGGCTTAGTTGAATTTTCATAATTGTACTCCCTTTATTTTGTTACCATTTATTGTGTTTTACTTATTTTAGGTTAATATTTAGGTATGTTAAGTCATGGGGTAGTATCCCCTTGGAATATTCTAGTGTAACCATTTCACTCTTTTTACCTTTTAGGTCATCTCGAGTTAGCAAGAAACTTTGTAATATAAATAAGGCCTTTGGTCAACTATTGTAAAAAAGAGTTCGGCTTGATGTTGTTCTAGCTCTTGAGTGCCCGTTCTCGTGCAATGTCAAATTGATATCAAAGCCAAAAGGGATTCCTGCAATGGCGCGAGGAAGATCAAGACGAATTAGACTTCAAGATCGCCTCTCCCCCTTGAGGGAGACACTTGTCGCCTTTATTTTCGAGGTTGGAGACTGATTAGCGCCATTTCATCCCCACCTTTGCCACACCAGCACTAAAAAAAATGCCCCCAACTTCACCCCTTTGTAAAAAATATGACCCAAGATCGACTAGAAAAAGAAGGGGTGGTGATATCCACCCTAAGGCTGCGGCAAAGAGAGGGGAGAGAGACACGAGGAAAATAAATAGAAAATAAGCGGAATCAATAAAAAACGTAGTCATTTTTTCACTATTTCTTTGGCATTTTTGCTCTTAAAAACCAATTTGAGGGAAGAACTATGTAATTATTTCTTAGATCGCTAATTTTGGTGCATTGCAACAAAAGTGTGCCATGTTTTATAATGTGCTTACATATACGTAAATAGCTAGGGTGTTGGCGTTCCCTGGTAAGTTTGGTTAGGCCATTTGGCGCTGGCCGAAGCAGCTATAAACGATATTTTGTCACAAGTTTCAAGTGAGCATGGATCTCTTCTTTTTATGTTTGTTGGACTGTAATATTACGGCCCATTAATGAGATACAGTTGTAGTAAAACTATTTGGATTGGGTTGTTTTATTGTTATAGTTCTATTAGGATATTTCCTACAATTATAATAAAGATGATGAATAAATATATAACGGATATCCCCCACAGAAAAAATTACTAATGACTAAAATTATTGTGGGGCCCAAATTTTTCGTCGCCACCTATTTTTGAGATTTTTTCACTCGGCTCCAACTTTTAAAGCTCGAGAACGCCTTTTCGTGATAGGAGAGAGTGGTGATAATGGAGGAGTACTCGGCCTTAATTGTAATTTCATTATTGTACTCCTTTTATTTTGTTATCTTTATTATATTTTCTTAAGTCAATATTTTTAGTATGTTAGGTTATGGGGTAATATTCCCTTAGAATATTCTTGTGTTCCCCTTTTAGTCCTTTTATCTTTTATGTTATCTTGGCTACCATATAAATAAAGTCTTTCGATAATTTTTCGCACTTAAATATTTAGTGAAAGAGAGTATTCCAATTTGTGCTTGCTCTTATGTGCCATTTGTCATGTCACGTCCTTTTGTTACCATAATGTCGCATAAAGGAAGCTATCCAGAGAACATAACTTTCCATTACTGGACCAAATTAATACTTGTAAGATGGAAAGCTGTCACAAATTTGGAGAATTTTACAGGGCCTTAAAGTATTTCTAGCATCTTTTCTCTCTGCAGAGAACCTCACCAAATTTAAATCTCAATCCACACATCATTAAACACTCCACAGCTCTTTTTGACTTGCAAGCTGCTACTAAAAATCCATCTATCACCATCGCAAACTGGCCCATAAACATGGGAGAACCTCCATACCATGGCATCTGACACACTGGAAATGCAAGAAATCGAGTAGACCCTTGAACACAACCTATATAGTTCCAGAAAAATACTATCGCACCTCCACGAGCCTCCAAACATAGATTCCATACAGACACGTCGTGACATTCTGAACTAATATCCATTAGCATAAGAAAGACTTGACCACCAATCTCTTGACAGGTTCATTTGAGCTCCTCATATTCCGAGAAATTATTCAAAACTTCATTGCACGACCACCAAACTAAGGTTGGAAATCACTCCCCAGCTTTTGGTCAATTTTTGTTGACTTCTAATAAAACAAGCCTAGAGCCAATGAGTTACAAGACTCCATAATCCTAAAGTGAGCCCCAGACACCATTTTGTATTTCCTCATTATAGCCCCATTCTAATGGTTTATCTCGTTTTCTTTTTTACTATCCTATAGAACAATTTTGTATAGTTCACTCATTATTTGACCCACATCACCCTTTCCTTTTAATCCCATTATACCACTTGCTTTAGAATTATTCTCATTAAAATTCATCCAATTTATTCTACAAATACTGAAGCCCTTATACTTTTGACTCATTTGAGTCTAGACTGTATAAGAGCTCATCTAGTTTGGAAATTGTGACAAAATTGTGTCCATCCTAGAAACCAAAGAGCCTCAGAGATTGTATTGCTTCTTCTCATATTCATATTGTAATGATCCTGAGACTATAGCCATCACTCACACACTTAGAACTTAATCTTTGCATATCATATTGCACCTTTATGTGTATTAATGTGGTGAGTGTGTTTAAATCCCTCAATTTGATTTTTATTAATTTTTTGGGAATTTTAAACATCTTTTAATTAAGGTTTTATTAAATTAAAACTTGATTTAAAAAGTTTTGGGGTTAATATCTAAATATATATTGTTGTGATTTTTGGCCTTAAGTTACTCTGGGTAGAAACCGAAAGCGCCAGAGACTCCAGGGTTGGCTTTGTAATTAGTTTGGGATGCGCGTTTGCATTCGTTCTATGGCCAACACTTGCTGCTCTCTGATTGGCCAAAGTTGTGTTTCTTTACAGAGACAAAGCTTCGCATGTTTTCATCCCTTGGATCAACCCTTATCAATGGTCTGCATGTCGCCTGAGTGAATCCCAGTGTATACCTTTAAGCCAATCACAGCCTGTTTAATCCACCGCCTGTTGTGAGCCCTTGGATTGAAGTCAAAGAAGCTTGACTCAATCTCAGCCGTTGTTTTTGAACGTTAGTCTGGAACCTTCTCCTCTTGCTATTTAAAGGCCTCTCATCTCAGCCTTCGAAAGCTTTTGTCATTTTGAAAAGTCTCAGAGAATAGAGAGAGAGAGAGAGAGAGAAGAGAGAGAGAGAAACCAGAGAGCCAAGTTAGAAACCCTAATTTCGTCAAAACCTTCTCCAACCTAACCACTTACCTCTTCAAAAACACCATAACCAAATAAACACCATCCTTAGTGTTTCTTGAGTTTATGAGAGTTCGAGTTGAGTGATCTTGGGTTGCTGTAACCTTGTGTTCATAAAATCTTATTTCCAACTTAGACACTCATTCAGATCTTATTTCTGTTTCAATAGAAATCATAGATCTGAAGTTTTTCATGTCACAACACACTTAGTTGCATTTTATTTCTCATCTTGAGAAGTTCGTTGTTGATTGTTTTCTGTTAAAACATTTTCTTTATTCAGAATCAACAATAGATGTTTTTCTGTTTCTGTTTTTACAAAACTTAACCTGACCTAGTTGGATTCGCACTTGGAGGGTTTTCAATCTTCTAAATATTTTCAAAATAGATTGAAAAAGGTCTTGACCGATTTCTTAAGCAAGATCTCCGTGGAATCTGGGTTATTTTGAAAGGTCAAAAGGTTTTTGGTTTTGTAAGAAAGAAAAATAACAAACTCACTGCATATAGACTTTATATGTAATTTGTTAGGATTGTTTGTAATTAATAAGAGTGCGTGTGTGCATGCATGTGTTATAGAACACTTTTCACAAACATCTTCACACTACATACACTGAAAGTGTTGGCTATAAGATTTGGTGAACATAAGTCGACGTATACTGCTGAAACAAAGGAAGAGTTGAAAAACTGAGAAGACTACATCAATAATCAAGATCTGCAGAAAAGTTTAAGGATGCCAGAGGGTACAATCCCGAACTTGTATAGACTTGTTATTGTGTGCATGTTAGTTAAATAGATTGTAACTCATATATTTGTTTTAGTGATATTTTCTTGTTTTACTCCGTAGAGGGAGTCGTGGATGTTTCCTCAAGGTTGAGGTTTTACCACGTTAAAAATCCTGAGTATTTATATTTCTACATCTTCTCATCCCATTCTGTTGTGTGCTGAGTTTAAAATATTTTAAACTGTTTACTAAAACTTGTTATCAAATCTTGTCCATATCTCGTACATAATTTTTGTTAACACATCTTGTGCTCAAAATCATTTTGATTTAAGTAAAGAGTTTCTTCAACAAACTTTCGGTGTTGCTTAAATAGTTTATTTTCAATAAACGGCTTTAGCAACGCTATTTCAATTGGTATTAGAGCTTTTGGTGAACTTTTTCAAAAAGATCCTGAGTTTCTGAAACTATTTTCTCAAAATCAATCATGGACGAGAAAAATGAAAGATATGGTAACTTGACCAGACCTCCAGTCTTTGATGGAACCAATTTTTCTTACTGGAAAGTAAGGATGATTGCCTTCATTCAAGGAACTTTGGGAGATGATGTCTGGGACATTATTGAAAATGGATAATTTTATCCTATTAAACCAGCCACTGAAGGAAGTAATGAGAGGGTTAAGAAAATATTAAGTGAGTTTACTCAAGAAGAGAAACAAGTTTCTCGCAATAATAATAAAGGAAAGAATGCTATATTTATGTCCATAAATGAACATGAGTTCAAGAGAATCTCATCATGTACCACTTCTAAGGAAGCATGGGATACTTTGATTACTGCCCATGAAGGAGACTCTAGGGTCAAGGCTGCTAAAACTCAGATGTTAATTCAACAGTATAATTCCTTAATCATGTATGAATCTGAGTCTTTTGATGATTTCTATATTAACCTGACTGATATTGTCACTAAGCTGCATGCTAATGGTATAACTTATGATAGACAAGAAATTGTGTCTAAAATTCTGAGATCATTACCACAGAAATTTGACAATAAAAGATATGCTATTGAGGAAATGTGTGATATAAATCTCACTCCTGAATTACTCAGTAGTAAATTAAGAACTATGGAAATGGAATTGGAGTTTAAGAAACAATTGACCCACACTCATAGGAAACATACCAATTCCAATCTTAGCTTTACTTCTAAGATGACTAAGCCTGAGTTAAACACTCCTAGTAATGATTATGTTGAGGACTGTGACTTAGAAAGTCTAGATAATCAGATTGCCCTAATTTCAAAACAATTTAAGAAAATTGTTAAATTTAGAAACAGTATTGCAAATAGACAGGGCAAGTCTAATTATTCAATTCCTTCAAATCACAAGTTCCATGAGAAACCTCATGACAAACAGAACAAGGACAACACAAGACCTCACAGAGACCTCAAGAAGACTGAATGCTATAGATGTGGTAAACTAGGACACATTGCTCAAGACTGTAGAGTTAATTTAAATACCCAAAACAAACACTCTAGAGCCAACATCTGCAAAACATGGGATGACTCAAGTGACTCTGAAAATGAGGAACCTGAGACATCTGATGATTTTGATCCTTGTTTATCCTTCTTTGCCAAAATCATATATAATGATGATATGCCTGTGCTTGATAGTGAGGATGAGTCTAGTAATTCTAGTTCTGTTGTCTTGAATCATACTTTAACTGGTTTAGATGCTTTACTTACTGAGAACATTAATATTTCTTCCTCGGGGTGTGTGAGTCAAAGGGGAATCGATACTGCTGATGTCAATGGGTGCATGAGTTTAAGAAATGAAACCTTAGGGGTCACTTCACACACTTCACTTAGTGACTCAGACAATGAAGATCTCCCAGAAATTCACACTCTATATGCCAAAACTCTTAAGAAAAGCACTAGACTAGAAAAGATTGTGAAAGATCTTACCAAAAAGCTAGAGGATCTAAGCCTGATGGTAAAACTGAATGCTGAAGAGTATACTACTCAATGCATGTCTCATGAAAGTGATGTCAAAGTGTTTGATGAAAAACTGAAAAATTTGACTGAAGCTAATGAAATTCTGGAGAAAAAATACAAAGGGACATTATTAGAATTGGAACAAACCAAAGAAAAGACAGCAACTGTGTTAAAAAAATTTACAAAATTTGAAAACAACTCTAAATGTTTTGAGGAATTCGTTGTTGAATCTAAAACCAATTTTGATGATCAAACTGGTATAGGGTTTTGCCCCAATTTGAAGACACAAACTAAACATGTTGAACCTATCAAATTTGTGTCAGGAGGCAAAAGACCTATTGAAACATGTCCAGACTTTCATTCACTAAAAACTGAATTTGATCATCAAAACACTAACACTGGAGATGCAAGTTGCTCTAAGCATGAAAGTCTACCAAAGGGAAAATATGTCTGCCCCCCCAATTAGGAAAAGTGAACCTGCTTTCAAACCTGTGCTACCTAGGAATAAAATTCAGCCTCAAAATTTCTCAAAACCTTTGTTTAGAGACTTTCCTAAGGTAAACCCCATTCTGAGCAATCTTTATTGCTCCTATTGTGATATATACGGACATTCTTTCAATGATTGCTATGCTAGGAGACTGATTAAGCCTATCTACAATACTTCCATGTATCAAAACTTTAACTACTCTAGGAGGAGTCGTAACAATTATGTCCTTACCAGGCCACCAAACAAAAACTCCAACTATAGGAATAGAAAGACTAAACCTAAAAGGACATTTACTAGAAGGAATCCCAGAAACTTTTCTAAATCAAATGCTCAGGTGTTTAAATTTACTCAAAATCATGCGCAAAATGTTTTTCAACAAAAATCTAATGCTCGCAAATTTTATCAAATGAGAGCAAACAAGCGCAAACAGAAAACCAGAGCTATTTGGGTTAGAAAAGATGATCTAGTACCCCAGATAAAATGTAATATTGTTATTTCTGCCTTAAAAGATGAACTTACATCTTCTGGTTGGTATTTGGATTCTGGATGTTCCAAGCATATGACAGGTGATGATACAAAACTTTTAAATAAAACCCACTTTGATGGTGGAAAAGTTGTTTTTGGTGATGGAGTATCATCCCAGATCATAGGCAAAGGAACTCTTAAAGAAAAAGGACTTCCTGTGCTTGAAAATGTTCTCTTAGTTAAAGGTCTTAAGGCTAATTTACTCAACATTTCGCAATTTTGTGACTTAAACCATACTGTTACCTTTTCAAAGAACAATTGCAAGATTTTAAATGAAAAGGGAGAATGCGTAATTATAGGATTCAGGACTCCTGACAATTGTTATACTGTCATGTCTAGTTCTGAAATCTGTAATGTTGCCAGAATGGATGACAATGAGATATGGCATAACAGAATGGGTCACATTAATTACGATAATTTGAGTAAATTGTCCTCTCAACAAATAGTTAGAGGAATACCAAAAATTAAACCTATTCATAACATTGTCTGTGGTCCCTGTTAAGAAGGAAAAATTGTTAAAGCACCTCATAAAAGGGTTAATGATATCCTTACCTCTAATCCCTTAGAACTCATCCATATGGACCTAATGGGTCCTTCTCAAATTGTTAGTCTCTGTGGACACAGTTATATTCTAGTTATGGTTGATGACTTCACCAGATTCACTTGGGTAGCTTTCTTAAAACAGAAATCCGATACTTTTCAAACTTTTTTAAAGATTCTTTTAAGGATTGAGAATGAGAAAGACACTCAAGTAAATAGAATCCGAAGTGATAGAGGTGGTGAATTCAAAGACACTGGTATTATAGAATACTGTGACTATAATGGTTACAAACATGAGTTCAGTGCTCCTAAGACGCCTCAACAAAATGGTATAGCTGAGAGAAAGAATCGAACTCTTCAAGAGATGGCACGTGTCATGCTCCATGCCAAGAACTTACCTAAGTATTTTTGGGTAGAATCTATTCGTACAGCATGCCATCTTATTAATAGGGTCTATCTTAGAAAGAATTCCAAACAAACTTCTTATGAACTTTGGTACAATAAAAATCCTAATCTTAAGTACCTTAGAACCTTTGGTAGTACCTGTTATGTGTGCAAAGATAGGGAACACTTATCTAAATTTGAGAGTAGGGGAGATAAAGCCATATTCTTAGGATATTCACCTAACAGTAGAGCTTATCGGGTGTATAATCTTCGCACTAAAACCTTAATGGAATCCATAAATGTAATTGTTAGTGACACTACTTTAGAAAGCAAGACTAGTGAATTAACTATAGAAGAAGAATCGTCAAATATTTTAGAAAATGACTCTTCTGAAATAGATAATTCATTACCTATTGAGTCACCTGAAGTACCTAACTGGGTTTCTAAAGATTATCCCATAAACAACATAGTTGGTAACCCTAGTGAGCCAGTAAGTACAAGATCCCAACTTAGAAATTATGCGCTTTATGCATGCTTTGTTTCTCTTGTGGAACCAAAGAATGTAAATGAGGCATTGAATGACTCTCACTGGATTTCTTCTATGCAGGATGAACTTTTACAATTTGTCATTCATGATGTATGGTATCTTGTTCCACGTCCTGATCACAAAAAGGTTATTGGTACTCATTGGATTTTCAAAAATAAAACTGATGAAAATGGGATGATAATTAGAAATAAAGCTAGACTAGTTGCTCAAGGTTATTCCCAAATATAAGGACTTGATTTTAACGAGACGTTTGCTCCTGTTACTCATTTAGAATTAGTTCGTCTGCTTCTTGCTATAGCTTGTCACATGCATTTTACATTATATCAAATGGATGTTAAATCTGCGTTCCTTAATGGAATACTTGCCGAGGAAACCTATGTAGAACAACCTAAAGGGTTCATTGACCCTAATTATCCTAATCATGTATTTCGGTTGAAAAAGGCTTTATATGGTCTTAAGCAAGCTCCTAGAGCTTGGTACGAGCGCCTGTCCAGTTTTCTGCTGGATAAAGGTTTCAAAAGAGGTGGAAATGACCAGACCTTATTTGTCAAACATTTTGGCAAACACATTACTATCGCTCAAGTCTATGTAGACGATATCATATTTGGATCCACTTCTACCTCAGAAGTAAAATCTTTTGCTGAAATTATGAGTAAGGAATTTCAGATGTCCCTTATGGGGGAGTTACAGTTCTTCCTAGGTCTCCAAGTCAAACAACAACCAGATGGATTGTTTCTTTCGCAGACTAAGTACGCATTAGAGATAGTTAAGAAATTTGGCCTCAAGAGTGCTAAAAGTGCTAAAACGCCTATGAGTACTACAGAAAAATTGTCAAAAGATGAAAATGGAAAATCTGTAGATCCTACTTTATATCGTAGTATGATTGGAACATTACTCTATCTGACTGCCTCGCATCCTAATATCATGTATGCTGTGTGTGCTTGTGCGCGCTATCAAAACAACCCCAAAGAGAGCCATTTAAACTCTGTTAAACGAATAATTAAATATGTTAAAGGCACTCTAAATTTAGGAATTTGGTACACGAATGACACACCGAGCACTATTATTGGGTACACTGATGCTGATTGGGCTGGTTGTACTGATGATAGTAAAAGCACTTCAGGCGCATGTTGTTATATTGGTAATAACTTGGTAGGATGGAGTAGTAAAAAACAGAACTGCACATCTCTCTCGACTGCTGAATCTGAATACATAGCCGCTGGTAGCTGTTGTGCCCAATTATTGTGGCTTAAACAAATGCTAAGTGATTATGGTATTTTAGAACCCACACTTCATCTCTATTGTGATAATCAAAGCGCGATTAATATTTCTAAGAACCCAGTTCAACACTCGCGAACTAAGCACATTAAAATAAGACATCATTTTATTCGTGAATTAGTTGAAACCAAGGAATTAGAAATCAATTATCTTCCAACTGATCTACAACTTGCAGATTTGTTTACCAAACCTCTTGATTATAATAGATTCATTTCTTTACATAAATCTATTGGTATGGTTTGTGTCGAGTAAATACCTGTTATGTTTTCCAAGTTCCTTCCCTTTGTCCATTTGAGACAAAATGGGGGAGAAATTTGAGTCTATTTCTGCATATACTAAACAGCTTGATCTTAGTAATTCTTTGTAGGTATTCTTCTTAGGTATTCTTCTTGTACAGTCATTCTTTATTGTAATAATAGGATGTTAAACTGTATATAGTTGAGTTATGTAATTTTTGCTTTCTAGGATTTGGGTAGCTAGAACTTTTATAGGAATAGGTTTTTCTTATTTGTTGTCGCCCTACGAGTTCTAGATGACTCAAAGGAGATTTGGTCTCATATTTCCAAAGGGGGAGATTGAAGCCCTTATACTTTTGACTCATTTGAGTCTAGACTGTATAAGAGCTCATCTAGTTTGGAAATTGTGACAAAATTGTGTCCATCCTAGAAACCAAAGAGCCTCAGAGATTGTATTGCTTCTTCTCATATTCATCTTGTAATGATCCTGAGACTATAGCCATCACTCACACACTTAGAACTTAATCTTTGCATATCATATTGCACCTTTATGTGTATTAATGTGGTGAGTGTGTTTAAATCCCTCAATTTGATTTTTATTAATTTTTTGGGAATTTTAAACATCTTTTAATTAAGGTTTTATTAAATTAAAACTTGATTTAAAAAGTTTTGGGGTTAATATCTAAATATATATTGTTGTGATTTTTGGCCTTAAGTTACTCTGAGTAGAAACCGAAAGCGCCAGAGACTCCAGGGTTGGCTTTGTAATTAGTTTGGGACGCGCGTTTGCATTCGTTCTATGGCCAACACTTGCTGCTCTCTGATTTGCCAAAGTTGTGTTTCTTTATAGAGACAAAGCTTCGCATGTTTTCAGCCCTTGGATCAACCCTTATCAATGGTCTGCATGTCGCCTGAGTGAATCCCAGTGTATACCTTTAAGCCAATCACAGCCTGTTTAATCCACCGCCTGTTGTGAGCCCTTGGATTGAAGTCAAAGAAGCTTGACTCAATCTCAGCCGTTGTTTTTGAACGTTAGTCTGGAACCTTTTCCTCTTGCTATTTAAAGGCCTCTCATCTCAGCCTTCGAAAGCTTTTGTCATTTTGGAAAGTCTCATAGAATAGAGAGAGAGAGAGAGAGAAGAGAGAGAAGAGAGAGAGAGAAACCAGAGAGCCAAGTTAGAAACCCTAACTTCGTCAAAACCTTCTCCAACCTAACCACTTACCTCTTCAAAAACACCATAACCAAATAAACACCATCCTTAGTGTTTCTTGAGTTTATGAGAGTTCGAGTTGAGTGATCTTGGAATTCTGTAACCTTGTGTTCATAAAATCTTATTTCCAACTTAGACACTTACTCAGATCTTGTTTCTGTTTCAATAGAAATCATAGATCTGAAGTTTTTCATGTCACAACACACTTAGTTGCATTTTATTTCTCATCTTGAGAAGTTCGTTGTTGATTGTTTTCTGTTAAAACATTTTCTTTATTCAGAATCAACAATAGATGTTTTTTTGTTTCTGTTTTTACAAAACTTAACCTGACCTAGTTGGATTTGCACTTGGAGGGTTTTCAATCTTCTAAAATATTTTCAAAATAGATTGAAAAAGGTCTTGACCGATTTCTTAAGCAAGATCTCCGTGGAATCTGGGTTATATTGAAAGGTCAAAAGGTTTTTGGTTTTGTAAGAAAGAAAAATAACAATCTCACTGCATATAGACTGTATATGTAATTTGTTAGGATTGTTTGTAATTAATAAGAGTGCGTGTGTGCATGCATGTGTTATAGAACACTTTTCACAAACATCTTCACACTACATACACTGAAAGTGTTGGCTATAAGATTTGGTGAACATAAGTCGACGTATACTGCTGAAACAAAGGAAGAGTTGACAAACTGAGAATACTACATCAACAATCAAGATCTGCAGAAAAGTTTAAGGACGCCAGAGGGTACAATCCTGAACTTGTATAGACTTGTTATTGTGTGCATGTTAGTTAAATAGATTGTAACTCATACATTTGTTTTAGTGATATTGTCTTGTTTTACTCCGTAGAGGGAGTCGTGGATGTTTCCTCAAGGTTGAGGTTTTACCAGGTTAAAAATCCTGAGTATTAATATTTCTACATCTTCTCATCCCATTCTGTTGTGTGCTGAGTTTAAAATATTTTAAACTGTTTACTAAAACTTGTTATCAAATCTTGTCCATATCTCGTACATAATTTTTGTTAACATATCTTGTGTTCAAAATCATTTTGATTTAAGTAAAGAGTTTCTTCAACAAACTTTCGGAGTTGCTTAAATAGTTTATTTTCAATAAACGGCTTTAGCAACGCTATTTCAAATACACCCTTCTTTACTAAGACTCTCACTCATCCTTTTAATCTTCTCTACTTCATCGAATCCTTCCAATTCTCCATCAGCATTCCAACATTGCGTCAATATCCAATACTATTGTAATCTTATTACAAGGAATGAGATATTTCACTAAACTAAAAAGGGTACATAAAAGAATAAAAGATCAATCCAATTACAATGAGTGTAACTATCTAATCAAAATATTACACCTGAGGAAAATTTCTTGATACAGTGATAAAATCAAATATGCGCCCGGTTCAGACTTCCCAGAACCCTTGATTGCCACCGGGAACAGATTTTGAAAATTGTAAAGTACAAAAAAGAAACGACATCAATAAATATCCCGTTCTTGAAAGTGTGACATATCTAACATATGATGCAACAGTTAAGCTTTTTATATCTAAAATATGATGTAGCAGTTAAGCTTTTATATCTAATATATGTAACAACTTATCTTTTTCTTTCATTTCTTATTCGTTCCCTTTAATGCTAAATATGTTACAAAACAAGAACCGGATTGAAATTTGAGCGGTGAAGCACTTATAGAAATTAATATCTACTTGAAAGTTCGTTAAAAAGAGAATTTGAAATGCTTACTTCATTCCCACAAGTGAAATCCCCGAGAACTTATCCAACACCTCATAATTATCCACCATATTCTTTGATTTTCCACCAAAGGAACCCTTGATCTTAGAATTTGAATTTCCAGAATCACTGACAGATCCATTTGGTCATTCTTTCGTTGTTTTATCAACGGGAAGTTCTGATAATCGAGACTCAGCAACCACATAGATTTTCCCGCTAACCTTGATGCGAACCTGATATATTTAAATAGCATATTACATAAATATATTGAAATAAGTTGTCAGCTTAGGATATGTATCACGTATCGAAAATCCTATATGTATCGTGTGAAAGATACGGTACAAAGAATAAAATAATAGTAAATATTAAATAAACGTAATATTAAATCGAACAATATACTATGGTTTTAATCCAATTTTATGACATGATTACATTGCCCAATAGTAAGACCTTTGCATTTGTGGCAACATGAAAGAGACAATGAAAGTAAGAATGGAATAAGAAAACAAAATGGATTTTTAATTTGGTAAAGAGTCAAAAATACATCTTTAAACTATTAATTCCCTAAATATCCCAGGACTCATATCACAAATTATAACCCAAGTCTATTCCCATTTTATAATTTTAATTCAATTAGAGAGATCATGAACTAAGAAATAGACCCAAGAAGCTAAGAAAGGATTAAAAGAGGGGGAAAAAGGATATACTGACCAATAGCAATAACCATAGTTGTAAAAGGCGCGTCTAAGTACAGGGAGGGGGTCTCTCTCTACCTTGGGCGGGGCAAAAGTAGAGAGGCGCGCGCCGCAAGGCGTTTTGTTTAGAAAAAAGGTGACAGCGTTTAACCGAGGATTTTTTTCTTTTTCTCATTGACTTTTTCTCAGCAACAAAACCCAAACCTTATGAACAAAAAAAAATTTACGCACCCAAATTACAAAAGCCTTATGAACCAAAGACCTTTTCTTCTCTCTTTTGGGATCCCAAAACACAATCAAAACCCACCGACGGTGAGCTTTTCTGCTCAGCGGCAACATAGGTAACCCTTTATTCTCTCTTCTTCTCTGACTTCTTTTTTGTTTCGCACTGTACGTGAATATTTTCTTATCTCGGCAACACAGAAAACCTTTTTTTCCTTCATGTTGTGTAAGAGTTTTTTCTTTGTGTTAAGAGTTGTACTTTTTCTTTTTTAACCTGTTTTATTTGTTCTATTTTTGTGTGTTTGTAATCTTTTTCTTTTTCTTCTTGCCTAATTCAATTTCTTTTTGTATCTTTTTCTTCTTCTTGTGGATATGATGGTAGTGGGCGAAAATCATAAGGGCTTTCGTCAAATAGTCGACTTGGTTTGTGACCCCAATGGGCACCATAATATAGTCAACAAATATCTGGCCGAAAACCACATTTAAAAATCAAAGAGAACATGTTGTATGGGAAGGCAACAACGGTGATGGTGTTGGGTTGCCTCTTCGGTGCCGAAGTCGCCGCCACCTTGTGAACACCTGGAAGGGAAACAACGCCATGGATCCTTACCAACAAATCTAGGAGCGGCCATCTCATCTGGTCCCCTCATCCGGCAAAGGACGAAAGTGTGTTGTTTGTCTTTGGCATAATGATGACGACATTATAAACAAATCGTTCCCTTAGGGGGTATGTTCTTGTGCTTCTCATCTCGACAAACATGTTAGTCCAGCCTACAAGGCTCGGGCAAGTGGAAGGATTAAAAATTATTGTGGCAGTGATGTCTATAAAAGAGTCATGGGCTGCGAAAACCCAACAAATGATGGCTCATTACAATATGGGGACTGTTTGGCTTACTAAAAATCCGCGGTAGCCCTTGGTATCAAAGAGATCGGGATACATTCATTTTGATCTGATTAAAATGGGATTGTGCTTTGTTTGGGTCGTAAACGCACATATAAGGATTTTAGTGGAGGCTAGTTTGATATTTGTTTTCATCGTGAGAAATTTAAATATGAGGCTCCAACAAATTGGAAGAGATCTCTTTAGACCCACAATTTCAAGAAGCACTACATAAAAAGGTAAGGCTCAAAAAGCTCTTATTATGTCCGCACCATATTCTAATATGCCACGGAGTCAAGGTGTAACCTTTGAGTAAAAACAGCCTTAGTTGTATAGTTCATGTATATACATGGATTTCACTCCTGTATGTTATATAAATTCAAATACTCATCGGGAAGAAGTGACCAATCAGCTTTAGATATATAACTACAGAGGAGCCAATAATTAGTTCTACAATCAACAGCATGTCGTATCCAATTATAGAAGTATCAGCCAGTGACAGTTCAACTAGGAACACAGACAATTGAATGTGAAAAGTCACACTCATGTGTGAACATACATATAGTCGATGCATGATCTTCAGAATTATTATGAAAAAATTATTTACTGCAGACTAACCTTTACGTATACAAAGTTTGCATTGACACATAGGGCAAGATTACTGGGAAGAGTCCCTGGTGTCGTTGTACGTGCCAAAAATGCTGCGTGATCTGGGTCATCAACTGTAGGGAACGCCACCATTATCTTGGGATCAAGTACTTCCTGTATAACAAAGAGAATGTTAGGGGAGTTTGGATTCAGAGAAACTGAAACTAGGGATGATGCAATTAAAAAGAAAGTAGTCAAAATTATAAATTTGATTATATATATATATATATATTGCATGAAGTTTTGTATATGCTTGCTAATGATTATTGTATCTCTTCATGTGCTTTTCTTCTCCTTATTTGATGATTTTCTATTCAAGTTCCTCGGGACTTTGCATTATTTCTTAAGGTGTACTAATATTCTTTGATAAGAAGTCTTCATTTTCATTTTAAAACAAGTGCATTGCACAAGAAAATATAATCACTAATGACAAACGAACTTGTGTAACTTTTAGTCTAAACAAACCAATAATAGGATTATAGCAACTTTATGTAAGAATATGAAAGTGACAACAATCTATGAGGATTCATAACCATTAGATAAAAGAACAAACGGTTGAACAGACAAGTAAAGAATAAGATAGAAGGTTATGACTGTAAACCTTATAGTTTGAATTTGCTTCAAAATTGGACAATGGAGTTTTGCAGCCAGTACTATAAAGCATAAACTGCAAAAAAGCAAAAGAAAGTAAAATCATCAGCAAAACACCCAAACAATGTTATTGCAAGTGAACATATTAGGACAAAAACAACGTATACAATACAATTTTAAAAAGAAAAAATTCCTTTGTTTTCCTCAATTTTCTAATTGGACAAGGGCAAAAAGAAATCTAGAAAAATAGGATTGCAACCAGAATTATTACTTTTATATAATTTTTATCAACCAACAAAGGAAGTTTTCTCCAACAGTGACAAAACTTTGACTTGTCCGCCTGTCCATCTTGTAGTCAAAATCCCTCATTCTCACTCTCCACTTTGCTCCTCATATCCTCCTCAGAGCTCTCCATCTCTTTTCCTCACTATCGCCCCTCCCTTCTCTTTTATCTCATCAGCTCCTTTCTCCTTCACCGTAGTTCTAACCCACTCCTCCATTGTCGGTCCCACCGATCCCAGTATACTAGTTACTCACTCCGATGATTCAATTTGGAGTTACGTACTTGTTGCCACAATTTCTAGGGCTCAATTTATTCTGAGCTACACATTATTGCTAAAGCATCTACTCATCATTTTCTTACCAACATACCGAAAGAATGTTTTCATTGTGAGTCCCAAGCATCACTTTGTCCTTTTGGCTTGAGTCTACATAAAACTCTTACTCATCTTCTCCTACCACGCATCTCTTATCCTCTTAACTTCTCTGTCTTCTGGCGCCTCCTCTCCTTTTCCTCGAATCTCTTGAACCATTATCTTCTCTCTATGTTCGCCCCCGCCCCCATTTTTATAGCTTTTTTTCACGTATGTGATAGTCTTACATTGCATTTTTTTTTTGTAATAGTGTCAATCTAATGCTATACGTTTGAAGTTATAGAACAAGGTGATTGAATAATATCATGGAATCATCATTATCATATTTTCATGACTGGTGATTGATTTGAAGTTCAAATATTGTGGGGTGTTTTTTTAATTGATGACCCAAGTAACAAAGGTTTGGTTGTTTTTAAATTTGTCATATTTTTCTACATTTACTTCTCATTTGTTCTTTTACTCATCAATGCCAAGATATGTAATGTGTTGAGTTCACAAGAAATGGATAGTATAATTTTATACATGATTATGAATGTTGCCCTCAACTTCCCGTCCACCCCTCATGTTTTGATAGAATCCACAATCACATTATTTGAGTAAGTTTGTTCATGGACATATCATGTAAATCAGTTGTCTTTCTAATGTTGTGACATAAAAGGCGGTAAGAGGAGTAAATTCATTTTATTTACAAAGTGCATATATTATAAGAAGGCTTAATTTCTTAGAATTTACACATTGGTTTGCATTGTATCGTGACCTATCTAATTTGGTTGAAAAAGATCTATTAGAGTCTACTAAAATATATTGAAATAGCTTTCACATGTCTACTATTTTCACGTGGATTGATAAATGTTGTAAAAAAATACTCATAGCGGTACTCAACTTTAAGTTCGTTTACAATGGCAATGTAATAGCATAAAGGATTAGTAGGAAGGGTAACAACAAGATTGCGATATTCTCTTAATTTTGCAATCATAGGCACAACTATTTTCAATGTGCATGATATAATAATCTTTTACGTGTATTATTGAACGGTTTTGTAATTTTTGCAGTGCTCGGTCAGTTCCCCCATCGTTTAGCGGTATACCATGCTGAAGTAGAAGTGTTTCATAAAAATTTATCGAAACAAGATCTTTTATTTCATTTAGGGCATGTTTGATTATAATGTTGGAAAATGATTTAAATATATTTCATTTTTATAACAAGTTCAAATATTATTGGAAAAAGTACTTTTGGAGTTTCGCATGAAAACCATCTCTTTGGGTTGTGTGAGATATGTTTTCCAGTACAAAGCACTTTTCTTATCCATAACTATGATTTTCATAAAATGCATTTGAAATCAAGAGTAAAAAATGAGGTAAGAGTGAGTTTGATTACAAAGTTGGATAGTGATTGTAAAATATTTGAAGTTGGAAAATGAGATGAGAGTAGTCCAAGTCAATAATTTTCATATTTATACTAATATTTACAGAGGATGTAGTTGAAATGAAGTACCGAACGAAAAGTAAAAAATGAATGGAAAACAAATCAACGCCAATCATAGGAACCCTAAAATGAAGTGTTCTCCATTCGTAGGTATAAGAAATTTATTGGCGTAGGTAGGAATGAATTGAGGCCTAATAGATATAGGATTGATACAGGTACATAAGAGTGAATTTTGATTAACGAACCTTGAAGCCTCTATTATTGGTAAAATCCATAGTCTTATAATCATTGGTAAAATCAATCCACCTCCCCATCCTGGTAATAACCTTCTCCCACTGGGAAACATACCTGGTAACAATACTCCTACACTCGTCATTGTAATTCCCAATTCCCATTTGAATAACATCCTCCCTGGTCTTAATCCCAAGCTTGAGGTCGACCTCATGCTCGATGGGGAGGCCGTGGTAGTCCCAGCCGAATCCGCGGGTGACGTGGTGTCCCCTCATTGTCTGGTACCTGGTCATGATGTCTTTGATGGTGCCGGCTAATATGGGCCCCTAGTGGGGGAGATCCGTCGCAATCGTAGAAGATGTAGTCAGGGAGGTGTTTGGTGCACTCCAACTGTGTCTCGAAGGCTTTAACGTCACTCCACCATTCCAGGATCTTTTCCTTTTCTTTCGGGAACGACAACTCCTTTCCTTGGCATACATCATCCATCGCTCCACTTACTACCCCACAGACACACACTGGTGGTGGCGGCACTCGCTAGGGTTTTTTAATATAAACCTTCACTCTATTGCAGCTGCGGAACCGGAAGGGTACAAGGAAATGGGGAATGTGAAACGAAGGGGACTCCAAACTTTTCTAACTCTTCATTTTCTTATGATTAACTCATGTCACTCCCTCAATTATTTCACTTATTCCACAAAAAAATATTCCGCACGTCAAATTCTATTTCTATCCTCATTTCGCACCTGTATTGGTGCACTAACATATTTTCTAGGAGTGGCAATTCGGATCAACGGGTCGTATTTTGAACCGACACAACACGACACGATAAGGTTTTTTCAGACACGAACACGACATGCCACGAATTCAAACCTAGGTCATTTTCAAATTGTTATAGTTTTATTTCATTTAAAATCAAACCCCAGTTCACTAGGATAAAAGCACAAATCATGTCAATGTATTTTCATGTACACATCAACTTTCCTATGTGTACAAATCAAACTTTAAACCCAAATATGGATCCTTGTACTACAATTGATTGCGATTATGACTTCCTAATTCTCTAAGCATTTCAAATAAGTCTTGGAGGCACAATCTATCTGGATTACAAAAATCAAAGGGGTTTTCAAGCCCACCTACATATGATTTTTCTAGTTTATCTTGAAAATAGGCACCATGGTGCAACTCAGCATTGAAATAAGGTTCATTTTCATTTGTAATAACACATGCATAATGGAAAAAAGGATAAAGATGCAAAATTTTCATACATACAACATATTCAACATGAGAAAAAAGGGGTATTATTGAATATCCTAATAATCAACAACAATGTGGAGATAATAGATTCCATAGGTTAAAAAATATTAAAAAAACTACGATTTTGTTGTATAAACTAATGACCAATATCAATGTCAAGTTGAACAAGAAATCAAAAAAATATGAAACTAAAATTAACTCCAAGTTAAACACATGAAAAATTCACATACCATATAATGTATCAGTGTCGAATATTAATTATTCAGCATCAATATGTCGCAACTTCCACTATATTTGTCCAAGATTGCAAGAAAATTTAGGTTGAACAGGAGAGTTAGGGTTTTTGCATAAAGTATGAGGAGGAATGTCAAACGTTTAAAATGAGGTGGTAAATACGATTTTACCCTTATAATATTGACGTGTGAGGAGTACATGACATTTTGCTAGGGCAAAAGTGATTTCTCATCTTGTCGATATTCTTTCTTATCATAGCCATTATCATGTTCCTAATGGACTTCATCATTGGGATGATGGGCTTATCCCCGACATCAATTATGAACCCATTAAATACATCAAAATGGTTGTTAATGAGAATATTACACCTTAATTAATGGCAAAGCATGACCTAGACTGATGCTTAGGGAGTATCCCATCATCTAACGGCCTAAAACCCTTATTAACAATTGTTTTTAGGTCTTCCACTTCCTTATTAAGATATACAACGTTTCATGGGCCAGCACGATTCCAAAACATATCCTTAAATAACTTACCTCTAAACTCTTTTTTTAAGTTGTCGTGATGACGTCTCACATAATATCTTTGCTCGCATTGTGGAACTATTTCACTTAAAGTTGGAACCAGGGTTTGAGTAAACATATAAATCAATGCGTTAGTTACTTAATGAAATAATATATACATTAATGCCAACATGAAACATATAATGTATGAAGTTACCTTTTCTTGGTCAACCATGAAACAAATATCGAGAGGTTATTGACGCGACTGAAAATGTGTCTCTAATGCCTGTTAATTACGGTTCAAGTGCAACTGGGGCACGTAAGTAATAAACCCGGTAAGATGGGGTCGAATCCTCAGGGAAATAGGATGAATTCTTGTGACGATGAAACGTAAGATGACTAACCCTAAACTGACTTGAGAAAAGAAAAGGAAAAAGGTGATGAATTTGTGGAATGTGATTTCTACTAACTAAATGCAAATTAAATTAAACTACTTAGCAGAAGTGAACTAATTGTGATAAATTAAAAATGAATGAGGAAAATATGTTGGAATACAATCGCCCAAACCATAGTAATTTACCCGATATAAAACTAGTTGTGAATTAAATAATTGATTAAATTCAGTCTTTATTAACCTCAAGCATTACACATATGAGGGTACTAGCCCGCATCATACATAATCAAGAGTAATAATAAAGCGCTATTGAAATAGCTAACACGCGCATCGCACTCTTAAACACCCCGGTTACTTAGGGCAAACGAGGTAAAAAGTCCTATGACGGTTGTGACTATTACACAACATGATTCAATCATTTATTTAATTCACGAAACTAATTTTATAGTCATACAAGCCACATCGGGTTGGGTTTTTGCATCCCAACCCTTAGAAATCTAGCCAGATATTATGAAACTATGAATAAACAAGGAATTTATGTTGCATGAAATCCTAATTGTGTGAAAAGTAAGATTAAACAAGAGAAATAATAAAAAAAAAAGTGCTGGAAATAAAGGTTACCAAGATTGAAGTACAAGAACATGCAAGAAGAAATCAAAACTTGAAGAAAAACAGGAAAAGAACTTGAATTAAAAGTGCAAAATATGTAAATTCTTCTCCTAGAAGTTCCACCTTGATTAGGATCATTTACATGAATGAAATATCCCTTAAAAGAATCCTAATATGAGTATATATAAGTCTTGGATCGTTTAGAAGAGTCCTCAAACGCTAAAACTCTTTTGGCTACAAAATAGGGCCAAAATAAAAATTCCGCTTTTGTAAATTTGTCACACTTTAAAAGAACTAATTTTGTAACATATTTGGAGTGTGACAAAAGGCGTACCGGTTCGGTTTTGGTCCATCGGTTCGGTTCTGCGTTAACAGTTTTGCCTCGAATTTCTTTCTCAACTTCAAATCTCCTTAACTTCTTCACCGTAGCTCGAATTGGGGTGCCATTTTCTCTAGTGTTCTTGTAATTTCAAGCTCTTTAACTTTCTATTTGTCCCCACCTCCAGAATATGATCGTAAAATTATGAAAATGCCCTTGAACTCCCTATTTCTTGGTTTCTTTCACTATTTCGAATTCTCTTTCCCACTTTCTTGCATAACATACCTGTAAAACACATGAGATACATAAAACACGAAATACTTGCCAAAAATGGTTAGTATCATAGATATGAGATAAATTCATATAAATTACAATGTACGGGAACATAAAAATACTGAAATTAAGGGGATAAATGTGAAGAATTTATGCCTAATCAAAGTCCCCTAACTTAGAACTTTGCATGTTCCAAGCAATGTAAAAGAATGAGAGTATGAGTTAAGGACCCTTCAAAAATTTATTGGGATAGAATATCTTTTTCTCGGTCAAGCGATTTCATTTAGCGTAAACAACAAGACTTTAAACCCCTAGGTTACCCTAGTAGGGCGAGTGGTGTCTCGTGAGGGTTTGTAGTGAATATACCCACAAAATTCATTTTCGACTCGAAGAAAAATCAAAATACTTAGAAATTGTACAATTTAAACCTTTCTAAAAATAATCACTATAATTTTATATTCAAGAGTCTCAATTTATCATCTATGTGTGCGAAGCCGATAATTAACTCGTCAATTTTCACCGATTGATCATTAAGTTACTTTTTCAAAAATTCTTTTTGATTTCAAAATCTCACGGGATGCTCTCATAATCGAATCACTTGGAATGTGGCTATTTCGCTCGGTGTGCGTGATATAAAAGAGTAATTAATAATGGAACACGATTTCATGAACACAATTTTGAAAGACTAAATTTTTATGGTGAAAAGATCTCTTCGTAGGAATACGGTCATTGGAAAAAGGAAAACATCGCCTCTTATTCACACCAATTGATCTCTCTCATTATCTTTTCACTTCTTAAGCTCTTCACGCGATAATTAATTTTACAATTCGAACTCGGATAAGACTTTTTTCGGGTTATAAGATGCGTTGGGTAAAAATAAAAATGGCTGGGAATTTCGGAATTGAAAAATATTCTTATGATGTCCTTCAGTGCTTTTACTCATTTTTTTGCTTATTTTTCCTTTTTTTTTTTAATTTTTCACACTTTTCTTTTCTTGCTATTTTGTTGAGCATTATTTTATTTTCTTCCCGCTTTTCATTACACCATTTAGACTTAATTTCTGAATTTTTCATTTTTCACAATTTCGGGCTATTTATTTTTTTCGGGTTATCAAACGAAAAGAAAACATTTTATTCGGCTCAATTGGGCTAGAAAAAGGGGAAAAACATTTACAACTTTTCATGGCTAATATTTTTGGGAACAAACGATGGCGTACTTCATTATACAAACTGCTAATTATTTTACCATATGCGTCTTGAGAATAATTTAGTTTAGAGATATTTTAGCGCGCTTTTCGAGCCAACATCACACATATTTCCTGTAACCGATCAAAACAAAGGTATTGATATCCTCAACGACCTTTTTAAACACTGAAATGACTTTTGAGTTAACCATTAACTCGAGTTGATTTAAAAACTCTCAAAAAGTGATATGCTCAAAATCTCATCGGATTAATTAATTTCCACACTTATTCGTTAAGTCGTCAATTTTCACTCAATTTCCATCTTTGGTCAATTTTGGTTTTGTACATTTAGTTTTTTACAAAATTGAGACTTTTAACAAAATTTCGTGATATATATTTAAAAACAATTTTCATTGGAGGAAACGAAAATTTATGCAACTAAAATGACTATGAAATTTAAAAAATAATATAGTTTAGACTTTATGAGAAGAAAAAAGAGGTGGGATTTACACCGTGTAGTCGAATTACTTTAATGTCCTAATTATTCAATTGAATAGTTCGAAATAATATTGAATTTAAAACTTAACTCTCGTTAAAATCCTAAATTCAATTTTATCTTTTTCAGCAATTAAATCGGGAATAGTCACAACATAAATAAATTAAGATTCATACTCATTTCAACAAAATATCCGCTAAGATTAATTTATTAAAGTTTGTACGAATCTTTGAATTGCATACATATAGTTAATATTTAAATTTAACAATAATACTTATCTCTAAGTGAAATCCAAAAATCAAATATTAATTTTCACCATTAATTTATTAACTCTCGTTATATAAATTAATGTGTGATTTTTCCCAATTTAATTAGCCTATAACACATCAACGAACAATTATTCAAATAAAACAACTCAACACACGCGTTTCATCCCACCCCTTGAATAGAGTGTTTAGCCAAACATGATTAAAATTTCAGCACAAGCACAATTAACAAACAAGAAACTAAAGAGAAAGAGAAAGAAATACGATACGCAATAATTTCATGTGTCAACTGTGTGCATGAACACGCATCTCAAACTCGTCACAAAATCTGACTGGATTACAAAACTGAATATAAAAAGTGAACCTACAAATTTTTCTAAACCTAAAACTATATTTTTTCTTTTTTTTTTACTATTTTTCTACCCTTTTTTTTTTCTTTTTCTGTCTCTCACGTTCTCTCTCTATGTACTTTTTTTTTGTAATGATATTCTCTATTTTAAACGAGATGCCCCTTCTCATTTGTAGACCCACGATCTTTTTTTATTGTGGAAAGATATTTTAGGGATTCCATTTTGGCCAAATCTCAAAGGTAACTTATGCAAGTAGTTTGTTTGGCACCTATTTTTTTGGAAGATATTTGTTTGGCTTGAGATGGTTCGAGGTATTGGGTTGCTTGGATTTGCGAAATGGGTTATGGCGGGTATTGCCGAAGCTCGGGTTTGTGGGTATGTTAGGTTTCAAACAGGGGCGCCCCTGATTCGGTGGCAGGTCAGGCATCGGGGTAGGTGGTTTCGTGGGTATCTGGCGCGGGTTGGACCAGGAGGGTCGTCGGGTTTGAGCTCAGGTAGAGTCCGAGTTTGGATAGACCGGGTTACAGGATGCAGTTTGGTTCAGATAGCAGGTGGGCGGCCATTTTTTTGGTTGGGGACAGGTTGGTGTCGGGTATAAAGGCTGGGGGCTATCCGGTTTTGTTGGGAAATGGGTTTACGAGTTGTGGTATGATTAGTGCTTGGGCTAGGGTGTATGAATTTTAGTTATGGGAGTTGAGGTTAGGAGAGAGAAAGATAGGGGGAAGATGATGATGAATAGTGGTGGGGGTAAGGGATTTGTTGTGTGAGTGTAGGTGAATAAGGTGGGGATAAGGGATTTGTTTGTGTGTAGGATAGTGTGTAGGTAAGTGGGTGTGAGGGGTTCTGTGTGTGTTTAACTTATGACCCCTAAAAAAATAAACTAAAACTAAAATAAAAAAAACAAAAATTTAACTAAACTAAAAAATAAATAAATAAAATCAACTAAAATAAGAATGACACGACACGACACGACACGACACACTATACAATCTCTAAAAAAACTAAATACCACTAAAATAAAAACTATAAAAATAAAAACTAGTAAAATAAAATAAAATAAATATGAAATAATTATAAACTAACTAAAATAAAAGAAAATATGAAAACTAATACACGACGCGCTAAAATTTAAAATATAAAAAATCCTAAAAGTATATTCATGACTCAATAAAATAAAATAATAAAATAAACTCTAAAAATAAAATGACACAAATAAAATAAAATGGTACAAACTAAATACACACGGTTCAGGACAATTTTAGGTACGTTTAGGGTAAGATAGGATACATCATGACTCATCTGGGCAAGCTCAATGGGACTTCTGACTTCACGGTCACTTTGAATTCTTCGTTGCACTGCTTTAACCGCTCCGTGTCACAATTGACTGGATTTAACATCTCAACTGCGTATTGACCTGAGAAATAAACAAATACAAACTTAAGGCCAATTTTAATTAAAATGAGAGACTAAAATGCCTCTATTCGGGGTACAAAATAGACATTTTTGGGTGCTTATCACTCTCGCCTATGCGCTATCACTCACTCTCAATAGTGGTTAATAAACACACCTCCCCCACCTCTTGATCAATGTCAGTATTATCGTTCTCACTTCATGTAACAAGACATACCTCTACCGGATCTCTCGTGTGATTTCTCTCAGGCTCGTGTACTATATCTTCCATAAGACTCGTCTCTCGTAATTCGATCTCATCACCCTCGTTCTTGGTGTTGTTAAAGATATTTGTCTCAAGGGTCATGTTCTCAAACGTTAGTTGCATTCGCCCATTTCGAGTATTATTAAGTGCATTAGCCATAGCTAAGAATAGGCAGCCAATGATGACGGGAACATGATTGCTTAGGAGAATGGATGGCTCCTCGTCCCAAATGATAAATCCATCGTGAAGTAGAAAGTGTCAATTTGGACGATCACATCCTCAAAAATTCCCCGAGGCATCTTCACAGAGCGATCTACGAGTTGGAGAGTCGTATTCGTGAGTTTAAGGGCCCCTAAGTTAAGTTGCTTATAGATGGAATGGGGGAGAATGTTAACACTCGCCCCTAAATCTATTAGCGCTCTTTTAATTCGGTTCTTCCCCATGATGCACGAAATGGTCACTCAATAATATTGAACTAGCGTTATGTGCCAAAAAAACATTTTTCTTTACCTTTAGCCTACGTTTCACCGTGAGTAAGTCCTTAAGAAACTTAACGTGCACGGGAATTTGGTTGGTGGTCTCGAGAAAAGGTAAATTGATCTTTACATGCTTAAGAACATCCAGAACATCGTCACAGGAGGTCCATTTTTCCAATGGAACCGACCGTTGAGGGAATGGTGCGGCGGTGGGAGGTTTCACTACGACTTCAGGCTCACTAGTGTCGTTATTTTCACTCTCTTTCAAGGTGGCATCTTAGGCCTCTTTCGTGCCGGGCGAAACCTTTTTGTATTTAGGTGTGTCGTGTCGGGGAGGTGACAAATCAACAACTCGCCCACTACATAGAGTGGTGATGGCTTGACATTGCTCTTGATGATTATGGGAGGTAGAGCTAACATTGGATTGACCTTGAGGAGGTCTTTGTCCTTGAGCCGGAAACCTGCCCTTCTCTTATATAGTTAAAGATGATTGCAACCTAGAGATACTCGCATTTATCTTTGTGAACATGCGATCATACTTAGCATTGGTTGCATTTTGATCTTGGATGAATTGATTTAAATTATCCTCGAGATTTCTCCGCACTGGGGTGATATGTTGTGTATGAGGTGGTGCTTGCATATGTGTCTCTTGTTGAAAATGAAGAGGTGGAGGTGGGCCGTTGTGTGAATTAGGATTCAACGCAGCTTGTTGTTATTCATAACTAAAATCAGGATGGTTTCTCCACGAAGGGTTGTAAGAGTTCCCATGCGGGGCATTGAAATTTCCCTTAAATTCACCTATCGCTTCCACTTCTCGTTAAGTATGACTTTATAGGCGGGTATCATTGGACATTCCTTTGTTGAATGGCCCGCCTCACAAATGGCACATGCCTTCTCTTTTACAACTCTGGTGGATCTGGTAGTTTGTCTTGATCGGCATCCGCGAACATCCTTTATTTGTTTAGAAAGTTGATTGAACTTATAGTTCCACTTGGCATCCTTGTCCAAATTGTAGATTTCGGACGCGAAAGTAGCAGTGGACGTCTGTCGGACCCGGTATATTGCATTGGGATTGGATGTGTCCTATGCTTGTGTAATAACCCTCGCTTATGAGAACGTATTTTATATTAATTACTAGGTATGGTAATTAGATATAAGTTTTGGGTAATGAATTGAGTACTAATTTAATGAAGAAAAGTTAATATTCACTATGAGTTTGCATATATACCATAACTATGGGTGAATCTTGCTATGTTATGCTTATTAATATCATATGAATTAAAATGATAATTGGCTTAATAATGAGACCGGAACTTAAATTGAATTATAAAATGTCCAAATGATAATTTGGAGGCCGCAGTTGATTCCGGAACGTGCGAGATAGTCAGATATTGTGCCATTATGTGTTTTGAGATTTTGGTCATTTTTGACTGATTATGCCTTAAGTATGCAATTGCGTATTATTTTATCGCAATATCGATTAATTGAGTTGGGATTTTGGCTAAAGGCATGATTTATGTCTTGAGTGAATCACTATTCACCTAATTGTATTTCCTAAACCTAGAGAACTAAAGAGAGAAAGAGAAATAGTAGAGAGAAGAAAGGAGATTGAAGATTTAAGAAGGATTCTTGCTCCCACACCAAGAAAATCTACATTTTCTACATTGTGGAAAGTTTACTACTTGCTATTTATGGTTTAACATAAATGATTTGTGTGAGAATGATGTATTTGATTATGGTTTACTAGTTTAGGGTTTGGATGTTGGTTAATTTTGAATCATTAAAGGATAGTTGAAGGATTGTTGATGTTGATGGTAGTGGTAGTAGCATTTATGTTGTGTGGGTGAGAATAAATGAGTTGGCTTTGGGATTTGCTTGAAAATAGGAAGTCTTGGTCTAGGTCTGCAGGAACCGGTCGACCGCGATTCTCAGACCGGTCGACCGGGTCTTCGAGAGAGGGTACACTGAATTTCTTTCAAAGGTTTAAAATTATGGCGCGGTCGACCGCAGTCCCCTGACCGGTCGATCGGCCCTGCCGAAATGAACTTTCTGCTTTTCTTCTTAGGCTAAATCTTGAGACGCGGTCGACCGCGGTCTTGGGACCTGTCGACCGGTCCCCTGTTTTCTTCCCAAACATTTTATTTTCATTCTTTAACTTCTTCTTTTCATAGGAACATAGGGACCTTCTTAAATGAAAAAAATAGGGTCTTAGAGTATTAGTTGAGTTCGGTCGACTCCCTAGACTCGAAGGGGTTCGTCTAGGGTTCCTATCAGGCAGGGGGAATTTAAAGTAATGTTTAGGAATTTCTTCTGTCCGGTAGTTCTATAAGAGTCTAGGAAATATTAAGGTCAAATTTGGAGACTTTAGGAGTAAACGCGAACTAGATCTCATTTGATGGGTTATTATAAAGTCCAAACAAGGACATTTGGGAGAGATAACTTGGGAGTTTAAATATTCTTCGAGGTTATTATGATGATGTGAGGTACACCACAATGCATTTGATAAAATGTAAAATGGATAAAGTAAAACATAATTTACTGAATCATGAAATGGAAATTAATAAAATGGATGTTACACACCTCTCTAAATACCATCTTAAGGGAAGTCCGTGCATGTGGTGAAGCCCCCTGGCTAATGAATGCAGGGTGGATATAGTCCTAGGCCATATGAGCGCTTGTTTTATATTTTTCTGCGATGGGTAGGAGATTCTGGGTGTGGTCTTGACTACCCCGCAGGCATAGGGTCACTTCCCAACGTTTGCGATAGGATCCCAGGTTGTCTTATGTTTGGCCCTGGAAGATGATGGTTATTTTGGGGCACGCACAGTGGGGAAACCCGGACGGGCGGTCTTAGAATCGTTATGTACATATTTATAACTATTCTATTATCGAGTTGGACTCGATGGAACATTAATGCCATAACGAGCAAAGTATATGCCACAAAGAGCATACTATTGAGATAAGTGCCATAAAGAGCACATGGTAATAACTGCATTCCTGATAAGGAATGGAAAGAAGACGGAAATGAAAATGATGAAAGGTGAAAAAGGCTTATAAGTACTTTTATTTCTTTGTATATTTGAACTTCATTTTAATAATCATTTAATTGTCTTAGTTCTGTATATGATTTTACCATGCTAGAATATCATCCATACCATCCATGATTACCTGTCCATTATTGTCATACCTGTCATTTATCTAGTGATCATATAAAACCGGCCTCTGACCGGTTCTTTGTTTTATTGTTGTGTATGTATCTTCTATTCTCGTTCAGGTGTTCCGCCGCAAGGTCGCCTGTAATGACTTTCTTTTCTCTGAGTCTTTTCAGGAACCGTGACATTTTGTGGGTATCACGGGATATTTTTTATAGACGCCTCTATTATTGTTTTCTAGCTAAGATCAGTCCTTATTCGGGCGTGTGGCTCAAATGGTTGTAATTGTATAAATTATGTATTATGTAACACATGAAACTTATTGTATATTGTATGGATTGTATCGACCGACACTTCATTCGGTCCTTCCTTATCTATTGGATTACTTATATATGGTTGTGGGAGTTTACACCCTCTTTTTCTATTATGGGTTGTTGAAAGTGTTTGCTTTAAATTACAAACTGAAATTTTTGATAACCCATTTTCTGGAATATTGTGTGGTTATTCCTGATACTCTGTATGATATTGTGATGCTGAGAATGATATCTATCCATGATTCCTGTTTCATCGGGGTATCGGGCTGGACACCCTTTATTTCGGATAGCGGGTTGTCACAGATGGTATCAGAGCATCAGGTTCTAGAGTCTTTAGGATCTATACGGACTTGTCACGTTCTACCGTAGCGTTCTTTGATATAGAGCTTAATGTTAGGATTGTCTTGTTGCTTATGTATGCGATCTTCTGCTAGATAGATTGTTTTATATAATATTCTAACTCTATCTCGTCTCTATCTCAGATGCCGCCAAAGAGAGGACGTCCCACTAGACGCAATAGGGTTATAGAGGATGAGGTTGGTCCTCCACCGCCGCCACCGGGGAATATTAGTGCCGCTGATGTCGCAAATATCGTGGCCCAAGCTGTTAATGCAGCGATGACTGCAGTGGCACAAAAAATGCCACAAGCTCAAGCGAGGGGACAAGAAGTACTAGTTCCTACGGGACCTTCTCAATGGGAACAGGTAAGAGAGTCTTTCCTAAAGGGTCATCCCCCAGAATTTGAGGGAGGTTTGGACGTTATAAAGGCAAACCAGTGGAAGATGGACATGCAGCGCCATCTTAGGATGGTGGAATGTAGTGAGGAGAAAAAGAAAATCCTCATCACCTTTAAGCTTGTCGGATCGGACTTACACTGGTGGGAGTCAATAACGACACCCGAACAAAGGGACCCAATGTCAATCACCAATTTTTGGGCTTTGTTTGATGGAAAGTATTTCCCTCCCGCAGTTCAAAGGGAGATGCAGAGGAAGCTTCAAGATTTAGTACAAGGGGAGAGATCGGTTGTCGAATATGAAGAGGAGTTTACCCGGTTAGCAAGCTTTATACCGGATGAAGTGACTCCAGAAGCGAAGAGGATTTCCAAATTTGTAGGAGGTTTGCACTGGCGAATAAAACAACATTTGCTTGGAAATCTATCTTTGGTAACCTTTGGGGATGTGATGAATGCTGCTTTACTTCACTGTCAAGAGCATAGATTATTTGTGCAAAACAATAAGAAGGCTGCAGTAATGGGGCAAGTGGTGAAACCGGGAAGTAATGGGATCGGAGGGGGAACATCTTCTTCGTCCCAATCCTCGGGGAACAAGCAGAAAGAGAGGGATCCTCAGCAAGGGGATTTGTCCAAGCGTCAACGTTTTGGTGGGTTTAATGCTGGTGGCAATAATAATAATAACAGGTCGGGTCAAGGCGGACAACAACAACAAGGAGGCAGAGGTGGAAATGGAGGTAGGGGCCAGCAGGGCCGGGGTGTGGGTCAATTTTGAAACAATCAAGGTAGGAATCAGGAGAGTGCGACTAATAAACGTTTTCAGTGTGGGGAGTTGGGCCATTATAAAAGGGTGTGTCCTCAGTTGGTTGGAGGGAATCTTCCTAGGGCTCCACAACAGCCGTATGTACAGTTTTCCGCCCCAGGCGCCTAATCCTATTTCTCCTCCTCAGCAGGGGCAACTGCAGTATGGACGGGTTTACCATATTCAGGAAGCTATGCTTCCCCCACCCCCTCCAGCACCGCCAGCGATCGAGGGTAAGTTTTTCATTCATGGGCATATGGGTCGAGTACTATTTGATATGGGTGCTACACACTCCTTTATTTCTAGGAGTTTTGCTCAGACCACAGGTTTGATAAAATCTGCTGAAAGTACCTTCACTAGCTTTGAATCCTCTATGGGTGATGGTTCATTGATTTTCTTTGTTTGTAAAAACGTAGGGATTAATCTTGGTAACTTGTGTTTTGAGGCCAAATTGCTCGTCCTTGACATGGTCGGGTATGATGTAATATTGGGTATGGATTGGCTAGTGAAATACCGCGCGATAGTAAATTATTATGGGAAAAGCACAGTTTTTGCAGTTCCGGGACAAGAAATATTCCTGGTTGTTATGCCTTGTATGGAAGGGAGTACGAGTGCTTATTTATATTGTATTGCGAAAGATTCATCTAGGGATGTTGTGGTTCCCCTAAATTCTCTTCCGATTGTTAGAGATTTTGAAGATGTTTTCTGGGAGATACCGGGATTACCTCCAAGTCGAGAGATAGAGTTTGTGATTGATTTAATGCCGGGAACTTGACCGATTGCTAAAGCTCCGTATCGAATGGCTCCTGTGGAGATGAGGGAGTTGAGAGATCAAATTCAGCAGCTATTGGAGCAGGGATTTATTAGGCGTAGCACATCGCCATAGGGTGCTCCGGTATTGTTTGTGAAGAAAAGAGACGGTTCTCTCCGGTTATGTGTGGACTATAGGGAGTTGAATAAAGTCACCATCCGGAATAAATACCGTTTGCCTCGCATCGATGATTTATTTGACCAACTTAGGGGAGCATCATACTTCTCCAAAATCGATTTGAGGACGGGGTATCATCAATTAAGGATACGGGCGCAAGATGTATCCAAGACTGCATTTCTGACCCGTTATGGATCTTATGAATTCTTGGTTATGCCCTTTGGGCTAACCAATGCTCCTGCTGTATTTATGGATCTTATGAACAGGGTGTTTCGGGATTTCCTTAACCAGTTTGTTATTATATTCATCGATGACATCCTAGTCTATTCTTAGACAGAGTCTGACCATGCTACTCACTTACGGTTGGTCCTGCAGAGATTGATGGATCATAAATTGTATGCAAAGTTTGAGAAATGTGGCTTTTGGTTGAAGGAAGTTCAATTTCTGGGTCATGTGGTGTCATCCCAGGGTATATCTGTGGATCCTAGCAAGGTGATTGCGGTGAGAGAGTGGGGTCAGCCCACGACACCTACTGAGGTTCGTAGTTTTCTGGGCTTGGCGGGTTATTACCGTCCATTTATTAAGGGTTTTTCAAAAATCGCTAGCCCGTTGACGAATTTAACCCGAAAGGGAGTGAGATTTGTTTGGGACAATTCATGTCAAGCTTCATTTGATGAGCTCAAAGATAGATTAACTTCAGCTCCAGTCCTTGCATTGACAAAATCGGGATTGGAATACCTAGTCTTCACCGATGCATCTCTTCAAGGGTTACGAGGTGTTCTTCAGCAAGAAAGACAAGCTATTGCTTACGCTTCTCGTAAGTTGAAGCCTCACGAAAGGAACTATCCGGTGCATGACTTAGAGTTTATCGCAGTTGTCTTTGCCTTGAAGATATGGAGGCATTATCTCTTGGGGGAAAAGTTTAGTCTTTTCACAGACCATAAATCGCTGCAATATTTATTTTCCCAAAAGGACTTGAATATGCGTCAGCGTCGTTGGTTGGATTTTGTGAAAGACTACCAATTTGATATCCATTATCATCCTGGAAAGGCGAACGTAGTAGCAGATGCCTTGATTAGGAAGCCCGAGAGAGACTTAGCCAATGTGTGGAAAGCTAAGTGGAGAGAGCTCAGTCAGGAGGATGCGGGGGTAAGAGCATTCATTTCCGTGATGACCGTTACTCCTACGATGATAGCGAGAATTATGGAAGCCCAGGGAAGAGATAAAGGTTATCAAGACCATATAAACCGACTGTTGTCCGAGGGAGCGGAGTCGTACTCGATTGGTTATAAGGGTGGACTACGCTTCCATGGAAGACTTATTATTCCCGAAGATAGGGACTTGAGACGAGCGGTGATGGAGGAATCTCACGGGTTAAAGTTTACGGTACATCCAGGTGGGGATAAGATGTACCAAGATATGCGCCGTCAGTATTGGTGGGCTGGTATGAAGAGGGATATCTCGGAGTTTGTATCCCAATGCACTACTTGTCAGTTGGTTAAGATTGACCACCAACGACCGACAGGTTTGTTGCAACCACTAGAGATTCCATTATGGAAATGGGAAATCATTTCGATGGACTTCATTACAGGCTTACCTAGATCACCGAGAGGTCATGATTCGATCTGGGTGATTGTCGATCGTTTGACTAAGTCGGCACACTTCTTGCCTGTACGTACGAATTATGATACCACTCGCTACGCCCAATTATTTATCGAGGAGATCGTTAGACTTCATGGGGTACCTTTAAATATTGTTTCCGACCGAGATAAAATATTTGTGTCCCACTTTTGGTGAAGTTTTCAAGAGGCCATGGGGACCGAGTTGAAGTTAAGCTCTTCCTATCATCCTCAAACAGATGGTCAAACTGAAAGGGTAAACCAGATGTTGGAGGATATGCTTCGTATGTGCATGCTTGATTTTAAGGGCAGTTGGGAACAATACCTCCCATTGGTTGAGTTTGCTTATAACAACTCATACCAATTTACTATTGGAATGGCACCTTATGAAGCTTTGTATGGCCGGCCATGTAGGTCACCCGCTTGTTGGTTGGAAGTGGGTGATAACAAATTCCTTGGACTTGAAATGATCCAAGACACTTCTTCAAAGATTGAACTTATTCAAAATAGCATTCGGATAACCCAAGACCGTCAAAAGAGCTACGCCGATGCGGGTAGGAGACACGTGGAGTTAGAGGTTGGAGACCAACTGTTGGTGTGAGTGTCTCCAATGAAGGGCATTAAACGTTTCGGGAAGAAAGGAAAGCTTGCACCGCATTTTGTTGGACCTTTCTCAGTTATTGCAAAAGTTGTTCCCGTGGCGTATCAACTTGCTTTACCGGATCCTTTGCAACAAATCCACGATGTATTCCATGTCTCCTCTTTGAAGAAGTATAGAAGATGTGAAGGTGCCCTTTGGCACATCCCTTTTGAAGATATCGACTTACAACCCGATGTTTCATATGAAGAACAACCGATTGCTATTCTTGAGTATGGGGAGTGCAAGTTAAGATCTCGTGTGGTGCCCTTAGTGAGAGTTCAATGGAGTCATCACAATGCGAAAGAATCAACGTGGGAGCGTGAGGACAAGATGCGGGAGAAATATCCACATCTTTTCTTATAAGGTACGTCTGAATTTTGGGGACAAAATTCCCTCATAAGGGGGGGAGTATGTAATAACCCTCGCTTATGAGAACGTATTTTATATTAATTACTAGGTATGGTAATTAGATATAAGTTTTGGGTTATGAATTGAGTACTAATTTAATGAAGAAAAGTTAATATTCACTATGAGTTTGCATATATACCATAACTATGGGTGAATCTTGCTATGTTATGCTTATTAATATCATATGAATTAAAATGATAATTGGCTTAATAATGAGACCGGAACTTAAATTGAATTATAAAATGTCCAAATGATAATTTGGAGGCCGCAGTTGATTCCAGAACGTGCGAGATAGTCAAATATTGTGCCATTATGTGTTTTGAGATTTTGGGCATTTTTGACTGATTATGCCTTAAGTATGCAATTGCGTATTATTTTATCACAATATCGATCAATTGAGTTGGGATTTTGGCTAAAGGCACGATTTATGTCTTGAGTGAATCACTATTCACCTAATTGTATTTACTAAACCTAGAGAACTAAAGAGAGAAAGAGAAAGAGTAGAGAGAAGAAAGGAGATTGAAGATTTAAGAAGGATTCTTGCTCCCACACTAAGAAAATCTGCATTTTCTACATTGTGGCAAGTTTACTACTTGCTATTTATGGTTTAAGATAAATTATTTGTGTGAGAATGATGTATTTGATTATGGTTTACTAGTTTAGGGTTTGGATGTTGGTTGATTTTGAATCATTAAAGGATAGTTGAATGATTGTTGATGTTGATGGTAGTGGTAGTAGCATTTATGTTGTGTGGGTGAGAATAAATGAGTTGGCTTTGGGATTTGCTTGAAAATAGGAAGTCTTGGTCTAGGTCTGCAGGGACCGGTCGACCGCGGTTCTTAGACCGATCGACCGGGTCTTCGGGAGAGGGTACACTGAATTTCTTTCAAAGGTCTAAAATTATGGCGCAGTCGACCGCGGTCCCCTGACCGGTCGATCGGCCCTGCCGAAATGAACTTTCTGCTTTTCTTCTTAGGCCAAATCTTGAGACGCGGTCGACCGCGGTCTTGGGACCGGTCGATCGGTCCCCTGTTTTCTTCCTAAACATTTTATTTTCATTCTTTATCTTCTTCTTTTCATAGGAACATAGGGATCTTCTTAAATGAAAAAAAAATAGGGTCTTAGAGTATTAGTTGAGTTCGGTCGACTCCCTAGACTCGAAGGGGTTCATCTAGGGTTCCTGTCAGGCAGGGGGGATTTAAAGTAATGTTTAGGCATTTCTTCTATCAGGTAGTTCTATAAGAGTCTAGGAAATCTTAAGGTCGAATTTGGAGACTTTAGGAGTAAACGCGAACTAGATCTCATTTGATGGGTTATTATAAAGTCCAAACAAGGACATTTGGGAGAGATAACTTGGGAGTTTAAATATTCTTCGAGGTTATTATGATGATGTGAGGTACACCATAATGCATTTGATAAAATGTAAAATGGATAAAGTAAAACATAATTTACTGAATCATGAAATGGAAATTAATAAAATGGATGTTACACACCTCTCTAAATACCATCTTAAGGGAAGTCTGTGCGTGTGGTGAAGCCCCCTGGCTAATGAATGCAGGGTGGATATAGTCCTAAGACATATGAGCGCTTGTTTTATATTTTTCTGCGATGGGTAGGAGATTCTGGGTGTGGTCTTGACTACCCCACAGGCATATGGCCGCTTCCCGACGTTTGCGATAGGATCCCAGGTTGTCTTATGTTTGGCCCTAGAAGATGATGGTTATTTAGGGGCGCGCACAGTGAGGAAACCCGGACGGGCGGTCTTAGAATTGTTATATACATATTTATAACTATTCTATTATCGAGTTGGACTCGATGGAACATTAATGCCATAACGAGCAAAGTATATGCCACAAAGAGCATACTATTGAGATAAGTGCCATAAAGTGCATATGGTAATAACTGCATTCCTGATAAGGAATGGAAAGAAGACGGAAATGAAAATGATGAAAGATGAAAAAGGCTTATAAGTACTTTTATTTCTTTGTATATTTTAACTTCATTTTATTAATCATTTAATTGTCTTAGCTCTGTATATGATGTTACCATGCTAGAATATCATTCGTACCATCCATGCTTACCTGTCCATTATTGTCATACCTGTCATTTATCTAGTGATCATATAAAACCGGCCTCTGACCGATTCTTCGTTTTCTTGTTGGGTATGTATCTTCTATTCTCGTTCAGGTGTTCCGCCGCAAGGTCGCCTGTAATGACTTTATTTTCTCCGAGTCTTTTGAGGAGCCGTGACATTTTGCGGGTATCACGGGATATTTTGTGTAGACGCCTCTATTATTGTTTTCTAGCTAAGATCAGTCCTTATTTGGGCGTGTGGCCCAATATGTTGTAATTGTATAAATGATGTATTATGTAACACATGAAACTTATTGTATATTGTATGGATTGTATCGACCGACACTTCATTCAGTCCTTCCTTATCTATTCGATTACTTATATATGGTTGTGGGAGTTTCCACCCTCTTTTTCTATTATGGGTTGTTGAAAGTGTTTTCTTTAAATTACAAACTGAAATTTTTGATAACCCATTTTCTAGAATATTGTGTGGTTATTATTGATACTCTGTATGATATTGTGATGCTGAGAATGATATCTATCCATGATTCCTATTTCATCGGGGTATCGGGCTGGCCACCTTTTATTTCGGATAGCGGGTTGTCACAGCTTGAGTAGTCTCGACGACATACTTAAGGTGAGCATCGGCATCCTTTGCATTGAACTCCCAAAACGGTCTTTCACACATAGTTTGAACAAGTTGTTTAGGCGCTATAGTTATCCCTTGATGGAAGAAAGAGTTAAGGTGATGCTTCTCAAGTCCGTGATGAGGGCAAGCGTAAACTAACTCTTGGAAGCGTTCCCAACACCGATCAAACGACTCATTATCTTATTGTCGGAATGCTTGAATCTGAGCCTTGACGGAGTTGGTCCTATATTGGGGAAAGAATTTCAAAAGAAACTTTGATTGCATATTCTTCCACGATGAAATTAAGTTCGACGACAAAGACCAAAGCTAGGTCTTAACTTTATCCTTTAAGGAAAAAGGAAAAAGTTATAGGTGAACGACGTCTTGCGTGCGAGCTTGATCATTAAACGTGCCGCATGCCTCTTCGAACTCGTGGACGTATGATTTCTATGAATCCATGCCCTGAAACGAGGGGAGAATTTGTATCATCGCATTACGAAAGTGAAACTTTCCTGCATTGTATGGAAGTAGAATGCACCCAGGGGTGACAGTTCGCTCGAGATATAAATGTTTTTTCATGGGACGATATGGTAAATCTCCCTCACCCGTACCCAAACTAGCGTTATCTATTTTCTCTCTCTCTCCCTCCCTCCCTTCCTCCCAAAGACTCGAAATCCTCACTCGGTGTCCTAGAAGTGTGACTTATAATGGAAATTGGAGGTGTAGGAGGTGGAACCCAAAACTAAGGTGCGTTAGGAGTGTGTGGGCTATAAGGATCGTACTCAACTATTAGTTTTTCATGAATGCACGTGGGAGATACTCGAGGGGTTTATTGCGAATTTTGCATGAACGGACCTTGAGAGATGGTAATTTTTTTTTTCTTCTTTTCTGATTTTTTTGGATATTTGATTTTTTTATTTTTTTTTGTCTTTTTGAGATTTGGAGTCAAATTTTAGATTAAATCGACCTAACCTAACAGTGTACCTAAGTCCCCGGCAACAACGCCAAAAACTTGATGCGACTGAAAATGTGTCTCTAGTGCCTGCTAATTATGGTTTAAGTGGAAATCGGCCACGTAAATAATAAACCTGGTAAGACGGGGTCGAATCCTCAGGCAAATAGGACGAATGCTCGTGACGACGATATGTAAGATGACTAGTCCTAAACTGACTCAAGAAAAGAAAAGGAAAAAGGTGATGAATTTATGGAATGTTATTTTTACTAACTAAATGCAAATTAAATTAAACTACTAAGCAAAAGTGAACTAATTGTGATTAACTAAATACGAATGAGAAAAATAGGTTGGAATACAATCCCCCGAACCCTAATAATTTACCTGATATAAAACTAATCGTGATTAGATAATTGATTATTTCCATTCTTTATTAATCTCAAGCATTACATATATGAAGGTACTAACCCGCATCATGCCTAATCAAGAGTAAGAATAAAGCGGTGTCGAAATAACTATCATGCACGTCGCACTCTTAAACACCCCAGTTACTTAGGGAAAACGAGGTAAAAAGTCCTACGACGGTTGTGACTACTACACAACACGATTGAATCATTTATTTAATTCTTGAAAATAGTTTTATAGTCATCTAAACGACATGGGGTTGGGTTCATGCATCCCAGCCCATAGAAATCTAGCCAGACATTATGAAACTAAGAATAAACAAGGAATCTATGTTGCATGAAATCATAATTGTGTGAAAAGTGAGATTGAGCATGAGATAATAAAAGTGTTGGAAATAAATTTACCAAGATTGAAGAATAAGAACATGCAAGAAGAAATCAAAGCTTGAAGAGAAATTGAAAAAGCTCTAGAATTAAAGGTGCAAAATATGTTAATTCTTCTCCTAGATGTTCCTCTTTGATTAGGATCATTTACATGAATGAAACCTCCCTTAAAAGAATCCTAATATGAGTATATATAAGTCTTGGGTCGTTTAGAAGAGTCCCCAAACGCTAAACCTCTTTTGGCTAAAAAATAGGGCCAAAATAAAAATCACGCTTCTGAAATTTTTTCACACTTCGCTAATTTTTTAACCGATCTCGAGCGTGACAAGAGGCGAACCGGTTATGTTATGGTCCATCGGTTCGGTTCGGCCTTAATAGTTTTGCCTTGGATTTCTTTCTCAAATTTCAAATGGGCATAACTTCTTCACCATAGCTCGGATTGGGGTGCCGCTTTTTCTAATGTTCTTGTAATTTTGAGATCTTCAACTTTCTATTTGTCCCCCACCTCCGGAATATAGCTAAAAATTTACAAAAATGCCCTTGAACTCCCTATTTCTTGGTTTCTTTCACTGTTTCGAGTTCTCTTTCACACTTTCTTGTGTGACATACATGTAAAACACATAAACGATACACAAAACACGAAATACTTGCCAAAAAGGGTTAGTATCATAAATATGAGATAAATTAATATAAATTACAATGCACGGGAACATAAAAATACTGAAATTAAGGGGATAAATGTGAAGAATTTATGCCTAATAATCAGTTGTCTGTCCTCAATGCCAGTAGCATTACCCAAAAAGTTCAAAAACTAATTAAATGTCTATTCATTCTCTTTTTCAACCATATCATATGTTGGGTCGTTTACGATTATTGATTGGATGGGACCCGTGACATATCGTCTTGATTTACCCGACCATTTTCAGATGGTTCACGATGTGTTCTAAGTATCAAATCTTATGAGTTTTCTACAAGTGCATTGGCTTATCAACATATAGATTTAGAAGAGATAAAGCGAGTTACAAGGAGAGGCCTTTCAGTATTCTATATTGTAGAGATCAAGTTCTTCGCTCGAAGGTTATAACATTATTGTGTGTCCAATAGAGTCACCACAATGAGGGAGAGTTAGATGCGGATGAAATGTATCGAGCTTTTTAATGCAGGTATGTGTTGAATTCTGAGGATGGAATTCTATTATTAGTTGGAGGAATGTAATACCCCGAATATTTTGATAATTATATAGATTGTGGGAGATGAAATAAAATTGGATTAACATGTTAAATTAATTATTTGGACTTTATAAACATTACACCAAAATGATCATTTACTAAAGGATTTTAGTGTTAGGAATTAATTTTCTAACGGATATATTCGTTAGTAATAATGTATTGGTTCTGTAGTGGTTCCGAACCAACCCAAACCATGCATATCCCTACTAACAGTTATAGTTTGTTAAAAAACACTATATGTTCAAAAATATATATATCCAATGATCCACGACACCACCTAAGTTGTATATCCATTATGTAATAAATTCAACATCACAAATAAATAAACATATAAACAATTATGTCTTTAGCGTTATTTTCTACTGCATCAAAATACAAAAATAAAAAAATCTCTTCACGTTAAAATACCCATAAACTACTTCATCTTCTCAACCTCCAAATAAACTTTTGAGTAAGGATATCCATCTTCTTGATTGCGACAAACAACGAAATGTCAGATTGATTACAATGGTTTAGAGGACAATCTATCGTGCAAAAAAGTTGCTCTGAATTTGTCATTTTTGTTACATCATTCAATCCTTAAAATCATAAGAAAAATAAATCTAATTAGTTTAATATGCACCATGATTTTATCAAGATTCATCGACAATCGGTCTTAACACATTCTCCCTTTATCCTAAATTAATAAAGTACATTAGAAATATTATACATTTTATGAATAAGAAAAAATTACTTGCAAACTTTGTCTTTCAAAGAGAGTGGACTTTTTTTAATGCAAGACATACACATATAAACACTATATATTAAAAAACACTATATATTCAAAAACATATCTATCCAATGATCCACGAAACCACCTAAGTTCTATATCCATTATGTAATAAATTCAACATCACAAATAAATAAATATATAAATAGTTATGTGTTTAGCATTATTTTATACTGTATCAAAATACAAAAATAAAAAAAATTCTTCACCTTAAAATACCCATAAACTAATCCATCTTCTCAACCTCCAAATAAACTTTTGAGTAAGGATATCCATCTTATTGATTGCGTCAAACAACAAAATGTGAGATTGATTACAATTGTTCAGAGGACAATCTATCGTGCAACAAAGTTGCTCTAAATTTGTCATTTTTGTTACATCATTCAATCCTGAAAATCATAAGAAAAATAAATCTAATTAGTTTAATATGCACCACGATTTTATCAAGACTCATCGACAATCGGTCTTAACACATTCTCCCTTTATCCTAAATTAATAATGTACATTAGAAATTTAATACATTTTATGAATAAGAAAAAAGTACTTGCGAACGTTGTCTTTCAAAGAGAGTGAACTTTTTTAAATGCAAGACATACACATATAAACACTATATATTCAAAAACATATCTATCCAACAATCCACGGCACCACCTAAATTGTATATCCATTATGTAATAAATTTAACATCATAAATAAATAAACATATAAACAATTATGTCTTTAGCATTATTTTCTACTGCATTAAAATACCAAAATAAAAAAATTTCTTCACCTTAAAATACCCATGAACTACTTCATCTTCTCAACTATAAATAAACTTTTGAGTAAGGATATCCAACTTCTTGATTGCGTCAAACAACGAAATGTGAGATTGATTATAATGGTTCAGAGGACAATCTATCGTGCAACAAAGTTGCTCTGAATTTGTCATTTTTGTTACATCATTCAGGCCTGAAAATCATAAGAAAAATAAATCTAATTAGTTTAATATGCACCATGATTTTATCAAAATTCATCGACAATCGGTCTTAACACATTCTCCCTTTATCCTAAATTAATAATGTACATTAGAAATTTAATACATTTTATGAATAAGAAAAAATTACTTGCAAACTTTGTCTTTCAAAGAGAGTGAAATTTTTTAAATGCAAGACATACAAATATAAACACTATATATTAAAAAACACTATATATTCAAAAATATATTTATCCAACGTTCCACGGCACCACCTAAGTTGTATATCCATTATGTAATAAATTCAACATCACAAATAAATAATCATATAAATAGTTGTCATTAGCGTTATTTTCTACTGCATTAAAATACAAAAAAAAAACTCTTCACCTTAAAATACCCATAAACTACTTCATCTTCTCAACCTCCAAATAAACTTTTGAGTAAGGATATCCATCTTCTTGATTGCGTCAAATAACAAAATGTGAGATTGATTACAATGGTTCAGAGGACAATCTATTGTGCAACAAAGTTTCTATGAATTTGTCATTTTTATTACATCATTCAGTCCTGAAAATCATAAGAAAAATAAATCTAATTAGTTTAATATGCACCACGACATGTGAGCAAAAACAATGACAGCTAGGGGTGCACATGGTTCGGTTCAGTTCGATTCCACTACGGAACCAGAACCAAAACCAAAACCAGAATCGAAATTGGTCAGTTTCGTGGTTTTGGAACCTGAAGCAGAACCGAAATTAATCGATTTCGAACTGAGCCGAACCATCGATTCTCCGTTTGGTTCAGGTCGATTCACGATTCTAGTTCTCGGTTTTGGTTTGTTCTCATTTGCGATCCTGGTTCGTGGTTCTGGTTTGTGGTTCCGGTTCGCGATTCTCATTAATGGTTTTAGTTCTCGAGTTGGTTCTCGGGTTAGTTAATGGTTCTGGTTCATGGTTATTTTTAATGGTTCAGATTCGCGGGTCGGTTCTCGGGTTGGTTGTTGGGGTCGATTCTTTGGTTCAGTTTTTCAGTTCTTTTTCATGGGTTTGGTTCTCTCGGTTCAATTCAGTTTGGTTCAGGTATAAAATCAAGAGCAGAACCAAACACTTCGGTCTCGATTTTTTGGAATGAAAACCAACCCACGGAGATAAAAACCCGAACCAAACCATCCCTAGATGGTCGATTTAGTTCGGTTCTTCAGGATGCCGATTTCTTTGCACACCCCTAGTGGCAATGAGGATATATGCGAAGTCTTCAGTATCGTCACTTTCTTCCATCAGGAAACCTCGCTTGTTCCACTGGCACTAGTTCACCAGGTAAAACTCCAGTCGCCGACCAAAAACGATCGATCTCACCAAAGTATGGGGCACGATGCACGCCCACCGGTTCTGGCGTGCCTCAGTACGGGGGGAAACACCCCTAGCAGATTGAGTCATTTTTAAAATAGGTTCCATGGGAGAAATAAATGAGAATATGTTAAAAGAAAAGGAGTGTGACACCCCGCCTAATTAAACCCCGCGTGATTAGTCCTAAATTAAAATAGAAAAGGTTTCTCAGTTGGTTCATTCTTAGCATCACTGTCGACTTTTTAAATACTAACCACCTAACTGAAAAATTAGACTGGTGTCAAGTTTTATCTTTTATTAATTCAATGAAAACTCATGTGAAAACAAAATAATTTAAAAAATCACAATTAACTGAATTCAACCCTTCACATCTAAATAATAATCTGACCGAATAAACCATCGGCTAAATCCAACAAAAGTAAAGACATATAATAATAATCGCAAAGTATCTAAAATGAATACTAAATAAAACTATGAGCCGCATGCTCGAGTCTGATGATAAACCCCCACTCTAAGAATAAAAGGAATAGAAGCACATATCCAAATCCTGCAACATCCACATATGCTCCAGCAATGAATCCCTGGAATGAGTGAAGTCTGGCGTCCCTGTGGCTGGACACCTAAAAGGTTTTTAAAAAATATTTAAAGCACGGGTTAAAACCCAAAAACTTTTGAAAACATTTAGAAAATGATTAACTTGCAGTAATAAATATGCATGAATACTCTTCATATTTTAGTTAGTGCCTCACTCCCTTGAGGACATCCTCACCCCTCCTCTAATGTGCACAACTAATGCCTTAATTAAATCCCCTAGTCATTTATCCCATACTAGATATCCGATATAACCCCTTGCAACCACCCTACTCTAACAAAGTATGTAATAATTACGATTTCTAAGTTATTATTAGCATTGACTTAATTAATCATTCCCTTTCTTAAATTCATATAACTATCACACCCGTTATACACATAATACAATTCTCGGCCTGTATTAAATTACCCGTATATAATTATTTATCTCATTATATACGTATAACCATATTACAACATTCACACATATGTTGAAATAATAAATAATAATAACCATCCTCCAGAGTAATAACTCACCGAATGTATATTCTCTATAGTGCTATTTCACTAGGTGCATTCACATAACCTAGCTACCCCAAGTTAGGATCTCTCACTAACTTGGTTAAAATCGTACATAATGGGGGCAGTTATATTCCTTCACTGAAATTGAGATGCCCCTTACCCATATAACGGACGTTATGACCTGGGGATATACTTGCCCTACTCCTCAAGCTAGGGGATCCACCCACTATGCGTAACCTCCCCTGATAGCACTAGAGTATGTATATTAATAATATCTAATCACTGATATTTATGTGCACACACTATATATATATATATATACTATCGCATACCGTGAATATATAAATATAAAATATCCCGCCTTTACCGTGTACTAAATCCTTAACACAAGCCCATACATAATATCTTGAGTTTATAGTCCAACTATGATTATTAACTAATTTTCACATTAGTTAATTAAATTACTATTGGTGTCGCCCAACCAATATACTCGGACTCGCTCTCATGACCTGAAAATAACATAATACCCGAGTCTAAATCCTCGACCTGAATTAATTATTTTTCATCCATAATTAATTTAAGTGAGTAGTGTCACCTTACTAAAACCCCCAGACTTATTTACCTAGTGTGTTATTTTATTTTTCTGAATATTCCCTAAATTCATACTCATTGTGTCGCACTAAATTTCCCCCCACCCTCCCAATTATTATTCCCTAATAATTGTGGGTTTATAATTTTCCTACTTAATTTTATCCCTTAATCAGGCTTGGTGGAAATTAAACTAAAAAGGAGATCCCACCTAAAACTCCCAAGGCTGAACTGCCAAAAATTCCCAGCCATCGATCGATCGAGTAGGTCTTCATCTTCTCTGACTACATGTTTCTGCCATTAACGAATACCTCTAATCTCCAAACTTGTCTACGGTTCATATCAAGCACACACAACATTTTAATCATATGGGAACGTGATTTGGACGTCCCTTAGAACCTTTAACACAAATTAAATTTCACAAATCTCTACTTTTTCGAAATTGGGGATTCGCGGATCTTTCATTCACTAAGCCCCATTGTCAACTAATTTCCTCAAATTCGTTCATAATGTTAACTGAGTTTTTCACATCTAAACCAATTTTCATACCATTATCAGATAATACAATTAACTTCTACATTAAATTCCATCCAAGAAATTTATTTACAAAAACACCGTTTTTATACCCACTTTGCCCAAAATGAATTTGATTCCCACATCACAAAGATAAGAATTGAATACATGAATAAATGTCACAATAAGTTAACCACTTGACTTATGGTCAGTAGGGTCTGATCCGAGGTTGTAAATTGCAAGATTGATGGTGACTCCCCCATTCGTTCTTAGCCTTGTCTCCAAAGAGGGTTCCCAGTGCACTCCAACTGCTCCTTAGAGTATTCTCTCTAAACTTAGGATCTAGATTTGTGTTTTCTGTCGTTTCCCTTTTCTCCCAATTAGGTATTAAAGCTAAATCACATTTTTAGCCTAATGGGCTAAGCCGGAGTGACCCAACACCCCCCCCCCCCCTCCCCGCGTGGGCCCGACTATGCATAAAAATGCTCCGAGACCCATTTACTACCCTCGAGTACTCTTTTCCGACTATTTTGGCCCATCCGGACTCAATCGTGCACTCAGAATTTGCATTCGAATTAACTTACAAAATTTCTTATCTCACACCTAACTTAGTCTATAACCGACTCATGGCTGAGATAAGTGAATCTCACGTCACTAATACACTTATGACGTAAATAATTATTACTATTCACTTAGTAATTTAATTTCCATAAATATTTACCATTTATTCTCCCGATTAATATTTATATACAGATTTCCATAATTTCCATTAAATTATGACACACAAGTAATTTAAATTTGTGTACCCGAATTAATTATTTTTTTTAAATGCATAAAAATACGGGGTGTTACATACTCCCCCCTTATAAAGGAATTTCGTCCCTGAAAATAGGTCATACCTGCGGTGAATAACTCTGGATACCTCTCCCGCATATCCTCCTCCCACTCCCGGGCTGACTCTTAAATGCTGTGATGACCCCACTGTACTCTCACTAGTGGAACAAACTTGGATCACAACTTACGCTCACTAGAATCCAAAATAGCTATCGGTGTCTCCTCATACGAGATGTCTGGATATAAGTCAATTTCCTCGAGTGGGACATGCTAGAAGGCCCCCTCACTCCTCCGATATTTCTTCAGTGACACCACATGGAACACGTCGGGTATCCACTGAAGAATCTCTGGCAAACCCAGTCTATAAGCTACTAGTCCCACCCTCTCAATAATAGGGAAGGGTCCAACGTACCTCGACGTTAATTTACTTTTCTTGTCGAACCTCATCACCCCTTTCATAGGGGATACCCGGACCAATAACTGATCTGCAACCTCTAACTACACATGTCTCCGTGAAGCATCAGCATAACTCTTCTGCCTATCCTGAGCTATCCGAATACGTTCTCGAATTAGATATATCTTGGAAGTCGTCTCCTAGACAATATCCGACCCTATTAACTTGTTGTCTCCCATTTCTCACCAACAGAGGTTGAACGATAAGGTCTCCCGTACAGTGCCTCGAACGGTGCCATGCCAATCATAAACTGGTAAGAGTTGTTATATGGGAACTGTACCAAAGGAAGATATCACTCCCATACTCCCCCAAAGTCTAAAATGCACATCCTTAGCATGTCTTCAAGCATCTGATTTACTCTCTTAGTCTGCCCATCTATCTGTGGATGATAGGCGGTACTCAACCGTAACTATGTGCCCATAGCCTCCTGGAAGCTCTGCCAAAAATAGGCTATAAAATCCTTGTCTCTGTCAGACACAATATTAATCGGCACCCCGTGCAGCTTAACTATCTCTGATATGAAAAGCTGCGCGTAACGCATCGCCTCGAAGTCTGTGCGAAGTGGTAAAAAATAGGCTACTTGGTCAATCGATCCATAATTACCGATATAGAATCGTGACCCTTCTGCGATGTTGGCAACTCGATAATTAAGTCTATATAGATGCTCTCCCACCTCCACACGAGAATCTACAGTGGCTGTAGCGTCCCTGGAGGTCTCTAATAATCAACTTTCACGAGCTGACATGTGGTACATTTCTAGACAAACTTTGTTATGTCCTGTTTCATTCCTGCCCACCAATACTGCCTCTTCATATCCTAGTACATTTTATCCCCATTGGGATGTACCACAAACCTCGAACTATAGGACTCTGTTATAACATCGTGCCTCAAATCCTTATCTTTCGGCATAATTAACCTCCCATTAAGGCGTAGGCCTCCCTCGGAACTGACCGAATAACCCTTTGCTCCCTCGGCCAGTAGCTGACATACTCTATCCTGGCAGATCTGGTCCTCCGCCTGTACCCTCATTACCCGCATAATGATATCGGGAGTGATGGATAAAGATGACATGCACGCCCTAGCAACATCATCATCATGCCGAAGGTCTTTCCACTTCACTTTCCAAGCTTCTGAAATCTCCCCGGTAGGCCTCCGGTTCAACGCGTCTGCCACCACGCTAGCCTTACCAGGATGATATTGGAAGTCAAACTGGTAGTCTTTCACGAATTCTAGCCACCGCCTATGCCTCATATTCAGATCCTTCCGTGTGAAGAGATACTGGAGTGATTAGTGATCCGTGAATAGAGTAAAATGCTCTCCCAGAAGATAGTTCCTTCATATTCTCAAGGCAAAAACGATCGCTGCTAACTCTAGGTTGTGAATGGGGTAATTCTTCCCATGGGGCTTTAGCTTCGTGGATGCATAAGCTATATCCCTCTCCTCATGCTATAGCATACCCCCAAGTCCCTGTAAGGATGCATCGATGTAGACTCGATACTCCAGTCCTCTCCTCGACAAGGCGGGTACGGGTTCAGATGTCAACTTGTCCTTTAACTCATCGAAAGTTAACTGACAATCATCACTCAAAGTAAAAGTCACCCCCTTACGAGTCAGATTCATCAAAGGACCCGCAATCTTAGAAAACCCTTTAATATATTGCCTGTAATACCCTTCTAATCCAAGAAAACTACGGACCTCGGTCGGTGTCATGGGCTGCCCTCACTCCCTCACCGTCGATACCTTACTCGGATCCATAGCAATACCCCGATGTCACACCACATGACCCAAAAATTATACCTCCCGTAGCCAAAATCCACACTTCCATAATTTGGCATAAAGCTGGTGGTCTCGTAGTGTCTGTAGAACCATATGCAGATGCTCTGCTCCTCCTCCTCCGTGTGTGAGTAGATCAGAATGTCATCAATGAACACAATAAAAAACTGATCTAGATACTCTCTGAAAACTCTGTTCATGAGATCCATGAACACCACCGGCGTATTAGTGAGCCCGAATGGCATCACCCTAAACTCGTAGGATCCATACCCCGACAGGAAAGCGGTCTTAGGGACATCCTACTCTATAATGCGTAGTTGATGATACCTTGACCTCAGATCAATCTTTGAGAAGTATGCCACCCCTCTCAACTGGTCAAATAAATTATCGATCCTAGGTAACGGATACTTGTTCCGTATCGTAACCTTGTTCAGTTCCCCGTAGTCTATGCACAACCGAAGTGAACCATCCTGTTTCTTCACAAACAACACCGACGCACCCCATGATGAGGTACTCCGTCGAATGAAACCCTGGCCTAGGAGCTGCTAAATCTTCTCTCTCAGCTCACGCATCTCAGAAGGGGCCATACGATCAGGGGCTCGAGCAATCGATCTCATACCCGGTGCTAAATCAATTACAAATTCGATTTCCCTACAGGGTATTAACCCTGGTATTTCTTAAAACACATCCTCGAAGTCCCTCACTACCGGAATCTAATCCAACGGAATCACCACCTCGTGTGAGGTCTCATCTTCAATATAATACAAATGCGTGCGCGATCCTCCCTCGGGTAGAGTCAACGCCACTAGGAACATCTGTTGTCCTGGAATAGAGAACACGATGGTTCTCTCAAAGCAATCTACTATCGCCCGATAACTTGCTAACCAATCCATACCTAGGATGACATCGTACCCCTCCATATCTAAAATTAAGAGGTACGCCACTAAACTTAGTCTCCCAAATCAAAATATCCACCCCTCTACAAATAGAGTGTATCAATGACCCACTACCCACTGGTGACTCTACACACAGCTAGAGACTACCCGCAATCTCTAGCAAATCGATGACTCTAGCAAATTTAGTTTTAATGAATGAATGCGATGATCTAGTATAAAAAAGTATCCTACCCTAAATCCCATGGCTAGGAAATGTACCCTCCATATTGGCGCCGCCTGAGGTGCTGGTGGAATAGGAACATCCCGGACCTTATACACACACCCATAGTGCTTATTCCCCTACTGCCGTGGGCCTGGTAGAGCTAGTGCTGCTGGTAGCATCTGACTCGGCTGCTGGGCCCTACCTCTCTGTGGGCACTCTCTCTTAAAATGTCCCGTCTGGACACACAAAACAACTCCTCTGACCATTTCCCTGTCGTTGGCCCTATTGTCCCCAACGAGGCTGGCCCTGTTAGCCTCCTTCATTGTTCCCTTGGCCCTATCGGCCCTGAGGAACCTGTTGCTGCTAATTTGGGCCCTAATGACTTGGCCTAAACCCCTTCCCTCCCGATCGAAAAGCTCCAGACTTAAATTTCTTAGCCTGATTCCGTCACTAACTTCTAGACTGCTGCTGAACATAGCTAGTATCACCATCAACTGCCTTACCCTATTGGCTCGGCTCCCCTCCCCTCTTGCTCCACTTTGCATGGAAGAGATGATCCTGACAGTGAACTAAAGCGGCGTTGACGACATCAGTGTACGTCACCAACACTGGATTACTGATCAAATATTGTCTGATCCTCCAGGCTAAGCCATCCATAAACCTTAACTTCTTTCGCTCCTCGTCGCTCACCTCGTTTGGCACAAAATTATCCAAATGGGTGAACTCCTCCTCGTAATCGGCCACTAAACGATCACCCTGAACCAACTCGTCAAATTGATTCCTCATCTCAGCCTCTACTACCGGTGGGAAGTATTTACGGTTAAACCGCACCCAAAAATCAGATATTGCCATCTAGTTCCTCTCTTTGGCAGTGGTCACTGACTCCCACCACTGTAAAGCTGACCCTAACAAACTAAAAGTAGCAAGCATCTGTTTCTACATATCGGCACACTCCAGCATGCGAAGATGGCGCTAAATATTCTTCTTCCAGTCACAAGCCTCTACCACATCGGTATTACCTCGAAACTCGAGTGGGTGACCCTTCTGAAAGGTCTCCCTAACTCGCTGCCAAGAAGGTGGCCCTACTAGAGCCTGAACTGCTGGTGCCACTGGAGGTGGTGCCTGGGGCTGAGGAAAATGTGCTGCCATAACCCTCATCGCTGTCTCGACTGCCTGAGCCACTATCACTGCCACCTGAGTAGTGGAGATGAACTCGGGTGGGGGTGGGGGTGGGGGTGTGGGTGGCGGTACCTGTGGCTCCTGATAAGATTCTCTCAACTCATCCCTGGCCTCGGTCCTCTCCGCTCGTTGTCGCCTCGGTGGCATCCAAAAATAGATCGAATTGTATAAGTACAAAATTTTTACAAAAATCTAATAGCACAAATACGATATCTCAGAAGCAAAAAATGAATCAGCAGTCCTAATAATAGGGCTCTATAACAAATGAACGCTACGCTGAAATGTAGTAAGCCGCACAGATCCTAAGGACACTAGAACCCGATGCTCTGATACCATCAATGACACCCCGCCTACTTAAACCCCGGGTGATCAGTCCTAAATTAAATTAGAACATGTTTCTCAGTTGGTTCATTCTCATCATCACTGTCGACTTTTTAAATACTAACCACCTAAGTGAAAAATTAGACTGGTGTCAAGTTTTATCTTTCATTCATTCAATGAAAACTCATGCGGAAAGAAAATAATTTAAACAATCACAATTAACTCAATTCAACCATTCGCATCTAAATAATGATCTGACCGAATAAACCATCGGCTAAAATCCACCAAAAGTAAAGACATATAATAACAATCGCAAATATCTAAAATGAATGCTAAATAAAACTGTGAGCCACATGCTCGAGTCTGATGATAAACCCCCACTCTAAGAATAAAAGGAATAAAGGCGCCAATCCAAATCCCACAACAACCACATATGCTGCAGCAACGAATCCCTAGAACAAGTCAAATCTGGCGTCCCTGTGGCTGGACACCTAAAAGGTTTTTTAAAAATATTTAAAGCAAGGGTTAGAACCCAAAACATTTTGAAAACATTTAGCAAATGATTAATTTGCAGTAATAAATATGCATGAATAATCTTCATATTTTAGTTAGTGCCGCACTCCCTTGAGGACATCCTCACCCCTCCTCTAATGTGCATAACTAACGCCTTAATTAAATCCCCTAGTCATTTATCCCATACTAGATATCCAATATAAACCCTTACAATAACCCTACTCTAACCGAGTATGCAATAATTATGATTTCTAAGTTATTATTGGCATTAACTTAATTAATCATTCCCTTTCTTAAATTCATATAACTATCACACCCGTTATACACATAATACAATTTTTTACATGTATTAAATTACCCGTATATAATTATTTATCTCATTATATACGTATAACCATATTAAAACATTTACACATACGTTGAAATAATAAATAATAATAACCATCCTCCCGAGTAATAACTCACTGGATGTATATTCTCTAAATTGCTATTTCACTAGGTGTATTCACATAACCTAGCTACCCCAAGTCGGGATCGCTCACTAACTTGGTTAAAATCATACATAATGGAGGCGGTCATATTCCTTCCCTGAATGTGAGATGCCCCTCACCCATATAATGGATGTTAGGACCTGGAGATATACTCGCCCTACTCCTCAAGCTAGGATATTCACCCACTACGTGCAACCTCCCGTGATAGCATTAGAGTATGTATATTAATAATATCTAATCACTGATATTTATGTGCACACACTATATATATACTATTGCATGCCATATATATATAAATATAAAATATCTCGGCTTTACCGTGTACTAAATCCTTAACACAAGCCCATACATAATATCATGAGTTGATGGTCCAACTATGATTATTAATTAAATTACTTTTGGTGTCGCCCAACCAATATACTCGGACTCTCTCTCATGACCCGAAAATAATATAATAATCGAGTCTAAATCCCCGACCCGAATTAATTATTTTTCATCCATAATTAATTTAAGTGAGTAGTGTCACCTTACTAATACCCCCGGACTTATTTACCTACTCTGTTATTTTATTTTTTCGAATATTCCCTAAATTCATACTCGTTATGTCGCACTAAATCTTTCCCCCACCCCTCCCAATTATTATTCCCAAATAATTGTGGGTATATAATTTCCCTAGTTAATTTGATCCCTTAATTAGTTTTGGTGGAAATTAAACTAAAAAGGAGATCCCACCTATCGAGCAGGTCTTCCTCTTCTCCGACTTCCTGTTTCTTCCATTAACGAATCCCTCTAATCTCCAAAGTTCTCTATTGTTCATCTCAAGCACACAAAACATTTTAATCATATGGGAACGTGATTTGGACCTCCCTTAGAACCTTAAACACAAATTAAGTTACACAAATCTCTCATTTTTCGAAATTGGGTATTCCTGGGGCTTTCATTCACTATGCCTAATTGTTAACTAAGTTCCTCAAATTCATTCATAATGTTCACTGAGTTTTTCACAACTAATTTTTTTTTCATACTATTATCAGATAACACGATTAATTTCTACATTAAATTCCAGCCAAGAAATTTATTTACAAAAACTCCATTTTTGTACCCACTTTTCCCAAAATGAATTTGATTCCCACACCACAAAGATGTGAATTGAATACATGAATAAATGTCACAGCAAGTTAACCACTTGGCTTATGGTCCGTAGGGTCTGATCCGAGATTGTAAATTGCAAGATTGATGGTGAATCCCCCACTCGTTCTTAGCCTTGTCTCCAAAGAGGGTTCCTAATGCACTCCAACTGCTCCTTAGGGTATTCTCTCCAAACTTAGGATCTAGATTTGTGTTTTCTGCCATTTCCCTTTTCTCCCAATTAGGTACTAAAGCTAAATCCTATTTTTAGCCTAATGGGCCAAGCCCGAGTGACCCAAAAAACCCCGTGTGGGCCCGACTATGCCTAAAATGCCTCGAGACCCATTTACTACCCCCAAGTACTCTTTTCGACTATTTCGACCCTTTCGGACTCAACCGTGCACTCAGAATTTACATTTGAAACAATTTTCAATTTTTTTTTATCTCACATCTGACTTAGTCTATAACCGACTCTCGACTGAGATAAGTGAATCCCGCATCACTAATACACTAATGACGTAAATAATTATTACTATTCACTTAGTAATTTAATTCCCATAAATATTAACCATTTATTCTCCCGATTAATATTTATATACAAATTTCCATAATTAATTCCATTAAATTACAACACGCAAGTAATTAAATTTTTTTTACCCGAATTAATTTTTCTTTTAAATGCATAAAAATATGGGGTGTTACAGGCAAGTGGAAGGTAAAGCACTGAATATCTCGTCTCACAAACACACGCTCACTTCGTAAACGAAAACCCAGGGGTAAAAGTTGGAGATGAAAGTATATCCCCTTTATAAGGGCAACACAAACCCCAACCGACTGAAAATAATAAGGCTTTGGGAAATTTAACGATGATCAAATTAGCTAGCATGGCCAGCATGCGCATGTGGAGGTAGGATTCAAGGGTTGTAATGATTACGCTTCGGGAAGTGACGCACTGATAGTCTCATGTGAGGAAAATGCGCTTACCCTGACGTCGCCATGTGTAACATACAAAAGCACAAGCGACAGCCCCATTAAATGAGACGTGTTAGAGTCTTTTCAAACTTGGAGGAAAATAAAGATCTTTGGGGGAAATTAAAATAAATCCCTTCACTACCTCCAAGGTTTCTAGCACCCACAAATATGAAGTCCCATTAAAGAAAAAGGTGCTAGCATAAATATTACAAGGCATTTGAACAGATGAAGCCGTTCGAAAGACACGGTAAGATATAACTTTTCTTTTAATAATAACTTGTTGTTTATAGTAATTATGCGCCCATGGGTATTGTTTACTCTTTTTGAAGAAAAGGATTGAAAGCCAGTTAAGGGTTTCGTACTTATATTTCTTCATGCAATAAACCAATGTCTCTACGAAGGGGCAAATGTAGGGATTCCCCACCAAAGGACGATCAACTTAGTTAATCCGATGCTTAATAGATAAAGAAGGAAGATAAAGATTACCTGAGGGAGTTCCCTTGAAGATCCTCCACAGACGTGACTTGAAGAAATTAACTCAAAGATCAAAGTCACTCGAATGATGATAGTTTGTAATATGAAACATAATGTATTTTATCACGTAGTTTGTCTTACATTATATCGTGAGCGAGGTTGTTCGGTACCCTCGAGAGACCACGCCTGGTAGGGCATGGGAGAGCTAACATGTTCTATCGAACAAACACCTCCTGGAAACCTCGTTGGGACATTGTTTTGAGTATTGAGATCAAGGCAACGTTGGAAATACAATAAACAACCCTCTTGGCACACTTGGGAAAAACTTCATCCAGTATATGTGGTTGCTCGAGCTACCTAGAGCCGAACTACCATAACTTCTACTCACTCGAGGGAACCTCCTCGAGGTACCTCAACCTTACAGCCTTGGCCTAATGATAGTTTTATCCAGCAAACAGAAGACTAAACACTCGAGGTACTTATCAGCTAAGCAGCCTCAAATCAAATACCATTCATTTGACTGATCTGACGACACGCCTAGTGGGGTCACTATTCATCCACTTTCTAACATCATAACATCTGACATTTCGGGACTCAGAATTATAGCACTTGAGTGGGTTTATCCTTAGTATTACAGGCCTAATTTACCAAATTTGACCTCCTACTTATTCTAAGGTAAGCCTCTGAGCTGCCACGTCACGTCCCTCATTAATGTCCACTATGCTTCCAACTGGTTAAGCAGTTTCCCGCCAAATTAAGAGATCCCATGCATCTAATGTAATATCCCGCACATTAATGAGGAGGGGACTTGTACATTTAATGCGGTGAATCACATTGTAAACCTGTAAGGTCACTCGAATAACCTTGCCTCCATATAAATACACCAACGAAACAGTTTACAAGGAGAGCAGATTCGAAACCTAGAACTGTTGCCTGATTTCCTTCATACACAAGAGCTCCTGTGAGCACATTCTTCTCCTCACCTATGTTATTACATGTATCATTGAACACTAAATAGGCTTGATGTTCCTTCCTTGCCTTTATTGCGCCCAGAGTGCTTGCTTTCTCTCCCTCCGACCAAGTTACCTGATGGTCCCATCTATTTACTTACAGTGTATTCATGGTGAAAAAATATCATTCAATGCAAGTTTGAATATCGAATATCATTACCCATTTTCACTTGTATCTAACGTTAATATTTAATACACTCTTATGCATTAATCTCGATCTTGATAAGGGGTTACAGCTCACTTGATATTAACTATATTTCAAGAACCCACATCTTATATTTGGGGACTTCCCTGGGGAGGTATTCTCTTTTGAAAAGATGGTAGAGGATAACACCTCCAGGACTATTGACTTTGATGTCGTACAGCATGATGAGGAGGCAGACCTCTCTGTATTACCTGAAGGGAGTGAGAATAACACGAATGGAGCCTAGCGCATCAATTACCGGTGTAAGGAAATGACGAACGTACATGCAGAAATGGGCCAAGCAGAAATAATGGGGCTTATGGGTTTATTTGCAGAGTTCATCAAGACCTAAACGACCCAGGCGATGTTGGGAGTCCCTGGGGGTGGGAGCCCTTTCACGACACCACCAACAAGAATCCCTATTCCTAATGTCACGGGAGGGGTTACTACGCCCACTCTTAGCGGTGCTCTTCCCAATGCTCCACCAACCTTGGGAAACGTTCCTCCCACTACGGTCCCGCATGTGGCGACAGGGCTAGCAGCACAAGATCGGGGAACAACTTTAGCAGCTCAGGTCACGACTGGTGGCACGGAAAAAAGCACACCACCCGCTCTGGCGATGCCAACGGGGTTAATGATGTAGCTAACCAACTCTCCCCCATCCATCTTGGAGTAAATGAAGAAAGAACTGTTGAAGTTCAGAGCAGTGTCCAAAGCGGGAGATGGTTCTTCGGTGTATGACGACTTCTATACTCTATATCCGGAGGAATATAATAATGAACCCTACCCTGTAGGGCATATTCCACCAATATTTGAGAAGTATACGGGGAAGGGTGAAAACCCTAAAGAGCATGTGAAAAGGTTTATTGAAATCCTTGGGTCCCATTGCAACGACAAAAGACTAAGGCTGAGCGAATTTTCAAAGTCCCTGACGGACAAAGCCTACACGTGGTATTCCCACTTGACCCCAAGTAGTGTAGCCTGTTGGGAAGAGATGCACATTTTGTTCATACAAAAGTTCTTTTTGGCTAAGGATGAGTTCACACTCAAGCAGCTGACGCATGAGAAATAAAAGTCAAGGGAAGACATAGTTTCCTACATCAGGAGGTTCCAAGAGCGCTTTCTAGATTGGAGAGAAGATACTTGAAAGGATAAACTATTACAAGTTTGTGCGGAGGGGTTGTTGCTAGAATACATTTGTCATTTGATAAATGAAACATGAGAGGATACTTTTATGGCATTCTTGAAAGAAACTAGGAATATTGCCCTGCTAGTAAAACCCACACCACGACCCCTTGTCAAGTTGATTGTTAAGGCCAACAGTCACCTCGAGTAGGGGAATATCTTTGAGGGTGAACTATACCAACAATGGAGGAAAGGGTGAGGGTAGCGGTAGTATAGGTAGAAGGGGACGAGGAAATAAAATAAGTTTCAAAGGTGAGGAGAATCCTCCCAAGCTACCTTCCACACTAGAGTAAGCCCTAAACTTATATGATCTCATGGTTCGTGACAAGGTTTGCAGACCGGTGAACATCACCACGGTGCAACTCCCTCGAGAGGATAGGGAGAAGCCTCACTATTACGTACTTCACAATACAGTGAACCACCCGACGAAAGTGTTTTTTTTTCTAAGAATGTTGATCGATCATCACGTGAAGAATGGGGACTTACAACTGCCACAAGCTAATGTGAATGATAATCCTTTACCATCTCATGGGGACCACATGGCTAGTGATTTTTATGAAGAGAATGAACAACTGACGAGAGAGCATTAGTTCGAAGAGAATGGATTTGAAGAATCCCTGGAAGAATGCACCCTCGAGCAAGCTCAGCTCCAATTGGAGAATGAGGCAGAGAAATGAAATGAACGAGAAAGAGAAGAGTATGACTCCATCGAGGGACTTAGTAGGTAGATGGGAGACTGCTCCCCGCTCCCTAGAAACGATAAATGTAGTAATAGCCTACGATGAGGTTGCCTACAGAGATATAGAAGAAGTCTATGAGCTTAAAGAGGATAAAACAGACCCCTGGATCGAATGTGAGGCAGTAGCCTTCTCGTAAAAGTTCAGTTGGTTCTTCGATTACGTGGGTCTCCCCGATCCCTCACGTATAGAGGTTACGCGATCCATATTGGAAATAGAAAAGAAGAATATGACGCCACACCTAAAATGGAGGGGGCCCATGGACAAGCTCGTAAAAAGGTATCTCTCAGAAGTTACTTTTTTAGAGGCAGACAGATCGATTAGGTACCCCCACAACAGACCTCTGTATGTTACAGCATCTGTGAATGATTGTGTTTTCTCTCATATTCTGTTGGATGGAGGAGCATCCATCAACATAATGCCTATCGGACCCTTTTATGCCACTGGCTTATTTGAGACAAGGATAGCGCCATATTCATTGGCAATCTCGGGGTATGATAATCAGTCGTCTAAATTTGTGGGGTATGTTAGTGTGGGAATCACCATGGGGAATATCACCTCCCACATTAAATTTCATATCATGGATTGCGAGCCATCATACCAACTATTAGTTGGCACGGTATGGATGCACAACCATGGGTTAGTACCCTCCACCTATCATTAATGTGCCAAGGTAAACCTAAATGGCAAGGAGGTGGTGATTCGAGCTTTCAAGAAGCCTTTTACAAAGGAGGAAGTGCATCTGGTAGACATGGCCTTCTACACAAAAATGATAGAAAAAGCCATGACGGTAGCAAGGTATACTGGGGGACCAAGGGTCCCCACCACTCGAGAGAAGGTGTGAGAACCCGCTCAAACAGTGGTGGCCTACAAATAAGAGCGTGATCTTAATGCAATAAGGCCCCCTAGTCTCTTGAGGAAGCTGAGAGATCGAATGACACCACGCATTGACCCAATCAAACACCAAGTACAGACTCAAAGCATCCTCAGCAAGCATACGGCGAGGGAGTTGGATGAGAATCTCCAGAAGAGGCATTAAAAAGAAGAGGCCTCTCAATAGTGCAAGATGATAGTTTTGCCCAATGGCAGAATTGTATAAAAGTTATAAAGGTGTGAGCGGGCAGCTGTAAGTTCTAGACGATGAGGCTGACCAAATTTACTAATGTTTCCTGGGGGAAAACCAAGAGTTGTGTTTGGGGTCCAGGAGTTTATACAGGAAATGGAAGAGGAACCTGAGTACATGAAGGACATACCCAGGCCGCAAATCCAGGAGTTGGGGTAAAAAGACTTGGCCAAATAAGGTGATGATCCTAACCCTATCTTTATCTCAAAGGACCTGTAAGGGGCTCCTCGAGAGGAGTTCATCAAGTTTCTTCTAAAGTTAAAACATGTCTTCGCATTGAAGTATATCGTGATGCCCGGGGTGGAAAAGGGGGTCAGTTATCACAAGTTGAATGTTTTACCGTCAGCTATCCCGATAAAGCAGGCCACCCGAAAGTACAAAGGAGAGTTGAACCTAATGATCAAAGGGGAAGTGTAAAGGTTACTTATAGCTAACTTCATAGTTCTAATCCAGCACCCAATTTGTCTTTCTAGCATTGTACCTATGGGAAATAAGGATAAGCGCCAGATTAGAATCTGCGTAGATTTCAGGGACCTGAATCGAGCGTGCCCAAAATATGAGTTCCCACTACCTTCCATAGATAGCTTGATCGATGGAACAGTAGGCTATGAGATGTACACTTTTATGGATGGCTATGTAGGCTATTACCAGATAAAGATGGATCAAGCTAATGCAGAGAAGACTGTTTTCCAAACGCCTTTGGGTAATTTCATGTACACGGTTATGCCCTTTGGATTGAAGAATGCGGGAGCCACTTACCAAAGAACAATGATGGATATTTTCCATGATCTCTTCCACAACATCATGGAATTTTACATCAAAGATCTGAGGATCAAGTCCAAAAAAGAGGGGTCTCATTTAGACGACTTAGGGAGGGTGTTCACCCGATGCACGAAATACATGCTGAAGATGAACCCCCTCAAATGTGTGTTCGGGGTAATGATTAAGGGTGAAAAGTAGCGCGTGTAAGAATGCCGATCGTTGTTTTCTGTTCACCACCTAAATACAAAAACCTAAACTTATGACTACACTAAAAAATGGAGTATAGAGGCCAAGTGCGGGTATCGAAAATCCACATAGACGAGTTGTTAGAATTTAATTGGTTTAATACTTTTAAATAAAAGTGTAAAAGGTATTTTCTTAACTAAAAAGAAAGAAAAGATAAACTGGACATAAGTGTATTTAAACTAAATTAATAAAATGAATAAAAACTATAGGTTGTGTTGAATATCCCTTACCCGAGTTAATTAGTATAAAATGGTTACATGAGTTGACGAGTCATTAAGATTGAGTCTCGTTTCGACAGTTAATTAAACCTAGAGTTGTCACACCCCTAAATTCTCATAAAAGTCTAATAAGATTTTGGCGTCAACAAATACCCCGAAAATTATGCGCACAAGGTTATAAATATGGGGAGTACATTATATACCCCATTAAATCTCCTAGGTGTAATAATTAGGATAACCCACTCGAAATAAACACGTAAAACTCCATCACTAAAGAAAAGCAACCCGTCAACCCGAAGTGAGTTCAATCTGACACAACCTAGACTAAATTATCTACTACACATAATTAATGACATCAAAAATAAACTAAGGAATTAAGATGACTAATTAAATTAACACTAATTAAATTAACTACACAATTAATCTAGGCAAGAAATGATAAATAAAGCATGGAATACGTGAACTAAAGCTAGGGAACAAAGCAATAAAGAAGATAGAAGATAATGAATAGTGTACACTTACATTAATGGGTGTCAAACCACTAAGAAAATGGAGGAGAGGGGTGTCTCCACAAATAAACCCCAAAATTAGCTCTAACCTAGGTCTAAAGAGAGAAAAGGAACTAAAAAATAAGATGCTTACAAAACTACACCAAAGGGTGTATTTATAGTAGGTTACAAATAAGGAAACAAAATAAAAGAAAAAGAAATAGAAAAGAAGATAAGTCTCCTAATAAGAAACAAAAGAAAAAAGAAAAAAAAAAGAAAAAATGGAAAAAGGAAATTATCAGTAAAAATATCGAAGGAAATAGAACACCGGTCGACCGGGGCCTCAGGCTGGTCGACCACGAGAATGGGAGTGGCACACCGGTATTGATCCAAGCCAAAATGTCAAAACTGAGTCAACCGCGAGTATTGGCCGGTCGACCGGCGACGGCAGTTCTCGCGACCAACTCGCAGCCCACCATAATCCTTCACACAACACAAAACCAAAGACCATTCCATGGTAGAAAATACACATAGATGACTATCATATGTATGGAACCCGCTGCAAAAAGTGATAAAAACCCACACCAATTTTGGTGATGGAGACCCACACCGAGACCTACAAAATTGCTATTAAGCCGAGACCCAAGAGTTGCTCCATTTTTGGCCAAAAACCTCCATAAAAAACAAGACCCACTTCCATGTCCAAAAGCCTTCATTAATGGCCTAAGCTATGAAACCAAAGCTCCAAAATGGCCAAAGAGACCATTTGCGAGTGTGGTCAATAATCACGCTCCAATTTCGGACCAAAGTCCTCAATTTGAGATGAACCCGAAACCTGAGCATGGAACCAAAATCTCCATCTTCAAAGTGAGTTTGCTGCAAAAACATAGAGAAAGGGACATGGAGGGTATTATTAGAATTGTTAATATAATAATAAAATAATAATAAATAAAGTCTTATATTTCTTTCCCGATTAAAGGTCCGTGTTTAATTCGTTCCGACTCCGATTCTAGCATCGTTCTCGGCCACGTGAAGCTTGGCCCGAGGGCTACAACTTTCGTGAATGCTTTGGGCAAAATTCCCGAAGTGTGAAATTACTATTTTGCCCCTGAATGTGCGAATCGCGGCGGAACTTTACCGGAACGCGCCCAAACTTCATACTAAGCACATTAATACCTATAACAGCTCAATTATACCTCAAATAACATGTTAGCGTGTAAAACGGAGGTTTTCTGATTAACGAGCATAATTATAGGCATTAAAATACCCGAGTGGGCTAAAATGCATAAGTTCAAGGGTAATTAAATGCAATATTCGATACTAATCATACCCCCTAACTTACACATTGCTAGTCCCTAGTAATGAAATTCAAAGCAAGAAGAAATATAAGAAAAATCTCAAAACATAAGATATGTACAAAAGCGATAAAAAGATAAAAAAGATAAGGCCATTTTTGCGGTGCGAACGATTGCATTTATCGTATGCAATAGGCCGTTAAACCCTACGTTACCCTAGTGGACGAGTGTCGTCTCGTGAGGGTTTTCAGGGATGAAACCCACAAACATCATATGGTTTCCTCAAAATATGCCTAATCAACATGCGACAAGCCCAGCAATACGAAAAAGATTTCAAACACATTATTAGCACAATGAAGAATTCACACAAAAGTCCGTATTATTAACATTATAGAATGATCTTTGTTAAATTGAAACCTTAAAATGTGGGAGGGGAACGAGTACATGCAAAGTGTGATTTGGAAAAAACTTATATAAACCGGATAAGCATTAAGCATGAATAGTCAATCCTCACGAGCATTACACTCATCAAGTGATTCACTCAAAACAGAGAGTTAACACACGGAACATGCAGGCATAAAGAGTAAATGTAAATGAAAACTAGGCCGCGCACATGTCACAAATGAAGAAAGCTATATATAAAATGAAAATTTATAATCTCAATGAAAGATACCGCTCATTAAAGGAGGAAAAATGCACTTTCACAGATTATCAAAACTATTTCAACTTTTAAACTAAATGCACCCTAAGATCATATAGGACTTGTATAGGGTTGTAATATAGGTTAGGTTCGGGTACAAAATAAATGATATATGTACGGATTCAAAGTGTTCGGAATGAAAACTTGGAATAATGGGAAGAACGCGAGCAATATCAAAAATGAAAAGCAAGTTCCACAATCAAGCATTACGTATAACAATTGGAGAGTAATCAAAGCGTATTGAACTATATACAACATATACAAATTTCTCTTTCTTTTCTTCTTTTTTTTCTCACTTTTTCTTTTGTTTTCTTTTGTTCTTTTTCTATCTTTTTCGCTTTTGTTTTCTTTTGTTTTCTACTTTCCCATTTTCACTTCAATGCATATACAATGCAACAAAACATTACCGAGTTGTAAAAATCTTAAACCAAATCAATTGAACAATAAAAACGCATGTGCTCATGGGATAAAGTTTAATTCATGAAGTTTTTTATAATATCAAAGATTTGAGGACTAAAGTCTAATAACTTCTAAAATCGAGAGCATGTATCATTGAGTTGTCTATTGTATCGGGCAATTATTAAAATTTATCATCGGAAACAAAGGAAAAATGCCCACTAAAGGGAAAAAATATATATATATTTTTGAAATTTTTAATTTTTACAAGAAAAGCACGCTTGGAAATAACATGTAATAAAATCAAAGAAACTACCAATGAATGGATAGAATATCCCACACCCCTAACTCAAAACCTGACATTGTCCTCAATCTAAATTAAGAAATAAGTTAAAGAGAGGAAAAGAGCAATATTACCCACAATGGAGCGATATCCATAAAGTACGAGTCCAAAGATTCTACAAAACATGTTAGTACCAAAGCATAGCAAAAAGAATGAATAAAACTTTTAACTAATTACACTAGAGTATAACTACGAATAAAGAAGAAAAATAAAGAAAATAACAACTAACTATTTACAACATGCAATTTTAATTCTAATTACCTATACACTAGAATTTGAATTTTTTGAGGGTCCAACCAAACTACAATTTGAATTTGGAGGATAACCGATGTACCCTCACTTGAACAACGGAAGTCATGTGTAAGGTGAAAGAAATGAACCATCGCCAATTAAAAGTTTTTGGGGGATGATGGGGGATTTGGATAAAACGGGTGACAAAAATACGAGAGGTCCAAAAAAACTGAATTTTCTCCCAAGTATTTTGAAATTGGGATGGGAGGGGCGCACAAGGAGGCGAAGATGCCTTCACGGAAAGCAACTCGAGTAAGTACTCCTTGTCGGTGAAAGGGTTAAACGTTTTAATGTTTGGAACCGATTCATCGGGTACTTGTGATCGTGTGATAACGGAGAATGAAAAGGGGGAGGAAAGAAATTCAAACTCAAGAGATGAGTCATCATCGCTTGAAGATTGGGTTTCGAAGGAAATAAAATCATTTTCAATGAAATATTATTCTTTAGGTTCCAAAGATGAAATCATTTCATTGAAAATGGATACTACATCCATTTCATCCTCAACTATAATATGGGCTTGAAGGATGGTTTGTTCCTAACAAGGCATCAATTCCTCATTTGGTTAAAAACATTCTTCAAAAGTCTCGGAAGAAAAATCATTGTCGGATTCAAATAATAAATCCAATTCATGTTCCCACAAATGATTTTCTTCTTGATAACGGTCTTCATACCTCTCATTCTCAAGCATGAGCAAAGCCTAGCCGAAAGTCATAGGCCGAGGTGCGGATTCTTGGAAATGAGAAGTTTGAAAATTATTATCGGAACTATATTTATAAGAATTTTGAAAGCTATTCCAATTCGTTTCAAATTTCTTATTATAAGGAATTAGAGGCCCAAAATCATTATCATCATCCTTAAAATACACGCACTCCAAAGCTCGAATTTTGTAATACTCACCCAAAGTCATTTTTGAATTTGCAATTTTTTTGGGACTCTAAATATTGACCAAAAGCCATAGGTTTACGGAGATTTTGAGAATTATCATAACGATTACCGAAAGGATTGGAATAAGACATGTTTACCCTGAAAATGGCTCGAAGTGGAGAATTCCACAAAGTGATGCGCACGTGAAAAATTCAAGCATTTTTTAGTGCTTAAATGTAGAAGTCCAACAAAAAGGTTAGCAAAAAAATACAAATAGAAAAAAAATACTACGACATACTAAATCAAATAAATTCCAAAACATCAAGTCCCCAGTAACGGCGCCATTTTGATTAGGCAAGTTGTCTCGATCAAAGCACTAAACCAATTAAGATTCAAAGCAAATCATCCCCGGCAATGGTGCCATTTTCACTAAGGGCGAAAATTAGCACGTGTCAAAATATCGATCGTGGTTTTTTGTTCACCACCTTAATACAAAAACCTAAACTTATGACTACACCAAAAAATCGAGTATAGCGCCCAAGTCCAAGTATCAAAAATCCACAGAGACGAGTTGTATGAATTTAATTGGTTTAATACTTCTAAATAAAAGTGTAAAAGGTATTTTTTAACTAAAAAGAAAGAAAAGATAAACTAGACATAAGTGTATTTAAACATAATTAACAAAATGAACAAAAACTGTGGGTTGCATCAAATATCCCTCACCCGAGTTATTTAGTATAAAATGGTTACATGGGTCAACGAGTTATTAAGATTGAGTCTCGTTTCAACAGTTAATTAAACCCAAAGTTGTCACACCTCTAAATTCGCATAAAAGTCTAATAAGATTTTGGCGTCAACAAATACCCCAAAAATTACGGACACAAAGTCGTAAATACGGGGAGTACATGGTATACCCCGTTAAATCTCCTAGGAGCAATAACTAGGATAATCCATCCAAAATAAACACATAAAACTCCATCACCAAAGCAAAGTAACCCGAAGTGAGTTCAATCCGACACAACTTTGACTAAATTAGCCACTACACATAATTAATGACATAAATAAAATCAACTAAGGAATTAAACACAACTAATTAACACTAATTAAATTAACTACACAATTAATCTAGGCAAGAATTAATAAATAAAGCATGGAACAAGTGAATTAAAGTTAGGGCATAAAGCAATAAAGAAGATAGAAGACAATGAATAGTGTCCACTTACATTAATGGGTGTCAAACCACCAAGAAAATGGAGGAGAGGGGTGTCTCCACAAATAAACCCCAAAATTATCTCTAACTTAGGTCTACAGAGAGAAAAGGAAATAAAAAATAAGATGCTTACAAAATACACCAAAGGGTGTATTTATAGTAAGTTACAAATAAGGAAACAAAATAAAAGAAAAGGAAATAGAAAAGAAGATAAGTCTCGTAATAAGAAACAAAAGAAAAAGGAAAAACAAAATAAAAAAATAGAAAAAGGAAAGTAGCAGTAAAAATATCGAAGGAACCCTGGTCGACTGGGGCCTCAGCCCGATCGACCGGGAGAATGGGAGTGGCACACTGGTATCGATCCATGCCAAAATGTCTAAACCCGGTCAACCGCGAGTATTGGTCGGTCGACTGGCGACGACAGTTCTCGTGACCAACTCGAAGCCCACCAAAATTCTTCGCACAACACCAAATCGAAGACCATTCCATGCTGAAAAAACCACATCACTGCCTGTCATATGTATGGAACCCGCTGCAAAAATTGACAATAACCCACACCAATTTTGGTAATGGAGACCCACACCGAGACCTGCAAAATTTCTATTGAGCCGTGACCCAAAAGTTGTTACATTTTTGGCCAAAAACCTCCATAAAAAACAAGACCCACTTCCATGTCCAAAAACCTCCATTAATGGCCTAAGCCATGAAACCAAAGCTCCAAAAAATGGCCAAAGAGACCTATCTGCGAGTGTGGTCAATAATCACGCTCCAATTTTGGACCAATGTCCTCAATTTGAGACGAACCCAAAACCTGAGCAAATTCCGAGCATGGAACCAAAATCGCCATCTTCAAAGTGAGTTTGCTGCAAAAACAAAGAGAAAGGGACATGGAGGGTATTATTAGAATTGTTAAGATAATAATAATAAAATAATAATAAATAAAGTCTTATATATCTTCCCCGATTAAAGGTCCATGTTTAATTCGTTCGGACTCCGATTCGAGCACCGTTCACAGTCACGCGAATATTGCGCCGAGGGCTACAACTTTCGTGAATTCTTCAGGCAAAAATCTTGAAGTATGAAATTACTATTTGGCCCCTGAACGTGCGAATCGCGGTCAAACTTTACCGGAATGCGCCCAAACTTCATACTAAGCACATTAATACCTATAACAGCTCAATTATACTTAAAATAACATGTTAGCGCATAAAACGTAGGTTGTCTGGATAACAAGCATAATTATAGGCATTAAAGTATCCGAGTGGGCTAAAATGCATAAGTTCGAGGGTAATTAAATACAATATTCGATACTAATCAGGTAATAAGTGGGAAGTTCCTGGGGTTTGTGGTAAACCGGCAAGGAGTTCAGATGGACTTGGAACAAATGTCGGGCCATTCTCGATATGCCAAGACCGAAGTCAGCAAGAGAGCTGAAGAGTTTCCTAGGAAAAGTCTCATACTTAAGGAGGTTTGTTCTAAGGCTGGCCGAGGTAACACACCCGCTGATGGAGTTATTGAGAAAGGGCATTAAGTTCGCATGGGAACCAATTCACCAGGACGCTATGGACAAGTTAAAAACGCTCCTTACTTCCCCTTAGACAGTGATTCCCCCGAAAGTAGGTATCCCTTTATGTCTATATCTTACATATAATGAACGATCAATTAGTGCGTTATTGGCCCCGGAGTGGAATGGTGTAGAAAAACATGTTTATTATTTGAGTATAATCATACATAGGCCAGAGGCCAGATATACTAGCATTGAGAGGCACTCTTAGGCACTACTTACTATGATTCACAGTCCATATTGTCAGTAGGTGTGATCCTATAAAGTTTTTGCTTGCTATAACTGTATTAATAGGCAGGGCATCCCGATGGTTCCTAATCCTCTCGGAGTATGATCTTAAATTCATAGTCTCTCGAGCTAACAAGAGTTAGGTTTATGTAGATCTACTGTTTATCTTCCCATCTCGAACATTCGAGCTAGCCGTCGAGGAGCTTACGGGTGATGATCTTTAGGCTAACTTTGTAGGATCCAACCTGGATGAGTGGAGCATGGTGTTCGATGGCTCCTCGACTGAAAAGAAAGGGGGAGCTAGGGTCATCTTGAGAAAGAATGGTGAAGAGATTCGATTATCCTTCAAGCTGGAATTCGAATGTTCGAATAACGAAGTTGAATATGAAGTGCTGGTCTTGGGGTTGCTCAAGGCCCTCATAAGGGATATCTAAGTCCTAACAATAAAAGGGGACTACAACTTAGTAGTGAAACAGGTGACAGGTGATTTTTCTTTGAAGCACATGAGCCTGGCACCCTACCGAACAGTCATATAATGGTTACCGGGGTTATTCAAAGTGGTAAAAATGAAAAGACATCCTTTAACAATGAATCGACATACCGAAGATTATGCTACCATTGTTCAAAAGATTACCTTTAAGGGGGAGTCGACAGTTATCTAAATCATAAAGAGGGCAGCTCCCTCGACTGTGTTGGAGATGTTGCCCACATTTGATAAGGATGATTGGAGAGGTGAAATTAAAAAACAATTGGAAAGAGGTGAATGGCCACTGAGCCTAGTCAACCTAGTACAGTACTTCGTTACTAAGGGAAACCTATATTACAAAAATAAAGAAGGATGGTTATCCAGATGTGTAGACCCCAAAAAAGCCAAGAAAAGACTGTCAAGGTGCATAGAGACAGTTGTCAGACCATTAAGGTCCCCCTGTATTGAAAAGTCCAAAGGGTAGGGTATTTTTGGCCTTTGATGAGGCAAAACTCCGCGATGATACAAAGATATTGTGAGAAATGCCTCTTATTTTACCAGGCAAAAAAATGCAACTTCATCGATCAACCCAAGACTTGAGACAATCGTACATGGACCTGCTGGTAGATGGGGTAATGCCAAGAAACAAAGAAGATGCTACGAGGGTGAAAAAATTAGCACCTGGGTAATTTGTCCAAGAAGGACAACTATACCGACAAGGCTATCATGACATGTCTCTAAGGTGCATCAGGGGAGAAGAAGCTGAAAAAATGCTAAAATAATCCCACGAGCCAGGACACATCGGAGGAGCTAAACTCTACGATCAACTTATGACCTTAGGGTACTATTGGCCTTCAATGGAGAAAGACTGAATAGAGTCAGTTTATAAGTGCAAAGCTTATCAACTGCATGAGAATATGATCCACGCTCCGTCAGTAGATTTGCATTCCATCTCTATGACTTTTCTATGTCACACATGGGCGTTCGATCTGATAGGGGCAATAAACCCTTATGCGAGAGGAAATATTTGGATATTCGTCGCCATTGAATGTTTAACCAAGTGGGCAGAGGAAATACCACTCAAGAGGGCTACGACAAGGGTAGTGGCTCGATTCATGAAAGAATACATCATTTACCAATTTGGCATCCCGAAGGTGTTCCTATCAGATAATAGAACCACTTTCGTGAATAATGAAGTGAGCCTCCTAACAGATAAGTACTCTATGATCCACCATAAGTCGACAGTTTTGTACTCGATGTGTAACGGATAGAAAGAAGCCACTAACAAGACTTTGGTGAATATCTTGGCAAAATTGTTAGAGGAATTTTCGAGCATATGGGATGACAAAATCCCCGCTGTACTATGGGCCTATCGAACAACAAATAGGAAATCGATGGGGTATACTCCATTTTTCTTGGTCTTTTGGGCAGAAGTTGTTTTGCTAAATAAGCTCGAGGTACCTTATGTCCTCTATAATTTATGAAGTGCTATGCTCCCTTATAGCTGACACGTGCAACACTAAGCACTGGAAGAGCATAGGGACAATGCTGCGAAGCATTTTGATATGTATAAAAAATAGTTGTCTTAATCCTATGACCAAATGGTGAGGTCAGGTAAATTCAAAGAAGGGGACCTAGTCCTAAAAGTATGCACAAGGCACATAAGGGGTTTATCAATTCCAAAATTTGAAGCCAACTGGGAGGGACCCTACATCATTCGAGCAGCTTATAATTCAAGCTACTACGAGATATCCAAAGTGGAAGATGATGTTACCTTCAAACTAAATAATAATTGGCTAAAAATCTATCATGTTTGAATGTATGTTTTGCCAAAACAATGCTCTGCTTCAGTATGTTTTGCTAATACTTATTCGGGGGGTGGGATGTCCCTCACAAGTGATGGGGACTACTTGCTTAACATGGTATAAAGTGATATTTGCTTTAAAGATGTTGACTTACTGTTCTTTTGTGTTATTTATTTTTCCTTATGTTGCATAGTGTGACTTACATTAATGTAATAGATCAGCCAATATTCAAACAAGATAGAAAAGAAGAAGAAGAACATAATGCCATAAAGTTTATTTAAATAAAGAAGTATTGTGATCACATGCCAAGGAGGTCCAAAAACAACAAACTAGTGGACATTTAAAAGGATAAACTAAATAAAGGCCGCTAAGGGGCATCCATGATAAAGCGAAGGTTGGCTGAGCCAAGAAGACGATGATGGTGCTAAGGAAGAATTTTCCCAAGGCTACTTTGGTCAGAAATTAGATCAGCCAGATCCTTTTAACGAAGCTCCCTCCTTCGCTGAACATTCTCCAGATTCTTGTCCTTGTTAAGCAACTCAGCTTCTGCTCGAGTAACTACCTCACGCGCTTCCTGCACTTCCTACTCGGACATAACTAGTTCGGTCTCCAAGTCTACAAGCTCCTTCAAGATGGATACTTGAGAGCGGTGAGAGCTCTACAACTGATGATAAAGAGCAAGTAGGTACTGATGATGCTAGAATTAGCACCACCAGATAAGGTGTTTTCAAGCTTAATCTAAGAACAACAATGGCAGCATAGTTATGTAAAAGGTAAGAGAATGAGATGAGGAGAGAGCACCAGAATATAAGTGGTTCAGCCCAAATTGGCCTACGTCCACTGTGTGTGTGAATAACCTCACTGTAATAAGGCACTGATGGCCATGGATACAATCTCTCAAGCTTTCTCTCTCTTCACTGTGTATCTAGACAGAGTTTCAGCTAGGGTTGTATGTCTGGATCCTTTGCTAGGTAGAAGATGACCTCTATATATAGTACCTAGGGGGTGTAAGATGACCTCTATATATAGTACCTTTGGTAAGTCTAGGTACTCGTTCAGTCTGAGTATTCCATGGAGGTCTCGACCTAATCCCAGTCGAGACAATGGATAAGGTCGGCCTGAGATGAGGCTGAGCTGGAGTGTTTGGAGTATCGACTAATGTCTTGATGAGGTTGCTGGTGGCTTCCTGCGACCTCGGCCTATGCCTGGCCGAGGTTGCCATTCCAAGGTATACGTGAATGCTGTTGATCCTTGTGATGTACCTTGGAGAGACTCATGGTAGTGTCGGCCTGGGCCGACCTTGCTATGGCCGAGTGCTGATGCCGCATACCCAAGACATGTCCAACGTCTGCCATAATCTCGACCAAGGTTGGTGTCTCTGGGCCGAGGTCACACTTGGGGCATATCAATCACCCCCCAGCCCTTAGTCATATGTGGGAGCAGGTGACTAGGGGATCATCACACCTCCGAAGCCTGTCTATCACGAGCCAATATTTATTTGACACTAGTCCAATGCTGAAGTATGCTTTCTTGGTGGGCTTGTGTTGTTAGCCGCCCTTTGGGACTCCCAAGGCAATGATGGGCCTTGGGAATTGCGCCTGTATATTTAAGGGATTTGAACCCTATTGCCCTTATTTCTTCTTCACTTCTCTCGTTTCCAGCCAAACTCGTTACTGCAGCCTTCTCTCTCTAGAAAGATCTTTGCTGAGGCTTTTGGAAAGTGGTTTCTCGCGTCTTCTCGTTTCCTCCTTACTATTTCATCCTCAGGTAACCTTCGCCATACTTTTTCCTTCATTTTTCCTGCAAGTCTCCTTATTTTCGTGTTTTTCGGTGAGTTTCTGAGTTTTCTGGTGGGACCACCATTATTTCAGGCGAACAATTCTTGCCACATTTAGGTAGTTTGATCTTTTACTGCTTTACTTCACTAGCCAATCTTATTTGTAGTTTTAGGAAGTCTCCTAAGTGTAGTGTCAGCCCCTGATGCTCAGACCCTTATATCAGCTTCTTGAGGAGTTCCCCTCCCTTAGAGAGAAGACTTTAGAAAATATTAGGCAAATAGAAAGAGCACAGGAGGAGGCTCGTAGGTCACAAGAATTTCCCATTAGACCCATCTTTCCACCACCTCTGAAGGTGATATATCCTGACCCCCCCAGAGTTTTTCACTCAGACAGAGGTTCCTGCTGATCCCATACCGATGTCTGAGTTTGAATCCTCTACCTCAGACCCCATGTATGTGGATTCCTTTCAGGAGGCCATGAACTTCACACCTCAGCCTGATCAGGCCCCTGATCAGGGCGAGCCTCATCCCATAATAGCTCAAGCACCTCAGCCTCTTCCTCAGAGGTTGAAATTATTGAGCCAAGTGTGGCTATACCACCCATACTTGACGCCATCCCTCTGTCGGCCTTCACCGGGGTAGAGTTCGCTCAGAGGTTCCCGAGTAACCCATCAACATTTGCTCCGACCGACGTTGAGTTGGATGATGATGATGAGGTTGAGAGCGATGTCGACGTCTCTGAGGCGGCCGAAATCGAGAGTACTATTACTGAGGTAGACCTTCTCTGCTTCAGATATTTGTATTCTATCAGTCCCTCAATAAAGCTTAGGAGACCTCTGACGGAGGAGAGGGCTTATCATGGCCGAGACGACGAGATCGGCCTGTACGAGCAGATGTTCAAGTTGGGGTTTCGTCTGCCCATTCACCCCATTATCAAATCCATCATTTCCTATATCAATTTGGCCCCCTCTCAACTATCCCCTAATGCCTGGAGAGTCATAATAGGGGCCATAGTCTTATGGAAGGTTGTCCACCACTCAGACCTTCCAGTTCAGGTCTTCGTAGGTTGTTATGTCCCTTCCTCGGCCAAAAATCATCCGAGCTACTACCATTTTGTAGCTCGGAAGCCTGAGAAAAAAATGCTTCAAATAACTCAGACTTCCAACCATAACTGGAAGCCTCGGTATTTCTTTGCTTCTGGGCCATGGGAATTTGGCCCATGTGTTCCCTCATCTATTCTAGAGCCGAGGATGCCCCTTAGGTGGGGTAAGGTCACAATGTCTGCAAGGGCTGACCCTGGTCTGAGCCCATCAAACTTTCAAAAGGTGAAAGCCCTTCAAGATCAGGGGGTAAATGGTCTGTTCATCAGGTTCAAACACTTGATGACTCCCCACTACCTCTCTGGGACAGGTCTATGTGGAAGTCCCCTTGTCGAGCTTGGTAAGAATTTTTTTTTCAAGTTGAACCTCTGAGTTTATTCATGTCTGATTATCTAACTCATATCTACTAATTTTTTGCAGAGCGACCACAGGATATTACGGACGAACTTTGGGAAATGGTTGCACCCAGCTTGGCGAGACTTGCCAAGAAAGTAGGCCTCAACGCTCCTCCCCCAGCTCCCTCTACCTCTAAACCCCAAGCCACAAAGAAGAGGGCTCCAGAAGGTCATGCCCCTGAGGATCAGAGGCCGAAGAAGAAGAATGCTGACACTGCCATCCCCATCTCTTCAGCTGATGCCCTGTCGGCTCGTCTAGATCAGTTGAAAATAACTGACAGCATAGTCGTCCATAGTCTTTAGGCCCTAGATGCCTTCGGCTCTGCAATGACCGAGGCTGACAAATGATGCGAGCACATCCTCAACGAGATTAAGAATGACAGGACTCTGAGATGGCCAGAGAAACTGAAAGCCCCACCGCATAAGAGGAACAAAAACCTATGGTGCGAGTTCCACCAGGATCATGGCCATGTCATGGACAGATGCTTCGCCCTGAAGGATGAGATTGAAAAGATGCTAAAATCTGGAAAGTTGAGGAAGCATGTGGACAGTAAAACTCCTAAGGGTGGAAGAGATGACCCTAAGAAAAGGAAAAATGACAGATGTCGTGACAATGTCCCGGCCAGAAGAGACGATGATTCAGAAGGTGATGACGAAGATAATTCGGATCTTCCGCCGAAAGATGACAACACCCCGGTGAAGAGGGTCGGTACGATTTCCTTTGGTGTTGACACAATATGTAGAGGATTCACAGGAGGTGGCTCTGAAGTTGCTGATAGGAAGGCTCATGTGGTAGAGGCCAAGTCGGTGGCCAAACTTGAGGTTATGAACCTAACGTCTTCCGATACAGTGCAGAAGAGGAAGAAAGTAGACATGGACACCCTCGTAGTTGGGTTCTCCAGACTCGACTTCAAGGGTATCTTAGCCCCCCATGATGACCCTCTGGTCATAACAACAAGGGTGCATGGGTGCGAGGTGCAGAGGATCCTCATAGACGGGGGGAGCTCGGTGGACGTGATGTTCTGGCCTTGCTTCAAGAGACTAGGTCTTAGCAGAGCAAGACTGGTGCCCTATCATCACCCATTGATAGGCTTCATTGGCGAAAAGGTCCACCCCTTGGTCATGTATGAGATGGACGTACGGATGGGTGATGAGTGGCCTAAGAGGCTGACCAAGAAGATAAATTTTTTCATCATGGACGAGAACGTGTTCTCGGCCTATAACCTCATCATAGGAAGGGTGGCCCTTAAAGAGTTTGAAGTTGTGCCGTCGACGGTCCATCAGATGCTAAAATTCCTGATTCCTTATGGGGTAGGGGAAGTGCAAGGTGACCAGACCACAGCGCGAGAATCTTACTTCAACTTGGCCGAAGAGAGAGAAGCCCATAAGAAGGCAACCACCACTTACAGCATCGATACGCTTGACCCAAGAGATGAAATAAAGTTGAAGAAGGGAGAGGCCGCGGAAGAGGTAGAATCCATCGTCCTCAATGAGGACGAACCAGAAAAAACCGTCCAGGTCGGTAAAGCCCTAGAGGTAGGAATCAAGGAAGAACTGATAAACTTCCTCAGGAGGAGGCAGAGTGTCTTCACATGGAGTCACGCAGACATGCCCGACATCGACCCTGAAGTTATGAGTCACAGGCTCAATGTGACCAAAGATGCCAGGCCAATCAAACAGAGACGAAGAGTCTATTCCAGGGAAAAGTACGACGTCATCCGAGAAGAGGTCAAAAAGTTGGAAGAGGCTGAGTTTATAAGAGAGGTTACATATCCGAAATTGTTGTCGAATGCAGTCATCGTGCCCAAGGCTAATGGGAAGTGGAGAATGTGTGTTGATTTCACCGACCTGAACAGATCTTGCCCAAAAGACAGCTATCCCTTACCTTGGATAGATCAGATGGTGGATGCCATGGCAGGACACGAGCTCATGAGCTTCATGGACGCGTATTCGGGCTATAACCAAATCTTCATGGATGATGAAGACTTAGATAAGACAACCTTCATTACCGATAAAGGGACGTACTGCTACAAAGTGATGCCCTTCGGTCTGAAAAATGCAGGGGCAACATACCAACGTCTTGTCAATAAGATGTTCGAAGAGCAAATAGGTAAGACTATGGAAGTGTATGTAGACGATATGCTAACAAAGAGCTTGAAAGCTTGCACTCATGTAGCAGACCTTGAGAAGACCTTCGATGTTAGGGACTCATACAGAATGAAACTCAACCCAGCGAAGTGTGTCTTTGGAGTAGGAGCTGGGAAGTTCCTGGGATTCATCGTTAACCAGAGAGGAATTGAAGCGAACCCTGAGAAAATCAAGGCATTACTTGACATGAAGACTCCTAGGAGTATCAAGGATGTCCAAAGACTCACAGGGAGAGTGGCTTCCCTTAACAGGTTTGTTTCTAGGGCAACGGACAAGTGTCTTCCATTCTTTAAAGTTCTAAGAAATGACTTCCAATGGGACGAAGAGTGTGAAAAAGCCTTCAACCAACTCAAATCTTACTTGGGATCCCCCTTATTGCTATCTCGACCCGTCGCAGGAGAAAAGTTGTATATGTATCTAACAGTCTCTGAATCAGCCATCAGTGCAGCCATAATACGGGAAGACAATGGGATCCAAAGGCCTGTGTATTTTAACAGTAAAGCCCTTCAAGGGGCTGAACAAAATTACCCTCGCATGGAAAAGTTGGCCTATGCCCTGATACATGCTTCAAGAAAAATGAAGCCATACTTCCAAGATCACTCCATGGTAGTCCTCACTGACTCCCCGCTAAGACAGGTCCTGCATAAACCTGAGAAATCCGGGAGGTTGATGACCTGGGCCATCGATATGGGGGAGTACGATCTTGCCTACCAACCTAGGACAGCCATCAAAGGGCAAGCCCTCACAGATTTCATTGCTGAGTTCACATGGGAAGAGGCCGAGGTAGAGAAAGGCATGGGGGGCATGGAAGAGATAAACTGTAGTGTCTTTCGAAATCCGGAAGAGACGACACCAAATGTCTTCCGAAATCCGGAAGAGACGACACCAAATGTCTTCCGAAAGTAGGAAGAGACGACACCAAGTGTCTTCCGAGATCTGGAAGAGGTCGCATCTAAAAAAGTTATGAGCAGAATTACAGAGGACGAGGAGGATCGATATCTCTTCAAACAAGGAGTCATGGCAGAAGGAGCCTTTTCATCAGATACAGACATCTGGAGCCTCTTCGTTGATGGCTCTTCCTGTGACAGTGGAAGCGGTGCAGGGGTTGATACTCTCGGCTCCAGATGGTGCGAACATTGAATACGCTCCAAGGTTCAACTTCCAGGCCTCAAACAATGAGTCCGAGTATGAGGCCATGATAGCAGGTCTCTTATTGGCAACAACTCTTCGCGTAAAGCGACTCCTACTCCACAGCGACTCAAGGTTGGTTGTCAATCAAGTACTGGGGATCTATGAGGCCAAAGATTAAAGGGTGGCCAAGTATTTGAAGAGGGTAAGAACGATGTTAGAATATTTTGAAGAGGCAAAACTGAAGAGAGTGCCTCGACAAAATAACAGTCACGCAGATGCATTGGCAAGGCTTGCCTTAGCAACAAAGACAGATGTTAGAAGGACCATTCCGATCGAGGTCTTGAGAAAGGCAACCATCTAGGAAGAAGAGGTATGTAACCCGTGTCATAATTTGAACCTAGGAGACTCATGGATCGACCCCCTCATCAGGTATATTAGAGGGGGAGAGCTACCTGAGTCCAAGCTAGAGAGGAGAAAATTGAGATATAGGGCTGCCAAGTTCTCGATGATAGGAGACGTCTTGTACAAAAAGGGATTTTTATTGCCTCTCCTCAGATGTGTGCATCCCACGGAAGTTCCCCGGGTCTTACAGGAGGTTCATGAGGGCTCTTACTCTAGCCACCTAGGGGGAAGACCCTTGGCCAAGAGAATCATCACACAGGGGTACTGGTGGCCAACTTTGTCCAAGGACACCGCAAATTACGTAAAGAGGTGTGATAAATGTCAAAGATTAGCCACTATTCCTCATCAGCCCCATCAGCCTATGACGTCAATCACCTCTCCATGGCCATTTGCAGTTTGGGGGATTGACTTAGTAGGACCCCTGCCAAGAGCTGCCAATAATTATAGATTCTTGATAGTTACCATCGATTATTTTTCAAAGTGGGTGGAAGCTGAGCCGATGATAACGATCACAGAGCAGAAGACCTTCCAATTTATTTGGAGGAATATCATATGCAGATATGGCCTCCCAAACACTCTCATCTCGGACAATGGGACCCAGTTCAAGAACTCCTCTTTAGAAAAGTATTGCCTAAGAGTAGGAATAAAGCAATTCTTCTCATCTCCTGGCCGACCTTAGGCAAATGGTCAGACTGAGGTCACAAATAGAACTATCCTATATGGAATCAAGAAGAGGTTAGAAGATGAGAAGGGAAGATGAACTGAAGAGGTCTACGTTGTGTTATGGGCCTACAGAACCACTGCAAGGACACCAACAGGAGAAACCCCATTCATATTGGCACATGGCTCAGAGGCCATCATACCAACGGAAGTAGGGATCCCAACTCATAGGATTCAGAACTATGACCCTGACAGTAACGGGGAAGAGAGGAGGCTAGACCTAGATCTTATCAAAGAAAGAAGAGAGGACGCAGAGGTCAGACAAGAAGCCTACCAACAGAGGGCAGCAAAATTCTACAACCAGAGGGTGAAGTCAAGACCCATTGCAGTGGGAGACCTAGTGCTAAAGAAGACCTTATAGAAAGCAAACAAACTCCACCCAAACTGGCACGACCCCTACAAAGTGACAAAAGAGGTTGTGCCTGGCACTTACAGGCTAGAAAACCTAAAAGGAAAACCTTTCACTAATCCATGGAATGCTTATCACCTAAAGAAATATGACATATGATGTTGCATGAAGTTGTGTAATTGTACCATCTTGTCATGAAGAGGTTATTAATAAAAGATCAGTTCCCATGGTGGTACTTGCTCCATTTTGCACTTGCCCTTAACATCATTAATTTGGTGAGATTAACTATGAGGATAACATCTTAGGTGATGACCTCAGACCCTCATAACACCATTCAGTGGTGACGAGGTCTGATCTCAGACCCCATAATGGGATGACCTCAGACCCTTAACATCATTAATTTGGTGAGATTAATTATGAGGATAACATCTTAGGTGATGACCTCAGACCCTTATAACATTATTCAGTGGTGACAAGGTCTGAGCTCAGACACCATAATGGGATGACCTCAGACCCTTAACATCATTAATTTGGTGAGATTAACTAGGAGGATAACATCTTAAGTGATGACCTCAGACACTCATAACACCATTCAGTGGTGACGAGGTCTGAGCTCAGACACCATAATGGGATGACCTCAGACCCTTAACATCATGAATTTGGTGAGATTAATTATGAGGATAACATCTTAGGTGATGACCTCATACCCTCATAACACCATTCAGTGGTGACGAGGTTTGAGCTCAGACACCATAATGGGATGACCTCATACCCTTAACATCATTAATTTGGTGAGATTAATTATGAGGATAACATCTTAGGTGATGACCTCAGACCCTTATAACACCATTTAGTGGTGACGAGGTCTGAGCTCAGACACCATAATGGGATGACCTCATACCCTTAACATCATTAATTTGGTGAGATTAACTATGAGGATAACATCTTAGGTGATGACCTCAGACCCTCATAACACCATTCAGTCGTGACGAGGTCTGAGCTCAGACACCATAATGGGGTGACCTCAGACCCTTAACATCATTAATTTGGTGAGATTAATTATGAGGATAACATCTTAGGTGAGGACCACAGACCCTTATAACACCATTCAGTGGTGACGAGGTCTGAGGACAGACACCATAATGGGATGACCTCGAACCCTTAACATCATTAATTTGATGAGATTAATTATGAGGATAACATCTTAGGTGATGACCTCAGACCTTAAAACATCATTCAGTGGTGATGAGGTCTGACCTCAGACACCATAATGGGATGACCTCAAACCCTTAACATCATTTAATTTGGTGAAATTTATTATGGGGATAACATCTTAGGTGATGACCTCAGACCTTCATAACACCATTCAGTGGTGACGAGGTCTGAGCTCAGACACCATAATGAGATGACCTCAGACCCTTAACATCATTAATTTGGTGAGATTAATTATGAGGATAACATCTTAGGTGATGACCTCAAACCCTCATAACACCATTCAGTGGTGACGAGGTCTGAGCTCAGACACCATAATGGGATGACCTCAGACCCTTAACATCATTAATTTGGTGAGATTCATTAATGGGGATAACATCTTAGGTGATGACCTCAGACCCTCATAACACCATTCAGTGGTGACGAGATCTGAGCTCAGACACCATACGGGATAAACTCAGACCCTTAACATCATTAATTTGGTGAGATTAATTATGAGGATAACATCTTAGGTTAGACCATTGATTAAGTTTAAACAAGATATCATTACAACAAGACTAAGAGCGAAAACATCACATGACATTCAATAAAAGTAAGTGAGGATGATCCTCCTCAGAGGTTGATACATTCAGAAATAATAGATGATCAAGGATTACAGAATAGGTTTCAAAATGTTATGGGTTACAAACAATGTTAAAAAATTATCTAAGGGTTTGAGGGGGGAATATTGATATTCTCGGCTTGGTTAGGCTTGACAACATTGGTCACCTCGGCCACGTCATCATGATGGTCTGCCCCTTCAACCTCAGCGTCGTCCAATGTGGCAGTCTCGGCAGGCACGACAGCCTCCTCCTCCACCTCCTGAAGGGCCTGGGCAAACTGGGGATCGGCAAAGCCGAGGCCTATGAAATCTGAGGCTTTCAAAGTACCAGCCTCCCTCTCCTTTCCATCAGCCCACTTAATAGTGGCTTTGATACCTCTTTCAAGGTATTCAAAGCCGAATCTCATAAACTCGTCAGAGGACTTGTAGTCAGAGATTATCTTCTCAAAGGCATCATCGAGGGTTGCCCTAACAGCTGAGTTGACCTTCTGCTACAGAACATCATCCTTAGCCTTCAGAGCTGTAGTATGATCCTTACCAAGCTGAGAGATGTCCTTCTCCAGCCCCCTCACCTTCTTCTCAGAATCCTTCAGCTCAGATTTGAGGCGGTCAATCTCTGCGTTCAGAGTGCTCTGGACCTTCTCGGCCTCTTGACCCTTTTGGATGAGGGGAAGTTTCCTCAGATTCCAGTTGGATAAGTGGTGCATAGCTGCCAGGCCCTGCATATTTTGTGATCATGAATGAGCTGAAGAATAATCAGATGTTGCACTTGGGGCATAAAACAATCAGAAAGATCAAGTCATACCTGAATGGATATGAAAATGCCGAACTCAACCAGCAATGGGGTGTCTAGTGACCTGAAGAAGCATTTGTCAGCCTCGATCATTGCAGAGCCCAAGGCATCTAGGGCCTGAAGACTATGGCCGACTATGCTGTCAGTTATTTTCAACTGATCTAGACGAGCCGACAGGGCATCAACTGAAGAGATGGGGATGGCAGTGTCAGCATTCTTCTTCTTCGGCCTCTGATCCTCAGGGGCATGACCTTATGGCTCCCTCTTCTTTGTGGCTTGGGGCTTAGAGGTAGAGGGAGCTGGGGGAGGAGCATTGAGGCCTACTTTCTTGGCAAGTCTCGCCAAGCTGGGTGCATCCATTTCCCAAAGTTCGTCCATAATATCCTGTGGTCGCTCTGCAAAAAATTAGTAGATATGAGTTAGATAATCAGACATGAATAAACTCAGAGGTTCAACTTGAAAAAAAAATTCTTACCAAGCTCGACAAGGGGACTTCCACATAGACCTGTCCCGGAGAGGTAGTGGGGAGTCATCAAGTGTTTGGACCTGATGAACAGACCATTTACCCCCTGATCTTGAAGGGCTTTCACCTTTTGAAAGTTTGATGGGCTCAGACCAGGGTCAGCCCTTGCAGACATTGTGACCTTACCCTACCTAAGGGGCATCCTCGGCTCTAGAATAGATGAGGGAACACATGGGCCAAATTCCCATGGCCCAGAAGCAAAGAAATACCGAGGCTTCCAGTTATGGTTGGAAGTCTGAGTTATTTGAAGCATTCTTTCAATGGTGAAACAGCTCCGTGCTAGGGGGAGGCCTGGTTCACCACCAGAGTCTCCGGTGAGGTTAAGCAGAAAAAGAGGAAGAGATAGCTTCTCGTTCCCACAGACGGTGCTAAAATGATGATGCTGGAATTAGCACCACCGGATATGGTATTTTCAAGCTCAATCTAAGAATAATAATGGTAGCATAGTTATGTAAAAGGTAAGAGAATGAGACGAGGAGAAGAGGAGAGAGCACCAGAATATAAGTGGTTCAGCCCAAATTGGCCTACGTCCACTGTGTGTGTGAATAACCTCACTGTAATAAGGCACTGATGGCCATGGATACAATCTCTCAAGATTTCTCTCTCTCCACTGTTTATCTAGATAGAGTTTCATCTAGGGTTGTATGTCTGGATCCTTTGCTAGGTAGAATATGACCTCTATATATAGTACCTAGGGGGTGTAATGTACCCTCTATGTATGCAGTATGCATGTGTGTGTTAGACTCACCAATATGGGAGAGCCACCTGTCACTGTCACATGTAGAGAATGATGATGAAATATTCTCCCCGCGTGTGGGGAATAATCTTATTACAACTGATTTGTGTCCACGTGTCCTTATCCAAATGTCACAGATGCTCGGCTATCACGCCTGATGTATGACCTCGGCCTGGGAGAGGCCGAGGTTGGTAAGTCTAGGTACTCATTCAGTCCGAGTATTCCATGGAGGTCTCGGACTAATACTAGCCGAGACAATGGACAAGGACGGCCTGAGACGAGGTTGAGCTGGAGTGTTTGGAGTATCGACTAATGTCTTAATGAGGTTGTTGGTGGCTTCCTGTGACCTCGGCCTGTGCCTGGCCAAGGTTGCCATTCCATGGTATACGTGACTGCTGCTGATCCTTGTGATGTCCCTTAGAGAGACTCATGGTAGTGTCGGCCTGGGTCGACCTTGCTATGGTCGAGTGCTGATGCCGCATACCTAAGACATGTCCAACGTCGACCATAATCTCGACCGAGGTTAGTGTCTCTGGGCCGAGGTCACACTTGGGGCATATCAGGTACGCATTCTTAAAATCGTGCAACAGTCTCACTAACCAAGCTAGTGAGATCCCATCACTAATAAGCAAGTTAACCTTCCCCAACAACGTCTTAATTACATCAAAACTGAGAGACTCCTGAGGAGTATTGAGGATTTTCTCTAAAACGGTGGGGAGCCTAAGCAATCGGCAAGCCATCATCCCAGGTATAGGTTGAAGGCCACGAGTAGTAAAAGTTGAAGGAAATCTAGCTGAAAGTTGCTCAATCAGCACACGGAGGCCTTTAGTCAATATATGGGGGAATTGGTCAAGGTCTTTCTTACAACTACTTCGGGGGCTACTTTAGGCAGATGCACACTAAATATGCTATCGATCATGGAGTTAAGTCTAGTGTGTGAAGCACTATCACTATCTTGGGCTCTGAAAGTAACTACCTCGTGCATCCCACCAACACTTGAACCCATGGTTCAAACTCGCGCACTAGGAGCCTCGCCCATTGAGGCCAATTCAGCCAAAGTCCTCACCTTCACAATTTTATGAGAGACACCCTCAAATCCCGAGTCACACGTTATAGGTTGCTCAACCTCTACCTAAAATACAACAAATTATCAAGTTAGGAGACAAATATCCAAACTGGATCGCAAGCATAAATTTAAAGACCAATATGACTTGGCCCATCTGACCCTCGGTTATGGGAAATTTTAAGTCCAATATGACTTGGACCGCCTGACCCTCGATTATGGGAGATTTTAAAGACCAATATGACTTGGCCCGCCTGACCCTCGGTGATGGGAGATTTTAAGTCCAATATAACTTAGCCCATTTGACCCTCGGTTATGGGAGATTTTAAAGACAAATATGACTTGGCCCGCCTGACCCTCAGTTATGGGAGATTTAAGTCCAATATGACTTGGCCCGCCTGACCCTCGGTTATGGGAGATTTTAAGTCTAAAATGACTTGGCCTGCCCGACCCTCGGTTATGGGAGATTTTAATTTTAAGATTAATATGACTTGGCAAAACTAACAATGTTTAAATGCAGGAGTCACACAAAATAAAACCATACCTCTGGCTACCGATCATCACTAAATTATCGGGTAGCCATCTGTATCACATCATCTTCCTCATGCAATAAACCATGCGTCTCCAAAGGATGTTGTTCTGGGAGGGTAACAGTACCACCTCCTACTTTGGCAACCTCCTCTCGTCTCCTTTTTCCTTGACCTACAGTAGCAACTTTGACTCCCTCCTGATTGAGGATTGAGGGACCAAAAAGTGTTACAAGAACCTGGTCATTGAGTGGGGGGGGATCAATGGAGCAGTTGGTTCAGGTAAAGAAACCTGTGAAGCACAATGGAGAGAAATTAAGAATAATAAAACAAAGGCATAAAGAACTCAGAAATATTAAGAGGAAAATCTTACCAAGGATAACGGAATAACAATAGGGGACTTAAGCACATATTGAACAACACTTGTAGCAGGAGAACCTGCCTCGAGACCAGCTTGTCGCATAAAAAATTTGAGTCAGGCAAATAGCCACTTCTGGATTCGATATAATTAACATAAGTATCTACCCCTAGGGGGAAATTGGTAATTACCTGCGAGGCTGTAGGATCAACTATCTCCTTCTGTACAACCTCCTTCGAAGTAGGTGAAACTTCGACTCACTTTTCCAAAAGATCACTTTCTTCAACACTATCGAGCGCACTACCTCGCGCACCAACATGAAAAGAAAAGTTGGAATAAATATGAGTCATCATCATGAGGTAAAAGAAGAAGAGTTAGATACTTAGAAGTAGAATAGCATACATACCTCTCTTTCTTCCAAAACTTCATCCAAAATGTTCTCTAAAATTTCATATTCTTGAGGAGGTGAAGCAGGCTTAGATGGAGAAACCATTCTCAACCTGCGTCTCCGAACAAGAATAGACTCTTCCTTTTCTTCTTCCTCTTCATCTTCTTCCTCCTCCTCTCTTTCCTCATCATCATCATCATAATCACCTTCACCAACAAATTCATATCTATCAGATTGCTCTTCCTCGCTCGCCTCACCTGATCCCTCCAACATAATTTTAACGGGGCTAATCAACTTCCTCTTCTTTCTATCTTTGGCAGGACGAGGAGCATACGAGAAATTACGAGAGGCCATATAGGCCGACATGAAGTCCCTATCCTCCTTATTAAAATTATCCCAAGCCTGCCTGAGTTAATCGAACATCAAGCTAACTTCTTAGGTAATCTTAGGATCTGGAGTTTGGGGGAGTGAGACTTGTTGGTTAACCTTGAGGTTCTTTGTTGGGGCCTTTCTAGTGTCCCTCACAGCTACTCCGGTCGAAGAAACATGGGAAGTATCACCCTCTTCGACTGCCCTTGAAGACCAGGGGCAACAACAACTGCTTCGATCGGGAGAGAAGATTGGGTCACTTTCTTCCTCTTAACCATAACTTGATCCACATGGGCAAGTGGAGGCAACTCGAAGGGAACATAACTGTTGATGGTGCTGAGAGGGAACATTGAGGGAAATTTAACTTTTCAACCTTAGGAAATCGAGGCTCCTTAAGAATATTGCTCTGAAAGCGACCAAGTTGATTCTGCCAAAATACTGTCAGATATATCACCGACCTACCCCCTCAAGCTCCCTTACTTGGGATAACAGGGTTGGTTGGGTAATTCATGAAAATATTAGCAATGACTGAGGTGATGTAGTTGGAACATGCAAATGAGAAGTTGGTGGGCTTCTCGAGGGTAAAATAGTTTAGCATGGGATTTCCCTGATCATAGCCAAACTGCATAGCTACACGATGTAGAATATAAACAGAGTAAAAAGAGGACCATTCTGTGTAAGAAGGAAAGTAAGATAGAATTAACAATAGGGGACCATCGTTGGAGAGAAAGTTTATAGTCAGCGTTTCATCGATAGGAAAGATGGGGCGCTCCTCTTCTGTGAAGAACTGATTCAAGAAAAACTGGTCTACCCCAACGTAGGGATGAGGTACAAAACTTTCAACTCTGTCAATTAAAAACACAAGTGGTTTGTTGGATCTCTTCTGATTCCAACAGCAAACTCGATGGACTCTGATGGGCTAAGAGCTTGGATAGCTACTAGTCGGGGCATAATCTGGAAAGTGGGCATCTAAAAATGCTGTCAATAACACATGGTTCACATAATTGGAGACATCAAACCTATTAATGCTCCTAGCTGAGTCAGCTTGTACTCGATCCATCTAAGTATATAGCGAACCAAGAGTAATAGCAACAAGGGGTAGTTTTACACCATTGGTCATGCAAACGACCATATTGATCAGGTCCTTTCTCGGGCAATCGTGGGGCTTTCTTGGGAGAAAGATCCTCGATATCACAATCCACATGTATACCTCAAGCTCAATTTGGGAGTTAAACCCCTTTCCAAATAATGGTTGTTCGAAACTTGCTTCCCGCGAGGGAGCCTCGTGCGCCTTAATCACAATTTTTTCCTCAATAAAATAAAAATACCTAATCACCTTCGAGCAAGTACATTTGTTGTATGTTACCATAAAATCTTTCACGACCACCTCCAACTCCGCCCGTAAAGCCTTTTATTTATCGAAAATGGACTCCTCGAACAAAGTACTGAAACCTGCCCCCTCCAAACCCAACAGCTCACAAACATCCTCAAGGGTGATGGTAAACTCACCCCAAAAGGTCACAAAAGTGTGCGAGTTATGACTCCAGCGAGATACAAGAAACTGGAGAGTGGCGTTATTCTTCATAAGGGTGAGATCACCCAACCAACTCGTATATGATAAACCAATCAGAGCTAGTTGTACAGGATACTTGGAGTGTATATAATCAGTCCAAGGACCCAAACCTTCACAGGTGCCGGAGGAGGACTCAAACTCCACCTTAAAAAATGAATAGTCACCACGCTCAATACGAAACCTAGTAACAGTGGCAGCTAGGGGTGCATATGGTTCGGTTCCACTACGGAACCCGAACCAGAACAGAAATTGGTTGGTTCCGTAGTTTTAGAACCAGAAGCATAATAGAAATTAGTCAATTTCGAACCGAACCGAACCATCGGTTCTCGATTTGGTTCGGTTCGATTCACGGTTCTAGTTATTGGTTTTGGTTTTGGTTTTTGGTTCTGGTTCACGATCCTAGTTTGTGGTTCTGATTCATAGTTTTGGTTCGCAGTTCTCGTTAATGGTTATGGTTCTCGGGTTGGTTCTCGGGTTAGTTAATGGTTATGGTTAATGGTTATAGTTAATGGTTCAGATTTATGGGTCGGTTCTTGGGGTCTATTCTTTGGTTTGGTTCTTCGGTTCAGTTCCAATGGTTTGGTTCTCGGTTCAGTTTAGTTTAGTTCAGGTATAAAATTGAGAACAGAACCAAACACTTCGGTTCTTAATTTTTTGGAACCAAAACCAACCAATGGAGAAAAAAACCCGAACTAACCCAACCTAGGAAGGTCGGTTTGGTTTTTTTCTTCGGGTTGCCAATTTCTTTGCACACCTCTAGTGGAAGTGGGGATATATGCGAAGTCTTCAATATCGTAACTTTCTTCCATCAGCAACCTCACCTGTTCCACTGGCACTAGTTCACCAGGGAAATTTTCTGTCGCCGACCAAAAATGATCGAGTTCACCAAAGTATGGGGCGCGACGTGCGCCCATTGGTTCTGGCACACCTAAGTACGGGCGGAAAGACCCCTAGCAGATGCAGTCATTTTAACAATAGGTGCAATGGGAGAAATAATGGAGAATAGGTTAAAAGAAAGGGGTAGAAGGTAAAGAACTGAATATCTCATCTCACAAACACACGCTCACTTCATAAATGAAAATCCATGGGTGAAAGTTGGATATGAAAGTATATCTCTTTTATCATGGCAACACAAACCCAAACGGGTGAAAAATATCAAGGCTTTGGGAAATTTAACGAAGATCAAATCAGCTAGGGTGGCCAGCACGTGCATGTGGAGGTAGGATTCAGGGGTTATAATGATTACGCTTCGGGAAGTGACGCACTGATAATCTCATGTGAGGAAAATGCGCTTACCCTAACGTCTCCACGTGTTACATACAAAAGCACAAGCGACAACCCCATTAAATGAGACGTGTTAGAGTCTTTTCGAACTTGGGGGAAGATGAAGAGCTTTGGGGGTAATTAAAATAAATCCCTTCACTATCCCCAAGGTACCTGGCACCCACAAATATGAAGTGCCATTAAAGAAAAAGGTTCTAGCATAAATATTACAAGGCATTTGAAGAGGTGAAGCCATTCGAAAGACACGATAAGATATAGCTTTTCTTTTAATAGTAACTTATTGTTTATAGTAATTATGCGCCCCTGGGTATTTTTACTCTTTTTGCAGAAAATGATTGAAAGACAACAAATGGTTTCGTATATATATATTTCTTCTTGCAATAAACAAATGTCTCGGCGAAGGGAAAAATATAGGGGGAGTCCCCACCAAAGGACGATCAACTTAGTTAATCCGATGCTTAATAGACAAAGAAGGAAGATAAAGATTACCTGAGGGAGTTCCCTTAAAGATCCTCCACATACGTGACTTGAAGAATTTAACTCAAAGATCAAAATCACTCGAATGATGATAGTGTGTAATAAGAAACATAATATATTTTATCACGTACTTTGTCTTACACTATATCGTGAGCGAGGTTGTTCGGTACCCACGAGGGACCATGCCTGGCAGGGCGTGGGAGAGCTAACATGTTCTATCTAATAAACTCCTCCCGGGAACCTCACAGAGACATGATTTGGAGGATTGAGAGCAAGACAACGTTGGAAATACAATAAACAACCCTCTTGGCACACTTGGGCAAAACTTCATCCACTATATGTGGTTGCTCGAGCTACCTAGAGCCGAACTACCATAACTTCTACTCAATAGAGGAAACCTCCTCGAGGTACCTCAACCTTACAGCCTTGGCTTAATGATAGTTTTAGCTAGCAAATGGAAGACAAAACACTCGAGCTACTTATCAATCGAGCAACCTCAAATCAAACACCATTCATTTGACTGATCTGACCACACGCCTAATGGGGTCACTATTCACCCACTTTCTGACGTCATAACGTCTGGCATTTAAGGCCTCAGAATTATAGCACTCAAGTGGGTTTATCCTTAGGATTGCAAGATTAGTTTACCAAATCTAGCCTCTTAGATGTTCTAAGGTAAGACTCTGAGCTGCCACGTCATGCCCCTCATTAATGCCCACCATGCTTCCAACTGGTTAAGCAGTTTTTCGCCAAATTAAGAGATCCCATGCATCTAATGCAATATCCCCCACATTAATGAGGGGAATTATGCATTTAATGCGATCAATCACATTTCAAACCAACAAGGTCACTCGAATAACCTTGCCTCCATATAAATACACCAACTAAACCGTTTATAAGGAGGGCAAATTCGAAACCTAGAACTGTGAGAACCCTACCTTTTATATCTAATTCGGTTAGCTACGCCCAATTAAATTAAAGCAGAGCGTCAATATGTTGGCATTAGAAACAGAGTTTAAATAAATGTAGTATAGTAAACATGTACACTCTCATACGTGTAACCAAATCATATAATAAAAACTATAACAAGTGAAACCAACTCAAAACTATTAACTGCAATAATACATCAGTAATCTTAAACCGAAAATATAAAATGCTAATACATACGACCCAACACAAAACGAGAAAGAGTAATACAACAATTCTCTCAAATCCCATGTATAAACAAAGTGATATTAATCTATGATACTACCCTCAAGAAAAAGGGAACAAACGACATAAATTAAAATAGAATAACTCCACGGCTACATGAATCCTAAGATTGATATGATCTCATCAAGCTCCATAGTCTACTGTCCAGCGGGACGAGGACCTGTCATATATTATATATATAGGAGAGGAGTAAAAATCAAGATAGACGAACGTCAAAGCAAGAAAACAAGCTATAAGATTATAAGTTGTACTTATAATGAACGCACACTAGTCATTACTCGTCTCCAGTAATTAAGTTGTTTAATTACCCAACCAATGCTCCTATGTCGTGACTACCCAACCCAAACTCGAGTAACGTGTAGCCTCATATCGTATCGTGATTAATTATTATTAATATCATTTCAGTATTTAACGTATCAAAATATTTCCTTCAAGTATAATATCAAATGCATCGATTTGGGATATTACTTTAAGATACAAGCATAATATCTCCCGCAACAAGTCATATCGGGTCACTATCGTTACCTGAGGGAACAAGTCATAACACTAGGCCTACACACGAATATTCCCTAATAATACGTGGCAAGGGCAATCATACTAAGATCTAAATCACATGGCATTCCAAGGTCTTTCTATCCCACCAGCATTACAACCATGTGTCCGGTTCCAGTGGTTTATCTCTAACACGGCACTCGAGCGAAACCTAACGAGATCAATCACAAAAAATCGCATTCAATATGTGCCTACATCGATCGGAGGACTAGTCTAGTGTATACTCGATAATATACATGTAAAACAATTTCAAGCTTATATATATATATATATATATATATATATACAATCGTGTCAAGTCTCTTACTCGAGTTATACAATAGTCATTATTTACAATATAACATAATTTACTAATTCAACATCAAATCATTTCAAGGTTATATATCCCTAATAACCATAAGTATGTGATCAAGTTAGGATATTAGGCACAACACCATAATTATCTTACTAACAACATGAAAAACAATAGCACTCTTATTTCAACAACTTTCTGCCCAGAATTGTAAAATTCCGATTTGAGGCTTTTTCTATCCGTTTTTGAAGAAACTCAAAACTAAAAAGTTGTTCAAAATATGATTTTCTAGAGGAACTTGTGTGCACACTTACATTTATGGCTTAAAACAAACCCAAAATCAACTTATAATATTCGCCCATGTTTTCGACAACTTTCTGCGCAGAACTGTAAAACGCAGATTCGATGATTTTTCGATCCGTTTTTGAAGAAACTTAAAGTACAAAGTTATTCAGAACATGATTTTCTACAAGGCAATGCGAACGACACATCCATTTTCGGAACCAAAATAGCTCAAAACAGTTTTTAATATGACGATTGACTCAATTTCATAGATTTCTCAAATTCAAGAGGTTGTTCAACAACTCAATCCCTATAGTGATGTTTTGCATTTGAATCTACATTGAGGGTGATACTCATACATTTCATATCATTTTTAACACCAATTTGATATTAATTTAGGGATCCAAATACATGTTCATGTGAAATTTCATTAAAGATACATATTATACACATAGGTTATTAACTTGTCTTGGATTGTATGGAGAAGTTGAATCCTCTTGAAATCCTGTTAGCTTTCTTATCTGCTTACTCTCTCTCTCTCTACCAAACCCTAGAACCCTTTTGTGAAATAAGAAAATGAAAACTTCTTATCTTCTTTTCTATTTATATCCAGGGTTAGTTTATTTACAAAAATGACATTGCCTCAAATTTAACCCTCTCAATCCTTTTACGCGTTAATTTGCTTCTAATATTTAAGTCACACATTCGTATCTCAATGAATTCATTTTAACTTTTCATTTCCAAACATTTCGAATATATATACTAACATAGTTTCATTTCCAAACATTTCGAATATATATAGCGGCATAATTGTTTTTTTAGATCAATTTCAATTCAATAAAAAATGTTGAGTATTACAAGAACTGTAGCCTGATTTCCTTCATACACGAGAGCTCCTGTGAGCACATTCTTCCCCTCACCTATGTTATTACCAATATCATTGAACATTAACTGGGCTTGAAGTTCCTTCCTTGCCTTTATTGCGCCCAGAGTGCTTGCTCTCTCTCTCCCTCTGACCAAGTTACCTGCTCATCTCATCTATTTATTATACTTACAGAGTATTCATGGTGCAAAAATATCATTCAATGCAAGTTTGAATATCGAATCTCATTGCCCTTTTTCACCTGTATCTAATGTTAATATTTAATATTGTCTTGTGCATTAATCCCGGTCTTGATAATGGGTTACACCTCACTTGATATTAACTGTATTTCAAGAACCCACATCTTGCACTCCCAATTAATATTTTAATAAACACGTAATAATTAATTAAATTAATTTATGACACACGTGTAATTTAGAAATACCCGAATTAATTAAGTCATAAATAATCAGAAATATAGGGTGTTACATACTACCCCCTTACAAAGGAATTTCGCCCTCGAAATTAGGATGTACCTGTGGTGAATAACTCTGGATCTGCTCTCGTATATCCTCTTCCCACTCTCATGTAGACTCGTGAACATTGTGGTGCCCCCCTAGACTCGAACCAAAGGTACCACCTTAGACCGCAAGTTATGCTCACTACGATCAAGTATAGCCACTGGTCTCTCCTCATACGAGATATTTGGCTATAAGTCGATCTCCTCTAATGGAACATGATAAAAAGCTCTCTCGGTCCTCCAGTACCTCTTCAACGATAACACGAGGAACATATCGTGAATCCGCTATAATTATTTCGGTAAGCCTGACCTATACGAAACTGGTCTCCCCCTCTCAATGATCAGAAAAAGGTCCCACATACCTCGGCGATAGTTTCCCTTTCTTCTCGGACCTCATAACTCCCTTTATAGGGGACACTAGCAACAATTCCTCACCATTCATGTACGACTTCAAAACTTTGATTCACGGTGATGTAACTCTTACTATGTTTTTGAACTGCATGAAAATGACATAGATGAACTCAATCCTTGCCTACAGACCATAAATCATTTTGGGTCCGAGAAGATTGTTATTTTCCACTCTTAACCAATCGAAGGGTGGATCACAAGATTTTCATATAAAGCCTCAGACGACGTCATGGAGATAATAAACTGCTACAAGATATCACGCATAGATCTACCTATGGTAATTAATCTCTTAATTACCCAAAAATCCAGAATATGCATTTCTCGCATTTTCGGACATCCTAGTCACCTCCCATCTACCCATCGACGTACGGGTGACGTGTGAAGATCAAAATGTAAATCTGTTCCGATTGCCTCTTGACACTTTCTATCAGTAATGAAACTAAAAAGTCTCATCTAATTCACAATAATATCATGCGGCACCTTATTCTAGTTCATTTATTATATACAATGAAATGTTGGTCATAGTGTCTAATAATATACGCCACCCCGATTTAATAAAAATTATTCTATTTTAGTTAATTCATTCCATGAATCCGAAGGAACTTCTGACCACTCTGCGTATCCATCCCATCACTGGAACCATCAATCTATTACAAAAATCCTGGCTAGTAACCTCGGACCAACCCTTTTCCATCCATAAATGGTGTACTTAAAACCAACATCATTATGTCTCACTTAACACCAATCCCCATGCTCAATGTTTGACATCACAAGGAACATCTTACTCCCCCTTTTTCAGGATATACCAAAAATCATTGCCCTTGCATTTGCTCAAAAACTATGCATTCCTTGGGCACTTTTTCGTCTGGTAGTTATCAACATCTATTTATGTGTAAACCTCTCTAGGCATTTGACTAAGTGAGACTCTACTCTACTTTTCCAAAATTGTGGTGTCCTCCCTTATCAAGGGATATATTTTACATGTGCCTCCACCATCTTTCAACTCATCACGGTTGTGATAGTTCTCCTCGATATACATATAGTCAGGCCATTTCCTTTCTCAAACGAATTTTAGTCCATCCTACCATTCCACTTACGTTTTTAATTGCTCCACAGGCAAAGATTCAACACACTTATTTCCACATTCCTTTATCCTGGACGATTTGGAAATGAAACTAACCATAGCGCCCATACACCCTATATCACATGCACTCTAGCATAATTATCACTAACGTCTCACACGTAACATACATAATTCAAGATCAATCTCACACTCTCGGCGTGGCTACATAATAAGGTTATCCTTAGTTACCGTGATAAAATGATTTAATTTTTCACGAGATTACCCCACCCTTCAATTGGTGGTGCAATAATGTCCTAAGTGCTCCCTACGAGTCACTTCTCGACTCTACAAGTCCTCCATCATATACTATCTCTCCGCTCATGATTTTATTGACACACACGTGTAGTAGCTAAAGTGACATACCCGTGCCCTTGCGACCAACACATCTCTCAACTATCGACATTCACTGGGGTTCATACGTGGGACGTCTCACAAGAGAAATCCAAAGAAGGAACCCCCCGATACACTACCTCCTAGCTTTATCGATCATCGAGTTTCGTAGGCCCAAGGTATATAATCAGGACACCCAAAACCCTGTCCCCATACTCATCTAATAAGTAAATATAATATTGGTGTCTCTTTTAAAGGATTGACATGTAGCTTCCATGTTAATGCTTTAATGTTAATTACAATGCTCCTCCCCCGTCTATCTTATTTCCCCAAATAATTTTACCATCCCCAAAAAAAGTAAAGGAGATTTTTCATCTTTCGATAAACCTTTCATCTATTTCACATTCTCTCTATATATATTAAGTCCCATTATAGTCGTCTATCCACATTTTGGAATACACTTCCATTCCATGACTTCAGCACCCACAACATTTTTATGAAAAGCCTTTTCTTAGTCATGGGATTTTTCCGCTTTATGTTGTCACTGCTAAGTTCTTATTGGTATGTTTTTATTGCTGAAAATATTTAATTCTGAATTTGGGTTTCGTGGAGGGTAATTGGTTTTGGTGTTTCAGAAAACGTAGGGTTGAGAGAACAGGTCATCTTTCAATACCCGTGAAGTTCTTAACCTTAATGAGGATGAAACTAAACGACAAGTTAATTATTCCCTAGGTTTCTTTAATTATTTTCTTTTGGGTTTTGTGTAATTGAATACTTTTTGGTTATATAGATGAGGCAAAGAGTAAGAAAAAGAAGAAAGGGAAGAAAAGTAACGGGAAATTCGTTTGATTTATACAAGTCGAGACTCCAGCGAGGGGCCTATTTTGTTCCATTCGATCTGCATCAAGGTCGAGACTATTATGGTGCCGAGATTTTTAATCCGAGAGTGACTTTAATCGTGGCCTTCAATTTTTGTCATTTGGGCATCTTGGTTCTAGGCCTTGGCGTGATGGCTAGAGTATCTCCCATTCACTTTTTAACCCCCATCAAGTTTTTATCCTCGAGTAAAAAAATATCTCTTTAGGATTTGGAGTGCTTTTAATCTCTCTCTCTCTCCGTATATTTGACTTTTTCATTTACAATTTTTATAAAGTTTGTATATATCTATCAATTTTGGTTACTCTGCATCTCATTTTCTTCACCACGTGTAGTTACTGTCAACCATAAAAAAATGTTTTAATTCTTAAATTACCTTTTTTTTGTTTTAATTTTGACCTATAGGGAATAAAATTTAAAGAGAGGATGTCAGGCTTAGGATTTGTTGGAAGAAATCCGAGCATGATAGATTTGTTGTAACTACTTTTTACATGTGAAACTCCTTAACACAAACTTCGAAATTCATATCTTCGAAATGTTAATAAAAATTACAAAAAGTCTACGCATTGCGCGGGGGTATAACCTAGTAAGTATAATCATCGATGCCTGTGTCTCTAAAGGAATGATATAATATTTCACTTTCACTATCACTAAGTCCTCAACGTTAAATTAATAACGATCTTAATCTCTTTACTATACAACAAACTCGATATGCCCTAAATCGTAGAACCAAAGTCCCAATGCGCCGGGATCCAATATAACTAGACAATTGTACTCTCTAAAGTTTACTTCATAAAATAATATAAACGCGAGCTCGGCCCTATTTGAGGTGAAACATTGCATATATAACACATCCTGTCCTGGAACAGCGAACACGATAACCTTGCTATAATTGGCCACCATCACTAACCAGTCCATACCTAGGATAACATCATACTTGAATATCATTTCTCAAGACGAGTTATCCCACAAAATATACCTTCTCGGTGTCCACACCGCTCCCCTGCAAATGGAACTAAAGAGAGCCCTGCTACTCAATGGTAATTATATACAAACTATAGTACTATTAAGGATACCTCTACTAAATCCGTTTCATGCATGAATCTAGTGCTAACGAACTATTGTGGCTCGCTCGTGTCACACAAAACAGACCACATTCACCCTGGAATAACACTCATACTTTCAATTGCCAATAACACTAGCGGTTCAAATAGTCCCTGGACATAATACTCTTATTCCAACCTATTCAAAAACTTCTTATAATTATTGCCCCTAATGGGCATCCCATTCTTGTACCCTAACTTGCTGCAGACAAGATCAACACATATGGCCTTACTCTTCTCACATAAGACAACTTTATGTGTCATTCCCCTTTCTCTGGCCCCAGTATCCATGTCGGGGTTGTCCTTCTCTTGAATGTGATAGTTTTGGCTCCGATGGCTACCCCCATTGTTATTTCGGCTCTGCCGAGCCTGTGGAACATACTGCTGGCTCTGAAGGCCCTGGATGAATCAACCGTCATTTGGTAGGAATTCCTTTTAATTTGAATTATGTAAACAATTTCTCTACTGGGTATACCCCTGTGGTGTTTCACTAGCACCATTAAATCAAGTCTTGCCTTTTGGCCAAATTCTCCAACTCTCTTGGTTCCCTTCTCATGGAAGCGTTGATGTAAACTTGTAAACATAAGACCTTGATGGCAACGAAACCTTTCTTACTAGCTGAATTTCCCCATTCGCACTTGTGTATTCTACTCGCGAGTCCATTATCAACTTACGGACCCTTTTTATTCTTCATATCCATCTTGTCCTTCATGTCCGGCCACTGAATGGCCCTTATGAAACGAGTACTAAAATATCCTTTTCCTATCTAGTTAAGCAACAGATGAGAGGATTTTAGAATAAACCGCACTCTAAATTTCTCGATATCAATGGTATATCTCCATGGTTTTGGTGACTGACTCCTATCACTACAACGCTGCTCTTATGAGTAAAAATTCCGCCCATTACTGCACTTCACCCTACGTAATTGCCTTTAGATTATCTCCTTCCATTATCCCATCATACTTCCTCTCTTCCCTGAATCCTTATAGATGGTGCTTCTAAAGAGTCGCCCGGACTCCTACCTTCACCGTCTACATTGGGTGAGTCTGAATTTGCAACACTGTGAAAGACTTATTATTTTCTTTTATGTAAACTCGAAGATTATGCGGAAGCGTAAAACGTGATGGTTCAACTTTAAAACTAAAACAATAAATTTTAATTCCTTAAACAAATTAAAATTAAACCAAGTGGGGTAAAATTAAGCAATTAATATATTCACTTATTTAAACCGAATTTTATCTTGAATTATTCTAAGCATGTGTTCTAAATTATTTATGCAAGATAAAATAAACCAACACTACACCGCGATGTACGAGGAAAACCCCAAGACGGGAAATAACCTCGGACGGCCCTAGCCACAAATCCACTAGATACGGAATTACAAATACAAGACAGATAGACTTACAACGCACGACTCGATCCCTCTCAAGCCCCGATGCTTCTTCTTGTAGACACCTCTTCCTAGCAGATAACCTTGGAATACCACCGCGGTCTCGGAATCCACCGATAGGACTTTATATGGTCACCGTCACCCGAGCAAGGAGCCTTTCTCCAAGTGGGTAGAATCGCAACAAAACGTCTTCTTCTTTGATGGATGTAGAAGCAAACCAAAACTTCTCTTTGAAACGGAAGAGATAAACCGGTGCCAAACTCCAAGCAATTTGATATGAATATAATAACTTGGATAAACAATATGGGTGTAAAACTAGAGTGATAAAATATTTTCTCTTGAAAAATAGCACTCAAAACATGAACATTTTCCTTAAAACAATTTGCTCTCAAACTCTCTCTAAGAGATGAAAATGGTATAGAAAAGTTAGGAAAAGTTAGATTGGAAAATGTTCTTCCCGCACATATTAAAGTCTGAAAAAGTTGGTTAAAAACCAAGTGGGGAAGTGGGTGCAAAACTGCCAAAAAAACTGCCAAAAACTATTCCCGCCTGGCATCTCGTTCGAACGACATTTCGTTCGAACGAAATCTCGTTCGAACGAGACTTCTAACGACGTTCCAGATTGAACTCGTTAGAATCTCGTTGGATATCTCGTTCGAACAGAAGGTTCATTCGAACGACATATCGAACGACATGTCAGTGGCCTAATATGGGAACTCGTTGGCAGGTTCGTTCGTTCGAACGACATTTTTGTTCGAACGACAATCTCGTTCGAACGACTCTATCGAACGAAAAACCAGAAAGTTGGAAAATTCGATTTTAGCCCAGAAAACTTTATAAACTTATTTTAAAGTTTTATTTAATTCTTTCTGAAAATTAAAACACAGTTTTTACAAAACTTAACACCCAATAAACTTTGTTCCAAGCTCCTATATATAATATTGCATTCATACCTTGGGAGCATGAAACTATGGTTGATGACGTAGAAACGAGGCACACAAACCGGCATATTTGATGAAGCTTTATACTCTTTGTCGCTACGTCTTCAACAAACACTTCATAGACTTGAGAATGTTACAATTAAATACTATCCTATGAATAAATATTTTTGTCCATAATTGAGCCAAAACTATATATGGACTCAATTGGAAATTTGTGTCCTTACAAATCTCCCCCTTTGGCTATTTCGGGACAAAAAACAAACAAAAATCCTAAAGGGTCGTCAAGCTCACTAGACTCAAAAACATAACCCACCCAAACTTGACTCAACCCAAGGATCAAACGCTTTGCCGTTTAAACAATGCCGCTTTAGAAGAAATCCTGCACACTTAAGCAAACTCATCAAATGCATAGGGAATATCAAAGTATTAAATGCAATTAATTAATTACTCCCCCTAAATTAATTCTTCCCCTTTAACAAACACATGTCCTACTTAGAAAGACGTCTCCCCCTAAGATAAATCTCCCCCAAACTAAGATACGATAATAATAGGATTAGATACCATTTCTCCCCCTATCATTTTCTCCCCCTTTTTGTTCAGGAATAGGCAAAGGATAAAGAACTAATAAACACGTTGAAGCTTAAAATGTTAAGTCATTAAAGCATATGGGCAATAAAAGCAAGGCAAAGACAAACAAATATCATATATATATATATATATATATATATATATATACTAGAAATATACCAATAGAGTACTTGCATATACATATAGATACAAACACACACATGACACAAAATACAATAAGTTTTCACACTCGTATGGCAAAAATGTGTCATATGGAAACGGAAGTGTTGGGTGTGAACTAGTAACGATTAAATTTTGACCCAATCACTTAAAAACATGTTCACAGAGTTCTCAATTGATTGCAAACTTCATCACATTTAAATATAACCTCATGTGACAATATGAAGATTGAACTCAATGAACAAACATACACAATGCATACAAGCCTAGCATATTGATGATTCTACAAACCAATAGACTCATGACATGAAATACGCAACTAGGATAAACGGACATTGTGCAAACCGTTGATATACCATCCAATCTCCCTCAATATGCATTTATATTAAATTTGAATGAATATATCAATCAAACATATGCCTTGGCAATTTATTTTCTATTTGATGCCATAATTTCTGTTTGTAGGCCTTTGGATCACGTATTTCTTTTAGATCCAATAAACGGTGGCTTACTATCGCAAAGGATCACTTAGTCCTTTCGGAGCCCTTCCCCGTGCACATTTTATATATCATGTTTTTCAATTTTTCACACAAATCTCACATGCAACTGATTTTGACATGCACTAGTCCTCCTAAGTCACAAATATGTAGATGACGAGATTGGTAGGAGAACACCTCACATAGCTCAAATATACATATAAAGTTAAAATTTCAAAAGAGCTCGTGCATGTGTGAATAGAGGCATATAAAAATAGAATCCATTTAAACAACACAAAATCCAATTACTCCATAAAATATGGTAAAGAACATAATAAGGATTGATAATCTAAACCAAAAGTTCTAGCGACGTGGGAGCGTAAAAGATGGAATTCAAACACAAGTATATGCCACTTCAAGTGTGTCAAACTAAAATACACACATAAAAAATCTTTTTGAGTTTTTAACATTTTTCACCAAAAATAAATATATATACTCAAAAGAATAAACAAAAATCATTTTTATTTTTCATTAAGCTTAAATGAAATAAATAAAACACAAATGATAAACATAAATCTTTTTATATTTTTCAATTAATTCAAACACAACATATAATACAAAAAGATAAACAAGTCATAATTTTTAGCATGTGATATGAAATAAGGAAATGACTAGAAAACTACTAAACATGCATACATCTAGCAATGATATATAATATGAAGCACAAAAAGCTAGAGTATGCAAACACTAACACATTCATCCTTTAGATTTAGCAAGTGAGGAAGCATGTGAAAGTAAATGAGAATCAAAGACCCTATTTTGTAAGGCAACCAAGTCGGATTTCCTAACCCAAATTAATGAAGAATGACTATCTTGGGGTGTTGGAACGTTAACTATCGTGGTTACTTTACTATGGGATTTTCTAGAAATTCGTTTAAGATCAAAACAAAATTTCTTAAGATGACCTTTTCGACCACAATGAGTACAAGTAAAAACATGTCGAAAAGATTTACCTAAGGAGTGATCTCTAAATGCTTTCCTAGTAGATTCTCCTAAAATGTTGGTTTTGGCTTTAGGGATAAATGCATTACAAGAATTGAAGCCTAAACCACAAGTGTCATTTTTAATTTGGACCGTTCCTAAGATTTTATCTAATTTTTTCGAACGACACTCCAAATCAAATTTGACATTACTAGAGTCTTTTAATTTATCTTGCAATTCTAAAATGTTAGACTCTAATAAAACATTTCGCTCTTCAAAAATAAGAAGCTCCTTTTTCAAGGATTCCATTAAACCCCTAAGGCTATCTCTCTCGCCTTCTACATATTCAAGCTTCTCTCGAAGAGTCCTCTCACGTGTCCTAAGGTCTTCTATTAAAGTATTTTCATCAAAGACCTTGACACTCTCTTTTAAACTAGCTTCTAACTTCAAATTAACTCTTTTCAATTTAATAGATTCTTTATAAAGTTCTTGAAAAGCATTTTGAAGTTCACTCACATTAACCTCTTCTTCATTTTCACTCTCTCTTTCTTCTCCACTCTCGCTATCATAAAAAACAAGTGAATCATAAACTTTGACCTTGGAAGTGTCATGTGTTAGGGTTTCATCAATCGATGAGTTCTCACTATCACTCACATGACTAGCCATAAAAGCCACAAATTTTTTCTTAGTAGGGGAATCGGGCTTCTCTTCCTTATCACTATCACTAAGGGTCGCATTATATGAAATGGGTCGCTTACCCTCTTTCCTTAGTTTAGTGGGGCACTCAAAAGCCCTATGGCCATAACCTTCACAACCAAAACACTTATTAGACTCGTCCCTATCTAAATTTTCATTACTAGGTTTAGGGATCTTTTCGGCTTTAGGCATCTTCTCCGCTTTAGAAATCTTCTCGTTCTTGTCCTGCTTAGAAGATTCAAATTTCTTAAAATCATTTTTAAATTTATCTTTGTTAATTTTGAGAAATTTTCTAAATTTGCGAGCAAATAAAGCCATGTCTTCCGAGTCACTATCACTATCGCTCTCTACTACTTGTTTGACCTCTTTTCGGGCTTTTAAAGCAACGCCCTTTTCGATTTTCTTTTCAGTTTTAGAGGGAAACATATCCAGTTCATAGGTTTGTAAATCACCTACAAGCTCTTCTAATTTCGTAGAGGCTACAGTGGGTAAAGAATTTAAAACGGTCACTTTTGGAATAAATCTATCGGGTAAGGACCTTAAGATTTTCTTTACAACACGATCGTCAGGTATTTTCTCTCCCAAGTTAAAAGATGAATTAAAAATATCAGAAAGTCTAGCATAAAATTCATCAAAAGTTTCTTTATCATTCATTTTGATAGTTTCAAATTGAGTGGTGAGGTTTTGGAGTTTTTAAGCTTTAACGACACTAGTTCCTTCATGAGTTAATTGTAAAATATCCCAAGCTTCTTTAGCGGTCTCACACGTCATAATACGTCGGAATTCATCCGGTGTGACAGCGCTAAACAAGGCATTTAAACCACGGGAATTGAAATTAGCGAGTTTAAACTCATTTTCAGTCCATCTATCGGGGGGTTTGATAACACGTTCATTTTCAACTAAATAAGTTGGTGGGGACCACCCGTTAACAACAGACATCCAAACTCTTTCGTTGATAGATTTTAGTGTCAATTTCATACGCGCTTTCCAATACGCGTAGTTTGAACCATCGAATATAGGAAATTTTGAAAATGGAGAAAAATCCATTTTAGCCAAAAATATAAAGGATCTTAACGAAATAATTTATCGTTTTTGGCTCTGATACCAATTTGAAAGATTTATTATTTCCTTTTATGTAAACTCGAAGATGATGCGGAAGCGTAAAACGTGATGGTTCAACTTTAAAACTAAAACAATAAATTTTAATTCCTTAAACAAATTAAAATTAAACCAAGTGGGGTAAAATTAAGCAATTAATATATTCACTTATTTAAACCGAATTTTATCTTGAATTATTCTAAGCATGCGTTCTAAATTATTTATGCAAGATAAAATAAACCAACACTACACCGCGATGTAGGAGGAAAAACCCAAGACGGGAAACAACCTCGGACGGCCCTAGCCACAAATCAACTAGATACGGAATTACAATTACAAAACAGATAAACTTACAATGCACGACTCGATCCCTCTCAAGCCCCGATGCTTCTTCTTGTAGACACCTCTTCCTAGCGGATAGCCTTGGAATACCACCGCGGTCTCGGAATCCACCGATAGGACTTTATATGGTCACCGTCACCCGAGCAAGGAGCCTTTCTCCAAGTGGGTAGAATCGTAACAAAACGTCTTCTTTTTTTATGGATGTAGAAGCAAACCAAAACTTCTCTTTGAAACGGAAGAGATAAACCGGTGCCAAACTCCAAGCAATTTGATATGAATATAAGAACTTGGATAAACAATATGGGTGTAAAACTAGAGTGATAAAATATTTTCTCTTGAAAAATAGCACTCAAAACATGAACATTTTCATTAAAACAATTTGCTCTCAAACTCTCTCTAAGAGATGAAAATGGTATGGAAAAGTTAGGAAAAGTTAGATTGGAAAATGTTCTTCCCACACATATTAAAGTCTGAAAAAGTTGGTTAAAAACCAAGTGGGGAAGTGGGTCCAAAACTGCCAAAAAACTGCCAAAAACTGTTCCCGCCTGGCATCTCGTTCGAACGACATTTCGTTCGAACGAAATCTCGTTCGATCGAGACTTCTAACGACGTTCCAGATTGAACTCGTTGGATATCTCGTTCGAACAGAAGGTTTTTTCGAACGACATATCGAACGACATGTCAGTGGCCTAATATGGGAACTCGTTGGCAGGTTCGTTCGTTCGAATGACATTTTCGTTCGAACGACAATCTCGTTCGAACGACTCTATCGAACGAAAAACCAGAAAGTTGGAAAATTCGATTTTAGCCCGGAAAACTTTATAAACTTATTTTAAAGTTTTATTTAATTCATTCTGAAAATTAAAACACAGTTTTTACAAAACCTAACACCCAATAAACTTTGTTCCAAGCTCCTATATATATAATATTGCATTCATACCTTGGGAGCATGGAACTATGGTTGATGACGTAGAAACGAGGCACACAAACAGGCATATTTGATGAAGCTTTATACTCTTTGCCACTACGTCTTCAACAAACACTTCATAGGCTTGAGAATATTACAATTAAATACTATCCTATGAATAAATATTTTTGTCCGGAATTGAGCCAAAACTATATATGGACTCAATTGGAAATTTGTGTCCTTACACACTGTTATCTACGACGGTGCTTGGGGAAGCTACTATTCTCTAGTGATTATCCTACCATCATCTGCCTGAACAATAATCATGGTGACCTCTATCATGATCACCATTCTTATATTACTCTATGGCATCTGCTGAACCTCTCCTCCCGTAGTCCTTCTAACGAACCTCGTTAATCGTCCTATATTGTTCAGTGTATGAAACCCAACTGAACTCGTATATGATTCGAATAAACTATATGTGACACCTCGCCTAATTAAATACCGGGTGATCAGTCTTTTATTAAATTAAAAATCAAGGTGAACGGTTGGTTAATTCTTAGCATCACTTTCATAAAATAATTATTTCCAATTTACACACCCTAAATAATTAAGATAAGTGTCAAAAAATTTAAAGTCTTATTTCAATTTTAAATTTCAATGTGAAAACCTTTTTAAATAATCAAGAATTTAAGAATCACATAATTGCTAAGGATGGCAATCAACACAAGATAATTAAGCCGTCTAGATTAACCAAACCAAGTTAAAGAACCATAAAAGAAATCATACTGACAAAAGTTAATTCCCAATGAGTACTGATTACTGGAAATATAAATAAACATAAATCTCAGACAAATCCAAATGGAATAGGAAATCGGGCAACACATGTCCTAACTATGAAGAACTAAAACAAGAACTGAATCAATGAAGAGGTCGTCAAAAGCAAGGGCCTGTAACTCCCACATAAGCTGCAGCACGTCCAGTCCAAAGAATCTATGCATAACGCTCCTGTGGCTGGGCACGTGTAATACGTACATATATATACAAGAGAGAGAAAAATGACAGGAAATGGGTCATAGCCCGAGTGTAAACCAGTTTAAAAAATAGTTTAACAAGTATTTAAAATGCTTACTGGATAATGTGACAACCATGTTAGTATGCGACACTCTCTTAAGAATTCTCACCTCTCATCTAGTGTGCACGCCTACCGCACTACTAAACTCATAAGTCTATCTAACTTATTTTCCATAAAGTTTTATCCCAAAAAGTACTAAGACAATGATATTTAGTTTAGAGAATCGATCTCTTCAAGATTTTTTACGTTACTTAGAACAACTCACTACCATTATAACGTTCCTGAATACTTGTTATAAAGTTGGAGCCTTTATTATTTACTTAACTACTTATACGCACAGTAGAAAGTTTCCCTATTTAAGTATATATATTAGTCACTTATATAATATATATACTATCAGCACCCCACATAAAAATCTATAGTGCTGGCATACTCTGCTATCAAGTCCCCGTATCACTCGTACTAAGGGAAATACTAGTTCGGAACCACTCTCGAACTGTATTAACTCAATACACACAAAATAGAGACGAAGCACAGTTCCAAGTCACTAAGAGGTCAGCACATACCCCTCACGTCTCTTAGGACCGTTTAACTATCATTCTCAGATAGCTTGTACCAAGGAATCCTATATTTTGTGGTACAAGTCAATATCCCCCATAAAGGTTCCATCGAGATAAGACTGTCCTGATGCAACAACCTTCGTGATAGCAAGTAGCGCGGGTATGATTATACACAAGCATAATATAAATATATACACATGCACTCGGTCTTATATATAAATATTCTCATTTTTCTGATTAGTTTCGCCCATGACCCAACAATAATAATTATTAACTGTACTTAGTAAAATTTTACTGAATTACCTCGCATAAAAGATTCATCTCTTTTATTCTTAATTATAATCATTTCATACTTACTTCTCTTCTCTCGAAGTATTCTCTCTTACTAAATATAATTTCAATAGGTACACCCTCTCTAACCTTTTGGTCTAAGTCTTTCACGAGTTACTCAATTCTTTAGTGAACGTACGCACAATTTTCCAAGGTGTGACGAACCCCCCCCCCCCCCCCCCCGTTAATCGACAATTTCAACCCATATAAAATTTCACTCAATGAAATTTACTTAGACCCTACTGGTCCTCTAAATGACCCATTGTACTCTTTAAATGTTATTCAAGGGTTCCTACGTATTTTAACCGGATTAAACCAAAAAGGGAAAAATATGCAGTTTTCCAGGAGGGGTCGATCGATCGATCAAGCAGGTATTTCGAGTTCTGCCATTATTAAATTCAGGTTTTCTTCTCCAACCTCAACGAAAAATCCATTAACGATCCCCAAACTCCCAAACAAACTTACGACTGGTTACATATACCTATATACATGATTTTCTACGTGAAGCATGTACGAATTCATCAAAATTATTGAATTAAAGGGGTAATTCATCATAATTATTAAGAACCCCAATTTTACATTAAACTTCCATTCTTTTAATTCTTTTTTCAGATTTCTCACTTCTAAATCAATACAATTTCGTTGGTAATCCTCTACATGTGTTGAGATTTCCAGAACATATATATTTTCTCCAAAACATGTTATTTAAATTCTTTAAATCCTCAAATTCTTACATGAAACCTATAATTATCAATTTTAATCTAACATGGGTGAAACATCAACTACAAAAGTAGCAAGAAAGATACTTGCCTAGGATTCAGGGGTCTGATTTGTTGATGAAAAAGATATGGTTGCGTTCCTCGTCTTACGATCTATGATTTGGTGGTGGCGTAATCGAATTGTTCTTGGTCTTGAATTTCTTGGAAAACTTTCCTTTCCTTCCTCTCACTGTCGTTCTATCTTTTGGAAAGTGTTAACCCTAGAAGACTCTATTAATATCTAATAATAATGTCCCAATTTTCGTTATTTAATTAAGGTCAAATTTGGAAATGACTAAATTGCCCCTCTGAGGTGCCGGTTAGGCCTAAAAACGCCCTGAGACCTAAACTAAATCCCCGGGTACACTTTTCTGACTATTTCGACCCATCCAGACATGTTAGCGCACTTGAAACGACCATGCGGATGACTTATAATTCATTAACTTTTATAATAATAATTTATTCCCGACACGGCACAGGCGCGTCCCGACTTAAATTTCCATAATTGTCATGTTATTCACTCGCGACATTTTAATAAATTCAATTTCATATTATTACTTTACTCATCTAGTAATATTCAACAAATTTCCAATAATTACTAACTCTCGTCACGCTAGTAAATATTTTTCAATAAAATTCTCGATTAATATTAAATTAATAACTCAATTAAATATTAATAAATCCCACAATATTAAAAGCCATAAAAATACGGGGTATTACATACTTCCTCCCTAATAACGAAATTTCGTCCCGAAATTCGAAAAATAAGGCATATCTGGTAAAAATAAATCTGGATATATTTCGCGCATATCTGCCTTGCGCTCCCAAGTGGATTCCTCCACATTATGATGATCCCACTGAACCCGTACAAGTGGAACTACTTTCGACCTCAGTTTCCTCTCGCTATGGTCTAGGATATCCCCTGGTCTCTCCTCATAAGAAATGTCGGGTTGTAAGTAAACATCCTCTATCGCGATGTGAGTGTGGGCCATATCATCCCGAAGATATCGTCTCAATGACGAGATGTGGAATACATCGTGAATACGGTGTAAGTGCTCTGGTAACCCCAATCTATATGCCATCGGCCCAATCCTCTCGATAATGAGAAATGGTCCCACGTACCTCGGATTCAACTTCCCCTTCTTCCCGAACCTCATTACTCCTTTTATAGGAGATACACGCAGTAATAATTGATCCCCCATGCTAAACTCTCGAAAGGACCGCTTTCCATTGGCATAGCTCTTCTGTCGGTCCTGGGCTACCCGAATGCGACTCCTGATAAGCTGAATCCAAGCTGAAGTCTCCTGAATCACCTCTGGTTCGAGCAACTTGTTGTCCCCCGCCTCTAACCAACAAGCCGTAAAATGACAAGGCCTGCCATACAATGTCTCAAATGGGGTCATGTCGATCGTGAACTAATAGGAGTTATTATAAGCGAACTCCACCGGTGGAAGGTACGGATCCCAACCTCCTCCAAAATCAAGCACGCACATGTGTAGCATATCCTCCAATATCTGATTGGTATACTCTGTTTGTCCATCTGTTTGTGGGTGGTAAGCTAAACTGAATCTCAATTCTGTACCCATGACCTCCTGAAAGCTCTCCCAGAAGCACGACACAAAAATCTTATCTCTATCAGACATAATATCCAGGGGCACCCCATGTAGCCTAACGATCTCGGTAATGAATAACTGCGCATACTGGCCCGTGGTGTAGTCTGTTCGTACTGGCAGAAAATGAGCTACCTTGGTCAACCGATTCACTATAACCCATATGGAATCATGACCCCGTTGTGATGTAGGCAATCCAGTAATGAAGTCCATGGAAATACGCTCCCACTTTCACGTAGGTATATCTAATGGATGAAGTAACCCTGGTGGTCTCTGGTTGTCCACCTTTACCATTTGGCAGGTAGAAAATTTGGACACAAACTCAGTAATGTCCTTCTTCATCCCACTCCACAAGTACTGTTGCCTCATATTCTGGTACATCTTATCCCCTCCGGGATGTACAACAAATCTAAACCCTTGCGATTGTGTCATCACTGCATGACATAAGTCTTCTCCATATGGGACCACTAATCTCCCATTAAACGACAAACCCCCATTAGAGCTCACTGAGTAGAACTCAGCACCTTCAGCTAAGAGTCGTACAATCTGAGCCTAGAAAAACGCATTCGATGCTTGAGCTTGTATCACCCGCGTGACAATATCGGGTGTGACTGACATAATCGATATAAAGAAATGGGCCATCGCGCCCTGGTGTCCTAACTCTTTCCCCTTCGCTCTCCATACTTTCGCCATGTCACCTACCAGTCTACAACTTAACGCATCAGCAACCATGTTAGCCTTCCCCGGATGGTACTGTATTTCAAACTGGTAGTCCTTAACAAACTCCAGCCACCTGCGCTGACGCATGTTCAACTCTCGCTGAGTGAACAAGTACTGTAGTGACTTGTGGTCTGTGAACAAGCGAAACTTTTGCCCCAACAAGTAATGTCTCCAAATCCGTAATGCAAACACGACCGCTACTAGCTCCAGGTCGTGGGTGGGGTAATTTCTTTCACGAGGCTTAAGCTTACGGGAGGCAAAAGCTATAGCCTGCTCCTCCTGTTGAAGTACTCCCCCGAGTCCCCGTAAATAGGCGTTAGTATACACTAGGTACTCCAATCCCGACTTGGACAAATCAAGAACTGGCACCGAAGTCAAAACTTATCTTTCAGCTCATTAAAAGCCAATTGATGAGAATCATCCTAAACATATGGTACTCCCTTGCGAGTCAGATTCGTCAACGGACCCACTATTTTTGAAAAGGCTCGGATGAACCTCCTGTAGTACCCGGCTAACCCCAATAAACTACACACCTCCTGTAATACCTTGTATATCCTAGAATACATCCGAGTACTCACGAATAACTAAAATCGAATCTAGGGGAATCACAATCTCCTTAGAGGTATCCTCCTCTATGTAGTACAAATAGGTGGAAGATCCTCTCTTTGGGCAAGGCATCGCCACTAAAAACATCTCTTGACCCAAAATGGCGAAGATAATACTCCTACCGAAATAATATATCATGGCTCTGTACGTAGAGAGCCAATCCATGCCAATAATGACGTCGTGCTCATGCATATCTAAAACTAGCATGTCTGTAGGTAAAATCAAGCTACCAATCTCTATACCTACACCTCGATATATAAAGAAAATCAAAGAACCATTCCCCAATGGTGAGTCTACATATGTCACTATACTCTCTCCTGTGTCTATTAACGCTAAGGCCTGTGCAAAATGAGTAGCTATAAAACTGTACGATGCCTGAGTATCAAATAAAACCAGACCCATAGTACCATGGATAGAAAATGTACCCTTAATCGTGAGTGGCACCTGAGGTGCCGCGACCTGGTGGATGTTATAGACACTTTCAAACTGCAATTGTCCCTGCTGGACTGGAACAGCTGGGATGGCTAGTAGTGCTAGCATCAGAGCTGGCTCTAGTAGGGAGGCTGGAAATAGTGGCCTCTACGGCTCATTACGGGCATCCTGCTGCGGTGGGGCCCTATCCCCCTCTCGGAAATCCTAACGCTTATGGTCATTCTTGCCACATCCAAAACATCTACCCCTGAAGTTACCTCCCATTTGCCCCCACTGACCATGACTCTGTCGGTCATTACCACCCCTCCATTGGCCCTGCTAGCCCTGCTGAAAACGATGTTGGCCCTGATGGCTCTGCTGATAACCCTGCTGCTGACGATGTTGGCCCTATTGGCCATGCTGACTGGACCTACTGGCCCTATATAAATCCCCCAAATCCCTGCCTGGAATCACCTTATTGGAATCTCTTGGCAGGGTCCCCCGGATGGGAACTCTGCTCACTATGACGGGTCTGGTCTTGGGCTGCTGGTGCCCCACCAGTACTATTGCCCCCTGCCCTGCCCTATCGGATGGATTACCTTCTTATTTTCTCCCCTACTGATGGAAGCGATGATCCTGACAGTGCAACAAAGCGGCGTTGAGTACGTCAAAATAAGTATCCAATGATAGATTGCCTATGAGGTGCTGACGAATCCTCCAGGCCAATCTATCTAAAAATAATAATATTTTCTTCTCCTCAGTGGGTGCCTCATCCGGCACTATTGTGAAAAGTCTAGTGAACTCCTTAACATACTCAACAACGGTCATACTCTCCTACTTGAGATTCAGTAACCTCTGCCTCATCTCAGTCTGCATGACGGATGAGAAATACTTGCTATCAAACCGCGCCCAAAATGATTGAATCGATATATTTCCCCTCTCCTCTAAAGTGGTGGTGGACTCCCACCACTGCAAAGAGCACCCCACAAGTTTGAAGAAAGCCAGTGACTGTCTCTACACGTCGGTGCACTCATACATGCGCAGATGCCTCTGGATATCCTTCTTCTACTGGCTGGCGACTACGATGTTCGAACTACCCGAGAACTCCAGGGGATGCGCCTTTCGAAAGGCATCCCAGACCCGTTCCCATGCAGTGGGAAGCTGTGTTGGTACTGGTGCTAATGCCTGAACTTGGGGTGGAGCCTGCTGCACCACCGTTAATTCAGCATTCACCGCCTGAGTAACAATGGCGGTTACTTCAGGTGCATTCATTATTCCCTGAGCCGGAGCTGTTGGCTACTCGCGCTGGGCATTCCTGTCTCTGGGTGCGCATCTCGAAGGCATCTGAAAGGAGAAGGAAGTTTATTAGTCTAGATTTATTATTAAATCTCAAATAGAGTAAGACGTAAGCGTAAATACAAGAATAGTCTTAAAAATAGGCCTTTAAATCAAAGACGCTAAGCTGGAAGCGAAAATAAGCCGTACAGATCCTAAAGGACACTAGAACATAATGCTCCAATACCACCTGGGACACCCCACCTAATTAAATACCGAGTGATCAATCCTTTATTAAATTAAAAATCATGGTGAATGATTGGTTCATTCTTTGGATCACTGTCGCAAACAAATTATTTCCAATTTAAACACCCTAAATAATTAAGCTAAGTGTCAAAACAATATAAAGTCTTATATCATTTTTAAATTTCAATGTGAAAACCTTTTTAAATAATCAAGAATTTAAGAATCACATAAATGCTAAGGATGGCAATCAACACAACATAATTAAGCCGTCTAGATTAACCAAACCAAGTTAAAGAACCATAAAAGAAATTATCCTGACAAAAGTAAATTCCCAATGAGTACTGAATCGTGGAAATATAAATAAACATAAATCTCTTACAAATCCAAACGGAATAGGAAATCGGGCAACACATGCCCTAACTATGAAGAACTAAAACACGAACTGAATCAATGAATAGGTCGCCTAAAGTAAGGGCTTGCAACTCCCACATAAACTGCACCACGTCCAGTCCAAAGAATCTATGCATGATGCCCCTATGGCTGGGCACCTGTAATACGTACATATATATATATATAAGAGAGAGGAAAATGGCAGGAAACGGGTCAGAGCTCGAGTGTAAAAAAGTTTAACAAATAGTTTATTAAGTATTTAAAATGCTTACTGGTTAATGTGACAACCATGTTAGTATGCGACACTCTCTTCAGAATTCTTACCTCTCATCTAGTGTGCACGCATACCGCACTACTAAACTCATAAATCTATCTAACTTATTTTCCACAAAGTTTTATCCCTAGAAGTACTAAGGCTATGATATTTAGTTTAGAGAATCAATCTCTTTAAGATTTCTTACGTTACTTAGAACAACTCAGTACCGTTATAAAGTTTCTGAATACTTATTATAAAGTTGGAGCCTTTATTCATTACTTAAATACTTATATGCACAGTAGAATGTTTCCATATTTAAGTATATATATTAGTCACTCATATAATATATATACAATCGGCACCCCACATAAAATCTATAGTGCTGGCATACTCTGCTATCAAGTCCTCGTATCACTCGTACTAAGGTAAACACTAGTTCGGAACCACTCTCGAACTGTATTAACACAATACACACAAAATGGAGGCGAAGCATAGTTCCAAGTCACTAAGAGGTCAGCATGTACCCCTCACATCTTTTAGGACCGTCTGACTATCATTCTCAGACAGCCTGTACCAAGGAATCCTATGTTCTAGGGTATAAGTCAATATCCCCCATAAAAAGTCCCATCGAGATAAGACTGTCCCAGCACGGCAATCTCCGTGATAGAAAGTAACGCGGGTAAGATTATATAGAAGCATAATATAAATATATACACATGCACTCGGTCTTATATATAATATTCTCATTTTTTCGATTAGGATCACCCATGACCCAACAATAATAATTATTAACAGTACTTAGTAAAATTTTACCCAATTACCTCGCATAAAGGATTCATCTCTTTTATTCTTAATTATAATCATTTCATACTTACTTCTATTCTCTCAAAGTATTCTCTCTTACTAAATATAATTTTAGTACGTACACCATCTCTAACCTTGGGGTCTATGTCTTTCACGAGTTTCTCAATTCTTTAGTGAACGTGCGCACAATTTTCTAAGGTGTGACAAAACCCCCCATTAACCCACAATTTCATCCCATATAAAATTTCACTCAACGGAACTTACTTGGACCCTACTCGTCCTCTACATGACCCATTATACTCTTTAAATGTTATTCAAGGGTTCCTACGTATTTTAACCGGATTAAACCAAAAAGGGGAAAATATGTAGTTTTCCAGGAGGGGTCGATCGATCGAGGAAAGGGGTTTATCGATCGATCGATCAAGCAGGTATACCGAATTCTGCCATTGTTAACTACGGGTTTTCTTCTCCAACCTCATCCAAAACTCCATTAACGATCCCCAAACTCCCAAACAAACTTACTGCTGGTTACATATACCTATATACATGATTTCATACGTGAAGAATAAACGAATTCATCAAAAGTATTGAATTAAAGGGGTAATTCATCATAATTATCAAGAACTCTAATTTTACATTAAACTTCCATTCTTCTAATTATTTTTTCAGATTTATCACTTCTAAATCAATAAAATTTCATGGGTAATCCTCTACATGTGTTGAGATTTCCAGAACATATATATTTTCTCCAAAACATGTGATTTAAATTCTCTAAATCCTCAAATTCTTACGTGAAACCTATAATTATCAATTCTAATCTAACATAGGTGAAACATCAACTAAGAAAGTAGCAAGATAGATACTTGCCTAGGATTCAAGGGTCTGATTTGTTGATGAAAAAGATATGGTTGCGTACCTTATCTTACGATTTATTTTTTGGTGGTGGCGGTGGCGTAATCGAATTGGTTGTCTTGAATTTCTTGGAAAACTTTCCCTTCTTTCCTCTCACCGTCGTTCTATCTTTTGGAGAGTGTTAACCCTAGAAGACTCTATTAATATCTGATAATAATGTCCCAATTTTCGTCATTTAATTAAGGCCAAATTTGGAAATGACTAAATTGCCCCTCTTCGGTGCCGGTTAGGCCTAGAAACTCCCCAAGACCCAAACTAAACCCCCGGGTACACTTTTCTGACTATTTCGACCCTTCCGGACATGTTGGCTCCCTCGAAATGACCATACGGGTGACTTCTAATTTATTCACTTTTATAATAATAATTTAGTCCCGATACGGTAAAGGCGCGTCCCGACTTAAATTTCCATAATTGTCATGTTATTCACTCGTGACCTTTTAATAAATTCAATTTCGTATTATTACTTTACTCATCTATTAATATTCAATAAATTCCTAATAATTACTAACTCTCATCACGCTGGTAAATATTTTTAAATAAAATTTTGGATTAATATTAAATTAATAACTCAATTACATTTAATAAATCCCCCAATATTAAAAGCGATAAAAATACGTGGTATTACACTATACTTAATATCAGGAGAATGTAAACGTGCATACGAAAAAGGAATACAATAATACTATAATAGGGTTCTATATTAAAGAACGATACGCTGGAAATTGTAGTAAGCGGCACAGATCATACCGACTCTAGAACCTGATGCTCTGATACCATTTGTGATACCCCGCTTATTTTAATCATGGGTGATCAGTCCTTTATCAAAATAATCAGGAATCTCATTTGGTTCATTCTTAACATCACTATTGAAAACTTCTGAAATTACTAACCACCTATGTTAAATTAAGTCAGTGCCAAATTTTATCCTCCACTAACGTAACAACTTGCGGAAATAAACACAAGCCATCTATATTATAATCATCTGAACAATCACATGAAAAATATATAAAATAATACTACCGAATAAACCATCAGTTCCTAACAATAAAAACCTACTACAAGTCTGAAATAATAAACTGAATCCACAATGTATAATAAATAAACTGACGTATTTAATCATCCGAAAGGGCAACATGACCAAATAAAATTACTGAATCAGAAATCCAAATCTAGGTATGAATAACTAAGGCATCTACACAAAGTCCTGCAAACCTCCACAATACTGAAGCTACGCATCTAAAAAATGAGTCATCAAGCTTGGCGTCCATGTGACTGGACACTTAAAATATTTTTGGAAAAATTATTTTGACAAAAAGCCCAAAATCATTTTAAAATATTTCTCAAGTAATTAAAATACAACAATTAAATATGCATTAACACTTATCATATTTAAGTGGGTGTCGCACTCTCTTGAGATATTACTCACCCCTTAACTATTGTGCACACCTAACGCTCACCTTCTAGCCCAACTAGTTGTCATACCCCACCTAACTAGTCATATTACATATTTTTCTATCACGCTACTCTAACCCGAGTATTCCTTACTTTGATTTATAAGTTGATCTACTCATTAACTAATTTAATCACTTCAACTTTAATAACTCATATAATGCTCACACTAGTTATATATGTAATACTACTTATCATATATCATTTACACTAGTTATATATGAAATACTACTTAATCATATAACACTCACACTAGTTATATCTAAAATACATTCACAATTTATGTATTTATCATGTATGTAATTATTTACTCGTAATATATGCGTACTAGTATACTACAATATTCGCACACATGTCGCGTATAGTAACCATCCTCCCGAGTAATAACTCATCGGATGCTTTTCTCTGCAATGCTATCATATCCCAGGTATGCTCACTCTAACGCACTTACCATAAGTTGGACTAGCTCACATCGAACTTTGGTAACAATCGCAAACGTAATGGAGGCGGTCATATTTCCCCAAGAGATAGATCGAATCATATTCAAAATGTCTCACCATGAAAATAATTCATACAATAAAATACCGAACGATATGGCCTAGAGACTATACTTTCCCTTCCTTCACTAGTCAACGGATTCACCCACAGCGCGCAAACTCCAATAATAGCACTACAGGGGTATGCTTTCAAATAAATATCATTCAACTATTATATATATATATATATATATATATATATAATAAGATAGCTTGGTTTTTTAAAATATACACATTTTTAACGGTGCAGATGAGTGACACATCAAAAGGCATTTTCCCAAAATTAAGGGTTGAGATGAACTCCCTCCATTTATATTTTAAAATTTGAAGTTTAAAGCAATTTTTTAGTTTCCCCCTTTTTTTAAACTTTTGGTTTCCCCAACTCAGTATATATTCCCCCTACTCACAAGAATCGATAGTCTCTCTCTCATGCCCTCATGCTTCTGACTCATGAATTCTAATTGAATTTATTATTTACAGGTTATTCACGGGTGCAAACTGGTAAGTTTTCTTTGGTTTCATCTCAATTTTTTTTTAATATCTAAATATGGTATGTCAAGGTGTTCTGTAGAGCTCTTTTTGGTCTTTTAGAGAAATATATGGCGTCTTTTTGTGGAGATTTGTTCCCCTTTAATTTCTAAGTGTTCTTTTTAAAAAGAATGAATTAGGTGTGTTTTTATTGTTGTGCATCACTCTATTTTCCTTTTGTTTTTTGTTAGATATCTGATGATAAAGATGGTGATGGAGTTGTCAATGGTAATGGAAATCACAAGCCAATGCCTCTCTCCCTCGAGCTCCGAGCTCACCTCTCTTTAGTCACAATGTTAGAGCAGTTTTTTGTTGGAGTGGTGTGATGGAGCAGTTTTTTATTTTTCTTGTTGTCCGTACAGAGGAGAAATAATTTACCTCCATGAATAGCCAAACTCATAAAACTCCGTGAATGGCTCAAATCAACACTACCACCAGTGATACCATCAACGCTACCACAACCACTCAAATCAGTCAATCCACCACAGCACCCATGCCTCCACTGACCAAAACCATCAACATTTTCTCAATCAAAACTTGGAGAACCAGTAACTTTGCAACCCCTCTACCACCTACCCAACCCCATCAGCACATTCTCCATCGAAACGCCTCCACCCAGCCACAACACCGCACCAATTCAAAGCACATTACCATGTTTTTTGTCCTGTTCTCTTTGCTCATATCTTTCAGAAAATAAGAAGCATAAACAAATGTTTTTTTAGAAAATAAGAAACTTAATGGTAATTTAATAGTACATTCATAAATTTAAGCAGACTAGATCCGTATTTAAAAAAGACTTCAACCAAACAAATCATAACAGATCCTATCTTTCAAATGGACAAAAATCAAAGCAGTGGAAAAAAAGAGTAAATTTATTCTAGGAATTTTGGGAGCAGATTTTTTTTCACTTTGAAATTTACTGTTTTGAAAAGAAAAAAGGTGAAAGATAGTTGACCCTATCTTTGGCTTTGAAGGACGCAAATTATCAAGAACACGAGCATCTTTTTTTTTAAATCACATGTCCATACATAGTTACATAAGGTTGCGAATGAATATCTCTTCAAATTTTCAAATACTTCAAACTATAGTACACCATTTCGGATATGGAAAATCAAATATAGGGAGATAACCCAGCCACTATTTATCAACCTCATCTCAGCCAAAGTGCTTCATTGGCCGGTCATGGCTTCATTTCATTGATGAGAGAGAGGATGGAAAACGAGTTTTTTCTGAACTTTATTTGTTCCATGAGAGAGATGTTGGAATATGGGTTTTGTTGGGTTGATTTCATTGATGTGAGAGTGAGGATGGAAATGTTTTGTTTGAGAATTTGGTTGAGTATGAAATGACCATTCTCTCTTTTTTCAAGTCAAACCCCTACAGACCCCGACAGAAGGGTGTTGTTAATGGGTCTCAACCCAAAAACGTGGGGTGTATAATTACGGGCGATGCAAACAAGCTTAATGCGTGTTAGTATAGACCCACAAGTCAGTGGGGTGTATATTTGGTCTAAAAATAAGGGTGGTTTTATATAAACCCAATTAACCTGTAAATAGCCCCCACTAATCAGTTTTAACTCCTAAATAACAAAAGTTATAAAAGGACATGGGTACCCCTTTTAGGATTCCCAGATAACAAAGATTCTAAATAGATATCAATTTCATGATATGCATTATCCAAAGAACTGCATAAGCATATTTTTTTTAAATAAAAGACACTAATGGAACTCGAAAGACCATACCACCATTATCTGAATATGCAAATTGGGGTAGATGTGAAAAACTATGCAGTTAGAACTGGAAAAAAAACAAGTGTCAAATAGTTGATACAAATAATTTGTTTTGTATAGAAAAATAGGGGAAAGATGATGTGTCATTCAACTGTTTAACTATCATGTGAAAGGTTTTATCAAATCTGTTTTTTTGTTTTGATACATGCCCTTACCAAAACTTAAGTGTAGATACAAAAAGATATGTCAGTAAAAGTATGAAATGATGTTTATTGAACATGAGTTCTACATTTTCTTCTTTGTTCAATAGTTGTCTGCAAGTGTTTTTGTATGAATCTTTATTGAAATTGATGGCCAATACGTGATCTGTTTCAAACGGAGTAATGGAAATAAGGTATTATGGCTTTTGGAGGAAGAAAAAATAGAGTTGCAACGTCTAATTTTTCTTTTCTATTCAATAATTGAGTGTAAACCCATTATTGTGGGCTTAAGAAAATGGGTACTATAGATAGAACAGGTGGGTTTATACAACAACACCAAAAAACAAAGGCTTATTTGGTTTAAATTCGTTAAAAACAAACGTATTTTTGTTAAAAACTAATGTACTTTTATTCTATTTAAATCTCTTAAAAACAAATGTAATAATTATTTATTAAAAGAAATTTATTACTGTTTTTTTTACGCATTAAGCATATTAAAACGGGTGTCGTACAAAGTTAAGTTTTTTTTTATTAATGGGGTATATATGTGTCGATGGCACGGTTAAAATATTTTAATAATTTATTAAACTTCAAATTTGTTATTTTTAATCGTTATAGAGTAGTTGATAATTTTATATGCAAAAGGAAGATTAATACATTGATTCGAAAATAGTTAAATAACCCCTAAGTAAACACCTTTAAAATTATATTTATACACGACACTTTAAATTTTGACTTGAGCATAAACCCCCCATGCACCATCGAACAAGTCAATCTACAACATATCTTTATAATTTGACATTAATTGTGTGGGTAGACGTCGAACATTTTAATATGCATCAAAAGCAATTTTAGAAAATCGAGATTTGAACTCATTTCCTTATAGTTTGACTTCTTATGGACTACTATTATTGTCCCAATTTTTAAAAATTGTTTACAATCGTGTGTTATACAAAAATTGACTTAATTATAAAGTATTCATAAATTGTCCAATTTTTTTAAACTAATACGTTCATGACACACATTTTTTTAAACAACATTTAAAATTATGGTCAATTCTTTTAAAATTATTCTTTTCTTTTGCCGGGAAAAGAATTTTTTGTCGTTTTGTAATTACGCACTTTGAAAATTTTAGTTGTTTCGCGATTATGTACTTTGAAATTTTTTTCATCATACGCTAGTATATATATATATATATATATATATATATATATCAGTTCTGCTCTTGTGCGGACTATCCCGCATTTTAACAGTGCAGATTGGGCATGTGTCACCTAACAGTGAGACGAGAAAAGAAAGAGAGAGTGCCTACAATTTAGCCGATAATTTCTAGGCTCACCTTTAGGTGACACGTGTACAGTCCACACTGTTAAAATGCGGGATAGCACGCACAAGAGCAGAACTGATATATATATATATATATATATACACTATCAAATCCCCTATATATATATATAATTCAATTAAATCAGGTTATCCCGTGCCTAACTCCCTAACACTAGCCCATAATACCCGAGTCTATTTTCGTGACTCTCATTTTATTTAATTTAACATCAATTAAATAATTAATGTAGATTCACTTTCTAAAATACCCAGACTCGCCCAATCAGGCCGTATTAAACATTTATGAATTAAATTCACTTAACTTGTCCTTTAGAAATTTAACCATTTCTTAATTTAGAATTTATCGATCATATACTTACCCATGAACCCTAAGTAATATGTCCCCTATATATTTCACTAATCGATGGGGTCTTGGACAAATCCTTAACAAAACTTAATCCCAAAAGAAAATAGGCCAAACTGCCCATTTCAAGTCTTCATCGATCAATCGATGAAGTCGATCGATTGATCGATCCTGGGCGTAGGTCTCTTCTTCCCCACGCTGCTTTCCTCAATTTTTAACCCTCTAAGCTTCAAACCTTCAACCCAATTCTCAATAAAAACATACTCAATGATTAATACATGTTCCCAACAGTTTTTGATCATCAAAAACATCATTACACATTAACGATTCCTTCTTTAATCAATTAATCCAAGAATTTGGATTTCTCACTTTGATTCAAATTCCTCGTTCAATTTGATTCTATAGTCCAAATTTAAAGAGATCAGCTACCAGATTTCAACTCAAATTCATATTCCAACCACATATACTATCACCTAATCATTAATTTAGCATTAACTTCACACCTAATGCCTAAATCCCCCCAAACCCATTTTAACATGTGTCAACCCTCCCAAAAATGGATTTGTCTACACTTACCATGATATGAACATGAGTTTTTTGCAATCCAAATCAGAAGTAAGATAATCACTTGCCTTTCTATATTCGTAGAGTCTGATTACACACTGTAGACGACGAATCGGGGGATCAAACTCTTTAATCTCCTTTGATTTTGAATCCTAAGGTTTCTCCCTTTTGTTCCTTCTTCACTCTCTCAAGTTCTAGGGTTTTGATTATGTTTAGTTGCTGCCCCAAACTCTTTAATTTAGGTTAAATATTCCTAACCCCCAAATTAGGCTAACGGGCCAACCCTAAGTGACGCGAATACCCCTTGTGTGGGCCCGATTATGTCTAAAAAAGTCCAGGGACCCAATTATTACCCCTAGGCACACTATTTTGACTATATCGACCCTTTCGGAACCAACAGTGACCTCAAAATCGTCATTTGAGTCACCCTATAATACTTTCCTATCTCGACCTCATATAGTCTACACGTGACTACCGATCGAGATATAACACTATCACATCACTATCACCCGCTATGATGTAAAATAATGATTTACTATTCAGTTAGTAATTATATTCCATAAACATTAATCATTATCTCTCCCACTTAATATTTTAATAAACACAATAATGAATTCAATTAAATTACAACACACATGTAATTTAGAAATACCCGAATTAATTAAATTATAAATACTCAAAAATACAGGGTGTTATAGAGTTTGGGTTTAGTTGTTAGTGGTCAAGTCCACAAGGCCTTCCCGAAACTTTATAAGCGGCTAAAAGCAAGCACTGAACAGTATAAGTGTCATACCCCAAACCGAAATCCATTCTAATCATTTATTTTTAGAATAATTTAATCATAATCTTCAGCCCATTTGAAACATAATTCATTTATCAATATTTTCATGTATAATGTACATAATGAACATAATAATGTTCTTTGTACCATAACATAATTAACATCAGAGTCCTAATTAAGCGGACATACACTACTATGATTATCTATTATTAAGTATTACAATCATCAAATCAACCCATTCTAACTCAATATATATAATGAGTGAGTGTAGTAAAACCTTTAGTGTGACAATGATAAAATTCCCATATCTAAACCTAAGCTCTTTCTAACGGTGCTGCTCTCAAAATCACTGATCATATGATATCCTAGCTGACAGTGTACAAACCTCAAAATCACTGATCATATGAGATACTCCCTTCATGTAGTGAAATAACAGTTCTATATCAAATATGTGGATATAACATCTAAACAATCCTGCTCGTTGGCAATGACAAATCCTGGAACATGATTTCCAACAAGTCCTTATCATAAGACAAATCAAATCAATGTATCTTTGTCCAATTCCAATCCTGAATCGTAAGACCCAAACAAATCCTGGATATTAAAATATCCAAATAATTCATGAATACCGAAGTATTCAAACCAATCCTGAATCATAAGACCCAATCCTGGATATTTTATTATCCAAACAAATCCTGAATATCGAAGTATTCAAACTATCAAGCCCTTATACTTTTGACTCATTTGAGTCTAGACTGTATAAGAGCTCATCTAGTTTGGAAATGGTGACAAAATAGTGTCCATCCTAGAAACCAAAGAGCTTTAGAGATTGGGTTGCTTCTTCTTATATTCATCTTGTAATGATCCTAAGACTATAGCCATCACTCACACACTTAGAATTTAATTCTTGCATATCATATTGCACCCTTATGTGTATTAATGTGGTGAGTGTGTTTAAATCCCTCAATTTGATTTTTAATAATTTTTTGGGAATTTTAAACATATTTTAAACAATGTTTTATTTAATTAAAACTTGATTTAAAAAGTTTTGGGGTTAATATCTAAATATGTATTGTTGTGTTTTTTGGCCTAAAGTTACTCTGGGTAGAAACCGAAAGCGCTAGAGACTCTAGGGTTGGCTTTGTAATTAATTTGGGACGCGCGTTTGCCTTCGTCCTATGGCCAACACTTGCTGTCCTCTGATTGGCCAGAGCTGTGTTTCTTTACTGAGACAAACCATCGCATGTTTTCAGCCCTTCGATCAACCCTTATCGATGGCCTGCATGTCGCCTGAGTGAATCCCCGTGTAAACCCTTAAGCCAATCACATCCTGTTTAACCCACCGCCTGTTGTGAGCCCTTGGATTGCAGTCAAAGGAGCTTGACTCAATCTCAGCCATTATTTTTGAACGATGGTCTGGAATCTTCTTCTCTTGCTATTTAAAGGCCTCTCATCTCAGCCTTCGAAAGCTTTTGCCACTTTGAGTTTTCTCAGAAAAAGAATAAAGAGAGAGAGAGAGAGAAGAGAGAAGAGAGAAGTTAGAGAGAGAAACCCGAGCCAAGTTAAAAACCCTAACTTCGTCAAATCCTTCTCCAAACCTAAACCACTTACCTCTCCATAAACACCATAACCAAATAAACACCATCCTTAGTGTTTCTTGAGTTTATGAGAGTTCGAGTTGAGTGATTTCTGGGTTGCTGAATCCTTGTGTTCATAAAATCTTATTTCCAACTTAGACACATACTCAGATCTTATTTCTGTTTCAATAGAAATCATAGATCTGAAGTTTTTTTCATGTCACAACACACTTAGTTGCATTTATTTCTCATCTTGAGAATTTCGTTGTTGTTGTTTTCGGATTAAAACTTTTTCTTACTTCAGAATCAACAAATAAATGTTTTCTAGTTTCTGTTTTTACAAAACCTAACCTGACCTAGTTGGATTCGCACTTGGAGGGTTCTCAATCTCCTAAATATTTTCAAAATAGATTGAGAAAGGTCTTGACCGATTTCTTAAGCAAGATCTCCGTGGAATCTGGGTTATTTTGAAAGGTCAAAAAGGTTTTTGGTTTTGTAAGAAAGAAAAATAACAAACTCATTGCATATAGACTTTATATGTGATTTGTTAGGATTGTCTGTATCTAATAAGTGTGTGTGAGTGCATGCATGTGTTTTAAAACACTTTTCACAAACATTTTCACACTACAAACACTGAAAGTGTTGGCTATAAGATTTGGTGAACAATAAGTCGACGGTTACTGCTGAAACAAAGGAAGAGTTGACAAACTAGGAAGACTACATCAACAAACAAGATCTGCAGAAAAGTTAAGGACGCCAGAGGGTACAATCCTGAACTTGTATAGATTTGTTTTTGTGTGCATGTTAGTTAAATAGTTTGTAACTCACATATTTGTTTTAGTGATTGTTTTTGTTTTACTCCGTAGAGGGAGTCGTGGATGTTTCCTCAAGATTGAGGTTTTACCACGTTAAAAATCCTGAGTATTAATATTTCTACATCTTCTCATCTCATTCTGTTGTGTGCTGAGTTTAAAATATTTTAAACTGTTTACTAAAACTTGTTATCAAATCTTGTCCATATCTCGTACATAATTTTTGTTAACACATCTTGTGTTCAAAATCTTTTTGATTTAAGTAAAGAGTTTCTTCAACAAACTTTCGGAGTTGCTTAAATAGTTTATTTTCATAAACGGCATTGGCAACGTTATTTCAATTGGTATCAGAGCTTTTGGTGAACTTTTTCAAAAAGATCCTGAGTTTCTGAAACTGTTTTCTCAAAATCAATCATGGACGAGAAAAATGAAAGATATGGTAACTTGACCAGACCCCCAGTCTTTGATGGAACCAATTTTTCTTACTGGAAAGTAAGAATGATTGCTTTCATTCAAGGAACCCTGGGAGATGATGTCTGGGATATTATTGAAAATGGATACTTTTATCCTACTAAACCAGCCACTGAAGGAAGTACTGAGAGGGTTAAGAAAATATTAAGTGAGTTTACTCAAGAAGAGAAACAAGTTTCTCGCAATAATAATAAAGGAAAGAATGCTATATTTATGTCTATAAACGAACATGAGTTCAAGAGAATCTCATCCTGTACCACTTCCAAGGAAGCATGGGATACCTTGATTACTGCCCATGAAGGAGACTCTAGGGTAAAAGCTGCTAAGACTCAGATGTTAATCCAACAGTATAATTCCTTAATCATGTCTGAATCGGAGTCTTTTGATGATTTCTACATGAATCTTACTGATATTGTCACTAAACTTCATGCTAATGGTATAACTTATGATAGACAAGAAATTGTGTCTAAAATTCTGAGATCATTACCACAGAAATTTGACAATAAAAGATATGCTATTGAGGAGATGTGTGATATTAATCTCACTCCTGAATTACTCAGTAGTAAATTAAGAACTGTGGAAATGGAATTGGAGTTTAAGAAACAATTGACCCACACTCATAGGAAACATACCAATTCCAATCTTAGCTTTACTTCTAAGATGACTAAGCCTGAGTTAAACACCCCTAGTAATGATTCTGATGAGGACTGTGACTTAGAAAGTCTAGATAATCAGATTTCCCTAATGTCAAAACAATTTAAGAAAATTGTTAAATTTAGAAACAGTATTGCAAATAGACAGGTCAAGTCTAATTATTCAGCTCCTTCAAATCACAAGCCTCATGAGAAACCTCATGACAAACAGAACAAGGACAACACAAGACCTCACAGAGACCTCAAGAAAATTGAATGCTATAGATGTGGTAAACTAGGTCACATTGCTCAAGACTGTAGAGTTAATTTAAATTCCCAAAACAAACACTCTAGAGCCAACATATGCAAAACCTAGGATGACTCAAGTGACTCTGAAAATGAGGAACCTGAGACATCTGATGGTTTTGACCCTTGTTTATCCTTCTTTGCCAAAATCATATATAATGATGATATGCCTATGCTTGATAGTGAGGATGAGTTTAGTAATTCTAGTTATGTTGCTTTGAATCATACTTTAACTGGTTTAGATGCTTTACTTACTGAGAACATTAATACTTCCTCTTCGGGGTGTGTGAGTCCAAGGGGAATCGATATTGCTGATGTCAATGGGTGCGTGAGTTTAAGGAATGAAACCTTAGGGGTCACTTCACACACCTCACTTAGTGACTCAGATAATGATGATCTCCCAGATATACACACTCTATATACTAAAACTCTAAAGAAAAGCACTACACTAGAAAAGATTGTGAAAGATCTTACCAAAAAGCTAGAGGATCTAAGCCTGATGGTAAAACTGAATGCTGAAGAGTATACTACTCAATGCATGTCTCATGACAGTGAAGTTAAAGTGTTTGATGAAAAACTGAAAACTTTGACTGAAGCTAATGAAATTCTGGAGAAAAAATACAAAGGGACATTATTAGAATTGGAACAAACCAAAGAAAAGACAGTAACTGTTTTCAAAAAATTTACAAAATTTGAAAATAACTCTAAATGTTTTGAGGAATTCGTTGCTGAATCTAAAACCAATTCTGATGATCGAACTGGTATAGGGTTTTGCCCCAATTTGAAGACACAAACAAAACATGTTGAACCTATCAAATTTGTGTCAGGAGGCAAAAGACCTATTGAAACATGTCCAGACTTTCATTCTCTAAAAACTAAGTTTGATCATCGAAACACTAACACTGGAGATGCAAGTTGCTCTAAGCATGAAAGTTTACGAAAGGGAAAATATGTCTGCCCCCCAATTAGGAAAAGTGAACCTGCTTTCAAACCTGTGCTACCTAGGAATAAAATTCAACCTCAAAATCTCTCAAAACCTTTGTTTAGAGACTTTCCTAAGAAAAACCCCATTCTGAGCAATCTTTATTGCTCCTATTGTGATATATATGGTCACTCTTTCGATAATTGCTATGCTAAGAGACTGATTAAGCCTGTCTACAATACTTCCATGTATCAAAACTTTAACTACTCTAGGAGGAGTCGTAACAACTATGTCCTTCCCAGGACACCAGACAAAAACTCCAACTATAGGAATAGAAAGACTAAACCTAAAAGGACATTTACTAGAAGGATTACCAGAAACTTTTCTAAATCAAATGCTCAGGAGTTTAAATTTACTCAAAATCATGCGCAAAATGTTTTTCAACAAAAATCTAATGCTCGCAAATTTTATCAAATGAGAGCTAACAAGCGCAAACTAAAAACCAGAGCAATTTGGGTTAGAAAAGATGATCTAGTACCCCAGATGAAGTGTAGCATTGTTATTTCGGCCCTAAAAGCTGAACTTACATCTTCTGGTTGGTATTTGGATTCTGGTTGTTCCTAGCATATGACAGGTGATGATACAAAACTTTTAAATAAAACCATCTTTGATGGTGGAAAAGTTGTTTTTGGTGATGGAGTATCATCCCAGATCATAGGCAGAGGAACTCTTAAAGAAAAAGGACTTCCTGTTCTTGAAAATGTTCTCTTAGTTAAAGGTCTTAAGGCTAATTTACTTAGCATTTCGCAATTTTGTGACTCAAACTATACTGTTACCTTTTCAAAGAACAATTGCAAGATTTTAAATGAAAAGGGAGAATGCTTAATTACAGGATTCAGGACTCCTGACAATTGTTATACTGTCATGTCTAGTTCTGAAATCTGTAATGTTGCCAGAATGGATGACAATGAGATATGGCATAACAGAATGGGTCACATTAATTACGAAAATTTGAGTAAATTGTCCTATCAAAAATAGTTAGAGGAATACAAAAAATTAAACCTATTCATAACATTGTCTGTGGTCCCTGTCAAGAAGGAAAAATTGTTAAAGCACCTCATAAAAGGGTTAAAGATATCCTTACCTCTAATCCCTTAGAACTCATCCATATGGACCTAATGGGTCCTTCTCAAACTGTTAGTCTCTGTGGACACAGTTATATTCTAGTTATGGTAGATGACTTCACCAGATTCACTTGGATAGCTTTCTTAAAACAGAAATCCGATACTTTCCAAACTTTTTTAAAGATTCTTTTACGGATTGAGAATGAGAAAGACACTCAAGTGAATAGAATCCGAAGTGATAGAGGTGGTGAGTTTAAAGACACTGGTATTGTAGAATATTGTCACTATAATGGTTACAAACATGAGTTCAGTGCTCCTAAGACCCCTCAACAAAATGGTATAGCTGAGAGAAAGAATCGAACTCTTCAAGAGATGGCACGTGTCATGCTCCATGCCAAGAACTTACCTAAGTATTTTTGGGTAGAATCTATTCGTACAGCTTGCCATCTTATTAATAGGGTCTATCTTAGAAAGAATTCCAAACAAACCCCTTATGAACTTTGGTACAATAAAAAGCCTAACCTTAAATACCTTAGAACTTTTGGTAGTACCTTTTATGTTTGCAAAGATAGGGAACACTTATCTAAATTTGAGAGTATGGGAGATAAAGCCATATTCTTAGGTTATTCACCTAACAGTAGAGCTTATCGAGTGTATAATCTTCGCACTAAGACCTTAATGGAATCTATAAATGTAATTGTTAGTGACACTACTATAGAAAGCAAGACTAGTGAATTAAATATAGAAGAAGAATCATCAAATGTTTTAGAAAATGACTCTTCTGAAATAGATAATTCATTACCTATTGAGTCACCTGAAGTACCTAACTGGGTTTCTAAAGACCATCCCATAAACAATGTAGTTGGTAACCCTAGTGAGCCAGTACGCACAAGATCCCAACTTAGAAATTATGCTCTTTATGCATGCTTTGTTTCCCTTGTGGAACCAAAGAATGTAAATGAGGCATTGAATGACACTCACTGGATTTCTGCTATGCAGGATGAACTTTTACAATTTGTCATTCATGATGTATGGTATCTTGTTCCACGTCCTGATCACAAAAAGGTTATTGGTACTCGTTGGATTTTCAAAAGTAAAACTGATGAAAATGGGATAGTAATTAGAAATAAAGCTAGACTAGTTGCTCAAGGTTATTCCCAAATAGAAGGAATTGATTTCAACGAGACCTTTGCTCCTGTCACTCGTTTAGAATCAGTTCGTCTGCTTCTTGCTATAGCCTATCACATGCATTTTACATTATATCAAATGGATGTTAAATCTGCATTCCTTAATGGAATACTTGCCGAGGAAACCTATGTAGAACAACCTAAAGGGTTCATTGACCCTAATTATCCTAATCATGTATTTCGGTTGAAAAAGGCTTTATATGGTCTTAAACAAGCTCCTAGAGCTTGGTATGAGCGCCTGTCCAGTTTTCTGCTGGATAAAGGTTTCAAAAGAGGTGGAAATGACCAAACCTTATTTGTCAAACATTTTGGCAAACACATTACTATCGCTCAAATCTATGTAGAAGATATCATATTTGGATCTACTTCTACCTCAGAAGTAAAATCTTTTGCTGAAATTATGAGTAAGGAATTTCAGATGTCCCTTATGGGGGAGTTACAGTTCTTCCTAGGACTCCAAGTCAAACAACAACCATATGGATTGTTTCTTTCGCAGACTAAGTACGCATTAGAGATAGTTAAAAAATTTGGCCTCGAGAGTGCTAAAAGTGCTAAAACGCCTATGAGTACTACAGAGAAATTATCTAAAGATGAAAATGGAAAATCTGTAGAATCTACTTTATATCGTAGTATGATTGGCACATTACTCTATCTGACTGCCTCGCGTCCTGATATCATGTATGCTGTGTGTGTTTGTGCGCGATATCAAAACAACCCCAAAGAGAGCCATTTAAACTCTGTTAAACGAATAATTAAATATGTTAAAGGCACTCCAAATTTAGGAATTTGGTACACGAATGACACACCGAGCACTATTATTGGGTACACTGATGCTGATTGGGCTGGTTGTACTGATGATAGTAAAAGCACTTCAGGCGCATGTTGTTATATTGGTAATAACTTGGTAGGATGGAGTAGTAAAAAACAGAACTGCACATCTCTCTCGACTGCTGAATTTGAATACATAGCCGCCGGTAGCTGTTGTGCCCAATTATTATGGCTTAAACAAATGCTAAGTGATTATGGTATTCTAGAATCCACACTTCATCTCTATTGTGATAATCAAAGTGCGATTAATATTTCTAAGAACCCGGTTCAACACTCGCGAACTAAGCACATTAAGATAAGACATCACTTTATTCGTGAATTAGTGGAAACCAAGGAATTAGAAATTAACTATCTTCCAACTGATCTACAACTTGCAGATTTATTTACCAAACCTCTTGAATATAATAGATTCATTTCTTTACGTAAATCTATTGGTATGATTTGTGTTGAATAAATACCTGTTATATTTTCCAAGTTCCTTCCCTTTGTCCATTTGAGAAAAAATGGGGGAGAAATTTGAGTCTACTGCATATACTAAAAAGCTTGATCTTAGTAATTCTTTGCAGGTATTGTTCTTGTACAGTCATTCTCTTCTGTAATAATAGGATGTTAAACTGTATATAGTTGAGTTATGTAATTTTTGCTTTCTAGGATTTGGGTAGATAGAACTTTTATAGGAATAGGATTTTCTTATTTGTTGTCACCCTACGAGTTCTAGATGACTCAAAGGAGATTTTGTCTCATATTTCCAAAGGGGGAGATTGAAGCCCTTATACTTTTGACTCATTTGAGTCTAGACTGTATAAGAGCTCATCTAGTTTGGAAATGGTGACAAAATAGTGTCCATCCTAGAAACCAAAGAGCTTCGTAGATTGGGTTGCTTCTTCTTCTATTCATCTTGTAATGATCCTAAGACTATAGCCATCACTCACACACTTAGAATTTAATTCTTGCATATCATATTGCACCCTTATGTGTATTAATGTGGTGAGTGTGTTTAAATCCCTCAATTTGATTTTTAATAATTTTTTGGGAATTTTAAACATATTTTAAACAATGTTTTATTTAATTAAAACTTGATTTAAAAAGTTTTGGGGTTAATATCTAAATATGTATTGTTGTGTTTTTTGGCCTAAAGTTACTCTGGGTAGAAACCGAAAGCCCTAGAGACTCTAGGGTTGGCTTTGTAATTAATTTGGGACGCGCGTTTGCCTTCGTCCTATGGCCAACACTTGCTGTCCTCTGATTGGCCAGAGCTGTGTTTCTTTACTGAGACAAACCATCGCATGTTTTCAGCCCTTGGATCAACCCTTATCGATGGCCTGCATGTCGCCTGAGTGAATCCCCGTGTAAACCCTTAAGCCAATCACAGCCTGTTTAACCCACCGCCTGTTGTGAGCCCTTGGATTGCAGTCAAAGGAGCTTGACTCAATCTCAGCCATTGTTTTTGAACGATGGTCTGGAATCTTCTTCTCTTGCTATTTAAAGGCCTCTCATCTCAGCCTTCGAAAGCTTTTGCCACTTTGAGTTTTCTCAGAAAAAGAATAAAGAGAGAGAGAGAGAGAGAAGAGATAAGAGAGAAGTTAGAGAGAGAAACCCGAGCCAAGTTAGAAACCCTAACTTCGTCAAATCCTTCTCCAAACCTAAACCACTTACCTCTCCATAAACACCATAACCAAATAAACACCATCCTTAGTGTTTCTTGAGTTTATGAGAGTTCGAGTTGAGTGATTTCTGGGTTGCTGAATCCTTGTGTTCATAAAATCTTATTTCCAACTTAGACACATACTCAGATCTTGTTTCTGTTTCAATAGAAATCATAGATCTGAAGTTTTTTTCATGTCACAACACACTTAGTTGCATTTATTTCTCATCTTGAGAATTTCGTTGTTGTTGTTTTCTGATTAAAACTTTTTCTTACTTCAGAATCAACAAATAAATGTTTTCTAGTTTCTGTTTTTACAAAACCTAACCTGACCTAGTTGGATTCGCACTTGGAGGGTTCTCAATCTCCTAAATATTTTCAAAATAGATTGAGAAAGGTCTTGACCGATTTCTTAAGCAAGATCTCTGTGGAATCTGGGTTATTTTGAAAGGTCAAAAAGGTTTTTGGTTTTGTAAGAAAGAAAAATAACAAACTCACTGCATATAGACTTTATATGTGATTTGTTAGGATTGTCTGTATCTAATAAGTGTGTGTGAGTGCATGCATGTGTTTTAGAACACTTTTCACAAACATTTTCACACTACAAACACTGAAAGTGTTGGCTATAAGATTTGGTGAACAATAAGTCGACGGTTACTGCTGAAACAAAGGAAGAGTTGACAAACTAGGAAGACTACATCAACAGACAAGATCTGCAGAAAAGTTAAGGATGCCAGAGGGTACAATCCTGAACTTGTATAGATTTGTTTTTGTGTGCATGTTAGTTAAATAGGTTGTAACTCACATATTTGTTTTAGTGATTGTTATTGTTTTACTCCGTAGAGGGAGTCGTGGATGTTTCCTCAAGATTGAGGTTTTACCACGTTAAAAATCCTGAGTATTAATATTTCTACATCTTCTCATCTCATTCTGTTGTGTGCTGAGTTTAAAATATTTTAAACTGTTTACTAAAACTTGTTATCAAATCTTGTCCATATCTCGTACATAATTTTTGTTAACACATCTTGTGTTCAAAATCTTTTTGATTTAAGTAAAGAGTTTCTTCAACAAACTTTCGGAGTTGCTTAAATAGTTTATTTTCATAAACGGCCTTGGCAACGTTATTTCAAACTAATCCTTGATCACAAGACCCAAAAAATCCTGGATATTTTAATATCCAAATAAATACTGAATACCGAAGTATTCAAAGCAATCCTCTCTTAGAGATATATTCATATTCAACATATCATTCTCATAGCTATATATAAAACAATCATAAGTACACTCACCTTGGTAACTTATCAGGCTTTCCCTCTGTCCGGCACTTGTTCAACCAGTTCTTTTTCCCTTCCTATCATTCTTACAATATTAGTATCATCATAAAAATATCAACAATCCAAGGAATATCTAAAACTTAACTCAATTCATAAGCATCATATGATTCTATTCAAATCATTTATCATAAATGAAGTTCCATCCAAATTCATGTTAAGATATTTAACATATTAAATTATTAGTCCAAACATACTTTAATTTCTTCTTGGTAATCCAATTCTTACCATATTAGGTTCCTAATACAAAAGACTACACATCATTTCAGGTTTCTTAGAGCAAGTTATGCCCATTCCTTTACTACATAGCTAATACGCCCTATAGGCTCCTCTATCATTTAGTCAACTCCAAGAATTTTCATAATTTTTCCACATCATGACTTTCTATGATATTCCACCCAATATAAATAAACATATTTAATAATACAAAATTAAAGTTTCATAATTTTTAGGGTTCATTTGCTATGTCAAGCAAAACATCGAACACCTATTATGCATACTTACTCTTTTGGGCCAAATTTTACATCTCAACTTCAAACTATCTCCCAAGATTCATTTCTTGGTGTTTTTACATAATTTTTGGACATAACATGTATATATGAGTCTTTTGTAATATACAACTAGAATTATTCAATTCGGGTAAGTATACAAAAAGATATAGAATTTTGAGCACATAAGGGTTTTAAACAAGGTCGTATAAAGGATTTACATCTTCGACTTTGCTTAAACTTGCATATTTCCATACATATACACCAAGACATGGAAGTTTGGTAAATAAGTTATGATTTATATCATTTCAATCAATAATACAAGAAATTAAACAAGATTTATGAATAGAATTACCTTAAGGACGTTTACGTAATTTTCTAAGGATTTTCCCCAACTTCTCCTTGTCTTTCGCTTCCTATGCCTTACAGTTCTCTCTCTTCAGGACAAACTCTATCATGAATGAATTTGGATGAAGGAATAGGTGATAAGGAGAGGTTTAAGTTGGCATAAGGGCACCTCCCATTGGTCCAATCAAAATATAACATGTGGTGCCATATAGGACACAATATTATTTAAACGGATTGACAAATCTACCCATGTTTCTTAATTTCAGCATAACTCTTTACTCGGACCTCTATTTTACACAACATTTATTGTGTTACAAACTTAACTCAAATATCTACAACTATGTAGTTTTCACCTCAAGTCAATTATTATATTATAAGGGTCAAAACTAGTCTCCAACATGAGCATTCCTATCGAAAACTTCAAAATTTTGTGTTTGTAACTAATTTAATATTTCTTGATTTATGAATTATACTAAATATAATTACTTAACATTAGATATAATAATAACACATTATAAATATCACATAAGGTAATCATTATTCAAAGACTAATTGATCATAATTTTATTCAGGTTGTCACAATAAGGACCAATCTGAGCTGGTGACCAGGCCAAAGGATGACATCTAAGTTATGTTGGAGATTGGCTCCTTAGTGAAGGAGGAAAGAAATGGTTTGAGGGACCAACTCTTAGAGAGCAAGGATGTGGTCCAGACAGGCGAGATTATTTAGGTCGAAGATTATGACTTGAAGAAGGTAGTCGTCGAGCTAAAAAAGGACGTCCAAAGAGGATATGCCATTGCAAATGGTCTCCAAAGGGATGTTATAAGATTGAGGCATCTCTTCAGAATGGTCCTTTAAGAAGTATGGGTAGTGGGTTATGATGAAAGCTGGACTGATGGACCATCAAGGCTGAAAAAAGTCGAGGAAGTAATGTTCAAGCGTGGTTGGTTGACTGCCCTTAGGGAGCTAAAGACCCCAAAGGAACCAAACCTATGGCACAAATAATAGGTGGCTTTCCCAGTTTATTGTTAGCATCCTTTCTCGAATAATGATAGATGGATATTAATGCATTTCATTCCTGCCCAGCTTTTGAATCAATATATTCAAGATGACAATGAGGTGTTCGCTCCAAATCTAGATGGTCGAAGAGCACGCATAATTGACTATCTTGCACTCCATCCATAGTTGGTCAAAGTACTTGTATGTTTTTTTTTGTATCTTGTATTTTTGTAATTGTACTCTCTAGTTTCTTATCAAAGTGTATAAAGCTTAATTTTCAACTGTTCCATATTTTGAGCACGTGCTGACTAAATATGAGTTAGTGATTACTTTTGTATTTTGACTGCTGACTTGGAAAAATTAACATTTACAAATCACTTAGGACTCTTGTTGGCCAAATAATATTGTTAATTATTTTGGGGTCTTTTCCTACGAAATGAATCAGTGGCAAATGATAACTATTTTGAGCCTTCGTCGAGTAAATGAGTTTCTTACTTGTGTAGAACATTCTCCTAGTCTAATATGACTTAGCAATATCATTCTATCCGTCTTACCTTTTAGGTTATGTCGTCGCACTTCCTTAGGCCTAGGTGAGATGATGACGATAATGCACGTGGATAATGGCCCATCCTCTCAATCAAGTTTTAATGAATAGCACAGTTGGTGACTAACCTAGGTTAACTTTTTTGCCTAAGGACCCCCTGTAAGGATTTCGTTGTTGTGGGGAAAACTCTGAAGTATATTGTGTTTATTTATGATAAACCCCGAGGGTTGTAACAATTGAGCCTATTCTTGCCTTAAGGGTTGAGGAGGAATATTGGAAACAAAAATCTTCCATTAGATGACTCAAGTAAGGGGACAAACATAATAAATTCTTCCATAACTCGGTTAAAATAAAGCAAAAAAATCTTCACATTAATAGACTGATAACAGAGGAAAGCTGGTTAGAGAAAAATGAGGATATCCAACAGGACATTGTAAACCATTTCAATAATCTTTTAACTTCAGACGTACACAACCCAAATGATACAATGCTATAATTTATCATGGAGCTTATATCTGAAGATCAAAATAATAAAATCCAAGATATACCAGAAGAAGAGGAAATTAGGTAAGCCATCAAATCTTTAAGCGACCTATCTGCCCCAGGCCCTGATGGTTTTGGGGGATTTTTCTACAAGAAATGCTGGCAAGTAATAAAGAATGACATATGTATGGCTATTAAAAGTTTTTTTAAGGGAGGCAATGCCTAGAGGCTGGTCAAGCACATGTATAGCCCTGATCCCTAAAATAAAATGGCCAATATCATGCAAAGACTTCAGACCTATTAGCTTGTGTAATTTCTCTTATAAAATTGTGGCTAAAATACTATCCTCGAGGTTATCCATCATAATACCCAATATAATATCTCACAATCAAAGTGGCTTTATAAAAACTAGAAGTATACAAGATAACATCTTAATTGCTCAAGAAATGGTCCACGACCTCCCCAAAAAAACTTGGGGGGCAACATTATACTAAAGTTGGACATGTCTAAAGCATATGACAGGCTAAACTGTATGTTCCTCATCAACATCTTAAGAAAATTTGACTTCGGGTAAACCTGGATTGACCTCATATGGATATCCATCTCAAATGTTTGGTTCTCTATTTTAATTAACGGATAATTAAAAGGATTCTTTAAATCCAGTAGAGGACTCAGACAAGGTGATCCTCTAATCCCCAGCTTATTTATATTGGCATCAGAAGTATTAAGCAGAGGATTAAACTCCCAGATGGCTAAGGGCTTTTGCCGGCCATATTACCACTCACCGAGATGCACACTCATCACACACCTCGCATTTGCTGATGACATAATTATATTTTCATGGCTGATAAAAAGCGTATCAGACAAATTATGAAGTTTCATAATTATTATGAAAAAACTTCCGGTCAACTTATAAACATCTCTAAAAGCAGTTTCACTATTGACAAGTCAATTCCACATAAAAAGACAATGTCTATAGCACAACTCACAAGACTGAATTTAAAGTATCTCCCCATAACCTATCTAGGGTATTCCCTCTTCAATGGCAGAAGGAAAATAAGCTTTTTCTACCCCATAGTGGGAAAAATTTGACAAAAACTACAAGGATGGAAATATAAGTACCTATCTTATGGGGCAAAATGGACTCTTATCACACACGTACTCTGATCAATACCATGTTATTTTCTCTCTGTGCTTCAACCGCCCAAGGGCATAATAAAGAAGATTCACTCTATTCTCAATAATTTTTTTGGGGGAGGAAACGAACAGATCGGTTGGAAGCACCAATGGCACAGTTGGGAGACCTTGTGTTCCCAAGAAAATGTGGTGGCCTAGGTTTCTCTAGTTTAGAAACCCTGTCAAATGCCTCAAGCCTGAAATCCTTATGGAGACTCAAAACCTCAAATTCCTTATGGAGCAAGTTCATGAACTTTAGGTATAGATTGCAAAACAACAATTTTGGCCAATCTGGATCCATATCAATGAAAATAATGAGATTAGTAGATCACATTGCCAATGAGAATATGATCCTAAAGGATGACAAATGGTCTTGGTTGTTATCCAAAAATGGGGAATTTTTCCAAGCTTCTGCAGTAGCAATTTTGAGCGTCTCCCCCCCCCCCCCCCCCTCAAGTACGGTCTTTACTCAAATTTGGGACAAAAATATCCCCAAACAATGGACCATTCTAGTCTGGAGAGTGTTAAAAAGCAATATACTTATAGATGAAAATATCCAAAAGTGCAACATAAAACTGGCCTCCAGATGTGCCCTATGTCATAACGATATTGAAACAACTAATCATATATTCCTCCAGTACCCCCTATCTTCAAGATTATGGAAATATGTTTTTTATTTAATGGGTCTAAAGATTAACTCTCATTCTTGTACTTTTATGCTAATGGATTGGTGGTTACACAGTAGGGGTAAAGACTACATGATCTTTTGTTGTAAAATGGTGCCTATAGTGGCCATTTGGAGCATCTGGACATTGCAAAATAAGGTGATCTATGACGGGGTAAGGCTTCCGCTACAACCCTTATTGAATATTATTGCCACCAGATTGGTCTCATTAACTCATCATTATCCTTTACCTCAAATACATGATTTTTATTCTCAGTGGTACAAAATTTTCAATATTAGGGTATCCCCGATACAGATCCACTCTAGGATGCGAAGGCTGACTGATCCGTAAACTATAGTTATATTAGTATTTTTGTTTGGGTCCTTTGTCTCCAAATTAGAATATTCCTATGTTGTTAGATTAACTTTTTGTAATGGGGATAATTATAAAGCCCCAAATTTACTACTTTTCCCAAAATCTTGTAAGTACCGCTAGAGAGGCTTTTTATCTATGATTTCTAAAAAACTTGTGGGGGTATTCTCCCTCTTCCATAATAAAAAAAAACTATAATAACTTATTGTAATTACTATGAACCCTGCTCGACATAATGAGATCCCTTTATTGAAATAAGTTGAATAACTTATTATAATCCGTAGGAGTTATTTTTTGTGCTAGGAAGCTCCTTAGTTGAAAGAAGTTGACTAACTTACTGTAACCAAAGGTGATTCCATATTATATTGAGAAAGCGGAGTTATCATTTGGAAATGGTGAATAATAGTGAGATAAATAGCATAAATTAAGATAGCCAATATGTAAAAGTGAAATGCGAGGGCCAATGGGCCTTCTTTATTCATCGAGTAATAATCTGAGAGTAACATAAGTTTGAGATGAAAACTTGCGTAAACTAAATGCGCTAAAAAGGATTAAGAAGCCTAAAGTAGAACATATTGAGGTTGGTTGCATTTTATGATCTTGGTGTCTCCCTGTCCACCAACATTTCCATGTGATATGCTCCTTAAAGGTCATCTCTAACCATCTTGAAAGGTCTTTACAAGTTTGGACACAACTTGCCATCTGACAGTTTCATGGCACTACCAAGGACTTTCCTTATGACATAATCTCCTACGTGGAATTTCCTTGAATTGACTTTCTTGTTATACTGTTTGGCCAGTTGCAGCTGATATGAAGCTAGCTTGATTATGGCATGTTCTCTTTGCTCGTCTACTAAATCAAGTTTAGTGCGCAATGCATCATCGTTTAGCGCTTGGTCGACCAAGTTGGTTCTCATGGTAGGGAGACATGCTTTAAGAGGGATAATAACTTCCATTCCATATGTGAGTGCGAGTGCATAAAGGGTGTTTCCCTACTTGGTCTCCTACGAGTAGTACGGTAGGCCCAGGACATGGGGTAGCTCATCCACCCAAGCAACTTTTGCCTTTTTTAGCATCTTTTTTAAGCCGTCGAGCATCGTTTTGTTGGGAGCTTTAGTATGGCGATTACTTTGGGGGTATGCCACATAACTGAAATGGTTCTTGATGCCATGCTTATCACAAAGCTTTGAAAAAAAATGCTTTCAAATTGCGTGTTATTGGTGATGATAGCTCTTGGTACTCCAAAACACTCTACTAGTGATTTTCCTCTACCTAGTTGATGAAGTAGTCTGTGACGACTAGTAGATACTTACGATTTCTAGGTGCGATAGGTAGTGGTCCCATAATATCTAGTCCCTATTGTGCAAATCATCAAGGGCTGGTCAAATATTCCAGGTCGCTAGCTGGCTGGTGGACCATAGGAGAGAATTTTTGACATTTTTCACATATGTGAACATAGGTGCTTGCATCCTTTTTGCATGTGAGGCCACCATTAGCCTCCCTTGATTGCTCAAAAAGCTAATGACCTCCTTCCTGTGTGACTCCCATAAATACCATCATGAAGATTGTTGAGAAGTTTCTCGGTGTCCTGTGGGTGAACGCACTGGAGGTAAGGGCCCGTGAAGGATCTTTTATAGAGATTCCTCCTGGGATGAGGTAGAAAAATGCTTCTTTCACTCATACTTAATGAGTCAATTTCCTATCATCCGAGAGTGTGTCACTCTGTAAATAGGCAAAGATGGGGTCCATCCAACTAGGGGACCTTTCTGTGAGGAGGATTTTCTCAGAAACCACTGTTTGATTCGTGCTAGGATAGGCGAGGAACTCTACCTGAATATTTCTTATGAGATCAGAGTCCACCCCTGAGCTTAGGGTTGCTAAGGTATTAGTGTGACTTTTCTATCCCCAAGGGAATATTAACCTTCATAAATCCTACCATAAAACCTTTCACTACGATGAGGTAGGCTGCCATCCTATCGTCTTTTATGTTAAAATCTCCAATTACGTGCTCCGAGACTAGTTTGGAATTATCAAATATGTTGGGGCACTTTGCCCCCAACAGTTGGGCTTTGCGCAGGCTAACATCAGTGCTTCTTATTCAAATTCATCATTGGAGGCTTTAAATCCTAGCATGATTCCTTACTCGATGATAACATCTTTCGGTGTGATGAGGACAACCCCAACTCATGCACCCTTAGAATTGGAGGATCCATCAATATATAGGGTTCAGTCATTGGACTGTGATTCCTTATCTATTGATTTCTCCATTTCCTATTGGTTACTAAATTGGTCCCCCATGAATTCGATGATAAAATCGATTAAGACATGTCCTTTAGTTTTTGTTCTTGGCTGAAAATGAATATCGAACCTTTCGAGCTCAATCGACCACTTTGAGAGTCGTCTGAAGATGTCATCTTTTCGAAGAACAACTTTAAAGGGGAATAAAGTGTTCACTATTATTAAGTGAGCTTCGAAGTAATGTTTCATCTTCCTTGAGGCAACCACTATTGCATAGGCTAGCTTTTCCAAGGGCAAGTAGTGTTTCTCTGCCTCCATAAGTGTTTTATTGGACTAGTAGACATGATATTATCCACCTTCCTTCTCATATACCAGAGTCAATCTAATGGTGTGGTCTGACACTATAAGATATAGACATAGAAGGTCTCCATCGCTGGGAATCAGCACCAGGGGCATTTTGTTAAGGTAGGAGTTGATCTCCTACAAAGCTCTTGATTAGTTGTCCTTCCATATGAGGCATTTATCTTTCTTGAGTAGCTAAAATAATGGTCAGTAACGTTCTGAGGATTTAGAGATGAAGCGATTAAGCATTACAAGCATCCCCAAGAGATTTTAAATATCTCGCAACTTCCTTGGGGACTGGCTGGACTTTGGTGATGGCATCAATCTGATCAATATTGGCCTCAATCCCTCTTTTACTGACTAAATTGCCCATAAATTTACTTAACTGGACACTGAATGAACATTTTCTTGCGTTAAGTTTTATCCGATACTTCCAAGGGATTTTAAAAGTTTTGGCTAAGTTGGCAAAATGGTCATTCATGTTCTTGATATTGACCAACATGCCATCGATGTAGACTTCCGTGGTGTCTCCCATTTGCTACTTAAACATCTTTTTGATCGGCCTCTGATATGTTGCCCCTGTATTTTTCAACTCGAATCGCATGATCTTGTAATAATATAAACCAACTGGGGTTATAAAGTATATTTTATCCTAGTCGAGGATGAACACTATGATTTGATGATACCCTGAATAGGCATCCAAAAAACTCACCCTCTCATGGGATACCGTGGCATTAACCGACTGATCAATCTTAAGGAGTGGGAAATCATCTTTAGGGCAAGCCTTGTTGAGGTATGTGAAATCAATGCAGACCCTCCAACTATCGTTGCTCTTCTATACTACCTCTGGGTTGGATAACCACTTGGGGAAATGAACTTTTCTAATAGATCCTGCATCCATAATCTTCCCTACCTCATTCTCTACTGCTTTAGCCTTTTTGAGGGTTATTCGGTGTGCCTTATGAGTAATCGACTTGAAGGTTGGGTCAACATGAATGATAAGCACCCAAAACTGTACAATTTATACCCCAAATAGACGTACTTTAGTTGCTAATTCTCGACAATATGGATCTTATGCGCTTAAATGTTTAATATGCAGGTTTAATGTACGGTGCGGTGTTCAAACGCGTATTTCAAGGCAATTGTGCATTTTACGGAGCTAAATACCAAATTCCCTGACCCTAACCTAACCCATCCTAGCCTAAACTTGTCCCTAAACCGTCACCCAAGACCCGTATGTGTTGGTTTGGTCCCTTTTTATTTTATTTTAATTTTTTAGATTTTTAGTTTGAGTCATTTTAATTTTAGGATTATTGTAGAATTTTTTAGGTTTTATTTCCTATTTTTATATTTTATTTCTATTTTTATTAATATAATTTTATTTTATTTTATTAAGTTTTTAGTTTTAGTTTTTATCTTATTTTATTTTATTTTTTTTAGGATTAGTTTTTAGGAATTTAGTTTTATTACATTTTATTTTTTTTAGGACTTAAGTTTTTAAGTTTAATAGATTTACATTGTTATTTCTTTTTAGTTTTATTTTTATTGAGTCTTGATTTTAATTTTTAGTATAGGAATTTAATTTTTAGATTTTTAATTTTTATAAGTTTTATTTTATTACTTAGATTTTATTTTTAGTTTTAGTTTTATTTTATTAGGGTCCAAACTAATACACACACACACACTTAATACCCACTACACCTATCCTACACCCACTAACCTATCCTACACCCTAAGCCTCACCACACTTCCCTACACCCTCAAACACCTAAACCCCCCTTCATCTTCTTCCCTACACCTTTTTCTCTCTCCTCTCACCAACACCCACAACTTCCATTAACACCCACACTCACTCCTCTCTACCTCTAAACCACCCCCTAGACACACCTCTCCCCTCACTCTCATCCCAAAACCCGAGACAAGAATTCCCATAAACTCGCCGGCCAGCGGCCGTGTCCTCTCTCACCTCTCCTTCCGCCAGCGAACCACCTCCGACAGCCATCTCTCTCTCTCTCTCTGAAACCCCAACACCAACAAACCCGGTACCCGATCCCTTTTTCCCTGTCCGTCGGCGACCTGCCGTCCCCCACCAGTGTCGTAGTCACCGGCGCAAACCCCTGCCACGCACCTCCTCAACTCGCGACCAACCTCCAAGTCCCTCTCTCTCCTCGCGATGCCACCACCGCCGGTACCCACTTCCGATCTCCTACCGGCGTCAACCACACCTTATACCTCCGGCCATGGCCGCTTCCACATCACCCCATCCAACCCAATTCCTTTTTCAAAGACCAAAACCCACTACCCATGTCCAAACCCAACCATAGCCCAAACCCATTTTTCAACCCATTCATTACCCAATTCCCTTAAGCCACGATCTGCCAACAAATACAAAACCAAATGCCAACTAAATTCCCATGTGACCATTTAATTCACTTATCACCTTTTACCCTTTTTTACCAAAATATCCCCCAACTAACCTTTTCTACCCAAACACAATTAAAACCCCAAAATGCCCTCACTCAAATCTGAATTTATCCTCACCTCACACCCCCATGCACATGTGCTCTCACCATTCCCACATGCACACCCTTGGCAATTTCCATTTTTACCCCTCATGCTCCATGCCTCCTATATATTGAGGATGAAGACCCATTTGATAGGGATCTCAAATTAGTTTTAAGATAGGTGTGATAAAATTCTCCCCACCCCTCTATGTTGAGTATTTGCATTTTTAGCAAATACCTCAATATAGAGGTGTGTGTTGAAAATTATCTCTAGGATGAATTTCACCCCACCCATCTATTATGGATTTTTGCATTTTTAGCAATTATTTCATAATAGATTGATGTAGTGAAATTTATCCCTTATGGGAGATAAATTCTAACCCATTCATTTATGTTGAGATTTTGCATTTTTAGCAATTATCTCAATATAAATTAATGATCTAGAATTTATTTCTTTGGGTGAATTCTAATGTATAATTTTATAATTTTAGGATTTGCATTTTTAGCAAATCTCTTTTATTATTTAATTATCCATTATGAATTCATCCATTATCTTTTTACTTTTTAGTTTGTAATTTTTAGTTTAGATTCAATAAATACATGAGTGAGGGATTATGATTGAGTGATTTTTAATGTGTAATTGAGAGATTGTTGATGCAAATGAAGATTCCATTTCAATTCAAGGCTCAAATTGGTTTGATCTATTCCTCTCTTTTACTTTTAGTTTAATCCTCACATGCTTTCAATTATGTTTAGCTTATATTTTTTGGATGATGATTATTGAGGGCTAATCTCCCATTTATGGGATGAATTTTTGAAGCCCTCATGAGTCCAATTTAGTTAGTTTACTTTTTAGCTCAATTTTATTTACCTAATTTTTATTAGCTTTTACATCTTAATTAGTAGTTATAAAAATTAGTATAGTTAGTTAGTTAAAATATTCCCTTGAAAAATTCATAAAAAAATATAAAAAGCAAAAATAAATAAATAATAATAATAAAATGCAAATGAATCTATATATATGTCCTCTCCAATTTTGTGTTTCACCCTTAGATATGGATTGACTCCCTTACTTACCTCTACACTAGTTTTATTATAATTTGTAGGTTCAAGGGAAATTTTGATGGATAGAGAAGTTGCAACAAAGACAACACAATCTACATTAGAGGCAATTTTCCTAGTTATCAATGAAGACGATGGCTGGCTAAGCTAGGATCAATATTAGGTAAATCATATGGCTCCCAGGCAAAAACATCCAAATAGTTTCTCAAGAAGGTAATCAATTCTTCCTTTTTATGATCGACGAGTGTTGTTTTGATTAGAAACTTTCTATTTGGTAAGATGTCATTAGCACCAACTTCCTCTAGGATTTCAACGACCCTATCAATGGGGTGGATCTTAGTTTCCTCCACCCCTGGTCGATCGTACCATAATTATTATTTAAAAGGTGTAGCCCCATTTTGGGCTTCCTTTGGAGCGTTCTTTGGTTACCTTTTATTCTCATTCTAGGGGCGAATAACTGCGATAAAGTACTTCCTTGCAGTGGCATGGTCACTAAGAATCTCGACCACTCCTAATCGGTGACACACTTCAGCTTCTGATGGTAGTGGATGGTACAACTCCCACGGCGTACAACCAGCCTCTGCTTAGAATCGCAAGGTATGGGGACTCTATATCCACCACTAAGAACTCAATCATCTTTTAGATGCATTATTACCTAACCAGAAAGACTATCTTTCCCAAAAGAATTGTAATTTTCCTTACGAATCTGATCAACGGAACTGTGGCCTCCTTGAGGTCGGCTAGGTTCATCTTTAGCTTGTGGGGCAACTCTATGTACGTCACCTCTGATGAGCTTCTCGGTCTACCAATAACTTATCAACATCCCAATTTGCGATTATGAGGGTAATCAGGAGCGCATCATATTGGGGAGACCTTACTCTAATCAAGCCTTCCTTTGTGAAAATGATATGTTTGGTATAGTGGACATCCTTTAGTTGCTAGTATTTTTTAGCTTTGCTTTTTGAAAGGTCAATCTGGAATGCCTCCGTAATAACAATGACCTTCTTCAGTTCTATCCAAATAACGTTCCATTGGATCTGTTTCAGGGCGGATGCTTCATAAAGTATCGCGAACTCCTGTCCCATATCGTCATCAAGTATATTATTCGATTTTTGGTAGCCATTGGCTGTAACCTTGTCGACTTTCTTTTTTATGTATTCATTGAGATGTCCAGCTTGGTCCAACTCGAGTGTGACTTCAGTTCCTTGTAATTCTCCATCCTATGGATGCCCTTCTTATGGAATGCGTATCTTAGCGCATTATTCCTCTTCATCGGGTCACCACCCATATTCTTGGGCCACTTGACAAACGGTTGATCCTTGATCTTATAGATAGGGTTATTTGAAAACTGTATTAACAGTTTGAAATACCTTTGAAGTATCAGTCTTACTCCCATTCTTAGATTCATTACTGCCCCCGTTCTTGTTCCCTTTCTTTAGAGTGTCACTCTTATCTTCGCCTTTGCTTGCTTTTTCTCAACCATTGTCCCCTGGGTTAGAGTGAACCACGTCCTCAACCTTAGCGTATTTCTTAATACAGACCATGAGGTGATTGATGGTGCTATCCTCTTTCTTCGTAAGGGATTGGTGAAACAGATATGTGGTCGAGAGACCAATATTGAAGCATGAAATGACAACCTCCTTCGAGTAGTGCTCCACTAAATTGAAGACCTCTCGGTACCTCTTGGCATAATTATGAAGGCTCTCTCGTAGTTTTTTCTCCATCATGAGTAGGGACTCCATCCTTAGGGTGAGAAATACTGATTATGAAGTGAGCAATAAAAGCCTCTACTAGGGCTTCAAAGCTCTTGACCGACCTATGGGGTAGCTTCTCGAATCAATTTTGTGCTATGTCATGTAGGCTAAAAAGGAATATTTGGCACACCAAGGCATCATTGTGACTCTACAGGGCCATTGTCTGCCTATACTATCGAACATGGTATATAAGATTTGTCTTCACATAGATCTTAAATCTGGGAATGAAAAACTTCTTTGAGGGTTTCTCTTCTTCAATCGCTCTTTAGAAAGGGGACTTAATCTAGGTGTTGAGAAATCTCATGGCTAGCTTCCTAGTAGACCTATCCCTTCGATGGGATGGATGCTGGTCCATTTCTCTACAAGACAAAATTTGGATGTCCTCATCTTGATGATCATTACTCCTATGGAACCTCTCTTATCGGCTACGCTAGGACCTGTCATATTCAGATCTATCTTAGTCGCACCTGGAGCTGCTCCCTTAGCTGCGAGTGTTGCTCGCCTGAGGACTAGGAGTCCTATCAGGACACTTCCTGGTTTCTCTATGAAGATCCCTCTCCGTCCTTTCAAGTCGCCTTTCCAGATAAGCATTCTCTTCCACCTGGAGGCATGTTGACCCCTCATACTCTCAAAGCCTATCTTCGTAATTGACCAACCTTGAGATATGAGTAGACCTAGGTGGTCCCTGACTTTATTCAAAAGGTTTCATTTCTCGGTAAAACTTGGGATTTGGTTATTAATGAATCTCCGACCCAACCTCAGGCGGGCTGGATTATCCTACATATCGCTAACTTGAGGAAGATTAATGCTGTGGTGATACATCACAGGCTTTCTTTTGACAACTTCTTTCGTAGGTAAAAAGAAACGTTTCCCACAAACAACGACAATTATGAGTACATGAATTATCACAATAAAGATCCAAAACGAAATATCTAGATGAAAAAAACTAATCACGTATAACAATAGATGTACGTGGTTCGACAACTTGCCTACGTCCATAGAGAGGTTACTATGTTCTTATTAGTGTCTCTCAATAATCAAAGTTACATCCCTTTGCCTCGGATTAGGATTTATAATTTCTAGTTGTAGAAATAAGTGATTAAGTTGTATAAGTAACTCAATTAGCCTGTAGATAACTCATGGTGTCCCTGAATATCTCCTTTAAGATTGTTGGTAACCGATTTGAGTATATCTCCATGCATTTATGCACATGTTAAATACAAGGGTCTAAATAAATATCTGAGTTGAGCCGGGCAGTCCACTATGCATGTTGGGCTAGTCGGTTGCACTTTATGGTCTTGAATAAATAAGCCCCCATAAGTAAAACTCCACATCTATAGCATAATCAATTATAAGGTCCATCTAGTGAGAGATCCACGAGAAATAACTTTCTTACTTCGCTCTTAATGTATGTTCATTATTTACCTAATGCAATTGGGAATACATTATGGAAATGAGGTCAATACATTTATCTTCTTTTCTTTGATAAGTTTAATATTTCTATGAACTATGAATGGCCACTAGAATACAAAACGAACCAAAAATTATTGCACCAATATCAACCTATTGATGTGATTTCCAAAGTAAATGATGTGCTTGTGTGTTCATTGTTAGCTAAGTAACTGAAAATGACATATGAGATTTCGCAAGTCCTTAAATGAACCATGGTTTAAAGCATCGTCCAAAATCAAGACAAATTGGACAATGTGACTATAAACCATAGTGCACCGAATAAGGTTCGAGTCACGAGTTGTGAAATAGATAAAATCGTAAAAACTAGGTCTAAATATTGACCACTCGGTCAAAAAATTGAAAAGAGTGCGCTTGCGTTCAAATAAGGAAGTTATATAATTAAACCCAGTTTAACCCAATTAAACCCTAAACATGCAACTAGGTGTGATTGAATATGATGCAAAACATGCTAGTATGATCAAACACACACAATTGGGGGAAAATCCCCCAAAGGGGCAAAACCATTTATTTTCATTATAATATTGTAACATACAATTTTCTCGGATTACAATGAAAATACAGTGACACGGAATTACCCGCAGTTGTCGAATCTGTAGTCGGCGGCTGGAAGTTTCCCTTTCCAGGAGGGAAGAAATTAAGAAGAAGGTCGTCCTTCTCTACAAGGGTATGAACAGACACACAAATGTGTTCTTGGGTTGCAAACAGATTCACAAGGTTTTGGCTATGTGATGTGAATCAAACAAGAGTCTTGGGACTCAAAAGGTGAAGACTTAGAGTTTGAGGACTCTGAAAATCGTCTGTGTGAGTCTTAGAAAACAAATCCCTGAAGTCGATTTATAAAAGAAAACCTGGGCCGAAAATAACTGAACACGATCTGCACGATTTTATCCCAGGCGGACCGGTCCGGTAAGGATGCGGATCGGTCCGAGGTTGGACCGATTCGTTTTTGAAAATTGGTTTCTTCGGTTCGCATTCTATCCGGGGTCTACTGGTTCAAGAGCAAGGCGGATCGATCCGGGTGGAGGGCGGATCGGTCCGGGGGCAGATCGATTCTTTTTCCAAACAGGCGGACCGGTCCAGTTGTCCAGAATTTTAATTCCTTCCTTGAATTCTTTAATATTCGGATCCGTTGATGATGATGCTATCTTGAATTTCTTTAATGATGTAACGGCGTATGACATAAAATAGAAAATGCACAAAAATGGCCTTACAAATCTCCCCCTATGTCTATGCCGGTAAAAACATAAAAACAAACATCCAAATTATCAAGTATAAAATTTCCTATACGAATCTACCCTTCCATGACCCCAAAACTGAAAAGGTACAAATGAATAAGACTTCATCGATTGTTCTTCATCACTTCAGGAATCTTAATGCTTTTCTCATCAGGGTGTGCAATTCAGAGATCATCAAATAAGTACCTACACACATGAGACAAAGAAAAATACCAAGTGACATATCGAGTTTGAAATGAGATACACATAGATACCAAATTATGATAAACTCTATCAAATCTCAAAAACTCAAATCAAAACTCCCCCATAATGATAATTCTTTCTCCCCCTTTTTATGATGTCCCCAAATAGACAAAAAGGAAGAATAAATTAAGCAAGCAAAGCCGGGGTGGCACAAGGACCAAACTACTATTTTTGATTTTTCAAATTTTTTGAAACAAAACAAATAAAAATCACACCATGAACGAACACAAAACAACCAAGTCGATGATAGCGTAAATGAATGGGTGTGATCAAATTCGATAGGAAAATCAATGCATACAAACATAACATATGTGCACGATGAATATCGAATACTCCTAACGAATGAACTCAAATGTTTCCTTTGGGGTAAAAAAAAATAGAAATAAGAGACATTGACTCAATCAAATCAACAAATCAAAGCTCATAATGATTTCCACACCAATAACGTCCAAAACGATTTCAGGCTTTTTCAGGACTTTCAAGGAACTGCAAACCCGTTTAAATTCTCCAACCAAACTCCCTCAAATTTATATCTTGAATAGAGGTAATCTAAATTCTCAAACTTTGGAGAATTGTTGGTGAAACCTAATGGCCCATATCTGGTATGAATTGCTTTTTATTGCCTTTAAATTTTTTCGGGGCTCTTTTAACCTCTTTGGACCTCGGATAATAAAATTCCTCAATTTTTTAGGTCCTTCTGAATGATGGTTTTTGCACAAAGATTAGATAATTACCTTTCGCAGCCCCTCCCCGTTCTTAATTAAACACACTGTCTCACCAAAATGATTTTTACATGCATTCCAATCTTTTCAAGTTTTATTGCATATTATACGTTGTATAGACAGAATTGAGATGGAAACACTTAAGCCAATATGTGATAGACAAGTAAAATAATCAAATATAACCGTGCATGTGTGCAATAAAGGAGATAGGAGTCAAACATGTAGAAAGATATCACTAATCACATCTCAAAGACTCCAAATAATGTAAAGCACATGGATGGAATGATGTAGCGTCTCAAATCTCTATCAAACAGTCACATGAATAAATGGAATGAAATTGTGACTTGGCTATCTGAAATGCTCATCCATAAGAGGTGCAAAAAAAATCTTTTTGGATTTTTCAAAAAAAATAAAAAGAAAAACAAAAGAAAACTAAACATATGATACAATCTAGCAATAGGCATCAGATGATAAGAAAAAAATGCATCCTATGCTAGACACATACCAACTCCTCAATCAACTGTGAAAATCCCCAAAGACTTACTAAGACTCTAAAATCTAAGGGCATCTAAAGGTTTCGTGAAAATATCGGCTAACTGACGGTCGGTGGGAACAAAACTCAGGGATACGACTTTCTCCTCAACTAACTGACGTATAAAGTGCTCGCGTATCCTGATGTGCTTTGTGCGCGAATGCTGGACTGGATTGTGGGATATGTGTATCACACTCGTGTTATCATAGGAAATGGTCATGGTGTCTTGTGAAATCTCATAATCCTCTAACATCTGCTTCATCCACAAGAGTTGCGTGCAATAACTCCCAGCGGCGATGTACTCAGCCTCCACAGTGGACAAAGAGATGGAGTTTTGCTTCTTGCTTAACCAGGAGACAAGAGCGGAACCAAAATAGAAACACCCACCAGAAGTTCTCCTACAACCATTTACATCCCCGACCCAATCGGCATCCGAATAGGCGGACAAACGGTCATTCGTATCAAAGAAATACCAAATACCATATGAGAGAGTCCCACTCACGTATTTGATAATACGTTTTGAAGCGAGTAAGTGTGACTCTTTCGGAGACGCCTGATATCGTGCACAGACTCCAACACTAAAGGCCATGTCAGGACGACTGGAAGTCAAGTAGAAAAGACTACCTATCATACTCCGATATAAGGTTTGCTCTATGTCCTTTCCTGAAGTGTCCTTACTAAGCTTGATAGAAGTACTCATAGGTGTACGTGCATGCTTAGCGAAGTCTAAACAAAATTTCTTCACAAGGTCTCTAGCATACTTGGATTGGGAGATGAACATCCCATCCTCTAGCTGACGAACCCGGAGACCGAGGAAGAAAGTAAGCTCACCTACCATGCTCATCTCAAACTCACTTTTCATCTCCTCCTCAAAGTGGTGATCATGCTGGGAGCATGTGGATCCAAAGACTATGTCATCCACATAGACCTGGGTAACCAAAATAGCACCGTCATCTCTCCTGACGAACAACGTCATATCAACTCCCCCTCTCTTGAAGCCACGGGCTAAGAGATAGGAAGTAAGCCTTTCGTACCAAGCACGGGGTGCTTGCTTCAAACCATACAAGGCTTTCCTCAAATAATAAACATGCTTAGGGTGCTTAAGGTCTTTAAACCCTTTTGGTTGTTCCACGTAAACCTCCTCCTGTAGAATGCCATTCAGTAAGGCACTCTTGACATCCATCTGATATAACTTAAAGTGCAGATGACATGGGATGGTGAGTAGTAAGCGGACGGACTCAAGCCTCACAACAGGAGCAAATGTCTCCCCAAAGTCTACATCCTCTGTTTGTGTGTAGCCTTGAGCGACTAACCTAGACTTGTTTCTGATTATGGTACCATTTTCATCCATTTTATTCTTGAATATCAACCGGGTACCTATCACATTTGTCTCACTAGGTCGGGGGACTAGTTCCCAGACATTGTTCTTTTTAAATTGAATCAACTCATCCTGCATAGCAGATATCCAGTGTTCATCCTTGAGTGCTTCTTTGTGATTCTTGGGCTCGACTTTGGACGTGTAGCAAAGTGGCTGACGACGTTCTCTAGCAGAGCACGAGTCTTGACCCCAAGAGTGGGATCACCTAAAATGGAGGCAGTGTCATGACTCTTGCGAACCCAATAAGGTGTGTCCCCTAACACTGGAGTAGGGTCCACAAAGTATGGGTGAGGGACAAGTAAATCACTGCCAGAAAAGTCCTCATCCTCACACTGAAGGTTAGGATCAATAACCGTCGGAGGTTCGTCATCTTGCACGGTGACGTTTATTGATTCCATAACCTTAGAGCTCTTCAGGTTAAAAACTCTATACGCTCTACTATTCGATGAATAGCCTAACAATATTCCCTCATCGCTTCGGGAGTCAAACTTTCCAAATTGCTCTTTCTCCCGTAGGATGTAGCATTTACTCCCAAAAATACGGAAATATGCAAGGTTGGGTTTCTTGCCAGTCCATAATTCATAAGGCGTCTTAAGTGTGTGTGGATGCAGGTAAACCCTATTCATTGTGTGGCATGTAGTAGACACTTCCTCTACCCAAAATCTCCTAGAAATATTACGACCTAAAAGTGTAGATCTATCCATTTCCTGGATCGTCCTATTCTTTCTCTCAACAATCCCATTTTGCTGAGGAGTCTTCATAGCAGAAAACTCATGTTTGATCCCAAGGCTATCATAGTAAAAATCTACTTTTTCTTCCTTAAACTCTGTGCCATTTTCACTTCGGATCCTATTAATAGAGACTCCGTGTTGATTTTGTAGGACACGGCACTTGGTCGTTATAAACTCTACAGCATCGGATTTCTCCCTCAGAAAACCTACAATAGAATATCTGGAGAAATCGTCTACCATCACGAGGATATACCTCTTACCACCCAAACTCTCAGTACGAGTAGGACCCATAAGATCCATGTGAATCAGCTCAAGTACTCGGGAGGTGGTAATGGAATACAACGTCCTATGAGGGCTCCGAATTTTCTTTCCCAACTGACAGGGTCCACAAACTGTGGAAGTTGACTTTCTAAGAGATGGTAAGCCACATACTAGGTCCTTTTGGCTAAACGAGTCAAGTCTTTCACGTTCACGTGACCTAGACGTTGGTGCCATAAATCCATAGGAGTGATTGTGGCGCTGTTGCAAACAAGTGAGGAAGTGGGCACAGTCCCATAGCAATTGTCCTTGGTCCTCACCCCTTGCACTAAAAGTTTTCCGGATTGATTGTAGACATTACACGTGTCCCGATCAAACTTTACTGCAAAATCAGCGTTGCACAGCTGACTAATGCTGAGAAGGTTTACTTTTAAACCTTTGACGTACAAAACATTTTCTAGCTTAGGAAATCCTGGCAACTCTATAGTGACTCATCCTACAATGCTAGACTTTCTCCCATCTCCAAAGGTGACTCTGCCATCCTAACAATTCTCAAGAGACGTAAAAAATGAGGCATCACATGTCATATGTCTGGAGCACCCACTATCAAAATACCACTGTGAGGTATTACGTGCTTTGAGAGCAACATGAACAACAAGGGCTTGCTTATCTTTCTTAGGCACCCAAGAAGTGGTAACCTTTTGTTTACCCTTGTTGTTATTGGTTATAGCCGGAATATGAGAAGCATTTACTGACGGCAAAGACATCCGTCGGAATTCCTCCATCAAACTCTGTGATGTGGTGGCTAAAAACTCAACATGCTCTCTTCGGCTGGCAAACTCATCAGTATGACGTGGTGGAGCAGTAGTACGTCGTGTCCGACCCAAACTATAGCAAAAATCCCTAAGGTGGCCTTTTCTTTTGCAATATGTACAAAAGAACACAGTGAAAGATGGGCCTTGGTTTGCTTTTCTTGGTTGAACTCTCCTTCGAGGTTTTTGGAGATGACCATAAGGAATAGTAGAAAACTCAGGGATTGGTCCTGGTGTAATTTGGGATGAGGAGGAACCGTCATAACCAATTCCCTGTCGATTACCGAAACCTAAAGCGGGGCCGAGGAGCATCTTTCCCATCTTTCCAGATTTGTCCTATATTTGAACCTTAACTTCCCGTGCTCTCTCAAGATCCTGAGTAAGCTGGGCAACAAGGGCTTCAAGTTTCTTCCGAGACTCCACGGAGGAATTGATCTCACTAGTAAGACTAGCCACTTGTTTAGTCAAGTCCCCTCTCTCTTTCTCAAAATAACTCTCTCTTTCTCTAAGCAATCTCTCTCTTTCTCTAAATAAACTCTCTTTCTCAACACAGGCAGACTCTCTCTCTCTCTCAGGGTGGTGCAGGTGGAGGATTCTCTCTCTCTTGATTTTCTTAAATCTTCCTCTAAACTAGTGATCTTAAGAACTAACGCTTTGTTACACTTTTTAGTTTTAAAGGACTCAGAATATAGCTCGACGTAGGCGCGTTCAAGATCACTCTCGCTCTCACTTGTGTCATCCTCCCCCTCTCTCACATCGGTCTCACTGTCGAGGTGTCTCTGTGATGCAACATCCCCATCGTCGTGAGGAGAACTAGAAGTGCTCACATGACTAGCCATTAATGCGGTGAAGTTACAATCATGCGGTGACTCATCTCCAGAATCCACCGACTTGACCTCACTGTCGTCACTAAGGGTTGCATTGAGGACAACTTTTCCCTTTTCTCTGTTTAGCCTAGTAGCACACTCAAAATCTCTATGGCCCCTACCATCGCACTCAAAGCATCTCTCACTTTCTTTCTTAGGAGCATCTTTAAAAACTTTTTCATTTTTCTTTTCAAACTTATTTTTCTCAAACTTCTTTTTATCTTTAAAATTACCATTTTTCTTGAATTTGAGAATTCTCTTGAAATTTTTAGCAAAAAGAGCCAAATCATCTAAGTCAAAATCGCACTCAGAATCAGACGTATTTGTCTCTCTTTTTGTAGTTGACTCCCCTCTCTTTCTTGCCGACCCCTCACTCTTTCTTTCTTGGGCATTAAGTGCAATTCCCTTATCTTTAGGCTTAGCAGTTTTAGGAAACATATCAATTTCATATGTTTGCAAGTCGCCTACAAGTTCTTCCAATTTTAGTGTATTTAAATTACCCATAGAATTTAGCACAGTGACTTTAGGGATAAAACGCTTAGGAAGGGAACGGAGAATCTTTTTAACAACTCTAGCATTAGGAATATGTTCACCAAGATTAAAGCTAGTATTAACAATGTCAGAAAGCCTAGCATAAAAATCATCAAAACAATCAGTTTCATGCATGGTGATGGTTTTAAATTGAGTTGTTAAATTTTGCAATTTAGACTCTTTTACAGCATTATGGGTAAGTTGCAAAACATCCCATGCCTCTTTTGACGTGGTGCACGTCATGATGCGTCGGAACTAATCAGGAGTGATGGATCCGGAAATAGCACATAAACCTTTAGAATTAAAAGATGACCATTTAAATTCTTCTTCTATCCAAGTGGTCACATGTTTTAAATTAGTCACATATTCAACAGTCATGGAGGGAGGAGTCCATCCTCTTTCAATTAAAATCCACACACGTTCACCTATGGCCTTTAAAGCAGATTTCATGCGGGCTTTCCAGTATGCATAGTTTGTCCCGTCAAAAACTGGCATTTCATTATATGATTTCTCCATTGAACATGCTCTTTTTCAAAAATCAATTTTTAAAAAATTGATATCTTAGAAAAATTTTGCGAAAAAATTAGGAATACGCGATAGATTAGCGTAACATGCTCTGATACCAATTTGAAAAGAGTGCGCTTGCGTTCAAATAAGGAGGTTATACAATTAAACCCAGTTTAACCCAATTAAACCCTAAACATGCAACTAGGGGTGATTGAATAAGATGCAAAACATGCTAGTATGATCAAATACACACAATTGAGGAAAAATCCCCCAAAGGGGCAAAACCATTTATTTTCATTATAATATTGTAACATAGAATTTTCTCGGATTACAATGAAAATACATTGACACAGAATTACCCGCAGGCGTCAGATCTGTAGTCGGCGGTTGGAAGTTTCCCTTTCCAGGAGGGCAGCAATGAAGAAGAAGGTCGGTCTTCTCCACAAGGGTATAAACAGACACACAAATGTGTTATTGGGTTGCAAATAGATTCACAAGGGTTTGGCTATGTAATGTGAATCAAACAAGAGTCTTGGGACTCAAAAGGTGAAGTCTTAGAGTTTGAGGACTCTGAAAATCATCTGTGTGAGTCTTAGAAAATAAATCCCCGAAGTCGGTTTATAAAAGAAAACCTGGGCCGAAAATAACTGAACACGATCTGCATGATTTTATCCCAGGCGGACCGGTCCGGTAAGGATGCGAATCGGTCTGAGGTCGAACCAGTTCATTTTTGAAAGTGGTCTCTTCGGTTCGCATTCGATCAGGGGTCTACTGGTTCAAGAGCAAGGCGGATCGGTTCGGGTGAAGGGTGGATCGGTCCGGGGGTGGACCGGTTCTTTTTCCAAACAGGCGGACCGGTCCGGCTGTCCAGAATTCTGATTCCTTCTTTGAATTCTTTGATATTCGGATCCGTTGATGATGATTCTATCTTGAATTTCTTCAATGATGTAACGGCGTATGACATAAAATAGAAAATGGACAAAAATGGCCTTACAAAAATTAATGAACTCAACCTAAATACCATCGTTCACTCTCATATAGTTTGTGTGTTTCCTATGCAATTTCCCTTATGACATGTATGAATAAAGTTTTTGTACAATCTAGACATATAATTATAAAGATAAGTTTATAATTTGCTATTTCTTTTTTTATTAAACAATTTTTTTGATAGTGCTTTTAACTTTTGGAATAATGCAATTGACAAGCATAATCAAGGGCCATTTGGCCTTTTACCCCCATTAATTACGTCGTATATCACTTTGGGTAACAAAGTTTAATATACTATTACGTTGGGTATAATTTTCACTTTTTGCAACCCTTTTGTGAGGAAAAAATTGATGAAAAATATATAGTGTAAAAATATGTTATAAAAAGTGAAAATGATACCTAAAGTGATATACAACATTTGACACGATAATCAATTAGACAATATTATTTCATATTAATGATTATTTGTAATTATTTAATTGATCCATGTTATTATAATTAAATTGCAAAACTTTTCCTTTAAAAAAATGGGCTCTCTATATAGCACATCATCGCGTATCGACCAAAACCGAGATGGATACTATATTGAAGATTGGATGATCGGGCCATGTAAGGAACTTAAACAATGTTTATCCAAATTCAAAATTGTTATTTCAAAAAAATATTGCCAATATGCATATTCTTTCACACCACTTATATCTAACACCTGTCTATACATGCATGCCTTTTCAAATTTAGATATGCTTGATTATTAGAATTACTAATTATTGATTAAAAAGAGTTTTAGACCCTTCATTTTGGTTATAACTTTCTCTCTCTCTCTCTGTGTGTGTGTGTGTGTGTGTGTATAAATATATATATATATATATATATATTGATTTATTGTCGATAACTGGTGAATGGGTGGGGAAAAAAGGACTATGTACAGAATGACAATTTATGAATTTGATAATAGGTCAATATTTATTAATTAAGTTATAAAGTACCTCATCAGAAGTCTCATCCTACTTTTACCAATTTTGTATATCAAATTAGTAACATGTTTCAAAACAATACACCAACCCATCAGAATCATTTGCTAAAACCTACCAATTTACAATTGTTATTATTTTTCAAAAGCAACATACAATAAACAAAATTACATAATCCTATAAGAAGTTTCTCAAAAAGTTTGCGCAGAACATCCACTTATGGAAAATCGTAGAAGAATTTGGCATATTGAGAAAAAAAAGCATAATTCTATTGCCATTGCACCTCACAAAAGAAAGAGAAAAAGACACGAGCCTTTCCCAAATCAGTATACTTATAAACAATATCATTAATACATCTATCCTCATATCAATTTTTAGACTCTCAGTGACGCTATTGCAGTATCCGTCTAGAATTATGTGGTCCAGTTGTCATTAACAACAAATATTAGGGCTATCCATAACTATGTTGACTGGTGTGCCATTGTTTCCTTATATTACTAGTTCCAATCTCAAACAACATCATTCCCAATATACACCTCTCCTTTGTACCTACTTTTGCATCAAAATTAAATTTATATATATCTTCAGGAGAGGCACGCCATATTCCCAGATTTTTGCTTTAGCTTTCATCCATAATTTTATTAGCAGCTAAGAACTCTCTGATATGAAGCTTCATCGTGTCATACTTTATCCGATTATGCCATGTATTCCATGTCGTCATAGCAAAGGCCTCAGATTGAATATTTGAAAGTACCTCTACTATGGCACTTGCCCACTCATGCCCGGATATTCGCCTTTTTTTGCCTCGTTTAATTGGGGCAACTTGGTAGACCTCTTTGTCTCTTTAATTAATGAACAATCTCTACGTACGTAAATTAAGGTATCACTGTCTTTTGCAATCGCAGTAGTGTCCGTTAACTGTGACACGACTATGTTGGAGGTTTTCCATCGTCACGAGTGAGTTTTTCCACAACCGCAACACAAAGTGTTTAACTTTTACTGTCAGCAATGGATGCTATGAAGGAAAAAAATATAACATACAACATAAAATCAAGTGGTGAGATGAGCCCGAAATTGTAAAGATATTGGATACTTAAATTATAAATAGGGATTATTATATGTGAATCCTATATGAAAATATTTTCTTAGTTAACTCCTCTTGATGTCAACCATTAATTAAGTCCTTTTTTTGAATTTATAATTTTTTACTAATATACCCCCACCCCTATATTCCCTCAAAATTTAAATTTATCATTACTTTGCTTTTCCTTTCAATCTTTAAAGAACTATAACTTTTAATATACAAATTCAAAAATTACGAAATTGATATTTTTGAAACCTACTAATCGAGCCCTATAAAATAAGACCATATTCAATAGAAGACAGTAAAAAAATGCATTTTCTTCATTTTCAAGCCCACAGTAATATTTATTGTCTATGTAATAGTAGTACATTAAATGTTTATTGTGTATGATTGGGCCTAAGTTATAAAACTGTTCCATTTTTTACGGCTCACAGTAAATATATATTGTCTACGTAATTTTATTTTGCATCATATTTTATAGTGTTCATGGATCATGTTTGATAGATCTCAGTCACTAGATTTCAAAAATAGTAATTTTGCCACAAAAAAGGTTTGTAAACAAAAAGTTATGTTCATTTGAACATTAAAAAATAAAAAAAATAAAGTTCAACCCCTTGAATGATTTATGTCCAATAATTATGGATAAATGATTCAAAAAGGGTAAATTTGTCAAATAAAATTTCCAAAAAATTGAAATAATACTTATTTGATGATTGAGTCAATGGCACTTATTTTTAATTTTTTTTTTAAATATGACCTATATCTAAAAGCCCCTTAAAAATAAAAGAAGAAAGAATAAGTAAAGAAAGAATAGCATAAGGTTGTTTTTATTTGTGGACCCCTCATTTCACTAAACATCCCGAACATTATTTTCACACCATCAAATGGGCTTAAACCCATTTTATAGGATTTATAAAAGAAAAAAAATCACACTTGGACGTTAGCTAAACATTGAAAAAATCATCTTACCGGAGACCATTCAGCTCGGAATCATCTCATTGGAGACATTTCGGATGGAAAAAGAATTATCATTGATCATCTTCAAAAGCAAAAAAGTGGCTTCCTCATAAAACCCCCACTAGAAATTATCACATAAATAGTTAAATCATATACAGAGGAAGAAACCTTTACAATCACTACTTAGTTTTCTCTCTATGATTTATACACAAAAATATATGGACTATTCGATCCCAAATGATCTTTGTCCTAGAGTTTTACTCCGTCCCTTTTTTTTCTTGCTCTTGTTTAACAAACAAATGATCTCCGTGCTGGAGTATTGTTGTTTTCATTAACTATGGTAATTGTTTTCATTAAGTATAGTTGAGTATTGCTATTTTCAGTAACACCTTTTTTTTGGTAGTTGTCTTATTGGGGTTTAAAACTAAGGATATAAAGGTAATTTAGCATATTTTTGTGTTGAAAGTTAGCAATATGCAAATTGGGGACTGAATAAAGAATAACGGGGTTTGTGTAATAACACCCTAACATAAACCCTCCAACGGTTTGTCTCTGTATAACACCATTCCATAGTAGCTTTTTAGCTTAGCAAAGAGTGATGATGAACAACTATTCACGGTGCTTAAGACACACATATGGCCCTCTTCACATCGGTACTACAAACTCACTCATGTATGCCCTCTTTACAACTATTACTCATTCTCATTCTCAATCAATTCTAAATAATACTCATTCTTCTACTGTTTCTATACCTCTGCACTCTCCTTTAAATACTCCAACCCACTTTAACAATTTTGATTGGGTTCAATAATTTTCAAGATGCCCTAGACTTGTACGGTCGAATGGCCCAGATGAGACCTTTGCCCTCCATTCTCTATTTTAATCACTTGCTAGGCTCCATTCTCATTCTCAAGATCAAACATTATACCACTGTTATTTCCCTCTTTAAATAAATTCAATTATTGCCTCTTTAAACATTATACCTTTGTAATCTTAATATTCTGATCAACTCGTACTGCCATCTCTATTTTGGGAAAAATCTTCAAACTTGGTTATCAACCGGATTGTATCACGCTCAATACTTTGATTAAGGGGTTAATTGGTGAGGATAGAATAGGTGAGGCTGTACATTTGTTTAATAAAATGGAGATCAAAGGGATCCAACCCAATGGCATCACTTGTGGGATCATTATAAATGGGTTATGTAAATCGGGAAACACTAGCGTGGATATTGGATTGATTAAAAAGATGGAAGAAATAAATATCGGGGTTGACGTTGTGGTCTGTAATACTATTATTGACAGTCTTGGTAAGGACAAACTACTTGATGAGACTTAAGACCTCTTTTAAGAAGTGGTCCATAAGGGCATTGCTCCAAATGTCGTCACATACACTTGCTTGATCCAAGGTGTTTGCAATTCAAGTCGGTGGAAAGACGTTACAAAATTGTTGAATGAGATGATGAACCGAAAAATAAATCTTGATGTGAGGACTCTCACTATATTAGTAGATGCACTTTGTAAAGAAGGCATGGTTGAAGAAGCGGTAGATTTAACTGAAAGGATGATTCCAAGAGGTGTCAGGCCTGATATAGTCACGTACAATGCTTTGATGGATGGATATTGTTTGGAAAGGAGATTACAGGAAGAAAAGAAGGTATGTGATTTGATGGTTGCTAAGGGTGTTAAACCTGATGCTCATAGCTACAACATACTGATTAATGGCTATTGTAGGGAGCGAAGGATGGATGATGCCCAAATTTTTTTCGTGAAATGTGTAATAAAGGATTAAATCCCAACACTGTCACTTACAACACTCTTATAGGTGGCTTGTGCTGTGTGGGGCTGCCTCTTGTCGCATTGAATCTTTTAAATGAAATGCAATCTTGTGGACTAAAGACGGATGTTATGACATATAATATTATGTTAGATGGTTTATACAAAAATAAATGCCTTTCTAGGGCAATGGACTTATTTTAAGAGATGGAAGATTATGGGTTGTATCGCAACATTACAACTTACACCACCCTCATTGACGGTATGTGTAAGGCTGGGAAACCTAGAGCTGCTAGTGAACTCTTTGATAGTCTTCCTAGCAAAGGTTTGCAACCTAATCTCCGTACGTATAGTATTTTGATTAATGGATTATGAAAGGAAGGGATGCTAGGAGAAGCAAATGAATTGCTCAGAAGAATGGAAAAGAGTGGTTGCTCGCCTGATGGTTGCACTTATAATGTTATGATCCAACGATTCTTTCAAAATAATGACAAATTGAGGGCAATGCAACTTGTTCGTGACACGGTTAATAAGGGATTCTCTGCTGATGCATCTACAATTGCTTTGTTGATGGATGCTCTGTCCAATGATGAATTAGGCCAAATCAATTTTGAAAATGTTTCATAGAGTTGTGTAATTTGTCTCCAGTTTTGAATGTGAGGTAGAAATTTTAACCTTATGGTGTGCTAAAGAATCAAGATTTTGGAAGAAAATTTGCTTCATTGAGAGGAAAAAGTACTCGATTTGTGTTTAAGGATGAAAAATGAGATAAAATAAGTATATGATATGGGATCGCAGTATAGCTCTGGAGCCAATTGGGATCGAATTTCTCATAATAATGTAGAGATGGTGTAAAGGGCCTTCAATCAAATTCCTCCAATATTTAGCTAAGAAGAATATTTGTATGTACTTCATGATGAGTTTCCATTTTATATTGATCTTTGATGGTGTTATAAAATCATGAATCATATGGATTTTATTTTTTGGGCTGTTGGTTGTGAGGCTACTAGGGTGCTTCATATTGTAGAGGTTTTGGATGGTGCCAACCTAGTTGGGATCATCCTTTGCCTCGTGATGATATGAACCTACATCTTTTATCAGTTCTTGTTATTCGTACTATGTATTTTCATTTTGATTAATATATTTAGAGCCTCGTTGGAGCCTTTTGCTTAAAATTTTTGCACCTATTTACTATACTTGCGAGTTTAATCTTAGAAATAGTTGAGTTAATATAATTATTGAATGGTGATTACCGAGCCACCACATTTGAGTTGATAAAAAATCAAATGCTTTGCTATTATATAACTCTCCTACGCATTCATTAGTGACTACCCCTTACGCACACTTTTATTGGTACAAAAATGGCCACCGGCTTGTGACATTTTAAGAAGAAATCTTACCTTTGTATAATTCATATAAGCAGTCATTAATTAACTTCCCATTAGGCACACTATTGTTGGTAAATAAATGCCAAAAATACACATCGCATCGCTACAACACACCAATATGCGAAACACAAAACCCCAATTTTGAGTTATTGCATTATGCTTATATCACGCGTTTTAATTGTCTTGTTTGTTGGGCATGCATATCTGAGTTTTCGTAGAGTTTTATGAGAATTCACTAAACTTAAAACTATTATTTCTTGTATTTATGAATCTCGTTATTCATTACCTGAATATGCTTGTTTTCCATTCATTGTGATGATATGAGAGTTCCTTCATAATGTGACACATTTATTTGTTAATCACTTTTTTTATCGAAGAAATTTGAAATTCCCAATGCAATTTTGACTACAAGAGGTTAACTGCATATAAATCTGAAAAATTGACCGACTGCTACTTTTTCACAGTTAAGTTGACTTCGTAGATAAAATATGCTCTATTTTTCATTTTGTGTTGAGTTCTGTGAAGGCCTGTATAGACTAAATTTGTGCAAGATAGGTGCTTTATGTACACGTTAGTGTGTTTTATTGACGTAAACCACCCGTCAAAAGGCTCCTAAATTATCTAACATCAATTTAAAGAGAGAAACACTTTTTTCAATTGTCAAAATTTAAGTCTGCCTCAAATGAGGCTCACAAGTGGGTATTTTAAAGGGAGGAGTAGCTTAGGCTCCAAGTTAAGGCACTAATTACAAAAATGCCACTATTACTCTTTACCTCTATATAATAAAGCAAAAGAAAGAAAAATATAATAACAAAATAAAAGAAAATGAAATGACTAAAAATCCCTAAAATAGGGATCCATTTCCATCAATCTCTCCAGCTTCGAAAAGCTCATCCACAAGCGTAGGAGACGAACGATAAGAAAGAAACACAACCATCAAATAGCTCCTCACTAGGAAGAAGAGTCATCCTAAAAAACGCTCCTTGTACCTGCTTGTCATAAATCCCGGGATAATAAGAACATAATCCAAATGTGGCCGACCAACAAAATCGCGATCCGAGATTCCCGCGATGAACCTCCTTAATGCTATGCCGCGAAAAATTTCCTCCGAGCGCCGATCAAAAGCTACCATGAATGGGTCCACATACCCACCACCAAAAACATCTCCAATATCCAAATCATCCCCAAGAGAGATAACCTCCGATCCAACCTCAACAAAATCATCATCCCCTCTCTCATAGATTGAAAATAAATCTCCTAAATCAAATGTTTCCGGCTCACGAAAGTGCGTGCGAGTCACCCAACCATCCTTATCAAAAATATCAAAAAAATTCCCAATACTAATTCAATTTCGTCGTTTCTATCTTTCTTGCAATCAACTGACTTGGGAGGGGATTTTTTTATCATTGATTTGACTAGATCGGGTGAGTGAGGATGGAAGAATGATTGGGTGGAGCAACCAATCTTGGACTAGCCGCTGGTGATCTTGAATTGAATAGTTAATCGGGGAGAACACGTAAATTTTTTTATGATTGGGTTGGGGTTTTGAAAAATGGGTGGTGGGTTGGGGGATTCGGGTTGGTGGTGGAGGGATTTTGTAGGGTTGGAGGATAGAGTTTGTGATTGGATTGTAAAATGCTAGGTGAAACCCTAGAAGTGGATTGTCTTGGATCTTGAATGGAGGGTTTATGGAATGGATTTGGGTTTGGGGGTAAATTAGGGTTCAAGATTTGGGTTTTCGGGGTGGTGGGTTTGGTGTAGAGGGTGGGGTATGGTAAAGGTTGTGTGTAGGGATTTCTAGGGTTAGGGTTAGGGTTTTTAAAATGGGTATATATTTGTTGTTGTGATTGTACCCACTCTCTTGTTCGTTTTTGAATCTCTTCTTTTAGTTGTTTGGATTTCTTGGGAGCCATTGAAGAGTAGCGTACGAATTTGATACAAAATACACCGATACACTAACACTAATGTGGAGTTTCACCCGCTCTGATACAATTCGACGTAAACCACCCGTCAAAAGGCTCCAAAATTATCTAAATACCATTTTAGAGAGAGAAGCACTATTTTATATTGTCAAAATTCAATTCTACCCCAAATGAGGTTTACAAGTGGGTTTTTAAAGGGGAGGAGTAGCTTAGGCTCCAAGCTAAGGCACTAATTACAAAAATGCCACTACTACTCCTTACCTCTAAATAATAAAGAAAAAGAATGGAAAATTCAATTACAAAATAAAAAGAAAATAAAAGAAAATAAAATGACCAAAAGTCCCTAAAATAGGGATCCATTTCCATCATTTATATTTTAAATCTATAATTTTTTTCAAACATTATATTTATTGATGATTACCTTAAAAGATATTATTATTATATGGGATAGATAGGTCTGTTTAAGACTTATCGTGTCATAAAATGTTTACTCAACATAAAAAATTATATATATGCATTATATTATTGCATGTGTTTTTGTTAAAAAACTGTTTATCAAAGTAAGTGTTTGTGTGTGGATGTATGGTACATGGAGTGAACTTGGGAGGGCTCGTATTTACACGCCCAACTCTAGGGAAGACGAGTGAGACCTTTAGAGGATGTCATTTAGATACCCAAAGGCCCATCATTGAGCAACGATCAGCCGTGAAAGCATCGTTCGCCACCTTTGATACTATGAAGGCTATACACCGAGCGAGGCAATAGAGGCACAAAACGACAAAACCCTTGTCTTTGGGTTTGCTAGAATGACATCCCCACCATAATAAAATTCCTTGGGGGCAACCACCTCTTACTGAAGTCATTCTCATTTAGGGACTGCCCCCTCAAAAGGTGCAACATCGACCAATCGACTCTCGTTCTATGATTTCAGCCCCTACCGAATCCCAACACTTGGGGTATGGACCAAAATACTAGAGATGAAGAGTGGCTTCAATAACCAGCACCGGGGCCCCTAACCTTAGTCAACTACGAAAGAGGATCCAAAGTTGAGGTTCAATCGTGTTCACTATTGATGACCATTTTTTCTCCACACGAACCTAAGAGTGATTCATCGTTTGTGCCAACACACAAGCCTAAAAATGATAGTCTGAAGGTTAAGCTTATGAAGAAGAAGGCCTGAAATGAAAGGTCAAGGAAATGCTGAAGGGTTATGTTACTTATACTATTATAGTATAGTTCATTGACTAAATAAGAGGGGATGTGAGCTATTAGCAGTAGATTTGTTCTATTTATTAATTTCAGTTGTCAGGTCTAATTTGTTATGAACGGAGTGCAAAACTTGTTGAAGTGTTTTTTGGGGGATAAAGATGTTGTAAAGGTTCGATTGGTGGAGTAGAAGAAGATTGTTGGAGAGAAAGGTTGGGGATAAACCCTCCAACCATCTCTTTCTGTGTGTATGACTGGCAATATGATTTCGCATTGACTTCTTAAACCTTAAGACTGAACAGTGATGTTGAATAACTATTCACGGTGCTTTAGAAAGATAAGATTGTACTACAAACTCACTCAATTATGTCATCTTAAAAACTACTCATTCTCAATCTCAGTCTCAATCAATCGCATATATTACTTATTCTACTACTTATTCAAAACCTCATCCAACCTGCTTTAACAATTTTGTCACAAACTAATGCAAAATTGGGTTTAATACTCTTCAAGATGCCTTAGCGTTGTATGATCAAACGGCTCAGATGACACCCTTGCCCTTCATTGTCTATTTTAATCACTTGTTAGGGGCCATTGTCATGATCAAACACTATACCAAGGTTATTTCCCTCTTTAAACAAAACGAGTCATTGAAAATAGTTAAGGTGGATCTTTATAGTCGTAATATTTTGATCAACTCTTACTACCATCTCAATAGGATCCATTTGGGTTTCTCTCTTTTGGGAGGAATCTTCAAACTTGGTTATCAATCGGATTGTACCACAGTCAATACTTTGATTAGAGGGTTGATTAGTGAGGATATAATGAGTGAGGATGTACACTTGTTTAATCAAATGGAGATGAAAGGGATCCAACCCGATGGCATAACTTATGGGACCATTATAAATGGGTTACGTAAAATAGGTAACACTAGCGTGGCTATGGGATTGATTAAGAAGATGGAAGAAAGAAATTTTGGGGTTAATGTTGTTGTATATAGCACAATTATTGACATTCTTTGTAAGGATAAACTAGTGGATTAGTCTTTAGACCTCTTTTCAGAAGTTGTCCGTAAAGGCACTACTCCAGATTTCATAGCATACATCTTTCTTGGGCCATGGTCTTCATAATTCAGGTCGGTGGAAAGACTTTACGAAATTGTTGAATGAGATGGTGAACCAAAAAATAAATCTTAATGTGAGAACTATCATTATATTAGTAGACGCACTTTGTAAAGAAGGCATGGTTGAAGAAGCGGTGGATTTAATTGAAATGATGATTTAAAAAGGTGTCAGGCCTAATATAGTCACGTACAATGCTTTAATGGATGGATATTGTTTGAAAAGGAGATTGAAGAGAAAAAAAAAAGGTATTTGATTTGATGGTTGCTAAGGGTTTTAAACCTTATGCTCATAGCTATAACATACTGATTAATGGATATTATAGGGAGCGAATGATGGATGATACCTAAAGAGTTTTTGATGAAATGTCTCACAGATGATTAACTCCATACACTGTCAATTACAACACTCTTATAAGTAGTTTGTGCCGCGTGGGGCAGCCTCTTGTCTCACTGAATCTTTTAAATGAAATGCGAGCTTGTGGCCAAACCCCGGATCTCGTGATGTATACTACTCTGTTAGATGGGTTAAGCAAAAACCAATGCCTTTCTAGGGTAATAGGCTTACTTCAAGAGATGGAAGATTGCGGGATACATCTTGACATTATAGCTTACAACGCTCTCATTAATGGTATGTGTAGAGCAGGGAAACCTAAAGTTGCGAATGAACTCTTTGATAGTCTTCCTGGAAAAAGTTTGCAACCTAATGTTCGTACGTATACTATTTTGATTAATTGATTTTGCAAGGAAGGAATGCGAAAAGAAGCAAATGAATTTCTTGGAAGAATGAAAGAGAGTGGTTGTTCACCAAATACTTGCACTTATAATCTTATTATCCAAGGATTTCTTTTAAATGATGACAAATTGAGGGCAATGCAACTTGTTCGTGAAATGGTTAATAAGATATTCTTCGTTGATGCATCTACAACTACTTAGTTGATGGATTCTCTGACCAATGATGAATTAAGTCAAATCAATTTTGAAAGTGCTTCATAGAGTTGTACAATTTCTCTCCCGTTTTGAATGTGAGGTGAAATTTTTGATCTTATGGCATATTAAAGAATTAAGATTTTGGAAGAAAAGTTGTTTCAATGAGATGAGGAAAGTACCTTGTTTGTGTGTAACCCAGATGAAAATTGAGATAAATGAAGTACCTGATTTGAGATTGTAGTATAGCTCTGGAGCCTAGTGGGATCAAATTCCCCCTAACCATGTAGATATGGTGCAAAGGGGCTTCAATTAGATTTCTCCTATATTCAGCTAAGAAGAATATTTATATGTATTTCTGGATGAGTTTTCGTTTTGCATTTATCCTTGATGGAGTAATAAAATCATGGATCATATGGATTTTCTTTTCTGGGGTATTAGTTATGAGGCTACTAGGGTGCTTCATATGATATAGGTTTTGGATGGTGCCAAACTAGTTGGGATTTTTTTTATGCGTAGTGATGATATGCACCTTCCTCTTTTTTCTGTTCTTATTCTTACTATGTATATTTCATTTTGATTAATATATTTAGAGGCTTATTTGAGCCTTTAGCTTAAACACAGTCTGCATCCATTAAACTTTTTTACTTGCTAGTTTAATCTTAGAAATACTTGAGTTAATATAATTTTTGAGTGGTGATTACTAGACCACCACATCTGAGTTGATGGAAATTCAAATGCTTTACCATTATATAATTCCCTAAAGCATTCATTGGTGACTACCCCTTAAGCATACTACTATTGGTACGAAAATGGCCATCGCACTTGTCAATTGATGGAAATTCAAATCACTATGTGACAATTTCTCATTAATGAAGTGTGCACTCATTATTGATTATTAGTAGGGCAGAACCGTGAACCCAATTTCCTCCCTAATTGCTGTTTCCATTGTTTTGAGATTTGACGAGGTGAACCGTACCTAGACTTTACAACCAGTCAACCTAAGGGTCCATTTGATTCGTGATGAAATATTTTTTTATCATGTTAAAAAATAATTCACCTAGATAAAATATGTGTTTGGTTGTGCATTTAACATGGTGAAATAAAATAAATATGGTAAAAAGTGAGGTGAAACTTTAACCATTTTAAACCATGGATAAAGTGAATAATTTAAGAGGTGAAAGCAACGAAATTTATCTTATTATCAGACTAACCTTTCTTATTTTCACATGCAACTATCACACATTCATTTCTCCCTCTCAATTAACACGATCATTAAATATTCATTAAATTTGTTTTTTCAATTTCATTTTTTTATTTTAAAAAAAACTAAAAACTAAAAAAAAACTAAAAAAAATAATTAAAAAAATAAACAAAAATAAATAAAATAGCTATTCTTACACCCTCTATGACTTTCCTCACACCCTTTTCAATATTTAAACAATAAAAGACCAAAAGACCCTCTATGCATATATGATTTGTACAAATATAATCTTCTGCCCCAAAATCTATTACTTAAAAAAAAACATAATATTATGAAAAAAATAAAAACATAATACTTTGAAAATAAAAATCCTAATATTCAAGAAAATTAAAATTTTAATATTCTGAAAATATAAAAATTATAAAAGTTATTTTTTCATTTAAAAAACATTATGTTATTTATTTAAAAAACTTATTATTTATTTATTTAAATGGACGTTGATAAAAAACTGTTTCTTTATTTATTTAAAAAAATGGACATTCTTTTTACCATTTCTAGTTAAAAACTGTTTCTTTTATTTATTTAAAAAAACGGTTTCGCTATTTATTTTTCAGTTAAAAATTGTTTCTTTTACTATTTTAAAAATAATCTTTTTACTATCTAAAATAATGGTTCGCGTCAGCGGTATGTATAGGCAGTCCGTCCACCTATACATACCGCTGGCGTGGACCAACATATTAGAAAAAATGCTTCGCGCCAGCGGTATCTATAGGTGGTCATACCGCTGCCGCGAACCATATTTTTTTTAAATAGTAAAAGTATTATTAATAAAATAGTAAAAAAAACAACATTTTTTAACCAAAAATAAATTTTGTAAAAAAACACTTTTTTAAGAAGACAGATTCTTAAGAAAAACAAATTTTACGTTTCATGTACAGTTTTTTAATAAAAAAAATAGATAAGATTTTACGTTTTATAAACAGAATTTTTATTGAAAATATAAATTGTTGTTTTTTATCAAATGTATTTATTTTAGTTGGAGGTGAAAAAATTGGACATTTAGATTTTATAAATCTAAGGGCACAATTGTCATTTATTATCCAAAAGTTGTGGGGGGAAGACATGGAGTGTATGGGAAGGGAATAGCTATTCCCATAAAAAATTATAAAAAATAAAAATAAATGATTATTTGTTTGGTGCAAGGTAATGTGTTCGGAATTTTTTTTACTAATTGAGGTGGTTTCATAGTTGGGAACTGTTTTTTTCATAGTTGGGATTTTTTTTTAAATTCTTTTAATTGGGACTCTTTTTTTTTCATAGTTGAGACTTTTTTTTTTAATTTTTATTTTTAAATTGGCGCTGTTTTTTAATGTTGAAAACTGTTTTTTTTTAATTGGGAACTGTTTTTCTTGATTGGAGTTGTTTTTTCATTGTTGAGAACTATTTTTTTTTAATTGTGGACTATTGTTTTTACAGTTGGGACTCTTTTTTTTTAATTGGGATTATTTTTTACAATTGACAGTTTTTTTCATTGTTGCAAACATTTTTTTTCAAATTGGTACTGTTTTCTTTTTTAATTAGGACTGCTTTTTTTAAACCTTTTATACTTATTTGTCTTGCATATTATGTGTGGGGGTGGGGCTGGGGGGAGGGAATTGTGTAAAATTTGAGTTTAAGGTAAATGATTTTTTTCTAATGGCCATTGACAGTTGTGTGATGAAAATCAAATAATTAAATATAACTATTTTTGTGTGCATTTTGAAATATGGTGGTAATATGGTCATTTTATTTTTTCACCATATTCATCTTGACCATCCAAACGACAAATGGTGAAAACGTTAAATTTTTCTCCTAGTGAAAACTCGACCAATCAAACGGAGATGGTGAAAACAAAACTACCATGCTAATAATTCACATTTTACTTTTAACACGTTGAAAAGTATTTCAACACGAACCAAACGGACCCTAAATAAGTTGTAAAGTTATCTCTCTTAGACTTTAGAACTACCTCCACATTCTCTTTTATTTAACCCTTTCATTTAACCCTTTCTTTTGCCTCTAAAGCACCATGTGTACTCTGTCTCTTACCCTTCCCTATTCCGTCTCTTTGTATTCTGAGCGAGCATTCTTTATAAAGAGCTTCCAGTCATTCTCCACAGGCGCCATTCTTCCTCCTTTGTCGATGTCGCTATTATTCCTTCTCCATCGTCGTTGTCAGGTACCATTTCATTTTATCTCAGCTAAATAACGCAGCTGGGACAAATTGTTATTATGTGTTATTTAGTATATTGGGTACGTTACGGGTTTGAAAATTGTGGAGTTTTATGTGTGTTTTGGGAGGGTATGCCATATGTTAGCTTGTTATTCTTCTTTAATCAATGCAATCACTCGTTCCAAACATACCCATCATATAGAATACCCATTTGTTAGGTTGAGGTTTATTTGATTTCAAAAATACCCAACGTAATGATCAAACAGAAATTTATGTGTGATTGTGTTCATTTTTTGGGTCAAGATATAACTTAAATTATTAATGTAAATACGATTTTATGAAAAATATATATTTTTGCATGAAATTTTTTATTATATATGCAATTTTTGGTGATATAAATGTGTAAATTTTATCTTTAATATACGTATATTAAGTTTATGCATACACTAATTTATAAGGTATACAACAAAATAATATAATTTAGATAAATAATAACACGCATCGCGTGGCCTACATGCTACTGTATATAAACAAGCTTTCATTTTAAATAGATGTTATATGTTAAGTTTCATCCACCTCCTCTTCATATTCTCCCTTATATATCAAAAACAAAGTTATATTTTTTTGTGCCTCAAAACAAAAAATTCGACCACGGGGGGAGAAATTTTGGTGAATGGTAATCAATTTCTTTTAGTTAATTATTAATTTTTTGATAAAAAAAATATTTACAAATATTACTAATAAAATGTATAAATAGATGTATTTTGTACATATATACGGCTAAGAATTGTAAATGTATCCATAAATAAGAACTAATATTGACTTTTAAGGATTTCCATATATATGCCAAGTAATTATTATATTTTCACTAGAGGGGTGACTCTTAATATTTTTCGAAAAAATTTGAGGGAGCAAACTCTATAATATTATAAACATCTTAAGAAAATACATGTATAATAAGGAAATTTTTGCCCCAACAATTAATTTGGACCAATCCCCAAATAACTCTTGTTTTTATTTTTCTTCCTTTTACTTGTAGTTTACTCTTATTTTTCTTAATTAGTATGTATAAAAATTTTCAGGTTTTCTATAACTGCTTAGTTATTTCTTTATGTTTCCATAATTAGTTATTTCGCATGAGTTCCCCATAAAAGTTAAACAAGAGGTCCTACAGCAGCCCTACAAAGTTCAATTACCAAAAGGCCAACTATTAAAAAAAAATTAATTAAAACAATGTTTATTACAAACATCTTTAATAAAATACAATTTTATTAAAAAAAACGTTTTTTTTTCTTGATAAAAAACTGTTTGATAAACAAAAATTATATCATGTTCATGTTAGATTAAAAAATAAGATTTAATATATTGTCACATTTATTTTGGTCGTGTTAGATAAACAAATGAGAATCCATGTCTTATCGTGTTGTATTTTAATTAGACTGTGTTCATGTTAGATAAAATAAAATATTAACATTTTTTTTCTTTTCAAATTCAAGAACCATTTATTCCATTTTTCTATTTATGGTGCCTTTTTAACATAATCTAATTATTTTTAATTTGAGTCATATTCGTGTTAAGTGAAAAAATAATATTTTATGGCATGCCGCGTTTTAACTAGGTCGTGTTCGTATCTTATCTTTTTAAAGTTTGTGGCATGTCGTATTGTTTCGTGTCAATATTATTTGTGTTGCTTTTCTATTAGCCAAATAAAAAATTAGATTTCATGTCGGACATCATTTTTAGTTGATCGTTTTTGTGTTGGGTAAAAAAAAAGATTTTGCATCGTATTGTTTTTATTTGGTTGGTGCTCGTTTTAGATGGAGAAATTTTTTTGTCACGTGTCGTGTCTCTTTTTAATTGAGTCGTGTTCTTGTGTTGTTTTAAAAAAATGATTTTAGGATAAAAAAGAGGTTTTTACTTTTTTTTAATAGTTCATTTTTATAAATTATATAATATTTTTTATAGTCCTTGTTTTTTTTATAGTTCATTTTTTTAAATTATGTATATAATTTTTCGGGTAAAAAAGAGGTTTATATCTTTTTGTTAGCGACAAAAATGGAAAGAATTAATCATAAGGGTATAAGAATCTTTAACTTTTATCTGGAAAAAAAGTGGAGTGTTAAAAGATATTTTGGAGTGTTAATAGCTATACCCATAGCTTTTGAGTATTTACATCACTTTTTGGACAGAGAATGATTTTTAATGGAGTAAAGGATTCGAAGAGTTTGTTTGTTACTTTTTATTTGTTAGAGTAAGGGATTCTAAGAGTTTCAATTCTAAAAACCTCTCCATCTACCACACTCAACTCCTTGTCCCAATCCAATCCCGTCTCTAAACCTCCCCTATATATAATAGGACTCTTATATTTCACCCCGTCTATATTTCATATTAGTTTCGGATCCAAACGCTATTCACATACTTACAAGGTAAATTCCCAACCCACAAACCAAATTTCATTCTTATATATACAATTAGATTAAAATTCTTGATACACTCGTATATTGAACTTTATTTCAGATCTATATATAGAGAGAAAAGATGTGTTGCGGTGGTAAAACTTGCATGACAATCACATGTTTGGTGCTGGTGGTTATAGTCATCGGGAATATGCTCGGATTTGAAGTTTTCGAGTTTGGGCTTAAGATGCTGGAGAAACTTTTGCATTATTATAACGCTGATGAGAACAAACATGATGATGAGAAGGAATCTGATTCTTCTTCTTCGAGTTGGTGGTGGCCTTTTGGTAATTGAACTTTTTAGGGCTGCTGCAGGACCTCTTGTTTAACTTTTATGGGAAACTCATGCGAAGGTTTGAGATTATCAAAAAAATAAAAACCCTTGTTTAACTTTTATGGGAAACTCATGCGAAGGTTTGAGATTATCAAAAAAATAAAACTTTCACGATGGAACAAACATGATGCATGCGATTTTTATTAATTGGTCCTCTTTAGTATATATGCAGTCAAGTATGTCATCTTCGTTTTTGTTTCCTTTAACAGGTTCAATAAAAAAATATTCTATTAAAATATATATAGTGAATATTTAAGTCCTTTAAACATTTTTTAATACACAATTAATCCAAATATTTTGTTTCAAAAAGTCCTTCAAACATCCATTTAAGTAATATTCTCTTTTTTTTTAAAGTCCGCGCTAGCGGAACGTGAACTTTGTGGAACAAATAAAAAGACTTGAAATAAACGTGTATTAAAAAATGTTCAAGGGACTATTTGATATATTCCTCGATATTTAATACTTGTGTAATAAGACTTATTAAGAAAAATTATTTTGAAATGATCGATGAAGACATGTTTTATGTGAATAAGACTGATCGTGTTAATTTCAAATTAATTTTGTGTTATTTCGTATCTTGTCTAGAATTGACACCCGTAATACTCAATTTGTCCCGAATTATGACTAGTAAATTTTTTTAAACATGATTAACAAATCAAATCTTACTGTATAGAAAAAGTGTATGTGATTTTTTAGTTCATCTTTTCTTAATGAATCTAAAGTAGGCAAAGCAACTGCCCTAAGTTGATTAGCTTTAAAAATGTAACTCTCTCAATTAGTTGGAGCATTTGGTAACCAAATCGATAATAATGACTACTTGTGATCCCTTTATTTGGAAGAAAGGAAAATTGAAAGTTGATAACTTTCTTTACATGATCCCTTTAATGGGAAGGAAGGAAAATTGAATTAACTTTGTACACAAAAAAGGAAGCAAACCATCTTCATCTTATTCGATTTGGTTGGAAGGAGGAAAGGTGATTGTTTTTTAAAGTCGTCTTCTATGTTTGGTAGGTATCAAGAAAAACTAAAATATTCATTTTTTTTGGTTATATACATTCTTAAATTAAATATTTGGATGTATTAATATATTACTACAGGGTCAGAAGACTATTTGATGCTCATATTTTCTTATTTTCTTTTATTTTCTGTCCACTGAGTGATACACAATTTAGTGCGCTAGAAAGGAAAAATAATCTTTTCACTTTCAATTATATTTTCTCATCTTTAATCTTCTTTTTACCAAACACGGGTGTTTTAGCAATTCAATCACACGCATATTAGTGTCATGTTAATCGATATACTCAACGTGACAATTCGTATTTTTGAGTCGTGTTTTGGAAAACGCATCACGACAAAGGTTTTCGAAACACGACACAATATGAATTCATGTTATAGTAAATTACATGAACACAGCCCGTTTAAAACATTAAATGACACGACTAACATAATTCTTAAATTTTACACTTAGTTGAACATAAATAAACGCATATATAGGAACGATAACACGAATAAAAACACGATTATCACAACAAGACAAAATTGACATGACTTCACGACTTCTGATATTGACACAAACATGACATAATTTTGTATAAAAAAGGACCTACATACTCAATATATTGTTCAATTTTGGATCAATTTCGTGTCATGTCTTTGGATGTTCTTACCCGTACTTAAATTATACTGACGCGATATAATGTCATATTTTGGGAAACACAGATATACATCTTTTTTTATTAGGCGATGTTTTGAGTGGAACCTCTTAATCTCCACAAATGCTCTGATAAAGAAACAACTCTAAGGGTATAAACAAAAAACTATTTTACAAGTCAAAACTCAATCTAAGGATACTAGTAAAATAGATAAAACTCATTTTCAAACCCAAAATCAAGTCATATTGATAGTCGTGCATTGGCATTAAGGCTTCAGGATATTTTAATCACTTTTAAACTTAATACAACTAAAGTTAATATGAGTATAAATATGGATTACGAAATCAAAAACATCACATTACTTTAAAAATTAAAAAAATTCATACTAATTAAGAAAAAAGGCATTCACTTGTACATATATAAAAAATGAAGTCAGATTTCCCATCTTAGACATGCCATTGTTAAAAGAGGTGTCGATGACAACTATTTTCTTACAATTGGCAAGTATTACTCATTAGACTGACAAAAAAATATGGAGAGGCGAGGTTGGGCTCAGATAAATCAGAGATGTTGGATCTTAATTTGACACTTGCGTTGTTGATTGAATTGAATGACATCAACATCCTAACTCACGGGGGTATCCAAGTGCATAAACACATTGGTAATAATTTCTAATATACTCGACGTCGAAGAAAATGCACAACTAGCAAAATAATGGGATGCTCCGATGTCAAAAAATACTCGTGTATAACTGTTGTAATATAAAACACACCCTTGATAGACTGAGGTTGTGTTGGTCAGTCCGCTTAAAAAACATTAAATACATGTCCATAATGCACATCCCTGCACCTGATCTCCGGGTGGAGGCAATGTCATATACTATGCCACTGGCGGTAATTCGTGGCACTACTGTAATACTATAAGAGCCTAATGATATCCCTGAGGTTGTCCCTACCGAATCTAACCCTCATCATCCTGGAAACCCTTAGGGCATCTCCTAAAGGACTGGTATTACTACCCAAAAGTAAAACAAACTCCATAAAATGGGCGGTCTTGCTGCCCCTACCCCTGTCCCTGGGGTCTATCCTGTTATACCTCTGACCCCGACCCTATAGGCCCTACCTGGGTGACCCTGTCAGCATTGATCATCACCTCTTATAAATATCTTAGGGGTCTAGCCTCTAGGGTGCTTTTGTGAGCCTCCCTGCCCCTAGGCTCACTCACCTATCTCAAATGTCTTTAGCCTCTGATCGGATCTCACTTTATCCTTATTCGACTCTTTCTCTCTCTGAAATTCTCTATGATCCTAACAATGCAGGAATTTAGAATCCACTACCTAGGTGTAAGTAGTAAATCCAGGTTCCCATTAACACCTACTGGAACCTCTAAATCAACCTTCATATAAATTGATCTATCTTTCGAACCTCTGATCCCAGCACATCTGGGGCAAAGTGCCCAAGGCGGTTAAACTCCTGCTTGTACTCAACAACAATATGGTCCTCCTGCTTAAGCCTATCAAAATGGGATCCTAAATATATTTGTTATGTGGGAGGGAAAGATTTCTCCTCAAACTTCACCCAAAAGTCAACAATGGCCATCGACGACCTATCCTCTTCGGTGGTAATAAACTCCCATCAATACTAACCATTCCCCTCTGAAGACGGCAAGCCTCTTACTTTGAATAACCGTGCACTATAATAGATGCAAGTGCCTCTCAACATCAAGCTCCCACTACAATAAGAAAATCCGATCGATAGACCCCCAAAACTCTGGCAAGATGCCAACTATAACAACCCCCATTTTTTCACGTAGCGGCTGGCCAGACATAATACGCCAAAGATGGTGCTTGATATACAATCTATAGCATTCTCAGTATCAAACCAAATAAAATATTTATTCAAGCCAAGAACTGAAATCGAAACTGAATTTAAATTACTATTCATGTCAATAGTAGAATCCAACAATCACAAAATATGAATAAATCCCAACATACTCATAAGTATCTCAAACCAACAAGAAATAAAATATACTTCGGGATTATACCCATACAAAATCCAAATATAAAAATGAAATAACCGAAATGCAATACAACCTAATCTAGAATCAATGAGCAGAAGTCTGACGCGTAATGTGAGACGACAAGGCTTAACTATCCACAGTCCTACTATCCCTATCTAGGAGCACCTGGGGGAGAAATATTTATAATTTTGGGTCAGCGCCCTAACGTGAGCGAGAATTAACTTACTAATTTTATTGTGCAAAAGTACAGTTAATTCAAAGTGTAGATTTCCCATCATTGCTCACATGCACAACATATCTCACCTCTCATCTAAAAGTTATCCTACACGTATAACTATCCAAGTCTCGACAACAGATGATCGATGAATAATAATGATAATATAAGAATGCATTTAACATGATAAGCATGCTGAAATAGAGTTGTCTCTCTTCAAGTTACTATTTTCCAAATTATCCCCGACATACTACCCATAAAATAATGACATCAACATCATACATACTACGTAGTATTGGGCCTGTATTTTATAGTTTACATCTTTAGAATTAAGAAATTATTCCATTTATTTTCATTAATTATATATATGTCTTCATATATACGACACTAAGGCATCTACCAATAGTGTCCCGATAGTGCTCTATCGGTAAGTTCGGAGGAGTCTCCTATCCAACACGGACAATACAATACACATACATTTGAGGCGGTACCTACATAGTACACCATTGCACGACCCATGCCTAATGGTGACACATGGACCCCAACATCAACACTTATCTCTCATAAGTGGCGATGCTACGTAGTGCCTAAATATGACCTACACTACACATAGCCCACCTATGTCGACGTGTGCTCTGGTCCCGAACACGTGTACCCCGATCGATAGGATAGTCCACGAACATAGCTATGTCCACAAAAAATATAGTTACATATTACCATATGTAAAGGTAATTATCCTAATAATTACCCCATAGTTATCCCGTAAAGATAATCCATAAATATTCTTAGTTAGTAATTAACTACAGCGTAAATTATTAACTTCCTTTTCTTTGTAAAATATAATTACCATCTAGTTAATTTAAAATTCTTTTTTATTGGTAACATCACATTTCCATTTTTAATAAATTCCACGGTTATCCATACACGGTCCCACCAACTCGCATGGACTCCTAAAAATACCCCACGAATCCCACAACCTGACTCCCCAGGAGCTAAACCGATTCGGCCAAGGGGCGATCTTCGCCCCTGCTAACTGCGTGTGACCCGATATTTTTGTTTCACTTCGGGATTTACATTCTTCCATACAAATCCAATTCCAAAGGCTTAAACCTTGGGATAATCGTTAATAACAGTCCCCATGACTTAGTTTATGATCTTATGGTTGTTTATACATATTTTTCAACTTGGATTAAGTCCCAAATCACAGAAATTAGGATCATGAAGGTGTTCGTGTTTATTCACTTCTTGTCCATTAATCTCCTAACATCTACTACATGTAGGTGTCCAAATTAAGTCAAAATCTCAAGCTTTAAACAGGGATTAACCCCTTTACATATGAATCATCAAAATCATTACACTAAGGGTCCAAACCATGAATTTTATTAATATAAACCCTTAGAATTCTTCCATCATAAGTTATGGATTTTCTACCTTAACATCAAAATCAAATCTTTCAAGACTGTCATTTAATATCATCATCAAATCATCAAAGTTCCCTAAATCTAGAATTTCTACATGGGACTTCAATACACGATCAATTAAGAAGCAATTTGGACTAAATAAAATAAGTAAGCACTACACCAAAATAGCTCACTTGTTATGATCTTTGATCGTGACAAGTCCAACTTGTCAAGGTCTTTGACCGTGACAAGCCTGGGGGTGACAACTTCCTTTATCATGAACTTGTTATGGTCAAAGATAGTGACAAGTTCATTAGACTTGTCACGATCCTGTCATGATCATTGACCTTAACAAGATTTTTCACGGTCAAAGACTGTGACAAGTCCGTGATAAAACCAAAAAAATTATTATGGTCAAAGACCGTGACAAGTACGTGATAAGTTTATTTGTCAAAGACTTATCATGATTTTTTATCGTGATAATTCGGGGCAGTATGACCACTGCCACTACCCAACAATATATTTGTATATGTTATAGCAAAATTATACATGCCCGAACAACATATATTGAAATAAAATACAAATAATGTACCAAATCATGGCATATATCATACATATTCAAATAAAATAGAAACGCAGATATCCATATCCAAACTAACATGTACCAAAATCAAAAAAATACAAATACAATCCAATATCCAAATATCCAAATAAAAAGATAGAAATAATGTCATGAAGAAGGAGCAGGTCGAAGGAGGAAGTAAGGCCATACGATATATGAATTGAGACACCCCTCAGTATGTTGAACGCCGTACTGTTCGTGCAACCACAAATGTGAGTTCTCCTTTCCCTCCACCACATACGTGACGTGCACTCTTTCCTCAATGTCTTGGAGGGGATGTCCATGAACTGACATATCCGGGAGGAAGCTCGGATCCCTCACCCCTTCGCTATCGGCTCCCCATAATATATATCGAGTAGAAACACGCTTCGCCAACCGATTGTTGACATCGGTTGCTCGACAGGGGTCACGATGGGAAATGGATCATCATATGGCATCGAGTTCGTGCATATCGACGATGAAGTAGTGACGTCTTTTTCCTCGTCCTCGTCTACCTTTAACTACTTCCCCTTCCCCTTCCCCTTGCCCTTTCCCTTGCCCAACTGAAAATTCATGAAGGCGTACATATCTACGACCATCACCTCCAACCTTGATAGCTTAATGTCATGGGTGTCCACCTTATGTGTCAACCCGCTTCTGTTCATCTCCAATCCGATGACCCTTGACTTCCCCACCCATGAGCTCACCCCCTATTCCTCCCCTTGCGATCCGTCCCAAACACTTGGTTGAGTGCATCCGTAGCCAAAGATGCTTTGTCGGTATTAGACTACGACTCATAGACTTCCTTAAGCTTAGCCTGAAAAGACAAAAAGTACACGATTAGTTAATTAAGTAAATAAAAAAAATTATAATGTAATTAGAAAATCAAACATATTTAACTTACAATGGTGGTTGGGACGCTCGGGTCCACCTCATTATCCTTTCCTTTTTTCGTCTGATTGCCACATAGGCATAGAGCCTATGTGGTCTACCCCCAGGGCCACTCCCCGTGTCCTGAGATAAAATAATACAGAATTACTAAGTAATGCAAAGTAATGCTAAATTAGAATAACTAAAATTAAAGAAAAATAAAAAGTTACCATCCTAAGCTCAACATCGGCATAAGACGTCTGCCCGGAGTAGTGTACGTCCAACTTTTCACCCAATTATCCCTCCCCGATTAGCGAGCTGAAAATTTTCGCTCATCGATCTCATTGTCGATAAACTTTTGCCACTGTGCCAAAGACATCGGCTCCCTCGGGGGGGCGGTGTCACCCAATTCAAAATTCATGTCACGCTATTGCCAAACAAACCATATTGGGTCTTTAAACTATGCAAACCAGCCATGGCATGTAAAGTTGTTTGATCTTTCTCATAGCCAGAGTATAACGGATGGCTTGCCTTAAATTTTAAACATTAGTAGTCATCGTCAAGGTTTATCCCGATATCTTCATGAGCACTTAAACCTTGTACATCATCAGTGACCTCATTCTCTTCCACTTTATGAACTCCATATGCGTCATCAACTGAATCCTCTATAATATTATGATATAAATTATCATCCTCCCCTTGTACATCTATCCTACTTATTGAAGGTTGTTGTGAAGGCTGCTCGGGGACAAAAGGAACTTTCGGTTCCCCGTGAAACCCAAATTCGATAACTATCTTGCATACCCCATCTTAACAAATGTAGTTCAATGGTTTTCCACTCAAACACCTTACCGTTCTCACACCTAGTAGACGGACATGTAAACTCTTCATCATTATGACATCTCTTTGCGTATTTCACGAATTTATTAGCACCTCTACGAAATACATTCCCTAATCTATTTGTCTCACCCATCCAATATTTATATTTAGGATATCCCATCACACCTACTACAAACAATCACCTATTGTGGGTAAGAAGCGTATATTCGTGGATTAGCATAAAAAAAAGTGTGAATATTCAAATTCAAATTCAAATTCAATTTTAATTTGAAATTGAAATTAAAATTAAAATTCAAGTTATAATATTAATTCCTAATTCCTCCAACTCCTCTAAAGGGTGAGTGGTCCTATCCCATTTAAGACCGCATCTTTTTGTAATATACTTAACAACTCATGCACATTGGTCTAATTTGAGGAAAATTCAAGATCATATCCCCATAGTTCTCCAAGTACACGACATAGATTCGCAAGTGTGAGTGTTATTTCAATTTATCAATTGAAATAATACTTAACATCGCATCATCTAGTAATTACCCAGAGAACATTAAGATACGACTGCAGAACTTCCTCCAAAAGTAACAAGTTTAAGCCACTAAGAATATTATTATATAGAACATATGCAGTCCCAAACTGTCCAAATAGGACAATCCGATAGATCTCATTACAGGGGTAATGACTCTCGAACGGGTCTAAGGTCTATTGAATGCGTACGCATAAGAACTAAAAGGTAAGTATCTATGCGCACTATATGTAGTTTAAAGTATGTTTCATTTAATTTAAAGTATGCATAAGAACTAAAACTTATACTAATTTATACCAATATCAATACCAATTCAAATTCAATTTCGATTTATACCAATATCAATACCAATTAGAATTCAATTTCAATTTAGAGAAACAAGTCATGTAGTAATACAATGTATACCAAAACTTAAATCCACTGGAGTTTAGGGATAAAGTTGCATGTTTTTAAAAGTTCAGGAAGTTTAGTGTGACAAAGAAATTTGAGGTAAAGGTTTGTAGATGAAAGGGAAATATTTTGGAGAAGTCTTGTGGAGGAAGAGTTGTGGAAAAAGCGATTTGAAGAACCCAGCCTCGTATTAGTTTTAATTTATAATGATTAGGAGTTTTAATGCTAATAGAATCCAATTTAAACTAAAAAAATAGTTTTCCCGTTAGTCACAACGTTTTTTTAGCGTTTTATGTTATAAGGACTCTTTTTAGAGAGTTTTATGCTATAAGAACTCTTCTAAACGATCCAAGACTTATATATACTCATATTAGGAGTCTTTTAAGATAGTTTTCGAATTTTAAATTAATTTAATTAATTATCGAATAAAATTATGAGTTGTTACAATTTGACTACACGATAAACAACACCCTCCCCAGCAGAGCCGAAATTACAAAACACTCCCCGCACAAAACTCTTTTGGTCAACAAAATTAACCTAGGTCCATTGAATTGACCTTAACCCACTAAATCAGTCATTTCAGTGATTAGGTTCGTTGAATTGACCTTGGCCCCTAAATTGTTCATTTCAACCCTTAGGTTTGCTGAATCAACCTCGACCCACTAAGTCATTCATTTTAATCCTTACATCCACTTAATTGACCTTGACATGCGAAATCGTTCATTTCAACCTTTAGGTCCGCTAAATTGACCTTGACCCGCTGAATCAATCATTTTAACCCTAGGTTCGCTGAAGCGACCTCGATTTGCTGAATCAATCATTTTAACCATTACGTCCGTTGAATTGAGCTTGACCCATTGAATCGATCATTTCAATCCTTAGGTCTGCTGAATTGACCTTGACCCACTAAATCAGTCATTTTAACCCTTAGATATGTTGAATTGACACTGCCCTACTAAATTAGTCATTTCAACTAGGTCCACAAAACCTCGATCTTCTAAATCGGTCATTTTAACCTTTAGGTTCGCTGAATTGACCTCAACCCGCTGAATCGATCATTTTAATCTTTAGGTGCACTAGATTGGCCTTGACCCACTAAATCGGTCATTTCAAGTCCTTGGGTCCACTGAATTGACCTTGACCCTTTGTATTAGTCATTTCACTCTTTAGGTCCACTGAATTTACATTGACCCACAGAATCGATCATTTCAACCCTTAGGTCCGTTAAATCGACCTCGACCTGCTAAATTAGTCATTTTAGTTATTAGGTCCGCTGAATTGAACTTATCTCATTGAGTCGGTCATTTTAACCCTTAGGTCCGCTGAACTAACCTCAACCCTCTGAATCAGTCACTTCAACTCGTTAGGTCCCCCAAGCTGATCTCTACCCTCTGAATCAGTCATTTCAACTCTTTAGGTCCACTTAATTAACCTAGGTCGGTAGAATCGACATCGGCCCTCTGAATTGGTCACCTCAACTCTTTAGGTTTGTAGAATCGACCTCGACCCCCTGAATCGGTCGTTTCCACTCCCTAGGTACGCAGAATAAAATTTGATCCTCTTAATCAATCGTCATTACCCTTTAGGTCCACATAATCGACCTCAAGCCTTTAACCAACCACCTTCTAACCCCCATCAGTGTTCCCAATCTTTGAACATCGATGAGGTGTTTATCTTTTGATGGCTTTCGCTTATTTCAAGCTCGCACATTAAGGGTATCTGTAGACACCCCCATCCTAGTATCCCCTAAGAACCTCCTTAGGTTTCTGACACTTCTTCTCCCACCGTAGACCTTAGGTTCCACTCTGAGACATGATCTAGAGGTCATGGGGAATTTTTGGTCCCCATTTGACCTCGGTCAACTCATCGACTAGATCAAAGCTTAATGAAATCTTTTAGGGCTATGAATCCGCTTTCTAATGGTCCAAATTGTGCACGAATCGGCCTCATGGTTCACACGAATGTGCCTTTTTACTCCGAGACCTGATCTCGAGGTCATTGGGAAATTTTGGGCCCTGTTTCACCTTATTCAACTCTCCAAACCAAGAAAATACCAATGAAATCTTATAGAGTTCAGAATCCCCATTCCAACGGTCCTTACCATTTGCGAATTGGCCTCGTGGTTTGCACGAACATTCCTTTTTACTGCGAGACCTAATCGAGAGAACACCAGGCACTTTTTAGCCCTTTTTTTACCTTAATTAACTCTCCAACCTGAGAAAATCTCAATGAAATCTTGTAAGGCTCTGAATACCCTTTCCATCGGTCTATTGAAATATATCCTGACCATTTGATTGAATCGTAACCCAGGCATGTTAGCATGGAAACACTTAATTACCATTTAAAACAAGAACAAGCACGATCCAAAAAATTTACAGTCTTAGCTTTCTCGCTATGAACTTGAAAAATAAACTCACTTGACTGTGTAACATTCCACCCCTACCAATTACTAGTAACTCATTCAACCTCTTGTTCATCTCAGGACACAATATCATTGTCCATTTATTTGATTCTTGACATCTTCTAGAGATTTGGTTCATCATTGTAATTTGAATAGTTTCAACCAATTGTGCTATTAGTAAATATCTAGCTTCTTTAATCCAAGCATTGAATGACCCAGTCACATTCGAATACATCTCCTCATATCTACGTCCACTGAAAAATGCACAACAAAGATGCTTATCCGGATAATTTTGCAAGAAATCCCTCATCAAACCACCTCCCTCTTTTATCAATTCATTTCGATATTTCAGGTAAGATAGTTGTAGAAAATGCACACATGTTAAACATTTTCATCATTTTCTCCTTAAAATTTGAAGTGAATCCACGATACCTATCCCGTATGTTTTTTTGAAGATGATAAAGACATAAAGCATGTGGAGAGTTTGGAAAATGTTTTGGAACATCATCCAAAATTCCTTGATTGTGATGTGATATAAATGTTACCTCTCTCCCCATAGGATTTAAAACCTCCCCAAGATATTTCATAAACCAATTCCAATTACTCTCATTTTCAGCATCAACAATAGCAAAAGCAACTGAAAATAAACCTGTAAAAAGTTTAAAACAAAAAATAATATTAGAAAAATTGAACAATCAAGAATATATATATGCGAATATGTTTCCACACTGATAAAGTCACTAAAAACTGTACAGAATAAATAAAGTCACTATTAGCAGAAAAATTATTTTCAAAATCGTTTCATTTTAAGACAATTTCAAAAATATTTTAATGCAATGTAATAACATTAAAATCTAATGATTTGCAAAGCACACTGAACAAAACATAGTAATTGAATAATAGAAAATCAATAACATACCTTGATCACCATTTTTTGACGTGGCAGCCAACAATGCCCCTTTGTATTTACTATACAAATAGTTCCCATCGAAGAATAGTATTGGTCTACAATACTGAAATCCTAGTACACAAGACCCAAAGCTTATGAACAATCCCTTAAATCGAAAATCAGCAACATCACGCTCAATAAAACAGAAAGAGCTTGGATTGGTTTCAATTAATCTGTTGCAATATGACATTAATTCGCCGTAAGATTTCTCCTCATGCCCATGTAACTCAACAGTAGCAAGTTCTTTTCCTTTCCACGCTAAATGGTAAGATATATCAAACCCGTATTCTCTCTTAAAGCTACTCATTATGTCAATTGGAGCCTAATCGAGGGCTTCTCACGAACTTCATTTAAAAACACAGATGAAACAATTTGAGAAGACATCATTTCACTTCTTGACTTACGAACACGGCTCCTACAAGTGTGCACATTATACAATGTTTGAATATAGAAAACAACATTCACAACATTCACAGATGCATGCACACGCCAGCTACATACAATATCTTCATCTTGAATACAACGAGCTGTCACCCTAAAATTATCATTCTTTATATACTTAAACTTAAATCCAGTCTCCAATGCATACTTGCGTAAAACTATTCGAAACTCTTTCGCTGCCCTTTCAAACTTCTGTCCAACTTCAATAATCCCATTTGCCCAAGAATCCGACAAAATCAAATTTGATTTTAAAGATGTTGATTCAACTAAATATTCGTCAATAACATCAAATGAATTAAGACTTAATGAATGCTCAACGTCAATTAAACCGTCCTCAATCTCAAAAACTTCACTACCAACACAATTACAATCTTTTACCTTAATTTCAATAAAATCAGAATTTGACTTCTTCCAACAAATCAACATAAGTCTAAAATCCCCATCGGATTCCAAAATATCTCCCCAAAAATTTCCAACAGAATATGAGAACTTCACAGTTTCTCTTTGCAAAATCTTAAATTTTGAACTTACTTCATCAACAAAAGAATAATACGTAGTTGTAGTTTCAACGCTTATAGCAGCCAACATACAACCATAAGAGCACATAGAAAGAGGAATATTTCCATAGCTCTACAAACTGCAAAAACAAATACAAATAATAGACATCATATTACCATCAAAACTCATAAAGATGAAATATTACACTACCAAATTAACAACACTAACAAACTGTTAAAAAACATAGAAATACTTCTAAAAACAGAGAAAAACATAAAAAAAAAGGGCAAAACAGAGCATCAAAACCACATTTTCTTACAAAACAATAACCACCACATTGAATACAATAATAAAATATACATAAGAAGCCTAACTATCATATTAAACAACAAACGAATAACACACATCAATTAAACTCACATATAATTCAACTTCATTATGAAATCAAAGAAAATACGTAATGAAATCAAATTAAAACACAACAATTATGATATTAATACAATCCATAACTTATTACTTTCATATAAATCATACAAACAGATCATCTATTACATAATGAAATCAAAATCAATAAATATATATTGATGAATAAAAAATGTAAGGAAGTATAAACATCAAAATACATACACCCAAACCTAATCACACAAATCAAATACCAGCTCGATTTCAAAAAGTAATTGAGGAATGAAACATAAAAACGTATACAGACATGATCTGATATATGAATTCAGATTGAGAAAAGAATAAAATATACCATCAAATGTGAAGAAGAACAACAGCGATCATAGTGAGATGAAGAACATTGAAGAATCCGAAGTATGTACCAAATGTTAACCTAAATTTCAGATTGAATACATTTGGGTATATAATTCATCAATTTCCAGGAGAAGAAGTTAGCTAATTAGAACGGACTCTGTAATTTGGGAAAACTAACGAATGTTCCTATTTGGACTCCTACGATATAGGAAGAGAAATGAGCAAATAAAATTTTCAAAAATGAGAAGGTCATAATAAAAAATACAAAATGTATAATATATATGGAGGGACTATATGTATAAAAGTGAAAATACTTGTCTTTTTAAAAAAATATTCATTTATACGAGGGGCTAAACAATAATTGACCCTAATAAAAATAAGAATCTTTTCGTAGACGTAGGTAAATTATTGAACCACTTATATCGTTATTGTATGTAATCTTTTGTGACACCCCGACTAATTAAATACCGGGTAGCTACTCCTTTATTCAAATTAATACAAAATGCCAAGTTGGTTCAGTTCATAGCATCACTGTCGAAAATATTTTTATAATTACTAGCCACCTAATATTTAAAAAGTGAGTTGTCAATTTTGAATTAAATCCGATTAACATGACATCCATTTAAACTATAAAATACTGATATCACAACCACATCACAGTCCCAAATAAATAACAATGTAATAAACTAAATCTGGAGGAATACACCTCACAACAATCCAAATATTGAAGTAACAAATACATGCCTGAATCATTAATTTAATTACAACCCAAAATATGAAATAAAAACTGAGTAAATGAGATGTCTCTAAAAGAAATTGGGCGACATACCCTACAGATGAGTAAATCTGAAATAGAGTCAACATAGAAAGTGGAGGCATCTACTATCGAGGTCCTGTAACTTCCACAACAACTACAGCACGACACGGGAATAGAACTCCTATGCTTGGTGTCCTTGTGGCTGGGCACCTAAACAGGTTTTTATAAAAATAGATTTGAAAGCAAACGGGTCAGAGCACGATTGTGAAAACAGTTTAAAAATAGCAAGGGTTTAATATCATTAAAGAGTGACTATAAAGTACATAATAGTGTGTGCACTCACATGAGTTCCTCACCTCTCAACTAATTGTGCACTCCTATCGTACCCGTACCCGTACCCATTCTAGTTATTCCCATATCTAACTAGTCCAATACAAAATCTAACATTACTATACGATTCACAATTTAATTCCGGCATCTTCATTTAAACAAAGAGTTTTACTTTTCTTCACAGTTTCCCATATTAGTAATACTAATTACTAGAGATCTTCCATTTTATCTTTACAAAACGTTGCTATTATTTATAATCACATCTATACATGACAGTTCATTTCAATTAACAGTATATTATTCTCATCATTAATATACAATACTAGCACCCCGAGACTAAGCTGCGGTGCACACATACTCTGCTATCCAATCCCGATACATCACGTACATAAGGACCACGCATTTCGAATCTCTCAGGAATCGTTCTCAAATAGCAACAATCACATATAATGGAGGCGAACATAGTTCACATCACATGGGTCACGCACATACCTACGCTCCCATGATCAGTAGACTTATTAACTTTTCAATAAGTCTTTCTCTGACCTATGTCCTCGAGGTACCCATCTAAATTCCCCCCGTAGGCACACAAAGATTAGATGGCCCTAATAGAACGCCGACCTCCCATGATAGTAAGTATGGTAGGTATGCTATACACAGATAACTACATATACTAAGCATTCGCACATCTTAGATATCTCAAAATATTAATAGAGGTATACTTCTCGTTCTTATACCATCATTTAGTGTTATACGTTTACAAGTCCCCGATTTATGTACATTAAGGTTGTCAATTATTCTCACGTCGTAATTAGGTACTCGTTTCCTAATCCACAAATGTCCTCTGGTTTACTACAAGAATCTAAGTTTTACTCCTCAATGTACTCCAATCTCACAATTATACCCACTAGTCAATGAGGGAAGGTTATTACTCCATTAAATAAGTCTACGGGACATTTGAAATAAAAATCAGGCCAAAAAGGCCATTCTGTCAACTCGTTAGAAGTCTCGTTCGAACGAGGTCGTTTGAACGAGTGTCGTTCAAACGAAAGGCTTCGAACAAACTACCAACTCGTTAGAAGGGATACTGTCATCTCGTTAGAAGCTCGAACGACCTGAGCAGGTCTTCTAACGAGATGGCAGAATACGCCTAGAAAATCCCAAACTCATTTTTTCTTTATTCTCCTCTTCTCTAAATCCACCCTAAGACTATTCAACTACGTTTTAATGCTGGTAGACCATTTTTAGTCACCCTAGATCATTCCTAAACATGCTTTTGGGGTCAAATCTTACAAATTAACATGCCAAAATCATAAATCCTCAATTCTTGTTCCAAACCCTATGAACTTGAACCCATAATTTAATTTCATAAAAAGACTCCTTATTAATCCATTTTCAGATCATCAAAAGTTATGTTTTCTATATTAAATTCGTCAATAATCATCTACATGTAAATTCTTACCCAAAACCACAAGTTTCACAATAATTTCATTAGGTGTTCTTCATCAAAATTTCCAAGACATAAACAGTTTTCTACACTACACATGGAGGAATATTCATTGCAAATAATGACATCAAAACACTTGCCTTAAATTTGTTTCTTCTGAATTGATCTTGGTGAACGAAGGCTGATTTCTCCCCTTTCTCTACAGAATTTTCCCAAGGATAGTGATGGTGGTTGGAGGTTTCTTTTGGAACCTCTTCAAACTCCCCCTTTAACTCCCGTAGCCCACTAACTTACCTAATGCTGATAATGGACTTAATGGGTTCATTAGTAATATATTATTTAACCCTAAAATTCATGGGTTTTAATTCCCATATTTTTAAAATTACCAAAATACCCTTCTAGGTTGCCGGTTTGGCCTAAAAATGCCCCGGGACCCAAACTAAACCCCCGGCTAGTGTTTTATGACTATTTCGATCCTTCCGGACACGTTGGCGCACTCAAAATGACCATTTGGTTGATAAAAATATAATTCACTTTTTAATTTAAATCATTTCATTCCTGACGCGACTACACGCGCGTTCCAACTAAGTTTCCCAACTTGTCGCATTTCTGCCTCGTGACAATTTAAATGCTTTCAATACTCATGAAATATTAAATTTTAATATCATAATCAAATACCAACTCACATCTCTCTAGTATTTATATCCGGATTAATTCCCAATTAATTCTCATTTAATTTAATTAATCCCTTAAATAAAAATCAATAAAATTACGGGGTATTACATACTTCCCCCCTAATAACATAATTTCGTCCCGAAATTCGGAACTAAAGAGTACCTGGTAAAAATAACTCTGGATAACGCTCGCGCATCTCATCCTCGCGCTCCCATGTGGACTCCTCGGCATTATGATGCCGCCACTGAACACGTACTAATGGTACTATCTTTGACCTCAGTTTTCGCTCGCTTTGGTCCAAAATAGCAATCGGCCCCTCCTCGTATGAACTATCAGGCTGAAGATCGATGTCCTCTAAAGCAATGGGAGTATGGGCCAAATCGTCCCTAAGATATTTCCTTAGTGAGGAAATATGGAACACATCATGAATCCTATGCAAGTGCTCCGGTAACCCAAGTCTATACACAACTGGCCCAATCCTCTCGATGATAGGAAATGGCCCCACATATCTTGGTGCCAGTTTCCCCTTCTTCCCAAAACACATTATCCCCTTCATAGGAGATACTCTGAGTAACACCTGGTCCCCCACCTTAAATTCTCTGAAGAACCTCTTAGCATCAGCATAGCTCTTCTGCCGGTCCTGAGCTACCCGAATACGGCTCGGTATTATCTCTATCCTTGTCGAAGTGTCCTGAATCACTTCCGACCCAAGGAGTTTGTTATCCCCCACCTCTAACCAACATGCTGGGGAACGACAAGGTCTACCATACAACGTCTCAAATGGAGCCATGCCAATGGTGAACTGGTAGGAGTTATTATAAGAAAACTCCACCAGTGGAAGGTACTGCTCCCGACCACCTCCAAAATTTAGGATGCACATACGCAACATGTCCTCCAACATCTGATTTGTCCGCTCTGTTTGCCCATCAGTCTGTGGGTGGTATGCCGTACTCAGCCGCAACTCTGTACCCATGGCCTCCTGAAAACTCTGCCAAAATCGTGAAACAAATATCTTGTCTCGGTCAGACACGATATTTAGAGGCACCCCGTGAAGTCTCACTATCTCCGGAATGAAAATCTGGGCATACTGTCCCGTAGTGTAATCTGTCCTTACGGGTATGAAATGAGCAACTTTGGTCAACCGGTCCATAATTATCCATATGCAGTCGTGACCCTTCTGTGACGTAGGTAACCCCGTGATAAAGTCCATGGATATGCTCTCCCATATCCACGTCGGAACTTCTAACGGTTGTAGAAGTCCTACCGGTCTTTGATGATCCACCTTTACTAGCTGACAAGTGGCGCATTTAGAAACAAACACGACAATATCTCTCTTTATCCCGCTCCACCAGTACTGTCATCTCATGTCTTGGTACATTTTATCCCCACCAGGGTGTACCACGAACCGTGAGCCGTGCGACTCTGTCATTACCACGTGTCGCAAGTCTTCCCCTTCCGAAACAACCAGTCTCCCATTGAAGTGTAATCCCCGTCTGAGCTAACGATATAGGACTAGGCTCCCTCTGCTAGTAATCAAACTATCTGCTCCTGACAGAACGAGTCATTTGCCTGGGCCTTTACCACTCTCGTAACAATCTGAGGTGTAATAGTCATCACAGATATGAACGATTAGGCCACTGCATCCTAATGTCTCAACTCCTTCCGCTTTGCTTTCCACACCTCGGCCACCTCATCTACTGGTCTATGGCTCAACGCGTCTGCTACCACATTAGCTTTCCCTGGGTGATACTGGATATCGAACTGATAATCCTTCACAAACTCAAGCCACCGACGTTGACGCATATTCAGCTCCTTCTGCGTGAAGAGGTATTGTAGAGACTTGTGGTCTGTGAACAACCGAAATTTCTACCCCAGGAGATAGTGTCTCAAAATTCGAAGAGAGAATATGACTGTCTCTAACTCCAAGTCGTGTGTGGGGTAATTCCTCTCGTGAGGCTTAAGCTTACGGGAAGCATAAGCTACTGCCTGACTCTCCTGTTGCAGCAAACCTCTAAGTCCTTGTAAGGATGCATCGGTGTAGACTAAATACTCAACTCCCTGTCTGGGCATTGCTAACACAGGCGCTGAGGTCAATTTGTCCTTCAACTCATCAAATGCCAACTGACAGGCATCGCTCCAAATGAATGGCACACCTTTGCGAGTCAGATGTGTCAAAGGACCTGCTATCTTTGAGAAACCCCGAATAAACCTCCTGTAGTATCCTGTTAAGCCCAAGAAACTACGGATCGCAATCGGTGTCGTGGGCTGTCCCCACTCCCTCACCACGGATACCTTCCCCGGATCAATTAATATCCCCCGGTCTGAAATAATATGCCCCAAAAACTGAACCTCCTTCAGCTAAAATCCACATTTCTCGTACTTTGCATATAGCTCGTTCTAACGTAGTGCCTATAAAACCTGCCTCAAATGCTCGGCGTGCTCCTCTTCTATCGGGGAGTAAACAAGAATGTCATCAATAAAGATAATGACGAACTGGTTTAGGAACTCTCTGAACACCCTATTCATCAAGTCCATAAACACGGCTAGAGTGTTGGTCAAGCCAAAAGGCATAACCCGAAATTCATAAGAACCATACCTTATCAAGAAAGCAGTCTTCGAGACGTCCTGTTCCCTGATACGCAACTGATGGTATACTGATTGCAAATCAATCTTTGAGAAGAAACAAGCTCCTCTCAACTGGTCAAATAAGTCATCGATTCGGGGCAACGAATACTTATTCCGTATCGTGACTTTATTCAAGTCCCGGTAATCTACACATAATCTCAACGATCCATCCATATTCTTTACGAACAACACAGGGGCACCCCACAGTGAAGTACTCCTTCGGATAAAACCCTGACCCAACAACTGCTCTATCTGATCCCTTAGCTCTCTCATCTCCGCTGGAGCCATACGGTAAGGTGCGCGAGCAATGGACCGAGTGCCCGGTGTCAAATCGATAACAAAATCTATCTCTCTACTAGGAGGTAATCTAGGTATATCCTGAAATACATCAGCGAACTCACTAACAACGGGAATCGAATCAAGTGGTAATACCACTTCCTAAGAGGTCTCCTCCTCTATATAGTACAAGTGTGTGGATGATCCTCCCTCGGGGCGAGGCATCGCCACTAAAAACATCTCTTGCTCGGGAATGGAAAAAATAATACTCCTACTGAAACAATCAATCATGGCTCGGTACGCAACTAGCCAATCCATACCAACTATCTCATCATACTCAGTCATCTCTAATACTAGCATATCAGTGGGAAAAGTAAATCTCCCTATCTCTATACCCACACCTCTACAAACAAGGGAAATCACGGAACTCCTACTCAACGACGAATCTATGCAAGTAACCGTGCTCTCTGTAGTGTCTAACAACCCCAAAGTGCGTGAAAATATCATGGCAATAAAACAATGTGTGACCCCCGTATCAAATAAAATACGCCCCATAGTCCCCTGAATAGAGAACATACCCTCAATAATAGGTGAATCCTGTGGGACTGCGGCATGCTGGAGTTGATAAAATCACCCATACTGTAGCTGTCCCTACTGGACTGGGACTGCTGGGATGGGTGGCAAAGCTAGCGTCTGTGGTGCTGCTGTTGGGAGGGCGCCGGGAAACATAGGTCTCTGAGGCTCATATCGAGCACCCTGCTGTTGCTGCTGTGGTGCCCGGCCCCTATCAGGACACTCCTGGTGCTTGTGGCCAATCTTGCCACAAATGAAACATTTTCTCGAAAAGTTCTCCCCTCTCTGACCCTGCTGCCCACGGCCCTGGTGGCCGTTGCCATTCCTCCCCTGGCCGTGCTGGCCCTGTTGACCCTGATGGCCATGACGAAAATCTCCCTGTCCATTTCTAAAACCCCTAGATCTGAACCTCTTAAAATCCCCTTGCTGGGAGCCCTGATCTCCCTGCCTATGTTGACCCTGAGAAGATTGTGCCCCGCTGGCACCATTTCCCCCTGTCCTGCCCTGACGGCTGGACTCTCCTGATCTCTTACTCTCAGACATGTGAAAGCGATGATCCTGGTAGTGAAGCAGTGTTGCGTTAACCACATCAGAATAAGTGGCCAACGAGAGATTTTCCAACAAGTGCTGTCGGATCCTTCAAGTCAATCCGTCCATGAACTTCTGAATCTTCTTCTCCTCAGTCAGAATCTCATCGGGAACAATGTTCAAGAGATTAGTGAATTCGGCCTCATAGTCGGCCACGATCCTCCCCTCTTGCTTGAGGTTCATTAACTTTCTCCTCATTTCAGTGTGAACGGCTGACGAAAAATACTTGCGGTCGAACCACACCAAGAACTCCTGTATAGAAAGGGAACTCTCTCCTCCGGGGTGGTAATGGACTCCCACCACTACAACGCTGATCCTACTAGCTTAAAAGTATCCAATATCTTCTTCTGAACATCCGTGCACTCGTACATCCTTAAGTTCCTTTGAATGTCCTTCTTCCACTGACAGGACACAACAACTTCAGAGCTACCTGCAAACTTCGGAGGATGTACTTTTTGAAAAGCATCACAAACACGTTCCCAAGAAGACGGGAATGCATGAGCCTGAACTGGCGCGACTACCGGTGCCTGGGGTGGTGCCTGCTGCACAACTATAAGGGCGTCATTTATCGCTTGGGCTACAATAGTTGCAACCTATGCGGCTTTCAAGGAGCCCTGAACTGGTGCAGGCTGTGGCTCGGGCTGAGCATTCCTAGGAACTCGCTGTGCACGTCGTGGAGACATCTGAAATGAGAGTAAAGTCTTATGAGTTCACAGTTATTATCTCAAAATAGTTGAAGAGCGAAGCATACACAAAAGAATAGAACAATCCTAAAATATAGGGCTCTACATTAAAGAAAGCTCAGAGGAAACATGATAAGCCGTACAGATCCTAAGGACACTAGAACCTGATGCTCTGATACCACCTGTGACACCCCGACTAATTAAATACCGGGTAGCTACTCCTTTATTCAAAATTGACAACTCACTTTTTAAATATTAGGTGGCTAGTAATTATAAAAATATTTTCGACAGTATTGTTATGAACTGAACCAACTTGACATTTTGTATTAATTTGAATAAAGGAGTAGCAACCCGGTATTTAATTAGTCGAGGTGTCACATCTTTATTTTATATTTTTCGTGAATATATTTATTATAGTATTTATTGTCCTTGAGAGTTTTTGAATCCAAATGCACGCCATACTATTTGGATATTTCAATTTCTATAGTAAACTCAGCATCGTAGTTACTCAGTGGTTAAACTATACAATAGACACATGATGAAACCCAGAAAAACATAACTTCACCTCACCACCAATGGACATACTATTCGCCCAGATCCAACGACGCGCTCCGGCGCCCTCCAACAATCCGCCGGCGGGAGGGACATCTCCATCCTGGCCAAATCCGTGGTGGAGGAGATCGTAGCCTCCTCTGTCTCCAAAAAACTCGCTTTCGACCTCACCTCCGATCTCTGGGAAACCGTCTGCACCAGCATCACTACCGACCTCGACTTCCCCGACCCTGTCGTCTCCATCCTCGCCGCCCACCGCCTCGGCAAACTCATCTCCGACTCCAATAGACTAATCTCCAGCTGCTTCGACTCCCCTAGCGACAATCTCCATTTCGCCATCACCGAGACCTTAGGATCCATTAGGCATAGCCCGCGACCATCTGGTTACATTATTATTTTCTTGAACATTGCAAAATATTTGTCCATTGCTTACTCTGTGCTTCTTAGATATTTCCATTATTTTATATTGTTGTACGATTATTTTGTTCATTTTCTTTTTTCAGGTTCTCCTTTCTTCTTTGTACTTAAAGTATAGCCGTTCTCTATGTAGTATGTAATTATACTCTCATTTGGTTTCTTTCGATTTAGCATCATTGTTCATCAGGTGAATACTCCTAGAATTTGTGCACGTCTTGTTTGGGCTATTTCAGAACATATTGATCTAGAAGGTCTGGATCCGCTTTTAGCTGAGGACCCTCTAAACATTATCATATCGAATATTCACAAAGTTTTATTCAACATAAACTCATCTGCAACTACAACAAATAGGCTTCAAGGTGTTCAGGCAGTTCTTTTATGCGCTCAGCGGTTGGGATCACGTAACGCTAGGCGCGGTGGATTCTGTCAACAAGCATCACTACCGATTAATATTACAGAGAATAAAATATGTTTAATACTGTCGGTTTCAAGTCATCTAGAAAGAAAGTGGGAATCTTATTCTAATTTTGCAGGTTTTACTAAGGATAATACTGTCTCTTCCCATGAGATAACAATGTATATAATATGTGAAATGAATCCTAAAACTATCTGAAGTTATAAGCTTTATGTCTGGACACATGATGTTTTTATGTTTTATATGTTGAAATAAAACTAGTCTAGGTAAAGGAACTCGAATAGAAAAGCAATTTTTGTAAGCAGTACGCCAGTACGTGATAATGTCCAAGTCGTAGTCCTAGTTGTATGACTTCCTTGACTATATTCACTATTTTCAAATGCGCGCTATTGCGTGCAATAGCGTGCTATTTGCTGGTTGCGGGGTAATTCATAATATAGCGTGATTTGATTTGCTTGATTTTCCAATTCAGTACGCCATTTGTTGACGTGGCGCACTTTTGTGTGCTATTACATGTTATTATGCGCAACCCATGCACTACTTGGGTATTTTTTTCTGGAACCCAACAACTAAACAAAGTGGTGACGTTTTGTTTTTAAGGGGGGAGATAAGAAAAATGAAACCAAATAAAAAAACCATGACCCTCTTTCTCCGAATTCATGTTATTTTCTCCGATCAAATACCCGAACAAATATCAGACCAATATGAGTTTGCCGAACCAATACGAAGTCACCGAATCAAGCCGACTTCAAAGCCGAGGTCGATTGAGTCCAAAATGTAAGTTTATTACTTATTAGCTACTGTGTGACCTAAAAGTAATAGTTTATTTTGTTTTTATGTATTTGTGATTAAGTCCATCTCATAAATATATTCTTTTATTTTCACTTTAAAATATTACCTATTTATGTTTATATGTTACTTATTTGATAAAATGTTAATTTGTTTTATTTTTTTCAGTTTAAAATGTCACTTTATTTTTTTACCAAGTTTCAGTCTAAAATGTATTTTTTTGTTTTAATTTGTAAATGTCAATTTGAGATGTTATTTATTTTACATGTTTAAGGGGTGAACCTGGAGCAACGGTAAGGTTGCCTCATTGTGACCTGAAGGTCACATGTTCGAGTGTTGGAAACAGCCTCTCTGCATATGCAACCTTACCCTGCATATTATCCCCTCCAATGCCCAAAGTGGTGGGGAGCCTCGTGCACTAGTTTTTCCATTTTTATTTATTTTACATGTTTCACTTTAAAATGTTATTTATTCTAATTTTACAAATTTCAGTTTTAAATGTTTCTTTTTTTATAACAAATTTCAGTTTAAAATGTTATTTTATTTACAAATGTCAGTTTAAAATGTGATTTTATTTACAAATGTCAGGTTAAAATGTTAATTATTTTACAAATCAGTTCAAAATGTTATTTATTTATATATATATTTTTATATATTTTCTAACTAAAAAACTGAAATGCACATTACTTTGTGATGCGCGACGCGACCCCTTAATCAAAAAGCGACACCTTGCGCGACGTTTAAATCATTGACGTTATTTATGTTCTTTTTCTTTTTTCTTTTGAACACAACTTGACTATTTATGTCCAAAGTAGGTAAATAGATAAGATGGTCATAATCTTTTAATCCTTTCCCTCCATTCTCCTTGTCCTGGATTTGTATAGCCTTGTGCCTCCTATGAACCCATTTCGTGGGCTAGTCAACTATAAATTTCCTAATGGGCTCCGAGGATTTACTTTTGATGTATTGTGAATGATAATGTTGCTACTCAACCTTTATAGTTATCCTTCCTCAAAATCTAATTTCCGAACTTGTCAAAGGATGCCATTAAGGACGGAGCCGGATTTGTACATCAGGTTGACCAACTAATTATAGGAAGTATGTATAAGAGGGAACCTGAAAGTACTAATGCTTTGAGGGCAGCCAATGTTATTAATCGAATATATGTTGGAAAGAAATATTTCAGATTTGAGAAGGTCCCCTTTGGTCCCTACTCTTTTTTTGGCTACGTCGTTGTCACTAGTGTCTTTATAGTTGGTTTAATTGTTTCAAGTACCTCACTCATTTTTAATGGAAGAGTCAACAACATTATCTTTGATCTCATTGGAGGAAATGTATTTCTAATTTCTCAATTAAGTATTGGCCCACATGTTGAATTGGGATTAGACAATGTTTTAAAAAGCTAGGTGGCTAATCGTTGCCTAAAGCCTAGGTGCCGCCTAGGCATATTTACATATAAACATAGGATATGTGTATATATAGAGATGTATTAGAGGGATCACTGCGACCACCACCCATTGTCCATGATTTGTACTAAAGGTCTAGTGGAGGGGGGAGTTTCGAAAGAGAGAGAGATAAGGTTCAAGCCTTGAAGAGAGAAGATAGGTTCAACTCTTTTTTTTTTCCTTTCTACCATATATCCAAACCGCTGAGCTTGCGATATCATATATTTTGTTCTCCCTATTTTTTTTAAAACCCACAGTTTTAGACCTGTCAAAATGCAACACGACATGACACGAAATTATAAGTAAATGGGTTTAGGCTTATTAGGTTTGGGTCAATATCGAATCAATAGGAATACCCGTTAAGATAACAATTTGAGTTTTGTAATTTTGATGCAACAAATTAAACCCGTTTTAAAACACGTTAACACTACCCTAATTCTTTTGTTATAAATTATATTTAATACATTTTCTAATATTTGTAATATTTTTAACTTTGGGGGAGGAATATTTTGTTGTTACAGTCCTATTAATATTTACATTTGGAATTTTGGATGTAAGAATTAATTATATTCTATTTTGATGGAGATTTTGGTTACTTAACTGGTGTTAACGGTTTGGGTCGTGTGACCTGTTAGCACTAATGTTTTGGGTTTGGATTTGTTATTTGTAACCGATATATTTAGGGGTGGTGTATGGGTTTAGGGGTTTTTGACACGAACCCAATATCACACAACATGAAAACGACCCAACACCACCCGTTGACAAGTCTACGCAGGATGTTGTTAAAGCGTTTATTCCTATTTTTCTTTCCAAAAAACAATCTTCAATTAATCAGCGATTTTTTGAACTAATCGTCGATTTTTTCAACACTTGGCCTTAGACGAGGTGCTAGATCACGGTCCAGCTTCGAGGCATCCGCTTAGGGCGCATTTTAGAACATTTGATTAGACAAAGAAAGGATCCAGTCTGCCTGTCATGTTTAAGTTCTGCGAACACCTGTAGTTTGTCCGTCGGCTTGTAAGCCAACTGATACACACAAGTGTTAATGGGGTTGCCATAATCCAATGCATATTGTAACCCAAGTTTCCATTAACTTGGTTAATTAAACTTGAACGATTCTTTCTTCTTGTTTTTTTCCCTCCCCCCTCCCCCCCTCACACCACACGCACACACACACACCAAAATTTATATTCTTTTCCCTCATTCCTCCTTTACCATGTCCATTAGTCAACTTTACTCTTACAGAATTTCACAAAATAAGGTATTTATAAATAGAGTTTAAATAACATGCAAAACATTTTTACTGAAATGTCATGTATTATTCTTAAGCAAATATAAATGATGACGTGGTGTATATGCATGCGACTTTTTCCTTGAATCTTTGAAGATGCTTCCTGTGAGGTCCCTTCCTTAGTTGTGTCCCAGGTGTTCAGATTGGAGGGTCTTTGACCCAGACAACCTGAGTTATCAACAATAGGGGGAGTTACACACGGTTTAGTGCCTAATCTGTGAAATGGTTTGCTTTTGGGAGCTCTGTAAACATATTTCTATATGAAGCTAGAGATAATTGAAGCTTAGCTTTTCCCTTTCTTAGGTACCTCTCTAATGGTCGATATTAGACTATTGGTACTCTTATAATTATTTTTTAAGACTTTGGTTCATTTTTCACCCTCAAACATAAAAAAATTCGCCGCTGAAGGGGGTATATGACAACTAAAAATTATTGCACTCTAAAAACCAATTATGATAGTGCCCAATTCTAATTTCAACCATTAGCGAGGTACCCAAGTCAAAATCACCTTAAATTTATTATTTTTCTTTATTGTAATTCCTAAACGCTTTTATCTAATCATCTGGTATTGGCATCTCATTTTTTGTGAATTTACGAGTTATGTCATATTTCTCTTTCAGATGGTCCGAAGTTAATGAAGCCCGAGGGGATTACCCATTCAACCACCACAAACTAACAGTTCAATTTTATGAAGCATCAGCAGCTCAAGACCGAAAGTTGGAAGGATTGGTTCACAAGGCCATTTTAGAACTATGGAGGCCTAATTCTAACGAGTTAACTCTATTATTTACAAAAGGAATTGATTCTACTTTACTCAAGGTTCCTCCAATAGCATATACTTTGATCGGTAGTAGTGATCCTTGCTACGTCGAAGCATATCATTTGACAGATCCAAGTGATGGAAGGGTCAGTTGCACTTAAAGGTTTAAACCTTAAAGACTTTTTCTCTTCTCTTAACAATCGTAAATTTTGTTGAATGTTCATATGTGGGTACAAATGGATTAGATGAGCACACTAAAGTACAATTTTGGGAACAAATGGATGAACTAATTCAAGAGATACCCGTAGGTGAGAAAATCTATATAAGGAGAGATTTTAATGGCCATGTAGGAGAAGATAGTGTAGGACATGAGATAGTGCATGGACGATATGGTTTTGGAGATAGGAATGACGGGGGAGAGTCTATCTTAGATTTTGCGATGGCTTATGATTTTGTACTAGTAAATACATGATTTAAAAAGAGGCTTGAACACTTAATAACTTATAAAAGTGGAATGCATAAGAGCCAAACATATTTTTTCATTACTAGGAAAGGAGATCGATTAACGTGCAAAGATTGTAAGGTTATCCTGGAAGAGAGCTTAACCTCACAACATAGGATAATTGTGTTGGATATAAATATTAAAAATCAACCACGAGTGCGAAAAGTGAAGATTAACCCACGAACTAGGTGGTGGAACTTAAAAGGAGAGAAATTAGAACTATTTAAAGATAAAGTATTAAATGAAGCAACATGGAATATTGAAGAAGAGACTAACATAATGTGGAATAAGATGGCCACATGCATTAGGAGAATATCAAAAGAAATTCTTGGAGAATCAAAAGGTAAGGGGACACAGTCTAAAGAAACTTGGTGGTGGAATGAAGAAGTACAAAACATAGTAAAATTAAAAGGGAGCGCTTTAAAACATGACAAACAAATAAAAATGAAGAAAATTTTGAGAAATATAAATGGGCTAAAAAGGAAGTTAAGAAAGTGGTAAGAGTGTGACACCCCGCCTAATTAAATACCGGGCGATCACTCCTTTATCAAATTAAATCAAGGTGAACAGTTTGGTTCATTCTTAGCATCACTGTCGTAAAAAGAAACTTTCCAATTAACACCCTAAATAATTAAGCTAAGTGTCAAAACCCATTTTTTTAAACATGAACTACCAAATTTTATTTAAAGAAAAGATTTATTTAAATTATTAACAAAGCTCAATGAATAAGATTCACACCACAATATACTGGAACGAAAGAATCCAATATATTAAAACATTCATCAACGAATGTCAACATGCGAGAAAATAAAGTAATACACCGTCTCGAACAAAAATCCCAAAATAACGAACTAGGAAATAACTGAAATAACAATGTCCCAACATAAAGAAATAATGGAAAGGGCTACACATGCCCAACTGAATGAAAATGCTAGGAGTGGATCTGAATGAACGAAGTCGTCTAATCAAAGGACCTGCAACTCCCACCTAAGCTGCAGCGCGTTCCTTCCAAAAGATCCTAAGCAAGACGCCCCTGTGGCTGGGCACCTGAAATACATACATATACATATATACAAGGGGGAGAGGGAGAGATAAAACGGGTCAGAGCCCGAAAGTGTGTATGATTTAAAATTAGTTTAGCAAGTATTTAAATTGATACAGGCCAATGCAATAACATATTAGTTCGACACTCTCTTGAGAAATTCTCACCTCTCTTCTAGTGTGCACGCCTATCGTACTAACCTTCCCCAAATGGTTAAACTTAACATATTATCATACTAACCTTCCCAATAATTTAGTTTATCTTAACTTACTCATTGGTTTTTAAAAAAAAACGAACAATGTCAACGTGTAAAAAGGGTACTTTCAAAGTGTAGCACAACTCTCGTTTTAGCTTCATTAATTTATAAAGTTTCCTAGTGTCATATTATACTCTCATAAAACAAGTATTTCCAATCTGATTCATCAAACATGACTTACTTACTAAATCACAGTAGGTAGTTCCAAGTTTCAGAACTTCATATATATTAAATACTCGTGTAATATATATATTCTAATGGCACCCCACATAAAGATTATGGTGCGGGCATACTCTGCTATCCAATCCCCGTATCAATCGTACTAAGGGAAATACAAGTTCGGAATCACTCTCGAACTGTATCAATACAAACACAAACAATATTGAGGCGAAGTATAGTTTCCAAGTCCAAGAGGTCAGCACATACCCTCGCGTCTCTTAGGACCGTGACTACCGATTCGATAGCCTGTACCTAGGATTCCTATCTTCTAGGGTACGAATCAATATCCCCCGTAGCAACACAGGATAAGACCGTCCCAGCGCGGTAACCTCAGGGATAGCAAGTAGCGCGGGTACGTTTTTCACATGTATATAATATATGCACACACAATCATATAAATATACTACTTTCATCATATTAATATAGGTCACTTTCGTTACCCATAATTACAACATTTATCCTTAATTTCACATTATTAGTATTACGCATAAGGTTTCGTCTCTAACCTTAACTCGAAGGGTTTTCTCACTAGTTATGGAACACTCATGGGTTCTATCCATCCAAGTAACAAATTCAGTAGGTAGACATCTATTCACTATTGTAGGTATTCATCGTAATCCCTCACTTGAAATACGTAGTTCGTCATTCCTTAATTAATTATCCCAAAAACACAATAATCATTTCATAATAAAGTTCTCAACACTTAATCATATGTCCTACTGGTCTCTCCTATATCCCAAAACATTTTTATTTAATATGCCCAAGGATTATTCCACGATAAATTAATTCAACTAACGAAACATGGGGAAATAAGAGGCTTCCAGGAAGGGTCGATCGATCGACGACTGGGGCTCGATCGATCGAACCTTCGATCGATCGACGCTCTAGGGTCGATCGATCGATCAAGCAGGTCTGCGAAGATTTCTGCAGAATTGCAGTTGCGGGTTTCACCAAAATTCTTCATTCAAATTCATATTTTCCAACCATAATCGTCCCAAAACTTATACCACAAACATAATAACATATTACCAGATGTTTCTAACGTTAAGCATGCGTATAACCATTATTAAACATGATTAAACAACCTAAAATCTCATCTAATCATCAAGAACCCTAAGTTTTCTTAACTTCTATTCTAATCAGTTTTTCTCCAGAATTTCCTTCTACATAATCATCAAACTTCGTGGGTTAATCATCTACATCATATAAGACTTCCAGAATATGGTTTTAATCTTTTCTACATGCAAATTCCTATCAAAAAAATGGGGTTTTCTTCCATAGATTATACTCCTAATCATTCCTAACTAATATGAATATTGCACCAACGAAAATACGCGAGTTAAACACTTGCCTGGGATTTCAGAGGTCTGGTTTCCTGCTGATATTGGTGTGGTTGCGTTCTCCTCCTCGCGATCTACGCGCTGGTGGTGACGGCGGTGAATTCGGTGGTGTTTTGGGCCTTGAATCACCTTGAGAGCTCTCTCCTCTCTTCTCCAATGGCCGTTCTAGGGTTCTGAATGTTCTAACCCTAAAAGGCTGACTTAAATGGCTGCTAAGGATGGCTGAAATTCGTGGGTTTAATTACCCTATTTTGTAAAATGACCAAAATGCCCTCCCGGGTCACTAATTAAGCCTAAAAACATCCCGAGACCCAAACTAAACCCCCGGGTAAACTTTTCTGACTATCTCGACCCTTCCGGACGCGTTGGCGCACTCAAAAAGACCATACGAACAACTTATAAAATATTCACTTTTATATATTAATAATTAATCCCGACGCGACACGGGCGCGTCCCGGCTAAAATTCCCAAAACTGCCATTTCATTCACTCGTGACATTTACTATAATCAATATCATATATTACTATGCTCAGAAGTAATATTCAACAATTTCATATAATTACTAACTCACGTCACGTCAATAATTATAACATAATTAATTTCCGGATTTTTATTAAATAAATCATCACATTAAATTTAATACATCCCCAAATTAAATATAGTATAAAAGTACGGGGTATTACATACTTCCCCCCTAATAACGGAATTTCGTCCCGAAATTCGGAAAATAAGGCATACCTGGTAAAAAAACAACTCTGGATATCTCTCGCGCATATCTGCCTAACGCTCCCAAGTGGACTCCTCCACATTATGATGCTCCTACTAGACTCGCACAAGTGGAAATACTTTCGATTTTAATCTCTTCTCACTATAGTCTAGGATAGCCACTGGTCTCTCCTCGTAAGAGCTATCAGACTGTAAGTCTATCTCGTCTATCGCAATGTGAGTATGGGCCATATCATCCCGAAGATATCGTCTCAACGACGAGATGTGGAATACATCGTGGATGCGATGTAAATGTTCTGGCAATCCCAACCTGTATGCTACTGGCCCAATTCTCTCGATGATGGGAAATGGTCCTACATACCTCGGAGCCAACTTCCCCTTCTTTCCGAACCTCATCACTCCTTTTATAGGAGATACACGCAACAACACTTGATCTCCCACATTAAACTCCCGAAAGAACTGTTTCGCATCGGCGTAGCTCTTCTGCCTGTCTTGGGCTACCCTAATACGACTCCTGATTATCTCAATCCTCGCGGAGGTCTCCTGAATCACTTCTGGCCCTAATAACTTGTTATCCCCCACCTCGAGCCAACAAGTTGGAGAACGACAAGGCCTGCCGTACAAAGCCTCAAATGGAGCTATGCCAATCGTAAACTGATAGGAGTTATTATAAGAAAACTCTACTAGTGGAAGGTATGGCTCCCAACCTCCTCCGAAATCGAGAACATACATGCGTAGCATATCTTCCAACATCTGATTAGTACGCTCTGTCTGCCCATCTGTCTGTGGGTGGTAAGCTGAACTCAGTCTCAACTCTGTACCCATAGCCTCCTGAAAGCTTTCCCAGAAACGTGACACAAAAATCTTGTCTCTATCTGATACAATATTCAGGGGTACTCCATGAAATCTGACAATCTCAGCGATGAACAACTGGGCATACTGACCCGTGGTATAATCTGTCCTCACTGGCAGAAAATGAGCCACCTTGGTCAAACGGTCTACAATCACCCAGATAGAGTCGTGACCCCTCTGTGATGTAGGCAACCCTGTAATGAAGTCCATGGAAATTCTCTCCCACTTCCATGCGGGTACTTCCAATAGCTGAAGCAATCCTGATGGTTTCTGGTGGTCCACCTTAACTAGCTGGCATGTAGAACACTTGGACATAAACTCAGCAATGTCCTTCATCCCACTCCACCAGTATTACCGCCTCATATCCTGGTACATCTTATCGCCTCCCGGATGTACTGCAAATCGGGACCCATGAGAATGAGTCATCACTTCATGACGTAGCTCCGCTCCTTCTGGAACCACTAATCTCCCATTAAACCGCAACCCTTCATCCGAACTAATAGAATAGGACTCAGCACCCTCGGCTAGAAGTCGTACAATCTGCTCCTGAGAAAACGGGTTTGTGGTCTCTGCTTGTATCACCCTCGTAACAATTTCGGGTGTGACTGACATCACGGATAGGAAAGAACGTGTTACTGCGTCCTGGTGACCCAACTCCTTCCACTTTACTATCCAGATGTCCGCTACATCGTCAACCGGTCTACGGCTCAACGCATCAGCAACTGCGTTGGCTTTCCCCGGATGATTCTGTATATCAAACTGGTAATCTTTCACAAACTCTAACCATCTGCGCTGACACATATTCAACTCTCGCTGAGTGAACAGGTACTGCAGTTACTTATGGTCTGTGAACAAATGAAATTTCTCGCCCAATAATTAGTGCCTCCAAATTCTCAATGCGAAGACGACCGCAGCTAACTCCAGGTCGTGGGTGGGGTAATTCTTCTCATGCGGCTTAAGCTTGCGGGAAGCAAAATCTATAGCCTTCTCCTCCTGCTGGAGTACTCCTCCAAGTCCGCGTAAGGACGCATCTATGTAAACCAGGCACTCTACACCCGGCTTTGGTAAAGAAAGGACTGGTGCCGAAGTAAGCTTGTCCTTCAGCTCGTCGAAAGCCAACTGACAAGCGTCATCCCAGACATACGGTACCCCTTTGCGAGTCAGATTCGTCAATGGACCCGCTATCTTGGAGAATCCCCGAATGAACCTCCTGTAGTAACCGGCTAACCCCAAGAAACTACGCACTTCGGTCGGTGTCGTGGGCTATCCCCATTCCCTCACCGTTGACACTTTACTCGGGTCACTACTATCCCGTGCTCAGAAACAATATGGCCCAAGAACTGTACTTCTCACAACCAAAATCCACACTTTTCGTACTTAGCATACAGCTGATGCTCTCGTAGAGTCTGAAGAACCTGCCTCAAGTGTTCGGCATGCTCCTCCTCGGAGGGTGAATATATTAAAATGTCATCTATGAAAACGATGACAAACTGATCCAAGAATTCTCTGAATACTCGGTTCATCAAGTCCATGAAAACGGCTGGAGCATTTGTGAGTCCGAACGGCATCACCCAGAACTCATAAGACCCATATCTCGTCAATAAAGCAGTCTTCGAAACATCCTTCTCCCTAATACATAGCTGATGGCACCCCGACCTCAGGTCTATCTTCGAAAAGAAGGTTGCTCCCCTCAGCTGGTCGAACAGCTCATCGATTCGAGGCAACGGATATTTATTCCGTATCGTGACCTTGTTCAACTCCCAGTAGTCCACGCACAATCTCAGTGAACCATCTTTCTTCTTTACAAATAAGACTGGAGCGCCCCAAGGTGAGGTACTCCTACGAATGAAGCCCTGACCTAATAGCTGCTCAATCTGATCTCGTAGCTCTCGCATCTCTTCCGGAGCCATACGGTACGGTGCACGTGCTATAGGTCTCGTATCCGGCACTAAATCTATAACGAAGTCTATCTCACGACTGGGCGATAGGCCTGGTATATCCTGAAACACATCGGAATACTCCCTGACAACAGGGATCGAATCTAAGGGAATCACAACCTCCTCTATGTAATACGAATGAGCGGTCGAACCTCCCTCTGGGCGAGGCTTCGCCACTACAAACATCTCTTGCCCCGAAATGGCAAAAACAATGCTCCACCGAAGTAGGTAATCATGGCTCTATAAGCGGCGAACCAATCCATACTGAGTATAACATCATGCTAATGCATATCTAAGACGATCATATATACAGGTAATACCAAACTACCAATCTCTACCCCCACTCCCGGGCATATAAAGAAAAATAAAAGACCCACTCCCAAGATGGTGAGTCTACACACGTCACTGAGCTCACTGCCGTGGCTAATAATCCTAAGGCTTTCGCAAAAATTAGCTTATAAAATAGTGCGTTGCACTCGTAACAAACAAATCTCGACTCATGGTAACATGGATAGAAAAACATACCCTCAACCGCGGTTGGCGCCTGTGGGGTTGCTGCCTGTGGGAAATTATAGACACGTTCGCCCTGTAGATTTCTCTGTTGAACTGAGGCTGTTGGAAAAGGTGGCGGAGTTGGCTTTTGAGGTACATTGCCAGCACATTCCTGCCGTGGGGCCCTATTCTTCTCTGGACAATTTTGACGCCTATGGCCATTCCTGCCACATTGGAAACACCTCCCCCGAAACCGCTTTCCTTCCTTACTGTATTGACTAGCCTCTCTTTTTCCCTGGTCTTGCTGGCCTTGAGGGGAAATCTGCGGAAAAACTATGTCAGGGCGAGGGCAATCCATCCACTTGTGACCCGGTTGTACACATTTATAGCAGAGTTTCGAAATTCTCTGCCGGTTAGGTTGTAGTTTATCCCCAGTCTGATTTAGACAAGATTTACGTTTGTGGTCCTCCATTCCACAACCGAAACACCTCTTGGTGATTTCATTCTGAACCTGGCTTCGTTGTCCCTGACACTTTTGTCTCTGTACATAAATCTCGTTACTACTAGAACTGACTCTATCTTGATTGTTTTGTTGTCGCAGATTCGGTGCCTTCGCACAGTTCTCAACGTCAGTCACATGCACTATGTTAACCTCTCTAGGTCTTTTGCCTCCTTTAAGTTGTAGGCTGCGTTCTTGGTATTATAGGACTGCAGTGGTAACTGCTTGTGCCATGATACCAGCTAACTCGGCGGTTGATACTCTCCCTGGGAATACCTGAGGTGTGAGTCGATCTTGCTCGATGACTCCCTTAACCGTCTTAGCTAGTTCTCCTTGACGATCCATCTGAAAATGAAAGGTAAATTTGGATGAGTTCATCATTCAAATAAACAAATCGCAGAAGCACGAATTCCAAAGTATAGAGATGAACACAACATTCCTAGTATTAGGGCTCTATATCAAAGAAACCAACGCTGGAAGCATAATAAGCCGCACAGATCCTAAAGGACACTAGAACCTGATGCTCTGATACCACCTGTGACACCCTGCCTAATTAAATACCGGGCGATCACTCCTTTATCAAATTAAATCAAGGTGAACAGTTTGGTTCATTCTTAGCATCACTGTCGTAAAAAGAAACTTTCCAATTAACACCCTAAATAATTAAGCTAAGTGTCAAAACCCATTTTTTTAAACATGAACTACCAAATTTTATTTAAAGAAAAGATTTATTTAAATTATTAACAAAGCTCAATGAATAAGATTCACACCACAATATACTGGAACGAAAGAATCCAATATATTAAAACATTCATCAACGAATGTCAACATGCGAGAAAATAAAGTAATACACCGTCTCGAACAAAAATCCCAAAATAACGAACTAGGAAATAACTGAAATAACAATGTCCCAACATAAAGAAATAATGGAAAGGGCTACACATGCCCAACTGAATGAAAATGCTAGGAGTGGATCTGAATGAACGAAGTCGTCTAATCAAAGGACCTGCAACTCCCACCTAAGCTGCAGCGCGTTCCTTCCAAAAGATCCTAAGCAAGACGCCCCTGTGGCTGGGCACCTGAAATACATACATATACATATATACAAGGGGGAGAGGGAGAGATAAAACGGGTCAGAGCCCGAAAGTGTGTATGATTTAAAATTAGTTTAGCAAGTATTTAAATTGATACAGGCCAATGCAATAACATATTAGTTCGACACTCTCTTGAGAAATTCTCACCTCTCTTCTAGTGTGCACGCCTATCGTACTAACCTTCCCCAAATGGTTTAACTTAACATATTATCATACTAACCTTCCCAATAATTTAGTTTATCTTAACTTACTCATAGGTTTTTAAAAAAAACGAACAATGTCAACGTGTAAAAAGGGTACTTTCAAAGTGTAGCACAACTCTCGTTTTATCTTCATTAATTTATAAAGTTTCCCAGTGTCATATTATACTCTCATAAAACAAGTATTTCCAATCTGATTCATCAAACATGACTTACTTACTAAATCACAGTAGGTAGTTCCAAGTTTCAGAACTTCATATATATTAAATACTCGTGTAATATATATATTCTAATGGCACCCCACATAAAGATTATGGTGCGGGCATACTCTGCTATCCAATCCCCGTATCAATCGTACTAAGGGAAATACAAGTTCGGAATCACTCTCGAACTGTATCAATACAAACACAAACAATATTGAGGCGAAGTATAGTTTCCAAGTCCAAGAGGTCAGCACATACCCTCGCGTCTCTTAGGACCGTGACTACCGATTCGATAGCCTGTACCTAGGATTCCTATCTTCTAGGGTACGAATCAATATCCCCCGTAGCAACACAGGATAAGACCGTCCCAGCGCGGTAACCTCAGGGATAGCAAGTAGCGCGGGTACGTTTTTCACATGTATATAATATATGCACACACAATCATATAAATATACTACTTTCATCATATTAATATAGGTCACTTTCGTTACCCATAATTACAACATTTATCCTTAATTTCACATTATTAGTATTACGCATAAGGTTTCGTCTCTAACCTTAACTCGAAGGGTTTTCTCACTAGTTATGGAACACTCATGGGTTCTATCCATCCAAGTAACAAATTCAGTAGGTAGACATCTATTCACTATTGTAGGTATTCGTCGTAATCCCTCACTTGAAATACGTAGTTCGTCATTCCTTAATTAATTATCCCAAAAACACAATAATCATTTCATAATAAAGTTCTCAACACTTAATCATATGTCCTACTGGTCTCTCCTATATCCCAAAACATTTTTATTTAATATGCCCAAGGATTATTCCACGATAAATTAATTCAACTAATGAAACATGGGGAAATAAGAGGCTTCCAGGAAGGGTCGATCGATCGACGGCTGGGGCTCGATCGATCGAACCTTCGATCGATCGACGCTCTAGGGTCGATCGATCGATCAAGCAGGTCTGCGAAGATTTCTGCAGAATTGCAGTTGCGGGTTTCACCAAAATTCTTCATTCAAATTCATATTTTCCAACCATAATCGTCCCAAAACTTATACCACAAACATAATAACATATTACCAGATGTTTCTAACGTTAAGCATGCGTATAACCATTATTAAACATGATTAAACAACCTAAAATCTCATCTAATCATCAAGAACCCTAAGTTTTCTTAACTTCTATTCTAATCAGTTTTTATCCAGAATTTCCTTCTACATAATCATCAAACTTCGTGGGTTAATCATCTACATCATATAAGACTTCCAGAATATGGTTTTAATCTTTTCTACATGCAAATCCCTATCAAAAAAACGGGGTTTTCTTCCATAGATTATACTCCTAATCATTCCTAACTAATATGAATATTGCACCAACAAAAATACGCAAGTTAAACACTTGCCTGGGATTTCAGAGGTCTGGTTTCCTGCTGATATTGGAGTGGTTGCGTTCTCCTCCTCGCGATCTACGCGCTGGTGGTGACGGCGGTGAATTCGGTGGTGTTTTGGGCCTTGAATCACCTTGAGAGCTCTCTCCTCTCTTCTCCAATGGCCGTTCTAGGGTTCTGAATGTTCTAACCCTAAAAGGCTGACTTAAATGGCTGCTAAGGATGGCTGAAATTCGTGGGTTTAATTACCCTATTTTGTAAAATGACCAAAATGCCCTCCCGGGTCACTAATTAAGCCTAAAAACATCCTGAGACCCAAACTAAACCCCCGGGTACACTTTTCTGACTATCTCGACCCTTCCGGACGCGTTGGCGCACTCAAAATGACCAAACGAACAACTTATAAAATATTCACTTTTATATATTAATAATTAATCCCGACGCGACACGGGCGCGTCCCGGCTAAAATTCCCAAAACTGTCATTTCATTCACTCGTGACATTTACTATAATCAATATCATATATTACTATGCTCATAAGTAATATTCAACAATTTCATATAATTACTAACTCACGTCACGTCAATAATTATAACATAATTAATTTCTGGATTTTTATTAAATAAATCATCACATTAAATTTAATACATCCCCAAATTAAATATAGTATAAAAGTACGGGGTATTACAAAGAGATGCTAAGTTAAAAGCGTATGATGATCTTTATACAAAATTAGAAACAGAAGAAGGGGAAAAAAGTATTTATACGCTTGCTAAACTTAGGGACAGGAGAACAAAAGATTTTAATAACGTTAAGTGTATCAAAAGTGATGATTCGAGAGTCCTAGTCAAAGATGATGAAATTATGGAAAGATGGAAAAACTGCTTTGAGAGGTTATTAAATGGAGATAATGGGAGCAGATTAGATATAGAGGAACTTAGGGAGACTCAAGAAAATATATTTTTTCGCAGAATTAGGACAACAGAGGTTAGGATTGCTTTAAAAAAGATGAAAACAAGGAAGGCTTTAGGACCAGATGGTATCCCTATTGAGGTTTGGAAGTGCTTAGGGAAGGATGGAGTATCATGGCTTACAAAATTATTTAATAGAATTTTAATGACTAATAGGATGCCCCGATGAATGGAGAAAAGGTGTTTTAGTTCCTATTTATAAAAATAAAGCGGACATACAAAGTTGTCCAAATTGTCGTGGTATTAAGTTAATGAGGCATACAATGAAACTTTGGGAGAGAGTTATTGAATATAGATTGAGATTGAAGACAACAGTATCTGAGAATCAATTTGGGTTTATGCCTAGGAGGTCAACAATGGAAACAATTTATTTATTGAGGAGATTAATGAAGAGGTATAGGGAGAAAATGAAGGATCTTCATATGATTTTTATAGATTTGGAGAAGGCGTATGATAGGATACCCAGATATATAATATGGGGGGTTCTACATAAAAGAGGAGTGACTCGTAGATATATTGATGTGATCAAGGATATGTATGATGGTGCGATGACTATAGTAATAACATCAGTTGGAGAAAGTAATCAATTTTCAATTACGGTAGGTCTACACCGAGGATCAACATTAAGTCCTTATCTCTTTGCTCTTGTTATGGATGAGTTGGTTGGACAAATATAGGATGAGGTGCCATGGTATATGTTATTTGTAGATGATATTATTTTAGTGGATGAGACTAAGACGGGGATTAATGCTAGGTTGGAATTTTGGAGAGAAACTTTAGAAACAAGGGGATTTAAAATAAGCAGAACTAAAACAAAATATGTGGAGTGCAATTTTAGTAGTGATAGGAGGACAAATGGAGATGTGGTGAAATTGGAGGGTCAAGAGATACCTAGAAATAATTATTTTTGTTATTTAGGATCGATTATCCAAAAAGATGGAGATATTAGTGATGATGTTACTCATAGGATTGGAGCAGGCTGGGTTAAGTGGAGAAATGCTACCGGCATTTTGTGTGATAGGCGTATACCTTTGAAGTTGAAAGGAAAATTTTATAGGATGGCCATTAGACCCGCCATGTTATATGGGATAAAATGTTGGGCTACCAAGAAACAAAATGTGTAGAAAATGAGTGTGGCGGAGATGCGAATGCTAAGATGGATTTGTGGTAAAACTCGAAAGGATAAAATTAAAAATGAACAAATTCGTGAAATGGTAAAAGTAGTTCCTATAGAAGATAAATTGAGAGAAAATCGACTTAGATGGTTTGGACACGTCAAGCATAGGCCAATGGATGCTCCTATAAGGAAGAGTGATTTATTTAGTATTGATGGTAACACATGGGCTAGAGGTAGGCATAAATTGACTTGGTGGGATATTATAAAAAAGGACATGATGTCATGTGGTTTAATCGAAGATATTGCACTGGACATAATGGAATGGAAAAATAGGATTCATGTAGCCGACCCCAAATAATTGGGAAAAGGCTTTGTTGAGTTGAGTTGAGTTGATATGTGGGCGTGATTTGATATGTAATTCAACATTCCTCTAAAAGTATACATTTTAGGATTTTCCTACGCCATCGTATTATGTCCCTTGATCTAGGAATTATGAATAGATCATTTTACTTTGTTTTTCAGATAAGTTTTTCAGGAACCTTTATGAGGATATATTAGTATGATGAATTGGGTTCTGCTTTTATAATTGTTAAGCTTCTCATTGTGCTGACCACCAGATTTTAACAGGTTTTAAATTTGACTGAAATTGAACTCAGTCGGGTGGATATTCGAGTTGGGTTATCCGGGGCCTCATATTTCATGGATGGATCTCATCGAGCAGTGCGACAGTTACGTAACCTCAATTCACAGGTACTTTGGAACATCAGTGAAGATTTTGATTCCTGTTTATCAATGCCAACTGATATTTTATTTAGATCTATTTCTCGCTATTTTCTCATCCATGAATTTTTGTTGTTAAAAAGCACTCGAAATTGTTAGCTTTCACTTCTGTTGTTAGCTTGTTCTTTTTAACGGTTGCTGGGTTAATAGTTTTGTTGATCCTAGGTTCATAGTAAATAAATTTTGGTGATCTCCTTGAGTTCTAAAGACGGATTTGTCTTGGGAGCGACTCTTGCATTGCTCGACTCTGACTAGGACACATTGTTGTGCACATAATCTTCTACTCCAACTTTTATATCAAATAGAATGTATCAGCAGCTTGTTCAGGTTCATTTGGCATGTGAAAAAAATCATGTTTGTCCTTTGGAATTTAGTTATTCAGTCTTTAGACTAAGTTTACCATGCGTTTTTTTTTGCCACTTTGAGCTCACGCGGACTGTGTTCGTTATTTAATGTGATTATTGCAACATGACTTTCTTCTCTATGTATGTGGTGTGGAAGCATATTATTATTATTATTCTCACACTATCAACTCTTTTGTGTTTTAATAATATACTGAAAAGCTGGTTACAATTGAGCAGGAAACGTCTATTTATAGGTTTAGAACATTTTCTCACAAAGACTCCTACTAGGCTGTAATGTAAAAGAAACCAATAATTGGAAAACTCTTGGTCAAAAATTACCTTGATTGGTTAAAAAAATAAAAGGGAACCTATTTTATTCAAATCAAATTAAAATTTAATTTATATAGAAATGGAATCCCTGGCCTTAGTTGTGCAGGTCACACGCAGACCTTGGCCCCACGCATAATGCCTATATACATTATTATCTCTGTATTCGAAAGAAGTCACCCATAATGAAGGTTATGTTATGTGATGATTGCCAAGCATCGATGACTGTACGTTTTTGGTTTATGGCCATCCTTGGCGAATTCTTATCTTAGCTGAGACAAAAATCTGTATTTGATGAGTAATGTTATTGAAAGAATGTAACATCACAATGACTTTGTGCCCACCGTCTCTTTCAGTCTTGATTATTCACAATTGTGATCGGCCTTCTCATGTTTCTATAATCGTGACCCAATGATTTACCACCCCTTTCTCATGTGTCTACAATCGCGACACCCCCCAAATGACTCACCACCCTTCACGGCCTTGAACACCTGTGAGTCTGTGACATTGCCCTCCCCACTGTTGTTAAAGGTACATCTAGGCTCCAGGCTCACCTAGGTGCAACATCTCCACCTTTCCCCACTTGGGCAAGGCTCCTTCAAGGCTCCAGGCTCCAAACGTGGTTATGGCGCGCCTCATTAGAGGCCTCATTAAAATTACTTGGATAACACCCCTATTACAAGAATGGACCAATGGATATGCTAATTTACATATTTTCATATAGAAAATGGGAAATTAGATGATTCCCCTCACCAAAACTAAACAAAGTAACTCCTTGATTCCTAGTGAAACTTTATCTTCCTCACTAGTCCCTACTTGGGTAAAAAAGAGAAACACAAAATTAGACTCCTACACTATTGCATCTTTGAACAATTTATATGTTGATTTTGATTTTTCTTTTCAAAAATTGGAGTATTTTTTATTCAATGTCAATAACTTTTCTTTTATTGATTATTCGATAATTAAATTGTTATATAAATTCGGTATTTAATATATACTTTTTTCATATGGAGCATTGTTCTAAAAAACCCGCCTAGGCTCCGCCTAGGCTTGAGGCTTGGGAGAAACGCCCCGCCTTAAGATTTTGACGCCTTATGCTTGGTAAAACCCTTAAGGCGTATTTTTTCTCTAAAAACAACAATGATTTAGTGAAACGATATCGCCTTTTAAAGATTTTTTTGCAAACCGAACCATTATCTCATCCAAAATAATCAAATAGTATTTTTATTTGCAAATATTCAGACATATTTTTATGATATGTACAATTTTAGTATTTTAATAGCCTTTTTATGGTTAAAAAATATTAAAATATATTAAAAAGCCTAAACGCCTTTTCACGCCTTTTTACGCCAAGGCCCGCCTAGGCTTCTAAGGCTTAAGGCTTGGCCTCCACGCCTCGATCACGCCCCGCGTTTTTTAGAACCTTGAGGAGGTATAAGCTCTATCGTCTTCTGATATGTCTCTTCATACCAAATTATTTATGCTACATATTTCGAATTTTAAATCATAAATGTTCTTATTATTTATAAATATAAAACTTTTGCATGTTTATAAACTTTGCGCCTCATTTAGATTGGGCGCGCGCCTCACCTAGATCGGACGCACCCCTCACCTTGCGCCTAGGTTCCACAGGGATTTTGGTGCCTTGGTGCACCTTTCACCTCTGACAACTATGGCCCTCCCGTGGTATACGGTGGTCGTAGCTTGCCCTCGGTGACTTTACCACCGTCGCAGCCCCAATGTCGATGTAACAGCCATTTGTGGCACTTTCCACCAATATCTCTATTGTCCTGTACTTGTAACTGCGTCTCACCGATCCCAAAAGCTTTCATTATCCAGCTAGCGTTGATGTCGATGCGTTTATGATCAACACATGGTGAGGTCTGCAACTGTCTATTTACACACACACACACACACACACACACACACACACATATATATATATATATAGATTTCGGTGAATCAATTTGATTTCAAAATCGAAGATTCTGTACTGGTTAAAAAATATGGAGGGTTTTGAATAATAATTTGGAGACGAACGATAACCATGAGAGAGAGAGAGAGTCTATATGGATCTCCCTTGTGTAATCCGTTTTGTTAAGGTTGGGATTACAAATGGAGTATTGAGTGTAGTTTTTTAAGATGGGGGATATGAGTTTAGGTTTTACAATGATGAATTTAGGTTTGGATTTTTTGGAAGAAGGTAAAGCGGACTTGCGGAGGAGGGGTATTTTTTCCTTTAAGAAAGTTCCGTTATAACTTATAGGCCCCAATTCATGGAGTTGGATGTTCGTCAAAATTTGGTGCATCAAGTCTAATGTTTCATCTTATGACTTTATGAGGTATCTCAAATATCCTGTATGTATATGTATATATATTGATGTGAATCGAGGGAATTATTGTCTTTTTGGGCATATTAGTAGTTTTATTTTCTTTTTGTTATTTTTGTTTATTTTGTTTTGTTGTTTATTTGTAAGTTTGGGCATAGGTGAGCACAAATGGGTATTAGGCTTATTTGTAAAGTTGGAGTCCCACATTGGTTAGAGACCCATTTAGTGCTCCCCTTCCCTACTTATAAATAGACCCCTTGTAACCTTATTTGAGGTAGACTTTGATTTGAAATATAGAAAAGAGTTATTTCTCTCTCTAAAAGTGTGTGTTAGATATTTTAGGAAGCCTTTGACGTGTGGATTACGTCAAATTGGTATCAGAGAGCGGGTGAAGCACTACATTGGTGCTAGTGTATCGGTGATTTTTTTTTCTTTTTTCAAATCGTACACTACCCTCAATGGCACCGGAGATAACGCACATTCATGAGAGGTTATCTTTTCTCTCCCAAATCTCCCCAAACCTAGCTATTCCCTTCACTCTACGCCTAAAAGCGGCCACCCTTACCGCCGATTACCAAACCTTAGGGTGGCGTACCAACCAAACCCTCCCACCAACACCATCACCTTCCCACCCCTCCCCCATGGCTGCCCCAACCCAAAAAGAGCCACAAACCTTAACCCCCCTCTTTTCACACCCTAACCTCCCCCAGCAGCCCTAGACCTGTCCAGCCCCCCTTACCACCCACCGACCATCCCTCCCCTTCCAAAAAAAACCATTAACAACCTCCCTACCCCTCACCCGCTTCAAAACCCTAGCCTTACCCCCTGTCCTATCCTCTCCTGCCCAAACAAGCAGATCACCCCACCCGGCCCACCACCCCAGCCCCTTTCCGACCCAAAGAGCAGCAGGCCGCCCCACCTCAACCCTTTAAACCCTCATTCACTCATTTCCGACACCCTAAGCCCTCCCCATCCAAGCCGAAACCGTTCCCAGGTGCCCCTACCCCCTGTTGAACCCCAAAACAGCCCGGAAACCCTAGGGTTTGCCTTAGTTATGGCCAAAACCTGCTTGGGCATGTAAATCCAAACCCAAACTCATTTTTGTGCTCCGAAACCGTGATTTTTGACCCAGGTGGAGACTTCTAGAGCTGATTTGGGTGAAGAAGAGAATAAAAGAAGAAGAAACTTTGTGGGATGTATACTCCATAATTTTCAGAAAATTAGTTTTGACCCCGTAAGTTTTGGTTCCATTTTTTTTTTTTGGAATTTCCTCATGAATCCCCAATTTTTAACGCTCGAGGACGAGCTTGGTCTTAAGAGGGGGAGATTGATGTGAATCGAGGGTATTATTGTCTTTTTGGGCATATTAGTAGTTTTATTTTCTTTTTGTTATTTTTTTTTCTTTTTCTTTATTTTGTTTTGTTGTTTATTTGTAAGTTTGGGCATATGTGAGCACAAATGGGTATTATGATTATTTGTAAAGTGGGAGTCCCACATTGGTTAGAGACCCATTTAGTGCTCCCCTTCCCCACTTATAAATAGACCCCTTGTAACCTCATTTGAGGTAGACCTTGATTTTAAATATAGAAGAAGAGTATTTCTCTCTCTATAATTGTGTGCTAGATATTTTTAGGAGCCTTTGACGGGTGGTTTACGTCATATATATATATATATAGATAGATAGATAGATAGATTACAAAGGGTAAGTTATATTTTTTGTTACTTCCATCTCTCTCTCTCTCTCTCTCTCTCTCTCTCTCTCTCTCTCCCCCTCACACACGCGCGCGCGCGCACCCATACACACTCAAACCAAAATATTAATAGTAATAGTGATATAGGATAATTTATTGTAGGTTTTAAACAATTCTCCTCCGTGTTTTGAATTTATACTAAAATCTACTCACACTTTGATCTGCTAACAATAATCACCCCTAACATTTGGTAGCAGTGAACTCCCATTAATTTGTGAAAATGTATCTGTATATCATGTAGGAAATATTCTTTGTCGTTGTCATTGATCCTCATGCGTACGAATTGTTAATGTTGATTCGAAAATGTATTGAAAATTGAAATATTCAAAACAAAGGGGAGACCACTGTGATTTCTTAAATTACAAAGAGATGTCTGTGATAAAGACAATGTCTGTTATAAGGACAAAAAGTAGAGATTTGCCCTTTCCTACACGGTCATATAAATTTTCGTGAATTTTCGGCTAATTATCAGGAGTCTAGAAGGCTCATCGATTGTTTGAAAGAGTTGATTATTTCTGGGGTCCCAATCAATCCCTTTACATGGCACATGCAGACTCTCATCAATTGTTGGGGCACCCTGGCCTTTCTTCTGGCCTGCAATTTCCAGTTACTACTTCCATTGCTTGTGCAGTAGAATCAAATACAATTGCTAGTAGTATATTATTCATTGTTATTCATCTAAATTAACTTAACCTCATCAACCTAATTCAGTATTTTTTTTTATCAATAATTAATGTTCTAGCACTACACGAACCATGGATTCTTAGTTCGGCCTTTTGTAAGAACCACGCGGTAGAGTGAGTGAAATTAAAGGGTTGAGATTGAGTCTATCTTATGAAAAATAAATTTTAATTGATTAATTTTTAAATAAGTGTTATAATCTTGATCTTTTAACGAATAGAGATATTTTTATTAAAACATCTTTTCCCATTGTTGTATATGATTTCAATATGAATTTTCTGGGATACTAGTCGCCATCAAATTGGACCCATCTAATTGTGGCGGTTCAGCGTCGCGTGGGATTTTTTGTCACATGGAAGGAGAAAGCTAAATTCGATGGGTCAGTTTAGATTCCATAAAAGTTCGCACAAAGTGAGCTATGGTTAGCTTGTTGTAAATTGTACCATAACTCTAATCACCGTACCTTTTTGGAAATAAAAAAATTCACGTTATGCAAGATTTGGATTTACTATGAATAAGAGTTAAATTAAGCGGATTTGGTCACTCTGTTAACAAATTGGATCTCAATAAAAACTTTAAATACTCAACTCATAGGCTTAAACATTATCTGTATATATCTCTGTGTACGTTAGGTTCCTATATAACCCACACTTGCACTAAGAAAATGTTACTCAAGTTATAAACAAGAAGAACCACCGTTCATAAATGTTGCAGTTGTCCCTTGGAAGAGACTTCTTGGCCTTTATGTGAATTGTTTGCTTGTTGACACCGTTTCACATGTACCATATTACCACACCTAGCACTAAGCCGAAGTAAAATGTGTGAGATTATATTATGACGGATAATTTTTTAGCAATGAAGTTCATGATTTGTTGTTCAACAAGGTTCTAACATAAATGTTGTCACGTGAGACAATTTTTTGCAGTTTTGCCTTTTTGACATGATGTGGTATTTGTATTTATTTTCATCTTTTTATATCCTAGAGCAATATGAATTCTTATCAATTGATATTGTGAGAGACGTTCGTGTTAGAACCTTGTTGGGCAACAAATAATAGACATCACCTGAAGAAAAAAAATTATTTGCTTAATCAAATCTCACTTGTTTTGCTTCACCCTAGTGGTAGATATGGTTTACTAGACACGTGAAACTATGTCAGCAAGCAAACCATTCACATTAGGGACAAGAAGCTTTCGTGGAATAACTTGGGCAAGAGGCACTCTTCCGAAGAACAGGGAAAACCTCTTTGTTTAAAACTGAAGTAACAATCTCTTTTGTTGTACAAGCGTATTATATAGAATGCACACATAAATAAATGCATATACAACAAAAGTGTTTATAACGATTTCTATTTTGCTAATACTTTGAGCCAATTTGATTTATATTAGACTCTTATTCATAGCAAGTTTGAATATCGTATAACATGGAATTTTTACAAATGTACAAAGGTTAAAAGATCAACAAAAAAACTTTCATAATGTTCACAAAAATGTCTTGTAAATTGGCCATCTTTGTCAAATGCAATGGCAATGCAGCGAGGAATACCATGTTATTGTCATGTCAAGAAAATATGAAGTAACGAAGTGGGGACTAATCAAAGCACCCATTGCACGGGATGCAGCGGGTCATTTTAGAGAATCACGAGGAGAAAGAATCGTGTCCATTGGTTTTACAAAGGAGCCTTACTATGAAGTCCATGAATTCATCCATCCTTGACTTCTAGTAATGGCTAGTTGGTGTAGGGTCTGGCATTAGAGAGTTGTACTTTGGTTGTTTGATATAAGTCGGGTAAAAAAACATTGATATCCTTTATCATAGTGGGCTAGTACAAATACCCTTATTGAACCTACTAGTCCCCCACTGAGGATCTCTGAAATAACCCTCTCACGGAAAGATGAAGCTATAATTTGTACGACGGTGCTTTGACAAAAAGGCCATACTGGAATTAGAAATCGCCATAGCCCTATCTGTTAGACTCCTCAATAATGGGACCGCAATACAAATCAGTTATAGAGATCGCATGCCTCATCGACAATTAGGGTGGCATTAGGCACTAAAAGAGTGGACGATCGGAGTGGTCTAAGTTCATGCATAGGTAATAATTGTTTAAGAGAGTAGTTCAATCTGGTGTAATTAGGATAAATAATGTGGTGTAACCCGTTTAGTGGTGAAAGACAATATTAAACACCTCTTAAGAGAGTTGTTTCATAGGGAGAGAAAACAAGCACTCCAAACACACATGGGTAGGCAGGTGTGGGCACAATATATGTTTAAGATATTGAATGAGATGAGAGTAGTAAATAAAGAATGTTCTTGTAATGATCAATGATTTGCCTTGGAATGATTCTCACCAAAAAGTGTTTGTGCTCTTCAAATACTTGGAGATTTTGTTTAAAGATTTATAAGATAATGTAAATGCTCACCAAACACTTTTATAGGGTAAAAAGCTTGGAGTGACCTCCAAGGATCATTTAATGCAAAAGTCATTATCATACCTAACATGTCGAGCAATGATAAGGGAACTCTTGATGGATTAACCACCAAAGTCAGGTGGAACAGTGTCCCGTCAGCCTCTTTTCATCCACCAAATCTGCAAGTGGCCAGTTCAAGGTATATTGTTGATTTGACATGCCTGGTTTGATTTGACAATTGTGAAAGACTTTACAAAAAAGTACGTATTTTGTACACCAAAATATGTGTGACTGAGAATACATATTCATGAGGTGTTTTGAAGGACCTTGAGCAAGTCTTTCGAATTGCCTTTGTGCTTTATTTAGTGTGTTTGAAATGGTTAAGTTAGAAGCCTTAATGATGCATTGCTCTTTATCCTTTAATCCAGTTCCCTTGAAGTATCCGATGAATGATCTACCTTGATAGAGCATGTAAGCTCTCTCAAGCCCTGGCAAACATGGTCCATCGTTGATACCGAGTGATTTCTTACCTTACTAGAATAACCTACTGATAAAAGAAGCTAGCTCGTTGCTAAGTTGCATGTGCTTATTTGATGAGGCCTGTAAATGGTTGATTAAGTTATGTCTTGTCTTAGTCACATATTAGTAATTTGATGAGGAGGTTTATCGTTAAGCCCCTCATACAACTTGAACTACTCCCCATCGTGTCGGAACGTGTAGATATTTGTCTGTCTTTCATTAACACTCGGTCGCATGGCCACGGTTGACCCAACAGAAGGTGACAAATATCCTTACCTGTTGCGGTACACAAAACCAAAATTACTTTGAACGTGAAACGCTACGGGTACGGGTAAGTGGTACACTATAGTATCTGGTAGGCGGTTTGTTGGTGGTAGGCTTATTTGGGACACTATGTCAACTTTCAATTTGTATGGAATTATTATTTGGATAGTTTAGGTCACACATATAGTGTATTTATTTATATATACTACACCCAAACACAAATACTAAAATATGTATTTATATGAATTAAGTTTTTCTAATTTAACATTTAATATGAGGTATCTAGATTTTGTAGATATATTGGAGATGGAGAACACTAAAGAAATTGAAAAATATATGATTTCTTTCTTGATTTTATTTGTATTTTCTGCAATTTTTTAAAACAAAAACGGGATGCAAAATTTGGAGATCTGGGGAGCTAAATTACCCTAAAAGGGTACGTAAGAATCAGAACGCAATACTTAAGGAGGGTGAGAGTATCTGGTAACATTGCACACAACCTCGTAAGAATAAACAACAATAGGAAATGGTTACCAACACTGCATGTTTGGCATCAATGGCTCCTCACTGTCCAGCTAACTTTGATCCAACATGGTTGCAACTCGGGTTTTCCGGGTAATTTTAATTTGGCTTCAGTTTCTTTTAACGCCAAATTATCACTAGATCCTCGGTTGATAGTAATGATACACATATGACCTTTACTCTAATGGAGCCTAAAGATTCTTTAGACCACAATTGTCTTCCTCCAATAGGTTCCATTCCCGACATTCTTTGCCCTTGTTACACTGAGATCGGTCCACCAAACAACCCCAAAGGTTTGAGTTTGTCAAGTAGTTTTTAGGCCATATCGGATCTGCCCGTTGCTCTTGTGGTACCTCCATGGTTCTCACCTCCTCTATTTGCAGTCGACTGGTCAAATGAGGCCTCTGCAGCTGGTGAGGGGTGGGTGAAGACATATGGCTCGCTTGTACGATGATCATTGACGGGGAGACAAGGGTGGCAGTTCCCATATGAGGGGTCGCCTCACTCCATAAGAGGTCACTTAAGGTTTTGTGGTTCAGCTGACTCTTCCCATGCTTGCCAGTTGCAGTTTGGGACTTCCATGAGTGATGCAGCAACATTTGACATTGGCTACGGCCATTAGGTTCCATTCTGCCACAATTTGTAACTCTTCCTCCATTAATTCCTGTGAATGATACGCACCGACTGGATCTCCCAACAGGATTTCCATTATTTTTCCATGATGATTTATAATACCAATTTGCCATATATCTAACGGAAGCACATTATCTAGATAAGACACAAAATTAGTCTCAATATTTCATTCTCATAATTATAGATGATGGATGACATAAAAAAAGAGGCCCCTTATATAGGGAGGAGGTTACACAAAAGGTGGCTAACTATGAAGCACCGGTGCGGTGGGGTGCGGGGTAAGAATTCGACAATTCAGCAAAATAAGGCACGGGTGCGGCGATTCAATGCAGGTACGGGTGTGGGTGCAATAAGTGTTTTGAAGAATCGGTATCTTATAGGTGAGTAATTACAAAGATAACCCCCCAGCAATAGAAGTAACACTAGTAACATACAAGTTCCCCTAGCTATGCTGCGTCATTCATCATTTTACTGCATGGTCATATAACTCTTGGTAATTCGACTCGAAAACTAATTGTCAAGCCTTGTACAGAATACATGCAAAAGTTGTTCAATTGTTGGGGCATTTTTATCTTTCATGATTGGATAAAATTTCATCCCCATTTCCATTGTTCGTCTGGTGGAGTCAAATAGAATACACCACTGCTACTGATACGTTATTTATTGTCATTCATTTCATTTAATGTAACCTAGTCAAGCTAAGTCAAGCTAATACAGGTTTCTGTTTGATCAAACTCTAATGCACTTGCACGCGTCTATATATATTTTAATGTTTAAAAATTGACATCTGATCCCATTATGAATTAATAGAAAGTCTTTTTAACTTCCATTTTTCATTTTTAATTACTTGGAATTAGAAGTTCTCTTAAAGTAAATATAAGATAAATGTCTTCGATTTGCTTGTTTGTAGGATACAGTGCTGTGCAGCGTGACTATAGGTGTCTCCCATTTTGAGAGATGTGCCCTTTGGGTTCAGGTGCTGTACTACCCCTTTTATGGTAGTGACCCAGGAGATTATGAAGGGGTCTATGCTGACGAGGACCAACAAATCATGAGGCAAAAGAGAAGCTTGAAGCCTGAATTAGGAGAACCTGTGATTTTGAGATGTCAGCCTTACAAAATTCCACTCATTGAGCTACTTCTACCACATAAAATCTCACATGTGGAATATTTCCATCTATGGCCTAGTTTACGTGCTATAGTGGAGTATACTGGTGCATATACCTATGAGGGGAGTGGATTTAAGGCGACTGCTGCACAACAGTATGGGGCTTCTCCTTTCCTCATTGGACTCAAATCTCTAGCTTCCAAGCCTTTTCATAAAGTTTTCTCACACATTATCCGTACAGTGGCTGGGTTTCAGGTAGACTTTATTGTTCTCGTTTCGTATTTCAATATTCTTCATTTTATATGTGAAACACTGTCTTCTGTGTTATTTTATTCGAATGCCAAATTTGATATTGTTTTCTGTCTTAAAATTGGAACTCAACAGTACCTTCATTTTTCCTCGTCCTTTGTCATCATAATATGTTCCATTCATTTCATTACCCGAGTGAACGGTGCCATTTTTCTTTTGTTTCCCCATAGGGCAATTGAATTGTCAAGTTATAGGTTAAGGGTTTGCCTCTGTGTTTTTTACTTGGTTGACCCCGAAGTCGGGACAAAATTTCTCCAGTTTAAAAATCCCTTTTGGGGACATTTGAGCGACACAGAGAGGGTCTTTACCATAAAATGCATAGTTTAGGGAAGTTCTCTGCATTCGAATCATCATGAGGGTTTCTTGCAAAAACTGCATGGTTGAGTCCTCTTTGTTTTGCTCTTGACCCGTATTCGAAATGTCACAGTACATTATGGTCATGGTTGAAATGAAAAAAGAATTTTTTGAATTTATTTGTATTTAGTCTAGAATATACTGTATTCTTATTTCAACACCTATGCACCTCCAAAGCTTTCTTATCGAGACATTTTCTTACCTCTGCCTGGGTCTTTTCAAGCCCGAATCCTTTACTTATTATTTAGCTTGTGGATGTATTGAACAGGTCTGCTATGCTGCAAAAACTTGGTATGGAGGCTTCTTGGGAATGATGATATTTGGTGCGAGTGTAGTGAGTAGAAATGTGGGCTTGGGGGACGAGACAACCACCATGATGTGCAAATTTATGGTGCGGGCTTCAGATGCCTCCATCACAAAGGAGATAGGGTCGGATCTACAGTCGTGGTTAGACGACCTTACCGATGGGGGTGTGGAATACATGCCTAAAGACGAAGTGAAGGTGGATGCTGCCGAGAGGCTAAGAATATCCATGGAAAGAATAGCTTTGCTAAAGGCAGCTCGGCCTCCTCACAAGACTCCAACATCGGTGGAGGATGAGGACGACGATGATGAGGAAGATGATGACGAGGATAAAAAGAAAAAGAAGGAAAATGAGGAGGGAGATGGTAAAAAAAACTAAGGGGCCTTCGACTTTGTCTAAGTTGACAGCGGAGGAGGTTGAACATCATGCGCTACAAGCCGCAGTACTGCAGGAATGGCATATGCTGTGTAAAGATAGAAGCACTAAAGTTAATTAACTTAAAAGTGTGATCTATTGAAGGTTTTCGGGTCTATTCTTTACACTCTTGTATTTTCGTATCTCAGTTAGTTGGAAGAGCAATATGATTATAGAGTGCACCCCTTCTCTTTTTCTTTTTGTCTCTGGGCCCCTCTATTATTCTCTGTGATTATTCTGTACATTTTTGTACCGGCCATTGTTCAGTTTTATTTTTTGAGGAAGTGATTGTGGAACTCTGGTTCATTTCTACTCGCCTATATTTGGACATGTCGTTGGGACTTTGTTTGCAGGGTATAATGGTGTCCCATTACCCATAGCTGCACAACCCAAACTCACCTCTCCTGCAATTTGCCAAACTGTCATTGCTGTTATCCAACACTATAGCAGTCACTGATGTTGTGTTGAAGGCTCTAAAATTTTGAAAAAGCTATGCATTTTGTTGTCATGACCACCCCCTATGCGACGCAAAATGTCTAGAGAAAACGGTATTTTACAATAAAATGCATAGATACATAGGAACTTTTGCATTTTAAGTATAAGTATTTAGTGACAAGCCAATAAAATAAAGTAGTGGCATGGTCTGTGTTTTTGGAGTTGAATCAATCAACATCTCTAGTTTATGATTGAAATTTATTTGAGCTTTATAAAATACCAGCGTAAATTTCTGCGCACTAAAGTATGATAAATGTGGGGTTTTTACAAAAATATCTTCATCTGGGAGACCATGACATATATGGCCATTAAAAAGGTTTATAGGAACATTAAAAATTAGTGTGAAGGTTTGGGATTGGGCTGGTGATTCAGCTTCTGGTTATAAGGTCGATGGGGTTGCAATTGAACTCATTTTAATTAAGGATTATTTGGGTTTTGGCCATCTTTTTACCTTTAACGATACTTTATGAAAACAATGTGTTGCTAAAAATATAAAAAAAAATACTAAAAGCATCGCTAAAAGTGAAAAATGACGGTAAATCCCGCAATAGTTTTTAATTGGGAGTTCATATCCAAATGAAAAAAAATTAATGATGGCCAAAATCCAAATAGCCCTTTAGGGTGTGCTTGATATCAAGAAGGAAAATAAACGCAAGAGTCAATTTTCATGGAATTGAAAACTTGAAAATATTTTCCATGGAACGCTTTGAAAATATTACCCCCCAATTTGTTTTTCTTTAGACTGTACCTCTCTTTTTTACATTTTTACATTTAGGGACGCTTTTTTCCTTTTTGCAACGCTTTTGGATATGAACTAAGGGGGTGTTAAATAACAAATTTTTCCATGTTGCTGCATCACTCATGGAAGTCCCAAACTGCAACTGGCAAGCATGGGAAGAGTCAGCTGAACCACAAAACCTTAAGTGACCTCTTATGGAGTGAGGCGACCCCTCATATGTGAACTGCCACCCTTGTCTCCCCGTCAATGATCATCGTACAAGCGAGCCATATGTCTTCACCCACCCCTCACCAGCTGCAGAGGCCTCATTTGACCAGTCGACTGCAAATAGAGGAGGTGAGAACCATGGAGGTACCACAAGAGCAACGGGCAGATCCGATATGGCCTAAAAACTACTTGACAAACTCAAACCTTTGGGGTTGTTTGGTGGACCGATCTCAGTGTAACAAGGGCAAAGAATGTCGGGAATGGAACCTATTGGAGGAAGACAATTGTGGTCTAAAGAATCTTTAGGCTCCATTAGAGTAAAGGTCATATGTGTATCATTACTATCAACCGAGGATCTAGTGATAATTTGGCGTTAAAAGAAACTGAAGCCAAATTAAAATTACCCGGAAAACCCGAGTTGCAACCATGTTGGATCAAAGTTAGCTGGACAGTGAGGAGCCATTGATGCCAAACATGCAGTGTTGGTAACCATTTCCTATTGTTGTTTATTCTTACGAGGTTGTGTGCAATGTTACCAGATACTCTCACCCTCCTTAAGTATTGCGTTCTGATTCTTACGTACCCTTTTAGGGTAATTTAGCTCCCCAGATCTCCAAATTTTGCATCCCGTTTTTGTTTTAAAAAATTGCAGAAAATACAAATAAAATCAAGAAAGAAATCATATATTTTTCAATTTCTTTAGTGTTCTCCATCTCCAATATATCTACAAAATCTAGATACCTCAAATTAAATGTTAAATTAGAAAAACTTAATTCATATAAATACATATTTTAGTATTTGTGTTTGGGTGTAGTATATATAAATAAATACACTATATGTGTGACCTAAACTATCCAAATAATAATTCCATACAAACTGAAAGTTGACATAGTGTCCCAAATAAGCCTACCACCAACAAACCGCCTACCAGACAGATACTATAGTGTACCACTTACCCGTACCCGCAGCGTTTCACGTTCAAAGTAATTTTGGTTTTGTGTACCGCAGCCGGTAAGGATATTTGTCACCTTCTGTTGGGTCAACCATGGCCATGCGACCGAGTGTTAATGAAAGACAGACAAATATCTACACGTTCCGACACGATGGGGAGTAGTTCAAGTTGTATGAGGGGCTTAACGATAAACCTCCTCATCAAATCACTAATATGTGACTAAGACAAGACATAACTTAATCAACCACTTACAGGCCTCATCAAATAAGCACATGCAACTTAGCAACGAGCTAGCTTCTTTTATCAGTAGGTTATTCTAGTAAGGTAAGAAATCACTCGGTATCAACGATGGACCATGTTTGGCAGGGCTTGAGAGAGCTTACATGCTCTATCAAGGTAGATCATTCATCGGATACTTCAAGGGAACTGGATTAAAGGATAAAGAGCAATGCATCATTAAGGCTTCTAACTTAACCATTTCAAACACACTAAATAAAGCACAAAGGCAATTCGAAAGACTTGCTCAAGGTCCTTCAAAACACCTCATGAATATGTATTCTCAGTCACACATATTTTGGTGTACAAAATATGTACTTTTTTTGTAAAGTCTTTCACAATTGTCAAATCAAACCAGGCATGTCAAATCAACAATTTACCTTGAACTGGCCACTTGCAGATTTGGTGGATGAAAAGAGGCTGACGGGACACTGTTCCACCTGACTTTGGTGGTTAATCCATCAAGAGTTACCTTATCATTGCTCGACATGTTAGGTATGATAATAACTTTTGCATTAAATGATCCTTGGAGGTCACTCCAAGCTTTTTACCCTATAAAAGTGTTTGGTGAGCATTTACATTATCTTATAAATCTTTAAACAAAATCTCCAAGTATTTGAAGAGCACAAACACTTTTTGGTGAGAATCATTCCAAGGCAAATCATTGATCATTACAAGAACATTCTTTATTTACTACTCTCATTCAATATCTTAAACATATATTGTGCCCACACCTGCCTACCCATGTGTGTTTGGAGTGCTTGTTCTCTCTCCCTATGAAACAACTCTCTTAAGAGGTGTTTAATATTGTCTTTCACCACTAAACGGGTTACACCTCATTATTTATCCTAATTACACCAGATTGAACTACTCTCTTAAACAATTATTACCTATGCATGAACTTAGACCACTCCGATCGTCCACTCTTTTAGTGCCTAATGCCACCCTAATTGTCGATGAGGCATGCGATCTCTATAACTGATTTGTATTGCGGTCCCATTGTTGAGGAGTGTAACAGATAGGGCTATGGCGATTTCTAATTCCAGTATGGCCTTTTTGTCAAAGCACCGTCGTACAAATTATAGCTTCATCTTTCCGTGAGAGGGTTATTTCAGAGATCCTCAGTGGGGGACTAGTAGGTTCAATAAGGGTATTTGTACTAGCCCACTATGATAAAGGATATCAATGTTTTTTTACCCGACTTATATCAAACAACCAAAGTACAACTCTCTAATGCCAGACCCTACACCAACTAACCATTACTAGAAGTCAAGGATGGATGAATTCATGGACTTCATAATAAGGATCCTTTGTAAAACCAATGGACACGATTCTTTCTCCTCGTGATTCTCTAAAATGACCCGCTGCATCCCGTGGAATGGGTGCTTTGATTAGTCCCCACTTCGTTACTTCATATTTTCTTGACCTGACAATAACATGGTATTCCTCGCAGCATTGCCATTGCATTTGACAAAGATGGCCAATTTACAAGACATTTTTGTGGACATTATGAAAGTTTTTTTGTTGATCTTTTAACCTTTGTACATTTGTAAAAATTCCATGTTATACGATATTCAAACTTGCTATGAATAAGAGTCTAATATAAATCAAATTGTCTCAAAGTATTAGCAAAATAGAAATCGTTATAAACACTTTTGTTGTATATGCATTTATTTCTGTGTGCATTCTATATAATACGCTTGTACAACAAAAGAGATTGTTACTTCAGTTTTAAACAAAGAGGTTTTCCCTGTTCTTCGGAAGAGTTCCTCTTGCCCAAGTTCTTCCACGAAAGCTTCTTGTCCCTAATGTGAATGGTTTGCTTGTTGACATAGTTTCACGTGTCTAGTAAACCATATCTACCACTAGGGTGAAGCAAAACAAGTGAGATTTGATTAAGCAAATAATTTTTTTTCAAGTGATGTCTATTATTTGTTGCCCAACAAGGTTCTAACACGAACGTCTCTCACAATATCAATTGATAAGAATTCATATTGCTCTAGGATATAAAAAGCTGAAAATAAATACAAATACCACATCATGTCAAAAAGGCAAAACTGCAAAAAATTGTCTCACGTGACAACATTTATGTTAGAACCCCGTTGTACAACAAATCATGAACTTCATTGCTAAAAAATTATCCGTCATAATATAATCTCACACATTTTACTTAGGCTTAGTGCTAGGTGTGGTACATGTGAAACGGTGTCAACAAGCAAACAATTCACATAAAGGCCAAGAAGTCTCTTCCAAGGGACAACTGCAACATTTATGAACGGTGGTTCTTCTTGTTTATAACTTGAGTAACATTTTCTTAGTGCAAGTGTGGGTTATATAGGAACCTAACGTACACAGAGATATATACAGATAATGTTTAAGCCTATGAGTTGAGTATTTAAAGTTTTTATTGAGATCCAATTTGTTAACAGAGTGACCAAATCCACTTAATTTAACTCTTATTCATAGTAAATCCAAATCTTGCATAACGTGAATTTTTTTATTTCCAAAAAGGTACGGTGATTAGAGTTATGGTACAATTTACAACAAGCTAACCATAGCTCACTTTGTGCGAACTTTTATGGAATCTAAACTGACCCATCGAATTTAGCTTTCTCATTCCATGTGACAAAAAAGCCCATGCGACGCTGAACCGCCACAATTAGATGGGTCCAATTTGATGGCGACTAGTATCCCAAAAAAATCATATTGAAATCATATACAACAATGGGAAAAGATGTTTTAATAAAAATATCTCTATTCGTTAAAAGATCAAGATTATAACACTTATTTAAAAATTAATCAATTAAAATTTATTTTTCATAAGATAGACTCAATCTCAACCCTTTAATTTCACTCAGTCTACCGCGTGGTTCTTACAAAAGGCCGAACTAAGAATCCATGGTTCGTGTAGTGCTAGAACATTAATTATTGATAAAAAAAAATACTGAATTAGGTTGATGAGGTTAAGTTAATTTAGATGAATAACAATGAATAATATACTACTAGCAATTGTATTTGATTCTACTGCACAAGCAATGGAAGTAGTAATTGGAAATTGCAGGCAAGAAGAAAGGCCAGGGTGCCCCATCAATTGATGAGAGTCTGCATGTGCCATGTAAAGGGATTGATTGGGACCCCAGAAATAATCAACTCTTTCAAACAATCGATGAGCCTTCTAAACTCCTGATAATAGCCGAAAATTCACGAAAATTTATATGACCATGTAGGAAAGGGTAAATCTCTACTTTTTGTTCTTATAACAGACATTGTCTTTATCACAGACATCTCTTTGTAATTTAAGAAATCACAGTGGTATCCCCTTTGTTTTGAATATTTCAATTTTCAATACATTTTCGAATCAACATTAACAATTCGTACGCATGAGGATCAATGACAACGACAAAGAATATTTCCTACATGATATACAGATACATTTTCACAAATTAATGGGAGTTCACTGCTACCAAATGTTAGGGGTGATTATTGTTAGTAGATCAAAGTGTGAGTAGATTTTAGTATAAATTCAAAACACGGAGGAGAATTGTTTAAAACCTACAATAAATTATCCTATATCACTATTACTATTAATATTTTGGTTTGAGTGTGTATGGGTGCGCGCGCGCGTGTGTGAGGGGGGGAGAGAGAGAGAGAGAGATGGAAGTAACAAAAAATATAACTTACCCTTTGTAATCTATCTATCTATCTATCTATCTATCTATCTATCTATCTATCTATTTATCTATCTATCTATCTATCTATCTGACGTAAACCACCCGTCAAAGGCTCCTAAAAATATCTAACACACAATTATAGAGAGAGAAATACTCTTCTTCTATATTTAAAATCAAGGTCTACCTCAAATGAGGTTACAAGGGGTCTATTTATAAGTGGGGAAGGGGAGCACTAAATAGGTCTCTAACCAATGTGGGACTCCCACTTTACAAATAATACTAATACCCATTTGTGCTCACATATGCCCAAACTTATAAATAAACAACAAAACAAAATAAAGAAAAAAAAATAACAAAAAGAAAATAAAACTGCTAATATGCCCAAAAAGACAATAATACCCTTGATCACATCAATCTCCCCCTCTTAAGACCAAGCTCGTCCTCGAGCGTTAAAAATTGGGGATTCATGAGGAAATTCCAAAAAAAAAAATGGAACCAAAACTTGCGGGGTCAAAACTAATTTTCTGAAAATTATGGAGTATACATCCCACAAAGTTTCTTCTTCTTTTATTCTCTTCTTCACCCAAATCAGCTCTAGAAGTCTCCACATGGGTCAAAAATCACGGTTTCGGAGCACAAAAATGAGTTTGGGTTTGGATTTACATGCCCAAGCAGGTTTTGGCCATAAGTAAGGCAAACCCTAGGGTTTCCGGGCTCTTTTGGGGTTCAACAGGGGGTAGGGGCACCTGGGAACGGTTTTGGCTTGGATGGGGAGGGCTTAGGGTGCCGGAAATGAGTGAATGAGGGTTTGAATGGTTGAGGTGGGGTGACCTGCTGCTCTTTGGGTCGGAAAGTGGCTGGGGTGGTGGGCCGGGTGGGGTGATCTGCTTGTTTGGGCAGCAGAGGATAGGACAGGGGGTAAGGCTAGGGTTTTGAAGCGGGTGAGGGGTAGGGAGGTTGTTAATGGTTTTTTTGGAAGGGGAGGGATGGTCGGCGGGTGGTGAGGGGGGCTGGACAGGTCTAGGGCTGCTGGGGGAGGTTAGGGTGTGAAAAGAGGGGGGTTAAGGTTTGTGGCTCTTTTTGGGTTGGGGCATCCATGGGGGAGGGGTGGGAAGGTGATGGTGTTGGTGGGAGGGTTTGGTTGGTACGCCACCCTAAGGTTTGGTAATCGGCGATAAGGATGGCGGCTTTTAGGCGTAGAGTGAAGGGAATAGCTAGGTTTGGGGAGATTTGGGAGAGAAAAGATAACCTCTCATCAATGTGCGTTATCTTCGGTGCCATTAAGGGTAGTGTACGATTTGAAAAAAGAAAAAAAAATCATCGATACACTAGCACAATGTAGTGCTGCACCCGCTCTGATACCAATTTGACGTAATCCACATGTCAAAGGCTTCCTAAAATATCTAACACACACTTTTAGAGAGAGAAATAACTCTTTTCTATATTTCAAATCAAGGTCTACCTCAAATAAGGTTACAAGGGATCTATTGATAAGTAGGGAAGGGGAGCACTAAATGGGTCTCTAACCAATGTGGGACTCCCACTTTACAAATAATCCTAATACCCATTTGTGCTCACATATGCCCAAACTTACAAATAAACAACAAAACAAAATAAAGAAAAAGAAAGAAAAATAACAAAAAGAAAATAAAACTACTAATATGCCCAAAAAGACAATAATGCCCTCGATTCACATCAATATATATACATATACATATACATACAGGATATTTGAGATACCTCATAAAGTCATAAGATGAAACATTAGACTTGATGCACCAAATTTTGACGAACATCCAACTCCATGAATTGGGGCCTATAATTTATAACGTAACTTTCTTAAAGCAAAAAATACCCCTCCTCCGCAAGTCCGCTTTACCTTCTTCCAAAAAATCCAAACCTAAATTCATCATTATAAAACCTAAACTCATATCCCTCATCTTAAAAAACTACACTCAATACTCCATTTGTAATCCCAACCTTACCAAAACGGATTACACAAGGGAGATCCATATAGACTCTTTCTCTCTCTCATGGGTATCGTTCGTCTCCAAATTATTATTCAAAACCCTCCATATTTTTTAACTAGTACAGAATCTTCGATGTTGAAATCAAATTGATTCACCGAAATCTCTCTCTCTATCTCTCTCTCTCTTCTCTCTCTCTCTCTCTCTCTCTCTCTCTCTCTCTCTCTCTCTCTCTCTATATATATATATATATATATATATATATATATATATATATATATATGTGTGTGTGTGTGTGTGTGTGTGTGTGTGTGTGTAAATAGACAGTTGCAGACCTTACCATGTGTTGATCATAAACGCATCGACATCAACACTAGCTGGATAATGAAAGCTTTTGGGATCGGTGAGACGCAGTTACAAGTACAGGACAACAGAGATATTGGTGGAAAGTGCCACAAATGGCTGTTACATCGACATTGGGGCTGCGACGGTGGTAAAGTCACCGAGGGCAAGCTACGACCACCGTAAACCACGGGAGGGCCATAGTTGTCAGAGGTGAAAGGTGCACCAAGGCACCAAAATCCCTGTGGAACCTAGGCACAAGGTGAGGGGCGCGCCTGATCTAGGTGCGGCGCGCGCCCAATCTAAATGAGGCGCAAAGTTTATAAACATGCAAAAGTTTTATATTTATAATTAATAAGAACATTTATGATTTAAAATTTGAAATATGTAGCATAAATAATTTGGTATGAAGAGACATATGAGAAGAAGATAGAGCTTATACCTCCGTATGAAAAAAGTATATATTAAATACCGAATTTATATAACAATTTAATTATCGAATAATCAATAAAAGAAAAGTTATTGATATTGAATAAAAAATACTCCAATTTGTGAAAAGAAAAATCAAAATCAACATATAAATTGTTCAAAGATGCAATAGTGTAGGAGTGTAATTTTGTGTTTCTCTTTTTTACCCAAGTAGGGACTAGTGAGGAAGATAAAGTTTCACTAGGAATCAAGGAGTTACTTTGTTTAGTTTTGGTGAGGGGAATCATCTAATTTCCCATATTCTATATGAAAATATGTAAATCAGCATATCCATTGGTCCATTCTTGTAATAGGGGTGTTATCCAAGTAATTTTAATGAGGCCTCTAATGAGGCGCGCCATAACCACATTTGGAGCCTGGAACCTTGAAGGAGCCTTACCCGAGTGGGGCAAGGTGGAGATGTTCCACCTAGGTGAGCCTAGAGCCTAGATGCACCTTTAACAATAGTGGGGAGGGCAATGTCACAGACTCACAGGTGTTCAAGGCCATGAAGGGTGGTGAGTCATTTGGGGGGTGTCGCGATTGTAGACACATGAGAAAGGGGTGGTAAGTCATTGGGGGAGGGTCACGATTATAGAAACATGAGAAGGCCGATCACAATTGTGAATAATCAAGACTGAAAGGGACGGCGGGCACAAAGTCATTGTGATGTTACATTCTTTCAATAACATAACTCATCAAATACAGATTTTTGTCTCAGCTAAGACAAGAATTCGCCAAGGATGGCCATAAACCAAAAATGTACAGTCATCGATGCTTGGTAATCATCACATAACATAACCTTCATTATGGGTGACTTCTTTCGAATATAGAGATAATAATGTATATAGGCATTATGTGTGGGGCCAAGGTCTTCGTGTGACCTGCAAAACTAAGGCCAGGGATTCCATTTCTATATAAATTAAATTTTAATTTGATTTGAATAAAATAAGTTCCCTTTTATTTTTTTAACCAATCAAGGTAATTTTTGACCAAGAGTTTTCCAATTATTGGTTTCTTTTACATTACAGCCTAGTAGGAGTCTTTGTGAGCAAATGTTCTAAACCTATAAATAGACGTTTCCTGCTCAATTGTAACCATCTTTTCAGTATATTATTAAAACACAAAAGAGTTGATAGTGTGAGAATAATAATAATAATATGCTTCCACACCACATACATAGAGAAGAAAGTCATGTTGCAATAATCACATTAAATAACGAACACAGTCCGCGTGAGCTCAAAGTAGCAAAAAAAAAGGCATGGTAAACTTAGTCTAAAGACTGAATAAATAAATTCCAAAGGACAAACATGATTTTTTCACATGCCAAATGAACCTGAACAAGCTGCTGATACATTCTATTTGATATAAAAGTTGGAGTAGAAGATTATGTGCACAACAATGTGTCCTAGTCAGAGTCGAGCAATGCAAGAGTCGCTCCCAAGACAAATCCGTCTTTAAAACTCAAGGAGATCACCAAAATTTATTTACTATGAACCTAGGATCAACAAAACTATTAACCCAACAACCGTTAAAAAGAACAAGCTAACAACAGAAGTGAAAGCTAACAATTTCGAGTGCTTTTTAACAACAAAAATTCATGGATGAGAAAATAGCGAGAAATAGATCTAAATAAAATATCAGTTGGCATTGATAAACAGGAATCAAAATCTTCACTGATGTTCCAAAGTACCTGTGAATTGAGGTTACGTAACTGTCGTACTGCTCGAGGAGATCCATCCATGAAATATGAGGCCCCGGATAACCCAACTCGAATATCCACCCGACTGAGTTCAATTTCAGTCAAATTTAAAACCTGTTAAAATCTGGTGGTTAGCACAATGAGAAGCTTAACAATTATAAAAGCAGAACCCAATTCATCATATTAATATCACCTCATAAAGGTTCCTGAAAAACTTATCTAAAAAATAAAGTAAAATGATCTATTCATAATTCCTAGATCAAGGGACATAATACGATGGCGTAGGAAAATCCTAAAATGTATACTTTTAGAGGAATGTTGCATTACATATCAAATCATGCCCACATTTCAATTCAACTCAACTCAATAAAGCCTTTTCCCAATTATTTGGGATCGGCTACATGAATCCTATTTTTCCATTCCGTTATGTCCAGTGCAATATCTTCGATTAAACCACATGACATCATGTCCTTTTTTATAATATCCCACCAAGTCAATTTAGGCCTACCTCTAGCCCATGTGTTACCATAAATACTAAATAAATCATTATTCCTTATAGGAGCATCCATTGGTCTATGCTTGACGTGTCCAAACCATCTAAGTCGATTTTCTCTCAATTTATCTTCTATAGGAACTACTTTTACCGTTTCACGAATTTGTTCGTTTTTAATTTTATCCTTTCGAGTTTTACCACAAATCCATCTTAGCATTCGCATCTTCGCGACACTCATTTTCTACACATTTTGTTTCTTGGTTGCCCAACACTCTATCCCATATTACATGGCGGGTCTAATGGCCGTCCTATAAAATTTTCCTTTTAACTTCAAAGGTATACGCCTATCACACAAAATGCCGGTAGCATTTCTCCACTTAACCCAGCCTGCTCCAATCCTATGAGTAATATCATCACTAATATCTCCATGTTTTTGGATAATCGATCCTAAATAACAAAAATAATTATTTCTAGGTATATCTTGACCCTCCAATTTCACCACATCTCCATTTGTCCTCCTATCACTACTAAAATTGCACTCCACATATTTTGTTTTAGTTCTGCTTATTTTAAATCCTCTTGTTTCTAAAGTTTCTCTCCAAAATTCCAACCTAGCATTAATCCCCGTCTTAGTCTCATCCACTAAAATAATATCATCTACAAATAACATACACCGTGGCACCTCATCCTGTATTTGTCCAACCATCTCATCCATAGCAAGAGCAAAGAGATAAGGACTTAATGTTGATCCTTGGTGTAGACCTACCGTAATTGAAAATTCATTACTTTCTCCGGCTGATGTTATTACTATAGTCATCGTACCATCATACATATCCTTAATTACATAAATATATCTGTGAGTCACTCCTCTTTTATGTAGAACCCCCCATATTATATCGACTTTATCACGGGGTTACCTACGTCACAGAGGGGTCACGACTGCATATGGATAATTATGGACCGGTTGACCAAAGTTGCTCATTTTCTACCCGTAAGGACAGATTACACTACGGGACAGTATGCCCAGATTTTCATTCCGGAGATAGTGAGACTTCACGGGGTGCCTCTAAATATCGTGTCTGATCGAGACAAGATATCTGTTTCACGATTTTGGGAGAGTTTCCAGGAGGCCATGGGTATAGAGTTGCGGCTGAGTACGACATATCACCCACAGACTGATGGGCAAACAGAGCGGACAAATAAGATGTTGGAGGACATGTTGCGTATGTGCATCCTAAATTTTGGAGGTGGTTGGGAGCAGTACCTTCCACTGGTGGAGTTTGCTTATAATAACTCCTACCAGTTCACCATTGGCATGGATCCATTTGAGGCGTTGTATGGTAGACCTTGTCGTTCCCCAGCATGTTGGTTAGAGGTGGGGGATAACAAACTCCTTGGGCCGGAAGTGATTCAGGACACTTCGACAAGGATAGAGATGATATGGAGCCGTATTCGGGTAGCTCAGGACCGGCAGAAGAGCTATGCTGATGCCAAGAGGTTCTTCAGAGAATTTAAGGTGGGGTACAAGGTGTTACTCAGAGTATCTCCTATGAAGGGGATAATGCATTTTGAGAAGAAGGGGAAACTGGCACCAAGATATGTGGGGCCATTTCCTATCATCGAGAGGATTGGGCTAGTTGTGTATAGACTTGGGTTACCGGAGCACTTGCACAGGATTCATGATGTGTTCCATATTTCCTCACTAAGGAAATATCTTAGGGACGATTTGGCCCATACTCCCATTGCTTTAGAGGACCTCGATCTTCAGCCTGATAGTTCCTACGAGGAGGGGCCGATTGCTATTTTGAACCAAAGCGAGTGAAAACTGAGGTAATATATTACTAATGAACCCATTAAGTCCATTATTAACATTAGGTAAGTTAGTGGGCTACGGGAGTTAAAGGGGGAGTTTGAAGAGGTTCCAAAAGAAACCTCCAACCACCATCACTATCCTTGGGAAAATTCTGTAGAGAAAGGGGAGAAACCAGCTTTTGTTCACCAACATCAATTCAGAAGAAACAAATCTAAGGCAAGTATTTTGATGTCGTTATTTGCAATGAATATTCCTCCATGTGTAGTGTAGAAAACTGTTTATGTCTTGGAAATTTTGATGAAGAACACCCAATGAAATTATTGTGAAACTTGTGGTTTTGGGTAAGAATTTACATGTAGATGATTATGGACGAATTTAATATAGAAAACATAACTTTTGATGATCTGAAAACGGATTAATAAGGAGTCTTTTTATGAAATTAAATTGTGGGTTCAAGTTCATAGGGTTTGGAACAAGAATTGAGGATTTATGATTTTGGCATGTTAATTTGTAAGATTTGACCCCAAAAGCATGTTTAGGAATGATCTAGGGTGACTAAAAATGGTCTACCATCATTAAAACGTAGTTGAATAGTCTTAGGGTGGATTTAGTGAAGAGGAGAATAAAGAAAAAATGACTTTGGGATTTTTTAGGCGTATTATGCCATCACGTTTGAAGACCTTCTCAGGTCGTTCGAACGAGCTTCTAACGAGATGACAGTATCCCTTCTAACGAGTTGGTAGGTCGTTCGAAGCCTTTCGTTTGAACGACACTCGCTCGAACGACCTCGTTCGAACGAGACTTCTAACGAGTTGACAGAATGGCCTTTTTGGCCTGATTTTTATTTCAAATGTCTCGTAGACTTATTTAATGGAGTAATAACCTTCCCTCATTGACTAGTGGGTATAATTGTGAGATTGGAGTACATTGAGGAGTAAAACTTAGATTCTTGTCGTAAACCAGAGGACATTTGTGGATTAGGAAACGAGTACCTAATTACGACGTGAGAAGAATTGACAACCTTAATGTACATAAATCGGGGACTTGTAAACGTATAACACTAAATGATGGTATAAGAACGAGAAGTATACCTCTATTAATATTTTGAGATATCTAAGATGTGCGAATGCTTAGTATATGTAATTATCTGTGTATAAGATACCTACCATACTTACTATCATGGGAGGTCGGCGTTCTATTAGGGCCATCTAATCTTTGTGTTCCTACGGGGGGGATTTAGATGGGTACCTCGAGGACATAGGTCAGAGAAAGACTTATTGAGAATTTAATAAGTCTACTGATCATGGGAGCGTAGGTATGTGCGTGACCCATGTGATGTGAACTATGTTCGCCTCCATTATATGTGATTGTTGCTATTTGAGAACGATTCCTGAGAGATTCGAAATGCGTGGTCCTTACGTACGTGATGTATCGGGATTGGATAGCAAAGTATGTGTGCACCGCAGCTTAGTCTCGGGGTGCTAGTATTGTATATTAATGATGATAATAATATACTATTAATTGAAATGAACTGTCATGTATAGATGCGAGTATAAATAATAGCAACGTTTTGTAAAGATAAAATGGAAGATCTCTAGTAATTAGTATTACTAATATGGGAAACTGTGAAGAAAAGTAAAACTCTCTGTTTAAATGAAGATGCCGGAATTAAATTGTGAATCGTATAGTAATGTTAGATTTTGTATTGGACTAGTTAGATATGGGAATAACTAGAATGGGTACGGGTACGATAGGAGTGCACAATTAGTTGAGAGGTGAGGAACTCATGTGAGTGCACACACTATTATGTACTTTATAGTCACTGTTTAATGATATTAAACCCTTGCTATTTTTAAACTGTTTTCACAATCGGGCTCTGACCCGTTTGCTTTCAAATCTATTTTTATAAAAACCTTTTTAGGTGCCCAGCCACAAGGACACCAAGCATAGGAGTTCTATTCCCGTGACGTGCTGTAGTTGCTGTGGAAGTTACAGGACCTCGATAGTAGATGCCTCCACTTTCTATGTTGACTCTATTTCAGATTTACTTATCTGTAGGGCATGTCGCCCCATTTCTTTTAGAGACATCTCATTTACTCAGTTTTTATTTCATATTTTGGGTTGTAATTAAATTAATGATTCAGGCATGTAGCTACCCGGTATATTATTAGTCGGGGTGTCACAAAAGGTTACATACAACAACGATATAAGTGGTTCAATAATTTACCTACGTCTACGAAAAGATTCTTATTTTTATTAGGGTCAATTATTGTTTAGACCCTCATATAAATGAATACTTTTTTAAAAAGACAAGTATTTTCACTTTTATACATATAGTCCCTCCATATATATTATACATTTTGTATTTTCGATTATGACCTTCTCATTTTTGAAAATTTTATTTGCTCATTTCTATTCCTATATCGTAGGAGTCCAAATAGGAACATTGGTTAGTTTTCCCAAATTACAGAGTTCGTTCAAATTAGCTAACTTCTTCTCCTGGAAATTGATGAATTATATACCCAAATGTATTCAATCTGAAATTTAGGTTAACGTTTGGTACATACTTCGGATTCTTCAATGTTCTTCATCTCACTGTGATCGCTGTTGTTCTTCTTCACATTTGACGGTATATTTTATTCTTTTCTCAATCTGAATTCATATATCAGATCATGTCTGTATACGTTTTTATATTTCATTCCTCAATTACTTTTTAAAATCGAGCTGGTATTTGATTTGTGTGATTAGGTTTGGGTGTATATATTTTGATGTTTATAGTTCCTTACAATTTTTATTCATCAATATATATTTATTGATTTTGATTTCATTATGTAATAGATGATCTGTTTGTATGATTTATATGAAAGTAATCAGTTATGGATTGTATTAATATCATAATTGTTGTGTTTTAATTTGATTCATTACGTATTTTCTTTGATTTCATAATGAAGTTGAATTATATGTGAGTTTAATTGACGTGTGTTATTCGTTTGTTGTTTAATATGATAGTTAGGTTTCTTATGTATATTTTATTATTGTATTCAATGTGGTGGTTATTGTTTTGTAAGAAAATGTGGTTTTGATGCTCTGTTTTGCCCTTTTTTTTTATGTTTTTCTCTGTTTTTAGAAGTATTTCTATGTTTTTTAACAGTTTCTTAGTGTTGTTAATTTGGTAGTGTAATATTTCATCTTTATGAGTTTTGATGGTAATATGATGTCTATTATTTGTATTTATTTTTGCAGTTTGTAGAGCTATGGATAATATTCCTCTTTGTATGTGCTCTTATGGTTGTATGTTGGCTGCTATAAGCGTTGAAACTACAACTTCGTATTATTCTTTTGTTGATGAAGTAAGTTCAAAATTTAAGATTTTGCAAAGAGAAACTGTGAAGTTCTCATATTCTGTTGGAAATTTTTGGGGAGTTATTTTGGAATCCGATGGGTATATTAGACTTACGTTGATTTGTTGGAAGAAGTCAAATTCTGATTTTATTGAAATTAAGGTAGAAGATTGTAATTGTGTTGGTAGTGAAGTTTTTGAGATTGAGGACGGTTTAATTGACGTTGAGCATTCATTAAGTCTTAATTCATTTGATGTTATTGACGAATATTTGGTTGAATCAACATCTTTAAAATCAAATTTGATTTTGTCGGGTTCTTGGGCAAATGGGATTATTGAAGTTGGACAGAAGTTTGAAAGGGTAGCGAAAGAGTTTCGAATAGTTTTACACAAGTATGCATTGGAGACTGGATTTAAGTTTAAGTATATAAAGAATGATAATTTTAGGGTGACAGCTCGTTGTATTCAAGATAAAGATATTGTATGTAGCTGGCGTGTGCATGCATCTGTGAATGTTGTGAATGTTTTTTTCTATATTCGAACGTTGAATAATGCGCACACTTGTAGGAGCCGTGTTCGTAAGTCAAGAAGTGAAATGATGTCTTCTCAAATTGTTTCATCCGTGTTTTTAAATGAAGTTCGTGAGAAGCCCTCGATTAGGCGCCAATTGACATAATGAGTATCTTTAAGAGAGAATACGGGTTTGATATATCTTACCATTTAGCGTGGAAAGGAAAAGAACTTGCTACTGTTGAGTTACATGGGCACGAGGAGAAATCTTACGGCCAATTAATGTCATATTGCAACAGATTAATTGAAACCAATCCAAGCTCTTTCTGTTTTATTGAGCGCGATGTTGCTGATTTTCGATTTAAGAGACTGTTCATAAGCTTTGGGTCTTGTGTACTAGGATTTCAGTATTGTAGACCAATACTATTCTTCGATGGGACCCATTTGTATAGTAAATACAAAGGGGCATTGTTGGCTGCCACGTCAAAAAACGGTGATCAAGGTATGTTATTGGTTTTCTATTATTCAATTACTAAGTTTTGTTCAGTGTGCTTTGCAAATCATTGGATTTTAATGTTATTACATTGCATTAAAATATTTTTGAAATTGTCTTAAAATGAAACGATTTTGAAAATAATTTTTCTGCTAATAGTGACTTTATTTATTCTGTACAGTTTTTAGTGACTTTATCAGTGTGGAAACATATTCGCATATATATATTCTTGATTGTTCAATTTTTCTAATATTATTTTTTGTTTTAAACTTTTTACAGGTTTATTTTCACTTGCTTTTGCTATTGTTGATGCTGAAAATGAGAGTAATTGGAATTGGTTTATGAAATATCTTGGGGAGGTTTTAAATCCTATGGGGAGAGAGGGAACATTTATATCAGATCGCAATCAAGGAATTTTGGATGCTGTTCCAAAACATTTTCCAAACTCTCCACATGCTTTATGTCTTTATCATCTTCAAAATAACATACGGGATAGGTATCGTGGATTCACTTCAAATTTTAAGGAGAAAATGGTGAAATGTTTAACATGTGTGCATTTTCTACAACTGTCTTACCTGAAATATCAAAATGAATTGATAAAAGAGGGAGGTGGTTTGATGAGGGATTTCTTGCAAAATTGTCCGGATAAGCATTTGTGTTGTGCATTTTTCAGTGGACGTAGATATGAGGAGATGTATTCGAATGTGACTGAGTCATTCAATGCTTGGATTAAAGATGATAGATATTTACTAATAGCACAATTGGTTGAAACTATTCAAATTAAAATGATGAACCAAATCTCTAGAAGATGTCAAGAATCAAATAAATGGACAATGATATTGTGTCCTGAGATGAACAAGAGGTTGAATGAGTTACTAGTAATTGGTAGGGGTGGAATGATTCAGAGGGTTGATGTTAGTTCAGAGGACCTAAGGGTTAAAATGACCGACTCAATGGGATAAGTTCAATTAAGCAGACCTAATAACTAAAATGACTAATTTAGCAGGTCGAGGTCGATTTAACGGACCTAAGGGTTAAAATGATCGATTCTGTGGGTCAATGTAAATTTTAGTGGACCTAAAGAGTGAAATGACTAATACAAAGGGTCAAGGTCAATTCAGTGGACCCAAGGACTTGAAATGACTGATTTAGTGGGTCAAGGTCAATCTAGTGTACCTAAAGATTGAAATGATCGATTCAGCGGGTTGAGGTCAATTCAGCGAACCTAAAGGTTGAAATGACCGATTTAGAAGATCGAGGTTTTGTGGACCTAGTTGAAATGACTAATTTAGCAGGTCAATGTCAATTCAACATACCTAAGGGTTAAAATGACTGATTTAGTGGGTCAAGGTCAATTCAGCGGACCTAAGGATTGAAATGATCGATTCAATGGGTCAAGCTCAATTCAGCGGACGTAATGGTTAAAATGATTGATTCAGCGAATTGAGGTCGCTTCAGCGGACCTAGGGTTAAAATGATTGATTCAGCGGGTCAAGGTCAATTTAGCGGACCTAAAGGTTGAAATGAACGATTTCGTGTGTCAAGGTCAATTAAGTGGATGTAAGGATTAAAATGAATGACTTAGTGGGTCGAGGTTGATTCAGCAAACCTAAGGGTTGAAATGAACAATTCAGGGGCCAAGGTCAATTCAACGAACCTAATCACTGAAATGACTGATTTAGTGGGTTAAGGTCAATTCAATGGACATAGGTTAATTTTGTTGACCAAAAGAGTTTTGTGCGGGGAGTGTTTTGTAATTTCGGCTCTGCTGGGGAGGGTGTTGTTTATCGTGTATTCAAACTGTAACAACTCATACTTTTATTCGATAATTAATTAAATTAATTTAAAATTCGAAAACTATCTTAAAAGACTCCTAATATGAGTATATATAAGTCTTGGATCGTTTAGAAGAGTTCTTATAGCATAAAACTTTCTAAAAAGAGTCCTTATAACATAAAACTCTAAAAAAATGTTGTGACTAACGGGAAAACTATTTTTTTAGTTTAAATTGGATTCTATTAGCATTAAAACTCCTAATCATTATAAATTAAAACTAATACGAGGCTGGGTTCTTCAAATCGCTTTTTCCACAACTCTTCCTCCACAAGACTTCTCCAAAATATTTCCCTTTCAACTACAAACCTTTACCTCAAATTTCTTTGTCACACTAAACTTCCTGAACTTTTAAAAACACGCAACTTTATCCCTAAACTCCAGTGGATTTAAGTTTTGGTATACATTGTATTACTACAGGACCCGTTTCTCTAAATTGAAATTGAATTCTAATTGGTATTGATATTGGTATAAATTGAAATTGAATTTGAATTGGTATTGATATTGGTATAAATTAGTATAAGTTTTAGTTCTTATGCATACTTTAAATTAAATGAAACATACTTTAAACTACCTATAGTACGCATAGATACTAACCTTTTAGTTCTTATGCGTACGCATTCAATAGACCTTAGACCCGTTAGAGAGTCATTACCCCTGCAATGAGATCTATCGGATTGTCCTATTTGGACACTTTGGGACTGCATATTTTCTATATAATAATATTCTTAGTGGCTTAAACTTGTTACTTTTGGAGGAAGTTCTGCAGTCGTATCTTAATGTTCTCTGGGTACATACTAGATGATGCAATGTTAAGTATTATTTCAATTGATAAATTGAAATAACACTCACACTTGCAAATCTATGTCGTGTACTTGGAGAACTATGGGGATATGCTCTCGAATTTTCCTCGAATTAGACCAATGTGCATGAGTTGTTAAGTATATTACAAAAAGATGCGGTCTTAAATGAGATAGGACCACTCGCCCTTTAGAGGAGTTGGAGGAATTAGGAATTAATATTATAACTTGAATTTTAATTTTAATTTCAAATTAAAATTGAATTTGAATTTGAATTTAAATATTCACACTTTTGTTTATGCTAATCCACGAATATACGCTTCTTACCCACAATAGGTGATTGTTTGTAGTAGGTGTGATGGGATATCCTAAATATAAATATTGGATGGGTGATACAAATAGATTAGGGAATGTATTTCGTAGAGGTGCTAATAAATTCGTGAAATACGCAAAGAGATGTAATAATGATGAAGAGTTTACATGTTCATCTACTAGGTGTGAGAACGGTAAGGTGTTTGAGTGGAAAACCATTGAACTACATTTGTTAACATGGGGTATGCAAGATAGTTATCGAATTTGGGTTTCACGGGGAACCGAAAGTTCCTTTTGTCCCCGAGAATCCTTCACAACAACCTTCAACAAGTAGGATAGATGTACAAGGGGAGGATGATAATTTATATCATAATATTCTAGAGGATTCAGTTGATGACGCATATGGAGTTCATAAAGTGGAAGAGAATGAGGTCACTGATGATGTACAAGGTTTAAGTGCTCATGAAGATATCGGGATAAACCTTGAAGATGACTAATAATGTTTAAAATTTAAGGCAAGCCATCTGTTATACTCTGGCTATGAGAAAGATCAAACAACTTTACATGCCATGGCTGGTTTTCATAGTTTGAAGACCCAATATGGTTTGTTTGGCAATAACGTGACAGGAATTTTGAATTGGGTGACACCGTCCCCCCGAAGGAGCCGATGTTTTTGGCACAGTGGCAAAAGTTTATCAACAATGAGACCGATGAGCTAAAATTTTCATCTCGCTAATCGGGGAGGGATAATTGGGTGAAAAAGTTGGACGTACACTACTCCGGGCAGACGTCTTATGCCGATGTTGAGCTTAGGATGGTAACTTTTTATTTTTCTTTAATTTTAGTTATTCTAATTTAGCATTACTTTGCATTACTTAGTAATTCTGTATTATTTTATTTCAGGACACGGGGAGTGGCCCTGGGGGTAGGCCACATAGGCTCTATGCCTATGTGGCAATCAGACGAAAAAAGGAAAGGATAATGAGGTGGACCCGAGCGTCGCAACCACCATTGTAAGTTAAATATGTTTGATTTTCTAATTACATTATAATTTTTTTATTTACTTAATTAACTAATCGTGTACTTTTTGTCTTTTCAGGCTAAGCTTAAGGAAGTCTATGAGTCGTAGTCTAATACCGACAAAGCATCTTTGGCTACAGATGCACTCAACCAAGTGTTTGGGACGGATCGCAAGGGGAGGAATAGGGGGTGAGCTCGTGGGTGGGGAAGTCAAGGGTCATCGGATTGGAGATGAACATCAGCGGGTTGACACATAAGGTGGACATCCATGACATTAATCTATCAAGGTTGGAGGTGATGGTCGTTGATATGTACGCCTTCATGAAGTTTCAGTTGGGCAAGGGAAAGGGCAAGGGGAAGGGGAAGGGTAGGTAAAAGTAGACTAGGATGAGGACGAGGACGAGGACGAGGAAAAAAACGTCACTACTTCATCGTCGATATGCACGAACTCGATGCCATATGATGATCCATTTCCCATCGTGACCCCTGTCGAGCAACCGATGTCAACAATCGATTGGCGAAGCGTGTTTTTACTCGACATATATTGTGGGGAGCCGATAGCGAGGGGGTGAGGGATCCGAGCTTCCTCCCGGATATGTCGGTTCATGGATATCCCCTCCAAGATATTGAGGAAAGAGTGCACGTCACGTATGTGGTGGAGGGAAAGGAGAACTCACATTTGTGGTTGCACGAACAGTACGGCGTTCAACATACTGAGGGGTGTCTCAATTCATATATCGTATGGCCTTACTTCCTCCTTCGACCTACTCCTTCTTCATGACATTATTTCTATCTTTTTATTTGGATATTTGGATATTGGATTGTATTTGTATTTTTTTGATTTTGGTACATGTTAGTTTGGATATGGATATCCGCGTTTCTATTTTATTTGAATATGTATTATATATGCCATGATTTGGTACATTATTTGTATTTTATTTCAATATATGTTGTTCGGGCATGTATAATTTTGCTATAACAGATACAAATATATTGTTGGGTAGTGGAAGTGGTCATACTGCCCTGAATTATCACGATGAAAAATCATGATAAGTCTTTGACAAATAAACTTATCACATACTTGTCACGGTCTTTGACCATAATAATTTTTTTGGTTTTATCACGGACTTGTCACGGTCTTTGACCGTGAAAAATCTTTTTAAGGTCAATGATCATGACAGGATCGTGACAAGTCTAATGAACTTGTCACTATCTTTGACCATAACAAGTTCGTGATAAAGGCAGTTGTCACCCCCAGGCTTGTCACGGTCAAAGACCTTGACAAGTTGGACTTGTCACGATCAAAGATCATAACAAGTGAGCTATTTTGGTGTAGTGCTTACTTATTATATTTAGTCCAAATTGCTTCTTAATTGATCGTGTACTGAAGTCCCATGTAGAAATTCTAGATTTAGGAAACTTTGATGATTTGATGATGATATTAAATGACAGTCTTGAAAGATTTGATTTTGATGTTAAGGTAGAAAATCCATAACTTATGATGGAAGAATTCTAAGGGTTTATATTAATAAAATTCATGGTTTGGACCCTTAGTGTAATAATTTTGATGATTCATATGTAAAAGGGTTAATCCCTGTTTAAAGCATGAGATTTTGACTTAATTTGGACACCTACATGTAGTAGATGTTAGGAGATTAATGGACAAGAAGTGAATAAACACGAACACCTTCATGATCCTAATTTCTGTGATTTGGGACTTAATCTAAGTTGAAAAATATGTATAAACAACCATAAGATCATAAACTAAGTCATGGGGACTGTTGTTAACAATTATCCCAAGGTTTAAGCCTTTGGAATTGGATTTGTATGGAAGAATGTAAATCCCGAAGTGAAACAAAAATATCGGGTCACACGCAGTTAGCAGGGGCGAAGTTCGCCCCTTGGCCGAATCGGTTTAGATCCTGGGGAGTCAGGTTGTGGGATTCGTGGGGTATTTTTAGGAGTCCATGTGAGTTGGTGGGACCGTGTATGGATAACCGTGGAATTTATTAAAAATGGAAATGTGATGTTACCAATTAAAAAGAATTTTAATTTAACTAGATGGTTAATTATATTTTACAAAGAAAAGGAAGTTAATAATTTACGCTGTAGTTAATTACTAACTAAGAATATTTATGGATTATCTTTACGGGATAACTATGGGGTAAATATTAGGATAATTACCTTTACATATGGTAATATGTAACTATATTTTTTGTGGACATAGCTGTGTTCGTGGACTATCCTATCGGTCGGGGTACACGCGTTCGGGACCAGAGCACACGTCGACATAGGTGGGCTATGCGTAGTGTAGGTCATATTTAGGCACTACGTAGCATCGCCACTTATGAGAGATAAGTGTTGATGTTGGGGTCCATGTGTCACCATTAGGCATGGGTCGTGCAATGGTGTACTATGTAGGTACCGCCTCAAATGTATGTGTATTGTATTGTCCGTGTTGGATAGGAGACTCCTCCGAACTTACCGATAGAGCACTATCGGGACACTATTGGTAGACGCCTTAGTGTCATATATATGAAGACATATATATAATTAATGAAAATAAATGGAATAATTTCTTAATTCTAAAGATGTAGACTATAAAATACAGGCCCAATACTACGTAGTATGTATGATGTTGATGTCATTATTTTATGGGTAGTATGTCGGGGATAATTTGGAAAATAGTAACTTGAAGAGAGACAACTCTATTTCAGCATGCTTATCATGTTAAATGCATTCTTATATTATCATTATTATTCATCGATCATCTGTTGTCGAGATTTGGATAGTTATACGTGTAGAACAGCTTTTAGATGAGAGGTGAGATATGTTGTGCATGTGAGCGATGATGGGAAATCTACACTTTGAATTAACTGTACTTTTGCACAATAAAATTAGTAAGTTAATTCTCGCTCACGTTAGGGCGCTGACCCAAAATTATAAATGTTTCTCCCCCAGGTGCTCCTAGATAGGGATAGCAGGACTGTGGATAGTTAAGCCTTGTCGTCTCACATTACGCGTCAGACTTCTGCTCATTGATTCTAGATTAGGTTGTATTACATTTCGGTTATTTCATTTTTATATTTGGATTTTGTAAGGGTATAATCCCGAAGTATATTTTATTTCTTGTTGGTTTGAGACACTTATGAGTATGTTGGGATTTATTCATATTATGTGATTGTTGGATTCTACTATTGCCTTGAATAGTAATTTAAATTCAGTTTCGATTTCAGTTCTTGGCTTGAATAAATATTTTATTTGGTTTGATTCTGAGAATGCTATAGATTGTATATCAAGCACCATGTTTGGCATATTATGTCTGGCCAGCCGCTACGTGAAAAAATGGGGGTTGTTACAGTTGGCATCTTGCCAGAGTTTTGGGGGTCTATCGATCGAATTTTCTTATTGTAGTGGAAGCTTGATGTTGAGAGGCACTTGCATCTATTATAGTGCACGGTTATTCAAAGGAAGAGGCTTGCCGTCTTCAGAGGGGAATGGTTAGTATTGGTGGGAGTTTATTACCACCGAAGAGGATAGGTCGTCGATGGCCATTGTTGACTTTTGGGTGAAGTTTGAGGAGAAATCTTTCCCTCCCACATAACAAATATATTTAGGATCCCATTTTGATAGGCTTAAGCAGGAGGACCATATTGTTGTTGAGTACAAGCAAGAGTTTAACCGCCTTGGGTACTTTGCCCCAGATGTGATGGGATCATAGGTTCGAAAGATAGATCAATTTATATGAAGGTTGATTTAGAGGTTCCAGTAGGTGTTAATGGGAGCCTGGATTTCACTACTTACACCTAGGTAGTGGATGCTAAATTCCTGCATTGTTAGGATCATAGAGAATTTCAGAGAGAGAAAGAGTCGAATAAGGATAAAGTGAGATCCGGTCAGAGGCTAAAGACATTTGAGATAGGTGAGTGAGCCTAGGGGCAGGGAGGATCACAAAAGCACCCTAGAGGGTAGACCCCTAAGATATTTATAAGAGGTGATGATCAATGCTGACAGGGCCACCCAGGTAGGGCCTATAGGGTCGGGGTCAGAGGTATAAAAGGATAGACCCCAGGGATAGGGGTAGGGGCAGCAAGACCGCCCATTTTATGGAGTTTATTTTACTTTTGGGTTGTAATACCAGTCCTTTAGGAGATGCCTTAAGGGTTTCCAGGATGAGGAGGGTCAGATTCGGTAGGGACAACCTCAGGGATATCATTAGGCTCTTCTGGTATTGCAGTAGTGCCACGAATTACCGCCAGTGCCATAGTATATGACATTGCCTCCACCCAGAGATCAGGTGCAGGGATGCGCATTATGGACATGTATTTAATGTTTTTTAAGCGGACCGACCAACACAACCTCAGTCTATCAAGGGTGTGTTTTATATTACAACAGTTACACACGAGTATTTTTTGACATGGGAGCATCCCATTATTTTGCTAGTTGTGCATTTTCTTCGACGTCGATTATATTAGAAATTATTACCAATGTGTTTATGCACTTGGATACCCCAGTGAGTTAGGATGTTGATGTCATTCAATTCAATCAACAACGCAAGTGTCAAATTAAGATCCAACATCTCTGGTTTATCTGAGCCCAACCTCGCCTCTTCATATTTGTTTTGTTAGTCTAATGAGTAAAACTTGCCAATTGTAAGAAAATAGTTGTCATCGACACCTCTTTTAACAATGGCATGTCTATGATGGGCAAGTTGACTTCATTTTATATATATATACAAGTGAATGCCTTTTTTCTTAATTAGTATGAATTTTTTTAATTTTTAAAGTAATGTGATGTTTTTGATTTCGTAATCCATATTTATACTCATATTAACTTTAGTTGTATTAAGTTTAAAAGTGCTTAAAATATCATGAAGCCTTAATGCCAATGCACGACTGTCAATATGACTTGATTTTGGGGTTTGAAAATGAGTTTTATCTATTTTACTAGTATCCTTAGATTGAGTTTTGACTTGTAAAATAGTTTTTTGTTTATACCCTTAGAGTTGTTTCTTTATTGGAGCATTTGTGGAGATTAAGAGGTTCCACTCAAAACATCGCCTAATAAATAAAAGATGTATATCCTTGTTTCCCAAAATATGACATTATATCGTGTCACTATAATTTAAGTACGGGTAAGAACATCCAAAGACATGACACAAAATTGATCCAAAATTGAACAATATATTGAGCATGTAGGTCCTTTTTTATACAAAATTATGTCATGTTTGTGTCAATATTAGAAGTCGTGAAGTCATGTCAATTTTGTCTTGTTGTGATAATCGTGTTTTTATTCGTGTTATCGTTCCTATATATGCATTTATTTATGTTCAACTAAGTGTAAAATTTAAGAATTATGTTAGTCGTGTTATTTAATGTTTTAAACGGGTAGTGTTCATGTAATTTACTATAACATGAATTCATATTGTGTCGTGTTTCGAAAACCTTTGTCGTGATGCGTTTTCCAAAACACGACTCAAAAATACGAATTGTCACGTTGAGTATATCGATTAACATGACACTAATATGCGTGTGATTGAATTGCTAAAACACCCGTGTTTGGTAAAAAGAAGATTAAAGATGAGAAAATATAATTGAAAGTGAAAAGATTATATTTCCTTTCTAGCGCACTAAATTGTGTATCACTCAGTGGACAGAAAATAAAAGAAAATAAGAAAATATGAGCATCAAATAGTCTTCTGACCTTGTAGTAATATATTAATACATCCAAATATTTAATTTAAGAATGTATATATCCAAAAAAAATGTATATTTTAGTTTTTCTTGATTCCTACCAAACACAGAAGACGACTTTAAAAAACAATCACCTTTCCTCCTTCCAACCAAATCGAATAAGATGAATATGGTTTGCTTCCTTTTTTGTGTAGAAAGTTAATTCAATTTTCCTTCCTTCCCATTAAAGGGATCATGTAAAGAAAGTTATCAACTTTCAATTTTCCTTTCTTCAAAATAAATGGATCACAAGTAGTCATTATTATCGATTTGGTTACCAAATGCTCCAACTAATTGAGAGAGTTATATTTTTAAAGCGAATCAACTTAGGGCAGTTGATTTGCCTACTTTAGATTCATTAAGAAAAGGTGAACTAAAAAATCACATACACTTTTTCTATACAGTAAGATTTGATTTGTTAATCATGTTTAAAAAGATTTACTAGTCATAATTCGGGACAAATTGAGTATTACGGGTGTCAATTCTAGACAAGATACGAAATAACACAAAATTAATTTGAAATTAACACGATCAGTCTTATTTACATAAAACATGTCTTCATCGGTCATTTCAAAATAATTTTTCTCAATAAGTCTTATTACACAAGTATTAAATATCGAGGCATATATCAAATAGTCCATTGAACATTTTTTAATACACGTTTATTTCAAGTCTTTTTATTTGTTCCACAAAGTTCACGTTCCGCTAGCGCGGACTTTAAAAAAAAGAGAATATTACTTAAATGGATGTTTGAAGGACTTTTTGAAACAAAATATTTGGATTAATTGTGTATTAAAAAATGTTTAAAGGACTTAAATATTCACTATATATATTTTAATAGAATATTTTTTTATTGAACCTGTTAAAGGAAACAAAAATGAAGATGACATACTTGATTGCATATATACTAAAGAGGACCAATTAATAAAAATCGCATGCATCATGTTTGTTCCATCGTGAAAGTTTTTATTTTTTTGATAATCTCAAACCTTCGCATGAGTTTCCCATAAAAGTTAAAGAAGAGGTCCTGCAGCAGCCCTAAAAAGTTCAATTACCAAAAGGCCACCACCAACTCGAAGAAGAAGAATCAGATTGCTTCTCATCATCATGTTTGTTCTCATCAGCGTTATAATAATGCAAAAGTTTCTCCAGCATCTTAAGCCCAAACTCGAAAACTTCAAATCCGAGCATATTCCCGATGACTATAACCACCAGCACCAAACATGTGATTGTCATGCAAGTTTTTCCAACGCAGCACATCTTTTCTCTCTATATATAGATCTGAAATAAAGTTCAATATATGAGTGTATCAAGAATTTTAATCTACTTGTATATATAAGAATGAAATTTGGTTTGTGGGTTGGGACTTTACCTTGTAAGTATGTGAATAGCGTTTGGATCCGAAACTAATATGAAATATAGACGCGGTGAAATATAAGAGTCCTATTATATATAGGGGAGGTTTAGAGACGGGATTGGATTGGGACAAGGAGTTGAGTGTGGTAGATGGAGAGGTTTTTAGAATTGAAACTCTTAGAATCCCTTACTCTAACAAATAAAAATTAACAAACAAACTCTTCGAATCCTTTACTCCATTAAAAATCATTCTCGGTCCAAAAAGTGATGTAAATACTCAAAAGCTTTGGGTATAGCTATTAACACTCCAAAATATCTTATAACACTCCACTTTTTTTCCAGATAAAAGTTAAAGACTCTTATACCCTTATGATTAATTCTTTCCATTTTTGTCACTAACAAAAAGATATAAACCTCTTTTTTACCCAAAAAATTATATACATAATTTAAAAAAATGAACTATAAAAAAAACAAGAACTATAAAAAAATATTATATAATTTATAAAAATGAACTATTAAAAAAAACCAAAAACCTCTTTTTTATCCTGAAATCATTTTTTTTATACAAAACAAGAACACGACTCAATTAAAAAGAGACACGACACGCGACAAAAAAATTTCCCCATCTAAAATGAGAACCACCCAAATAAAAACAATACGATGCAAAATCTTTTTTTTTACCCAACACAAAAACGATCAACTAAAAATGATGTCCGACATGAAATCTAATTTTTTATTTGGCTAATAGAAAAGAAACACAAATAATATTGACATGAAACAATACGACATGCCACAAACTTAAAAAAAATAAGATACGAACACGACCTAGTTAAAACGCGGCATGCCATAAAATATTATTTTTTCACTTAACACGAATATGACTCAAATTAAAAATAATTAGATTATGTTAAAAAGGCACCATAAATAGAAAAATGGAATAAATGGTTCTTGAATTTGAAAAGAAAAAAAATGTTAATATTTTATTTTATCTAACATGAACACAGTCTAATTAAAATACAACACGATAAGACATGGATTCTTATTTGTTTATCTAACACGACCAAAATAAATGTGACAATATATTAAATCTTATTTTTTAATCTAACATGAACATGATATAATTTTTGTTTATCAAACAGTTTTTTATCAAGAAAAAAAAACGTTTTTTTTAAAAAAAATTGTATTTTATTAAAGATGTTTGTAATAAACATTGTTTTAATTAATTTTTTTTTTAATAATTGGCCTTTTGGTAATTGAACTTTTTAGGGCTGCTACAGGACCTCTTGTTTAACTTTTATGGGGAACTCATGCGAAATAACTAATTATGGAAACATAAAGAAATAACTAAGCAGTTATGGAAAACCTGACAATTTTTATACATACTAATTAAGAAAAATAAGAGTAAACTACAAGTAAAATGAAGAAAAATAAAAACAAGAGTTATTTGGGGATTGTTCCAATTTAATTGTTGGGGTAAAAATTTCCTTATTATAGATGTATTTTCTTAAGATGTTTCTAATATTATAGAGTTTGCTCCCTCAAATTTTCTCGAAAAATATTAAGTGTCACCCCTCCAGTGAAAATATAATAATTACTTGGCATATATATGGAAATCCTTAAAAGTCAATATTAGTTCTTATTTATGGATACATTTAGAATTCTTAGACGTATATATGTACAAAATACATCTATTTATACATTTTATTAGTAATATTTTTTAATATTTTTTTGTATCAAAAAATTAATAATTAACTAAAAGAAATTGATTACCGTTCACCAAAATTTCGCCCCCCGTGGTCGAATTTTTTGTTTTGAGGCACAAAAAAAGATACCTTTGTTTTTGATATATAAGGGAGAATATGAAGAGGAGTTGGATGAAACTTAACATATAACATCTATTTAAAATGAAAACTTGTTTATATACAGTAGCATGTAGGCCACGCGATGCGTATTATTATTTATCTAAATTATATTATTTTGTTGTATACCTTATAAATTAGTGTATGCATAAACTTAATATACGTATATTAAAGATAAAATTTACACGTTTATATCACCAAAAATTGCATATATAATAAAAAATTTCATGCAAAAATATATATTTTTCATAAAATCGTATTTACATTAATAATTTAAGTTATATCTTGACCAAAAAATGAACACAATCACACATAAATTTCTGTTTGATCATTACGTTGGGAATTTTTTGAAATCAAATAAACCTCAACCTAACAAATGGGTATTCTATATGATGGGTATGTTTGGAACGAGTGATTGCATTGATTAAAGAAGAATAACAAGCTAACATATGGCATACCCTCCCAAAACACACATAAAACTCCACAATTTTCAAACCCGTAACTTACCCAATATACTAAATAACACATAATAACAATTTGTCCCAGCTGCGTTATTTAGCTGAGATAAAATGAAATGGTACCTGACAACGGCGATGGAGGAGGAATAATAGTGACAGCGACAGTGACAAAGGAGGAAGAATGGCGCCTGTGGAGAATGACTGGAAGCTCTTTATAAAGAATGCTCGCTCAGAATACAAAGAGACGGAATAGGGAAGGGTAAGAGACAGAGTACACATGGTGCTTTAGAGGCAAACGAAAGGGTTAAATGAAAGGGTTAAATAAAAGAGAATGTGGAGGTAGTTCTAAAGTCTAAGACAGATAACTTTACAACTTATTTAGGGTCCGTTTGGTTCGTGTTGAAATAATTTTCACCGTGTTAAAAGTAAAATGTGAATTATTAGCATGGTAATTTTGTTTTCACCATCTCCGTTTGGTTGGTCGAGTTTTCACTAGGTGAAAAATTTAACGTTTTCACCATTTGTCGTTTGGATGGTCAAGATGAATACGGTGAAAAAATAAAATGACAATATTAGCACCATATTTCAAAATGCACACAAAAATAGTTATATTTAATTATTTGATTTTCATCACACAACTGTCAATGGACATTAGAAAAAATTCATTTACCTTAAACTCAAATTTTACACAATTCCCTCCCCCCACCCCCACCCCACCCCCAGCCCCACCCCCACACATAATATGCAAGACAAATAAGTATAAAAGATTTAAAAAAACAGTCCTAATTAAAAAAGAAAACAGTACCAATTTGAAAAAAAATGTTTTCAACAATGAAAAAAACCGTCAATTGTAAAAAATAATCCCAATTAAAAAAAAAGAGTCCCAACTGTAAAAACAATAGTCCACAATTAAAAAAAAATAGTTCTCAACAATGAAAAAACAACTCCAATCAAGAAAAACAGTTCCCAATTAAAAAAAAAAACAGTTTTCAACATTAAAAAAATAGCCCCAATTTAAAAAAAAATTAAAAAAAAAAAGTCTCAACTATGAAAAAAAGGAGTCCCAATTAAAAGAATTGAAAAAAAAATCCCAACTATGAAAAAAACAGTTCCCAACTATGAAACCACCCCAATTAGTAAAAAAAATTCCGAACACATTACCTTGCACCAAACAAATAGTCATTCATTTTTATTTTTTATAATTTTTTATGGGAATAGCTATTCCCTTCCCATATCCTCCATGTCTCCCCCCCACAACTTTTGGACAATAAATGACAATTGTGCCCTTAGATTTATAAAATCTAAATGTCCAATTTTTTCACCTCCAACTAAAATAAATACATTTGATAAAAAACAACAATTTATATTTTCAATAAAAATTCTGTTTATAAAACGTAAAATCTTATCTATTTTTTTTATTAAAAAACTGTACATGAAACGTAAAATTTGTTTTTCTTAAGAAACTGTCTTCTTAAAAAAGTGTTTTTTTTACAAAATTTATTTTTGGTTAAAAAATGTTTTTTTTTTAACTATTTTATTAATAATATTTTTACTATTTAAAAAAAATATGGTTCGCGAGAGCGGTATGACCACCTATAGATACCGCTGGCGCGAAGCATTTTTTCTAATATGTTGGTCCACGCCAGCGGTATGTATAGGTGGTCGGACTGCCTATACATACCGCTGACGCGAACCATTATTTTAGATAGTAAAAAGATTATTTTTAAAATAGTAAAAGAAACAATTTTTAATTGAAAAATAAATAGCGAAATCGTTTTTTTTAAATAAATAAAAGAAACAGTTTTAACTAGAAATGGTAAAGAGAATGTCCATTTTTTTAAATAAATAAAGAATCAGTTTTTTATCAACGTCCATTTAAATAAATAAATAATAAGTTTTTTTAATAAATAACATAATGTTTTTTAAATGAAAAATTAACTTTTATAATTTTTATATTTTCAGAATATTAAAATTTTAATTTTCTAGAATATTAGGATTTTTATTTTCAAACTGTTATGTTTTTATTTTTTTCATAATATTATGTTTTTTTTAAGTAATAGATTTTGGGGCAGAAGATTATATTTGTACAAATCATATATGCATAGAGGGTCTTTTGGTCTTTTATTGTTTAAATATTGAAAAGGGTGTGAGGAAAGACATAGAGGGTTTAATAATAGCTATTTCATTTTTTTGTTTATTTTTTTAATTATTTTTTTTAGTTTTTTTTGTAGTTTTTAGTTTTTTTTTAAAATAAAAAAATGAAATTGAAAAAAAAAAATTAATGAATATTTAATGATCGTGTTAATTGAGAGGGAGAAATGAATGTGTGATAGTTGCATGTGAAAATAAGAAAGGTTAGTCTGATAATAAGATAAATTTCGTTGCTTTCACCTCTTAAATTATTCACTTTATCCATGGTTTAAAATGGTTAAAGTTTCACCTCACTTTTTACCATATTTATTTTATTTCACCATGTTAAATGCACAACCAAACACATATTTTATCTAGGTGAATTATTTTTTAACATGATAAAAAAATATTTCATCACGAATCAAACGGACCCTTAGGTTGGCTGGTTGTAAAGTCTAGGTACGGTTCACCTCGTCAAATCTCAAAACGATGGAAACAGCAATTAGGGAGGAAATTGGGTTCACGATTCTGCCCTACTAATAATCAATAATGAGTGCACACTTCATTAATGACAAATTGTCACATAGTGATTTGAATTTCCATCAACTGACAAGTGCGATGGCCATTTGCGTACCAATAGTAGTATGCTTAAGGGGTAGTCATCAATGAATGCTTTAGAGAATTATATAATGGTAAAGCATTTGAATTTCCATCAACTCAGATGTGGTGGTCCAGTAATCACCACTCAAGAATTATATTAACTCAAGTATTTCTAAGATTAAACTAGCAAGTAAAAAAGTTTAATGGATGCAGACTGTGTTTAAGCTAAAGGCTCAAATAAGCCTTTAAATATATTAATCAAAATGAAATATACATAGTAAGAATAAGAACAAAAAAAAGAGGAAGGTGCATATCATCACTACGCATAGGATGATCCCAACTAGTTTGGCACCATCTAAAACTTATATCATATGAAGCACCCTAGTAGCCTCATAACTAATAGCCCAGAAAAGAAAATCCATATGATCCATGATTTTATTACTCCATCAAGGATACATGCAAAACGGAAACTCATCCAGAAATACATATAAATATTCTTCTTAGCTGAATATAGGAGAAATCTAATTGAAGCCCCTTTGCACCATATCTACATGGTTAGGGGGAATTTGATCCCACTAGGCTCCAGAGCTATACTGCAATCTCAAATCAGGTACTTCATTTATCTCAATTTTCGTCTGGGTTACACACAAACAAGGTACTTTCCTCATCTCATTGAAACAACTTTTCTTCCAAAATCTTAATTCTTTAATATGCCATAAGATCAAAAATTTCACCTCACATTCAAAACGGGAGAGAGATTGTACAACTCTATGAAGCACTTTCAAAATTGTTTTGACTTAATTCATCATTGGTCTGAGAATCCATCAACTAAGCAGTTGTAGATGCATCAACGAAGAATCTCTTATTAACCATGTCACGAACAAGTTGCATTGCCGTCAATTTGTCATCATTTAAAAGAAATCCTTGGATAATAAGATTATAAGTGCAAGAATTTTGTGAAGAACCACTCTCTTTCATTCTTCAGTGCAATTCATTTTCTTCTTTTCGCATTCCTTCCTTGCAAAATCAATTAATCAAAATAGTATACGTACAAACACTAGGTTGCAAGCTTTTTCCAGGAAGACTATCAAAGAGTTCATTCGCAACTTTAGGTTTCCCTGCTCTACACATACCATTAATGAGAGCGTTGTAAGCTATAATGTCAAGATGTATCCCGCAATCTTCCATCTCTTGAAGTAAGTCTACTACCCTAGAAAGGCATTGGTTTTTGCTTAACCCATCTAACAGAGTAGTATACATCACGAGATCCGGGGTTTGGCCACAAGCTCGTATTTCATTTAAAAGATTCAGTGAGACAAGAGGCTGCCCCACGTGGCACAAACTACTTATAAGAGTGTTGTAATTGACAGTGTATGGAGTTAATCCTCTGTGAGGCATTTCATCAAAAACTCTTTAGGTATCATCCATCATTTGCTCCCTATAATATCCATTAATCAATATGTTATAGCTATGAGCATAAGGTTTAAAACCCCTAGCAACCATCAAATCAAATACCTTTTTTGTTTCCTTCAATCTCCTTTTCAAACAATATCCATCCATTAAAGCATTGTACGTGACTATATTAGGCCTGACACCTTTTTAAATCATCATTTCGATTAAATCCACTACTTCTTCAACCATGCCTTCTTTACAAAGTGCATCTACTAATATAGTGATAGTCCTCACATTAAGATTTATTTTTCGGTTCACCATCTCATTCAACAATTTCGTAACGTCTTTCCACCGACCTGAATTGCGAAGACCATGGCCCAAGAAAGATGTATGTGATGAAATCTGGAGTAGCGCCTTTACGGACAACTTCTGAAAAGAGGTCTAAAGCCTAATCCACTAGTTTATCCTTACAAAGAATGTCAATAATTGTGCTATATACAACAACATTAACCCCTAAATTTCTTTCTTCCATCTTCTTAAGCAATCCCATAGCCACACCAGTGTTCCCTATTTTACGTAACCCATTTATAATGGTCCCATAAGTTATGCCATTGGGTTGGATACCTTTCATCTCCATTTGATTAAACAAGTGTACAACCTCACTCATTCTATCCTCACTAATCAACCCTCTAATCAAAGTATTGACTGTGGTACAATCCGATTGATAACCAAGTTTGAAGATTCCTCCCAAAAGAGAGAAACCCAAATGGATCCTATTGAGATGGTAGTAAGAGTTGATCAAAATATTACGACTATAAAGATCCACCTCAACTATTTGCAATGACTCATTTTGTTTAAAGAGGGAAATAACATTGGTATAGTGTTTGATCATGACAATGGCCCCTAACAAGTGATTAAAATAAACAATGAAGGGCAAGGGTGTCATCTGAGCCGTTTGATCATACAACGCTAGGGCATCTTGAAGAGTATTAAACCCAATTTTGCATTAGTTTGTGACAAAATTGTTAAAGCAGGTTGGATGAGGTTTGGAATCAGTAGTAGAATAAGTAATATATGCGATTGATTGAGACTGAGATTGAGAATGAGTAGTTTTTAAGATGACATAAATGAGTGAGTTTGTAGTACAATCTTATCTTTCTAAAGCACCGTGAATAGTTATTCAACATCACTGTTCAGTCTTAAGGTTTAAGAAGTTAATGCGGAATGATATTGCCAGTCATACACACAGAAAGAGATGGTTGGAGGGTTTATCCCCAACCTTTTTCTCCAACAATCTTCTTCTACTCCACCAATCGAACCTTTACAACATCTTTATCCCCAAAAAAACACTTCAATAAGTTTTGCACTCCGTTCATAACAAATTAGACCTGACAACTGAAATTAATAAATAGAACAAATCTACTGCTAATAGTTCACAGCCCCTCTTATTTAGTCAATGAACTGTACTAAAATAGTATAAGTAACATAACCCTTCAGCATTTCCTTGACCTTTCATTTCAGACCTTCTTCTTCATAATCTTAACCTTCAGACTATCATTTTTAGGCTTGTGTGTTGGAACAAACGATGAATCACTCTTAGGTTTGTGTGGAGAAAAAATGTTCATCAATAGTGAACACGATTGAACCTCAACTTTGGATCCTCTTTTGTAGTTGATCAAGGTTAGGGGCCCCGGTGCTGGTTGTTAAAGCCACTCTTCATCTCTAGTATTTTGGTCCATACCCCAAGTGTTGGGATTCGGTAGGGGCTGAAATCATAGAACGAGAGTCGATTGGTCGATGTTCCACCTTTTGAGGGGGCAGTCCCTAAATGAGAATGACTTCAGTAAGAGGTGATTGCCCCCAAGGGCTTTTATTATGGTGGGGATGTCATTCTAGCAAACCCAAAGATAAGGGTTTTGTCGTTTTGTGCCTCTATTGCCTCGCTATGTGTATCGCCTTCATAGTATCAAAGGTGGCGAACGATGCTTTCACGGCTGGTCGTTGCTCAATGATGGGCCTTTGGGTATCTAAATGACATCCTCTAAAGGTCTCACTCGTCTTCCCTAGAGTTGGGCGTGTAAATACGAGCCCTCCCAAGTTCACTCCATGTACCATACATCCACACACAAACACTTACTTTGATAAATAGTTTTTTAACAAAAACACATGCAATAATATAATGCATATATATAATTTTTTATGTTGAGTAAACATTTTATGACACGATAAGTCTTAAACAGACCTATCTATCCCATATAATAATAATATCTTTTAAGGTAATCATCAATAAATATAATGTTTGAAAAAATTATAGATTTAAAATATAAATGATGGAAATGGATCCCTATTTTAGGGACTTTTAGTCATTTTATTTTCTTTTATTTTGTAATTGAATTTTCCTTTCTTTTTCTTTATTATTTAGAGGTAAGGAGTAGTAGTGGCATTTTTGTAATTAGTGCCTTAGCTTGGAGCCTAAGCTACTCCTCCCCTTTAAATACCCACTTGTAAACCTCATTTGGGGTAGACTTGAATTTTGACAATATAAAATAGTGTTTCTCTCTCTAAAATGGTATTTAGATAATTTAGGAGCCTTTTGACGGGTGGTTTACGTCGAATTGGTATCAGAGCGGGTGAAACTCCACATTAGTGTAGTGTATCGGTGTATTTTGTATCAAATTCGTACGCTACTCTTCAATGGCTCCCAAGAAATCCAAACAACTAAAAGAAGAGATTCAAAAACGAACAAGAGAGTGGGTACAATCACAACAACAAATATATACCCATTTTAAAAACCCTAACCCTAACCCTAGAAATCCCTACACACAACCTCTACCATACCCCACCCTCTACACCAAACCCACCACCCCAAAAACCCAAATCCATTCCATAAACCCTCCATTCAAGATCCAAGACAATCCACTTCTAGGGTTTCACCTACCATTTTACAATGCAATCACAAACTCTATCCTCTAACCCAACAAAATCCCTCCACCACCAACCCGAATCCCCCAACCCACCACCCATTTTCAAACCCCAACCCAATCATAAAAAAAATTACGTGTTCTCCCCGATTAACTATTCAATTCAAGATCACCAGCGACTAGTCCAAGATTGTTTGCTCCACCCAATCATTCTTCCATCCTCACTCACCCGATCTAGTCAAATCAATGATAAAAAATCCCCTCCCAAGTCAGTTGATTGCAAGAAAGATAGAAACGACGAAATTGAATTAGTATTGGGATTTTTTTTGATATTTTTGATAAGGATGGTTGGGTGACTCTCACGCACTTTCGTGAGCCGGAAACATTTGATTTAGGAGATTTATTTTCAATCTATGAGAGAGGGGATGATGATTTTGTTGAGGTTGGATCGTAGGTTATCTCTCTTGGGGATGATTTGGATATTGGAGATGTTTTTGGTGGTGGGTATGTGGACCCATTCATGGTAGCTTTTGATCGGCGCTCGGAGGAAATTTTTCGCGGCATAGCATTAAGGAGGTTCATCGCGGGAATCTCGGATCGCGATTTTGTTGGTCGGCCACATTTGGATTATGTTCTTAGTATCCCGGTATTTACGACAAGCAGGTACAAGGAGCGTTTTTTAGGACGACTCTTCTTCCTAGTGAGGAGCTATTTGATGGTCGTGTTTCTTTCTTATCGCTCGTCTCCTACGCTCGTGGATGAGCTTTTCAAAGCCGGGGAGATTGATGGAAATGGATTCCTATTTTAGAGATTTTTAGTCATTTCATTTTCTTTTATTTTGTTATTATATTTTTCTTTCTTCAGCTTTATTATATAGAGGTAAAGAGTAATAGTGGCATTTTTATAATTAGTGCCTTAACTTGGAGCCAAAGCTACTCCTCCCTTTTAAATACCCACTTGTGAGCCTCATTTGAGGCAGACTTAAATTTTGACAATAGAAAAAAGTGTTTCTCTCTTTAAATTGGTGTTAGATAATTTAGGAGCCTTTTGACGGGTGGTTTACGTCAATAAAACACACTAACGTGTACATAAAGCACCTATCTTGCACAAATTTAGTCTATACAAGCCTTCACAGAACTCAACGCAAAATGAAAAATAGAGCATATTTTATCTGCGAAGTCAACTTAACTGTGAAAAAGTAGCAGTCAGTCAATTTTTCAGATTTATATGCAGTTAACCTCTTGTAGTCAAAATTGCATTGAAAATTTCAAATTTCTTCGATAAAAAAAAGATTAACAAATAAATGTGTCACATTATGAAGGAACTCTCATATCATCACAATGAATGGAAAACAAACATATTCAGGTAAATGAATAACGAGATTCATAAATACAAAAAATAATAGTTTTAAGTTTAGTGAATTCTCATAAAACTCTACGAAAACTCAGATATGCATGCCCAATAAACAGGACAATTAAAACGCGTGATATAAGCATAATGAAATAACTCAAAATTGGGGTTTTGTGTTTTGCATATTGGTGTGTTGTAGCGATGCGATGTGTATTTTTGGCATTTATTTACCAACAATAGTGTGCCTAATGGGAAGTAAATTAATGAGTGCTTATATGAATTATGCAAAGGTAAGATTTCTTCTCAAAATGTCACAAGACGATGGCCATTTTCGTACCAATAATAGTGTGCATAAGGGGTAGTCACTAATGAATGCGTAGGAGAGTTATATAATAGAAAAGCATTTGAATTTTTATCAACTCAAATGTGGTGGCTCGGTAATCACCATTCAATAATTATATTAACTCAAGTATTTCTAAGATTAAACTCTCAAGTATAGTAAATAGGTGCAGAAAGTTTAAGCAAAAGGCTCCAACGAGGCTCTAAATATATTAATCAAAATGAAAATACATAGTACGAATAACAAGAACTGATAAAAGATGTAGGTTCATATCATCACGAGGCATAGGATGATCCCAACTAGGTTGGCACCATCCAAAACCTCTACAATATGAAGCACCCTAGTAGCCTCACAACCAACAGCCCAAAAAATAAAATCCATATGATTCATGATTTTATAACACCATCAAAGATCAATATAAAATGGAAACTCATCATGAAGCACATACAAATATTCTTCTTAGCTAAATATTGGAGGAATTTGATTGAAGGACCTTTACACCATCTCTACATTATTATAAGGAATTCGATCCCAATTGGCTCTAGAGATATACTGCGATCCCATATCATATACTTATTTTATCTCATTTTTCATCCGTAAACACAAATCGAGTACTTTTTCCTCTCAATGAAGCAAATTTTCTTCCAAAATCTTGATTCTTTAGCACGCCATAAGGTTAAAATTTCTACCTCACATTCAAAACTGGAGAGAAATTACACAACTCTATGAAACATTTTCAAAATTGATTTGGCCTAATTCATCATTGGACAGAGCATCCATCAAAAAAGCAATTGTAGATGCATCAGCAGAGAATCCCTTATTAACCGTGTCACGAACAAGTTGCATTGCCCTCAATTTGTCATTATTTTGAAAGAATCCTGGGATCATAACATTATAAGTGCAACCATTAGGTGAGCAACCACTCTTTTCCATTCTTCCGAGCAATTCATTTGCTTCTCCTAGCATCCCTTCCTTTCATAATCCATTAATCAAAATACTATACGTACGGAGATTAGGTTGCAAACCTTTGCTAGGAAGACTATCAAAGAGTTCACTAGCAGCTCTAGGTTTCCCAGCCTTACACATACCATCAATGAGGGTGGTGTAAGTTGCAATGTTGTGATACAACCCGTAATCTTCCATCTCTTGAAATAAGTCCATTGCCCTAGAAAGGCATTTACTTTTGCATAAACCATCAAACATAATATTATACGTCATAACATCCGGCTTTAGGCCACAAGATTGCATTTCATTTAAAAGATTCAATGTGACAAGAGGCTGCCCCAGACATCACAAGCCACCTATAAGAGTGTTGTAAGTGACAGTGTTGGGATTTAATCCTTTATTACACATTTCACAAAAAAAAATTTGGGCATCATCCATCCTTCGCTCCCTACAATATCCATTAATCAGTATGTTGTAGCTATGAGCATCAGGTTTAACACCCCTAACAACCATCAAATCACATACCTTCTTTTCTTCCTGTAATCTCCTTTCCAAAAAATATCCATCCATCAAAGCATTGTACGTGACTATATCAGGCCTGACACATCTTTGAATCATCCTTTCAGTTAAATCTACCGCTTCTTCAACCATGCCTTCTTTACAAAGTGCATCGACTAATATAGTGAGAGTCCTCACATCAAGATTTATTTTTTGGTTCACAATCTCATTCAACAATTTTGTAACGTCTTTCCACCGACTTGAATTGCAAACACCTTGGATCAAGCAAGTGTATGTGATGACATTTGGAGCAATGCCTTTACGGACCACTTCTTAAAAGAGGTCTTAAGCCTCATCAAGTAGTTTGTCCTTACAAAGACTGTCAATAATAGTATTACAGACCACAACGTCAACCCCCATATTTATTTCTTCCATCTTCTTAATCAATCCAATATCCACGCTAGTGTTTCCCGATTTACATAACCCATTTAAAATGATCCCACAAGTGATGCCATTGGGTTGGATCCCTTTGATCTCCATTTGATTAAACAAATGTACAGCCTCACCTATTCGATCCTCACCAATTAACCCCCTAATCAAAGTATTGAGCGTGATACAATCTGGTTGATAACCAAGTTTGAATATTTTTCCCAAAATAGAAATGGCAGTACGAGTTGATCAGAATATTAAGATTACAAAGGTATAATGTTTAAAGAGGCAATAATTGAATTTGTTTAAAGAGGGAAATAACAGTGGTATAATGTTTGATCTTGAGAATGAGAATGGAGCCTAGCAAGTGATTAAAATAGAGAATGGAGGGCAAAGGTCTCATCTGGGCCATTCGATCGTACAAGTCTAGGGCATCTTGAAGAGTATTGAACCCAATCAAAATTGTTAAAATGGGTTGGAGTATTTAAAGGAGAGTGCAGAGGTCTAGAAACAGTAGAAGAATGAGTATTATTTAGAATTGATTGAGAATGAGAACGAGTAATAGTAGTAAAGAGGGCATAAATGAGTGAGTTTGTAGTACCGATGTGAAGAGGGCCATATGTGTGTCTTAAGCACCGTGAATAGTTGTTCATCATCACTCTTTGCTAAGCTAAAAAGCTACTATGGAATGATGTTATACAGAGACAAACCGTTGGAGGGTTTATGTTAGGGTGTTATTACACAAACCCCGTTATTCTTTATTCAGTCCCCAATTAGCATATTGCTAACTTTCAACGCAAAAATATGCTAAATTACCTTGATATCCTTAGTTTTAAACCCCAATAAGACAACTACCAAAAAAAAGGTGTTATTGAAAATAGCAATACTCAACTATACTTAATGAAAACAATTACCATAGTTAATGAAAACAACAGTACTCCAGCACGGAGATCATTTGTTTGTTAAACAAGAGCGAGCAAAAAAAGGGACGGAGTAAAACTGTAGGACAAAGATCATTTGGGATCGAATAGTCCATATATTTTTGTGTATAAATCGTAGAGAGAAAACTAAGTAGTTATTGTAAAGGTTTCTTCCTCTGTATATGATTTAACTATTTATGTGATAATTTCTAGTGGGGGTTTTATGAGGAAGCCACTTTTTTGCTTTTAAAGATGATCAATGATAATTCTTTTTCCATCTGAAATGTCTCCGATGAGATGATTCCGAGCTGAATGGTCTCCGCTAAGATGATTTTTTCAATGTTTAGCTAACGTCCAAGTGTGATTTTTTTTTTCTTTTATAAATCCTATAAAATGGGTTTGAGCCCATTTGATGGTGTGAAAATAATGTTCGGGATGTTTAGTGAAATGAGGGGTCCACAAATAAAAACAACCTTATGTTATTCTTTCTTTACTTATTATTTCTTCTTTTATTTTTAAGGGGCTCTTAGATATAGGTCATATTTAAAAAAAAATTAAAAATAAGTTCCATTGACTCAATCATCAAATAAGTTCTATTTCAATTTTTTGGAAATTTTATTTGACAAATTTACCCTTTTTGAATCATTTATCCATAATTATTGGACAGAAATTACTCAAGCGGTTCAACTTTATTTTTTTTTATTTTTTAATGTTCAAATGAACATAACTTTTTGTTTACAAATCTTTTTTATGGCAAAATTACTATTTTTGAAATCTAGTGACTGAGATCTATCAAACATGATCCATGAACACTATAAAATATGATGCAAAATAAAATTACGTAGACAATATATATTTACTGTGAGCCTTAAAAAATGGAACAGTTTTATAACTCAGGCCCAATCATACACAATAAACATTTAATGTACTACTATTACATAGACAATAAATATTACCGTGGGCTTGAAAACGAAGAAAATGCATTTTTTTTACTGTCTTCTATTGAATATGGTCTTATTTTATAGGGCTCGATTAGTAGGTTTCAAAAATATCAATTTCGTAATTTTTGAATTTGTATATTAAAAGTTATAGTTCTTTAAAGTTTGAAAGGAAAAACAAAGTAATGACAAATTTAAATTTTGAGGGAATATAGGGGTGGGGGTATATTAGTAAAAAATTATAAATTCAAAAAAAGGACTTAATTAATGGTTGACATCAAGAGGAGTTAACTAAGAAAATATTTTCATATAGGATTCACATATAATAATTCCTATTTATAATTTAAGTATCCAATATCTTTAAAATTTCGGGCTCATCTCACCACTTGATTTTCTGTTGTATGTTATATTTTTTTCCTTCATAGCTTATCCATTGCTGACAGTAAAAGTTAAACACTTTGTGTTGCGGTTGTGGAAAAACTCACTCGTGACGATGGAAAACCTCCAACATAGTCATGTCACAGTTAACGGACACTACTGCGATTGCAAAAGACAGTGATACCTTAATTTACGTACGTAGAGATTGTTCATTAATTAAAGAGACAAAGAGGTCTACTAAGTTGCCCCAATTAAACGAGGCAAAAAAAGGCGAATATCCGGGCATGAGTGGGCAAGTGCCATAGTAGAGTTACTTTCAAATATTCAATCGGAGGCCTTTACTATGACGACATGGAATACATGGCATAATCTAATAAAGTATGACACGATAAAGCTTCATATCAGAGAGTTCTTAGCTGCTAATAAAATTATGGATGAAAGCTAAAGCAAAAATCTGGGAATATGGCGTGCCTCTCCTAAAGGTATATATAAATTTAATTTTGATGCAAAAGTAGGTACAAAGGAGAGGTGTATATTGAGAATGATGTTGTTTGAGATTGGAACTAGTAATATAAGGAAACAATGGCACACCAGTCAACATAGTTATGGATAGCCCTAATATTTGTTGTTAATGACAACTGGACCACATAATTCTAGACGGATACTGCAATAGCGTCACTGAGAGTCTAAAAATTGATATGAGGATAGATGTATTAATGATATTGTTTATAAGTACACTGATTTGGGAAGGGCTCGTGTCTTTTTCTCTTTCTTTTGTGAGGTGCAATGGCAATAGAATTATGCTTTTTTTTCTCAATATGACAAATTCTTCTACGATTTTCCATTAGTGGATGTTCTACGCAAACTTTTTGAGAACTTCTTATAGGATTATGTAATTTTGTTTATTGTATGTTGCTTTTGAAAAATAATAACAATTGTAAATTGGTAGGTTTTAGCAAATGATTCTGATGGGTTGGTGTATTGTTTTGAAACATGTTGCTAATTTGATATACAAAATTGGTAAAAGTAAGATGAGACTTCTGATGAGATACTTTATATCTTAATTAATAAATATTGACCTATTATCAAATTCAGAAATTGTCATTCTGCACATAGTCCTTTGTTTTTTCCCACCCATTCACCAGTTATCGACAACAAATCAATATATATACGGAGAGAGAGATAGATAGATAGATAGAGAGAGAGAGAGAGAGAGAGAGAGAGAGAGAGAGAGAGAGAGAGAGAGGGAGAGAGAGAGAGAGAGAGTTATAACCAAAATGAAGGGTCTAAAACTATTTTTAATCAATAATTAGTAATTCTAATAATCAAGCATATCTAAATTTGAAAAGGCATGCATGTATAGACAGGTGTTAGATATAAGTGGTGTGAAAGAATATGCATATTGGCAATATTTTTTTGAAATAACAATTTTGAATTTGGATAAACATTGTTTAAGTTCCTTACATGGCCCGATCATCCAATCTTCAATATAGTATCCATCTCGGTTTTGGTCGATACGCGATGATGTGCTATATAGAGAGCCCATTTTTTTAAAGGAAAAGTTTTGAAATTTATTTATAATAACATGGATCAATTAAATAATTACAAATAATCATTAATATGAAATAATATTGTCTAATTGATTATCGTGTCAAATGTTGTATATCACTTTAGGTATCATTTTCACTTTTTTGACATATTTTTACACTATATATTTTTCATCAATTTTTTCCTCACAAAAGGGTTGCAAAAAGTGAAAATTATACCCAAAGTAATAGTATATTAAACTTCGTTACCCAAAGTGATATAAGACGTAATTAATGGGGGTAAAAGGCCAAATGGCCCTTGATTATGCTTGTCAATTGCATTATTCCAAAAGTTAAAAGCACTATCAAAAAAACTATTTAATAAAAAAAGAAATTACAAATTATAAACTTATCTTTATAATTATATGTCTAGATTGTACAAAAACTTTATTCATACACGTCATAAAGGGAAATTGCGTAGGAAACACACAAAATAGATGAGAGTGAACGATGGTATTTAGGTTGAGTTCATTAATTTTTGTAAGGCCATTTTGTCCATTTTTTATTTTATGTCATATGCCGTTACATCATTGAAGAAATTCAAGATAGCATCATCATCAACGGATCCGAATACCAAAGAATTCAAGGAAGGAATCAAAATTCTGGACAGCCGGACCGGTCCGCCTGTTTGGAAAAAGAACCGGTCCGCCCCCGGACCGATCCGCCCTCCACCCGGACCGATCCGCCTTACTCTTGAACCAGTAGACCCCGGATAGAATCAGAACCGAATAGACCACTTTAAAAAATGAACCGGTCCGTCCTCGGACCGATTCGCATCCTTACCGGATCGGTCCGGCTGGGATAAAATCATGCAGATCGTGTTCAGTTATTTTCGGCCCAGATTTTCTTTTATAAACTGACTTCGGGGATTTGTTTTCTAAGACTGACACAGATGATTTTCAGAGTCCTCAAACTCTAAGTCTTCACCTTTTGAGTCCCAAGACTCTTGTTTGATTCACATCACATAGCCAAACCCTTGTGAATCTATTTGCAACCCAAGAACACATTTGTGTGTCTGTTCATACCCTTGTGGAGAAGACCGACCTTCTTCTTCATTGCTGCCCTCCTGGAAAGGGAAACTTCCATCCTCCGACTACAGATCCGACGCCTGCGGGTAATTATGTGTCACTGTATTTTCATTGTAATCCGAGAAAATTGTATGTTACAATATTATAATGAAAATAAATGGTTTTGCCGCTTTGGGGGATTTTTCCTCAATTGTGTGTGTTTGATCATACTAGCATATTTTGCATCTTATTCAATCACACCTAGTTGCATGTTTAGGGTTTAATTGGGTTAAACTGAGTTTAATTATATAACCTCCTTATTTGAACACAAGCGCACTCTTTTCAAATTGGTATCAGAGCGGGTTACGCTAATCTATCGCGTATTCCTAATTTTTCCGCAAAATTTTTCTAAGATATCAATTTTTTAAAAATTGATTTTTGAAAAAGAGCGTGTTCAATGGAGAAATCATATAATAAAATGCCAGTTTTTGACGGGACAAACTATGCATACTAGAAAGCCCGCATGAAATCTGCTTTAAAGTCCATAGGTGAACGTGTGTGGATTTTAGTTGAAAGAGGATGGACTCCTCCCTCTGTGACTGTTGAAAATGTGACCAATTTAAAACCTGTTACCACTTGGACAGAAGAAGAATTTAAATGGTCATCTTTTAATTCTAAAGGTTTAAGTGCTATTTACGGATCCATCACTCCTGATGAATTCCGACGCATCATGACGTGCACCACGTCAAAAGAGGCATGGGATGTTTTGCAACTTACCCATGAAGGAACTAATGCTATAAAAGAGTATAAATTGCAAAATTTAACAACTCAATTTAAAACCATCACCATGCATGAAACTGATTGTTTTGATGATTTTTATGCTAGGCTTTCTGACATTGTTAATACTAGCTTTAATCTTGGTGAACATATTCCTAATGTTAGAGTTGTTAAAAAGATTCTTCGTTCCCTTCCTAAGCATTTTATCCCTAAAGTCACTGTGCTAAATTCTATGGGTAATTTAAATACGCTAAAATTGGAAGAACTTGTAGGCGACTTGCAAACATATGAAATTGATATGTTTCCTAAAACTGCTAAGCCTAAAGATAAGGGAATTGTACTTAATGCCCAAGAAAGAAAGAGTGAGGGGTTGACAAGAAAGAGGGGAGAGTCAACTAGAAAAAGAGAGACAGATACGTCTGATTCTGAGTGTGATTTTGACTTAGATGATTTGGCTCTTTTTGCTAAAAATTTCAAGAGAATTCTCAAATTCAAGAAAAAATGGTAATTTTAAAGATAAAAAGAAGTTTGAGAAAAATAAGTTTGAAAAGAAAAATGAAAAAGTTTTTAAAGATCCTCCTAATAAAGAAAGTGAGATATGCTTTGAGTGCGATGGTAGTGGCCATAGAGCTTTTGAGTGTGCTACTAGGCTAAACAGAGAAAAGGGAAAAGTTGTCCTCAATGCAACCCTTAGTGATGACAATGAGGTCGAGTCGGTGGATTCTGGAGATGAGTCACCGCATGATTGTAACTTAACCGCATTCATGGCTAGTTATGTGAGAACTTCTAGTTCTCCTCACGAAGATGAGGATGTTGCATCACAGAGACACCTCAACAGTGAGACCGATGTGAGTGAGGGGGAGGATGACACAAGTGAGAGCGAGAGTGATCTTCAACGCGCCTACGTCGAGCTATATTCTGAGTCCTTTAAAACTAAAAAGTGTAACAAAGCGTTAGTTCTTAAGATCACTAGTTTAGAGGAAGATTTAGGAAAATCAAGAGATAGAGAATCCTCCACCTGCACCACCCTGAGAGAGAGAGAGAGAGTCTGCCTGTGTTGAGAAAGAGAGTTTGTTTAGAGAAAGAGAGAGATTGCTTAAAGAAAAAGAGAGTTATTTTGATAAAGAGAGAGGGGACTTGACTAAACAAGTGGCTAGTCTTACTAGTGAGCTCCATTACTCCGTGGAGTCTCGGAAGAAACTTGAAGCCCTTGTTGCCCAGCTTACTCAGGATCTTGAGAGAGCACAGGAAGTCAAGGTTCAAATCGAGGATAAATCTGGAAAGATGGGAAAGATGATCCTCGACCCCGCTTTAGGTTTCGGTGATCGGAAAGGAATTGGTTATGAAGGTTTCTCCTCATCCCAAATTGCACCAGGTCCAATCCCTGAGTTTTCTACTACTCCTTATGGTCATCGCCAAAAACCTCGAAGGAGAGTTCAACCAAGAAAAGCAAACCAAGGCCCATCTTTGACTGTGTTCTTTTGTACATATTGCAAAAGAAAAGGCCACCTTAGGGATTTTTGCTATAGTTTGGGTCGGACACGAAGTACTACTGCTCCACCACATCATACTGATGAGTTTGCCAGCCTAAGAGAGCATGTTGAGTTTTTAGCCACCACATCACAGAGTTTGATGGAGGAATTTCGACGGATGTCTTTGCCGTCAGTAAATTCTTCTCATATTCTGGCTATAACCAATAACAACAAGGGTAAACAAAAGGTTACCACTTCTTGGGTGCCTAAGAAAGATAAGCAAGCCCTTGTTGTTCATGTTGCTCTCAAAGCACGTAATACCTCACAGTGGTATTTTGATAGTGGGTGCTCCAGACATATGGCAGGTGATGCCTCATTTTTTACGTCTCTTGAGAATTGTCAGGACGGCAGAGTCACCTTTGGAGATGGGAGCAAGTCTAGCATTGTAGGACGAGGTACTATAGAGTTTCCAGGATTTCCTAAGCTAGAAAATGTTTTGTACGTCAAAGGTTTGAAAGTAAACCTTCTCAGGATTAGCCAGCTGTGCGACGCTGATTTTGCAATAAAGTTTGACAGGGACACATGTAATGTCTACAATCAATCCGGAAAACTTTTAGTGTAAGGGGTGAGGACCAAGGACAATTGCTATGGGACTTTGCCCACTTCCTCACTTATTTGCAACAGCGCCACAATCACTCCTATGGATTTATGGCACCAACGTCTAGGTCACGTGAACGTGAGAGACTTGACTTGTTTAGCCAAAAAGGACCTAGTATGTGGCTTACCATCTCTTAGAAAGTCAACTTCCACAGTTTGTGGACCCTGTCAGTTGTGGAAAGTAAATTCAGAGCCCTCATAGGACGTTGTATTCCAGTACCACCTCCCGAGTACTTGAGCTGATTCACATGGATCTTATGGGTCCTACTCGTACTGAGAGTTTGGGTGGTAAGAGGTATATCCTCGTGATGGTAGATGATTTCTCCAGATATTCTATTGTAGGTTTTCTGAGGGAGAAATCCGATGCTGTTGAGTTTATAACGACCAAGTACCGTGTCCTACAAAATCAACACGGAGTCACTATTAATAGGATCCGTAGTGACAATGGCACAGAATTTAAGGAAGCAAAGATAGATCTGTATTGTGATATCCTTGGGATCAAACATGAGTTTTCTGCTGTGAAGACTCCTCAGAAAAATGGGATTGTTGAGAGAAAGAATAGGACGATCCAGGAAATGGCTAGATCTACGCTTCTAGGTTGTAATGTTTCTAGGAGATTTTGGGCAGAGGCAGTGTCTACTGCATGCCACACGGTGAATAGGGTCTATCTACGTCCACACACACTTAAGACGCCATATGAATTGTGGACTGTCAAGAAACCCAACCTTGCATATTTTCGTGTTTTGGGGAGTAAATGCTACATCCTTCGGGATAGAGAGCAAGTAGGAAAGTTTGACTCCCGAAGAGACGAGGGAATATTGTTAGGATATTCATCGAATAGTAGAGCGTACCAGATTTTTAACCTGAAGATCTCTAAGGTTATGGAATTAATAAACATCACCGTGCAAGATGACGAACCTCCGATGGTTATTGATCCTAACCTTCAGTGTGTGGATGAGGACTTTTCTGGTAGTGACTTACTTATCCCTCACCCACACTTAGTGGACCCTACTCCTGTGCTAGGGGACACTCCTGCTTGGGTTCGCAAGAGTCATGACCCTTCTGCCATTATTGGTGATCCCACTCTAGGGGTCAAGACTCGTGCTCAGCTAGAGAATGTCGTTAGCCACTTTTGCTACACGTCCAAAGTCGAGCCCAAGAATCAAAAAGAAGCACTCAAGGATGAACACTGGATATCTGCTATGCAGGATGAGTTACTTCAGTTTAAAAAGAACAATGTCTGGGAACTTGTCCCCCGACCTAGTGAGACTAATATGATAGGTACCAGGTGGATATTCAAGAATAAAATGGATAAAAATGGTACCATAATCAGAAACAAGTCTAGGTTGGTCGCTCAAGGCTACACACAGATAGAGGGTGTAGACTTTAGGGAGATATTTTCTCCTATTGCGAGGCTTGAGTCCATCCGTCTACTACTCGCCATCGCATATCATCTGCGCTTCAAGTTATATCAGATGGATGTCAAGAGTGCCTTTCTGAATGGCATTCTATAGGAAGAGGTTTATGTGGAACAACCGAAAGGGTTTGAAGACCCTAAGCACCCTGATCATGTGTATTATCTAAGAAAATCCTTATATGGTTTGAAGCAAGCACCTCGTACTTGGTACGAAAGGCTTACTTCCTATCTCTTAGCCCGCAGCTTCAAGAGAGGGGGAGTTGATATGACGTTGTTCGTCAGGAGAGATGACGGTGCTATTTTGGTTGCCCAAGTCTATGTGGATGACATAGTCTTTGGATCCACGTGCTCCCAGCATGGTCACCACTTTTAGGAGGAGGTGAAAAGTGAGTTTGAGATGAGCATGGTAGGTGAGCTTACTTTCTTCCTTGGTCTCTAGGTTCGTCAGCTAGAGGATGGGATGTTCATCTCCCAATCCAAGTATGCTCGAGACCTAATGAAGAAATTTAGTTTAGACTCCGCTAAGCATGCACGTACACCTACAAGTACTTCTATCAAGCTTAGTAAGGACACTTCACGCAAGGGCGTAGAGCAAACCTTGTATCAGAGTGTGATAAGTAGTCTCCTCTACTTGACTGCCTTTAGTGTTGGAGTCTGTGCGCGATATCAGGCGTCCCCGAAAGAGTCACACTTACTCGCTTCAAAACGTATTATCAAATACGTGAGTGGGACTCTCTCATATGGTATTTGGTATTGCTTTGATACCAATGATCGTTTGTCTGCCTATTCGGATGCCGATTGGGTCGGGGATGTAGATGGTTGTAGGAGCACTTCTGGTGGGTGTTTCTATTTTGGTTTTGCTCTTGTCTCCTGGTTAAGCAAGAAGCAAAACTCCATCTCTTTGTCCACTGCGGAGGCTGAGTACATCGCCGCCGGGAGTTATTGCACGCAACTCTTGTGGATGAAGCAGATGCTAGAGGATTATGGGATTTCACAGGACACCATGACCATTTCCTGTGATAACACGAGTGTGATACATATATCCCACAATCCAGTCCAGCATTCGCGCACAAAGCACATCAGGATACGCGAGCACTTTATACTTCAGTTAGTTGAGGAGAAAGTCGTATCCCTAAGTTTTGTTCCCACCGACCATCAGTTAGATGATATTTTCACGAAACCTTTAGATGCCCTTAGATTTTGAGTCTTAGGAAGTATTTGGGGATTTGCACAGTTGACTGAGGAGTTGGTATGTGTCTAGCATAGGGTGCATCTTTTTCTTATCATCTGATGCCTATTGCTAGATTGTATCATATGTTTAGTTTTCTTTTCTTTTGTTTTGCTTTTTATTTTTTTTGAAAAAACCAAAAAGATTTTTTTTGCACCTCTTATGGATGAGCATTTAAGATAGCCAAGTCACAATTTCATTCCATTTATTCATGTGACTGTTTGATAGAGATTTGAGACGCTACATCATTCCATCCATGTGCTTTACATTATTTGGAGTCTTTGAGATGTGATTAGTGATATCTTTCTACATGTTTGACTCCTATCTCCTTTATTGCACACATGCACGGTTATATTTGATTATTTTACTTGTCTATCACATATTGGCTTAAGTGTTTCCATCTCAATTCTGTCTATACAACGTACAATATGCGATAAAACTTGAAAAGATTGGAATGCATGTAAAAATCGTTTTAGTGAGACAGTGTGTTTAATTAAGAATGGGGAGGGGCTGCGAAAGGTAATGATCTAATCTTTGCGCAAAAGCCATCATTCAGAAGGACCTAAAAAATTGAGGAATTTTATTATCCGAGGTCCAAAGAGGTTAAAAGAGCCCCGGAAAAATTTAAAGGAAATAAAAGGCAATTCATGTCAAATATGGGCCATTAGGTTTCACCAACAATTCTCCAAAGTTTGAGAATTTAGATTACCTCTATTCAAGATATAAATCTGAGGGAGTTTGGTTGGAGAATTTAAACGGGTTTGCACTTCCTTGAAAGTCCTGAAAAAGCCTGAAATCGTTTTGGACGTTATTGATGTGGAAATCATTATGAGCTTTGATTTGTTGATTTGATTGAGTCAATGTCTCTTATTTTTATTTTTAACACCAAAGGAAGCGTTTGAGTTCATTCGTTAGGAGTATCCGATATTCATCGTGCACATATGTCATGTTTGTATGCATTGATTTTCCTATCGAATTTGATCACACCCATTCATTTACGCTATCATCGACTTGGTTGTTTTGTGTTCGTTCATGATGTGATTTTTGTTTTTTTTGTTTCAAAAAATTTGAAAAATCAAAAATATTAGTTCGGTCCTTGTGCCACCCCGGCTTTGCTTGCTTAATTTATTCTTCCTTTTTGTCTATTTGGGGAAATCATAAAAAGGGGGAGAAAGAATTATCATTATGGGGGAGTTTTGATTTGTGTTTTTAAGATTTGATAGAGTTTATCATAATTTGGTATCTATGTGTATCTCATTTCAAACTCGATATGTCACTTGGTATTTTGCTTTGTCTCATGTATGTAGGTACTTCTTTGATGATCTCTGAATTGCACACCCTGATGAGAAAAGCATTAAGATTCCTGAAGTGTTGAAGAACAATCGATGAAGTCTTATTCATTTGTACCTTTTCAATTTTGGGTTCATGGAACGGTACATTCGTATAGGAAATTTTATACTTGATAATTCGGATGTTTGTTTTTATGTTTGTACTGGCATAGACATAGGGGGAGATTTGTAAGGCCATTTTTGTCCATTTTCTATTTTATGTCATACGCCGTTACATCATTAAAGAAATTCAAGATAGCATCATCATCAACGGATCCGAATATCAAAGAATTCAAGGAAGGAATTAAAATTCTGGACAGCTGGACCGGTCCGCCTGTTTGGAAAAAGAATCGGTCTACCCCCGGACCGATCCGCCCTCCACCCGGATTGATCCGCCTTGCTCTTGAACCAGTAGACCCCGGATAGAATGCGAACCGAAGAGACCACTTTCAAAAATGAACCGGTCCAACCTCGGACCGATTCGCATCCTTACCGGACCGGTCCGCCTGGGATAAAATCGTGCAGATCGTGTTCAGTTATTTTCGGCCCAGGTTTTCTTTTATAAACCGACTTCAGGGATTTGTTTTCTAAGACTCACACAGACGATTTTCAGAGTCCTCAAACTCTAAGTCTTCACCTTTTGAGTCCCAAGACTCTTGTTTGATTCACATCACATAGCCAAACCCTTGTGAATCTGTTTGTAACCCAAGAACACATTTGTGTGTCTGTTCATACCCTTCCAGAGAATACCGACCTTCTTCTTAATTGCTGCCCTCCTGGAAAGGGAAACTTCCAGCCACCGACTACAGATCCGACAACTGCGGGTAATTCTGTGCCACTGTATTTTCATTGTAATTCGAGAAAATTGTATGTTACAATATTATAATGAAAATAAATGGTTTTGCCCCTTTGGGGGATTTTCCCCCAATTGTGTGTGTTTGATCATACTAGCATGTTTTGCATCATATTCAATCACACCTAGTTGCATGTTTAGGGTTTAATTGGGTTAAACTGGGTTTAATTATATAACTTCCTTATTTGAACGCAAGCGCACTCTTTTCAATTTTTTGACCGAGTGGTCAATATTTAGACCTAGTTTTTACGGTTTTATCTATTTCACAACTCGTGACTCGAACCTTATTCGGTGCACTATGGTTTATAGTCACATTGTCCAATTTGTCTTGATTTTGGACGATGCTTTAAACCATGGTTCATTTAAGGACTTGCGAAATCTCATATGTCCTTTTCAGTTACTTAGCTAACAATGAACACACAAGCACATTGTTTACTTTGGAAATCACATCAATAGGTTGATATTGGTGCAATAATTTTTGGTTCGTTTTGTATTCTAGTGGCCATTCATAGTTCATAGACATATTAAACTTATCAAAGCAAAGAAGATAAATGTATTGACCTCATTTCCATAATGTATTCCCAATTTCATTAGGTAAATAATGAACATACATTAAGAGCGAAGTAAGAAAGTTATTTCTCGTGGATCTCTCACTAGATGGACCTTATAATTGATTATGCTATAGATGTGGAGTTGTACTTATGGGGGCTTATTTATTCAAGACCATAAAGTGCAACCGACTAGCCCAACATGCATAGTGGACTGCCCGACTCAACTCAGATATTTATTTAGACCCTTGTATTTAACATGTGCATAAATGCATGGAGATATACTCAAATCGGTTACCAACAATCTTAAAGGAGATATTCAGGGACACCACGAGTTATCTACAGGCTAATTGAGTTACTTATACAACTTAATCACTTATTTCTACAACTAGAAATTATAAACCCTAACCCGAGGCAAAGGGATGTAACTTATATTATTGAGAGACACTAATAAGAACATAGTAATCTCTCTATGGACGTAGGCAAGTTATCGAACCACGTACATATGTTGTTATGTGTGACTAGTTTTTTTTATCTAGATATTTCGTTTTGGATCTTTATTGTGGTAATTCATGTACTCATAATTGTCGTCGTTTGTGGGAAACGGTTCTTTTTCTCTACGAAAGAAGTTATCAAAAGAAAGCCTGTGATGTATCACCACAGCAGTAATCTTCCTCAAGTTAGCGATATGTAGGATAATCCAGCCCGCCTGAGGTTGAGTCAGAGATTCATTAACAACCAAATCCCAAGTTTTACCGAGAAAGGCAACCTTCTGAAGAAATTCAGGGACCACCTAGGTCTACTCATATCTCAAGGTTGGTCAATTGCGAAGATAGGCTTTGAGAGTATGAGGGGTCAACATGCCTCCAGGTGGAAGATAATGCTTATCTAAAAAGGCGAATTGAAAGGATGGAGAGGGATCTTCATAGAGAAACCAGGAAGTGTCCTGATAGGACTCCTAGTCCTCAGGCGAGCAACACTCGCAGCTAAGGGAGCAGCTCCAGGTGCGACTAAGATAGATCTGAATATGATAGGTCCTAGCGTAGTCGATAAGAGAGGTTCCATAGGAGTAATGATCGTCAAGATGAGGACATCCAAATTTTGTCTTGTAGAGAGATGGACCAGCATCCAGCCCATCGAGGGGATAGGTCTACTAGGAAGCTAGCCAAGAGATTTCTCAACACCCAGATTAAGTCCCCTTTCTAAAGAGCGATTGAAGAAGAGAAACCCTCAAAGAAGTTTTTCATTCCCAGATTCAAGATCTATGTGAAGACAAATCTTATATACCACGTTCGATAGTATAGGCAGACAATGACCCTGTAGAGTCACAATGATGCCTTGGTGTACCAAATATTCCTTTTTAGCCTACATGACATAACACAAAATTGATTCTAGAAGCTACCCGATAGGTCGGTCAAGAGCTTTGAAGCCCTAGCAGAGGCTTTTATTGCTCACTTCATAATCAGTATTTCTCACCCTAAGGATGGATTCCCTACTCACAATGGAGAAAAAACTATGAGAGAGCCTTCATAATTATGCCAAGAGGTACCGGGAGGTCTTCAATTAAGTGGAGCACTACTCGAAGGAGGTTGTCGTTGCATGCTTCAATATTGGTCTCTCGACCACATCTCTGTTGAACCAATCCCTTACGAAGAAAGAGGATAGCACCATCAATCACCTCATGGTCTGTATTAAGAAATATGCTAAGGTTGAGGACGTGGTTCACTCTAACCCAGGGGACAATGGTTGAGCAAAATCAAATAAAGGAGGAGATAAGAGTGACACTCTAAAGAAAGGGAACAAGAACGGGGGAAGTAATGAATCTAAGAATAGGAGTAAGACTGATACTTCAAAGGTATTTCAAACTGTTAATACAGTCTTCAAAGAACCCTATCTACAAGATCAAGGATCAACCGTTTGTCAAGTGGCCCAAGAAGATGGGTGGTGACCCGATGAAGAGGAATAATGCGCTAAGATACGCATTCCATAAGAAGGGCATCCAAAGGATGGAGAATTACAAGGAACTGAAGTCACACTCGAGTTGGACCAAGCTGTACATCTTAATGAATACATAAAGAAGAAAGTCGACAAGGTTACAGTCAATGGCTACCAAAAATCGAATAATATACTTGATGATGATATGGGACAGGAGTTCGCGGTAATTTATGAAGCATCCGCCCTGAAACAGATCCAATGGAACGTTATTTGGATAAAAGTGAAGAAGGTCATTGCTATTACGGAGGCATTCCAGATTGACCTTGCAAAAAGCCAAGCTAAAAAATGCTAGCAACTAAAGGATGTCGACTATACCAAACATATCATTTTCATAGAGGAAGGATTGATTGGATTAAGTACTCCCCACTATGATGCGCTCCTGATTACCCTCATAATCACAAATTAGGATGTTGATAAGTTATTAGTAGACCGAGAAGCTCATCAGAGGTGACGTATATAGAGTTGTCCCACAAGCTAAAGATGAACCTAGCCGACCTCAAGGAGGCCACAGTTCCGTTGGTCAGTTTCGTAAGGAAAATTACAATTCTGTTGGGAAAGATAGTCTTTCTGGTTAGGTAATAATGCATCTCAAAGATGATTGAGTTCTTAGTGGTGGATATAGAGTCCCCATACCTTGCAATTCTAGGCAGAGGCTGGTTTTACACCGTGGGAGTTGTAACATCCACTACCATCAGAAGTTGAAGTGTGTCACCGATTAGGAGTGGTCGAGATTCTTAGTGACCATGCCACTGCAAGGAAGTACTTTATCGCAGTATTCGCCCCTAGAATGAGAATAAAAGGTAACCAAAGAACGCTCCAAAGGAAGCCCAAAATGGGGCTACACCTTTTAAATAATAATTATGGTACGATCGACCAGGGGTGGAGGAAACTAAGATCCACCCCATTGATAGGGTCGTTGAAAGCCTAGAGGAAGTTGGTGCTAATGACATCTTACCAAATAGAAAGTTTCTAATCAAAACAACACTCGTCGATCATAAAAAGGAAGAATTGATTACCTTCTTAAGAAACGATTTCGATGTTTTTGCCTAGGAGCCATATGATTTACCTAGTATTGATCCTAGCTTAGCCAGCCATCGTCTTCATGTTGACCCAACCTTCAAGTCGATTACTCACAAGGCACGCCGAATAACCCTCAAAAAGGATAAAGCAGTAGAGAATGAGGAAGGGAAGATTATGGATGCAGGATCTATTAGAAAAGTTCATTTCCCCAAGTGGTTATCCAACCCAGAGGTAGTATAGAAGAACAACAATAGTTGGAGGGTCTGCATTGATTTCACATACCTCAACAAGGCTTGCCCTAAAGATGATTTCCCACCCCTTAAGATTGATCAGTCGGTTAATGCCACGGCATCCCATGAGAGGGTGAGTTTTTGGGATGCCTATTCAGGGTATCATCAAATCCTAGTGTTCGTCCTCGACTAGGACAAAATATACTTTATACCCCCACTTGGTTTATATTATTACAAGGCCACGCTATTCGGGTTGAAAAATACGGGGGCAACATATCAGAGGCCGATCAAAAAGATGTTTAAGTAGCAAATGGGAGACACCACGGAAGTCTACATCGATGGCATGTTGGTTAATATCAAGAACATGAATGACCATTTTGCCAACTTAGCCAAAAATTTTAAAATCCCTTGGAAGTATCGGATAAAACTTAATGCAAGAAAATGTTCATTCAGTGTCCAGTTAAGTAAATTTATGGGCAATTTAGTCAGTAAAAGAGGGATTGAGGCCAATATCGATCAGATTGATGCCATCACCAAAGTCCAGCCAGCCCCCAAGGAAGTTGCGAGATATTTAAAATCTCTTGGGGATGCTTGTAATGCTTAATCGCTTCATCTCTAAATCCTCAGAACGCTACTGACCATTATTTTAGCTACTCAAGAAAGATAAATGCCTAATATGGAATGACAATTAATCAAGAGCTTTGTAGGAGATCAACTCTTACCTTAACAAAATTCCCCTGGTGGTGATTCCCAGCGATGGAGACCTATGTCTATATCTTATAGTGTCAGACCACACAATTAGATTGACTCTGGTATATGATAAGGAAGGTGGATAATATCATGTCTACTAGGCCAATAAGACACTTATGGACGCAGAGAAACACTACTTTCCCTTGGAAAAGCTAGCCTATGCAATAGTGGTTGCCTCAAGGAAGAAGAAACATTACTTCGAAGCTCACTTAATAATAGTGAACACTTTATTCCCCTTTAAAGTTGTTCTTCGAAAAGATGACATCTTTAGACGACTCTCAAAGTGGTCGATTGAGCTCGAAAGGTTCGATATTCATTTTCATCCAAGAACAAAAACTAAAGGACAGGTCTTAATCGATTTTATCATCGAATTCATGGGGGACCAATCCAGTAACCAATAGGAAATGGAGAAATCAATAGATAAGGAAGCACAGTCCAATGAATGAACCCTATATATTGACGAATCCTCCAATTCTAAGGGCGCATGAGTTGGGGTTGTCCTCATCACACCGAAAGATGTTATCATCGAGTAAGGAATCAGGCTAGGATTTAAATCCTCCAATGATGAATTTGAATAAGAAGCACTGATGTTAGCCTGCGCAAAGCCCAACTGTTGGGGGCAAAGTGCCCCAACATATTTGATAATTCCAAACTAGTCTCGGAGCACGTAATTGGAGATTTTAACACAAAGACGATAGGATGGCAGCCTACCTCATCGTAGTGAAAGGTTTTATGGTAGGATTTATGAAGGTTAATATTCAGAAGTTCCCTTGGGGATAGAACAGTCACACTGATACCTTAGCAACCCTAAGCTCAGCGGTGGACTCTGATCTCATAAGAAATATTCAGGTAGAGTTCCTCGCCTATCCTAGCACGAATCAAACAGTGGTTTCTAAGCAGATTCTCCTCACAGAAAGGTCCCCTAGTTGGATGGACCCCATCTTTTCCTATTTACAGAGTGACACACTGTCGGATGATAGGAAATTGACTCATTAAGTATGAGTGAAAGAAGCGTGTTTCTACCTCATCCCAGGAGGAAGCTCTATAAAAGATCCTTCACGGGCCCTTACCTCCAGTGCGTTCACCCATAGGACACCGAGAAACTTCTCAACAATCTTCATGATGGTATTTATGGGAGTCACACAGGAAGGAGGTCATTAGCTTTTTGAGCAATCAAGGGAGGCTAATGGTGGCCTCACATGCAAAAAGAATGCAAGCACATATGTTCACATATGTGAAAAATGTCAAAAATTCTCTCCTATGGTCCACCAGCCAGCTAGCGACCTGAAATATTTGACCAGTCCTTGATCGTTTGCATAATGGGGACTAGATATTATGGGACCACTACCTATCGCACCTAGAAATTGTAAGTATCTACTAGTCGTCACCGACTACTTCATCAACTGGGTAGAGGAAAATCACTAGTAGAGTGTTTTGGGGTACCAAGAGCTATCATCACCAATAACATGCAATTTGAAAGCATTTTTTTTCAAAGCTTTTTTTGATAAGCATGGCATCAAGAACCATTTCAGTTATGTGGAATACCCCCAAAGTAACCTCCATACTAAAGCTTCCAACAAAACGATGATCGACGGCTTAAAAAAGATGCTAAAAAAGGCAAAAGGTGCTTGGGTGGATGAGCTACCCCATGTCCTGGGCCTACCGTACTACTCGTAGGAGACCAACTAGGGAAACACCCTTTATGCACTCACATATGGAATGGAAGTTATTATCCCTCTTAAAGCATGTCTCCCTACCATGAGAACCAACTTGGTCGACCAAGCGCTAAACGATGATGCATTGCGCACTAAACTTGATTTAGTAGACGAGCGAAGAGAACATGCCATAATCAAGCTAGATTCATATCAGCTGCAACTGGCCAAACAGTATAACAAGAAAGTCAATTCAAGGAAATTCCACGTAGGAGATTATGTCATAAGGAAAGTCCTTGGTAGTGCCGTGAAACTGTCAGATGGCAAGTTGTGTCCAAACTTATAAAGACCTTTCAAGATGATTAGAGATGACCTTTAAGGAGCATATCACATGGAAACGTTGGTGGACAGGGAGACACCAAGAGAATAAAATGCAACAAACCTCAATATGTTCTACTTTTAGGCTTCTTAATCCTTTTTAGCGCATTTAGTTTACGCAAGTTTTCATTTCAAACTTCTGTTACTCTCAGATTATTATTCGATGAATAAAGAAGGCCCATTGGCCCTCTCATTTCACTTTTACATATTGGCTATCTTAATTTTATGCTATTTATCTCACTATTATTCACCATTTCCAAATGAGAACTCTGCTTTCTCAATATAATATGGAATCACCTTTGGTTACAGTAAGTTAGTCAACTTCTTTCAACTAAGGAGCTTCCTAGCACAAAAAATAACTCCTATGGATTATAATAAGTTATTCAACTTATTTCAATAAAGGGATCTCATTATGTCGAGCAGGGTTCATAGTAATTACAATAAGTTATTATAGTTTTTTTTTATTATGGAAGAGGGACAATACCCCCACAAGTTTGTTTAGAAATCATAGATAAAAAGCCTCTCTAGCGGTACTTACAAGATTTGGGGAAAAGAAATAAATTTGGGGCTTTATAATTATCCCCATTACAAAAAGTTAATCTAACAACATAGGAATATTCTAATTTGGAGACAAAGGACCCAAATAAAATTACTAATATAACTATAGTTTACGGATCAGTCAGTCTTCGCATCCTAGAGTGGATCTGTATCGGGGATACCCTAATATTGAAAATTTTGCACCAGTGAGAATCAAAATCATGTATTTGAGGTAAAGGATAAGGATGAGTTAATGAGACCAATCTGGTTGCAATAATATTCAATAAGGGTTGTAGCCGAAGCCTTACCCCCGTCATAGATCACCTTATTTTACAATGTCCAGATGCTCCAAATGGCCACTATAGGCACCATTTTACAACAAAAGATAATGTAGTCTTTACCCCTACCGTGTAACTACCAATCCATTACCATAAAAGTACAAGAATGAGAGTTAATCTTTAGACCCATTAAATCAAAAACTTATTTCCATAATCTTGAAGATATGGGGTACTGGAGGAATATATGATTAGTTGTTTCAATATCGTTATGACATAGGGCACATCTGGAGGCCAGTTTTATGTTGCACTTTTGGATATTTTCATCTATCAGTATATTGCTTTTTAACACTCTACAGACTAGAATGGTCCATTTTTTGGGGATATTTTTGTCCCAAATTTGAGTAAATACCGCACTTGACCGGGGGGGGGGGGGGGGGGGGGAGACGCTCAAAATTGCTACTGCAGAAGCTTGGAAAAATTCCCCATTTTTGGATAACGAACAAGACCATTTGTTATCCTTTAGGATCATATTCTCATTGGCAATGTGATCTACTAATCTCATTATTTTCATTGATATGGATCCAGATTGGCCAAAATTGTTGTTTTGCAATCTATACCTAGAGTTCATGAACTTGCTCTATATGGAATTTGAGGTTTTGAGTCTCCATAAGGATTTCAGGCTTGAGGCATTTGACAGGGTTTCTAAACTAGAGAAACCTAGGCCACCACATTTTGTTGGGAACACAAGGTCTCCCAACTGTGCCATTGGTGCTTCCAACGATCTGTTCGTTTCCTCCCCCAAAAAAATTATTGAGAATAGAGTGAATCTTCTTTATTATGCCCTTGGGCGGTTGAAGCACAGAGAGAAAATAACATGGTATTGATCAGAGTACGTGTGTGATAAGAGTCCATTTTGCCCCATAAGATAGGTACTTATATTTCCATCCTTGTAGTTTTTGTCAAATTTTTCCCATTAGGGGGTAGAAAAAGCTTATTTTCCTTATGCCATTGAAGAGGGAACACCCTGGATAGGTTATGGGGAGATACTTTAAATTCAGTCCTGTGAGTTGTGCTATAGACATTGTCTTTTTATGTGGAGTTGTCAATAGTGAAACTGCTTTTAGAGATGTTTATAAGTTGACCGGAAGTTTTTTCATTGTAATTATGAAACTTCATAATTTGTCTGAGACGCTTTTTATCAGCCATGAAAATATAATTATGTCATCAGCAAATGCGAGGTGTGTGATGAGTGTGCATCTCGGTGAGTGGTAATATGGTCGGCAAAAGCCCTTAGCCATCAGGGAGGTTAATCCTCTACTTAATACTTCTGATGCCAATATAAACAAGCTGGGGATTAGAGGATCACCTTGTCTGAGTCCTCTACTAGATTTAAAGAATCCTTTTAATTATCCGTTAATTAAAATAGAGAACCAAACATTTGATATGGATATCCATATGAGGTCAATCCAGGTTTACCCGAAGCCAAATTTCCTTAAGATATTGATGAGGAACATACAGTTTAGCCTGTCATATGCTTTAGACATGTCAAACTTTAGTATAATGTTGCCCCCCAAGTTTTTTTGGGGAGGTTGTGGACCATTTCTTGAGCAATTAAGATGTTATCTTGTATACTTCTAGTTTGTACAAAGCCACTTTGATTGTGAGATATTATATTGGGTAGTATGATGGATAACCTCGAGGATAGTATTTTAGCCACAATTTTATAAGAGAAATTACACAAGCTAATAGGTCTGAAGTCTTCGCATGATATTGGCCATTATTTTAGGGATCAGGGCTATACATGAGCTTGACCAACCTCTAGGCATTGCCTCCCTTAAAAAAACTTTTAATAGCCATACATATATCATTCTTTATAATTTGCCAGCATTTCTTGTAGAAAAATCCCCCAAAACCATCAGGGCCCGGGGCAGATAGGTGGCTTAAAGATTTGATGGCTTCCCTAATTTCCTCTTCTTCTGGTATATCTTGGAGTTTATTATTTTGATCTTCAGATATAAGCTCCGGGATAAATTGTAGCATTGTACCATTTGGATTGTGTACGTCTGAAGTTAAAAGATTATTGAAATGGTTTACAATGTCCTGTTGGATATCCTCATTGTTCTCTAACCAACTTTCCTCTGTTATCAGTCTATTAATGTGAAGATTTTTTTCTTTATTTTAACCGAGTTATGAAAGAATTTGTTATTTTTGTCCCCTAACTTGAGTCATCTAATGGAAGATTTTTGTTGCCAATATTCCTCCTCGACCCTTAAGGCAAGAATAGGCTCAATTGTTACAACCCTCGGGGTTTATCATAAATAAACACAATATACTTCAGAGTTTTCCCCACAACAACGAAATCCTTACAGGGGATCCTTAGGCAAAAAAGTCAACCTAGGTTAGTCACCAACTGTGCTATTCATTAAAACTTGATTGAGCGGATGGCCCATTAGCCACGTGCATTATTGTCATCATCTCACCTAGGCGTAAGGAAGTGCGAAGACATAACCTAAAAGGTAAGATGGATAGAATGATATTGCTAAGTCATATTAGACTGGGAGAATGTTCTAGACAAGTAAGAAACTCATTTAGTCGACGAAGGCTCAAAATAGTTATCATTTTCCACTGATTCATTTCGTAGGAAAAGAGCCCAAAATAATTAACAATATTATTTGGCCAACAAGAGTCCTAAGTTATTTGCAAATGTCAATTTTTCCAAGTCAGCAGTCAAAATACAAAAGTAATCACTAACTCATATTTAGTCACCACGTGCTCAAAATATGGAACAGTTGAAAATTAAGCTTTATACACTTTGATAAGAAACTAGAGAGTACAATTACAAAAATATAAGATACAAAAAAAAAACATACAAGTACTTTGACCAACTGTGGATGGAGTGCAAGATAGTCAATTATGCGTGCTCTTCGACCATCTAGATTAAGAGCAAACACCTCATCATCATCTTGAATATATTGATTCAAAAGCTAGGCAGGAATGGAATGCATTAAGATCCATCTATCATCATTCGAGAAAGGAGGCTAACGATAAACTTGGAAATCCACCTAGTATTTGTGCCATAGGTTTGGTTCCTTTGGGGTCTTTAGCTCCCTAAGGGAAGTCAACCAACCACGCTTGAACATAACTTCCTCGAATTTTTTCAGCCTTGATGGTGCATCAGTCTAGCTTTCATCATAACCCACTACCCATACTTCTCAAAGGAACATTCTGAAGAGATGCCTCAATCTTATAACATCCCTTTGGAGACCATCTGCAATGGCATATCCTCTTTGGACGTCCTTTTTTAGCTCGACGACTACCTTCTTCAAGTCATAATCTTCGGCCTAAATAATCTCTCCTGTCTGGCCCACATCCTTGCTCTCTAAGAGTTGGGCCCTCAAACCATTTCTTTCCTCCTACACTAAGGATCCAATCTCCAACATAACTTAGATGTCATCCTTTGGCTTGGCCACCAGCTCAGATTGGTGACAACCTGAATAAAATTATGATTAATTAGTCTTTGAATAATGATTACCTTATGTGATATTTATAATGTGTTATTATTATATCTAATGTTAAGTAATTATATTTAGTCTAATTCATAAATCAAGAAATATTAAATTAGTTACAAACACAAAATTTTGAAGTTTTCGATAGGAATGCTCATGTTGGAGACTAGTTTTGACCCTTATAATATAATAGTGACTTGAGGTGAAAACTACATAGTTGTAGATATTTGAGTTAAGTTTGTAACACAATAAATGTTGTGTAAAATAGAGGTTCGAGTAAAGAGTTATGCTAAAATTAAGAAACAGGGGCAGATCTGTCAATCCGTTTAAATAATATTGTGTCCTATATGGCACCACATGTTATATTTTGATTGGACCAATGGGAGGTGACCTTATGCCAACTTAAAACTATCCTTATCACATATTCCTTCATCCAAATTCATCCATGAGAGAGTTTGTCCTGAAGAGAGAGAACCGTAAGGCATAGGAAGCGAAAGACGAGGAGAAGTTGGGGAAAATCCTTAGAAAATTACGTAAACGTCCTTAAGGTAATTCTATTCATAAATCTTGTTTAATTTCTTGTATTATTGATTGAAATGATATAAATCATAACTTATTTACCAAACTTCCATTTCTTGGTGTATATGTATGGAAAGATGAAAGTTTAAGCAAAGTTGAAGATGTAAATCCTTTATACGGCCTTGTTTAAAACCCTTATGTGCTCAAAATTCTATATCTTTTTGTATACTTACTCGAATTGAATAATTCTAGTTGTATATTAAAATAGACTCATATATACATTTTATGTCAAAAAATTATGTAAAAACACCAAGAAATGAATCTTGGGAGATAGTTTGAAGTTGAGATGTAAAATTTGGCCCAAAAGAGTAAGTATGCATAATAGGTGTTCGATGTTTTGCTTGACATAGCAAATGAACCCTAAAAATTATGAAACTTTAATTTTGTATTATTAAATATGTTTATTTATATTGGGTGGAATATCATAGAAAGTCATGATGTGGAAAAATTATGAAAATTCTTGGAGTTGACTAAATGATAGAGGAGCCTATAGGGCGTATTTGCTATGTAGTAAAGGAATGGGCATAACTTGCTCTAAGAAAACTGAAATGATGTGTAGTCTTTTGTATTAGGAACCTAATATGGTAAGAATTGGATTACCAAGAAGAAATTAAAGTATGTTTGGACTAATAATTTAATATGTTAAATATCTTAACATGAATTTGGATGGAACTTCATTTATGATAAATGATTTGAATAGAATCATATGATGCTTATGAATTGAGTTACGTTTTAGATATTCCTTGGATTGTTGATATTTTTATGATGATACTAATATTGTAAGAATGATAGGAAGGGAAGAAGAACCGGTTGAACAAGTGCCGAACAGAGGGAAAGCCTGATAAGTTACCAAGGTGAGTGTACTTATGATTGTTTTATATATAGATATGAGAATGATATGTTGAATATGAATATATCTCTAAGAGAGGATTGATTTGAATAGTTAGGTATTCAGGATTTGTTTGGATATTAAAATATCCAGGATTTTTTGGGTCTTTTGATCCAGGATTAGTTTGAATACTTCGATATTCAGGATTTGTTTGGATATTAAAATATCCAGGATTGGGTCTTATGATTTAGGATTGGTTTGAATACTTCGGTATTCAGGAATTATTTGGATATTCAAATATCCAGGATTTGTTTGGGTCTTACGATTCAGGATTGGAATTGGAAAAAGATACATTGATTTGATTTGTTTTATGATAAGGACTTGTTGGAAATCATGTTCCAGGATTTGTCATTGCCAACAAGCAGGATTGTTTAGATGTTATATCCACATATTTGATATAGAACTGTTATTTCACTACAGGAAGGGAGTATCTCATATGATCAGTGATTTTTAGGTTTGTACACTGTCAGCTAGGATATCACATGATCAGTGATTTTGAGAGCAACACCGTTAGAAAGAGCTTAGGTTTAGATATGGGGATTTTGTCATTGTCACACTAAAGGTTTTACTACACTCACTCATTATATATATTGAGTTAGAATGGGTTGATTTGATGATTGTAATACTTAATCATAGATAATCATTGTATTGTATGTCCGCTTAATTAGGACTCTGATGTTAATTATGTTATGGTACAAAGAACATTATTATGTTCATTATGTGCATTATACATGAAAATATTGATAAATGAATTATGTTTCAAATGGGCTGAAGATTATGATTAAATTATTCTAAAAATAAATGATTAGAATGGATTTAAGTTTGGGGTATGACACTTATACTATTCAATGCTTGCTTTTAGCTGCTTATAAAGTTTCGGGAAGGCCTTGTGGACTTGACCACTAACGCCTAAACCCAAAATCTGTAACACCCTGTATTTTTGAGTATTTATAATTTAATTAATTCGGGTATTTCTAAATTACATGTGTGTTGTAATTTAATTGAATTCATTATTGGGTTTATTAAAATATTAAGTGGGAGAGATAATGATTAATGTTTATGGAATATAATTACTAAGTGAATAGTAAATCATTATTTTACATCATAGCGGGTGATAGTGACGTGATAGTGTTATATCTCGATCGGGAGTCACGTGTAGACTATATGAGGTCGAGATAGGAAAGTATTATAGGGTGACTCGAATGACGATTTTGAGGTCACTGTTGGTTTCGAAAGGGTCGATATAGTTAAAATAGTGTACCTAGGGGTAATAATTGGGTCCCTGGACCTTTTTTAGACATAATCGGGCCCACACAAGGGGTATTCGCGTCACTTAGGGTTGGCCCGTTAGCCTAATTTGGGGGTTAGGAATATTTAACCTAAATTAAAGAGTTTGGGGCAGCAACTAAACATAATCAAAACCCTAGAACTTGAGAGAGTGAATAAGGAAGAAAAGGGAGAAACCTTAGGATTCAAAATCAAAGGAGATTAAAGAGTTTGATCCCCCGATTCGTCGTCTACAGTGTGTAATCATACTCTACGAATATAGAAAGGCAAGTGATTATCTTGCTTCTGATTTTGATTGTGAAAAACTCATGTTCATATCATGGTAAGTGTAGACTAATCCATTTTTGGGAGGGTTGACACATGTTAAAATGGGTTTGGGGGGATTTAGGCATTAGATGTGAAGTTAATGCTAAATTAATGATTAGGTGATATTATATGTGGTTGGAATATGAATTTGAGTCGAAATCTTGTAGCTGATCTCTTTAAATTTGGACTATAGAATCGAATTGAACGAGGAATTTGAATCAAAGTGAGAAATCCCAAATCTTGGATTAATTGATTAAAGAAGGAATCGTTAATGTGTAATGATGTTTTTGATGATCATAAACTGTTGGGAACATGTATTAATCATTGAGGATGTTTTGATTGAGAATTGGGTTGAAGGTTTGAAGCTTAGAGGGTTAAAAATTGAGGAAAGCAGCGTGGGGAAGAAGAGACCTACGCCCAGGATCGATCAATCGATCGACTTTATCGATTGATCAATCGATCGACTTCATCGACCGATCGATGAAGACTGGAAATGGGCAGTTTGGCCTATTTTCTTTTGGGATTAAGTTTTGTTAAGGATTTGTCCAAGACCCTATTGATTAGTGAAATATATAGGGGACATATTACTTAGGGTTCATGGGTAAGTATCTGATCGATAAATTCTAAATTAAGAAATGGTCAAATTTCTAAAGGACAAGTTAAGTGAATTTAATTCATAAATGTTTAATACGGCCCGATTGGGCGAGTCCGGGTATTTTAGAAAGTGAATCTACATTAATTATTTAATTGATGTTAAATTAAATAAAATGAGAGTCACGAAAATAGACTCGGGTATTATGGTCTAGTGTTAGGGAGTTAGGCACGGGATAACCTGATTTAATTGAATTATATATATATAGGGGATTTGATAGTGTATATATATATATATATATATATATATATATATATATATATATTACATGCTCTTGTGCGGGCTATCCCGCATTTTAACAGTGTGGACTGTACACGTGTCACCTGAAGGTGAGCCTAGAAATTATCGGCTAAATTGTAGGCACTCTCTCTTTCTTTTCTCGTCTCACTGTGAGGTGCCACATGCCCAATCTGCACTGTTAAAATGCGGGATAGTCCGCACAAGAGCAGAACTGATATATATATATATATATATATATATATATATATATATATACTAGCGCATGCCCGTGCCTGAAGGCACGATGAAAAAAATTTCAAAGTACATAATCACGAAACAACAAAAATTTTCAAAGTGCATAATTACAAAACGACAAAAAATTCTTTTCCTGACAAAAGAAAAGCATAATTTTAAAAGAATTGACCATAATTTTAAATGTTGTTTTAAAAAATGTGTGTCATGAACGTATTAGTTTAAATAAATTGGACAATTTATGAAAACTTTATAATTAAGTCAATTTTTTTATAACACACGATTGTAAACAATTTTTAAAAATTGGGACAATAATAGTAGTCCATAAGAAGTCAAACTATAAGGAAATGAGTTCAAATCTCGATTTTCTAAAATCGCTTTTGATTCATATTAAAATTTTCAACGTCTACCCACACAATTAATGTCAAATTATAAAGATATGTTGTAGATTGACTTGTTCGATGGTGCATGGGGGGTTTATGCTCAAGTCAAAATTTAAAGTGTGGTGTATAAATATAATTTTAAAGGTATTTACTTAGGGGTTATTTAACTATTTTTGAATCAATGTATTAATCTTCCTTTTGCATATAAAATTATCAACTACTCTATAACGATTAAAAATAACAAATTTGAAGGTTAATAAATTATTAAAATATTTTAACCGTGCCATCGACACATATATACCCCATTAATAAAAAAAAACTTGACTTTGTAGGACACCCGTTTTAATATGCTTAATGCGTAAAAAAAAACAGTAATAAATTTCTTTTAATAAATAATTATTACATTTGTTTTTAAGAGATTTAAATAGAATAAAAGTACATTAGTTTTTAACAAAAGTACGTTTGTTTTTAACGAATTTAAACCAAATAAGCCTTTGTTTTTTTGGTGTTGTTGTATAAACCCACCTGTTCTATTTATAGTACCCATTTTCTTAAGCCCACAATAATGGGTTTACACTCAATTATTGAATAGAAAAGAAAAATTAGACGTTGCAACTCTATTTTTTCTTCCTCCAAAAGCCATAATACCTTATTTCCATTACTCCGTTTGAAACAGATCACGTATTGGCCATCAATTTCAATAAAGATTCATACAAAAAAACTTGCAGACAACTATTGAACAAAGAAGAAAATGTAGAACTCATATTCAATAAACATCATTTCATACTTTTACTGACATATCTTTTTGTATCTACACTTAAGTTTTGGTAAGGGCATGTATCAAAACAAAAAAACAGATTTGATAAAACCTTTCACATGATAGTTAAACAGTTGAATGACACATCATCTTTCCCCTATTTTTCTATACAAAACAAATTATTTGTATCAACTATTTGACACTTGTTTTTTTTCCAGTTCTAACTGCATAGTTTTTCACATCTACCCCAATTTGCATATTCAGATAATGGTGGTATGGTCTTTCGAGTTCCATCAGTGTCTTTTATTTAAAAAAAATATGCTTATGCAGTTCTTTGGATAATGCATATCATGAAATTGATATTTATTTAGAATCTTTGTTATCTGGGGATCCTAAAAGGGATACCCATGCCCTTTTATAACTTTTGTTATTTAAGAGTTAAAACTGATTAGTGGGGGCTATTTACAGGTTAATTGGGTTTATATAAAACCACCCTTATTTTTAGACCAAATATACACCCCACTGACTTGTGGGTCTATACTAACACGCATTAAGCTTGTTTGCATCGCCCGTAATTATACACCCCACGTTTTTGGGTTGAGACCCATTAACAACACCCTTCTGTCGGGGTCTGTCGGGGTTTGACTTGAAAAAGAGAATGGGCATTTCATATTCAACCAAATTCTCAAACAAAACATTTCCATCCTCACTCTCACATCAATGAAATCAATCCAACAAAACCCATATTTTAACATCTCTCTCATGTCACAAATAAAGTTCAGAAAAAACCCGTTTTCCATCCTCTCTCTCATCAACGAAATGAAGCCATGACCGGCCAATGAAGCACTTTGGCTGAGATGAGGGTGATAAATAGTGGCTGGGTTATCTCCTATATTTGATTTTCCATATCCGAAATGGTGTACTATAGTTTGAAGTATTTGAAAATTTTGAAGAGATATTCATTCGCAACCTCATGTAACTATGTCTGGACGTGTGATTTAAAAAAAAAAGATGCTCGTGTTCTTGATAATTTGCGTCCTTCAAAGCCAAAGATAGGGTCAACTATCTTTCACCTTTTTTCTTTTCAAAACAGTAAATTTTAAAGTGAAAAAAAATCTGCTCCCAAAATTCCTAGAATAAATTTACTCTTTTTTTCCACTGCTTTGATTTTTGTCCATTTGAAAGATAGGGTCTGTTATGATTTGTTTGCTTGAAGTCTTTTTTAAATACGGATCTAGTCTGCTTAAATTTATGAATGTACTCCTAAATTACCATTAAGTTTCTTATTTTCTAAAAAAACATCTGTTTATGCTTCTTGTTTTCTGAAAGATATGAGCAAAGAGAACAAGACAAAAAACATGGTAATGTGCTTTGAATTGGTGCGGTGTTGTGGCTGGGTGGAGGCGTTTCGATGGGGAATGTGATGATGGGGTTGGGTAGGTGGTAGAGGGGTTGCAAAGTTACTGGTTCTCCAAGTTTCGATTGAGAAAATGTTGATGGGTTTGGTCAGTGGAGGCATGGGTGGTGTGGTGGATTGACTGGTTGTGGTAGCGTTGATGGTATCACTGGTGGTAGTGTTGATTTGAGCCATTCATGGAGTTTTATGAGTTTGGATATTCATGGAGGTAAATTAATTCTCCTCTGTACGGACAATAAGAAAAATAAAAAACTGCTCCATCACACCACTCCAACAAAAAACTGCTCTAACATTGTGACTAAAGAGAGGTGAGCTCGGAGCTCGAGGGAGAGAGGCATTGGCTTGTGATTTCCATTACCACTGACAACTCCATCACCATCTTTATCATCAGAGATCTTACAAAAAACAAAAGGAAAACAGAGTGATGCACAACAATAAAACACACCTAATTCATTCTTTTTAAAAAGAACACTTAGAAATTAAAGGGGAACAAATCTCCACAAAAAGACGCCATATATTTCTCTAAAAGACCAAAAAGAGATCTACAGAACACCTTGACATACCATATTTAGATATTAAAAAACAATTGAGATGAAACCAAAGAAAACTTACCAGTTTGCACCCGTGAATAACCTGCAAATAATAAATTGAATTAGAATTCATGAGTCAGAAGCATGAGGGCATGAGAGAGAGAGAGAGAGCATGAGAGAGAGACTATCGATTCTTGTGAGAAGGGGGAATATATACTGAGTAGGGGAAACCAAAAGTTTAAAAAAGGGGGGAAACTAAAAAATTGCTTTAAAATTCAAAATTTAAAATATAAATGGAGGGAGTTCATCTCAACCCTTAATTTTGGGAAAATGTCTTTTGATGTGTCACTCATCTGCACCGTTAAAAATGTGTATATTTTCAAAAACCAAGCTATCTTATTATATATATATATATATATATATAATAGTTGAATGATATTTATTTGAAAGCATACCCCTATAGTGCTATCATCGGAGTTTGCGCGCTGTGGGTGAATCCGTTGACTAGTGAATGAAGGGAAAGTATAGTCTCTAGGCCATATCGTTCGGTATTTTATTGTATGAATTATTTTCATGGTGAGACATTTTGAATATGATTCGGTCTCTCTCTTGGGGAAATATGACCGCCTCCATTACGTTTGCGATTGTTACCACAGTTCGATGTGAGCTAGTCCAACTTGTGGTAAGTGCGTTAGAGTGAGCATACCTGGGATATGATAGCATTGCAGAGACAAGCATCCGATGAGTTATTACTCGGGAGGATGGTTACTATACGCGACATGTGTGCGAATATTGTAGTATACTAGTACGCATATAATACGAGTAAATAATTACATACATGATAAATACATAAATTGTGAATGTATTTTAGATATAACTAGTGTGAGTGTTATATGATTAAGTAGTATTTCATATATAAATAGTGTAAATGATATATGATAAGTAGTATTACATATATAACTAGTGTGAACATTATATGAGTTATTAAAGTTGAAGTGATTAAATAAGTTAATGAGTAGATCAACTTATAAATCAATGTAAGGAATACTCGGGTTAGAGTAGCGTGATAGAAAGATATGTAATAGGACTAGTTAGGTGGGGTATGACAACTAGTTGGGATAGAAGGTGAGCGTTAGGTGTGCACAATAGTTAAGGGGTGAGTAATATCTCAAGAGAGTGCGACACCCACTTAAATATGATAAGTGTTAATGCATATTTAATTGTTGTATTTTAATTACTTGAGAAATATTTTAAAATGATTTTGGGCTTTTTGTCAAAATAATTTCTCCAAAAATATTTTAAGTGTCCAGTCACATGGACGCCAAGCTTGATGACTCATTTTTTTAGATGCGTAGCTTCAGTATTGTGGAGGTTTGCACGACTTTGTGTAGATGCCTTAGTTATTCATTCCTAGATTTGGATTTCTGATTCAGTAATTTTATTTTGTCATGTTGCCCTTTCGGATGATTAAATACGTTAGTTTATTTATTATACATTGTGGATTCAGTTTATTATTTCAGACTTGTAGTAGGTTTTTATTGTTAGGAACTGATGGTTTATTCGGTCGTATTATTTTATATATTTGTCATGTGATTGTTCAGATGATTATAATATAAATGGCTTGGTTATATTGTTTATTTCCGCAAGTTTTTACGTTAGTGGAGGATAAAATTTGGCACTGACTTAAGTTAACATAGGTGGTTAGTAATTTAAGAAGTTTTCAATAGTGATGTTAAGAATGAACCAAATGAGATTCCTGATTATTTTGATAAAGGACTGATCACCCATGATTAAAATAAGCGGGTGATATACCCGTTTATATCCTTGGCCTGGCTGAAGACTATCTCCAAAACGGACGACCCTACGAGGGGCCGACCCTTCACCAGGCTCCAGCTGGCCTCCACCAGGCCTAGACGACCCTACGAGTGGCCGACCCTTCTCCAGGCTCCAGACGACCCTACGAGGGTACGACCCTCCACCAGGCTCCGGACGACACTACGAGGGGCTGACCCTCCACCAGGCTCCGGACGACACTATGAGGGTACGACAGTACGAGGCCAGAATTAAGCCAGACTCACTACCGGAAGGGACTTTGCCCTCGGCCTCGTCTCATAGGCCGAGGGTGACATCATCACAGTGCGTGGTTTGGGAGACGCGTGGAACAGTGCGCGTGAGGCTCCCATGGCACGTGGCAGACCGTTATAACCAAATCACACCCTCACGTGAGGGAATATTATGTCATCATTGGGCATCTACAGGTGTCAACAGGGGGTTGGCTAGATCATCATTCACATGCACCATGCATACTTGGGGGGTACACTACACCCCCCAAGACCTATATATACTTATCACCTACAACCCTACAGGGGATCAGATTATTGCAACCCTAGCTAAAACTCTGCTTGTACACACAGTAGAGAGAGAGAGTGAGCTTATGTGCATTGTATCCAAGGCCATTAGTGCCCATGCTTAGTGGATCACACACTCACAGTGGATGTAGGCCTAATTGGCTGAACCACTATACATCATTGTCTTATTTCCTCTTATACTCATCCCCTTCTACACACTTACATACTTATATACTTGCATCTTTATGGCTGCCATGGCTACTACTGTTTGAGTTCATTATCACTTATCCGGTGGTGCTAAATCCCAGCATCATCAGTTTGGCGCCGTCTGTGGGAAAGAGAAGACATCTCTTCCTTTGTACAGCTTGACCTCACTGGGCACTCTGGTGGTGAACCAACACTCCCCCTGAGAGGAGGTGTTTCACCATTGAAAGAGACCCATTAAGGTTCCCAAGCTCACCATACTTCAGCTGTTCTAGCTCAAACGCATGGCACCTGAGATGCCACCACCACCACTTCCCCCACCGGATGAGGGGGGAAGACCCAGTTCCAGTCAGCCGCAGCCTCAGTCTGAGATGGCTGATGTGGCGGCAGCCCTAAAGTCTCTGGCAGCAAGCCAACGGATGATGCAGGAGCAATTCAAAGCTCTGAGCCAGAACATACTGAGACCACCAGGGGTCTCACCTGAGATGATTACTCTGGCAGCAGCCCCAGGATAGCATGGGGCCAGGGGACCACCCCAGGCACCACGCAAAGACCTGCCACCCCCTCAGCGGTGTAGGGATGTTGCTGACCCCAGGCGTTTACGCCTGGGGAGGCAAGGAAACCCTTGCCCTGAAGACAGGTATGATGATCTGGAGGGGGAGGAGGCCTCAATAGAATGCTGGGAACCGTATGAGGTCTCCAACAACACTGTGCGACCTCTCCAGGATAGTAGAGGAAATGGCGTGAGACCAAACCCTGATGATCGCCCGAGAGGCTCTGCTTTTGATCGCTTGAGCAGAGGGTCGGCCTTTGAGAGGCTAGGCCCAGTAAATGACCTACGGGATAAGTTGTCCAGGTCAAGAAGTGCTGCGAGGACCAGGCAGGAGGCAGCAGATGGCCGACCCCAGGGGCGGGATGATGGCCAAAGGGAAGTGAATAGCCGACACAGGCCTGCTGCAGCAGAACCCTCCGTCCACCTTCAAGAGGCGGCTGGGGATAACATCAGCCGCGCCGACCCTGTGAGGCCCTGGAATGACTCAATCCAGCGGCTAGAGGATAAGATAGGTGATATATTGAAGAGCCGAGATCCCCTTCAGAAGGGATATACCACAGGCTCACCCTTTGTGGCGAAGATAGTCGACTTCCCTACGCCATCAAGGTTCAAGCCACCTGTGGTCACCCCAAGATACGATGGGAGCACCAACCCTGTCCACCATGTTGAGATGTATCAATCGGCAGCAGACATATACTCTATCTCAGATGAGATGAGATGTCGTGCCTTCTCCGGAACCCTGACAGGGGCTGCACACGTTTGGTACACGTCTCTTCCAAAAAATTCCATTGAAAACTTTAAGTAGTTGGCAGACTGGTTCATCCACAACTTTTGCTTTGGAGTAAGGCCACAGAAGAAGACCACCCACCTGCTCTATGTCAAGCAGGGGAAGAATGAGAGTCTGAGGGACTACATAGCTAGATTCAATAAAGAGAAGCTGGAGGTAGAAGACTACGAGGAAAGCATAGCTATGACAGCCCTAATTGGAGGACTCCAAAAGGGGAAGCTGTTATGGAAGCTTGCTAAAGACCCTCCGAAGACGATGGCCGAATTGCTGTCGACAGCAGGAAAGGTGATGAACGCCGAAGAGGCGATGGCCGCAAAATATGAAGACGAGAAGGGAGGTACTGGTGGGGGTAAGTACCCTAAGAAGAACAAAGAGGGGAAGAAGAGGTCCACGGACGACAAGTTCGCTGGTTACACCCCTCTGACGGTCACCTGTGAGCAAATTCTCAATGAGATAAAGAGTGACCGATCCCTGAAGTGGCCTGAGAAGCTAAGGGCAGCACCTGGCAAGAGAAATAAGAACCTGTGGTGTGAATTTCATCAAGACCACGGTCACGTGACAGACAAATGCTTTGCTCTGAAAGATGAGATTGAGAAGATGCTGAAAGAAGGGAAGCTCAGAAAGTACGTCGACAGAGGCGCCTTCAAGAGGGGCCGAGGGGACGACCCCAGAAAGAAGCGAGTCGATGCATGTAGAGAGGGTCCTCAAAAAAGAGGGGACGATCCTTCTGATGATGAGGAAGACCCTGACCTCCCGCCGAGAGACGATCAGGGCCCCGTCAAGAGGCTTAATATGATCTCGCTTGGGGTGGGAATGATCTCTGGGGGTCTGGCAGGAGGAGGGTCGGAAGTCGCAGATAGGAAGGCCCACGTGGCAGAAGCCAGGGCAGTGACGAAGACTGTCCTCTCGACATCTCTGGAGGCCAAGCCAGAAAAGAGGAAGAAGGTGGACATGGACACACTGATAGTAGGGTTCTCACGAATGGACTTCAAAGGCCTCTTAGCCCCGCATGATGACCCACTCGTCATCACGACCAGGGTGCATGGGTGTGAGGTGCCGAGGATCCCGGTGGATGGGGGCTCATCTGCAGATGTAATGTTTTGGCCATGCTTCAAGGCCTTAGGTCTCAACCGTACTAGACTCGTCCCGTACCATCATCCGTTGATTGGATTCAGTGGGGAAAAAGTTCACCCCCTTAGAGTGTATGAGGCTGACGTTAGGATGGGGGACGAGTGGCCGAGATGGCTCACAAGGAAGGTCAGTTTCTTTGTGATGGATGAGCATGTGTTTTCAGCATATAATATCATATTGGGGTGGGTGGCCCTCAAAAGGTTCGAGGCCGTGCCATCTACGTTCCACCAGATGATTAAATTCCCTACCCCATACGGGGTGGGGGAGGTTCAGGGAGACCAGACGACAGCGAGAGAGTGCTTCTACAACTCCTCTGAAGAAAGGGAAGCACACAAGAGGGCTACAGCCACTTACAACATTGATACCCTAGATCCCAGGGACAAGACGAAGCTCAAAAAAGGAGAGGCTGCTGAGGAGGTAGAACCCATCATCCTCGATGAGGATGACCCGGGAAAAACCGTCCAAGTTGGCAAGTCTCTGAAGCCCAGTATCAAGGAAGACCTCATCAAACTGTTGAGGAGAAGACGAAGCGTCTTCGCGTGGAGTCATGTAGATATGCCAGGGATCGACCCTGAAATCATGTGCCACAAACTCAATGTGGTAGAGGGAGTGAAGCCGGTAAAGCAGAAGAGGAGGATTTACTCTAGAGAGAAGTACGAGGTCATCAGGGATGAGGTTAAAAAATTACAAGACGCCGAGTTTATCAGGGAGGTCATCTACCCTGAATGGCTGTCCAACGCAGTCATTGTCCCAAAGGCCAACGGGAAGTGGCGGATGTGTGTGGACTTCACAGACCTCAACAAGCACTGCCCCAAAGACAGCTTCCCTCTCCCTCGCATTGACCAGATGGTAGACGCTACTGCAGGCCACGAGCTCATGAGTTTTATGGATGCCTACTCAGGGTACAACCAGATCTTCATGAACACTGAAGACTCGGAGAGGACTGCCTTCATCACTGACAAGGGGACATACTGCTACAGGGTCATGCCTTTTGGCCTAAAGAATGCCGGGGCAACGTACCAGCGCCTCGTGAACAAAATGTTTGAAGATCAAATTGGGAAGTCTATGGAGGTCTACGTGGATGACATGCTGACCAAGAGTTTGAAAGCAGAGGATCATGTGGCAGACCTAGAGAGGACCTTTAATACGATGGACAAGTACCAGATGAAGCTTAATCCGGCCAAGTGTGTCTTTGGGGTCGGAGCGAGGAAGTTCTTGGGGTTCATTGTCAATCAAAGAGGCATCGAGGCCAATCCTGAAAAGATAAAGGCCCTTATTGAGATGAAGACCCCCAAGTCCATTAAAGACGTTCAGAGGCTCATAGGGAGAGTGGCTGCCTTGAACAGATTTGTGTCAAGGGCCACAGACAGGTGTCTACCATTCTTCAAGATCCTCAGGAAGGCCTTTGAATGGAGTGAAGAGTGTGATGAGGCTTTCAAGGAGCTAAAATCATACTTAGGGTCTCCCTTGCTGCTGTCACGACCCGTGCAGGGTGAACAACTTTACGTGTACCTCGCCGTCTCAGAGTCTGCCATCAGCGCAGCCATTGTGAGAGACGAGGACGGTATACAGAAGCCTGTATATTTTAATAGCAAGGCACTCCAGGGGGTAGAACAAAGATACCCGAGGATGGAAAAGTTGGCCTACGCCTTGATCCATGCCTCAAGGAAGATGAAACCGTATTTCCAGTCCCATACTATGGTTATCCTTACTGACTCTCCTCTTAGGCAGGTCCTACACAAGCCTGAAAAATCAGGAAGGCTAATGACCTGGGCTATAGAGCTGGGGGAGTTCGATATTGTGTATCAGCCTAAGATAGCCATTAAGGGGCAGGCATTGGCAGATTTCGTGGCTAAATTTACTTGGGAGAGTGACAAGGCCGAGGGTGAGGGTCTAAGCCAGACAGATACCCAGCAAGGTAGGCTCACCGACCCTCCTATAGATAAGGCTGAGACAAGCACCGCTAGAAGAAAGGTGGCTGAAAATGAAGAGGGAAGATACCTTTTTAGACAAGGGTCACTCATTGAGGGAAATTTCTCGGGGGAACATGCTGTGTGGAGTCTCTTCGTCGACGGGTCCTCTTGAGAAAGCGGGAGCGGAGCTGGATTGATAGTATCAGCACCCGACGGCACAGACATCGAGTACGCCCTGAGGTTCAATTTCAAAGCCTCCAACAATGAGGTTGAGTATGAGGCCTTGATAGCTGGCCTTTCCTTGGCCAAATCTCTTAGTGTCGGCCAAATTTTGGTTCACAGTGATTCAAGGCTGGTGGTGAATCAGATACTAGGAGCCTATGAGGCCAAAGACAAGAGGATGGCTAGGTATCTTGAGAAGGTGAGGTCATTGCTGAAAAACTTTAAAGAAGTGAAATTCAAGAGGATACCTAGGCTCGACAATGGCCGTGCTGACGCCCTTGCAAGGTTGGCCTCAGCTACTAGGACAGACATAAGGAGGACAGTCCCAGTAGAAATCTTGCTTCGACCAACTATCGAAGACATTGAGGGAACACTTGGCATTTGCATGAATGTTTCTCAAGAACCTTCATGGATGGATCCTCTGATCAGATACATTAAAGGGGGAGAGATGCCAGAAGCAAGCCAAGAGAGGAAGAAGCTGAGATACAGGGTTGCAAAGTTCACTATTATCGGAGACACGCTGTACAAAAAGGGGTTTCTGCTCCCCTTACTTAGGTGTGTGCATCCCTCAGAAGTCCCTTCTATTTTGCAAGATGTGCATAAAGGGTCGTGCTCAAGCCACATTGGGGGTAGATCCTTGGCAAAGAGGGTGATCACCCAAGGCTACTGGTGGCCGACCTTGGGGAAAGATGCTGCCGCATATGTTAAAAAGTGTGATAAATGCCAAAGATTTGCTACCATCCCTCACCAACCTCATCAGCCTCTTACCTCCATTACATCCCCATGGCCGTTTGTAGTGTGGGGGATTGACCTGGTAGGACCCTTACCGAGGGCAGTCAATAACTATCGGTTCCTCATCGTAGAAATTGACTACTTTTCGAAGTGGGTAGAGGCCGAACCAATGGTCACGATCACGGAGCAGAAGACCTTCCAGTTCATCTGGAAGAATGTGATATGCAGATATGGTCTACCCAACACCCTCATCTCGGATAACGGGACCCAGTTCAAGAATGCCTCTCTGCAGAAGTACTGTGAGAGGGTAAGTATCAAACAATTTTTCTCCACCCCAAGCCGACCTCAGGCCAATGGGCAAACCGAAGTTATGAACAGGACAATCCTAGATGGGATTAAGAAGAGGCTTGAGGGGGCAAAAGGAAGATGGGTCGAGGAGTTATATGCAGTGTTGTGGGCGTACAGGACGACAGTAAGGACCTCTACGGGGGAGACCCCATTCATGTTAGCTTATGGATCAGAAGCAGTCATCCCCACCGAAGTCGAGTTTCCCACTCATAGGGTCCAAATGTACGACCCCCAGGGAAATACAGAAGAGAGGAGACTTGACCTGGACTTGATTGAGGAAAGAAGGGAGGATGCTGAGATAAGGCAGACTTCCTACCAGCAGAGGACCACAAGGTTTTACAATCAGAGGGTGAAACAGAGACCTATCGCAGTAGGAGACTTGGTTCTCAAGAATACTTGGCAAAAGCCCAAAAAACTCCATCCTAATTGGCACGGCCCCTACAGGGTCATCGATGAAGTTGTCCCTGGGACATATAGACTAGAAAACCTACAAGGGGAACCTTTTTCCAACCCCTGGAACGCAGATCATTTGAAGAAATACTACCAGTAGTGTTGTAAGGTCTTGATAGACCATAGTTGTAATAGGATTTGCTCCAACAGGACACTTTGGAAAATTAATGAGAAATATGATTCCCCTCACCCTATAGTTGTCAGTTCCGGTATGCGTGGAAACATCTACAAAAAACCATTAATTTAGTAAGTGGATCCCTCGGCCATAGGGAGGACCAGTAGAGGGGACGACCCCTCCACTGTTCTCAAGAAAGACGAGGGTATACCACATAAAAATCATTAATTTGGTTAGTTGAACCCTCGGCTATAATGAGGACCAATGGAGGGGACGACCCCTCCACTATTCTCAAGAAAGACGAGGGTAGACTTCACAAAAATCATTAGTTTGGTTTGTTGAACCCTCGGCTATAATGAGGACCAGTGGAGGGGACGACCCCTCCACTGTTCTAAAAAAAGACGAGGGTAGACCACATAAAAATCATTAATTTGGTTAGTTGAACCCTCGGCTATAATGAGGACCAATGGAGGGGACGACCCCCCCCCCCCCCCACTGTTCTCAAGAAAGACGAGGGTAGACTTCATAAAAATCATTAGTTTGGTTTGTTGAACCCTCGGCTATAATGAGGACCAGTGGAGGGGACGACCCCTCCACTGTTCTCAAAAAAGACGAGGGTAGACTACATAAAAATCATTAATTTGGTTAGTTGAACCCTCGGCTATAATGAGGACCAATGGAGGGGACGACCCCTCCACTGTTCTAAAAAAAGATGAGGGTAGACTACATAAAAATCATTAATCCGGTTAGTTGAACCCTCGGCTATAATGAGGACCACTGGAGGGGACGACCCCTCCACTGTTCTCAAGAAAGACGAGGGTAGACTTCATAAAAATCATTAGTTTGGTTTGTTGAACCCTCGGCTATAATGAGGACCAGTGGAGGGGACGACCCCTCCCCTGTTCTAAAAAAAAGATGAGGGAAGACTACATAAAACTCATTAATTTGGTTAATTGAACCCTCGGCTAAAATGAGGACCAGCGAAGGGGGCGACCCCACCGCTGTTCTCAAGAAAGACGAGGGTAGGTTTTATTTAAAACCATATAATTGGTTCATTGAACCCTTGACTATAATGAGGCCAGGTGGGGGGACGACCCCACATTGGTCCTCAAAAAAGACGAGGGAAGGGTTAGTAGCATCATCATCAACAAGGAGCAAACCATAAAAGAAGGAAATAAGGAAGACAGCAATGGTGGAAGGAAGAGACGATGGTATTAATATAAAGCGTCCAAGTGTTTTACAATACATAAAACAAAAATACAAAAATGAGGGTATGGTCCACAGACGGCCACCCTAAGGGGCGATATCAGAAGGCAGAGCCTCAACATCAACCAATGGGGTCTCTTCAGCAATCATGATTGGCCGATCCTCAGACGTGCCGACCCCCTCAACATGAACTTGGGACTCCACTTGCGACAGGGCCTCAGCAATCAAGGGATCATCCAGCTGAACCACCTCAGGAGAAGGGCGGATGGACGATACTGTGTCGGCAAACTTTAGGACGACCCACCGACATGCCGTCCTAATTCCCCTCTCAAGATATTCAAGGCCGAAGCCTTGGAATTCGTCAGAGACCTTGTAAGCCTCAACAGCATCAGCCCCGGCTTTCCTGACAGCCCCTTCAAGATTAGTTTTATGTTGGGCCTCCAGGTTGATCAGAGCCGAGTCCCTCTCCTTAATGAGCAAGTCCTTAGCCTGCAGATCGGCATCATGCTGCCTCGTCAGCTCATCAAGGACTCTAGCGTGCTCAGTCCTTGTACTCTCCAGCTCGTCCCTCGCAGTGTCCAGCTCTGTCCGTAGGTCGGCCTCTTGTTGAATGGCCCTCTCAGCTTCGTGAAACTTTTGTTGATTCTCGGCCATCCACTTGGTGGCTGAGGTCAAGGCACAAACAGACTGCAAGAAAAAAATGTCCAGACATCAAGATGGGCCGAGGTAACAGTTAGTAAGAATAAAATTAAAAGGTCAAGACCAATACCTGAGCAAGGGAGTGAAAACCATAGTCGTACACTTTGTCAGGGGGCATCTTCGCCAAGAACTCGAAGTCAGAGGCCGACGGTGCAGAGAACATCGAGGCCTTGGCTGCCCTCAAGTTTGTGATCAGCGACGAGGGGTCGGCCCTCAGATGGGCCAGATTTTGAGACTAGAAGGCCCCCATGCTCGACGAAGAGGTTGCCTCCTCAGAGGCCTCGACCCTGGCCCTTGTCTTAGGGTCAGGCCGATGCTCAACTGGAGCCTCAGGCTCCTTCCTTTTGTGGCTATCGGCTGTCGGCTCAACAACCGTCGGCCCTGAGGCCCTCGTCTTCTTTGGAGCTTACTGAGGCTCCTTCCCCTTCTTCTTTGACAAACCAGCGAGTAGGCTTGGAGCAGTCATTTCCCAGAGGTAATCTGACACACCTACAGGACGACCTGAAAAGGGTACCATGCATCAGAGAAATACAGAGATAAACAGGAAACACTTCAAAAAAGTAAAGAATGGAAAACGTGCTGTATAACTCACATAGTTCCGTCAGAGGGCCGACCCTCAGACCAGCTTCTTTGAGGTACCGAGGGGTCATCAAATCTTCGAACTTTGGGATCTCACCCCCTCTCCCTCGTCCCCTCAGATACTCAACAATATCCCTTTCCTACAGGCTAAGTTCGGGGTCTGACCTAGCTTTCATTGAGGGATTAGACCATTTGTTAGGGACCCTCGGACCATCGGCAGAAGGGGACGCCTCGGTGGAGCACTCCCACGCCCCAGATATGAAGAAGAATCTCTTTTTCCAATCATGATTGGAAGTTTGAGCCACGTGGAGAAGTTTCTTCTCAGACCTTCTCGCCCCTAGATGATAGTATCCGGGCTATTTAGATGAAGAGGTGATGTTGTAACAAGCCAAGAATACGTCGGACGAGGGCTCATCAGTGAAAGTGTTTTTCCACAAGGAAATGTAACCCAAAATCGTCCTCCAAGAGTTGGGTGGAAGTTGAGAGGGGGAGACGCCCAGAGCCGACAGAATATCTACAATGGCAGGGTGGAAGGGAAGTCTGACACCTACCTTGAACATTTGCTCATAAACTGCAACCTCTCCCTCTTAACAGTCAAAAACCCTCTCAGTATCAGAGGGAACCCTCATAGTTACCCCAGAGGGCACTCCGTAAATATGCCTCCATATCAGAAGGTCTCTATCCCTAACGGAGGAGATAAAGGACGAGGCGTGGGAGGTGTCAACCTCATCATCTGTATCATCGTCCTCGTCCTCATCTCCTTCCCCCTCATCACCTGCAGGAGGACCCTGGGGAAAAGCCACTTGGAAGGCATTGGGGGATAGGGTTGTCACAGGGACAGCCTCAGAGGGGATCGTACCTTCGGCCTCTCGGGGAGGGCTAAGGTCAGACGTGTCCCTTCTACCGGACGTTCCAGCACCAGTTGGCGAGGAAGCTCTCTCGTCCATTCCACTTGATTCGGGTGTCTCGTCCGGACGAGATGACGACCCACAAGACTCAGAGGGTTCAGATGGTCTTATGGTGGCAAGAGGAACGGGAAAGATGGGTCGTACCCAATTGGGGTCGGCCCCTCGTCTCCTCTCTTCCTCTTCCTCTATTCGTCTGATCTCGGTAAATAGTTTCTCTCTCAAAGATGGGAATTCAGACACTAAGTTGTAAAGCCTCCTAAGCATTAAAGGGAAGACCCTACACTTGAAGAAATTACACTAGACTTGGCTAAATAAACTACAAACACTTGGGGGATTGACCAGGTTTGACTTCTGGATTAAACCAAAGAACTAAAAAGTTTTTGTCAAGAACGTTCAAGAACTAACAACCGGAGAAGACACCGGAAAAGGCTATGGGGGAACTCTAAGAAAGTGCCGACCTACGACCCTAAAAAATACACAGAAATGAAGACAAAAGAAGGCAGGAGGAGAAAAAGGTTACCTGATGAGGAGAGAACAAGAGCGCTGCGAGGCCTGAAGGATTGAAGGCTGCAAATGGTGACTGGTTCTAGAGAGAGAGTAAACTTAGGCGCGAAGAAGAAGAAGCTGTGGAGAGAGAGAGTTTAAAAACTCTTAAATACCTTGGTAATAAATGGGCACATTTGCCAAGAAGGGTATAATCAGGGCACAGAGCCCCATGCAAGTGTGCAGCTGCCCTGCCTTGGGAACTTGAATAGCAATGAGTACCTGCCCATGTGTCACTCACCTAACTAGTCATACACGCATCTTAATTTCAGCATTATCCCTCAGCCATCTCAATGACACCTATGGCTAAGGGCTAGGGGGTGATTGATATACCCGTTTATATCCTTGGCCTGGCTGAAGACTATCTCCAAAACGGACGACCCTACGAGGGGCCGACCCTTCACCAGGCTCCAGCTGGCCTCCACCAGGCCCAGACGACCCTACGAGTGGCCGACCCTTCCCCAGGCTCCAGACGACCCTACGAGGGTACGACCCTCCACCAGGCTCCGGACGACACTACGAGGGGCTGACCCTCCACCAGGCTCCGGACGACACTACGAGGGTACGATAGTACGAGGCCAGAATTAAGCCAGACTCACTATCGGAAGGGACTTTGCCCTCGGCCTCGTCTTATAGGCCGAGGGTGACATCATCACAGCGCGTGGTTTGGGAGACACGTGGAACAGTGCGCGTGAGGCTCCCAGGGCACGTGGCAGACCGTTATAACCAAATCACACCCTCATGTGAGGGAATATTATGTCATCATTGGGAATCTACAGGTGTCAACAGGGGGTTGGCTAAATCATCATTCACATGCACCATGCATACTTGGGGGGTACACTACACCCCCCAAGACCTATATATACTTGTCACCTAAAACCCTACAGGGGATCAGATTATTGCAACCCTAGCTAAAACTCTGCTTGTACACACAGTAGAGAGAGAGTGAGCTTATGTGCATTGTATCCAAGGCCATTAGTTCCCATTCTTAGTGGATCACACACTCACAGTGGATGTAGGCCTAATTGGCTGAACCACTATACATCATTGTCTTATTTCCTCTTATACTCATCCCCTTCTACACACTTACTTACTTATATACTTGCATCTCTATGGCTGCCATGGCTACTACTGTTTGAGTTCATTATCACTTATCCGGTGGTGCTAAATCCCAGCATCATCAGCGGGGTATCACAAATGGTATCAGAGCATCAGGTTCTAGTGTCGGTATGATCGGTGCGGCTTACTACAATTTCCAGCGTATCATTCTTTAATATAGAACCCTATTATAGTATTGTTGTATTCCTTTTTCGTATGCACGTTTACATTCTCCTGCTATTACGTATAGTGTAATACCCCGTATTTTTATGGCTTTTAATATTGGGGGATTTATTAAATGTAATTGAGTTATTAATTTAATATTAATCCAAAATTTTATTTAAAAATATTTACCAGCGTGAAGAGAGTTAGTAATTATTAGGAATTTATTGAATATTACTAGATGAGTAAAGTAATAATACGAAATTGAATTTATTAAAAGGTCGCGAGTGAATAACATGACAATTATGGAAATTTAAGTCAGGACGCGCCTTTGCCGTATCGGGACTAAATTATTATTATAAAAGTGAATAAATTAGAAGTCCCCCGTATGGTCATTTCGAGGGAGCCAACATGCCCGGAAGGGTCGAAATAGTCAGAAAAGTGTACCCGGGGGTTTAGTTTGGGTCTTGGGGAGTTTCTAGGCCTAACTGGCACCGAAGAGGGTCAATTTAGTCATTTCCAAATTTGGCCTTAATTAAATGATGAAAATTGGGACATTATTATCAGATATTAATAGAGTCTTCTAGGGTTAACACTCTCCAAAAGATAGAACGACGGTGAGAGGAAGGAAGGGAAAGTTTTCCAAGAAATTCAAGACAACCAATTCGATTACGCCACCGCCACCACCAAAACATAAATCGTAAGATGAGGAATGCAACCATATCTTTTTCATCAACAAATCAGACCCTTGAATCCTAGGAAAGTATCTATCCTGCTACTTTCTTAGTTGATGTTTCACCTATGTTAGATTAGAATTGATAATTATAGGTTTCACGTAAGAATTTGAGGATTTAGAGAATTTAAATCACATGTTTTGGAGAAAATATATATGTTCTGGAAATCTCAACACATGTAGAGGATTACCCACGAAATTGTATTGATTTAGAAGTGAGAAATCTGAAAAAATAATTAGAAGAATGGAAGTTTAATGTAAAATTAGAGTTCTTGATAATTATGATGAATTACCCCTTTAATTCAATACTTTTGATGAATTCGTATATTCTTCACGTATGAAATCATGTATATAGGTATATGTAACCAGCAGTAAGTTTGTTTGGGAGTTTGGGGATCGTTAATGGAGTTTTGGATGAGGTTGGAGAAGAAAACCCATAGTTAACAACGGCAGAATTCGGAATACCTGCTTAATCGATCGATCGATAAAACCCTTTCCTCGATCGATCGACCCCTCCTGGAAAACTACATATTTTCCGCTTTTGGTTTTAATCTGGTTAAAATACATAGGAACCCTTGAATAACATTTAAAGAGTATAATGTGTCATGTAGAGGACCAGTAGGGTCCAAGTAAGTTCCGTTGAGTGAAATTTTATATGGGATGAAATTGTGGGTTAATGGGGGGTTTCGTCACACCTTGGAAAATTGTGCGTACGTTCACTAAAGAATTGAGAAACTCATGAAAGACATAGACCCGAAGGTTAGAGATGGTGTACGTACTAAAATTATATTTAGTAAGAGAGAACACTTTGAGAGAATAGAAGTAAGTATGAAATGATTATAATTAAGAATAAAAGAGATGAATCCTTTATGCGAGGTAATTGGGTAAAATTTTACTAAGTACTGTTAATAATTATTATTGCTGGGTCATGGGCGATCCTAATCGAAAAAATGAGAATATTTATATATAAGACCGAGTGCATGTGTATATATTTATATTATGATTCTATATAATCATACACGCGTTACTTTCTATCACGGAGGTTGCCACGCCGGGACAGTCTTATCTCGATGGGACTTTTTATGGGGGATATTGACTTATACCCTAGAACATAGGATTCCTTGGTACAGGCTATCTGATAATGATAGTCAGACGGTCCTAAAAGATGTGAGGGGTACATGCTGACCTCTTAGTGACTTGTAACTATGCTTCGCCTCCATTTTGTGTGTATTGTGTTAATACAGTTCGAGAGTGGTTCCGAACTAGTATTTACCTTAGTACGAGTGATACGGGGACTTGATAACAGAGTATGCAACACTATAGATTTTATGTGGGGTGCCTATAGTATATATATTATATGAGTGACTAATATATATACTTAAATATGGAAACATTCTACTATGCATATAAGTATTTATGTAATGAATAAAGGCTCCAACTTTATAATAAGTATTCGGAAACTTTATAACGGTACTGAGTTGTTCTAAGTAACGTAAGAAATCTTAAAGAGATTGATTCTCTAAACTAAATATCATAGCCTTAGTACTTCTAGGGATAAAACTTTGTGGAAAATAAGTTAGATAGACTTATGAGTTTAGTAGTGCGGTAGGCATGCACACTAGATTTTTTACGGTACTGAGTCGCATACTAACGTGGTTGTCACATTAGCCAGTAAGCATTTTAAATACTTAATAAACTATTTGTTAAATTTTTTTACACTCGAGCTCTGACCCGTTTCCTGCCATTTTTCTCTCTCTTATATATATATATATGTACGTATTACAGGTGTCCAGCCATAGGGGCATCATGCATAAATTCTTTGGACTGGACGTGTTGCAGTTTATGTGGGAGTTGCAAGCCCTTACTTTAGATGACCTATTCATTGATTCAATTCGTGTTTTAATTCTTCATAGTTAGGGCATGTGTTGCCTGATTTCCTATTCCGTTTGGATTTGTTAGAGATTTATGTTTATTTATATTTCCACGATTCAGTACTCATTGGGAATTAACTTTTGTCAGGATAATTTCTTTTATGGTTCTTTAACTTGGTTTGGTTAATCTAGACGGCTTAATTATGTTGTGTTGATTGCCATCCTTAGCATTTATGTGATTCTTAAATTCTTGATTATTTAAAAAGGTTTTCACATTGAAATTTAAAATTGATATAAGACTTTATATTGTTTTGACACTTAGATTAATTATTTAGGGTGTTTAAATTGGAAATAATTAGTTTGCGACAATGATCCAAAGAATGAACCAATCGTTCACCATGATTTTTAATTTAATAAAGGATTGATCACTCGGTATTTAATTAGGCGGGGTGTCCCAGGTTGTATTGGTGCATCAGGTTCTAGTGTCCTTTAGGATCTGTACAGCTTATTTTCGCTTCCAGCTTAGCGTCTTTGATTTAGAGGCTTATTTTTAAGACTATTGTATTCTTGTATTTACGCTTACGTCTTCAACTATTTGAGATTTAATAATAAATATAGACTAATAAACTTCCTTCTCCTTTCAGATGCCTTCGAGATGCGCACCCCGAGACAGGAATGCCCAGCGCGAGTAGCCAGCAGCTCCGGCTCAGGGAATAATAAATGCACCTGAAGTAATCGCCATTGTTACTCAGGCATTGAATGTTGCATTAACGGTGGTGCAGCAGGCTCCACCCCAAGTTCAGGCATTAGCGCCAGTACCAACACAGCTTCCCACTGCATGGGAACAGGTCGGGGATGCCTTTCAAAAGAAGAAGGATATCCAGATGCATCTGCGCATGTATGAGTGCACCGATGTGTAGAGACAGTCACTGGCTTTCTTCAAGCTTGTGGGGGGATCTTTGCAGTGGTGGGAGTCCACCACCACCTTAGAGGAGAGGGGCAATATATCGATTCAATCATTTTGGGCACGGTTTGATAGCAAGTATTTCTCATCCGTCGTGCAGACTGATATGAGGAAGAGGTTATTGAATCTCAAGTAGGAGAGTATGACCGTTGTTGAGTATGTTAAGGAGTTCACTAGACTTCTCACAATAGTGCCGGATGAGGCACCCACTGAGGAGAAGAAAATATTATTATTTTTAGATGGATTGGCCTGGAGGATTCGTCAGCACCTCATAGGCAATCTATCATTGGGTACTTATTTTAACGTACTCAACGCCGCTTTGTTGCACTATCAGGATCACCGCTTCCATCAGTAGGGGCGAAAATAAGAAGGGGAGTCCATCCGATAGGGCAGGGCAGGGGGCAATAGTACTGGTGGGGCACCAGCAGCCCAAGGGCAGACCCGTCACAGTGAGCAGAGTTCCCATCCGGGGGACCCTGCCAAGAGATTCGAATCAGGTGATTCCAAGCAGCGATTTGGGGGATTTAGATAGGGCCAGCAGGTCCAGTCAGCATGGCCAACAGGGCCAACATCATCAGCAGCAGGGTCAGCAGCAGAGCCATCAGGGCCAACAGCGTTTTCAGCAGGGCTAGCAGGGCCAATGGTTGGGTGGTAATGACCGACAGGGTCGTGGTCAGTGGGGGAAAATGGGAGGTAACTTCAGGGGCATATGTTTTGGATGTGGCAAGAATGGCCATAAGCGTTAGGATTTTCGAGAGGGGGATAAGGTCCCACCGCAGCAGGGTGCCCATATTGAGCCGTAGAGTCCACTATTTCCACCCTCCCTCCCAGTGCCAGCTCTGATGCTAGCCCTACCAGCCATCCCAGCTGTTCCAGTCCAGCAGGGATAATTGCAGTATGAAAGTGTCTATAACATCCACCAGGTCGCGGCACCTCAGGCGCCACTCACGATTGAGGGTACATTTTCTATCCATGGCACTATGGGTCGGGTTTTATTTGATACTCAGGCATCGTACAGTTTTATAGCTACTCATTTGGCACAGGCCTTAGCGTTAATAGACACGGGAGAGAGTACAGTGACATATATAGACTCACCACTGGGGAATGGTTCTTTGATTTTCTTTATATGTCGGGGTGTAGGTATAGAGATTGGTAGCTTGATTTTACCTACAGACATGCTAGTTTTAGATATGCATGAGCACGACGTCATTATTGGCATGGATTGGCTCTCTACGTAAAAAGCCATGATATATTATTTTGGTAGGAGTATTATCTTCGCCATTTTGGGTCAAGAGATGTTTTTAGTGGCGATGCCTCGCCCAGAGAGAGGATCTTCCACCTATTTGTACTATATAGAGGAGGATACCTCTAAGGAGATTGTGATTCCCCTAGATTCAATTTTAGTTATTCGTGAGTACTCGGATGTATTCTAGGATATACAAGGTACTACAGGAGGTTCATTCGAGCCTTTTCAAAGATAGTGGGTTCGTTGACGAATCTGACTCACAAGGGAGTACCATATGTTTAGGATGATGCTTGTCAATTGGATTTTAATGAGCTGAAAGATAAGTTTTGACTTCGGCGCCAGTTCTTGCTTTGTCCAAGCCGGGAGTGGAGTACCTAGTGTACACTAACGCCTCTTTACGGGGACTCGGGGGAGTACTTCAACAGGAGGAGCAGGCTATAGCTTTTGCCTCCCGTAAGCTTAAGCCTCACGAAAGAAATTACCCCACCCACGACCTGGAGCTAGTAGCGGTCGTGTTTGCATTACGGATTTGGAGACATTACTTGTTGGGGAAAAAGTTTCGCTTGTTCACAGACCACAAGTCACTACAGTACTTGTTCACTCGGCGAGAGTTGAATATGCGTCAGCGCAGGTGGCTGGAGTTTGTTAAGGACTACCAGTTTGAAATACAGTACCATCCGGGGAAGGCTAACATGGTTGCTGATGCATTAAGTTGTAGACTGGTAGGTGACATAGCGAAAGTATATAGAGCGAAGGGGAAAGAGTTGGGACACCAGGGCGCGATGGCCCATTCCTTTATATCGATTATGTCAGTCACACATGATATTGTCACGAGGGTGATACAAGCTCAAGCATCGGATGCATTTTTCCAGGAGCAGAATGACTCTTAGCTGAAGGTGTGAGTTCTACTCAGTGAGCTCTAATGGGGGTTTGTCATTTAATGGGAGATTAGTGGTCCCAGATGGAGAAGACTTATGTCATGCAGTGATGACATAATCGCAAGGGTTTAGATTTGTTGTACATCCCGTAGGGGATAAGATGTACCAGAATATGAGGCAACAATACTGGTGGAGTGGGATGAAGAAGGACATTACTGAGTTTGTGTCCAAATTTTCTACCTGCCAAATGGTAAAGGTGGACCACCAGAGACCGCCAGGGTTACTTCATCCATTAGATATACCTACGTGGAAGTGGGAGCGTATTTCCATGGACTTTATTACTGGATTGCCTACATCACAACGGGGTCATGATTCCATATGGGTTATAGTGAATTGGTTGACCAAGGTAGCTCATTTTCTGCCAGTACGAACAGACTACACCACGGGCCAGTATGCGCAGTTATTCATTACCGAGATCGTTAGGCTACATGGGGTGCCCCTAGATATTATGTCTGATAGAGATAATATTTTTGTGTCGTGCTTCTGGGAGAGATTTCAGGAGGTCATGGGTACAGAGTTGAGATTCAGTTTAGCTTACCACCCACAAACAGATGGACAAACAAAGCATACCAATCAGATGTTGGAGGATATGCTACGCATGTGTGTGCTTGATTTTGGAGGAGGTTGGGATCCGTACCTTCCACCGGTGGAGTTCGCTTATAATAACTCCTATTAGTTCACGATCGACATGGCCCCATTTGAGACATTGTATAGCAGGCCTTGTCGTTTTCCCGCTTGTTGGTTAGAGGTGGGGGACAACAAGTTGCTCGAACCAGAGGTGATTCAGGAGACTTCAGCTTGGATTCAGCTTATCAGGAGTCGCATTCGGGTAGACCAGGACCGACAGAAGAGCTATGCCAATAGAAAGCGATCCTTTCGAGAGTTTAGCATGGGGGATCAATTATTACTGCTTGTATCTCCTATAAAAGGAGTAATGAGGTTCGAGAAGAAGGGGAAGTTGACTCCGAGGTACGTGGGACCATTTCCCATTATCGAGAGGATTGGGCCGATGGCATATAGATTGGGGTTACCAGAGCACTTGCTCCGTATTCACGATGTATTCCACATCTCGTCATTGAGATGATATCTTCGGGATGATATGGCCCACACTCACATCGCGATATAGGAGGTTTACTTACAACCCGACATTTCTTATGAGGAGAGACCAGGGGCTATCCTAGACCATAGCGAGAGGAAACTGAGGTCGAAGGTAGTTCCACTTTTACGGGTTCAGTGGGATCATCATAATGTGGAGGAATCCACTTGGGAGCGCAAGGCAAATATGCGCGAAATATATCCAGATTTATTTTTACCAGAGATGCCTTATTTTTCGAATTTCGGGACGAAATTTAGTTATTAGGGAGGAAGTATGTAAGACCCCGTATTTTTATGGCTTTTAATATTGTGGGATTTATTAAATTTAATTGAGTTATTAATTTAATATTAATCCAGAATTTTATTGAAAAATATTTACTAGCGTGACGAGAGTTAGTAATTATTTGAAATTTGTTGAATATTACTAGATGAGTAAAGTAATAATATGAAATTTAATTTATTAAAAGGTCGTGAGTGAATAACATGACAATTATGGAAATTTAAGTCGGGACGCGCCTGTGCTGTGCCGGGACTAAATTATTATTATTATAAAAGTTAATGAATTATAAGTCGCCCGCATGGTCGTTTCAAGTGCGCTAACATGTCTGGAAGGGTCGAAATAGTCAGAAAAGTATACCCGGGGATTTAGTTTAGGTCTCGGGGCATTTTTAGGCCTAACCGGCACTCCAGAGGGGAAATTTAGTCATTTCCAAATTTGACCTTAATTAAATAACGAAAATTGGGACATTATTATTAGATATTAATAGAGTCTTCTAGGGTTAACACTTTCCAAAAGATAGAACGACAGTGAGAGGAAGGAAAGGAAAGTTTTCCAAGAAATTCAAGACCAAGAACAATTCGATTACGTCACCGCCACCACCAAATCATAGATCGTAAGACGAGGAACGCAGCCATATCTTTTTCATCAACAAATCAAACCCTTGAATCCTAGGCAATTATCTATCTTGCTACTTTTTTAGGTGATGTTACACCCATGTTAGATTAAAATTGATAATTATAGGTTTCTTGTAAGAATTTGAGGATTTAAAGAATTTAAATCACATGTTTTGGAGAAAATATATATGTTCTGGAAATCTTAACACATGTAGAGGATTACCCACGAAATTGTATTGATTTAGAAGTGAGAAATCTGAAAAAAGAATTAGAAGAATGGAAGTTTAATGTAAAATTGGGGTTCTTAATAATTATGATGAATTACCCCCTTAATTCAATAATTTTGATGAATTCGTACATGCTTCACGTAGAAAATCATGTATATAGGTATATGTAACCATTCGTAAGTTTGTTTGGGAGTTTTGGGATTGTTAATGGATTTTTGGTTGAGGTTGGAGAAGAAAACCCGAATTTAATAATGGCAGAATTCGGAATACCTGCTTGATCGATCGATCGACCCCTCCTGGAAAACTGCATATTTTCCCCTTTTTGGTTTAATCCGGTTAAAATACGTAGGAACCCTTGAATAACATTTAAAGAGTATAATGGGTCATTTAGAGGACCAGTAGGGTCTAAGTATATTCCATTGAGTGAAATTTTATATGGTTGAAATTGTCGATTAACCGGGGGGGAGGGGGGCACACCTTGGAAAATTGTGCGTACGTTCACTAAAGAATTGAGAAACTCGTGAAAGACTTAGACCAAAAGGTTAGAGAGGGTGTACCTACTGAAATTATATTTAGTAAGAGAGAATACTTTGAGAGAAGAGAAGTAAGTATGAAATGATTATAATTAAGAATAAAAGAGATGAATCCTTTATGCGAGGTAATTCAGTAAAATTTTACTAAGTACAGTTAATAATTATTATTGTTGGGTCATGGGCAAAACTAATCAGAAAAATGAGAATATTTATATAGAAGACCGAGTGTATGTGTATATATTTATATTATGCTTGTGTATAATCATACCCACGCTACTTGCTATCACGAAGGTTGTTGCATCGAGACAGTCTTATCTCGATGGAACCTTTATGGGGGATATTGACTTGTACCACAAAATATAGGATTCCTTGGTACAAGCTATCTGAGAATGATAGTTAGACGGTCCTAAGAGACGTGAGGGGTATGTGCTGACCTCTTAGTGACTTGGAACTGTGCTTCGTCTCTATTTTGTGTGTATTGAGTTAATACAGTTCGAGAGTGGTTCCGAATAGTATTTCCCTTAGTACGAGTGATACGGGGACTTGATAGCAGAGTATGCCAGCACTATAGATTTTATGTGGGGTGCTGATAATATATATATTATATAAGTGACTAACATATATACTTAAATATGGAAACTTTCTACTATGCGTATAAGTAGTTAAGTAAATAATAAAGGCTCCAACTTTATAATAAGTATTCAGGAACATTATAATGGTAGTGAATTGTTCTAAGTAACGTAAAAAATCTTAAAGAGATCGATCCTCTAAACTAAATATCATTGTCTTAGTACTTTTTGGGATAAAACTTTATGGAAAATAAGTTAGATAGACTTATGAGTTTAGTAGTGCAGTAGGCATGCACACTAGATGAGAAGTGAGAATTCTGACGAGAGTGCCGCATACTAACATGGTTGTCACATTAGCTAGTAAGCATTTTAAATACTTGTTAAACTATTTTTTAAACTGGTTTACACTCGGGCTATGACCCATTTCCTGTCATTTTTCTCTCTCTTGTATATATATGTACGTATTACAGGTGCCCAGCCACAGGAGCGTCATGCATAGATTCTTTGGACTGGACGTGCTGCAGCTTATGTGGGAGTTACATGCCCTTTCTTTTGACGACCTCTTCATTGATTCAGTTCTTGTTTTAGTTCTTCATAGTTAGGGCATGTGTTGCCCGATTTCCTATTCCATTTGGATTTGACTAAGATTTATGTTAATTTATATTTCCAGTATTCAGTACTCATTGGGAATTAACTTTTGTAAGGATGATTTCTTTTATGGTTCTTTAACTTGGTTTGGTTAATCTAGACGGCTTAATTATCTTGTGTTGATTGCCATCCTTAGCATTTATGTGATTCTTAAATTCTTGATTATTTAAAAAGGTTTTCACATTGAAATTTAAAATTGAAATAAGACTTTAAATTTTTTTGACACTTAGCTTTATTATTTAGGGTGTGTAAATTGGAAATAATTATTTTATGACAGTGATGCTAAGAATTAACCAACCGTTCACCTAGATTTTTAATTTAATAAAAGACTGATCACCCGGTATTTAATTAGGCGAGGTGTCACATATAGTTTATTCGAATCATATACGAGTTCGGTTGGGTTTCGTACACTGAACAATATAGGACGATTAACGAGGTTCGTTAGAAGGACTGCGGGAGGAGAGGCTCAGCAGATGCCATAGAGTAATATAAGAATGGTGATCATGATAGAGGTCACCATGATTATTTTTCAGGCAGATGATGATAGGATAATCACTAGAGAATAGTAGCTTCCCCAAGCACCGTCGTAGATAACAGTGTTGCAAATTCAGACTCACCCAATGTAGACGGTGAAGGGAGGAATCAGGGTGACTCTTTAGAAGCACCATCTGTAAGGATTCAGGGAAGAGAGGAAGTATGATGGGATAATGGAAGGATATAATCTAAAGGCAATTATTTAGGGTGAAGTGCTGTAATGGGCGGAATTTTTACTCATAAGAGCAGCGTTGTAGTGATAGGAGTCAGTCACCAAAACCATGGAGATATACCATTGATATCGAGAAATTTGGAGTGCGGTTTAATCTAAAATCCTCTCATCAGTTGCTTAACTAGATAGGCAAAGGATATTTCAGTACTTGTTTCATAAGGGCCATTCAGTGGCCGGACATGAAGGACAAGATGGATATGAAGAATAAAAAGGGTCCGTAAGTTGATAATGGACTCGCGGGTAGAATACACAAGCGCGAATGGGGAAATTCGGCTAGTATGAAAGGTTTCGTTGCCATCAAGGTATTATGTTTACAAGTTTACATCAACGCTTCCATGAGAAGGGAGCCAAGAGAGTTGGAGAATTTGGCCAAAAGGCAAGACTTGATTTACGGTACTAGTGAAACACCACAGGGGTATACCCAGTAGAGAACTTGTTTACATGATTCAAATTAAAAAGAATTCCTACCAAAGGTGAAGGCGTTAATTTCCTTTATAATTAAACTCGAAGATGCGGAAGCGAAGATGATGGTTCAATAAAATTGATCAATGAATATACTTCACTTAAACCAATTAAATCATTAATCCAAGTCCTAGAATTTGCCTAAGTCATATTTATCAATATTATCAAATTAGGCGAAACCAAACTTTAGCAAATGACTTGAATTAAATAAGCTTTACCCAATATTTAATTTAGTCCCAATTAAAGTGAGTGTGATGATTTAAACCCAATTTTATCTTGAATTATTCTAAGCATGCGTTCTACGTTATTTTGCAAGATAAAATAAACCAATCACACTACACCGCGATGTACGAGGAAAAACCCAAGATGGGAAACAACCTCGGACGGCCCTAGCCACAAATCCACTAGATACGGAATTACAATTACAAGACAGATAGACTTACAACGCACGACTCGATCCCTCTCAAGCCTCGACGCTTCTTCTTGTAGACACCTCTTTCTAGCGGATAACCTTGGAACACCACTGCGGTCTCGGAATCCACCGATAGGACTTTATATGGTCACCGTCACCCGAGCATGGAGCCTTTCTCCGTGTGGGTAAATCAACATGAGAAACACTTCTTCTTTCTTCGTGGGAGGTAGAACCAAAACCCGAAACTTCGCTTCTTGAATTCGGTAGAGAAAACCGGTGCCAAACTCCAAGCAATTGATATGTATATAAGAACTTGGATAAACAATATGGGTGTACAAACTAGAGTGGTAAGTGAATTTCTTTTTGAAAGTTAGCACTCAAAACATGAACATTTTCCTTAAACAATTTGTTCTCAAACTCTCTCTAAGAGATGAAACTAGGATGGAAAATTTGGATTGGAAAATGTTATTCCCGCACATAATAAAGTCTGAAAAAGTTGGTTAAAAACCAAGTGGGGAAGTGGGTGAAAAACTTCCAAAAACTGCCAATAACTGTTCCCGCCTGACAGTTCGTTCGAACGACATTTCGTTCGAACGAAATCTCGTTCGAACGAGACTTCTAACGACGTTCCATATTGGACTCGTTAGAAACTCATTGGAAATCTCGTTAGAACGAACAATCTCGTTCGAACGACATTTCGAACGACTGACCAGTATACCTTGGTGGGAACTCGTTGGCAGGTTCGTTCGAACGACATTTTCGCTCGAATGACAATCTCGTTCGAACGACTCTATCGAACGAAAAACCAGAAAGTTTAGAAAATTCTATTTTAGCCCAGAAAACATTATAAACTTATTTTAAAGTTTTATTTAATTCTTTCTGAAAATTAAAACACAGTTTTTACAAAACCTAACACCCAATAACTTTGTTCCAAGCTTCTATATATATAATATTGCATTCATACCTTGGGAGCATGGAACCATAGTTGATGACGTAGAAACGAGGCACGCAAAACGGCATATTTGATGAGGCTTTATACTCTTTGCCGCTACGTCTTCAACAAACACTTCATAGACTTGAGAATATTACAATTAAATACTATCCTATGAATATTGGTTTTTGTCCGGAATTGAGCCAAAACTATATATGGACTCAATTGGAAATTTGTGTCCTTACAAATCTCCCCCTTTGGCTATTCCGGGACAAAAACCAAAACAAAAAAATCCTAAAGGGCCGTCAAGCTCACTAAACTCAAAACATAACCCACCCAAACTTGACTCAACCCAAGGATCAAATGCTTTGCCATTAAAACAATGCCGCTTTAGAAGAAATCCTGCACACTTAAGTAAACTCATCAAATGCATAGGGAATATCAAAATATAAAATGCAATCATAGGGAATATCAAAGTATTAAATGCAATTAATTAATTACTCCCCCTAAATTAATTCTCCCCTTTATCAAACACATGACCTACTTAGAAAGACGTCTCCCCCTAAGATAAATCTCCCCCAAACTAAGATACGATAGTAATAGGATTAGATACCATTTCTCCCCTATCAGCATTTTCCCCCTTTTTGTTCAGGAATAGGCGAAAGATAAAGAACTAATAAACATAAAAGCATGTTGAAGCTTAAAGTGATAAGACAGGAAGGCATATGGGCAATAAAAGCAAGGCAAAGACAAACAAATATCATATATATATGTACTATAAATATACCAATAAGAACTTGCATATATATATAGATATAAACACACACATGACACAAAATACAATAAGTTTGCACACTCGTATGGCAAAAATGTGTCATATGGAGACGGAAGTGTTGGGGAGTGAACTAGTAACTTATTAAATTTAGACCCAATCACTTAAAACATGTTCACGGAGTTCTCAATTGATTGTAAACTTCATCACAGTTAGATATAACTTCATGTGACAATATAGATTAAACTCAATGAACAAACATACACAATGCATACAAGCCTAGCATGATGATGATTCTACAAACCAAATAGAGTCGTGACATTAAAGACAACTAGGATAAACGGACATTGTGCAAACCGTTGATATACCATCCAATTCTCCCTCAATAAGCATATATATTCTTTTGCTTTTGAATGAATATATCAAACAAACATAGGCCTTGGAAATTGTTTTCTTTTTAATGCCAAATATTCTGTTTTTAGGCCTTTGGATCACGTATTTCTTTTAGATCCAATAAACGGTGGCTTACTATCGCAAAGGATTTAATTCATCCTTTCGGATCCCTTCCTCGTGCATATTTATTTATCATGTTTTCATTTTCACACAAATCTCACATGCAACGGATTTTGACATGCACTAGTCCTCCTAGGTCATAGATATGTAGATGACTAGATTGGAAGGAGAACACCTTAAAAAGCTCAAATATAACATGTGACATTAAGATTTCAAAAGAGCTCGTGCATGTGTGAAAAGAGGCATATAAAAATAGAATCCATTTAAACAATACAAAATCCAACTACACCATATAAAACATGGTAAAGAACATTTTAAGGATTGAAAATCTAAACCAAAAGTTCTAGCCACGTGGGAGCGTAAAAGATGGGATTCAAACACAAATATATGCCACATAAAGTGTGTCAAACAAAAATACACACAAAAAAATCTTTTTGAGTTTTTAACATTTTTAATCAAAAATAAATATTTACTCAAAAGGATAAACAAAAATCATTTGTATTTTTCATTAAGCTTAAATGAAATAAATAAAACACAAATGATAAACAAAAATCTTTTTATATTATTCAATTAATTCAAACACAAAATATAATACAAAAAGATAAACAAGTCAAATTTTCTAGCATGTGATATGAAATAAGGCAATGACTAGAAAATGACTAAGCAAGCATACATTTAGCATGTGAATATAGCATGAAGTACAAAAGCTAAATTATGCAAACACTAACACATTCATCCTTTAGATTTAGCAAGGGAGGAAGCATATGAAAGTAAATGAGAATCAAAAACCCTATTTTGCAAGGCAACCAAGTCGGATTTCCTAACCCAAATTAATGAAGAATGACTATCTTGGGGCGTTGGAACGTTAACTACCGTGGTTACTTTACTATGGAATTTTCTAGGAATTCGTTTAAGATCAAAACAAAATTTCCTAAGATGACCTTTTCGACCACAATGTGTACAAGCAAAGACATGTCGAAAAGATGTACTTAAGGAGTGATCTTTAAATGCATTCCTAGTAGATTCTCCTAAAACATTGGTCTTGGCTTTATGAGTAGATTCATTACAAGTATTGAAGCCTAAACCACAAGTGTCATTTTTAATTTGGACCGTTCCTAACATTTTATCTAGTTTTTCGGAACGACACTCCAAATCAAATTTGACATTACTAGAATCTTTTAATTTATTTTCCAATTATAAAATGTTAGATTCTAGTAAAACATTTCGCTCTTCAAAAGCAAGAAGCTCCTTTTTCAAGGATTTCATTAAACCCCTAAGGTTATCTCTTTCGCCTTCTACATATTCTAGCTTCTCTCGAAGAGTCCTCTCACATTTCCTAAGGTCTTCTATTAACATATTTTCATCAACGACCTTGACACTTTCTCTTAAACTAGCTTCTAACTTCAACTTAGCTCTTTTTAATTGAATAGATTCTTTATAAAGTTCTTGAAAATCATTTTGAAGTTCACTCACATTAACCACTTCTTCATTTTCACTCTCTCTTTCTTCTCCACTCTCACTATCATCAAAAACAAGAGAATCATGTACAATGACCTTGGAAGTGGCATGTGCTATCGTTTCATCAATCGATGAGTTCTCACTATCACTCACATGACTAGCCATAAAAGCCACAAAAATTTTTTTAGTGGGGGAATCGGGCTTCTCTTCCTTATCACTATCACTAAGGGTCGCATTATATGAAATGGGTCGCTTACCCTCTTTCCTTAGTTTAGTGGGGCACTCATAAGCCCTATGGCCATAACCTTCACAACTAAAACACTTATTAGACTCGTCCCTATCTAAATGTTCATTACTAGATTTAGGCATCTTATCGGCTTTAGGAATCTTCTCGGCTTTAGAAATCTTTTCGCCTTTGTCATGCTTAGAAGATTCGAATTTCTTAAAATCATTTTTAAATTTATCTTTGTTAATTTTAAGAAATTTTCCAAATTTGTGAGCAAATAAAGCCATGTCTTCCGAGTCACTATCGCTCTCGTTCTCTACTACTTGTTTGACCTCTTTTCGGGCTTTTAAAGCCACGCCCTTTTCGATTTTCTTTTCAGTTTTAGAGGGAAACATATCTAGTTCATAGGTTTGTAAATCACCTACAAGCTCTTCTAATTTCATAGAGGCTAAAGTTGGTAAAGAATTTAACACGGTCACCTTTGGAATAAATCTATCGAGTAGGGACCTTAAAATTTTCTTTACAACACGGTCGTCAGGTATTTTCTCTCCCAAGTTAAAAGATGAATTAACAATATCAGAAAGTCTAGCATAAAATTCATCAAAAGTTTCTTTTTCATTCATTTTGATAGTTTCAAATTGAGTGGTGAGGTTTTGGAGTTTTGAAGCTTTAACGACACTAGTTCCTTCATGAGTTAATTGTAAAATATCCCAAGCTTCTTTAGCGGTTTCACACGTCATAATACGTCGAAATTCATCCGGTGTGACAATGCTAAACAAGGCATTTAAATCACGGGAATTGAAATTAGCAAGTTTAAACTCATTTTCAGTCCATCTATCGGCGGGTTTGATAACACGTTCATTTTTAACTAAATAAACAACAGACATCCAAACTCTCTCGTCGATAGATTTTAGTGCCGATCTCATACGCGTAGTTTGAACCATCGAAAATAGGAAATTTTGAAAATGGGGAAAAATCCATTTTAGCCAAAAATTATTTAAGGATCTTTAACGAAATAATTTATCGTTTTTGGCTCTGATACCAGTTTGAAGGCGTTTATTTCCTTTATAATTAAACTCGAAGATGCGGAAGCGAAGATGATGGTTCAATAAAATTGATCAATGAATATACTTCACTTAAACCAATTAAATCATTAATCCAAGTCCTAGAATTTGCCTAAGTCATATTTATCAATATTATCAAATTAGGCGAAACCAAACTTTAGCAAATGACTTGAATTAAATAAGCTTTACCCAATATTTAATTTAGTCCCAATTAAAGTGAGTGTGATGATTTAAACCCAATTTTATCTTGAATTAATCTAAGCATGCGTTCTACGTTATTTTGCAAGATAAAATAAACCAATCACACTACGCCGCGATGTACGAGGAAAAACCCAAGACGGGAAACAACCTCGGACGACCCTAGCCACAAATCCACTAGATACGGAATTACAATTACAAGACATATAGACTTACAACGCACGACTCGATCCCTCTCAAGCCTCGACGCTTCTTCTTGTAGACACCTCTTTCTAGCGGATAACCTTGGAACACCACCGCGGTCTCGGAATCCACCGATAGGAATTTATATGGTCACCATCACCCGAGCATGGAGCCTTTCTCCGTGTGGGTAAATCAACATGAGAAACACTTATTCTTTCTTCGTGGGAGGTAGAAGCAAAACCCGAAACTTCTCTTCTTGAATTCGGTAGAGAAAACCGGTGCCAAACTCCAAGCAATTGATATGTATATAAGAACTTGGATAAACAATATGGGTGTACAAACTAGAGTGGTAAGTGAATTTCTTTTTGAAAGTTAGTACTCAAAACATGAACATTTTCCTTAAACAATTTGTTCTCAAACTCTCTCTAAGAGATGAAACTAGGATGGAAAAATTGGATTGGAAAATGTAATTCCCGCACATAATAAAGTCTGAAAAAGTTGGTTAAAAACCAAGTGAGGAAGTGGGTGAAAAACTGCCAAAAACTGTTCCCGCCTGACAGTTCGTTTGAACGACATTTCGTTCAAACGAAATCTCGTTCGAACGAGACTTCTAACGACGTTCCAGATTGGACTCGTTAGAAACTCGTTGGAAATCTCGTTGGAAATCTCGTTAGAACGAACAATCTCGTTCGAACGACTAACCAGTATACCTTGGTGGGAACTCGTTGGCAGGTTCATTCAAACGACATTTTCGTTCGAACGATAATCTCGTTCGAACGACTCTATCGAACGAAAAACCAGAAAGTTTGGAAAATTCGCTTTTAGCCCAGAAAACTTCATAAACTTATTTTAAAGTTTTATTTAATTCTTTCTGAAAATTAAAACACAGTTTTTACAAAACCTAACACCCAATAACTTTGTTCCAAGCTTCTATATATATAATATTGCATTCATACCTTGGGAGCATGGAACCATAGTTGATGACGTAGAAACGAGGCATGAAAAACGACATATTTGATGAGGCTTTATACTCTTTGCCGCTACGTCTTCAACAAACACTTCATAGGCTTGAGAATATTACAATTAAATACTATCCTATGAATATTGGTTTTTGTCCGGAATTGAGCCAAAACTATATATGGACTCAATTGGAAATTTGTGTCCTTACAAAATGACGGTTGATTCATCCAGGGCCTTCAGAGCCAGAAGTATGTTCCATAGGCTTGGAAGAGCCGAAATAACAATGGGGGTAGCCATCGGAGCCAAAAGTACCACATTCAAGAGGACAACTCCGACATGGATACTGGGGCCAGAGAAAGGGGAATGACACATAAAGTTGTCTTATGTGAGAAGAGTAAGGCCATATGTATTGATCTTGTCTGCAGCAAGTTTGGGTACAAGAATGGGATGCCCATTAGGGGCAATAATTATAAGAAGTTTTTGGATAGGCTGGAATAAGAGTATTATGTCCAGGGACTATTTGAACCGCTAGTGTTATTGGCAATTGAAAGTATGAGTGTTATTCCAGGGTGAATGTGGTATGTTTTGTGTTACATGAGCGAGCCACAATAGTTCGTTAGCACTAGATTGATGCATGAAACTGATTTAGTAGAGGTATCCTTAATAGTACTATAGTTTGTATATAATTACCGTTGAGTAGCTGCGCTCTCTTTAGTTCCATTTGCAGGGGAGCGGTGTGGACACCGATGGTCGGGCGGAAAAAGTGTGTTCGTGTGAGGACACAATCGTTGTGTGTTTCACCGTCGCGATACAAAAGAACCTAAGCTACTACTACACTTGACAAGCAAGTAAAGCGGTAAGTCGGGTATCGTAAGAAATCCACAGGGAGTGATTGAATTTTGGATGTTAATTGTTTAATTACTTCTGGAATAAAAGTGTAAAATAAATAAGAAAAGGTGATGGGTGGTTATGGTGGACTAAAGAAAAGAGAAGTTAACGCTAAATTAAAGGAAAGCGAGGATCGGGATCGCATACACACATTCACGGCTAAACAACTACTAATTAGAATTTCGATTCGAAAATATTTAATCGATCATTTTCAATTAAGCATAAACATCACGCAATAAGGAATTTAAGCCAAAGTTGCGAGATTAAACATTTAATCAAAAATGGTCACACGCGGATTAAATTCGGATTATCGCTATAAACACTAAAGTTGCGTGACAAATAAAGTTTAACGCATAACAATCCAACTTTAATACACGTGGTTTCAATTAAATGCAATTTTACACGAAACCCTAACTTTCGAGGTCCAAACCCGTAAATGGCGGAACGAAATCCCGACCCTATTTATCTAAGGGCACGACATGGAAATAAACTAAATTAAACTAAGAAAGCAAGAATTAAAGCAAGTAAACTAATTAACAAAGCATGTAAACCTAATTATCAAAGCAAGAATGAATGAAATACAAGTTATATTAATGGTGAGGATGATGAATAGTCAACTTACACAACAAATGGGGTGTCAATCCAAGAAGAAATGAAGAAGAACCAAGCAAATCACCCAAACCCTAACTAAAAACTAACCTAAAATCGTGTATTTGCAGGTCTCCTCTCTCTCAAATGAGAGAGAATTGGTTTTATACAAAATATCCCATGGCAAACTTGTAATAAAAGGGAAGAAAACCCAAAATCTGGAGGGCCGAATCGATTCGGAAATGGTCCGAATCGATTCGGAAACAGGTGAAGTTCGAATCTGCAATTCTGCAGAATTCCGAATCGATTCGGTTTTGGGCCGAATCGATTCGCAACCTACAGGTCTGAATTCTGCAGCTTTGTCCTATTTTACAGAAAATGCCGCCATTTCTTCGTTATAGCTCGGAATGAGGCACGGTCGGAGGCTACGCGAAGATAACTCAAAGGACTACAACATCGAAGAAGACATTAGGCTAAAAAACCAAAACATGAAATGACTAAAATGCCCTTGAATGTAACCTTGAGTGTGAATTTGAAGTAAAAACCATCCTAAAAATGCCATAACTCTTTCGATACAACTCAGAATCATGCACCGTCGGCGGCCACCCGAAGAGAAATCAGAGGGCTTCAACTTCCGTGAAGAGCTCGGGATTCAAACCCGAATGATGGAATTACTAAAATGCCCCCGAAGATGAAAAAGTCGACGAAACATTTCCGGAAAGCGTCCGAACTTCATACTAAGCATCCAAATACCTACAAAAGCTCAATTAACCCCTGCAAAACATGTTAACATAGAAATCCGAGGTTGTCTGGTTAACGAGCATAAATATAGGGATTAAGATACCCGAGGGGGCTAATAACGCGTAGGCTAACGGGTGAAATACGCAATATTTGCGTCGTATCAACCGAGAAGGTATATTTTGTGGGATAACTCGTCTTGAGAAATGATATTCAAGTATGATGTTATCCTAGGTATGGACTGGTTAGCGATGGTGACCAATTACAGCAAGGTTATCGTGTTCGCTGTTCCAGGACAGGATGTGTTATATATGCAATGTTTCACCTCAAATAGGGTCGAGCTCGCGTTTATATTATTTTATGAAGTTGACTTTAGAGAGTACAATTGTCTAGTTATATTGGATCCCGGCGCATAGGGACATTGGTTCTACGATTTAGGGCATATCGAGTTTGTTGTATAGTAAAGAGATTAAGCTCGTTATTAATTTAACGTTGACGACTTAGTGATAGTGAAAGTGCAATATTATATGGTTCCTTTAGAGACACGGGAGTCGATGATTAGACTTACTAGGTTATAACCCCGCGCGATGCGCGGGCTTTTTGTAATTTTTATTAACATTTCGAAGATATGAATTTCGAAGTTTGTGTTAAGGAGTTTCACATGTAAAAAGTAGTTACAACAAATCTATCACGCTCGAACTTCTTCCAATAAATCCTAAGCCTCACATCCTCTCTTTAAATTTTTTTTATTCCCTATAGGTCAAAATTAAAACAAAAAAAAAGGTAATTTAAGAATTAAAACATTTTTTTATGGTTGACAGTAACTACACATGGTGAAGAAAATGAGATGCAGAGTAACCAAAATTGATAGATATATACAAACTTTATAAAAATTGTAAATGAAAAAGTCAAATATACGGAGAGAAAGAGAGATTAAAAGTGCTCCAAATCCTAAAGAGATATTTTTTTACTCGAGGATAAAACTTGATGGGGGTGAGAATGTGAATGGGAGATACTCCAGTAATGCACGCCAGGGCCTAGCACCAAGATGCCCAAATGACAAAAATTGAAGGCCACGATTAAAGTCACTCTCGAATTAAAAATTTCGGCACCACAGTAGTCTCGACCTTGATGCAGATCGAATGGAACAAAATAGGCCCCTCGCTGGAGTCTCGACCTGTATAAATCAAACGACTTTCCCGTTACTTTTCTTCCCTTTCTTCTTTTTCTTACTCTCTGCCTCATCTATATAACCAAAAAGTATTCAATTACACAAAACCCAAAAGAAAATAATTAAAGAAACCTAGGAAATAATTTACCTTGTCGTTTAGTTTCATCCTCATTAAGGTTAAGATCTTCACGGGTATTGAAAGATGACTTGTTCTCTCAACCCTACGTTTTCTGAAACACCAAAACCAATTACCCTCCACGAAACCCAAATTCACAATTAAAAATTTTCAGCAATAAAAACATACCAATAAGAACTTAGTAGTGACAACATAAAGCGGAAAAATCCCATGACTACGAAAAGGCTTTTCATAAAAATGTTGTGGGTGCTGAAGTCATGGAATGGAAGTGTATTCCAAAATGTGGATAGACGACTATAATGGGACTTAATATATATAGAGAGAATGTGAAATAGATGAAAGGTTTATAGAAAGATGAAAAATCTCCACTACTTTTTTTGGGGATGGAAAAATTCTTTGGGGAAATGAGAGAGATGGGGGAGGAGCATTGTAATTAACATTAAAGAATTAACATGGAAGCTACATGTCAATCATTTAAAAGAGACACCAATATTATATTTAGTTATTAGATGAGTATGGGGACAGGGTTTTGGGTGTCTTGATTATATACCTTGGGCCTACGGAACTCGATGATCGATAAAGCTAGGAGGTAGTGTATCGGGGGGGTTCCTTCTTTGGATTTCTCTTGTGAGACATCCCACGTATGAACCCCAGTGAATGTCGATAGTTGAGAGATGTGTTGGTCGCAAGGGCACGGGTATGTCACTTTAGCTACTACACGTGTGTGTCGATAAAATCATGAGCGGAGAGATAGTATATGATGGAGGACTTATAGAGTCAAGAAGTGATGTGTAGGGAGAACTCAGGAAATTATTGCACCACCAATTGAAGGGTGGGGTAATCTCGTGAAGAATTAAATCATTTTATCACGGTAACTAAGGATAACCTTATTGTGTAGCCACGCCGAGAGTGTGAGACTAATCTTGAATTAAGTATGTTACGTGTGAGATGTTAGTGATAATTATGCTGGAGTGCATGGGATATAGGGTGTATGGGCGCTATGGTTAGTTTCATTTCCAAATCGTCCAGGATAAAGGAATGTGGAAATAAGTGTGTTGAATCCTTGCCTGTGGAGCAATTAAAAACGTAAGTGGAATGGTAGGATGGACTAAAATTCGTTTGAGAAAGGAAATGTCCTGACTATATGTATATAGAGGAGAACTATCACAACCGTGATGAGTTGAAAGATGGTGGAGGCACATGTAAAATATATCCCTTGACAAGGGAGGACCCCACAATTTTGGAAAATTAGAGTAGAGTCTCACTTAGTCAAATGCCTAGAGAGGTTTACGCATAAATAGATGTTGATAACTACCAGACGAAAAAGTGCCCAAGGAATGCATAGTTTTTGAGCAAATGCAAGGGCAATGATTTTTGGTATATCCTGAAAAAGGGGAGTAAGATGTTCCACGTGATGTCAAACATTGAGCATGGGGATTGGTATTAAGTGAGACATAATGAAGTTGGTTTTAAGTACACCATTTATGGATGGAAAAGGGTTGGTCCGAGGTTACTAGCCAAGATTTTTGTAATAGATTGATGGTTCCAGTGATGGGATGGATACGCAGAGTGGTCAGAAGTTCCTTCGGATTAATGGAATGAATTAACTAAAATAGAATAATTTTTATTAAATCGGGGTGGTGTATATTATTGGACACTATGCCCAACATTTCATTGTAGAGAATAAATGAACTAGAATAAGGTGCCGCATGATATTATTGTGAATTAGATGAGACTTTTTAGTTTCATTACTGATAGAAAGTGTCAAGAGGCGATCGGAACAGAGTTACATTTTGATCTTCACATGTCACCCGTACGTCGATGGGTAGATGGGAGGTGACTAGGATGTCTGAAAATGCGAGAAATGCATATTCTGGATTTTTAGGTAATTAAGAGATTAATTACCATAGGTAGAGCTATGCATGATATCTTGTAGCAGTTTATTATCTCCATGACGTCGTCTGAGGCTTTATATGAAAATCTTGTGATCCACCCTTCGATTGGTTAAGAGTGGAAAATAACAATCTTCTCGGACCCAAAATGATTTATGGTCTGTAGGCAAGGATTGAGTTCATATATGTCATTTTCATGCAGTTTAAAAACATAGTAAGAGTTACATCACCGTGAATCAAAGTTTTGAAGTCGTACATGAATGGTGAGGGATTGTTGCTAGTGTCCCCTATAAAGGGAGTTATGAGGTCCGAGAAGAAAGGGAAACTATCGCCGAGGTATGTGGGACCTTTTTCTGATCATTGAGAGGGTGAGACCAGTTGCGTATAGGCCAGGCTTACCGAAATACTTATAGCGGATTCACGATATGTTCCTCGTGTTATCGTTGAAGAGGTACTGGAGGACTGAGAGAGATTTTTGTCATGTTCCATTAGAGGAGATCGACTTATAGCCAAATATCTCGTATGAGGAGAAACCAGTGGCTTTACTTGATCGTAGTGAGCATAACTTGCGGTCTAAGGTGGTACCTTTGGTTTGAGTCTAGGGGGGCACCACAATGTTCACGAGTCTACATGAGAGTGGGAAGAGGATATACGAGAGCAGATCCAGAGTTATTCATCACAGGTACATCCTAATTTTGAGGGCGAAATTCCTTTGTAAGGGGGTAGTATGTAACACCCTATATTTCTGATTATTTATGATTTAATTAATTCGGGTATTTCTAAATTACGCGTGTGTCGTAAATTAATTTAATTAATTATTACGTGTTTATTAAAATATTAATTGGGAGTGTAAGATGTGGGTTCTTGAAATACAGTTAATATCAAGTGATGTGTAACCCATTATCAATACCGGGATTAATGCACAAGACAATATTAAATATTAACATTAGATACAGGTGAAAAAGGGCAATGAGATTCGATATTCAAACTTGCATTGAATGATATTTTTGCATCATGAATACACTGTAAGTATAATAAATAGATGGGACGAGCAGGTAACTTGGTCAGAGGGAGAGAGAGAGAAAGCACTCTGGGCACAATAAAGGCAAGGAAGGAAGTTCAAGCCCAGTTAATGTTCAATGATATTGGTAATAACATAGGTGAGGGGAAGAATGTGCTCACAGGAGCTCTCGTGTATGAAGGAAATCAGACAGCAGTTCTTGTAATACTCCGCATTTTTTATTGAATTGAAATTGAACTAAAAAAACAATTATGCCGCTATATATTCGAAATGTTTGGAAATGAAACTATGTCAGTTTATATATTCGAAAAGTTTGGAAATGAAAAGTTAAAATGAATTCATTGAGATACGAATGTGTGACTTAAATATTAGAAGCAAATTAACGCGTAAAAGGATTGAGAGGGTTAAATTTGAGGCAATGTCATTTTTGTAAATAAACTAACCATGGGTATAAATAGAAAATAAGAGAAGAAGTCTTCATTTTCTTATTTCACAAAAGGGTTCTAGGGTTTGGTAGAGAGAGAGAGAGAGAGAGTAAGTAGATAAGAAAGCTAACAGGATTTCAAGAGGATTCAACATCTCCATACAATTCAAGACAAGTTAATAACCTATGTGTATAATATGTATCTATAATGAAATTTCACATGAACATGTATTTGGATCCCTAAATTAATATCAAATTGGTGTTAAAATTGATATGAAATGTATGAGGATCACCCTCAATGTAGATTCAAATGCAATAACATCACTATAGGGATTGAGTTGTTGAACAACCTCTTAAATTTGAGAAATCTATGAAATTGAGTCAATCGTCATATTAAAAACTGTTTTGAGCTATTTTGGTTCCGAAAATGGATGTGTCGTTTGCATTGCCTTGTAGAAAATCATGTTCTGAATAACTTGGTAGTTTAAGTTTCTTCAAAAACGGATCGAAAAATCCTCGAATCTGTGTTTTACAGTTCTGCGCAGAAAGTTGTCGAAAACATGGGCGAATATTATAAGTTGATTTTGGGTTTGTTTTAAGCCGTAAATGGAAGTGTGCACAAATTTTCCTCTAGAAAATCATATTTTTAACAACTTTTTAGTTTTAAGTTTCTTCAAAAATGGATAGAAAAATCCTCAAATCGGAGTTTTACAATTCTGGGCAGAAAGTTGTTGAAATAAGAGTGCTATTGTTTTTCATGATGTTAGTAAGATAATTATGGTGTTATGCCTAATATCCTAACTTGATCACATACTTATGGTTATTAGGGATATATAACCTTGAAATGATTTGATGTTGAATTAGTAAATTATGTTATATTGTAAATAATGACTATTGTATAACTCGAGTAAGAGACTTGACACGATTGTATATATATATATGTAAAACAATTTCACGCTTATATATATATATATATATATATATATATATATAAGCGTGAAATTGTTTTACATGTATATTATCGAGTATACACTAGACTAGTCCTCCGATTGATGTAGGCACATATTGAATGCGATTTTTTGTGATTGATCCCGTTAGGTTTCGTTCGAGTGCCGTGTTGGAGATAAACCACTGGAACCGGACACATGGTTGTAATGCGGGTGGGATAGAAAGACCTTGGAATGCCATGTGATTTAGAACTTAGTATGATTGCCCTTGCCACGTAATATTAGGGAATATTCGTGTGTATGCCTAATGTTATGACTTGTTCCCTCAGGCAACGATAGTGACCCGATATGACTTATTGCGTGAGATATTATGCTTGTATCTTAAAGTAATATCCCAAATCGATGCATTTGATATTATACTTGAAGGAAATATTTTGATACATTAAATACTGACATGATATTAATAATAATTAATCACGATACGATATGAGGCTACACGTTACTCGAGTTTGGGTTGGGTAGTCACGACATAGGAGCATTGGTTGGGTAATTAAACAACTTAATTACTAGAGACGAGTAATGACTAGTGTACTTTCATTATAAGTACAACTTATAATCTTATAACTTGTTTTCCTGCTTTGACGTTCGTCTATCTTGCTTTTTACTCCTCTCCTATATATATAATATATGACAGTTCCTCGTCCCGCTGGACAGTAGACTATGGAGCTTGATGAGATCATATCAATCTTAGGATTCCTGTAGCCGTGGAGTTATTCTATTTTAATTTATGTCGTTTGTTCCCTTTTTCTTGAGGGTAGTATCATAGATTAATATCACTTTGTTTATACATGGGATTTGAGAGAATTGTTGTATTACTCTTTCTCGTTTTGTGTTGGGTCGTATGTATTAGCATTTTATATTTTCGGTTTAAGATTACTGATGTATTATTGCAGTTAATAGTTCTGAGTTGGTTTCACTTGTTATAGTTTTTATTATATGATTTGGTTACACGTATGAGAGTGTACATGTTTACTTTACTACATTTATTTAAACTTTGTTTCTAATGCCAACATATTGACGCTCTGCTTTAATTTAATTGGGCGTAGCTAATCGAATTAGATATAAATGGTAGGGTTCTCACAGTTCTAGGTTTCAAATTTTCCCTCCTTATAAACGGTTTAGTTGGTGTATTTATATGGAGGCAAGGTTATTCGAGTGACCTTGTTGGTTTGAAATGTGATTGACCGCATTAAATGCATAAGTCCCCTCCTCATTAATGTGGGGGATATTGCATTAGATTCATGGGATCTTTTAATTTGGCGGGAAACTGCTTAACCAGTTGGAAGCATAGTGGGCATTAATGAGGGACATGACGTGGCAGCTCAGAGTCTTACCTTAGAACATCTAGGAGGTTAGATTTGGAAAACTAGGCTTGCAATCCTAAGGATAAACCCACTTGAGTGCTATAATTCTGAGCCCTTAAATGCCAGACGTTATGACATCAGAAAGTGGGTGAATAGTGACCCCATTAGGCGTGTGGTCAGATCAGTCAAATGAATGGTGTTTGATTTTAGGTTGCTCAATTGATAAGTAGCTCAAGTGTTTAGTCTTCCATTTGCTGGCTAAAACTATCATTAGGCCAAGGCTGTAAGGTTGCGGTACCTCGAGGAGGTTCCCTCTATTGAGTAGAAGTTATGGTAGTTCGGCTCTAGGTAGCTCGAGCAACCACATATACTGGATGAAGTTTTGCCCAAGTGTGCCAAGAGGGTTGTTTATTGTATTTCCAACATTTTCTTGATCTCAATCCTCCAAATCATGTCTCTGTGAGGTTCCCGGGAGGAGTTTATTAGATAGAACATGTTAGCTCTCCCATGCCCTGCCAGGCATGGTTCCTCGTGGGTACCGAACAACCTCGCTCACGATATAGTGTAAGACAAAGTATGTGATAAAATACATTATGTTTCATATTACACACTATCATCATTCGAGTGACTTTGATCTTTGAGTTAAATTCTCCAAGTCACGTATGTGGAGGATCTTCGAGGGAACTCCCTCAGGTAATCTTTATCTTCCTTGTTTGTCTATTAAGCATCGGATTAACTAAGTTGATCGTCCTTTGGTGGGGACTCCCCCTATATTTTCCCCTTCGCCGAGACATTTGTTTATTGCAAGAAGAAATATATATATACGAAACCATTTGTTGTCTTTCAATCATTTTATGCAAAAAGAGTAAACAATACCCATGGGCGTATAATTACTATAAACAATAAGTTACTATTAAAAGAAAAGCTATATCTTATCGTGTCTTTCGAATGTCTTCACCTCTTCAAATGCCTTGTAATATTTATGCTAGCACCTTTTTCTTTAATGGGACTTCATATTTGTGGGTGCCAGGTACCTTGGGGATAGTGAAGGGATTTATTTTAATTTCCCCCAAAGCTCTTCATCTTCCCCCAAGTTCGAAAAGACTCTAACACGTCTCATTTAATGGGTTTTCGCTTGTGCTTTTGTATGTGACACGTGGCGATGTTAGGGTAAGCGCATTTTCCTCACATGAGATTATCAGTGCGTCACTTCCCGAAGGGTAATCAATACAACCCCTGAATCCTACCTCCACATGCACGTACTGGCCACCCTAGCTGATTTGATCTTCGTTAAATTTCCCAAAGCCTTGATATTTTTCACCCGTTGGGGTTTGTGTTGCCATCATAAAAGAGATATACTTTCATATCCAACTTTCACCCATGGATTTTCATTTATTAAGTGAGCGTGTGTTTGTGAGATGAGATATTCAGTTCTTTACCTTCTACCCCTTTCTTTTAACCTATTCTCCTTTATTTCTCCCATTGCACCTATTGTTAAAATGACTCCATCTGCTAGGGGTCTTTCCCCCGTACTCAGGTGTTCCAGAACCAATGGGCGCGCGGCGCACCCCATACTTTGGTGAACTCGATCGTTTTTGGTCGGCGATAAAAAATTTCCCTGGTGAACTAGTGCCAGTGGAACAGGTGAGGTTGCTGATGGAAGAAAGTTACGATACTGAAGACTTCGCATATATCCCCACTTCCACTAGAGGTGTGCAAAGAAATTGGCAACCCGAAGAACAAAACCAAACCGACCTTCCTAGGTTGGGTTGGTTCGGGTTTTTTTCTCCATTGGTTGGTTTTGGTTCCAAAAAATTAAGAACCGAAGTGTTTGGTTCTATTCTCAATTTTATACCTGAACCAAACTAAACCGAACCGAGAACCAAACCATTGGAACTGAACCGAAGAACCAAACCAAAGAATAGACCCCAAGAACCAACCCAAGAATCGACCCATAAATCTGAACCATTAACTATAACCATTAACCATAACCATGAACTAACCCGAGAACCAGAACCATTAACGAGAACTGCGAACCAAAACTATGAATCAGAACCACAAACTAGGATCATGAACCAAAACCAAAAACCAAAACCAATAACTAGAACCGTGAATCGAACCGAACCAAACCGAGAACTGATGGTTCGATTCGGTTCGAAATTGACTAATTTTGATTATGCTTCTGTTTCTAAAACTACGGAACCAACCAATTTCAGTTCTGGTTCGGGTTCCGTAGTGGAATCGAACCATATGCACCCCTAGCTTCCTCTGTTACTAGGTTTCATATTGAGCGCGGTGACTATTCATTTTTTAAGGTGGAGTTTGAGTCCTCCTCCGGCACCTGTGAAGGTTTGGGTCCTTGGACTGATTATATACACTCCAAGTATCCTGTGCAACTAGCTCTGATTGGTTTATCATATACGAGTTGGTTGGGTGATCTCACCCTTATGAAGAATAACGCCACTCTCCAGTTGCTTGTATCTCGCTGGAGTCATAACTCGCACACTTTTGTGACCTTTTGGGGTGAGTTTACCATCACCCTTGAGGATGTTTGTGAGCTGTTGGGTTTGGAGGGGGCAGGTTTTAGTACTTTCTTCGAGGAGTCCATTTTCGATAAATAAAAGGCTTTACGGGTGGATTTGGAGGCGGTCGTGAAAGATTTTATGGTAACATACAACAAATGTACTTGCTCGAAAGTGATTAGGTATTTTTATTTTATTGAGGACAAAGTTGTGATTAAGGCGCACGAGGCACCCTTGCGGGAAGCAAGTTTCGAACAACCATCATCTGGAAAGGGGTTTAACTCCCAAATTGAGCTTGAGGTATACATGTGGATTGTGATATCGAGGATCTTTCTCCAAAGCAAGCCCCACGATTGCCCCAGAAAGGACCTGATCAATATGGTCGTTCGCATGACCAATGGTGTAAAACTACCCCTTGCTGCTATTACTCTTGGTTCGCTATATACTTAGATGGATCGAGTACAAGATGACTCATCTAGGAGCATTAATAGGTTTGATGTCTGCAATTATGTGAACCATGTGTTATTGACAGCATTTTTAGATTCCCACTTTCCAGATTATGCCCCGACTAGTAGCTATCCAAGCTCTTAGCCCATCAGAGTCCATCGAGTTTGCTGTTGGAATCAAAAGATATCCAACAAACCACTTGTGTTTTTAATTGACAGAGTTGAAAGTTTTGTACCTCATCCCTACGTTGGGGTAGACCAGTTTTTCTCGAATCAGTTCTTCACAGAAGAGGAGCGCCCCATCGTTCCTATCGATGAAACGCTGACTATAAACTTTCCCTCCAACGATGGTCCCCTATTGTTAATTCTATCTTACTTTCCTTCTTACACATAATGGTCCTCTTTTTACTCTATTTATAGTCTACATTGTGTAGCCATGCAGTTTGGCTATAATCAGGGAAATCCCATGCTAAACTATTTTACCCTCGAGAAGCCCACCAACTTTTCATTTGCATGTTCCAACTACATCACCTCAGTCGTTGCTAATATTTTCATGAATTACCCAACCAACCCTGTTATCCCAAGTAAGGGAGGTTGAGGGGATAGGTCAGTGATATATCTGACAGTATTTTGGCAGAATCAACTTGGTCGCTTTCAGAGAAAAATTCTCAAGGAGCCTCGATTTCCTAAGGTTGAAAAGTCAAATTTCCCTCAATGTTCCCTCTCAGCACCACCAACAGTTATGTTCCCTTCAAGTTGCCTCCACTTGCCCCTGTGGATCAAGTTGTGGTTAAGAGGAAGAAAGTGACCCAATCTTCTCTCCCGATCGAAGCAGTTGTTGTTGCCCCTGGTCTTTCAAGGCCAGTCGAAGAGGGTGATACTTCCCATATTGCTTCGACCGGAGTAGTTGTGAGGGACACTAGAAAGGCCCCAACAAAGAACCTCGAGGTTAACCAACAAGTCTTACTCCCCCAAACTCCAGGTCCTAAGATTACCTAAGAAGTTAACTTGATGTTCGATTAACTCAGGCAGGCTTGGGATAATTTTAGTAAGGAGGATAGGGACTTCATGTCGGCCTATATGAACTCTCGTAATTTCTCGTATGCTCCTCGTCCTGCCAAAGATAGAAAGAAGAGGAATTTGATTAGCCCCATTAAAATTATGTTGGAGGAATCAGGTGAGGCGAGCGAGGAAGAGCAGTCTGATAGATATGCATTTATTGGTGAAGGTGATTATGATGATGATGATGAGGAAATAGAGGAGGAGGAAGAAGATGAAGAGGAGGAAGAAAAGGAAGAGTCTGTTCTTGTTCGGAGACGCAGGTTGAGAATGGTTTCTCCTTCTAAGCCTGCTTCACCTCCTCAAGAATATGAAGTTTTAGAGAACATTTGGATGAAGTTTTGGAAGAAAGATAGGTATGTATGCTATTCTACTTCTAAGTATCTAACTCTTCTTCTTTTACCTCATGATGATGACTCGTATTTATTCCAACTTTTCTTTTCATATTGGTGCGCGAGGTAGTGCGCTCGATAGTGTTGAAGAAAGTGATCTTTTGGAAAAGTCAGTCGAAGTTTCACCTACTTCGAAGGAGGTTGTGCAGAAGGAGATAGTTGATCCTACAACCTCGCAAGTAATTACAAATTTCCCCCTAGGGGTAGATACTTCTGTTAATTCTATCGAATCCAGAAGTGGCTATTTGCCTAACTCAAATTTTGTGCGCGACAAGCTGGTCTCGAGGTAGGTGCTCCTGCTACAAGAGTTGTTGAATATCTGCTTAAGTCCCCCTATTGTTATTCCATTATCCTTGGTAAGCGTTTCCTCTTAATATTTCTGAGCTCTTTATGCCTTTGTTTTATTATTCTTAATTTCTCTCCATTGTGCTTCACAGGTTTCTTTACCTGAACCCACTGCTCCATTGATCCCCCCCCCCCCCATTCAATGACCAGGTTCTTGTAACACTTTTTGGTCCCTCAATCCTCAATCAGGAGGGAGTCAAAGTTGCTACTGTAGGTCAAGGAGAAAGGAGACGAGAGGAGGTTGCCAAAGTAGGAGGTGGTATTGTTACCCTCCCAGAACAACATCCTTTGGAGACACATGGTTTATTGCATGAGGAAGATGATGTGATACAGATGGATACCCGATAATTTGCTGATGATCGGTAGCCAGAGGTATGATTTTATTTTGTGTGACTCCTGCATTTAAACATTATTAGTTTTGCCAATTCATAGTAATATTAAAATTAAAATCTCCCATAATCGAGGGTCGGGCGGGCCAAGTCATTTTAGACTTAAAATCTCCCATAACCGAGGGTCAGGCGGGCCAAGTCATATTGGACTTAAATCTCCCATAAATGAGGGTCAGGCGGGCTAAGTCATATTTCTCTTCAAAATCTCCCATAATCGAGGGTCAGGTGGGCTAAGTTATATTGGAATTAAAATCTCCCATCACCGAGGGTCAGGCGGGCCAAGTCATATTAGTCTTTAAAATCTCCCATAATCGAGGGTCAGGTGGTCCAAGTCATACTGGACTTAAAATCTCCCATAACCGAGGGTCAGACGGGCCAAGTCATATTGGTCTTTAAATTTATGCTTGCGATCTAGTTTGGATATTTGTCTCCTAACTTGATAATTTGTTGTATTTTAGGTAGAGGTTGAGCAACCTATAACGCGTGACTCGGGAGTTGAGGGTGTCTCTCATAAAATTGTGATGGTGAGGACTTTGGCTGAATTGGCCTCAATGGGCGAGGCTCCTAGTGCGCGGGTTTGAACCATGGGTTCAAGTGTTGGTGGGATGCACGAGGTAGTTGCTTTCAGAGCCCAAGATAGTGATAGTGCTTCACACACTATACTTAACTCCATGAGCGATAGCATATTTAGTGTGCATCTGCCTAAGGTAGCCCCCGAAGTAGTTGTAAGACAGACCTTGACCAATTCCCCCATATATTGACTGAAGGCCTCCATGTGCTGATTGAGAAACTTTTAGCTAGATTTCCTTCAACTTTTACTACTCGTGGCCTTCAACCTATATCTGGGATGATGGCTTGCCGATTACTTAGGCTCGCCACCATTTTAGAGAAAATCCTCAATACTCCTCAGGAGTCTCTCAGTTTTGATGTAATTAAGACGTTGTTGGGGAAGGTTAACTTGCTTATTAGTGATGGGCTCTCACTGGCTTAGTTAGTGAGACTGCTAGACGATTTTAAGAATGCGTACCTACTTGCTCTTTATCATCAGTTGTAGAGCTCTCATCGCTCTTAAGTATCCATCTCGGAGGAGCTTGTAGACTTGGAGACCGAACTAGTTATGTCCAAGTAGGAAGTGCAGGAAGCGCGTGAGGTAGTTACTCGAGCAGAAGCTGAGTTTCTTGAAAAGGAGAAGAATCTGGAGAATGTTCAGCAAAGGAGGGAGCTTCGTTAAAAGGATCTGGCTGATCTAATTTCTGACCAAAGTAGCGTTGAGCAGATTCTTCCTTAGCACCATCATCGTCTTCTTGGCTCAGCCAACCTTCGCTTTATCATGGATGCCCCTTAGCGGCCTTTGTTTAGTTTATCCTTTTAAATGTCCACCACTTTGTTATTTTTGGACCTCCTTGGCATGTGATCACAATTCTTATTTATTTAAATAAACTTTATGGCATTATGTTCTTCTTCTTTTCTATCTTGTTTGAATATTGGCTGATCTATTACATTAATGTAAGTCACACTATGCAACATAAGGAAAAATAAATAACACAAAAGAATAGTAAGTCAACATCTTTAAAGCAAATATCACTTTATACCATGTTAAGCAAGTAGTCCCCATCACTTGTGAGGGACATCCCACCCCCCGAATAAGTATTAGCAAAACATACTAAAGCAGAGCATTGTTTTGGCAAAACATACATTCAAACATGATAGATTTTCAACCAATTATTATTAGTTTGAAGGTAACATCATCTTCCACTTTAGATATCTCGTAGTAGATTGAATTATAAGCTGCTCGAATGATGTAGGGTCCCTCCCAGTTGGCTTCAAATTTTGGAATTGATAAACCCCTTATGTGCCTTGTGCATACTTTTAGGACTAGGTCCCCTTCTTTGAATTTCCCTGACCTCACCATTTGGTCATAGGATCAAGACAACTATTTTTTATACATCTCAAAATGCTTCGCAGCGTTGTCCCTATGCTCTTCTAGTTCTTAGTGTTGCACGTGTCAGCTATGAGGGAGCATAGCACTTCGTAAATTATAGCGGACAGAAGGTACCTCGAGCTTATTTAGCAAAACAACTTCTGCCCAAAAGACCAAGAAAAATGGAGTATACCCCATCGATTTCCTATTTTTCGTTCGATAGGCCCATAGTACATCGGGGATTTTATCATCCTATATGCCCGAAAAATCCTCTAACAATTTTGCCAAGATATTCACCAAAGTCTTATTAGTGTCTTCTTTCTGTCCGTTACACATCGAGTACAAAACTGTCGACTTATGGTGGATCATAGAGTACTTATCTGTTAGGAGGCTCACTTCATTATTCACGAAAGTGGTTCCATTATCTGATAGGAACACCTTCTTGATGCCAAATCGGTAAATGATGTATTCTTTCATGAATCGAGCCACTACCCCTGTCGCAGCCCTTTTGAGTGGTATTTCCTCTGCCCACTTGGTTAAACATTCAATGGCGACCAGTATCCAAATATTTCCTCTCGCAGAAGGGTTTATTGCCCCTATCAGATCGAACGGCCATGTGTGAAATAGAAAAGTCATAGAGATGGAATGCAAATCTACTGACGGAGCGTGGATCATATTCTTATGCAGTTGATAAGCTTTGCACTTACAAACTAACTCTGTTGAGTCTTTCTCCATTGAAGGCCAATAGTACCCTAAGGTCCTAAGTTGATCGTAGAGTTTAGCTCCTCTGATGTGTCCTGGCTCGTGGGATTATTTTAGTACTTTTTCAGCTTCTTATCCCCTGATGCACCTTAGAGACATGTCATGATAGCCTTGTCGATATAGTTGTCCTTCTTGGACAAATTACCCAGGTGCTAATTTTTTCACCCTCGTAGCATCTTCTTTGTTTCTTGGCATTACCCCATCTACCAGCAGGTCCATGTACGGTTGTTTCGAGTCTTGGGTTGATCGATGAAGTTGCATTTTTTTGCCCGGTAAAATAAGAGGTATTTGTCACAATATCTTTGTATAATTGCAGAGTTTTGCCTCATCAAAGGCCAAAAATACCCTACCCTTTGGACTTTTCAATACAAGGGGACCTTAATGGTCTCACAACTGTCTCTATGAATCTTGACAGTCTTTTCTTGGCTTTTTTGGGGTCTACACATCTGGATAACCAGCCTTCTTTATTTTTGTAATATAGGTTGCCCCTAGTAACGAAGTACTGTTCTAGGTTTACTAGGCTCAGTGGACCTTCACCTTTTTCCAATTGTTTTTTAACTTCACCTCTCCAATCATCCTTATCAAATGTGGGCAACATCTCCAACACCGTCGAGGGAGCTGCCCTCTTTGTGATTTAGATAACTGTCGACTCCCCCTTAAAGGTAATCTTTTGAACAATGGTAGCATAATCGTCGGCATGCCGATTCATTGTTAAAGGATGTCTTTTCATTTTTACCACTTCGAATAACCCTGGTAACCATTATATGACTGTTCGGTAGGGTGCCAGGATCATGTGCTTCAAAGCAAAATCACCTGTCACCTGTTTCACTGCTAAGTTGGAGTCCCCTTTTATTGTTAGGACTTAGATATCCCTTATGAGGGCCTTGAGCAACCCCAAGACCAGCGCTTCATATTCAACTTCGTTGTTCGAACATTCGAATTCCATCTTGAAGGATAATCGAATACTTCACCATTCTTTCTCAGGATGACCCTAGATCCCCCTTTCTTTTCAGTCGAGGAGCCATCGAACACCATACTCCACTCATCCAGGTTGGATCCTACAAAGTTAGCCTAAAGATCATCACCCGTAAGCTCCTCGATGGCTAGCTCGAATGTTCGAGATGGGAAAATAAACAGTAGATCTGCATAAACCTAACTCTTATTAGCTCGAGAGACTATGAATTTAAGATCATACTCCGAGAGGATTAGGAACCATCGGGATGCCCTGCCTATTAATACAGTTATAGCAAGCAAAAACTTTATAGGATCACACCTAGTGACAATATGGACTGTGAATCATAGTAAGTAGTGCCTAAGCTTTTCTGCAACAGTGCCTCTCAATGCTAGTATATCTGGCCTCTGGCCCATGTATGATTATACTCAAATAATAAACATGTTTTTCTACACCATTCCACTCCGAGGCCAATAACGCCCCAATTGATCGTTCGGTATATGTAAGATATAGACATGAAGGGATACCTACTTTCGGGGGAATCACTGTCTAAGGGGAAGTAAGGAGCATTTTTAACTTGTCCATAGCATCCTGGTGCATTGGTTCCCATGCGAACTTAATGCCCTTTCTCAGTAACTCCATCAGCGGGTGTGTTACCTCGGCCAGCCTTAGAACAAACCTCCTTAAGTATGAGACTTTTCCTAGGAAACTCTTCTACTCTTTTACTGACTTCGGTCTTGGCATATCGAGAATGGCCCGACATTTGTTCCAAGTCAATCTGAACTCCTTGCCGGTTTACCACAAACCCCAGGAACTTCCCACTTATTACCTGATTAGTATCGAATATTGCATTTAATTACCCTCGAACTTATGCATTTTAGCCCACTCGGATACTTTAATGCCTATAATTATGCTTGTTAACCAGACAACCTACGTTTTATGTGCTAACATGTTATTTCAGGTATAATTGAGCTGTTATAGGTATTAATGTTCTTAGTATGAAGTTTGGGCGCATTCCCGTAAAGTTTGACCGCGATTCGCACGTTCAGGGGCCAAATAGTAATTTCACACTTCGAGATTTTTGCCTGAAGAATTCATGAAAGTTGTAGCCCTCGGCGTAATATTCGTGTGACCGCGAACGGTGCTCGAATCGGAGTCCGAACGAATTAAACATGGACCTTTAATCGGGGAAGAATATAAGACTTTATTTATTATTATTTTATTATTATTATCTTAACAATTCTAATAATACCCTCCATGTCCCTTTCTCTTTGTTTTTGCAGCAAACTCACTTTGAAGATGGCGATTTTGGTTCCATGCTCGGAATTTGCTCAGGTTTTGGGTTCGTCTCAAATTGAGGACATTGGTCCAAAATTGGAGCGTGATTATTGACCACACTCGCAAATAGGTCTCTTTGGCCATTTTTTGGAGCTTTGGTTTCATGGCTTAGGCCATTAATGGAGGTTTTTGGACATGGAAGTGGGTCTTGTTTTTTATGGAGGTTTTTGGCCAAAAATGTAACAACTTTTGGGTCACGGCTCAATAGCAATTTTGCAGGTCTCGGTGTGGGTCTCCATTACCAAAATTGGTGTGGGTTATTGTCACTTTTTGCAGCGGGTTCCATACATATGACAGGGAGTGATGTGGTTTTTTCACCATGGAATGGTCTTCGGTTTTGTGTTGTGCGAAGAATTTTGGTGGTCTGCGAGTTGGTCACGAGAACTGTCGTCGCCAGTCGACCGACCAATACTCGCGGTTGACCGGGTTTAGACATTTTGGCATGGATCGATACCAGTGTGCCACTCCCATTCTCCCGGTCGATCGGTCAGAGGCCCCAGTCGACCAGGGTTCCTTCGATATTTTTACTGCTACTTTCCTTTTTCTATTTTTTTATTTTTTTTTTCCTTTTTCTTTTGTTTCTTATTACGAGACTTATCTTCTTTTCTATTTCCTTTTCTTTTATTTTGTTTCCTTATTTGTAACTTACTATAAATACACCCTTTGGTGTATTTTGTAAGCATCTTATTTTTTATTTCCTTTTGTCTCTTTAGACTTAAGTTAGAGATAATTTTGGGGTTTATTTGTGGAGACACCCCTCTCCTCCATTTACTTGGTGGTTTGACACCCATTAATGTAAGTGGACACTATTCATTGTCTTTAATCTTCTTTATTGCTTTATGCCCTAGCTTTAATTCACTTGTTCCATGCTTTATTTATTAATTCTTGCCTAGATTAATTATGTAGTTAATTTAATTAGTGTTAATTTAATTAGTTATATTAATTCCTTAGTTGATTTTATTTATGTCATTAATTATGTGTAGTGGATAATTTAGTCTAAGTTGTGTCGGATTGAACTCACTTCGGGTTACTTTGCTTTGGTTATGGAGTTTTATGTGTTTATTTCGAATGGATTATCCTAGTTATTGCTCCTAGGAGATTTAACGGGGTATACCATATACTCCCCGTATTTACGACTTTGTGTCCGTAATTTTTGGGGTATTTGTTGACGCCAAAATCTTATTAGACTTTTATGCGAATTTAGAGGTGTGATAACTTTGGGTTTAATTAACTGTTGAAACGAGGCTCAATCTTAATAAATCGTTGACCTATGTAACCATTTTATACTAATTAACTCGGGTGAGGGATATTCGACGCAACCTATAGTTTTTGTTCATTTTATTAATTATGTTTAAATACACTTATGCCTAGTTTATCTTTTCTTTCTTTTTAGTTAAAAAATACCCTTTACACTTTTATTTAGAAGTATTAAACCACTTAAATTCTAACAACTCGCCTCGGTGGATTTTTGATACTCGGACTTGGGCGCTATACTCCATTTTTTTGTGTAGTCATAAGTTTAGGTTTTTGTATTAAGGTGGTGAATAAAAAACCACGATCGATATTTTGACACGTGCTAATTTTCGCCCTTAGTGAAAATGGGGCCATTGCCGGGGATGATTTGCTTTGAATCTTAATTGGTTTAGTGCTTTGATCGAGACAACTTGCCTAATCAAAATGGCGCCGTTACTGGGGACTTGATGTTTTAGAATTTGTTTGATTTAGTATGTCGTAGTATTTTTTTTCTATTTGTATTTTTTTGCTAACCTTTTTGTTGGACTTATACATTTAAGCACTAAGAAACGCTTGAATTTTTCGCGTGCGCATCACTTTGTGGAATTCTCCACTTCGAGCCATTTTCAGGGTAAACATGTCTTATTCCAATCCTTTCGGTAATCATTATGATAATTCTCAAAATCTCCGTAAACCTATGACTTTTGGTCAATATTTAGAGTCCCAAAAAAATTACAAATTCAAAAATGACTTTGGGTGAGTATTACAAAATTCGAGCTTTGGAGTGCGTGTATTTTAAGGATGATGATAATGATTTTGGGCGTATAATTCCTTATAATAAGAAATTTGAAACGAATTGGAATAGCTTTCAAAATTCTTATAAATATAGTTTCGATAATAATTTTTAAACTTCTCATTTCCAAGAATCAGCACCTCGGCCTATGACTTTCGGCGAGGGTTTGCTCATGCTTGAGAATGAGAGGTATGAAGACCGTTATCAAGAAGAAAATCATTTGTGGGAACATGAATTGGATTTATTATTTGAATTTGACGATGATTTTTCTTCCGAGACTTTTGAAGAATGTTTTTAACCAAATGAGGAATTGATGCCTTGTTAGGAACAAACCATCCTTCAAGCCCATATTATTGTTGAGGATGAAATGGATGTAGTATCCATTTGCAATGAAATGATTTCATCTTTGGAACCTAAAGAATAATATTTCATTGAAAATGATTTTATTTCCTTTGAAACTCAATCTTCAAGCGATGATGACTCATCTCTTGAGTTTGAATTTCTTTCCTCCCCCTTTTCATTCTCCGTTATCACACGATCACAAGTACCCGATGAATCGGTGCCGAACATTAAAACGTTTAACCCTTTCACCGGCGAGGAGTACTTACTCGAGTTGCTTTCCATGAAGGAATCTTTGCCTCCTTGTGCTCCCCTCCCATCCCAATTTCAAAATACTTGGGAGAAAATTCAGTTTTTTTTGGACCTCTCGTATTTTTGTTACCCGTTTTATCCAAATCCCCCATCATCCCCCAAAAACTTTTAATTCGCGATGGTTTATTTCTTCCGCCTTACACATGACTTCCGTTATTCAAGTGAGGGTACACCGGTTATCCTCCAAATTCAAATTGTAGTTTGGTTGGACCCTCAAAAAATTCAAATTCCAGTGTATAGGTAATTAGAATTCAAATTGCAGGTTGTAAATAGTTAGTTGTTATTTTCTTTATTTTTCTTCTTTATTCGTACTTATACTCTAGTGTAATTAGTTAAAAGTTTTATTCATTCTTTTTGTTATGCTTTGGTACTCACATGTTTTGTAGAATCTTTGGACTCGTACTTTACGGATATCGCTCTATTGTGGGTAATATTGCTATTTTCCTCTCTTTAACTTATTTCTTAATTTAGATTGAAGATAATGTCAGGTTTTAAGTTGGGGGTGTGGGATATTCTATCCATTCATTGGTAGTTTCTTTGATTTGATTACATGTTATTTCCAAGCGTGCTTTTCTTGTAAAAATTAAAAATTTCAAAAATATATATATATTTTTTCCCTTTAGTGGACATTTTGCCCTTGTTTCCGATGATAAATTTTAATAATTGCCCGATACAATAGACAACTCAATGATACATGCTCTCGATTTTAGAAGTTATTAGACTTTAGTCCTCAAATCTTTGATATTATAAAAACTTCATGAATTAAACTTTATCCCATGAGCACATGCGTTTTTATTGTTCAATTGATTTGGTTTAAGATTTTTACAACTCGGTAATGTTTTGTTGCATTGTATATGCTTACACCGAGTAATCTTTGTATCTTTCGTCGTTTGTGAGTGTATACACTATTCTTTCCTCATTTAAAACACTGAATTCATTGGTAATATCTCTATTATTTCATTTATCATTCATTAATTGAGTTTATATCTTGAAATGTATTACTTGAGCATGATTTTCAAAGTTTGTTTTGACTCAAGAATTGCATAAACTTTAGGAAATGATCATATGCCATCTTTGTTATATCACCCATATTGACCTTGACCTCACCTTAAATGTTTTCCATCGTCAACCCCTTTGAGCCTTAATATAGCCTTTATTTTCATTACCCCAAAATCCCATAACCAACTCCACATTGAAGTTATAAACCATATATACACTTACATACCTTTGTTTGGAATATTACTTGGGATTGAATTACTTTCTTGCTATGTGGTTGCAATTTAGGCATGCAAGAGTGAGAAAAGTAAAGAAAAGAAAGAAGTGAAAATGGGAAAGTAGAAAACAAAAGAAAACAAAAGAGAAAAAGATAGAAAAAGAACAAAAGAAAACAAAAGAAAAAGTGAGAAAAAAAAAGAAGAAAAGAAAGAGAAATTTGTATATGTTGTATATAGTTCAATACGCTTTGATTACTCTCCAATTGTTATACCTAATGCTTGATTGTGGATCTTGCTTTTCATTTTTGATATTGCTCGCATTCTTCACATTATTCCAAGTTTTTATTCCGAACACTTTGAATCCGTACATATATCATTTATTTTTTACCCCAGCCTAACCTATATTACAACCCTATACAAGTCCTATATGATCTTAGGGTGCATTTAATTTAAAAGTTGAAATAGTTTTGATAATCTGTGAAAGTGCATTTTGCCTCCTTTAATGAGCGGTATCTTTCATTGAGATTATAACTTTTCATTTTATATATAGCTTTCTTCATTTGTGACATGTGCGCGGCCTAGTTTTCATTTACATTTACTCTTTATGCCTGCATGTTCCGTGTGTTAACTCTCTGTTTTGAGTGAATCACTTGATGAGTGTAATGCCCGTGAGGATTGACTATTCATGCTTAATGCTTATCCGGTTTATATAAGTTTTTTCCAAATCACACTTTGCATGTACTCGCTCCCCTCCCACATTTTAAGGTTTCAATTTAACAAAGATCATTCTATAATGTTAATAATACGGACTTTTGTGTGAATTCTTCATTGTGCTAATAATGTGTTTGAAATCTTTTTCGTATTGCTGGGCTTGTCGCATGTTGATTAGGCATATTTTGAGGAAACCATATGATGTTTGTGGGTTTCATCCCTGAAAACCCTCACGAGACGACACTCGTCCACTAGGGTAACGTAGGGTTTAACGACTTATTGCATACGATAAATGCAATCGTTTGCACCGCAAAAATGGCCTTATCTTTTTTATCTTTTTATCGCTTTTGTATATATCTTATGTCTTGAGATTTTTCTTATATTTCTTCTTGCTTTGAATTTCATTACTAGGGACTAGCAATGTGTAAGTTAGGGGGTATGATTAGTATCGAATATTGCGTTTAATTACCCTCGAACTTATGCATTTTAGCCCACTCGGGTATTTTAATGCCTATAATTATGCTCGTTAATCAGAAAACCTCCGTTTTACATGCTAACATGTTATTTGAGGTATAATTGAGCTGTTATAGGTATTAAAGTGCTTAGTATGAAGTTTGGGCGCGTTCCGGTAAAGTTCCACCGTGATTTGCACATTCAGGGGCAAAATAGTAATTTCACACTTCGGGAATTTTGCCCAAAGTATTCACGAAAGTTGTAGCCCTCGGGCCAAGCTTCACGTGGTCGAGAAAGATGCTTGAATCGGAGTCGGAACGAATTAAACACGGACCTTTAATCGGGAAAGAAATATAAGACTTTATTTATTATTATTTTATTATTATATTAACAATTCTAATAATACCCTCCATGTCCCTTTCTCTATGTTTTTGCAACAAACTCACTTTGAAGATGGAGATTTTGGTTCCATGCTCAGGTTTCGGGTTCGTCTCAAATTGAGGACTTTGGTCCGAAATTGGAGCGTGATTATTGACCACACACGCAAATGGGTCTCTTTGGCCATTTTGGAGCTTTGGTTTCATAGCTTAGGCCATTAATGAAGGCTTTTGGACATGGAAGTGGGTCTTATTTTTTATGGAGGTTTTTGGCCAAAAATGGATCAACTCTTGGGTCTCGGCTTAATAGCAATTTTGTAGGTCTCGGTTTGGGTCTCCATCACCAAAATTGGTGTGGGTTTTTATCACTTTTTGCAGCGGGTTCCATACATATGATAGTCATCTATGTGTATTTTCTACCATGGAATGGTCTTTGGTTTTGTGTTGTGTGAAGGATTATGGTGGGCTGCGAGTTGGTCGCGAGAACTGCCGTCGCCGGTCGACCTGCCAATACTCGCGGTTGACTGGGTTTTGACATTTTGGCTTGGATCGATACCAGTGTGCCACTCTCATTCTCGTGGTCGACCAGCCTGAGGCCCCGGTCGACCGGTGTTCTATTTCCTTCGATATTTTTACTGATAATTTCCTTTTTTCCATTTTTCTTTTTTTTTTCTTTTTTCTTTTGTTTCTTATTAGGAGACTTATCTTCTTTTCTATTTATTTTTCTTTTATTTTGTTTCCTTATTTGTAACCTACTATAAATACACCCTTTGGTGTAGTTTTGTAAGAATCTTATTTTTTAGTTCCTTTTCTCTCTTTAGACCTAGGTTAGAGCTAATTTTGGGGTTTATTTGTGGAGACACCCCTCTCCTCCATTTTCTTGGTGGTTTGACACCCATTGATGTAAGTGTACACTATTCATTATCTTCTATCTTCTTTATTGCTTTGTTCCCTAGCTTTAGTTCACGTATTCCATGCTTTATTTATCATTTCTTGCCTAGATTAATTGTGTAGTTAATTTAATTAGTCATCTTAATTCCTTAGTTTATTTTTTATGTCATTAATTATGTGTGGTAGATAATTTAGTCTAGGTTGTGTCGGATTGAACTCACTTCGGGCTGACGGGTTGCTTTTCTTTAGTGTTGGAGTTTTACGTGTTTATTTCGAGTGGGTTATCCTAATTATTACGCCTAGGAGATTTAATGGGGTATATAATGTACTCCCCGTATTTACGTCCTTGTGCGCATAATTTTCGGGGTATTTGTTGACGCCAGGTTTAATTAACTGTCGAAACGAGACTCAATCTTAATGACTCGTCAACCCATGTAACCATTTTATACTAATTAACTCGGGTAAGGGATATTCGACACAACCTATAGTTTTTATATATTTTATTAATTTAGTTTAAATACACTTATGTTCAGTTTATCTTTTCTTTCTTTTTAGTTAAGAAAATACCTTTTACACTTTTATTTAGAAGTATTAAACCAATTAAATTCTAACAACTCGTCTATGTGGATTTTCGATACCCGCACTTGGCCTCTATACTCCATTTTTAGTGTAGTCATAAGTTTAGGTTTTTGTATTTAGGCGGTGAACAGAAAACAACGATCGGCATTCTGACACACGCTACTTTTCACCCTTAATCATTACCCCAAACACACATTTGAGGGGGTTCATCTTCAGCATGTATTTCCTGCATCGGGTGAACACCCTCCTTAAGTCGTCTAAATGAGACCCCTCTTTTTTGGACTTGATCCCCAGATCTTCGATGTAAAATTCCATGATGTTGTGGAAGAGATCATGGAAAATATCCATCATTGTTCTTTGGTAAGTGGCTCGCGCATTCTTCAATCCAAAGGGCATAACCGTGTACATGAAATTACCCAAAGGCGTTTGGAAAGAAGTCTTCTCTGCATTAGCTGGATCCATCTTTATCTGGTTATGTCCTACATAGCCATCCATAAAAGTGTACATCTCATGGCCTGCTGTTGTATAGATCAATATATCTATGGAAGGGAGTTGGAACTCATATTTTGGGCACGCTCGATTCAGGTCCTTGAAATCTACGTAGATTCTGATCTGGCGCATGTCCTTCTTTCCCATAGGTACAATGCTAGAAAGCCAAATTGGGTGATGGATTAGAACTATGAAGTTAGCTATAAGTAACCTTTACACTTCCCCTTTGATCTCCAGGTTCAAATCTCCTTTGTACTTTCGGGTGGCCTGCTTTATCGGGATAGCTGACGGTAAAACATTCAACTTGTGATAACTGACCCCCTTTTCCACCCCGGGCATCACGATATACTTCAATGTGAAGACATCTTTTAACTCTAGAAGAAACTTGATCAACTCCTCACGAGGAGCCCCTTATAGGTCCTTTGAGATAAAGATAGGGTTAGGATCATCACCTTATATGGCCAAGTCTTTTTACCCCAACTCCTGGACTTGCGGCCTGGGTATGTCCTTCATGTACTCAGGTTACTCTTCTATTTCCTGTATAAACTCCTGGACCCCAAACACAAATCTTCGTTTTCCCCCAGGAAACATTCGTAAATTTGGTCAGCCTCATCGTCTAGACCTTACAGCTGCCCGCTCACACCTTTATAACTTGTATATAATTCTGCCATTGGGCAAAACTATCATCTTGCACTGTCGAGAGGCCTCTTCTTTTTAAGGCCTCTTCTGGATATTCTCATCCAACTCCCCCGCCGTATGCTTGCAGAGGATTCTTTGAGTCCGTACTTGGTGTTTGATTGGGTCAATGCGTGGTGTCATTCGATCTCTCAGCTTCCTCAAGAGACTAGGGGGCCTTACTGCATTAAGATCACGCTCTTATTTGTAGGCCACCATGGTTTGAGCGGGTTCTCACACCCTCTCTCGATTGGTGGGGACCCTTGTTCCCCCAGTATACCTTGCTACCGTCATGGCTTTTTCTATCAGTTCTGTGCAGAAGGCAGTGTTTACCAGATGCACTTCCTCCTTTGTAAAAGGCTTCTTGGAAGATCGAATCACCACCTCCTTGCCATTTACGTTTACCTTGGCACATTAATGATAGGTGGAGGGTACTAACCCATGGTTGTGCATCCATACCGTGCCAACTAATAGTTGGTATGATGGCTCGCAATCCATGATATGAAGTTTAATGTGGGAGGTGATATTCCCCATGGTGATTCCCACACTAACATACCCCACAAATTTAGACGACTGATTATCATACCCCGAGATTGCCAATGAATATGGCGCTATCCTTGTCTCAAATAAGCCAGTGGCATAAAAGGGTCCGATAGGCATTATGTTGATGGATGCTCCTCCATCCAACAGAACATGAGAGAAAACACAATCATTCACAGATGCTGTAACGTACAGAGGTCTGTTGTGGGGGTACCTAATCGATCTGTCTGCCTCTAAAAAAGTAACTTCTGAGAGATACCTTTTTACGAGATTGTCCATGGCCCCCCTCCATTTTAGGTGTGGCATCATATTCTTCTTTTATATTTCCAATATGGATCGCGTAACCTCTAGACGTGAGGGATCGAGGAGACCCACGTAATCGAAGAACCAACTAAACTTTTGCGAGAAGGCTACTGCCTCACATTCGATCCAGGGGTCTGTTTTATCCTCTTTAAGCTCATAGACTTCTTCTATATCTCTGTAGGCAACCTCATCGTAGGCTATTACTACATTTATCATTTTTAGGGAGCAGTCTCCCATCTACCTACTAAGTCCCTCGATGGAGTCATACTCTTCTCTTTCTCGTTCATTTCCTTTCTCTTCCTCATCCTCCAATTGGAGCTGAGCTAGCTCGAGGGTGCATTTTTCCAGGGATTCTTTAAAGTCATTCTCTTCGAACTACTTCTCTCTCATCAGTTGTTCATTCTCTTCATAAAAATCACTAGCCATATGGTCCCCATGAGATGGTAAAGGATTATCATTCACATTAGCTTGTGGCAGCTGTATGTCCCCATTCTTCACGTGATGATCGATCAACCTTCTTATAAAAAAAAAAACACTTTCGTCGGGTGGTTCACTGTATTGTGAAGTACGTAATAGTGAGGCTTCTCCCTATCCTCTCGTCTCCCTATCCTCTCGAGGGAGTTGCGCCGTGCTGATGTTCACCGGTCTGCAAACCTTGTCACGAACCATGAGATCATATAAGTTTAGGGCTTACTCTAGTGTGCAAGGTAGCTCGGGAGGATTCTCCTCACCTTTGAAACTTCTTTTATTTCCTCGTCCCCTTCTACCTCGACTACCGCTACCCTCACCCTTTCCTCCATTGTTGGTATAGTTCACCCTCGAAGATATTCTCCTACTCGAGGCGACTGTTGGCCTTAACAATCAACTTGACAATGGGTGGTGGTGTGGGTTTTACTACCAGGGCAATATTCCTAGTTGCTTTCAAGAATGCCACAAAAGTATCCTCTCATGTTTCATTTATCAAATGACAAATGTATTCTAGCAACAACCCCTCCGCACAAACTTGTAATAGTTTATCCTTTCAAGTATCTTCTCTCACATCTAAAAAGCGCTCTCAGAACCTCCTGATGTAGGAAACTATGTCTTCCCTTGACTTTTATTTCTCATGCGTCAGCTACTTGAGTGTGAACTCATCCTTAGCCAAAAAGAACTTTTGTATGAAAAAAATGTGCATCTCTTCCCAATAGGCTACACTACCTGGGGTCAAGTGGGAATACCACGTGTAGGCTTTGTCCGTCAGGGACTTTGAAAATTTGCTCAGCCTTAGTCTTTTATAATTGCAATAGGACCCAAGGATTTCAATAAACCTTTTCACGTGCTCTTTAGGGTTTGCACCCTTCCCCGTATACTTCTCAAATATTGGTGGAATATACCCTATAGGGTAGGGTTCATTGTTATATTCCTCCGAATATAGAGTATAGAAGTCGTCATACATCGAAGAACCATATCCCTCTTTGGACACTACTCTGAAATTCAACAGTTCTTTCTTCATTTACTCCAAGATGGATGGGGGAGAGTTGGTTAGCTACATCATTAACCCCATTGGCATCGCCAGAGCGGGTGATGTGCTTTTTTTTGTGCCACTAGTCGTGACCTCATCTGTTGAAGTTGTTCCCCGATCTTGTGCTGCTAGCCTTGTCGCCACATGCGGGACCGTAGTGGGAGGAACGTTTCCCAAGGTTGGTGGAGCATTGGGAAGAACACCGCTAAGAGTGGGCGTAGCAACCCCTCCCATGACAGTAGGAATAGGGATCCTTGTTGGTGGCGTCGTGAAAGGGCTCCCACCCCCAGGGACTCCCAACATCGCCTGGGTCGTTGGGGTCTTGATGAACTCTGCAAATAAACCCATAAGCCTCATTATTTCCGCTTGGCCCATTTCTGCGTGTACGTTCGTCATTTCGTTACACTGGTAATTGATGCGCTAGGCTCCATTCATGTTATTCTCACTCCCTCAGGTAATACGGAGAGGTATGCCTCCTCCTCACGCTGTACGACATCAAAGTCAATAGTCCTGGAGGTGTTATCCTCTACCATCTTTTCAAAAGAGAATACCTCCCCAGCGAAGTCGCTAAATAAAAGATGTGGGTTCTTGAAATATAGTTAATATCAAGTGAGCTGTAACCCCTTATCAAGATCGAGATTAATGAATAAGAGTGTATTAAATATTAACGTTAGATACAAGTGAAAAGGGGTAATGATATTCGATATTCAAACTTGCATTGGATGATATTTTTTCACCATGAATACACTGTAAGTAAATAGATGGGACCATCAGGTAACTTGGTCGGAGGGAGAGAAAGCAAGCACTCTGGGCGCAATAAAGGCAAGGAAGTAACTTCAAGCCTATTTAGTGTTCAATGATACATGTAATAACATAGGTGAGGAGAAGAATGTGCTCACAGGAGCTCTCGTGTATGAAGGAAATCAGGTAACAGTTCTAGATTTCGAATCTGCCCTCCGTGTAAACTGTTTCGTTGGCGTATTTATATGGAGGTAAGGTTATTCGAGTGACCTTACAGGTTTACAATGTGATTCACCGCATTAAATGCACAAGTCCCCTCCTCATTAATGTGCGGGATATTGCATTAGATGCATGGGATCTCTTAATTTGGCGGGAAACTACTTAACCAGTTGGAAGCATAGTGGACATTAATGAGGGACGTGACGTGGCAGCTCAGAGGCTTACCTTAGAATGGGTAGGAGGTTAAATTTGGTAAATTAGGCCTGTAATACTAAGAATAAACCCACTCAAGTGCTGTAATTCTGAGTCCCGAAATGTCAGATGTTATGATGTCAGAAAGTGGATGAATAGTGACCCCACTAGGCGTGTGGTCAGATCCGTCAAATGAATGGTATTTGATTTGAGGCTGCTTAGCTGATAAGTACCTCGAGTGTTTAGTCTTCTATTTGCTGGATAAAACTATCATTAGGCCAAGGCTGTAATGTTGAGGTACCTCGAGTGAGTAGAAGTTATGGTAGTTCGGCTCTAGGTAGCTCGAGCAACCACATATACTGGATGAAGTTTTTCCCAATTATGCCAAGAGGGTTGTTTATTGTATTTCCAACGTTTCCTTGATCTCAATACTCCAAACCATGTCCCAGCGAGGTTCCCAGGAGGAGTTTGTTCGATAGAACATGTTAGCTCTCCCATGCCCTGCCAGGCATGGTCTCTCGTGGGTACCGAACAACCTCGCTCACGATATAATGTAAGACAAAATACGTGATAAAATACATTATGTTTCATATTACAAACTATCATCATTCGAGTGACTTTGATCTTTGAGTTAATTTCTTCAAGTCACGTATGTGGATTATCTTCAAGGGAACTCCCTCAGGTAATCTTTATCTTCCTTCTTTATCTATTAAGCATCGGATTAACTAAGTTGATCGTCCTTTGGTGGGGACTCCCCTACATTTTCCCCTTCGTAGAGACATTTGTTTATTGCATGAAGAAATATATGTACGAAACCCTTTACTGGCTTTCAATCCTTTTCTTCAAAAAGAGTAAACAATACCCATGGGCGCATAATTACTATAAACAACAAGTTATTATTAAAAGTAAAGTTATATCTTACCGTGTCTTTCGAACGGCTTCATCTGTTCAAATGCCTTGTAATATTTATGCTAGAACCTTTTTCTTTAATGGGACTTCATATTTGTGGATGCTAGAAACCTTGGAGGTAGTGAAGGGATTTATTTTAATTTCCGCCAAAGCTCTTTATTTTCCTCCCAGTTTGAAAAGACTCTAACACGTCTCATTTAATGGGGTTGTCGCTTGTGCTTTTGTATGTAACACGTGGCGACGTTAGGGTAAGCGCATTTTCCTCACATGAGATTATCAGTGCGTCACTTCCCGAAGCTTAATCATTACAACCCTTGAATCCTACCTCCACATGCGCATGCTGGCCACGCTAGCTAATTTGATCATCGTTAAATTTCCCAAAGCCTTATTATTTTCAGTGGGTTGGGGTTTGTGTTGCCCTTATAAAGGATATATACTTTCATATCCAACTTTTACCCCTGGGTTTTCGTTTACGAAGTGAGCGTGTGTTTGTGAGATGAGATATTCAGTGCTTTACCTTCCACCTGCCTGTAACACCCCATATTTTTATGCATTTAAAAGAAAAATTAATTCGGGTAAAAAAAATTTAATTACTTGCGTGTCGTAATTTAATGGAATTAATTATGGAAATTTGTATATAAATATTAATCGGGAGAATAAATGGTTAATATTTATGGGAATTAAATTACTAAGTGAATAGTAATAATTATTTACGTCATAAGTGTATTAGTGATGCGGGATTCACTTATCTCAGTCGAGAGTCGGTTATAGACTAAGTCAAATGCGAGATAAAAAAAATTATAAATTATTTCAAATGCAAATTCTGAGTGCACGGTTGAGTCCGAAAGGGTCGAAATAGTCGAAAAAGAGTACTTGGGGGTAGTAAATGGGTCTCGGGGCATTTTAGGCATAGTCGGGCCCACACGGGGTTTTTTGGGTCACTCGGGCTTGGCCCATTAGGCTAAAAACGGGATTTAGCTTTAATACCTAATTGGGAGAAAAAGGAAATGGCAGAAAACACAAATCTAGATCCTAAGTTTGGAGAAAATACCCTAAGGAGACGTTGGAGTGCATCGGGAACCCTCTTTGGAGACAAGGCTAAGAACGAGTGGGGGATTCACCATCAATCTTGCAATTTACAATCTCGGATCAGACCCTACGGACCATAAGCCAAGTGGTTAACTTGCTGTGACATTTAATCTTGTATTCTATTCATATCTTTGTGATGTGGGAATCAAATTCATTTTGGGCAAAGTGGGTACAAAAATGGAGTTTTTGTAAATAAATTTCTTGGCTGGAATTTAATGTAGAAATTAATCGTGTTATCTGATAATAGTATGAAAAAAAATTAGTTGTGAAAAACTCAGTGAACATTATGAATGAATTTGAGGAAATTAGTTAACAATTAGGCATAGTGAATGAAAGCCCCGGGAATCCCCAATTTCGAAAAATTAAAGATTTGTGTAACTTAATTTGTGTTTAAGGTTCTAAGGGAGGTCCAAATCACGTTCCCATATGATTAAAATGTTTTGTGTGCTTGAGATGAACAATAGATAACTTTGGAGATTAGAGGGATTCGTTAATGGAAGAAACAGGAAGTCGTAGAAGATGAAGACCTGCTCGATTGATCAATCGATGGCTGGGAATTTTTTACAGTTCGGCCTTGGGAGTTTTAGGTGGGATCTACTTCTTAGTTTAATTGCCACCAAGACTAATTAAGGGATATAATTAACTAGGGAAATTATATACCCACAATTATTTGGGAATAATAATTGGGAGGGGTGGGGGAAAGATTTAGTGCGACACAACGGGTATGAATTTAGGGAATATTCGGAAAAATAAAATAACAGAGTGGGTAAATAAGTCCGGGGGTATTAGTAAGGTGACACTACTCACTTAAATTAATTATGGATGAAAAATAATTAATTCGGGTCGGGGATTTAGACTCGAGTATTATATTATTTTCGAGTCATGAGAGAGAGTCCGAGTATATTGGTTGGGCGACACCAAAAGTAATTTAATTAATAATCATAGTTGGACCATCAACTCATGATATTATGTATGGGCTTGTGTTAAGGATTTAGTACACGGTAAAGCAGAGATATTTTATATTTATATATATATGGCATGCGATAGTATATATATAGTGTGTGCACATAAATATCAGTGATTAGATATTATTAATATGCATACTCTAATGCTATCACGGGAGGTTGCACGCAGTGGGTGAATACCCTAGCTTGAGGAGTAGGGTGAGTATATCCCCAGGTCCTAACATCCGTTATATGGGTGAGGGGCATCTCACATTCAGGGAAGGAATATGACCGCCTCCATTATGTACGATTTTAACCAAGTTAGTGAGCGATCCCGACTTGGGGTAGCTAGGTTATGTGAATACACCTAGTGAAATAGCAATTTAGAGAATATACATCCAGTGAGTTATTACTCGGGAGGATGGTTATTATTATTTATTATTTCAATGTATGTGTGAATTTTTTAATATGGTTATACGTATATAACGAGATAAACAATTATATACGGGTAATTTAATACAGGTCGAAAATTGTATTATGTGTATAACGGGTGTGATAGTTATATGAATTTAAGAAAGGGAATGATTAAATAAGTTAATGCCAATAATAACTTAGAAATCATAATTATTGCATACTCGGTTAGAGTAGGGTTGTTGTAAGGGTTTATATCGGATATCTAGTATGAGATAAATGACTAGGGGATTTAATTAAGGCGTTAGTTATGCACATTAGAGGAGGGGTGAGGATGTCCTCAAGGGAGTGCGGCACTAACTACAATATGAAGATTATTCATGCATATTTATTACTGCAAATTAATCATTTGCTAAATGTTTTCAAAACGTTTTGGGTTCTAACCCTTGCTTTAAATATTTTTAAAAAACCTTTTAAGTGTCCAGCCACAGGGACCCCAGATTTGACTTGTTCTATGGATTCGTTGCTGCAGCATATGTGGTTGTTGTGGGATTAGGATAGGCGCCTTTATTCCGTTTATTCTTAGAGTGGGGGTTTATCATCAGACTCGAGCATGTGGCTCACAGTTTTATTTAGTATTCATTTTAGATACTTTGCGATTGTTATTATATGTCTTTACTTTTGGTGGATTTTAGCCGATGGTTTATTCGGTCAGATCATTATTTAGATGCGAATGGTTGAATTGAGTTAATTGTGATTGTTTAAAATATTTTCTTTCCGCATGAGTTTTCATTGAATGAATGAAAGATAAAACTTGACACCAGTCTAATTTTTCACTTAGGTGGTTAGTATTTAAAAAGTCGACAGTGATGCTGAGAATGAACCAACTGAGAAACCTGTTCTAATTTAATTTAGGATTGATCGCCCGGGGTTTAATTAGGCGGGGTGTCATTGATGGTATCAGAGCATCGAGTTCTAGTGTCCTAAGGATCTGTACGGCTTACTACATTTCAGCGTAGCGTTCATTTATTATAGAGCCCTATTATTAGGACTGTTGATTCATTTTTCGCTTTTGAGATATCGTATTTGTGTTATTAGATTTTTGTATAAATTGTGTACTTATAAAATTCGATCTATTTTTGGATGCCACTGAGGAGACCACGAGCGGAGAGGACCGAGGCCAGGGATGAGTTGAGAGAATCTTATCAGGAGCCACAGGTACCGCCACCGCCACCCCCACCCGAGTTCATCTCCACTACTCAGGTGGCAGTGATAGTGGCTCAGGCAGTCGAGACAGCGATGAGGGCTATGGCAGACCATTTTCCTCATCCCCAGGCACCACCTCCAGTGGCACCCGCAGTTCAGGCTCTAGTAGGGACACCTTCTTGGCAGCGAGTTAGGGAGACCTTTCAGAAGGGTCACCCACTCGAGTTTCGAGGTAGTACCGATGTGGTAGAGACTTGTGACTGGAAGAAGAATATTTAGCGCCATCTTCGCATGCTGGAGTGTGCCGATATGTAGAAACAGATGCTTGCTACTTTTAGTTTGTTAGGGTCAGCTTTACAGTGGTGGGAGTCAGTGACCAATGCCAAAGAGAGGAACTAGATGGCAATATCTGATTTTTGGGTCCGGTTTGATCGCAAATACTTCCCACCGGTAGTAGAGGCTGAGATGAGGAAGAAATATGACGAGTTGGTTCAGGGTGATCGTTTAGTGGCCGATTACGAGGAGGAGTTCACCCATTTGGATAATTTTGTACCAAACGAGGTGAGTGACGAGGAGCGGAAGAAGTCAAGGTTTATGGATGGCTTAGCCTGGAGGATCAGGCAGCATTTGATCGGTAATCCAGTGTTGGTGACGTACACTGATGTCATCAACGCCGCTTTAGTTCACTGTCAGGATCATCACTTCCATGCAAAGGGGATCAAGAGGGGAGGGGAGCCGATCCAATAGGGTAAGGCAGTTGGTGGTGATACTAGCTATGTTCAGCAGTAGTCTAGAAGTTAGTGACAGAATCAGGCTAAGAAATTTAAGTCTGGAGGTTTTTGATCGGGAGGGCAGGGGTTTAGGCCAGGTCAGTAGGACCCAAATTAGCAGCAGCAGGTTCCTCAGGGCCGATAGGGCCAAGGGAACAATGAAGGAGGCTAACAGGGCCAGCCTCGTTGGGGCCAATAGGGCCAGCCTCGTTGGGGCCAACAGGGCCAACGATAGGGAAATGGTCAGAGGCGTTGTTTTGTTTGTGTCCAGACGGGACATTATAAGAGAGAGTGTCCACAGAGAGGTAGGGGCCAGCAGCCGAGTCAGATGCTACCAGCAGCACCAGCTCTACCAAGCCCACGGCAGTAGGGGCAGATGCACTATGGGTGTGTGTATAAGGTCCGGGATGTTCCTATTCCACCAGCACCTCAGGCGGTGCCAACAATGGAGGGTACATTTCCTAGCCATGGGATTTAGGGTAGGATACTTGTTTATACTAGAGCATCGCATTCATTCATTAAAACTAAATTTGCTAGAGTCATCCATTTGCTAGAGATCGCGGGTAGTCTCCTGGTGTGTGTAGAGTCACCAGTGGGTAGTGGGTCATTGATCCACTCGATTTGTAGAGGGGTGGTTATTTTGATTTGGGAGACTAAGTTTAGCGGCGTACCTCTTAATGTTAGATATGGAGGGGTGCGATGTCATCCTAGGTATGGATTGGTTAGCAAGTTATCGGGCGATAGTAGATTGCTTTGAGAGAACCATCGTGTTCTCTATTCCAGGACAACAGATGTTCCTAGTGGCGTTGACTCTACCCAAGGGAGGATCGCGCACGCATTTGTATTATATTGAAGATGAGACCTCACACGAGGATTAGATTCCGTTGGATTAGATTCCGGTAGTGAGGGACTTCAAGGATGTGTTTTAAGAAATACTAGGGTTAATACCCAATAGGGAAATCGAATTTGTAATTGATTTAGTACCGGGTATGAGATCGATTGCTCGAGCCCCTGATCGTATGTCCCCTTATGAGATGCGTGAGCTGAGAGAGAAGATTTAGCAGCTCCTAGGTCAGGGTTTCATTCAACAGAGTACGTCGTCGTGGGGTGCATCGGTGTTGTTTGTGAAGAAACGGGATGGTTCACTTCGGTTGTGCATAGACTATGGGGAAATGAACAAGGTTACGATACGGAACAAGTATCCGTTACCTAGGATCGATAATTTATTTGACCAGTTGAGGGGGGTGGCATACTTATCAAAGATTGATCTGAGGTCAAGGTATCATCAGCTACACATTATAGAGGAGTATGTCCCTAAGACCGCTTTCCTGTCGGGGTATGGATCCTACGAGTTTAGGGTGATGCCATTCGGGCTCACTAATACGCCGGTGGTGTTCATATATCATGAACAGAGTTTTCAGAGAGTATCTAGATCAGTTTTTTATTGTGTTCATTGATGACATTCTGATCTACTCACACATGGAGGAGGAGGAGCAGAGCATCTGCGTATGGTTCTACAGACACTACGAGACCACCATCTTTATGCCAAATTATGGAAGTGTGGATTTTGGCTATGGGAGGTACAATTTCTAGGTCATGTGGTGTCACATCGGGGTATTGCTATGGATTCGAGTAAGGTATCAATGGTGAGGGAGTGAGGGAAGCCCACGACACCGACCGAGGTCCGTAGTTTTCTTGGATTGGCAGGGTATTACAGGCAATATATTAAAGGGTTTTCTAAGATTGCGGGTCCTTTGATGAATTTGACTCGTAAGGGGGTACCTTTTACTTTGAGTGATCATTGTCAGTTAACTTTCGATGAGTTAAAGGACAAGTTGACATCTGCACCCGTACCCGCCTTGCCGAGGAGAGGACTGGAGTATCGAGTCTACATCGATGCATCCTTGCAGGGACTTAGGGGTATGCTATAGCATGAGGAGAGGGCTATAGCTTATGTATCCACGAAGCTAAAGCCCCATGGGAAGAATTACCCCACTCACGACCTAGAGTTAGCAGCGATCATTTTTGCCTTGAGAATATGAAGGCACTATCTTCTGGGAGGGCATTTTACTCTATTCACGGATCACTAGTCACTCTAGTATCTCTTCACACAGAAGGATCTGAATATGAGGCAGAGGCAGTGAATAGAATTTGTGAAAGAATACCAGTTTGACATCCAATATCATCCTATTAAGGCTAACGTGGTGGTAGATGCGTTGAACCGGAGGCCTACCGAGGAGATTTCAGAAGCTTGGAAAGTGAAGTGGAAAGACCTTCGGCATGATGATGATGTTGCTAGGGCGTGCATGTCAGCTTTATCCATCATTCCCGAGATCATTATGCGGGTAATGAGGGTACAGGCGGAGGACCAGATCTTCCAGGATAGAGTATGTTAGCTACTGGCCGAGGGAGCAAAGGGTTATTCGATCAGTTCAGAGGATGGCCTACGCCTTAATGGGAGGTTGATTATGCCAAAAGATGAGGATTTGAGGCACGATGTTATAACAGAGTCCTATAGTTTGAGGTTTATGGTACATCCCGATGGGGATAAAATGTACCAGGATATGAATAGGCAATATTGGTGGGCAGGAATAAAACAGGACATAGCAAAGTTTGTCTAGAAATGTACCACATGTCAGCTTGTGAAAGTTGATTATTAGAGACCTCCAGGGACGCTACAACCACTAGAGATTCTTGTGTGGAAGTGGGAGAGCATCTATATAGACTTAATTATCGAGTTGCCTACATCGCAGAGGGGTCACGATTCTATATCGGTAATTATGGATCGATTGACCAAGGTATCCCATTTTTTACCACTTCGTACAGACTTCGAGGCGATGTGTTACGTGTAACTATTCATATCGGAGATAGTTAAGCTGCACGGGGTGCCGATTAATATTGTGTCTGACAGAGACAAGGATTTTATAGCCCATTTTTGGCAGAGCTTCCAGGAGGCTATGGGCATAGAGTTATGGTTGAGTACCGCTTATCATCCACAGATAGATGGGCAGACTAAGAGAGTAAATCAGAAGCTGGAAGACATGCTAAGGATGTGAATTTTAGACTTTGGGGGAGGATGGGAGCGATATCTTCCTTTGGTAGAGTTCCAATATAACAACTCTTACCAGTTTATGATTGGCATGCCACCGTTCGAGGCACTGTACGGGAGACCTTATTGTTCACCCTCTGTTGGTTAGAAATGGGGGGCAACAAGTTAATGGGGTCGGAGATTGTCTAGGAGACGACTTCCAAGATATATCTAATTCGAGGACGTATTCAGATAGCTTAAGATAGGCAGAAGAGTTATGCTGATGCTTCACGGAGACATGTGTAGTTAGAGGTTGGATATCAGTTATTGGTCCGGGTATCCCCGATGAAAGGGGTGATGAGGTTCGACAAGAAAAGTAAATTAACGTCGAGGTAAGTTGGACCCTTCCCTATTATTGAGAGGGTGGGACCAGTAGCTTATAGACTGGGTTTGCCAGAGATTCTTCATCGAATACCCGACGTGTTCCATGTGGTGTCGCTGAAGAAATATCGAAGGAGCGAGGGGGCCTTCTAGCATGTCCCACTCGAGGAAATTAACTTATAGCCAGACATCTTGTATGAGGAGACACTGATAGATATTTTGGATTGTAGTGAGCGCAAGTTGTGATCCAAGTTTGTTCCACTAGTGAGAGTACAGTGGGGTCATCACAGCATTTAAGAGTCTACCTGGGAGTGGGAGGAGGATATGAGGGAGCGGTATCCAGAGTTATTCACCGCAGGTATGACCTATTTTCAGGGACGAAATTCCTTTGTAAGGGGGGAGTATGTAACTCCCCGTATTTTTATGCATTTTAAAAAAATAATTAATTCGGGTAAACAAATTTAAATTACTTGTGTGTCATAATTTAATGGAAATTATGGAAATCTGTATATAAATATTAATCAGGAGAATAAATGGTAAATATTTATGGAAATTAAATTACTAAGTGAATAGTAATAATTATTTACGTCATAAGTGTATTAGTGACGTGAGATTCACTTATCTCAGCCATGAGTCGGTTATAGACTAAGTTAGGTGTGAGATAAGAAATTTTGTAAGTTAATTCAAATGCAAATTCTGAGTGCACGATTGAGTTCGGATGGGCCAAAATAGTCGGAAAAGAGTACCCGAGGGTAGTAAATGGGTCTCGGGGCATTTTTATGCATAGTCGGGCCCACTCGGGGGGGTTTTGGGTCACTCCGGTTTAGCCCATTAGGCTAAAAATGGGATTTAGCTTTAATACATAATTGGGAGAAAAGGGAAATGGCAGAAAAAAAAAATCTAGATCCTAAGTTTAGAGAGAATACCGTAAGGAGCAGTTGGAGTGCACTGGGAACCCTCTTTGGAGACATGGCTAAGAACGAATGGGGGAGTCACCATCAATCTTGCAATTTACAACCTCGGATCAGACCCTACTGACCATAAGGCAAGTGGTTAACTTGCTGTGACATTTATTCATGTATTCAATTCATATCTTTGTGATGTGGGAATCAAATTCATTTTGGGCAAAGTGGGTACAAAAATGGAGTTTTTGTAAATAAATTTCTTGGCTGGAATTTAATGTAGAAATTAATCGTGTTATTTGATAATAGTATGAAAAAAAATTAGTTGTGAAAAACTCAGTGAACATTATGAATGAATTTGAGGAAATTAGTTAAAAATTAGGCATAGTGAATGAAAGACCCGCGAATCCCCAATTTCGAAAAAGTAGAGATTTGTGAAATTTAATTTGTGTTAAAGGTTCTAAGGGACGTCCAAATCACGTTCCCATATGATTAAAATGTTGTGTGTGCTTGATATGAACCATAGACAAGTTTGGAGATTAGAGGTATTCGTTAATGGAAGAAACATGTAGTCAGAGAAGATGAAGACCTACTCGATCGATCGATGGCTGGGAATTTTTGGCAGTTCAGCCTTGGGAGTTTTAGGTGGGATCTCCTTTTTAGTTTAATTGCCACCAAGCCTGATTAAGGGATAAAATAAAGTAGGAAAATTATATACCCACAATTATTAGGGAATAATGATTGGGAGGGTGGGGGGAAATTTAGTGCGACACAATGAGTATGAATTTAGGGAATATTCAGAAAAATAAAATAACACACTAGGTAAATAAGTCTGGGGGTATTAGTAAGGTGACACTACTCACTTAAATTAATTATGGATGAAAAATAATTAATTCAGGTCGGGGATTTAGACTCGGGTATTATATTATTTTTGGGTCATGAGAGCGAGTCCGAGTATATTGGTTGGGCGACACCAAAAGTAATTTAATTAATTAATGTGAAAATTAATTAATAATCATAGTTGGACCATAAACTCAAGATATTATGTATGGGCTTGTGTTAAGGATTTAGTACACGGTAAAGCCGGGATATTTTATATTTATATATTCACGGTATGCGATAGTATATATATATATATATATATATATATATATAGTGTCTGTGTGTGTGCACATAAATATCAGTGATTAGATATTATTAATATACATACTCTAGTGCTATCAGGGGAGGTTAAACATAGTGGGTGAATCCCCTAGCTTAAGGAGTAGGGCAAGTATATCCCCAGGTCATAACGTCCGTTATATGGGTGAGGGGAATCTCACTTTCAGTGAAGGAATATAACCGCCTCCATTATGTACGATTTTAACCAAGTTAGTGAGCGATCCTGACTTGGGGTAGCTAGGTTATGTGAATGAACCTAGTGAAATAGCACTATAGAGAATATACATTCGGTGAGTTATTACTCTGGAGGATGGTTATTATTATTTATTATTTCAACATATGTGTGAATGTTTTAATATGGTTATACGTATATAATGAGATAAATAATTATATACGGGTAATTTAATACAGGTCGAGAATTGTATTATGTGTATAACGGGTGTGATAGTTATATGAATTTAAGAAAGGGAATGATTAATTAAGTCAATGTTAATAATAACTTAGAAATCGTAATTATTACATACTTTGTTAGAGTAGGGTGGTTGCAAGGGGTTATATCGGATATCTAGTACGGGATAAATGACTAGGGGATTTAATTAAGGCATTAGTTGTGCACATTAGAGGAGGGGTGAGGATGTCCTCAAGGGAGTGCGGCACTAACTACAATATGAAGATTATTCATGCATATTTATTACTGCAAATTAATCATTTGCTAAATGTTTTCAAAATGTTTTGGGTTCTAACCCTTGCTTTAAATATTTTTAAAAAACCTTTTAAGTGTCCATCCACAGGGACGCCAGACTTCACTCATTTTAGGGATTCGTTGCTGGAGCATATGTGGATGTTGCAGGATTTGGATATGCGCTTCTATTCCTTTTATTCTTAGAGTGGGGGTTTATCATCAGACTCGAGCATGTGGCTCACAGTTTTATTTAGTATTCATTTTAGATACTTTGCGATTATTATTATATGTCTTTACTTTTGTTGGATTTAGCCGATGGTTTATTCGGTCAGATTATTATTTAGATGTGAAGGGTTGAATTCAGTTAATTGTGATTGTTTAAATTATTTTGTTTTCGCATGAGTTTTCATTGAATTAATGAAAGATAAAACTTGACACCAGTCTAATTTTTCAGTTAGGTGGTTAGTATTTAAAAAGTCGACAGTGATGCTAAGAATGAACCAACTGAGAAACCTTTTCTAATTTAATTTAGGACTAAGCACGCGGGGTTTAATTAGGCGGGGTGTCACACTCCTTTTCTTTTAACATATTCTCATTTATTTCTCCCATGGCACCTATTTTAAAAATGACTCAATCTGCTAGGGGTGTTTCCCCCCGTACTGAGGCGCGCCAGAACCAGTGGGCGTGCATCGTGCCCCATACTTTGGTGAGATCGATCGTTTTTGGTCGGCGACTGGAATTTTACCTGGTGAACTGGTGCCAGTGGAACAAGCGAGGTTTGCTGATGGAAGAAAGTGACGATACTGAAGACTTCGCATATATCCCCATTTCCACTAGGGGTGTGCAAAGAAATTGGCATCCCGAAGAACCGAACTAAATCGACCATCCAGGGTTGGGTTGGTTCGGGTTTTTATCTCCGTGGGTTGGTTTTCGTTCCAAAAAATTGAGACCGAAGTGTTCGGTTCTGCTCTTGATTTTATACCTGAACCAAACTGAATCGAACCGAGAGAACCGAACCCATGAAACCGAACTGAAAAACTGAACCAAAGAATCGACCCCAAGAACCAACCCGAGAACCGACCCGCGAATTTGAACCATTAAAAATAACCATGAACCAGAACCATTAACTAACCCAAGAACCAACTCGAGAACTAAAACCATTAATGAGAATCGCGAACCGAAACCACAAACCAGAACCACGAACCAGGATCGCAAATGAGAACAAACCAAAACCGTGAACTAGAATCGTGAATCGACCTGAACCAAATCGAGAATCGATGGTTTGGCTCAGTTCGAAATCTACCAATTTCGGTTCTGCTTCAGGTTCCAAAACCACGGAACTGACCAATTTCGATTCTGGTTTTGGTTCTGATTCTGGTTCCGTAGTGGAATCGAACTGAACCGAACCATGTGCACCCCTAGCTGTCATTGTTTTTTCTCACATGTCGTGGTGCATATTAAACTAATTAGATTTATTTTTCTTATGATTTTCAGGACTGAATGATGTAATAAAAATGACAAATTCATAGAAACTTTGTTGCACAATAGATTGTCCTCTGAACCATTATAATCAATCTCACATTTCGTTATTTGACGCAATCAAGAAGATGGATATCCTTACTCAAAAGTTTATTTGGAGATTGAGAAGATGAAGTAGTTTATGGGTATTTTAAGGTGAAGAATTTTTTTTTTGTATTTTAATGCAGTAGAAAATAACGCTAAAGACATAACTGTTTATATGATTATTTATTTGTGATGTTGAATTTATTACATAATGGATATACAACTTAGGTGGTGCCGTGGAACGTTGGATAAATATATTTTTGAATATATAATGTTTTTTAATATATAGTGTTTATATTTGTATGTCTTGCATTTAAAAAATTTCACTCTCTTTGAAAGACAAAGTTTGCAAGTAATTTTTTCTTATTCATAAAATGTATTAAATTTCTAATGTACATTATTAATTTAGGATAAAGGGAGAATGTGTTAAGACCGATTGTCGATGAATTTTGATAAAACCGTGGTGCATATTAAACTAATTAGATTTATTTTTCTTATGATTTTCAGGCCCGAATGATGTAACAAAAATGACAAATTCATAGCAACTTTGTTGCACGATAGATTGTCCTCTGAACCGTTATAATCAATCTCACATTTTGTTGTTTGACGCAATCAAGAAGTTGGATATCCTTACTCAAAAGTTTATTTGGAGTTGAGAAGATGAAGTAGTTCATGGGTATTTTAAGGTGAAGAAATTTTTTTATTTTGGTATTTTAATGCAGTAGAAAATAATGCTAAAGACATAATTGTTTATATGTTTATTTATTTATGATGTTGAATTTATTACATAATGGATATACAATTTAGGTGGTGCCGTGGATTGTTGGATAGATATGTTTTTGAATATATAGTGTTTATATGTGTATGTCTTGCATTTAAAAAAGTTCACTCTCTTTGAAAGACAATGTTTGCAAGTACTTTTTTCTTATTCATAAAATGTATTAAATTTCTAATGTACATTATTAATTAAGGATAAAGGGAGAATGTGTTAAGATCGATTGTCGATGAGTCTTGATAAAATCGTGGTGCATATTAAACTAATTAGATTTATTTTTCTTATGATTTTCAGGATTGAATGATGTAACAAAAATGACAAATTTAGAGCAACTTTGTTGCACGATAGATTGTCCTCTGAACCATTGTAATTGTCGATACCAAAATTAATATGCTGATGTGGACGAATAATACGAAGACACGTGTCAATCTACACGGCACAATAGCAGCGTGGAAGATCATTTCCCGACCAACCATGCTTCTTTCCGAGCAACGAGAATACACCGAGGAACTCTATCGCACCGAGGAACTCTAATGCACCGAGGTACTCTAGTGTTCCGAGGAACTCCTGATCATCGAACAACTATGGCGGTCCGAGCTGCATCTCGGTCGTATCATTAATTGCCAGATAATCAACAGTTCAGATATTCATTGAATGCTTATATTCTTGGCACGCACTCTGCATTAAATGTATTACCTTTTCATATGTATATCATTTAATGTATCGAACCTTTCATGTATAGCCTCAAGGCTATAAATACCTTGTATCATCCTCATTCAAAGGGGACCGGAATTTCTTGAGAGAACTTGTAATCAAGAATTCCACAAACACTCAGCAATAACATAACAGTGGACGTAGGCTTTATTCCTAACTGAACCACTTTAAAAATCTTTGTCTTATTTATTTATCTGTGATTGAATAATTAGAGCGATCTAGTTTTTTACATCAACAGATTGGCGCCGTCTGTGGGAAACGACTGTTATTATCGTTTTTCATAAAAATCATTTATCACCAATGGCAGATAATCCAGAATCCAGTAATCGAAATGTTGGAAATACTGGAAATCTTCCAAATCCATCTGCATCCCCAGATCTGGCTGGAATTATGACGAATCTGGCTCAAGGACAAACCGCCATGCAAGAATCTATGAGGCAACTCATTGAAACTCTTCAGGGCGGTGCACCTACCTATTCAGGGCAAAGGAGTGATCATAGGCAATCGCAATCTAGACGTACTGGGTCATATCGCAATGAGGAGTCTAATGATTCTTCTTATCAACCTGGGCGAACTTCATCGATACGGGCTACGGATACAGATCAACGTATCACTCTTTCTCCAGAGAGAACTAGCGCTTTGGAAAGATTAAGCAGGGTGTCTCCTTTCAGTCGGTTAGGACCAAGGAGGAACATGAGTCCACCTAGGGCTCCATCAAGAAGTTTTCGACCACCACCAGGTTTGAGAGAAGGATCTGCACAATCGCGACCAACTACTCGTCGAGATAAATCTCAGGAAGCTACGTCAGAACAATCAGTTGCTCGGACTAAGCGGCCCGAGGAAGGAAATGAAGCATGGAAAGGTTCCATTCAACGGTTGGAGGATAGACTGGGAGAAATGTCTAAGGCGAGGAACCCCTTACAGAGAACTTTTGTTCAAGGAACACCTTTTGTGCAAGCCATTGTGGATTTCCCTACACCATCAAAATTCAAAGCACCTGTAGTGACCCCCAAGTACGATGGAAAGACAGATCCCGTACTTCATATAGAACAATACCAAGCTGCTGCAGATATCTACGTTGTCCCCGACGAAATGAGGTGTAGAGCATTCTCGGGAACTCTTACCGGATCTGCACAGATATGGTACAATAATCTTCCTCGGGGTAAGATTTCAACTTTTGTTCAGTTAGCCGAGTTGTTTATTGGCAATTTTTGTTTTGGAGCAAAGCCGGTAAAGCGAGTAGCACACTTGCTAAGTGTTAGACAAAAATCAGGTGAAAGTACTAGAGATTACATAACTCGTTTCAATAACGAGAAGTTGGAAGTCATAGATTATGAAGAAAAGACAGCAATCACTGCTCTGATGAGTGGTTTGCTGCCTAACAAGATGTACTACACTTTGGCCAAAGATCCACCTAAAAATATGTCGGAGTTGATGGAAAAGGCGGCCAAAATCATGAATGCCGAGGAGGCTATGGCTGCAAAGAAGAATATGGATAAAGAAGTTAAAGTGGAGGTCGACAATTCTAAGAAGAAAGATCAGAAAGGTAATGGTGGTGACAAACATTCCAGGAATAACAGGATGAAGTTGGAAGTCCTAAAGAAGTATGATAATTATACTCCATTGAAAATGGGTATTAATCATGTTTTGGAAGAAATCAGGAATAACGAGGAAATCAAGTGGCCAGAGAAACTGAAGACAAATCCTGACCTGAGGAATAAGGACAAATATTGCGAGTTTCACAAAGATCATGGCCATATGACAAAAAATTGTATAGCCCTTCAGAACGAGATTGAAACACTCATCCGAAGAGGAAAATTATCAAAGTATGTAGATCGCAGAGGTGAAAAGAAGAATGATGATAGAACTAGAGAGAGATCTATATCTCCTCGTCGTGCAGAGGAGAAAAAGAGGAGGGACCATGAAGAGGATCTAGATGATGACCCCGATCTTCCCAAGAAACCAAGGAAACCTGAACGAGAAGTATTTTCCATAAGTTTTGGGTCATTTGATTGTAATGTTATTACAGGAGGAGATGCAGGAGGAGGAGACCTTACTGCAGAAAGAAAAGCTTACCTCGGAGAGGCTCAAGCTTGTTCATACATTCAGCGAATAAACCTGGCCGAGGATGATCGTCCGAGGAAGGTAAACAAAGAGAAGCTAGTGATTGGTTTTTCAAAAAACGACCTGGCAGGTGTTCTTTACCCTCATGATGATCCTTTGGTGATCAAAATGAGGATGAAGGATGTGGTCATTTCAAGGGTGTTAGTAGACAATGGTAGTTCGGCAGACATCATGTACTATTCATGCTTTGATAGCCTGAATTTAAAATTATCTCAATTAGAACCTTATCACAGACCCCTTCTGGGTTTTGCTGGCGAGAAAGTTTTTCCACTTGGGACGATCAAGTTGGATATACTCATCGAAACTTGGCCTGCTTGTCGAACAGAAAGAATACGTTTCTTTGTGATGGATAAGAATGTGCAGTCAGCCTACAACATCATCATGGGAAGAGTTGGATTGAAGAAATTCGAAGCAGTTCCATCTACAGTACATCAGTGTTTGAAATTCCCAACGAATTTTGGAGTAGGAATTATGAAAGGTGATCAAAAAGTAGCTCGGGAATGCTATTACTCGTCTGCCGAGCAAGAAGAACTTGAAGAATCAAGGAAAAAGATTACTACTTATCAAGTAGAGGAGGGCACAGAAATTGAAACTCTTGACCCTAGGGATGAATCTCAACTCGTAAAAGGGCAGGTTGTGGAATCTACAGAAATTGTTATCCTGGACGACGAGCATCCTGAACGAGTAACTCAGATAGGATCGTCGTTGGATGTTTCAATAAAACAGGAGTTGATAACTTTCTTGAGAAACAGGAAGAATACTTTTGCTTGGAGTCATGAAGACATGCCAGGAATCGATCCAAATTTTTTATGTCACGAACTCAATGTGAATAAGGAGATCAAGCCTGTGAAGCAAAGAAGAAGAGTGTTTAGTCCCGAGAAGAACCAGGCCATACAAGAGGAGGTCGAGAAACTCCAGAAAGCCCAATTCATTGAAGATGTGAAATATCCAGATTGGTTGGCGAATGTGGTGATGGTAAAGAAGAAGAACAACAAATGGAGAATGTGTGTTGATTTTACTGATCTCAACAAGGCATGTCCAAAAGATCATTTTCCATTGCCCAGAATTGATCAACTAGTGGATGCTACCTCGGGACACGAGCTACTCAGCTTCATGGATGCTTATTCTGGCTACAACCAGATCAAAATGAAACCTGAAGACAGGGAAAGTACTTCTTTTATTACCCCAAGGGGAACTTATTGTTATAATGTTATGCCTTTTGGTTTAAAAAATGCAGGTGCAACATATCAGCGGTTGATGAACAAGGTTTTTACCGAACAAATCAGCCGCAATATGGAGGTCTATGTCGACGACATGCTCACCAAAAGCAAGAGAGCTGCAGATCATTTGATTGACTTGAGTCAAACTTTTGATCAACTGGATAAATACCAGATGAAGCTTAACCCGACGAAGTGTACCTTTGGAGTACGAGAAGGAATGTTCCTCAGATACATCGTCAACCAACGAGGTATTGAGGCAAATCCAGAAAAGATCAAGGCTCTTTTAGGGCTGCGATCCCCGACGACGAGGAAAGAAGTGCAGAGTCTTACCGGACGGGTTGCAGCACTTAACAGATTTGTATCCCGAGCAACTGATAAATGCCTCCCATTCTTCAAAACACTGCGAAAAAGTTTTGAGTGGACTGATGAATGTGAGAAAGCCTTTCAAGATTTGAAGAAGTATTTGGGAGCCCCACCATTGTTGTCCAGGCCAATAACTGGAGAGAAGCTGTACTTGTATTTGGCAGTATCAGAAAATGCGGTTAGCTCGGCGTTGATCAGATTGGAGAATGGAGTCCAGAAGCCAATTTATTACACAAGCAAGGCTTTCCGAGGTGCGGAAATCAGATACCCAAAGCTGGAAAAATTAGCACTGGCATTAATTGAAGCAAGTAGAAGAATGAGGCCATACTTCCAGGCCCATACCATCATTGTGTATACCGACATGCCGTTAAGACAAGCCCTTCACAAGCCAGAAAAATCAGGAAGATTGATGTACTGGGCAATAGAGCTTAGTGAATATGATATTGTGTATGAACCCAGATCATCGTTGAAGGGGCAAGCCGTGGCAGATTTTATAGCAGAGTTCACATACCCTGATACCCCCGAGGAGCAAAAGGTGCTTGCTGACCTACCTGTGGACGATACAGGATCAACAGACACAGATCCAGACCAACCAAGGTTGGTAAAAGGACTTGTGGATGTAGAAAAATCATCATATTCAAACCCCGACCAACTCCGGTTGGTAGAAGGGCGCGAACAAATGACCGACGAGGAACGCAGGATACCCGGGGATGATGAAAGAAAACAGATGATATTTCACCGAGGAACTCTAACAGATAAGAAATTTGAAGACGAGTTACATACATGGAGATTATATGTAGTTGGATCATCTTGCACGGCTGGTTGTCGAGCAGGGATTGTTTTAAACTCTCCAGATGATATTGACATGGAGTATGCCTTGAGATTCCAATTCAAAGCTTCCAATAATGAGGCTGAATATGAGGCTATGATAGCAGGTTTTCATTTGGCGAAAGTTATGGAGGCACGACAAGTAATTGTTTTCAGTGATTCTCAATTAATTGTGAATCAAATGATGGGAATATATGTAGTGAAGGGAGAGTTAATGGTGAAGTACCATGCAAAAGTGATGGAGTTATTGACAGAATTTGATGCTATTCAATTGGTGAGGATACCGAGAATGGAGAATGCTAGAGCAGACGCATTGGCCCGACTAGCGTCAGCTACGCGCACCGAGCTGCGAAGAACAATACCAATTGAAATATTAGAAAGTCGGAGCATAAAAGAATATCTGACGGTGAAGATTATTACCCATGATTTAGGACCATCTTGGATGGATCCTATCAGAGCATACATTGAAGAAGGAGAATTATCGGAGGACAAACTAGCTGCCAAGAAATTGAAGTATAAAGTTGCTCGGTATGTGTTAACTAATGGTGTTTTGTATAGACGAGGAATTATGGCAGGTTTGCAGAGATGTGTGCATCCATCAGAAATCAAAGAATTGATTGAAGAAATTCATGAAGGATCTTGTGGAGCTCATGTAGCAGGTCGGACACTTTTGCAAAGGGTAATGACACAGGGATACTACTGGCCGACGATGAGGGTTGATTGTATAGCCTATGCTAAGAAGTGTGACAAATGCCAACGTTTTTCCTCCATCCGAAGAACTCCACAGGAATTGTTGACACCCATAACATCACCTTGGCCATTTGCCATGTGGGGAATTGATCTGGTTGGACCACTGCCGACGACCCGAGGAAGGTTCAAGTATCTCATCGTGGCAGTAGACTATTTTACTAAGTGGGTGGAAGCTGAACCACTAATTGATATGACGTACGAGAAGGTGTATCAGTTCATATGGAAGAATATTATTTGTCGATATGGTCTCCCCCACGCTTTCATCACAGACCATGGAACGCAATTTGATAATGAAGAATTTGCTGCCTATTGTCATCAGTCGAACGTCTTGAAGTTTCATTCAGCACCAGGCCATCCCCAAAGCAATGGACAGACTGAGGTGACGAACAGATCATTACTAAATGGGTTGAAGAAGAGGTTAAGTGAGGCTAAAGCAAATTGGATTAATGAGCTACAGTCAGTTTTGTGGGCTTACCGAACAACTCCCCGAGCAGCAACAGGAGAATCACCATATATGCTAGCATTTGGAAGTGAGGCTGTGATACCTGCCGAGTTGGGCCTACCAACACACAGGGTGTTAAATTTCAATTCTCCGATCAGTGATTTGATGAGAAGACTGGATTTGGATATGCTCGAAGAAGTCAGAGAAGAGGCAGCCATTAGGAATGCTGCTTATTAACAACGAACAGCTCTGTTTTACAACAAAAGGGTAAAGAAATGTGATCTAAAAGAGGGGGATTATGTGCTAAAGAAGGTCATTCAGAAGCAGAATAAACTGGAAGCAAACTGGCATGGACCTTACCGAGTTACAGAGGTTGTTCGACCAGGAACTTACAGAATAGCAACTCTAGAAGGAGAGGAATTTAAGAACGCATGGAATGCTGAACACCTGCGCAAGTATTATCAGTGATGTCAAATGTAAAGCATTTCTTTCATTATGAATAAAACGAGGATGTTTCGCCATTTTCTTTCTGGTTGAAAGTTTTTCGGGGAATACTAGTGTAATACACTACACAACAAAAGTGCTCTAAGGAGCCAACCTCCTTTGGTTAGGAGGACAGCTCTACGGAGCAAAAGTGCTATAAGTAGCCAACCTCCTTTGGTTAGGAGGACAGCTCTAAGGAGCAAAAGTTCTATAAGTAGCCAACCTCCTTTGGTTAGGAGGACAGCTCTACGGAGCAAAAGTGCTATAAGTAGCCAACCTCCTTTGGTTAGGAGGACAGCTCTACGGAGCAAAAGTGCTATAAGTAGCCAACCTCCTTTGGTTAGGAGGACAGCTCTACGGAGCAAAAGTGCTATAAGTAGCCAACCTCCTTTGGTTAGGAGGACATGCTCTAAGGAGCCAAAAAAATGCTCTAAAGAGCCAAAAGCTTTAAGGAGCCAAAAAGTGTACACCAGCATAATCAATTACGGTTGGTAAGATAAAAATATACTCTCATATTACAACTTAGGTTGGTCGGGAGGTAATATTATTACAAAGAGTTCTTTGAAGAACAAAATATTCAAAAAATACACCAAGTATAGTTGGTCGGGGATAAAAACCCAATAACTGTAGTTGGTCGGCGAGGAAAAATTATTGATCTTAGTTGGTCGGACGCATTTTTATAATTGAACCAAGTATAGCTGGTCGGGGATAAAAACCCATCAACTGTAATTGGTCGACAAACATTATTCAACCCACCTTGGTTGGTTGGAAACAGTTTGAACATTTTTACTCATTACTTTATTATTAAGTGATCGAGAAACATTACTAATACTTGTAACTTTTTATTAAGTTGCTTAATGAACAATATTATTGTTATCTTTTTAACAGATACATATGAGCAAATATAAAGGTGTTTGATAAACACAAGACAATAGCAAAATTGGCAAACAGAAAATGAAAATCTTTTCATTAATCTAGAATAAATTACAAGTTACATAAATGTACTAACTGTTACATTGAAAACCTATTCTATTGGTTTCTTTCCTTTATTTTGTGAAGCAGGCTCCTCGCCAGCAGGAGGGTCTTCTAGGCAAAGGGGAGAATTGATGAAATTAACATCTCTGAGCATTCTGACGTTCATAACAGAAGGTGTATCCAAGAGATGCTCAGGACGAGATAATTCAACTTGGGAATGAAGGCTATAATCACCAAGGTATTTTGAAATTAGGCTGCGAGGAATGGAACGAGCTGGGATCCATGCCATGTCCAATTTGAAAGGTGGTACAGGCAGGTCTAATAATGATGGAGCATGATAATCCCATAAGAAATGCCCTTGCTCCAATTTTAACACACCCAATGCATTCAACCATCCTTGCTTGTAACCTTCATTGTTGGCATGTTCAATACGAGCATCCAGGTGAACAAGGGCTTCATTGTATCCTGCCATCCAGAATTCCCGTGGCTGTTTATGGAATTGGAAGGTTAATCTCTCCAATTGTTCATGAAGGCTTTTGGCAAAAAGATCCTTATTATGCAAGGCAGATTTCGTCGATGTAAGCTGATCTTCCAGAGACAGATTTTTATTGGACATTTCAGTCAGAGCACGGTATTTTACTTTCAACTGGAATGCTTGAGTTTCCAGAGTAGACTGAGTACGAGCCTCTTCAACATTGTGACTGAGAACTCTTGATCGGCTCCGAGAAGCAACTGGAGAACTTTGCTCCTCGACAGTTCTTCCTCGCCCCCGAGAACTTCTTCCTCATCCCCGAGCAGTTCCATAAATGGCAGATCTTCTTAAGTCCTCCAGTTCTTGCCTTAGTTTGGCGTTTTCGACCACTAAGAACGAGAAGCCTTCATCAGTAACTGGTATTAATGCAGTAGAAGATGAAGCAGCAGATTCATATTGAGCCAATTTTTTCTGCAAATTATTATTTTCTTGTTCCAGGATCTCGGCAATTTGTCTGCAGGCTTCAACTTCACCTTTTAGGGTCCTTTCCCTAATATCATATGCAGCAATGATCTTCTTATGGCCTGTTTCAGAAGAAAGTTGTTGGTATCTATTTTCATAATCTTTGTGTAACAAAGCCATTGATTCATTGTGCTGACCTTGGATATCCTCTATGGAACCATGAAGTTCCTCGATCAGTTCGTAATACGCCACATTATTGGCCACAGCTCGGTCGAGTAAATCTTTCAAGTACCGATAAGCCTCAATAGCCTGTTCTGAAGCACCATGACCAAGGATATCAGCAATTTCCGATGTACTAAGGTCTGTATGACCATCCTTATAGTATTGGTGACATTGCTGCATCAGCTCGGTATCATGTGAAGAGATCAATTCCATTCTAGCAACAAACTAAAGACGAGAAAAAGACAACAATCAACAAAAACAAGTTATCAACAACAGAGATGAGCAAAGATATATTTTATTAGATCATCAAAAAGTTACATTTTTTCGATTACAAGGAAATATAGAAATGATACCGAACAACTTCACACCTTTTCCTTGTCCCCCAAGACTTTCTCGGGAGGCTGGGACGAGGAGCTCGGTTGCTCGGTGGTAACAACAGCTTGATCGATAGGAATTTTCTCGGGAGGAGGCATGGAAGAAACGTCCTCGGTGGCAGAGGGTTGAGAGGTAGAAACTTGATTGCCCATAGCCATAGAAGACTCATCTGAGGCAGGCTCATCTTCTTCTTCTTCCACAATTGGTGGAGGAGGACCAGGGAGATGCTGTTGGAATAGCTCAGAATCGTCTTGGACCTTTAGCTCTTGCAGAGCAGCTACCCAGCCATCATGGAAGTATTTCAACTCCCCATATTGAACTTGGGATGTCATTGCAGCTATCCCTCTCTCCCATCCTTTCTCCCAACCAACGCTGAAATGTTTCTTGATTGCAACTTTTCTCCTCGACTTCTCCGAGGAGAGCTTCACCTCCAATTCCTCTTTCTTGACCTTGATATCTCGCAGAGAAGATAATTCTTCCTCTGCCTTCTTCAACTTATCATCAGATTCCTGATGCTTAACCTCCAAATCCTTAACTTTCTCCTCCAAATTCTTGGAGGTTTCAGCCATCTTCATCTTATCAGCCTCAGCCACAGCCAGCTTTTTCTCCCAAACAGTTTTCTCCTCGATGTACTGTTGGCGAGATTCCTTCACAGATTGGGCTAAACCCAACAAAGCATCGTCAACATCGGACGAGGAACTAGAAGATTTAATAACTTGATCTTTCTTCACGATGGTATTGAAGCAGTTCACCAGCTGAAAGATAAGAAAAACAATAAAGTCAACACAAATACAAGAATTCAAAAAAAAGAAAGAAAGACCAAAGGAATGAGAAATTTACTGAAGAAAGATGACGAGCAGCTAGGGATGTCAGTGTATCCCTAGGAATTTTTTCATCAACCCCGAGAACCTCGGGTATAACTGAGCTCTTTGAAGAACTCGGAAGAATGATGTTTGAAACACTACTACCACCAGCGGGTAGAGAAGATGCAGTTCCAGCAAGATTAATTGAGGATGATTTCCTCAATCTCTTCAAAGGAGGGTCAGCAGCATCAACCAAGGAAGAAGTCTTGGTCGGAGAGATTGTAATTACATCAGCAGGAGCATTTTTCTTGCTCGGGGCCACTGGGGGCTTCTCGGCAGCTTTGGAGGACCCAGCATCTACCTTTTTAGTCCCTTCTGGGACATCAGTTTTGCCTTTCTTGGCTCCAACAGCAGAAGAAATTTCACCAAATAGAGCAGGAGGAGCTCTTTTCTTGCCCATTCTCTGAGATAAGGGGATATGAGAATCTGAAGATGAACTTTCTGGTGTTGAAGTTGGTTCAACAGGGCGAGCATTATAAGAGGTTGTGTAACTCTTATACTGTAGTAAATATGAAGCAGATCTAATATGCTCGTCAGCAATCGTCTTATGCAAACCCCAGATAAGTTTCAGATGTTTAATATTCACTTCTGATTCCTTTGGAGTTTTTCTTTTGCTATCAACTGCAAATAGATACATAATGAAATATCGGTCATACATTTTATCAAACATGATGAAAGCATAATTTTACAAGTAAAATAAAATGAAAAATAAACCTATCCCATTGCCATATGGGGGGCATCTGGGACCGTTGTACGCTTCATCCCCAGCTAAAGGCGCATGTTGCCAATTTTTTATGATCAACCCATGCTCAAAATAATCTCTATTTGAGTCAGGGAGATTAACTACAAGATCCCTATTCAGATACCTAGTTTTTAAATAATAAATATTATCTAGAATAGCCCATTTATAGCAAAACATAATTTCAGGGATCCCAATACGAGTCCCATGAGTTAGGTTTAATTTGTGCACCCCATTAATTATTCTCCATGAATTGGGGGCTATTTTTGCAGGAACAAGATCAAAATATTGACAAAACTCAAGACATAATGGGTTTGGTGGAAAGGAAAAACCACATTCAGCAACAGAAAGACTGGGGAACCAATGTCCCTCAGCCAATCGAAAGTAATCTAAAGGCTCAGAAAGAACCTCTAGAGTTACCCACGAAGGAATGGAAAAATCAGAACGGAATTTCTCAACAGACTCCACAATATAAACCATATTGAATAAAAGAGATACAGAAGAAAGGAAGAATATCTTACAGAAAGAAAGGAGGTATGTTGGCAATGAACGGAAACAAGGATGAACGCACAAGAGAGAAAAAGAGAATAAAAAGCTTGAATGCAGAAAATGGGAAACGTAGACGACGGTATGGTTACCAAAGAAGTTTAAATACTTTGCATTGGGAAGCGGCGAAAGAAATGATTACCAAAAAGAAACTACTGAACTTCCGGCGGCTAAAAGGATAAAAATTGCACGAAGATCGAAGCGCTTATGAAAAAGGCGGAAAACAGCGAAATAAGAAGGAAATTTGAATACAATGTTCCTGAAACCCAGGAAGGTCATTTAATATTGCCATATACCGAGAAAGAATGTTACATACTCCTCAAAATTCGAAATATGAAACATTGGGGGCTTCTGTTGATACCAAAATTAATATGCTGATGTGGACGAATAATACGAAGACACGTGTCAATCTACACGGCACAATAGCAGCGAGGAAGATCATTTCCCGACCAACCATGCTTCTTTCCGAGCAACGAGAATACACCGAGGAACTCTATCGCACCGAGGAACTCTAATGCACCGAGGTACTCTAGTGTTCCGAGGAACTCCTGATCAGCGAACAGCTATGGCGGTCCGAGCTGCATCTCGGTCGTATCATTAATTGCCAGATAATCAACAGTTCAGATATTCATTGAATGCTTGTATTCTTGGCACGCACTCTGCATTAAATGTATTACCTTTTCATATGTATATCATTTAATGTATCGAACCTTTCATGTACAGCCTCAAGGCTATAAATACCTTGTATCATCCTCATTCAAAGGGGACCGGAATTTCTTGAGAGAACTTGTAATCAAGAATTCCACAAACACTCAGCAATAACATAACAGTGGACGTAGGCTTTATTCCTAGCTGAACCACTTTAAAAATCTTTGTCTTATTTATTTATCTGTGATTGAATAATTAGAGCGATCTAGTTTTTTACATCAACAGTAATCAATCTCACATTTTGTTGTTTGACGCAATCAATAAGATGGATATCCTTACTCAAAAGTTTATTTGGAGGTTGAGAAGATGAATTAGTTTATGGGTATTTTAATGTGAAGAATTTTTTTATTTATTTTTGTATTTTTATACAGTATAAAATAATGCTAAAGACATAACTGTTTATATATTTATTTATTTGTGATGTTGAATTTATTACATAATGGATATACAACTTAGGTGGTTTCATGGATCATTGGATAGATATGTTTTTGAATATGTAGTGTTTTTTAATATATATTGTTTATATGTGTATGTCTTGCATTTAAAAAAGTCCACTCTCTTTGAAAGACAATGTTTGCAAGTAATTTTTTCTTATTCATAAAATGTATAATATTTCTAATGTACTTTATTAATTTAGGATAAAGGGAGAATGTGTTAAGACCGATTGTCGATGAATCTTGATAAAATCATGGTGCATATTAAACTAATTAGATTTATTTTTCTTATGATTTTCAGGATTGAATGATGTAACAAAAATGACAAATTCAGAGCAACTTTGTTGCACGATAGATTGTCCTCTGAACCATTGTAATCAATCTGACATTTCGTTGTTTGACGCAATCAAGAAGATGGATATCCTTAATCAAAAGTTTATTTGGAGGTTGAGAAGATGAAGTAGTTTATGGGTAATTTAAGGTGAAGAAATTTTTTTATTTTTGTATTTTGATGCAGTAGAAAATAACGCTAAAGACATAATTGTTTATATGTTTATTTATTTGTGATGTTGAATTTATTACATAATGATATACAACTTAGGTGGTGTCGTGGATCATTGGATAGATATATTTTTGAACATATAGTGTTTTTTAACGGACTATAACTATTAGTAGGGATATTCATGGTTTGGGTTGGTTCGGAACCACTACAGAACTAATACATTATTACTAACGAATATATCCGTTAGAAAATTAATTCCTAACACTAAAATCCTTTAGTAAATGATCATTTTGGTGTAATGTTTATAAAGTCCAAATAATTAATTTAACATGTTAATCCAATTTTATTTCATCTCCCCCAATCTATATAATTATCAAAATATTCGGGGTATTACATTCCTCCCACTAATAATATAATTCCATCCTCGGAATTCAACACATACCTGCATTAAAAAGCTCGAGACATTTCATCCGCATCTAACTCTCCCTCATTGTGGTGACTCTACTGGACACACAATAATGTTATAACCTTCGAGCGAAGAACTTGATCTCTACAATCTAGAATACTGAAAGGCCTCTCCTTATAACTCGCTTTATCTCTTCTAAATATATATGTTGATAAGCCAATGCACTTGTAGAAAACTCATAAGATTTGATACTTAGAACACATCGTGAACCATCTGAAAATGGTTAGGTAAATCAAGACGATATGTCACGGGTCCAATCCAATCAATAATCGTAAACGACCCAACATATGATATGGTTGAAAAAGAGAATGAATATAAATTTAATTAGTTTTTGAACTTTTTGGGTAATGCTACTGGCATTGAGGATAGACAACTGATTATTAGTCATAAATTCTTCACATTTATCCCCTTAATTTCGGTATTTTTATGTTCCCGTGCATTGCAATTTATATTAATTTATCTCATATTTATGATACTAACCCTTTTTGGCAAGTATTTCGTGTTTTGTGTATCTCTTATGTGTTTTACATGTATGTCACACAAGAAAGTGCGAAAGAGAACTCGAAACAGTGAAAGAAACTAAGAAATAGGGAGTTCAAGGGCATTTGTGTAAATTTTTAGCTATATTCCGGAGGTGGGGGACAAATAGAAAGTTGAAGATCTCAAAATTACAAGAACATTAGAAAAAGCGGCACCCCAATCCGAGCTATGGTGAATAAGTTATGCCCATTTGAAATTTGAGAAAGAAATCCAAGGCAAAACTATTAAGGCCGAACCGAACCGATGGACCATAACATAACCGTTTCACCTCTTGTCACGCTCGAGATCCGTTACAAAATTAGCAAAGTGTGAAAAAATTTCAGAAGCGGGATTTTTATTTTGGCCCTATTTTTTAGCCAAAAGAGTTTTAGCATTTGGGGACTCTTCTAAACGGCCCAAGACTTATATATACTCATATTAGGATTCTTTTAAGGGAGATTTCATTCATGTAAATGATCCTAATCAAATAGGAACATCTAGGAGAAGAATTAACATATTTTGCACCTTTAATTCTAGAGCTTTTTCAATTTCTCTTCAAGCTTTGATTTCTTCTTGCATGTTCTTATTCTTCAATCTTGGTAAATTTATTTCCAACACTTTTATTATCTCATGCTCAATCTCACTTTTCACACAATTATGATTTCATGCAATATAGATTCCTTGTTTATTCTTAGTTTCATAATGTCTGATTAGATTTCTATGGGCTGGGACGCATGAACCCAACCCGATGTCGTTTGCATGACTATAAAACTAGTTTCCAGAATTAAATAAATGATTCAATCGTGTTGTGTAGTAGTCACAACCTTCGTAGGACTTTTTACCTCATTTTTCCTAAGTAACCGGGGTGTTTAAGAGTGCGATGCGCATGTTAGTTATTTCGACACCGCTTTATTCTTACTCTTGATTAGGCATGATGCGGGTTAGTACCCTCATATATGTAATGCTTGAGATTAATAAAGACTGGAATTAATCAATTATCTAATCACGATTAGTTTTATATCAGGTAAATTATTAGGGTTTGGGGGATTGTATTCCAACCTATTTTTCTCATTCGTATTTAGTTAATCACAATTAGTTCACTTTTGCTTAGTAGTTTAATTTAATTTGCATTTAGTTAGTAAAAATCACATTCCACAAATTCATCACCTTTTTCCTTTTCTTTTCTCGAGTCAGTTTAGGACTAGTCATCTTACATATCGTCGTCACGAGCATTCGTCCTATTTCCCTGAGGATTCGACCCCGTCTTATCGGGTTTATTATTTACGCAGCCGATTTCCACTGAAACCATAATTAGCAGGCACTAGAGACACATTTTCAGTCGCATCAAGTTTTTGGCGCTGTTGCCGGGGACTTAGGTACACTGTTAGGTTAGGTCGATTTAATCTAAAATTTGACTCCAAATCTCAAAAGGTAAAAAAAAAAAAATCAAATATCCAAAAAAATCAGAAAAGAAGAAAATAAAAAAAAAATTAGCATCTCTCAAGGTCCGTTTATGCAAAATTCGCAACAAACCCCTCGAGTATCTCCCACGTGCATTCACGAAAAACTAATAGTTCAGTACGATCCTTATAGCCCACACAGTCCTAACTCACCTTAGTTTTGGGTTCCACCTCCTACACCTCCAATTTCCATTATAAGTCACACTTCTAGGACACCGAGTGAGGATTTCGAGTCTTTGGGAGGAATGGAGGGAGGGAGAGAGAGAGAGAGATGTCAGATAACGCTAGTTTGGGTACGGGTGAGGGAGATTTACCATATCGTCCCATGAAAAAACTTTTATATCTCGAGCGAACTGTCACCCCTGGGTGCATTCTACTTCCATACAATGCAGGACAGTTTAACTTTCGTAATGCGATGATACAAATTCTCCCCGCGTTTCAGGGCATGGATTCAGAGAAATCATACGTCCACGAGTTCGAAGAGGCATGCGACACGTTTAATGATCAAGCTCACATGCAAGACGTCGTTCACCTATAACTTTTTCCTTTTTCCTTAAAGGATAAAGTTAAGACCTAGCTTTGGTCTTTATCGTCGAACTTAATTTCATCATGGAAGAATATGCAATCAAAGTTTCTTTTGAAATTCTTTCCCCAATATAGAACCAACTCCGTCAAGGCTCAGATCCAAACATTCCGACAATAAGATAATGAGTCGTTTGATCGGTGTTGGGAACGCTTCCAAGAGTTAGTTTACGCTTTCCCTCATCATGGACTTGAAAAGCATCACCTTATCTCTTTCTTCCATCAAGGGATAACTATAGCGCCTAAACAACTTGTTCAAACTATGTGTGAAAGACCATTTTGGGAGTTATATTCAAAGGATGCCGATGCCCACCTTAAGTATGTCACTGAGACTACTCAAGTATATGACACATCCAATCCCAATGCAATATACCGGGTCCGACAGACGTCCACTGCTACTTTCACGTCCGAAATCTATAATTTGGACAAGGATGCCAAGTGGAACTATAAGTTCAATCAACTTGCCAAACAAATAAAGGATGTTTGCGGATGCCGATCAAGACAAACTACCAGATCCACCCGAGTCGTGAAAGAGAAGGCGTGTGCCATTTGTGAGGCGGGCCATTCAACAAAGGAATGTCCAACGATACCCGACTATAAAGTCATACTTAACAAGAAGTGTAAGCGATAGGTGGATTTAAGGGAAATTTCAATTCCCCGCATGGGAACTCTTACAACCCTTCGTGGAGAAACCATCCTGATTTTAGTTATGGGCAATAACAAGCTGCGTTGAATCCTAATTCACACAATGGCCCACCTTCACCTCCTCATTTTCAACAAGCGCCACATATGCAAGCACCACCTCATACACCACATATCACCCCAGTGCGGAGAAATCTCGAGGATAATTTAAATCAATTCATCCAAGATCAAAATGCAACCAATGCTAAGTATGATCGCATGTTCACAAAGATATATGCGAGTATCTCTAGGTTGCAATCATCTTTAACTATCCAAGAGAAGGGCAGGTTTCCGGCTCAAGGCCAAAGACCTCCTCAAGGTCAATCCAATGTTAGCTCTACCTCCCATAATCATCAAGAGCAATGTCAAGCCGTCACCACTCTATGTAGTGGGCGAGTTGTTGATTTGTCACCTCCCCGACATGACATGCCTAAATACAAAAAGGTTTCGCCCGGCACGAAAGAGGCCTAAGATGCCCCCTTGAAAGAGAGTGAAAATAACGACACTAGTGAGCCTGAAGTCGTAGTGAAACCTCCCACCGCCGCACCATTCCCTCAACGGTCGGTTCCATAAAAAAAATGGACCTCCCGTGACGATGTTCTGGACGTTCTTAAGCAAGTAAAGATCAATTTACCTTTTCTCGAGACCACCAACCAAATTCCCGCGCATGTTAAGTTTCTTAAGGAATTACTCACGGTGAAACGTAGGCTAAAGGTAAAGAAAAATGTGTTTTTGGCACAGAACTCTAGTTCGATATTATTGAGTGACCATTTCGTGCATCATGGGGAAGAACCGAATTAAAAGAGCGCTAATAGATTTAGGGGTGAGTGTTAACATTCTCCCCCATTCCATCTATAAGCAACTAGACTTAGGGGCCCGTAAACTCACGAATACGACTCTCCAACTCGTAGATCGCTCTGTGAAGATTCCTCGGGGAATTGTTGAGGATGTGATCGTCCAAATTGACACTTTATACTTCACGGTGGATTTATCATTTGGGACGAGGAGCCATTCATTCTCCTAAGAAATCATGTTCCCGTCATCATTGGCTGCCTATACTTAGCTATGGCTAATGCACTTAATAATACTCAAAATGGGCGAATGCAACTAACGTTTGAGAACATGACCCTTGAGACAAATATCTTTAACAACACCAAGAACGAGGGTGATGAGAGCGAATTACGAGAGACGGATCTTATGGAAGATATAGTACACGAGCCTGAGAGGAATCACACGAGAGATCCGGTAGAGGTATATCTTGTTACATCAAGTGAGAACGATAATACTGACATTGATCAAGAGGTGGGGGAGGTGTGTTTAGTAACCACTATTGAGAGTGAGTGAGAGCGCATAGGCGAGAGTGATAAGCACCCAAAAATGTCTATTTTGTACCCCGAATAGAGGCATTTTAGTCTCTCATTTTAATTAAAATTGGCCTTAAGTTTGTATTTATTTATTTCTCAGGTCAATACGCAGTTGAGATGTTAAATCCAGTCAATTGTGACACAGAGCGGTTAAAGGAGTGCAACGAAGAATTCAAAGCGACCGTGAAGTCAGAAGTCCCATTGAGCTTGCCCAGATGAGTCATGATGTACCCCATCTTACCCTAAACGTACCTAAAATTGTCCTGAACCGTGTGTATTTAGTTTGTACCATTTTATTTTATTTGTGTCATTTTATTTTTAGAGTTTATTTTATTATTTTATTTTATTGAGTCATGAATATACTTTTAGGATTTTTTATATTTTAAATTTTAGCGCGTCGTGTATTAGTTTTCATATTTTCTTTTATTTTAGTTAGTTTATTATTATTTTATATTTATTTTATTTTATTTTACTAGTTTTTATTTTTATAGTTTTTATTTTAGTGGTATTTTGTTTTTTTAGAGATTGTATAGTGTGTCGTGTCGTGTCATTCTTATTTTAGTTGATTTTTTTTATTTATTTTTTAGTTTAGTTAAATTTTTGTTTTGTTTTATTTTAGTTTTAGTTTATTTTTTTAGGGGTCATAAGTTAAACACACACATAACCCCTCACACCCACTTACCTATACACTATCCTACACACAAACAAATCCCTTATCCCCACCTTATTCACCTACACTCACACACCAAATCCCTTACCCCCACCACTATTCATCATCATCTTCCCCCTCTCTTTCTCTCTCCTAACCTCAACCCCCATAACTAAAATCCATACACCCTAACCCAAGCACTAATCATACCACAACCCGTAAACCCATTTCCCAACAAAACCGGATAGCCCCCAGCCTTTATACCCGACACCAACCCGTCCCCAACCAAAAAAACGGCCGCCCACCTGCTATCCGAATCAAACTGCCTCCTGCAACCCGGTTTATCCAAACTCGGACTCTACCTGAGCTCAAACCCGACGACCCTCCTGGTCCAACCTGCGCCAGATACCCACGAAACCACCTACCCCGACGCCTGACCCTCCACCGAACCCGAGGCGGCCCTGTTCGAAACCTAACATACCCACAAAGCCGAGCTTCGGCAATACCCGCCATAACCCATTTCGCAAATCCAAGCAACCCAATACCTGGAACCATCTCAAGCCAAACAAATATCTTCCAAAAAAATCGGAGCCAAACAAACTACTTGCATAAGTTACCTTTGAGATTTGGCCAAAATGGAATCCCTAAAATATCTCTCCACAACAAAAAAAGATCGTGGGTCTACAAATGAGAAGGGGTATCTCATTTAAAATAGAGAATATCATTACAAAAAAAAAGTACATAGAGAGAGAACGTGAGAGATAGAAAAAGAAAAGAAAGGGTAGAAAAATAGTAAAAAAAAAAAAGAAAAAATATAGTTTTAGGTTTAGAAAAATTTGTAGGTTCACTTTTTACATTCAGTTTTGTAATCCAGTCAGATTTTGTGACGAGTTTGGGATGCGTGTTCATGCACACAGTTGACACATGAAATTATTGCGTATCGTATTTCTTTCTCTTTCTCTTTAGTTTCTTGTTTGTTAATTGTGCTTGTGCTGAAATTTTAATCATAATTGGCTAAACACCCCATTCAAGGGGTGGGATAAAACGCGTGTGTTGAGTTGTTTTATTTGAATAATTGTTCGTTGATGTGTTATAGGCTAATTAAATTGGGAAAAATCACACATTAATTTATATAACGAGAGTTAATAAATTAATGGTGAATATTAATATTTGATTTTGGATTTCACTTAGAGATTAGTATTATTCTTAAATTTAAATATTAACTATATGTATGCAATTCAAAGATTCATACAAATTTTAATAAATTAATCTTAGCGGATATTTTGTTGAAATGAGTATGAATCTTAATTTATTTATGTTGTGACTATTCCCGATTTAATTGCTGAAAAAGATAAAATTGAATTTAGGATTTTAACGAGAGTTAAGTTTTAAATTCAATATTATTTCGAACTATTCAATTGAATAATTAGGACATTAAAGTAATTTGACTACACGGTGTAATCCCACCTCTTTTTTCTTCTCATAAAGTCTAAACGATATTATTTTTTAAATTTCATAGTCATTTTAGTTGCATAAATTTTTGTTTCCTCCCTTGAAAATTGTTTTTAAATATATATCACGAAATTTAGTTAAAAGTCTCAATTTTGTAAAAAACTAAATGTACAAAACCGAAATTGACCAAAGATGGAAATTGAGTGAAAATTGACGACTTAACGAATAAGTGTGGAAATTAATTAATCCGATGAGATTTTGAGCATATCACTTTTTGAGAGTTTTTAAATCAACTCGAGTTAATGGTTAACTCAAAAGTCATTTCAGTGTTTAAAAAGGTCGTTGAGGATCTCAATACCTTTGTTTTGATTGGTTACAGGATATATGTGTGATGTTGGCTCGAAAAGCGTGCTAAAATATCTCTAAACAAAATTATTCTCGAGACGCATATGGTAAAATAATTAGCAGTTTGTATAATGAAGTAGGCCATCGTTTGTTCCCAAAAATATTAGCCATGAAAAGTTGTAAATGTTTTTCCCCTTTTTCTAGCCCAATTGAGCCGAATAAAATGTTTTCTTTTCGTTTGATAACCCGAAAAAAATAAATAGCCCGAAATTGTGAAAAATGAAAAATTCAGAAATTAATTCTAAATGGTGCAATGAAAAGCGGGAAGAAAATAAAATAATGCTCAACAAAAATAGTAAGAAAAGAAAAGTGTGAAAATTTTAAAAAAAAGGAAAAATAAGCGAAAAATGAGCAAAAACACTGAAGGACGTCATAAGAATATTTTTCAATTCCGAAATTCCCAACCATTTTTCTTTTTACCCAACGCACCTTATAACCCGAAAAAAGTCTTATCCGAGTTCGAATTGTAAAATTAATTATCGCGTGAAGAGCTTAAGAAGTGAAAAGATAATGAGAGAGATCAATTGGTGTGAATAAGAGGTGATGTTTTCCTTTTTCCAATGACCGTATTCCTACGAAGAGATCTTTTCACCATAAAAATTTAGTCTTTCAAAATTGTGTGCGTGAAACCGTGTTCCACTATTAATTACTCTTTTACATCACGCACACCGAGCGAAATTGCCACATTCCAAGTGATTCGATTATGAGAGCATCCCGTGAGATTTTGAAATCAAAAAGAATTTTCGAAAAAGTAACGTAATGATCAATCGGTGAAAATTGACGAGTTAATTATCGGCTTCGCACACATAGATGATAAATTGAGACTCTTGAATATAAAATTATAGTGATTATTTTTAGAAAGGTTTAAATTGTACAATTTTTAAGTATTTTGATTTTTCTTTGAGTCGAAAATGAATTTTGTGGGTATATTCACTACAAACCCTCACGAGACACCACTCGCCCTACTAGGGTAACCTAGGGGTTTAAAGTCTTGTTGTTTATGCTAAATGAAATCGCTTGACCGAGAAAAAGATATTCTATCCCAATAAATTTTTGAAGGGTCCTTAACTCATACTCTCATTCTTCTACATTGCTCGGAACATGCAAAGTTCTAAGTTAGGGGGCTTTTATTAGGCATAAATTCTTCACATTTATCCCCTTAATTTCAGTATTTTTATGTTCCCGTACATTGTAATTTATATGGATTTATCTCATATCTATGATACTAACCATTTTTGGCAAGTATTTCGTGTTTTATGTATCTCTTATGTGTTTTACAGGTATGTTATGCAAGAAAGTGCAAAAGAGAATTCGAAACAGTGAAAGAAACCAAGAAATAGGGAGTTCAAGGGCATTTTCATAATTTTACGATCATATTCTGCAGGTGGGGACAAATAGAAAGTTAAAGAGCTTGAAATTACAAGAACACTAGAAAAAATGGCACCCCAATTCGAGCTACGGTGAAGAAGTTAAGGAGATTTGAAGTTGAGAAAGATATTCGAGGCAAAACTGTTAACGCAGAACCGAACCGATGGACCAGAACCGAACCGGTATGCCTTTTGTCACACTCCAAATCTGTTACAAAATCAGTACTTTTAAAGTGTGACAAATTTACAGAAGCGGGAATTTTATTTTGGACCTATTTTGTAGCCAAAAGAGTTTTAGCGTTTGAGGACTCTTCTAAACGATCCAAGACTTATATATACTCATATTAGGATTCTTTTAAGGGAGATTTCATTCATGTAAATGCTCCTAATCAGGGAGGAACTTCTAGGAGAAGAATTTACATATTTTGCACTTTTAATTCAAGATCTTTTCGTGTTTTTCTTCAAGTTTTGATTTCTTCTTGCATGTTCTTGTACTTCAATCTTGGTAACCTTTATTTCCAGCACTTTTTTTTTTATTATTTCTCTTGTTTAATATTACTTTTCACAAAATTAGGATTTCATGCAACATAAATTCCTTGTTTATTCATAGTTTCATAATATCTGGCTAGATTTCTAAGGGTTGGGATGCAAAAACCCAACCCGATGTGGCTTGTATGACTATAAAATTAGTTTCGTGAATTAAATAAATGATTGAATCGTGTTGTGTAATAGTCACAACCATCATAGGACTTTTTACCTCGTTTGCCCTAAGTAACCGGGGTGTTTAAGAGTGCGATGCACATGTTAGCTATTTCGACAGCGCTTTATTATTACTCTTTATTAGGTATGATGCGGGCTAGTACCCTCATATGTGTAATGCTTGAGGTTAATAAAGACTGAATTTAATCAATTATTTAATTCACAACTAGTTTTATATCGAGTAAATTACTATGGTGTGGGTGATTGTATTCCAACATATTTTCCTCATTCATTTTTAATTTATCACAATTAGTTCACTTCTGCTAAGTAGTTTAATTTAATTTGCATTTAGTTAGTAGAAATCACATTCCACAAATTCATCACCTTTTTCCTTTTCTTTTCTCGAGTCAGTTTAGGGTTAGTCATCTTACCTATCGTCGTCACAAGCATTCGTCCTATTTCCCTGTGGATTCGACCCCATTTTATCGGGTTTATTACTTACGCGCGCCAGTTGCACTTGAACCGTAATTAACAGGCACTAGAGACACATTTTCAGTCGCGTCAATAACCTCTCGATATTTGTTTCATGGTTGACCAAGAAAAGGTAACTTCATACATTATATGTTTCATGTTGGCATTAATTTATATATTATTTCATTAAGTAACTAACCCATTGATTTATATGTTTACTCAAACCTTGGTTCCAACTTTAAGGGAAATAGTTACACAATGCGAGCAAAGATATTATGTGAGACATCATCACGACAACTTAAAAAAAGAGTTTAGAGGTAAGTTATTTAAGGATATGCTTTGGAATCGTGCTGGCCCATGAAACATTGTATATCTTTAATAAGGAAGTGGAAGACCTAAAACCAATTGTTAATAAGGGTTTTAGGCCGTTAGATGATGGGATACTCCCTAAGCATCAGTCTAGGTCATGCTTTGCCATTAATTAAGGTGTAATATTCTCATTAACAACCATTTTAAGGTATTTAATAGGTTCATAATTGATGTCGGGGATAAGCCCATCATCCCAATGATGAAGTCCATTAGTAACATGATAATGTCTATGATAAGAAAGAATATCGACAAGATGAGAAATCACTTTAGCCCCAGCAAAATGTCATGTACTCCTCACATGTCAATATTATAAGGGTAAAATCGTATTTACCCCCTCATTTTAAACGTTTGGCATTCTTCCTCATACTTTATGCAAAAACCCTAACTCTCCTGTTCAACCTAAATTTTCCTGCAATCTTGGACAAATGTAGTGGAAGTTGCGACATATTGATGCTGAATAATTAATATTCGACACTGGTACATTATATGGTATATGAATTTTTCATGTGTTTAACTTGGAGTTAATTTTAGTTTCATATTTTTTTGATTTCTTGTTCAACTTGACATTGATATTGGTCATTAGTTTATACAATAAAACCCTTGTTTTTTTTTATATTTTTTAACCTATGGAATCTATTATCTCCACATTGTTGTTGATTATTAGGATATTCAATAATAACCCCTTTTTTCTCATGTTGAATATGTTGTATGTATGAAAAATTTGCATCTTTATCCTTTTTTCCAGTATGCATGTGTTATTACAAATGAAAATGAACCTTATTTCAATGCTGAGTTGCACCATGGTGCCTATTTTCAAGATAAACTAGAAAAATCATATGTAGGTGGGCTTGAAAACCCCTTTGATTTTTGTAATCCAGATAGATTGTCCCTCCAAGACTTATTCGAAACGCTTAGAGAATTAGGAAGTCATAATCGCAATCAATTGTAGTACAAGGATCCAGATTTGGGTTTAAAGTTTGATTTTTACAAAATAGATAGTGACAGAGATGTTTGGAAATGTGTAAGTGGGTTCTTACATATAGGAAAGTTGATGTGTACATGAAAATACCTTGAGATGATTTGTTCTTTTATCCTAGTAAACTGGGGTTTGATTTTAAATGAAATAAAACTACAACAATTTGAAAATGACCTAGGTTTGAATTCATGTCGTGTCGTGTTAGTGTCTGAAAAAACCTTATCGTGTCGTGTTGTGTCGGTTCAAAATACGACCCGTTGATCCGAATTGCCACTCCTAGAAAATATGTTAGTGCACTAATACAGGTGCAAAACGAGGATGGAAATAGAATTTGACGTGTGGAATGTTTTTTGTGGAATAAGTGAAATAATTGAGGGAGTAACATGAGTTAATCATAAGAAAATGAAGCGTTAGAAAAGTTTGGAGTCCCCTTCGTTTCACATTCCCCATTTCCTTGTACCCTTCCAGTTTCGCAGCTGCAATAGAGTGAAGGTTTATATTTAAAAACCCTAGCGAGTGCCGCCACCACCAGTGTGTGTCTGTGGGGTAGTAAGTGGAGCGATGGATGATGTATGCGAAGGAAAGGAGTTGTCGTTCCCGAAAGAAAAGGAAAAGATCCTGGAATTGTGGAGTGACGTTAAAGCCTTCGAGACACAGTTGGAGTGCACCAAACACCTCCCCGACTACATCTTCTACGATTGCGATGGATCTCCCCCACTAGGGGCTCATATTAGCCGGCACCATCAAAGACATCATGACCAGGTACCAGACCATGAGGGGCCACCACGTCACCCGCGGATTCGGTTGGGACTGCCACGACCTCCCCGTCGAGCACGAGGTCGACCTCAAGTTTGGGATTAAGACCAGGGAGGATGTTATTCAAATGGGAATTGGGAATTACAATGACGAGTGTATGAGTATTATTACCAGGTATGTTTCCCAGTGGGAGAAGGTTATTACCAGGACGGGGAGGTGGATTGATTTTACCAATGATTATAGGACTATGGATTTAGAGGCTTCAAGGTTCGTTAATCAAAATTCACTCTTATGTACCTGTATCAATCCTATATCTATTAGGCCTCAATTCATTCCTACCTACTCCAACAAATTTCTTATACCTACGAATGGAGAACACTTCATTTTAGGGTTCCTATGATTGGCGTTGATTTGTTTTCCATTCATTTTTTACTTTTCGTTCGGTACTTCATTTCAACTACATCCTCTGTAAATATTAGTTATAAATATGAAAATTGTTGACTTGGACTACTCTCATCTCATTTTCCAACTTCAACTATTTTACAATCACTATCCAACTTTGTAATCAAACTCACTCTTACCTCATTTTTTACTCTTGATTTCAAATGCATTTTATGAAAATCATAGTTATGGATAAGAAAAGTGCTCTGTACTGGAAAACATATCTCACACAACCCAAAGAGATGGTTTTCATGCGAAACTCCAAAAGTACTTTTTCCAATAATATTTGAACTTGTTATAAAAATGAAATATATTTAAACCATTGTCCAACATTATAATCGAACATGCCCTAAATGAAATAATAGATCTTGTTTCGATAAATTTTTATGAAACACTTCTACTTCAGCATGGTATACCGCTAAACAGTGGGGGAACTGACCGAGGACTGCAAAAACTACAAAATCGTTCAATAATACATGTAAAAGATTATTATATCATGCACATTGAAAATAGTTGTGCCTGTGATTGCAAAATTAAGAGAATATCGCAATCTTGTTGTTACCCCTTCCTACTAATTCTTTATGCTATTACATTTCCATTGTAAACGAACTTAAAGTTGAGTACCGCTATGACTATTTTTTTACAACATTTATCAATCCACGTGAAAATAGTACACATGTGAAAGCTATTTCAATATATTTTAGTAGACTCTAATAGATATTTTTCAACCAAATTAGATAGGTCACGATACAATGCAAACCAATGTGTAAATTCTAAGAAATTAAGCCTTCTTATAATATATGCACTTTGTAAATAAAATGAATTTACTCCTCTTACCGCCTTTTATGTCACAACATTAGAAAGACAACTGATTTACATGATATGTCCATGAACAAACTTACTCAAATAATGTGATTGTGGATTCTATCAAAACATGAGGGGTGGACGGGAAGTTGAGGGCAAGATTCAAAATCATGTATAAAATTATACTATCCATTTCTTGTGAACTAAACACATTACATATCTTGGCATTGATGAGTAAAAGAACAAATGAGAAGTAAATGTAGAAAAATATGACAAATTTAAAAACAACCAAACCTTTGTTACTTGGGTCATCAATTAAAAAAACACCCCACAATATTTGAACTTCAAATCAATCACCAGTCATGAAAATATGATAATGATGATTCCATGATATAATTCAATCACCTTGTTCTACAACTTCAAACGTATAGCATTAGATTGACAATATTACAAAAAAAATGCAATGTAAGACTATCACATACGTGAAAAAAAGTTATAAAAATGGGGGGCGGGGGCGAACATAGAGAGAAGAGAATGGTTCGAGAGATTCGAGGAAAAGGAGAGGAGGCGCCAGAAGACGGAGAAGTTAAGAGGATAAGAGATGCGTGGTAGGAGAAGATGAGTAAGAGTTTTATGTAGACTCAAGCCAAACGGACAAAGTGATGTTTGGGACTCACAATGAAAACATTCTTTCGGTATGTTGATAAGAAAATGATGAGTAGACACTTTAGCAAAAATGTGTAGCTCAGAATAAATTGAGCCCTAGAAATTGTGGCAACAAGTACGTAACTCCAAATTTAATCATCGGAGTGAGTAACTAGTATATTGGGATCGGTGGGACCGACAATGGAGGAGTGGGTTAGAACTACGGTGAAGGAGAAAGGAGCTGATGAGATAAAAGAGAAGGGAGGGGCGGTAGTGAGGAAAAGAGATGGAGAGCAATGAGGAGGATATGAGGAGCAAAGTGGAGAGTGAGAATGAGGGATTTTGACTACAAGACGGACAGGCGGACAAGTCAAAGTTTTGTCACTGTTGGAGAAAACTTCCTTTGTTGGTTGATAAAAATTATATAATAGTAACAATTCTAGTTGCAATCCTATTTTTCTAGATTTCTTTTTGCCCTTGTCCAATTAGAAAATTAAGGAAAACAAAGGAATTTTTTCTTTTTAAAATTGTATTGTACAAGTTATTTTTGTCCTAATATGTTCACTTGCAATAACATTGTTTGGGTGTTTTGCTGATGATTTTACTTTCTTTTGCTTTTTTGCAGGTTATGCCTTATAGTACTGGCTGCAAAACTCCATTGTCCAATTTTGATGCAAATTCAAACTATAAGGTTTACAGTCATAATCTTCTATCTTATTCTTTACTTGTCTGTTAAACCGTTTGCTCTTTTATCTAATGGTTATGAATCCTCATAGATTGTTGTCACTTTCATATTCTTACATAAAGTTGCTATAATCCTATTATTGGTTTGTTTAGACTTAAAGTTACACAAGTTCGTTTGTCATTAGTGATTATATTTTCTTGTGCAATGCACTTGTTTTAAAATGAAAATGAAGACTTCTTATCAAAGAATATTAGTACACCTTAAGAAATAATGCAAAGTACCAAGGAACTTGAATAGCAAATCATCAAATAAGGAGAAGAAAAGCACATGAAGAGAGACAATGATCATTAGCAAGCATATACAAAACTTCATGCAATATATATATATATAATCAAAAATATAATTTTGAATACTTTCTTTTTAATTGCATCATCCCTAGTTTCAGTTTCTCTGAATCCAAACTCCCCTAACATTCTCTTTGTTATACAGGAAGTTCCTGATCCTGAAATAATGGTGGCATTCCCTATAGTTGATGACCCAGATCACGCAGCATTTGTGGCACGGACAATGACACCATGGACTCTTCCCAGTAATCTTGCCCTATGTGTCAATGCAAACTTTGTATACGTAAAGGTTAGTCTGCAGTAAATAATTTTTTCATAATAATTCTGAAGATCATGCATCGACTATATGTATGTTCACACATGAGTGTGACTTTTCACATTCAATTGTCTGTGTTCCTAGTTGAACTGTCACTGGCTGATACTTCTATAATTGGATACGACATGCTGTTGATTGTAGAACTAATTATTGGCTCCTCTGTAGTTATATATCTAAAACTGATTGGTCACTTCTTCCCAATGAGTATTTGAATTTATATAACATACATGAGTGAAATCCATGTATATACATGAACTATACAACTAAGACTGTTTTTACTCAAAGGTTACACCTTGACTCCGTGGCATATTAGAATATGGTGCGGACATAATAAGAGCTTTTTAAGCCTTAGCTTTTTATGTAGTGCTTCTCGAAATTGTGGGTCTAAAGAGATCTCTTCCAATTTGTTGGAGCCTCATATTTAAATTTCTCACGATGAAAACAAATATCAAACTAGCCTCCACTAAAATCCTTATATGTGTGTTTACGACCGAAACAAAGCACAATCCCATTTTAATCAGATCAAAATGAATGTATCCCGATCTCTTTGATACCAAGGGCTACCGCGGATTTTTAGTAAGCCAAACAGTCCCCATATTGTAATGAACCATCATTTGTTGGGTTTTCGCAGCCCACGACTCTCTTAGAGACATCACTGCCACAATAATTGTTAATCCTTCCACTTGCCCGAGCCTTGTAGGCTGGACTAACATGTTTGTCTAGATGATAAACACAAGAACATACCCCCTAAGGGAACGATTTGTTTATAATGCCGTCATCATTATGCCAAAGACGAACAACACACTTTCGGCCTTTGTCGGATGACGGGACCAGATGAGATGGCCTCTCCTAGCTTTGTTGGTAAGGAGCCATGGCGTTGTTTCCCTTCCAGGTGTTCACAAGGTGGCGGCGACTTCGGTACCGAAGAGGCGACCCAACACCATCACCGTTGTTGCCTTCCCATACAACTTCTTCTCTTTAATTTTTAAACGTGGTTTTCGGCCAGATATTTGTTGACTATATTGTGGTGCCCATTGGGGTCACAAACCAAGTCGACTATTTGACGGAAGCCCTTATGATTTTTGCCCACTACCATCATATCCACAAGAAGAAGAAAAAGATACAAAAAGAAATTGAATTAGGCAAGAAGAAAAAGAAAAAGATTACAAACACACAAAAACAGAACAAATAAAACAGGTTAAAAAAGAAAAAGTACGACTCTTAACACAAAGGAAAAACTCTTACACAGCATGAAGGAAAAAAAGGTTTTCTATGTTGCCGAGACAAGAAAATAGTCACGTACAGTGCGAAACAAAAAATAAGTCAGAGAAGAAGAGAGAAGAAAGGGTTACCTATGTTGCCGCTGAGCAAGAAAGCTCACCGCCGGTGGGTTTTGATGGTGTTTTGGGATCCCAAAAGAGAGAAGAAAAAGTCTTTGGTTCGTAAGGCTTTTGTAATTTGGGTGCGTAATTTTTTTTTTTTTCATAAGGTTTGGGCTTTGTTGCTGAGAAAATGTCAATGAGAAAAAGAAAAAAACCCTCGGTCAAACGCTGTCACCTTTTTTCTAAAAAATGCGCCTTGCGGCGCGCGCCTCTCTACTTTCGCCCCGCCCAAGGTAGAGAGAGACCCCCTCCCTGCACTTAGACACGCCTTTTACAACTATGGTTATTGCTATTGGTCAGTATATCCTTTTCCCCCTCTTTTAATCCTTTCTTAGCTTCTTGGGTCTATTTCTTAGTTCATGATCTCTCTAATTGAATTCAAATTATAAAATGGGAATGGACTAGGGTTATAATTTGTGATATGAGTCCTGGGATATTTAGGGAATTAATAGTTTAAAGATGTATTTTTGACTCTTTACCAAATTAAAAATCCATTTTGTTTTCGTATTCCATTCTTACTTTCATTGTCTCTTTCATGTTGCCACAAATGCAAACGTCTTACTATTGGGCAATGTAATCATGTCATAAAATTGGATTAAAACCATAGTATATTGTTCGATTTAATATTACGTTTATTTAATATTAACTATTATTTTATTCTTTGTACCGTATCTTTCGCACGATACATATTGGATTTTCGATACGTGATACATATCCTAAGCTGACAACTTATTTCAATATATTTATGTAATATGCTATTTAAATATATCAGGTTCGCATCAAGGTTAGCGGGAAAATCTATGTGGTTGCTGAGTCTTGATTATCATAACTTCCCACTGATAAAACAACGAAAGCATTACCAAATGGATCTGTCAGTGATTCTGGAAATTCAAATTCTAAGATCAAGGGTTCCTCTGGTGGAAAATCAAAGAATATGGTGGATAATTATGAGGTGTTGGATAAGTTCTCGAGGATTTCACTTGTGGGAATGAAGTAAGCACGTCAAATTATCTTTTTAACGAACTTTCAAGTAGATATTAATTTCTATAAGTGCTTCACCGCTCAAATTTCAATCCGGTTCCTATTTTGTAACATATTAGCATTAAAGGGAATGAATAAGAAATGAAAGAAAAAGATAAGTTGTTACATATATTAGATATAAAAGATTAACTGCTACATCATATGTTAGATATAAAAAGCTTAACGGCTGCATCATATGTTAGATATGTCACACTTTCAAGAACGGGATATTTATTGATGTCGTTTCTTTTTTGTACTGTAAAATTTTCAAAATCTGTTCCCGGTGGCAATCAAGGGTTCTGGGAAGTCTGAACAGGGCGCATATTTGATTTTATCACTGTATCAAGAAATTTTCCTTAGGTGTAATATTTTGATTAGATAGTTACACTCATTGTAATTGGATTGATCTTTTATTCTTTTATGTACCCTTTTTAGTTTAGTGAAATATCTCATTCCTTGTAATAAGATTACAATAGTATTGGATATTGACGCAATGTTGGAATGCCGATGGAGAATTGGAAGGATTCGATGAAGTAGAGAAAATTAGAAGGATGAGTGAGAATCTTAGTAAAGAAGGGTGTATTTGTAGAATAAATTGGATGAATTTTAATGAGAATAATTCTAAATCAAGTGGTATAATGGGATTAAAAGGCAAGGGTGATGTGGGTCAAATAATGAGTGAACTATACAAAATTATTCTATAGGATAGTAAAAAAAACGAGATAAACCATTAGAATGGGGCTACAATGAGGAAATACAAAATGGTGTCTGGGGCTCACTTTAGGATTATGGAGTCTTGTAACTTGTTGGCTCTGGGCTTGTTTTATTAGAAGTCAACAAAAATTGACCAAAAGCTGGGGAGTGATTTCCTACCTTAGTTTGGTGGTCGTGCAATGAAGTTTTGAATAATTTCTCGGAATATGAGGAGCTCAAATGAACCTGTCAAGAGATTGGTGGTCAAGTCTTTCTTATGCAAATGGATATTCGTTCAGGATGTCACGACGTGTTTGTATGGAATCTATGTTTGGAGGCTCGTGGAGGTGCGATAGTATTTTTCTGGAACTATATAGGTTGTGTTCAAGGGTCTACTTGATTTCTTGCATTTCCAGTGTGTCAGATGCCATGGTATGGAGGTTCTCCCATGTTTATGGGCCAGTTTGAGATGGTGATAGATGGATTTTTAGTAGCAGCTTGCAAGTCGAAAAGAGCTGTGGAGTGTTTAATGATGTGTGGATTGAGATTTAAATTTGGTGAGGTTCTCTGCAGAGAGAAAAGATGCTAGAAATACTTTAAGGCCTTGTAAAATTCTCCGAATTTGTGACAGCTTGCCATCTTGCAAGTATTAATTTGGTCCAGTAATGGAAAGTTATGTTCTCTGGATAGCTTCCTTTATGCGACATTATGGTAACAAAAGGACGTGACATGACAAATGGCACATAAGAGCAAGCACAAATTGGAATACTCTCTTTCACTAAATATTTAAGTGCGGAAAATTATCGAAAGACTTTATTTATATGGTAGCCAAGATAACATAAAAGATAAAAGGACTAAAAGTGGCACACAAGAATATTCTAAGGGAATATTACCCCATAACCTAACATACTTAAAATACTGACTTAAGAAAATATAATAAAGATAACAAAATAAAAGGAGTACAATAATGAAATTACAATTAAGGCCGAGTACTCCTCCATTATCATCACTCTCTCCTATCACGAAAAAGGCGTTCTCGAGCTTTAAAAGTTGGAGCCGAGTGAAAAAATCTCAAAAATATGTGGTGACGAAAAATTTGGGCCCTAAAATAATTTTAGTCATTAGTAATTTTTTCTGTGGGGGAGATCCGTTATATATTTATTCATCATCTTTATTATAATTGTAGGAAATATCCTAATAGAACTATAGCAATAAAACAACCCAATCCAAATAGTTTTACTATAGATGTATCTCATTAATGGGCCGTAATATTACAGTCCAACAAACATAAAAAGAAGAGATCCATGCTCACTTGAAACTTGTGACAAAATATCGTTTATAGCTGCTTCGGCCAGCGCCAAATGACCTAACCAAACTTACCGGGGAACGCCGACACCCTAACTATTTACGTATATGTAAGCACATTATAAAACATGGCACACTTTTGTTGCAATGCACCAAAATTAGCGATCTAAGAAATAATTACATAGTTCTTCCCTCAAATTGGTTTTTAAGAGAAAAAATGCCAAAGAAATAGTGAAAAAATGACTACGTTTTTTATTGATTCCGCTTATTTTCTATTTATTTTCCTCATGTCTCTCTCCACTCTCTTTGCCGCAGCCTTAGGGTGGATATCACCACCTCTTCTTTTTCTAGTCGATCTTGGGTCATATTTTTGACAGAGGGGTGAAGTTGGGGGCATTTTTTTTTAGTGGTGGTGTGGCAAAGGTGGGGATGAAATGGCGCTAATCAGTCTCCAACCTCAAAAATAAAGGCGACAAGTGTCTCCCTTAAGGGGGAGAGGCGATCTTGAAGTCTAATTCGGCTAGATCTTCCTCGCGCCATTGTAGGAATCCCTTTTGGTTTTGATATCAATTTGACATTGCACAAGAACGGGCACTCAAGAGCTAGAACAACATCAAGCCGAACTCTTTTTTACAATGGTTGACCAAAGGCCTTATTTATATGACAAAGTTTCTTGCTAACTCGAGATGACCTAAAAGGTAAAAAGAGTGAAATGGTTACACTAGAATATTCCAAGGGGATACTACCCCATGACTTAACATACCTAAATATTAACCTAAAATAAGTAAAATACAATAAATGGTAACAAAATAAAGGGAGTACAATTATGAAAATTCAACTAAGCCTACTAAATTACATGTTTATATTTTCGGAACATCACATGTAAAGTTTTTTGGGGGATAATCACTTGGCGCGACGCCTTTAACTCAGGAAGGAAATGCTGTAGTATTCCTCCATTTTCATCACAAAAGTTCCCGAATACTTGTTAAGTCTTTTTTTACCTCAAACCTCACCCAACATTAGGTCACCCACCGATTCTTCGGGATTCTGGTGGAGTTTTGAAATGGGATGGGTCCATTCCATTTTGAGAACATGGGGTTTAAAGCTCATGCTTTTTCTATGATCGTCAAGTGTTGGCTGTGTTTTTAAAATCAAAGGATTTGCTGAGTTGGTGTTTGCTAGTAAGTTAACGCTTTTCAAAAAAGTATTTGAAGAGGTAGAATTTAGAGGAATTTGACAACATTCAGGTTTGCAATTGTAGGGTTTGCAAGAAATTGCAAGGGAAAACTGGCAAGAAAGTTTGGGTTCCTTTTTGGATCTTTAGAGGTTCTAGATGGAGGAGCTCATAGGGTACGTAGGTTATCTTTTAATGGATGTTTTGTTGAGAAGAATATGAGGTTAAGTAGGCCATTGTTGGTTTCTATTAGTAGCTAATTGATGAGAATTAAAGACTTACTCTTGATAATTATGAAGGACCCCAATTTTTAAATCTAACCAAAGAGTAATTTCAATTTCCTTTTAAAGATGTGGAAGAGAGATGGTTCAATTAAACAAACACAAACAACTAATTTTAATTTCTTTCAAATTAAAATAAAACAAAGTTCAAAGTGAAATTAAATTAGACAACACAAAATATTCACTTAAACCAATTTAACCCAAGTCCTAGAAATTTTCCTAACAATAAATATTCAATTTTACAATTTAGGCCAAATCAAGTTTTATCCAATAAAATTAATGACTTGAATTAAATTAACATTTACCCAAATTAAATTTGCACCAAATTAAGAAAGTAGAGATTTAAACCAAATTTTATCTTTTTTCCTAAGCATGCATCTAATGTGAATTTTGCAAAAGATAAAATAAACAAATAAATTACTAGGTCGCGATGTACGAGGAAAAACCCACAACGCAAAAAAATCTCGGATGGCCCTAGCCTTAACTCCACTAAGTATGGTATTTTTACAAGTACAAGACAAATGACTTACCCAACTCGACTCGACTCCCATCAAGCCCCTGATGCGTCTTCTTGTACCAACATCCTCTTAGTTGACAATTCGAATTCCACCAGAACCTTGGAATTCACCAATGAGGCTTTAGGAACAACCGTCAACCACACATGGTGCCTTTCACCATGTGAGAATGCCGCAGCCAAAATGAAACTTCTTCTTTGAGGGATGTAGAAGTAAACCCAAATGAACTCTTCAACTTGGTAGAGTAAACCCGGTGCCAAACACTCCAAGCAAGATATTTATATGGAAACTTGGAATAAACAAACTATGGGTGTACACAAAAGTGTTTAATGATTTTTTTCTTGAAAAAATAAACACTCAAAACATGAACCTTTTCATTTGAAAATGAACTCTCTAAAACTCTCTCTAGGAGATGAAGTAATATGAAAAAGTTGGTTTGAAAAGGTTGGTTCCCGCACATATTAAGTCTGTCAAAAGTTAGTGGGGAAAAGGTAGTGGGATAGAGGTGAAAAACTGCTTAAAACTGCCAATTAAATTTTCCGCCGGAAATCTCGTTCGAACAATACTTATAACGAAGTTCCAGTGGATTGTTGGGAAATATCGTTGGCAAACTCGTTCGAGCGACATTCTCGTTCGAACGAAAAACTCGTTCAAACGACAATATCAAACGACTTTTCAGAACGTTTAAAATTCGATTTTTAGCCAAGAAACTTTATTTTAAAGTTTTAAAGAAACCTTCTGAAAATAAACATAAGTTTAAACAAAAATTACACCCAATTAAAATTGTTCCAAGCTCCTATATAAATATTTAATGCATTCATACCTTAGGAGTAAATGGAATACATATTGTTGACGTAGAAACGAGGCACAACAAACTCGGCATTTGATGAAGCTTTAATCTTGGCCACTTCGTCTTCAACTAACAAATCATAGGCTTGAATGAATAAACTTGAACACTATCCTATGACTCAAATGTTTTTGTCCGGAATTAAGCCAACACAACATTAAGACTCAATCGGAGACTTGTGTCCTTACAAATTATCGGTTCCGTATGGTTTCCTTGGAGGACAGTAGCTGTCTTGATAGGCCTTTTATAAAAGGATGAGGTGGTGGGAGCTCTTGGTGTATGTTGCGGAGACAACTCCTGGCCTGGAATGTAATATACTAATACTCCTCTCGGTGGTGGTGTCTGTATTAGATACGCATTGAACACATGCGCATGTTTGTGTGGGTTGAATACGTGTCCGACACGACTCAGACACAACCAAGACAAGGCCAAGACACAACCAAGACAAGGCTTTAGCACGACCAGACGTGTCTTGGACACAACTTTTTAAAAACAAAATCTAATAGAGTACTCAATACAATTTAAGCTGTATTTTTCCAATGAAAATGATATAAAATCGTTGAATTAACAGCACCGTGATAATCTGAAACTGCCCAATTAGAGTCCTAGTCTTAGAGTCCTAGTCCTGAATCGCCTACAACCTAATGATCGATTACTCTCAAAACACAAAAAAGATAAGGTAAGTTTATAAATTTCGTATTGTTACTCGAAGTTTGCTATTGATAAGAGCATCTTGAGTATAATGGGCAAAATTCTCCAAAAATCAACAAATTTTTCACTTCTATAAGGTCAATTCACCAAAGAGAGTGCCACCTCCAGTCTCCAACAGGCACATGTGCGTCTGATGAAATTCTGCACATCTTCAGACTCACCTTATTCCGTTTGTCATGTGGTTATTTTGATATGCCCAATGACTAGTTTATGTGAATTTTATTATAACCTTAATTTAATTCTAGGGACTTTTGGTGATGCAGTTAATGGTGTCAATTAGACAACATTTGGGTTGTCGGAACACTTTGTTGCTTTCAACAACAGTTGTCCTGTGACGTTTTATGCTCCGACACCTCAATCGATTCAGAGCAAAAGGTTAATAGTACATGAAACCTTTAGCAAATTTCTCCCCATCTTGGTCTGTATGGAGAGAACAATAGGACGGGATGCAACAATAGAAGATGCAGTAATCTTCTTGTTCATTGAGATTCTGAAGACATTTTACTCATGATTGAAGTTGTTTAAGAAGTTGTGTCTTGCACACAATGTAAACAACGAAAGGCGATTTTTATTAGGAAAAATTGTGTTGACAAAATATTACGGTATCAATAACAGATAGTGGCGAGATGTTTTACAAACATTGAACTTCGAGAAAGTTCATTTTGGGAAGCAAAAAAAATATTATTAGAGGATGAGATGATAAAATAGAAGCTGATCAAGTGAATTGGGATCAATGGAGGACCACCGTGCTTTACTAGGCTAGAAATTAATGATGTTTTGGATAAGGCTTTTATTTTTTTACTTAGCTATTTTTTCCCATGTTTTCAGTATCTTAATTATGCCATATTTATTTTTAATTACTGCTTTTTGTTCGAATGAATGAATTTGAACCACCTAATTATCCAAGTTTTTCATTTTTTATATAGCTATAGTTCACTTCACCCCCTCAAGCTTTGAGGTTTGGATCACTTTGCACCTTAAAGTTCTAATTTGATCCATTAATACTCTATCCCTGCTCACACTGAACCCCTGCATCACACCCGTAAGAATAATCAATTTGAGTCTTGTAAGAATTGTTCAGTTGATTAATGTGATGCCAGGGTTGAAAATTAATATGTCAAAGGGTGTAGTTCTAGGCATTAATGTGGAAGAGAGTAGAGGCGCTTGAGGGAGGGGTGGGGTGTGGGATAGAACATTGATATATTTGGGATTTACCCTTTGGAGGGAATTCCTGTTAAGTTTTGGAGCTCGGTTTTAGGTGAATTTAGGAAGAGACTTGATAGGTGTATAAGGGGTGCTTTTCTGCGAGGCTTTGAACTTTTGCACAAGCAATGTTGAGTAGTTTACCAATTTATTTTTATAATCAATTTTTTGAACTTTCCGCTAAGAGATAAAATTTAATTAATTTTTTTTTTTTTTTACATTTGAAGATGGGTGAGGTAAAGGGAAAAAAGAACATGTAGTGTTGTGGAGAGTTCCTCTCAAGCAACATTCTAAATGGTATTCTATGATTAGAGTCAAATATGGTTGAAGTATAACGGCGAATGGGACTTTTAGAAGTCCTTGGATATCTATTTTGCAGAATGCTTGTTTGTAAGGGTAGTCTCTTGACCTAAATTACATTAACATTGTTATCAATAAATGTTTGTTTCTTGTAGTAAAAGTATTGTAGCTTTCCTATATTCTTAGTGTACCTTCAATGTGTTTCTCCAAAAATATAAAGGAGTACTATGGTATTATTTATCAGATCCCCCCCAAGATGTTTATTTCGCGAGTCTACGACCAATTTAAATGATACTAGATTGTAGCATGCTGTCAGGTAGATCTGGCAGGTGGGTGAGTTTGGGCGGGTTGGTCTTAGGGTGGGCTGGATAACTGGTTGTTCATAGGTTATGGCCATGTAAGGGGTGGATTTGGGTCAGGTTTACTCGGCATCCAGAACTAGATACCTTTTCCCCATCCCCTGTTCTTTTCCTGCTATAATACCATTGTTGTATGCTGTATCCATCGTTACTTGTAAAACAAGACCAAAATGCTTCAATACACTAAAATTCTTAACTTTAGCTGATGCCAGAAAGGAGGAATGAGGCTTACTTAATTCATACAGTTTAAATGTTTGTTGAGAAGAAAATACTTGCTGGATCTTAGGGGATCTCATTGGTTCCTACAACTCTTGCATGTGAATGATGTTAACTCAACTCGTTGCCGATCTAAGTTGGTATTGAAAGGATGAACAGATTGCTTTTACAGCAATGGACTAACAAATAGATACGTCTCGTTCATAAGTGAGCAAAGAGAGAGATAAAAGAATCAAGAAAGAATTGGTGAATTTAGAGGGAGATATAGAGATAGAGCATAAAGGAGATTGTCTTTTAGGCTTTAGGGTAAATGTGAAGAATTCACAAGAAAGACAATGAACCACGGAAAATAGTGGACCTGGAATTCATTTCTGTAGGGGGTGGATATGGAGGGATGCTTCTGCCAGCCAGGCTTCAATTTGCCATCCTTAATGCAAGCCAAATTTATTATAAATTCATCGCTTTCTCTTTCATCATTTGTGGATAGATATTGATGTTTTATTAGTTTTTATACTCTAATTTTATCAGATTATAGTGGATATTGAACGTTCCTGTTCAGTCTTGATTTGATTGGTTTTGTGAAATCTATCTTGCATTTTCGTGTTTGTATTTATGAATGAACGTGTTGTAAATAATAAGGATTCGTATTGTCAATGACCATTATTTGGCAAAAAATATGTAGCAGTTGTCATGTGCCCCATTTTCAGGTACTAATCTGAAAATGTATCAACACAGTGTGTATATTTATTTTATTTTATATATTACTATGCATTTAAAGCTGGAATATAGTTTCATACATAGTTCACCCAATCCTTGAAATCAAAGTAACAGTTCAAAAGACCGGGGATGGCCTTTTTTTTGTTTTCTATTGTTATGGTCGAATCATAGATGCTTCATTAATTTAAAATCATTTTATAAGATTTCAGTTGTCTAATACAAGTTTTGATTAAAGGTCACCTGATTGATATGTAATTTAAAATTTTTGAAATGAATTTATCAGTATAGAGTACGTGTTATGAATTCCTCAACTCTCTATTTCAACGTTATTTATTGGAGAGACGAGTAATGGAGATTTTATACTACAGGTATGTCCCATTATTTGACTACTTCATGGACTTTTCTGACGTGGCATTCAGTGTTGTTGCAGATGATTATGTAACATCTCATAGTGGAACTGGAATTGTTCACTGTGCTCCTGCGTTTGGTGAAGACGATTATCGTGTTTGCATTGATAATCATATTATTAATAAGGTTTGCGAAAATTGTTACACTTATGGGCTTCTACATATTTGTTTAAGTTTGTTTGTTATTTCAGGCACTCCATTTTTTGTTTTGATTTATGAATGTTCCTCAAATGCTCGTCGAAAACCAGACTTATAGACGTGTTCCTGCTCTCTCTCTCACTCTATCTCTCTCTTCACTATTCAATCATAGGGTTACTCTTTCATTTAATTGCCTTTATATAGGGGGGAAACCTAATTGTGGTTGTTGATGATGATGGCTGCTTTACCGAAAGGATTACTGACTTTAGTGGGCGCTATGTCAAGGAATCGGATAAGGATATTATTCTAGCAGTGAAGGCAAGAATATCTACAGCTGTTTAATTTGTATCTATACAAGATAATTTATACGCTTCAACCTTTCTTATGTATAAGCACGGGAAATCACTAAACACGTAGTCAAATGGTGACTAATTTTATCTAATTAGTTTCAATATAGTTTATTAATTTTTAGTCATAAATCTAAAATAAGTTTCGAGGTCCGGTAGCGTGATATAAATATCTGTTTTTGATATGTTTAAATATCATTCTCATTGGTGGTGTATATGTATATTTCCATAGTTGAGGAAGTGAGGTGTTGTCTATTATGATGTGCACACACACACACACACACACACACACATATATATATATATATATATATATATATATATATATATATATATATATATATATATATATATATATATTGGCTCAGGTGAAAGGCAGGCTTGTAAAGACTGGTAGCTTTACACATTCATATCCCTTTTGTTGGAGATCTGATACTCCTCTTATCTACAGAGCAGTTCCCAGCTGGTATGTATATTCTACTAATCTTTTAGACACAAGTGTATCACTGTGATTGTTTTGAAGACCGGTTTAAGTAAGATTTAATAAAACCTTCCTTGTTAAGTAGATCCAGAGGCTAATCCTTGATGTTTATACTTAATTTTCAATGTACTATTGTGTGGTTCTGTGGTCAGTGGGTCTTTGTGTTGGTTTGTTAGCATATTCTTCTTATTGAGTTTTATCTCTCTTTTATACCTAGGTTTGTTACAGTGGAAAAATTGAAAGATCAGTTGCTAGAGAACAACAAGCAAACACACTGGGTTCCTGATTTTGTGAAGGTTTGACATTTTTTTTATAAACCAGAGCAATTATTTAATGCTGCTCAAAATTATTGTTCTTTTCTCAAGTCTAATCTTGGAGATGTAAGATTCAAAATCTGAGCCGATTCCAATTCTTTTGTTTCATCTCTTTCAATGTCTCCCTCCCTCCCTCCTTCTCTCTCTCTCTCTCTCTCTCTATATATATATATATATATATATATATATATATATATAGTGTGAAACTCAGCGGAATCTATACACACACGAATAACAATAATCAAGCCATATTTTCTCTCAAATTATCTCTCAAATCTCATAATTTCAATAATAATAAGTTGATTAGAAGAGAGGGCTAAGGCCTTATTTATAGATAATTCTAAACTTGGGGAGCAAGTCTAGGAACTAATAACCCAATTAAAATAGATAAAAAATTAAAAGATAAATCCAAACAATAATCTAAACAATATCTAAATAAATAATTTAATATCTAAATAACTAAAATAATAAGTTTTTTATATTTTTATTAAATATCCGGATGCATCAGTTCCCCCTTCTTTGAAAATCTCGTCCTGAGCGCTATAGCCTTGAATTGAACACGTCCATGCCAATATCACGATCTTTTGAATTTTTCGGCCTTTTCACATTAATTTGATGCTGCCCTTGCTGAGTAAATAAATATTTGGAATAAATCGGGCTTTTAATTTGGAGTGCAAAATATTATTCTTTTATAGGTAGTGAAAAATAATTTTTAAGAAACTTTTGGGGCTCAAATAAAATATTTTGCAACATTTTATAAATCGGGGGTGACCCATATTGTTCCACATGAAAAAAAAGAATTTTTTTGGCTATTAAACTCCAACCCAAGTGTTTTGTCTCTTAAAATTGGGCCAAAGTCAAACAATGACCACTTCTGCAGCCCACACTCCTCAAAACCTCAAAGCCCAACTTTTGGTTTAAAAGCTTCAACTCCACAAGTAAAACCATAGTTACTTTACCATTCAACCCAACTGCCTTTTCCTTCCATTACAAACCATAGCTGCTGCGCCACTCACTCCAACCACCATGGAAGCGGTCGACGATCGGACAACCCTCGATTGTGGCCGGAGACCTTAGTCGTCAGTCTGAATCACTGGGCGACATGCAGAACGAACGGGTGCTCCGACCGGGAGCCGTTGGGGATGTTGTATCTGCACCGATGACCTTCGTATCAAGTCAGAATGTTGAGTGGAGTCATTGGAATGATTTGGTGAAACTGCCAAGTGACGGGTTTCCAGGGTTCGGGGGGTCTCATCTGCAGGTCGGAGACCAGATCCATGTTGGATCTGGTCGGGGATATACTTTTTCGGGGCTAGTAGGGGTCTTTTGATGTCGGAAATGGCCGGGGGCAGCTGGAACTTCTCTGGAAAAAGTGAAAAAATGAATTTTTATTGCTGATCGGGGGATGGTGCGGAGGTTGGTCGGACTTCTTAGCCTCAGATAATTTTCCAAGCCTTGCCCAACTTATGGAGAGCCAAAATCCCACCTCCTTGAACCGTACCCATCTGACGGCTTCTTGGTGCTGCTCTACCTTCAAAATCTCTATTTGTGCATTCAACTCTTGAAATACAGCCGTGAAATTAAATCCATCCACCGCTGGTGGTGGCGCGACTGTGGTGGCCTATTGTGGAGCATTTATTGTCGCCGAGTACCCGTCGTACAATTGGTTGCTTGTGCCCCGAGCGCTTGCCATAGCTCATAACCTTGATACACACAAACGATTGTGTGAAAAATCCACTTTAATGTGAAACGCAACGGAAATTATACATACATGAGCACGCACACGAATAATAACAATAATAAAACCATATTTTCTCTCAAATCTCATAATTTCACTAATAATAAGTTGTTTACAAGGGAGGCCTTATTTATAGATAATCCTCTCCAATTAAAAAGGGGGAACTAAATAACCTAATTGAAATAGATAACTAATTAAAAGATAAATCCTAACCATAATCTAAACAATATCTACATAAATAATCTAATATCTAAATAACTAAAATAATAAGTTTATTATATTTTTATTAAATATCCGGATGCATCACTATATATATATATATATATATTATGTATCTATGGCTGTAAAATGAATCAAGCTTGAGACCAGCTCATAAGGCTCGTCCTGAGATTGGTTTGTAAAAATTCGTCCATTTGTTACGAATCAAGCTTGAGACCAGCTCATAAGGCTTATCCTGAGATTGGTTTGTAAAAACTCGTCCATTTGTTGAGCTCGACACAATAAGCTCATAAATTCTTCAAATCTTCATGAATAATCAAATTACCCTAGCTCAGCTCATCATTTCAGATTTGTTTGACATCAACTAAACAAACATAGTTCGGTAACATTTAGCTCCGAAGGTCTCCGAAAATGTCATTAGCAACCCCACTAAAACAACTGAGAACGTGATTAGGCCTTTACCTCTCTATAAAGTACCATATATACAAATTGGGACTACTCCTTACATTATTGAGATATACATTAGTTGTTTCTAATATATAGTAGGAAGAAGCAGTACAAGTTTCTCTTTTCCTCATTTTAAAGCATGGACTGATTTTTCTACCGGGTCTCGCTGTAACTTTTACCTATCGATGCTCTGTTACAGGAAAAACGCTTTCACAATTGGCTTGAAAATGCAAGAGACTGGGTTTTTAGTCGAAGTAGATTTTGGGGTATTGCCCTTCCTGTATGGATCAGCGAGGATGGTGAGGAGACTGTAGTTATGGATTCCATTAACAAACTGGAAAAGTTGTCTGGTGTGAAGGTTTGCATTATTTCCATTTGTTTTTGTATATTACTGGGGAGGTGAGGAGAGGGAGGGTGAACCCTCAACCTCTTACATGAGAACCCTTATCATTAGACTAGTTCTAATAGTTGTCAATGTTTGTTGTTTTGGCTGTTTTAATGTTGTGCTGCTATGATGTGATTTCTTTTATGATTTATTAATATTTTGCTTCATGAAGTAGCATATGGAAACAATTAGTATGGTGATTGTTGCTTCTATCTCTATTTACTCCTTTAATCAAGACCTGTGATTTAACCTACATCGAATAGAAAATTTAGTACATAACTAATATAACACTAAAGGTTATCTTACATGCGCAGCCTAACCTTTACAACTATGCTAATGGAAAGAAAATGTGTGCCTGATACCTATGCATCTCATCATGCCTAACCTCTACAAGTATTCTGATACCTTATGTTTTTTATTCTTGTATTATGTTGCCAAATAATATTCGAGCTTGTAATCTACACTTGCCAATTTAGCCCTCATCATCTACATGCATATTCATTCAAAACTTAATTGGTGTATTGTTTAAACATAGCACAAAACTTTTGATAAGAACAAATAAAGTTCGTCTTTGGCTTCGTGTATGTTATCTTTTGATGCACATACATTAAAGTCTAGAATTTAAATATAATAGAATACTACGTGTTCAAATTTTCTGCATTTTTCCATTCGCTTTCTTAGTTTCTCATGGAAATTCTGTTTCTGTTAGTTCTGCAGATGTGGTTTGTATTTTAAAAGTATTCTTATATGCATCGATTGCCAATGTTTTTTGAAAAGAGTTTCTCTTTTGAGGTTTTAATTTCTTAATTATGCTTATGCGGGCATTACTGACTGCTCTCCATTACTCTATCCCTTTTTTCATGTGACTGACTTGCATCGTCATAAGATCGATCATATCACGATTCCGTCTAGTTATGGTCCTGATTTTGGAGTGCTTCGATGTGTGCATGATGTAAGATTACTAAATTTTGGTTTCAATATGATGGTTTTCTAATATGATGGTTTTCTATTGAAGTGGAAATCCCCTTTTTCTGGATTGTAGTGATGTGAGATAGAGGTTTCCACATATGACTTTTTGATTTTTTTTTTTTTTATTTTCTCTGCATTTGTGTTGGGTGTGGTGGTGTTCCACTTCTAAAACCGAGATCAGACCTACCCACCGACTATATTACATGGACTATGATGTTCACCCCACAATCCTGTGTTGACACTAGACAGACTTCAAAGGTGTGATCTGGTCAATGAATTGGTCGCCCAATTTTGACTAGCTATCGATTTTGGCGTCGATTGATATAAGAGGATATATTATTTTATTGGGCCATTTTCTTTATAAAAAACATGTGAAACCAAAAACTTAAGAATAATAAGATGAACTAATTTGAGACACGGTGTGGTTCAAGTGTTATGAATAATTAAAAAGGTCAGGCTAGGGTTGACTATTACTCAAATGACCCTGAAATGATACGGCACAAACATGACAACCTGGATTGTCACCTCTATAATGTAGTGTTTCAACTCACTAGTTTGCTTTTTGGGGTCCCATGTATGAGGAATGGGTTTCTACTTAACCTTTTACCTTTTTATGCCTTTTAGTTTAGAACAAAAAAACATTTTTCTAAACCTTTTGGTTTTCAAAATTAAACTAATACCCTAAATAATTTCAAGGCTATATATATGAAGGCAATCCTAAAATGGAGTAGGGGTTTCTGCCCCCTGCCTTGAAAAATACGTGGGCCACCCTGTATATATGGTGTAAATTATTATTACAATCGAATAAGTTCGTAGATTACTTGCAGGGATAAGGGAAATGCTGTTGCGAGGGATGTCAAGGAAAAAATTGCTTTCTTTTGATTTTCTTTAGATCTGAAATACATTTGTGCTAGATTCATGATTGGGAAAATAGTAATTATTTTTCTACCAGGAGGGGATGTTCTTCGGGGGGTTCAATTTCTATTAATGATCAATATTTACTTTTATTTTGGTTTGTGACAAAGGAGAGTAATGCACCATCAGTGAGAAATATTTATCATTCTTAACCTTGCAGTCTTTGCCTTGATCAATAGCTTATTTCTGCTTACTGTAAAGAATATTAACCACATCCTACTCTTCCATCTATTTTTTTCTCATAAAATTATGTTTTTCTTTGTAGGTGTTTGACTGCTGGTTCGAGAGTGGGTCCATGCCTTGCGCTTATATCCATTATCCGTTTGAAAACGTAGAACTTTTTTAGAACAATTTTCGTGGACATTTTATAGCTGAGGGGCTGGATCAAACTCGTGGATGGTCAGTTTATCTGTTTCTACATAAAGTGCCATTTTTAATTATGCTGCATTTTCTAAAAATATCGTTATAGTTTTCAATTCTAGCATCAATTTTCAGTTTTATCCAATTCTCAGTGCAATTTTTAATTATGCCGTGCCTTGACAAAGTGCAGGTTCTATACGCTAATGGTCCTTTCCACCGCATTGTTACAGAAACCTGCTTTTAGAAATATTATCTGTAATGGACTTGTCTTGGCTGAGGATGGGAAAAAGATGAGTAAAAGATTGAAGAATTATCCTTCACCCATGGAAGTTATTGATGACTATGGGGCTGTAAGTGTTATAATCATTTATTAAACAATTAAATTGATGTGATCACCTCTTTCTTATTTTAATTGGATAACCTTTGCTTGTGTTTCATAATACATATTTTGAACGACTACAACTTATTTATATTGTTGTATAGGATGCATTACGATTATACATTATAAACTCTCCAGTTGTGCGAGCAGAGCCTTTAGGTTTCAAAAAGGACGGAGTATATGGTGTTGTGAGTATTGTTTGTAGAATTTTAATTTTTTTCATAGGATGCGAGGGTTTTATTTACTTTTTAATTTCTTTATTTACCATCATTTTAAGTTCACTGGTCTCAATTATTACAAATTTTTATTTTTGCTAGATTTTACACAGGTTAAAGATGTATTTTTACCATGGTACAATGCATATAGGTTCCTTGTTCAGAATGCAAAGAGACTTGAGATCGAAGGGTCTTGAACCATTTATTCCTTTTGAGCAAGTATCTCTTCAGAAGTCGTCTAATGTGCTTGATCAGTGGATCAACTCAACAACTCAGAGTCTGTTTCATTTTGTTAGACAAGAAATGGATGCTTATCGATTGTATACAGTTAGTTTGTCTGTTACATTTTTATGAAATCATTTTTGGTAATAAACAGTGTTTTTAAAAGCGCGCTATTGCGAACGCAATAACGCGCTATTGCCTTTTGCGAAGGAAAAATGCAACGAAATCAGGTCTGCTATCTGGGATGCTTCAATAGCGTGCGCAATTGAGAGCTATTTGGCGCAAAAGTGCGCGAAATTGCGCAAAATGACGCAACAGGAACGCAACGGGGCATTTTTTTAAACCTTATGACTTACTAAAACGACGCTGTTTTGGTATGTACATAGGTTAAAAAATGCATTCCTTTCAAATCCAAGCCCCGATCTCCTAAAAAAACCCTACCTCTTTACTCCTTTACCGCTTCCTTCCACTTTGGCACTTCGACAGCTATCATTCCCCACTTTGGCTGCTCCGGAATCTTCATTCCCCTCTTTAGCAGCCCCAAAATCTTCACTGCTTTACTGATTTACTCTGGTAAGTACTGTTTTTGATGTTAAACATCACTACTTTACTGTTTTTTATTTTATTTTTTATGTTTGTCAAATTTTTTTATTTTTTATAGCTCAACTGCTTTTTTTTTAATTATTTTTGAAATTTCAGTTGGTAATTTATTAATGAATGTTGTAGTAGTACTTTTGATCTTTAATGGTCCTATGTTTGGAAGAATTTGGTCCTATTACTGTGTTTAATTTCGAATGTTGTAGTACTTTATGTCTTCATAACTATATTTGAAATGATTTGGAGTTACTCTTTGAGCTTATTTATTTAATTATATTTTTTACATGTTTTTCAAATTAAAAATCTGAAATCCACGAATTGCTTGAACGATGCGCGACGCGATTTCGGAACCAAAATGCGACACCCTACGCGACCACGATTTAAAACACTGGTAATAAAGCGTGAACCCTGAAAAAGGAAAGATTTTTTAAATTATGGTACAAGAGGGGGGAGGGTAGCTACAATTCTTGGTGTCTTGAAATAAATTCATTTCCCATATGTTACACTGTTACATATTTAAAAGTGAGCTAGGTTTCCATTTGTGCTCCGACACACTGTTATCAACAAGCATAATTGAGTGTATTTTACATGAGCTAGTCCATTGTCAGTAGTTACGATAGTGAGGTACTCATCATGTGTTCGTTACTCTTTTTTGTAGGGGGTTCCTTATCTCTTGATAGTCTAATGAATATTTATGTGCGACTCAACCGTAAGAGATTAAAAGGCCGTACTGGGGAAGAGGACTGCAGAACAGCACTTTCAACTCTTTATCATGTATGACTTTTATGTAAAATGATAATCATAATATAGAATAGTCAGAGCATGTGTAAGTGCGTGGTTTATTTTAATTCTAGTAACTGAAGGTATCCTAGAATTGAAAATACATGGAATTCAAAATTTGGTTGATGGTCACTTGTTTTGGGGGGATTGAATATATCATCTCATCATAGATTTTTGTTGTTAAAAGTCTAATAATGAAAACAAATTTACTTAAAGACAATAGAAAAGGTGAAATCAAGTTGTTGTCAGTGTGTTTGTCTGCAGATTTTAAAATGATGTTAAAATCAATCTTGCACTATGATTATTCAATGATAGTTAAATTCAAGCTTCTTTTGCTGGGAATTTGTCCCTTTTTTATGAACAGATTATATCAAATGCACAAATGTTCGTGTTTATAAAATTCGGATTGTCATGAGATCTTTTTAGATTGGGATTGTTTTATTTATTTCCATGTTTGTCTTTTATTCTAATGGTAAATATTTACAATAAATATTGTAGTATAAAGAGGACTTGGCTTCCCCTTGCCATCAGACTATTATGAATAATAATATTATTATGTTCTAAGAGATTTGTGAAATTTGTTCTTTATTCTTCTACACGTGTTTTGCCATATTGGCCAATCATATTGATTGGTCTATCATATCTATTGAACTTGTAGATTGTCGGGGGGTTCAAACGTCCTGATAATATGAGAGAAGTGGAAATGGATGCAGCAGGAGATGGTATGTATTTGTAAAATCTTGATGTTAAATATGTTATAAAATGATTTGTATGCTTTCCTTTGAAGTTTTTCATCACATATTTAGGTGATGTTTTGGTAATATTGGATTTACGTCGTGATAATTCATTGTTTGAGTCGGGGGTTGCTCGCGAGGTATCATTAATACTTTCCTTGTTTGCAGAGAAAGGAATATAACTGGTACTAATTTTATTGATCATCGACTGCAAACTGACAAGTGTGTTGTTAAAATTCAACTGTTATAGATTGTGAATAGGGTCCAGAAATTACGGAAGAAATCGGGCCTCGAACCTACTGATATGGTGGATGTCTACTTTAAATCGTTGGATGAAGATAAATTAGTCTCTCAACAAATTTTGAATTCACAGGTAACATCACAAGGTTTAGTATTACCTTAACTTATGTTGGCAATAGGTTTTAATTAAAAGTTGTATGGTTAGAGTTATATGGTTTGCAATTTTTACCATCTAACGACATTGAGGAATGCGACTGATATTTCAGGGTTTGGTGGCGATTGAGAAGATACTGGCTTGCTTTTTTTTTCAACAATTGCTGGTGGTAAAATAAAAATTCAGATATTCAGGTTAGTAAAGATTGATTTTTGTTAACCATGAACCTAAAACACGGATCATTTCTGTACGAGGAATGGGTATGCCATACCTCATAAAATGTGGTATGATGGGGGTAGGCTTATGTTGATCTTAAACAATATTGCATGTGATTTGCATTTTTGTACTACATATATAAAAATGTATTACCAATTATTATAATTCTTGTCCCGCATTACAAATTTACAGAAAATGTGCTACCTACCCACAACTAATAATTAGCTAACTTCTTTGTTTCTTGCCAAGGGAAAAAGCTGCTAGCCTTTTTAATTTTTTTTAATTTTTTTTCCTTTAATGCAGGAATCATACATCAGGAGTGCACTTGGTGCTTCTTTGCTTCCGGCTACCATGATTGCACCACATGCTGTAAGTTGCTTTGTACTACAACTAAGTAAGGCATATATATTGCTATACATAATGCTCTATAATAGAAAAAGAAAACAAAAAGAGTATAAGATAAAGATGCTTCAAATTATATTTTATAGCCAATTCCACTGAAATGTAGTGTGATTGCAGGAGATTATTTCGACGTAACGTGGCCAAATGCACAAAAGAAGCACACACTAAACCAAGCTAAAACCTCGGAAAAGTATATTCAATAATGATCAACAATGAGGCGATTAGTTTATATCAATCTACTAAAAAATGCTAGGCAGTCCTCGGGCGGTCGAAGGCATTCTAGCTTGTAGGCAGCCTTCTAGCTCCCTTTTTAAAATGTTTTTAATATGCATGTCCTCTTAACAAAATTATTCAATTACTTCTAATGTCTTATTAGAACAAAAATAAAAGCGTTAAAAAAAACTACGAAGCAACTATTAATAACAATAATATGCAGCGATTATAGGGATTACAGTGATAATATAATTCAGAAAAACTAAAAAAAAAACCCTTTAAAAACACAGTTGTGAAAAAAAATAAAAAACAACTTAAAAAAAACCTTTTGGCATTCCAACATATTACACGACCTTATAGCATATTAGACCTTCCAATGTATTAAATGACTGTTTCAATCCAACACCTTTTTTGAGCCTTTTTTCAATAAAAGTACAGGATCTATCACTTTCTATGGTCTAGGCGGCTTTTCAGACCTTTTTCTTAGGACACTACTTTATATTTATAGGTCTAAGGTTATCATGATAGCCAAATTAACCAACCCTAAAAGGTAAAATGGCTAAAGTGGGTGGCTAAGAATATTACTAAGGCCATCTCCAATGGGCAATCTAAATGTATACATTTAGACTGTCTCAGTTTGCAGTGGGTTAAATAATGTGCACATTTGAGAGAGAGAGTCTAACGCCAATGCATATTTGGATGGCTGGAAGACATTGTGTATGAGGGGGGTCCACAGCTGGGCGGGCAAGTTTTACCCGCCCAGCCTGTGGGCGGATGACTCTCTCCCACCCACTAATAAAAAAAATTAACAATATTTCGCAGTGCAAACCATATTTACACCTGGGTGGATAAAAGTCTCCAGCCGAGACCATATTTACACAATCCCACTGTGGAACCACATTCAACAATCTACCGTAAAAAATGTAAATACCCATTGTTTGTGCCTCTCCCACTGGAGATGGCCTAAGGAATGTCCCTACATCTAAACTAACAAGTAAAATACTAAATAGAATACTTGGGTTGGGGGGGGGGGGGGGAATACTAATAGGACACAGTTTAAGATACTACAAATAAGCCCAACACTGACCTAGATCTTGAAGATTATTGGACACTCCAATTTCTGCCAAAATCTTTTTGTTCAATCATTTTGGGCCCAATATTAATATGCGCAAATCTTGAAATTAGGATTAAATCCTCTTTATTTGAGCCCATGAAAATCCACATCCTATTTTGTGGGCGCAAAATTCTCTTACATTTAGGACATTATTATTTTCTTATACCAAAGTGTTGAGTGGGTCGTGGGTCGACAAGATGACTACTCTCCTCTATGAGTAAATATGGAAGTCTAGCCCCACATTAAATTATATTCTTTGAAATTAACCCCTCATGGGTTAAAAGGACGATGAAGAAAATCAGAGCTCCTGGGACATCTTAAATATATTCAATAAGGATCAAAAGTGAGCCTATTACTTTATATTTATATGGCTAATATATCTTGCTAGTCACGATTACCATAAAAGGTAAACTAAAAGAGGACGCATTAAAAATATCCAAAGATTGTGCCCCCTTCTACTCCCAAACAATAAGGAAAGTATTGAAAGATATACTAAAGTAAAGGAATGGGTGGGTACCACTAACAGAGCACAAGTCAAGATAACGAATTAGCTCAACACTTGGTTTACATCACTTTCACTTCGATTTTGAAGCTTCTGGAATTGAAGTTACTATGACTAGAAGACATCAGCCTTTTGCTCTCATCAACTCCAGTTACTCAGAAGGGTTACAAAGAGAGAGAGAGAGAGAGAGAGTGTGTGTGTGTGTGTGTGTATTTTCATCTTTTTATTGTTAAAATCAATTAGAGCTATAACGACTTTAAAAGTAAATGATAGAATTGGGAACATCACTTTTGAAAATCCAGGATGAGATCTCACTATGTTTGTGTTTTGGACTCGTGATACGGGTTCATGGTACATAGGGCTGGGGTTTTTAATACGTTTAATTGGATTACAAGCAAATCAATCTGCTGCGTACAGTCACTTATTAACAAAATCACTTCACAATCTTTAGGACATAATTTAATTTTGTAATATGCCCTAATGAGAATGATTTATGAATCCAATAGTTATCATGTCATTACTTTAGTTTGTAGTTTTATCCATGATGTATATCTTAGGTGAAGACATTGTCATGGCATCGTCTTGTTGACTTTATTATCTTATAGTTGACCAATGGGGTAATTTAGGTATGGTTGTAAAGCTAGGAGGTTAAGAATGAAGTATATGATCATTCTAGAATTAGGATTTTTATGCTGCCATTGTTAATAAGGCTTGTTTCATTTTGATGGCTTCTAAAAAAAATCCTTTTTAAGTTTCTGATGATGAAATTTTAATCTTCTCCAACTTGCCTTGCTCGTTGTAGTGATCATAATCATTATTTACGAATATGACTACTTAGGACATTGGGTCATTTGGGCAATAAGTCCCGTGACATTTTTTATTTATTAAACGCGTCTCAACTTTTTTTTTTCAAAATGTCCCTCACCATATTGAACACTGTTAAACTTCGCTCCTCCTATAATAACCCCTAAACCTTAAAACCACGAAATGCTATGGTTCGCCCATTTGGCTATTTTAATGATATTCAACTTGATGATGTTGCCAATAAGACATGCAAGCGGCTGTGTGAATTTGAAAGTTATTTTGTGTGTGTGTGTGTGTATATATATATATATATATATATATATGGACTATTTGTCTAATGTGGACTGCTTGGAGAGAGAGGAAAAAATATGCTTTGAATAACACAATTATCGGCTCACATGACTCTACCAGCAACTTTATTATCATTTTTGTATATACAATGTTGTGATAGTTTTTTTTTGTCTTGCATCGAGTTTCATTTTTTTTTCTTTTCTGTAATAATGCCTTTGTGTGCCTTAACCATCCCCAACCCCCCCGACACACACACACACACACACAATCGTTTTTATTTCTTGTTTTTTTTGTTATGCTTCTTGTATACGAGTTTTGCCCTTTTGCGACAATTGCACACTCTTGCTATGTAATGCTTTAATTCTTGTTTTTTTTAATGTATTATTTGACTTCAACTCCCACTTTACCAATCTCTGATGCAATCCCAAAATTTTAATAAAAAAATTATAATTTGTTAATTAGACTCGACTCCGAAAATAATTTATTTACAAAAATACCCTTCTTTAAAACATTACCTCATCTTGTTTCATCTTCTTCCCCAAATCAAAACCCTAATTTTACATTAAACCTTAAATTCTAAAATCAAATAAAAAAAGATGCAAATGCCATTGATTAAAAAACCAAATGCTTCAGCACCTACAATCTCTTTCAACCCATGTCTCCACAGTCATTGTCATTGAAATTGACAAACGAATGGTGGAGATTCGATCTAAATGAGTCAAAAATTGTGGGCTTCAAGATAAACTAATTGTAGGATTGACTTGCTTACGTATTGTTGGATGAAATGTTTCTAAAAAGCTTGTGAGATTGGACAAACTAACATGGAGGTTGTCCACCACCAACCAATCGTCAGTCTACTTGACTTGCCCTCCGTGCAATAAACTAATTTTGTTAGTTTGATTTGATTTGATTTTAGAATTTAGGGCTAGATGAAAAATTAGGTTTTGATTTGGGGAAGAAGATGAAGGGAGATGAAGTATTGTTTAAAAGAAGGGTATTTTGGGGTCAAGTATAATCAACAAATTAAAATTTTTGGGGCTTATGTCAAAGAGATTACTAAAATGGGGGTTAAGTAAATAATACATTAAATAGTGGTGTTTAAATCAATTTTAGTTTTTTGCATGGTTGGCTCACTCATCCGCTGCTTTTTCTTTATTTTTATATATCTATTCAATGAGAGATAATAAAAAAAACTAAACCCTAGTCTCAAGGGTGTTCTAGGGCATCTAGGCTTCGTAGGCACTATCGTACTCTCCTCGAAAACTCTTGATCGACTGTCGAATGATTGGAACTCAGACTTGCCGCCGATCGGGACCATTAACTTTTTAATATAAAAATCCGAATATAATGACATTCTTTCAACAAAGCAGAAAATAAGTTGTTGTTGCATTAATTTAGCCTCAAGCTTCTATGTATTTTTTGTGGAGGCCGATTCGAAAGCTGCAGGGCTGTAAACTAGAATGAAGAGGGTACATACTAAGAAGCCTAGATTCTCCAAGAAGAAGTCTATATAAGGGTTTTAGTGTTTTGGGTTTATGGTTCTAAAGAATGTTTTATATGGCGAGGGACTTTTGGAACGAAAAAGGCTTGTCAAATGACATATAATATTATGAAGGTTAGTTACAAAAGAATTATGAAGTTTGGATCAAATTTAAATTTCTCGCAATGTTTGAAAAGTATTTCAACCTCCCTCCCCATGTTAAAAAACTTAACGGCCATTACACGTGTCAAAATCTCTCTCTCATCAAACCACGACGACTTAGATGCAAACACAGTAAATACAATCACACTACAAACACAAACACACTTTGCACTCACTGTAAACCACCTTCATTCTCCCGTATGTTTGCAAAACACTATATAATGATATTACAGACAATTTGGAAACACACGCACACAAGCTTCATCATTCATTTTCTTGTTCTTCAAATCGAAGATTATACATTTATATATGCGTTATGTATAAAAAAAATTCACTGGATGTGTGAAAGCAAATATTTGAGGTTGAGTACCAATCGTAACTCGGCACAACCCCAAACACTATCAAACCTCTACATGTACAAAACCCCAAAACAAACCCATTTCAAACTATTGAAATTGTAAACCAATCTCAAAGCCTTCAAATTGATTTCAGAGAGAGAGAGTGAGTGAGGGAGAGAGAGAGAGAGATCCATGACAAAGGAGAGAGGGAGCAACATCTATTGGATCAACCATTGGTGGTCGACAACAGCAACTTGAGCAACAACGGTTAGGACGGGCTTCTTCTCTATTATTGTCGATTTATAACCATTTTAGGTGAGGAGTAACATAATAGATCAAACCCAAATTCATGTTTGGCTAGGTATGACTGGTGGTGGGGGTTTGATGAGAGGTGGTGATTGGGGGTTGTGGCAGTGGTCCGGTGGTGTGCCATAATGGTTGCACAGTGTTGGGTTGTGGGTTCACGGCCACGGCCTCTGTGTGTTGCTGGGCAGCGAGGGGAGAGAGAGAGAGATAGAGATTGTGTAATATTATTGGAACCACTGCTCGTCAAACCGAGTTAACTAGTATGTGGAGTTGACTTACCCCATACTTTGAATTATAAGAAGTAACCAGATTGCCTTATCCGATTTAGAACCCATACACATTCATAAATCTTAGTCCTTCGAAAATGACAAGGTGACCACACGGATGATAGAGATGCGACTAGAAAGAGAAACACAAAATCCAGCATATCATCCTTGAAAATACAAGAGTTCTACCAAAATAGCTGACGGGACCTTGACCTTACCGCGTATCCAATAAAGCAATGTATCTTGCACCTAAACCATCTGGTTCAAAGTAATATTGTAGAGAAATTCTTATTGAATCATGGTGCATTTTCATTTACGAGTTGTTTTGGAAATAACCTAGTGAAGCAAGATACCATGTACTCCCCCCCCATCACATAACAGAGAGCAACCCACATACTAAGTTAATATTGTATACTTGTACTGATATCATCATGCGTTTGACTGTCTAATCGTGTTTTACCATGATTTTCTTAAAATTGATATATAACGTACAGATTCCAGGTCATCATAGCTGAGGAGAGTTTTCACGGGATTGCAAATTTGGCATTTGTAATCACTTTAGCTAGAGCAGCATTAGTGTTCAACATAGAGGCTATACTTACATTATATGCAGGTTGGATATTGGTCTTCTTTCCTTGAGGTTGCCTTTGATGTTTTAGTTTTCTTCTTTTAATGTTCCTCGGTGCTTTGTAGGAAACACAAAGTTTTCACATAATCTCCAGACGTATATGTTGTCCAGGGATCACTACAATTTGAAGTTCGAGTTTCAACTCGAAAATGGCAAGGTTTGTATTTACCTTTGGACCTTTTACATGCTTTCTTATACGGGAGGCTGATTTAACGAAATTTGCAGATTAAGGTCAATTGCATTGAAAACCAGCCAAACGTGGAAGTGGTGTTGGGAGAGCATGTTTTCTTGACAGTGGGAGACTACTTTTTGAGCACAAGAGCTCAGTGATTTTGTTTTATTCTTATAGACTGATATTGTCTTGTAATTTTTAAACCCCCATTCTTCTGAAGGAAAAAGTGAAACATAAAACAAGAAGAAGATGATGATGAACAAAGAAAACATAAAGATTTTGCTCGTGGATGATGTGATTGTTATGGTGAATCCTACAGTTGGAATTTTGATGGAAGGGAAGAGATTCATAAATGTCATTATTGGTCCTTAGTATTTAATCAGAGTTTTTACATATTATTCACTTCCAAGATTTTCTTTTCATTGTGTACGGTTTCTGCGGTGTCAACAGCACATGTCTGATACCAGTTCTGTCAGTTTGGGTACTCCATATAGGGTTTTTGGGTGATGAATAGAATAAAAGCTACAATTTTATTTTGAAATTTTTAATTGTATTTTAAGCCAGATAAATGCCGTTGATCATATGGAATTATACTTGATATATAATTTTTGGGGGGTTATTTTCACTATAATAATATTTATTAGAGGATAAATTATTAAAAGATCTACCTTTTCTCCGAAATTAATAGTGGTTATTTAAAACTAGATATGTTTTACTCGATCAATTGTTTGGATTGGGAGTTGTTCACTACTCATTGATTATGTCAAAAAAAGAAAATTGAAATATTATTTTGGGACGTCCTAAAACGAAAAATTAAGTATTAGTTTGGTGCCAATTCTTATAAAAACCAAGCTAAAAATGTCCATGAAAATCAGTGACAATCAATGGACACATTTTAAATTGGTGTCGGAGGTCCTACACATGCGCTCACACTAGTCACAAATCCTTGTCGAAGATTACTTTAACCAAACGTCCTATCTTGGTGGCTGGCGACTTATTAGTTACTAGTTGACAAACATACTTCTAATTGTAAATTACCGAGGACAAAACCTTCATCAAACCTCACTTTCCTATTTTGAAATAAATCTCTCTGTCTCTCTCTCTCTCTCTCACACACACACAAACACACACAATTTAGGGGAAATTCTAAGTTTTCAAATCACAATTCTTTGAATAAATTCAAGAGCAGTTTACAATTAGGTCTTTAGTTGATGATTTTTAAACATTTAAGGATAATTTACTATTAGGTCTACTTATTGTGTCACTAGTGTGAACTTCTACAAGAAAATAATTAGTGGACCTAAGTGTTTAAAATTTGTTAGTGAGGGACCTAAGAGTATTTTGCTATAAAGTCGATTATGTTTTATTTCTCTCTTCCTCGTGGGATCAACGATCAAGCTACGCTAACTACGCTATATCGTTCAGTGAGTTTTCTATATCATTTTTACTCATACCTAAATTAGGTTTAAGAATAAATACAAATATTTCCTCACACACACACACACGCACACGCACACACACATTTATTTACCCTAAATTGAAATGTGCTAAATTGATTATATTAGTTTCTGGTTCTGCAAAGATTGCATCTTTGATCCCTCTGTTCAATTCCACATGACAACACTATTGCCATCTCTTATGACCCCACCATAATTCGAGAGTTTTTTTTAATGTTTCTTGTCTATACATAGTAAAATGTTGATACTTCTTTTCAACGAGATGAACGTTTGTGTAACTTTTTTGTAAATTTATATATTTTTTGTAAATACATATAATGTTGTTGTTTGTTGACGATATGATGTAATTTCTTATTGGTTGTGATCCGTGCTAGCGGGATGCTGGTGGCGCGCACCACCACCAATAAAGTAGTTTAATAGTTGGCATGGAACATTATGGAGGCTATACGAGTGTCATTTTGAACAATATTAGTAAATTTATCTATTTTCTTCGGCCAATGTTAGACACTATAATAAATTCATAGTACAATGTTGTACTTTGTTGACTATACTGATGTACTCTTTTATAGGTTAGGGTCCGCACGAGCGGAATTATGCTGGTGTGGGCAACAATCGAAAGTTAATAAATGTGTGAAACATTATGGAGGGCATGTGAGTGTCATTTTGAACAACATGAATACTTGTATAACTTTTCTATAAATTTATCTATTTTCTTCACCCAATATTATACACTATAATGGATACATAGTACAATATTGTCATTCGTTGGTTGTACTAATGTACTTTATTATTGGTTGGTTGTGGTCTGTGACAACGAAATTAGGGTGGATGTCGACTACAACCAATAAGAGAGATTAATAGATGGCGTGGAATGCCATGGATGGTTTACGAGTGTCATTTTAAACATGTTTTACCAAATCAACACCTCTAACAGATTTTGTCAATAATAAAATGGACCGATTTTGAAAATCTTGCACATTTTCCTATAAATGCCTCTAGCGAGGACCGCTTGTAGGAAGATCACAGTTACAAACTGATCCTTGATTCCGGTTTGGAAAATCTTTTTGAGGTGGGGTTTTTGGGAAAATTTAAGGAAGCCAAGGGGGGTTATGACAATTCTAATATTTCGAAGACCATGTAATGACATTAAATAAAAGAACAGAACAGAAAGAACATAGTAGTAACGAGTGTAGTTTTGAACAACATGAACACTCGTGTAATTTTTTAGTAAATTTATCTATTTTCTTCACCCAATCATATATTTGTGTTTGTTAGGTATGTTGATATACACTCTTATATGTTTGTTGTTAGAACCTGAAGAAGGAAAACCAAAAAACAAGGATCTATGAGTTGAGCAATAATTTGACACTAATGTTCAACTATAAATCTGTAGTGTGCACATTTGAAGGTCTCAACAATACAAAAACATTCACATTAATAGTGAAAGGATTGATGGAAACACCATTGAATTTTTTTTCAAAAATAATAATTAAGCTAGATAAATATTAGGTTTTGACCATTTTCATGAAGATAATGTACATTCGACACATATAGATTCAATGTATGAACATTGCCGGTGTAGCCAAACGAATTAAATCCCTTTGTATAAGAGGTTTTGAAAGTGTTGGTGCATTCATCATGGAACTTTTGTATGTGTTTTTTTGTGAATATGTAAAACAAGAGGCTATATGCTTTGTATCCAATGTGATAACAATGACCAATTATCACCACTAAAGAAACATAGAATAATAAATAATCCTTGTCTACACAATCCCAAATATAACTTAAAATTGATGTAAATACTTCAATAACTATATAATATTGTAATTCAGTTAATTTTTCTTTATTAATATGGAAACTAGTATTCTGTGATGTAAAAAGAATTCTAAAAGTGTGTAAATGATTTTGGGGATTTGTGATAGATAAATTTTAACGATCTTATTATATCATAATACTTGTAAGGCATCATAGACAAGACATGAACTTTTCATTGATATTACTGTAAATTTATCAATATTATCTACACAGTCGTATACGTTTTTCTTCTAACATATTAAAAAACTTCTGGAGCTCAATTACCAATTTATATTTGCAACTTAAGTATTTTCACTACTGATAAGATGTTTTTTCAGTGTTGTTCAAGGTCTATTAAAATGGCAAGCACATAGAGTTCACAACAGTATGAATTTCGAAAGAGATAGATAGGTAAGGAAATAGTTCAACTTCAATATGAATAGTCACCGAACATGCCCACTTTCAATCTACCTGATGAGTCTCACTTTGAAAATAGTCAGACCCCAAGTGAACCCTTTTTCAAACTAACAAGAAAAAAGAAAATGGAATTGGAAACAATTTCAAGTCCCCCTCTTAAAAAAATCAATCAACTCTGATCAAACCTACTACTCGTAGAAGAGTTAAAACCCAAGGACCGCCACAAAAGCGAAATTCAAAAAACTTCATTATAGGGTATTTTAATGCGTTCTTGACCAAAGACATCACGGAAGAGGAGTGTTGAAAGTATGATCACAGTGTCATAATCTTAGTGAAATCCTATGACGTCCAAAGTAAGGCATTTAAAATCGAAAACCAATTAGTACCAATGACAGTAAATGATGCATCACTTATATTTGAAATCTCAATTATAGAAGGAGAAGTGAACTTGGGATATGAGTTCAAGCGAGATACACCATTTGTACAAAGGATATTTAGATATACTAGCATCATAAATGCGAAAATAATACAAAATCAATTGAGAATTGTAATTAATGGAAAGAAAACAAATGATGCTAGAGATGTACCAACCTTGCTATGCTTATACCTTTTACTATTGTTTTTCAAATCAACATGGAACATAGTGTGGTTAGCTATGAAATTCACCGAGGATCTTAAGGGTATGAGAAAGATCAATTGGTTAAATGTGATACTTAATTTATTGATGTCTTCAGTGTACCAAAATTTGAACACATAACGAGGGAAGGTTCTTGATTGTGTTCCGTTATTACTTGTAAGTAACATAAAAATCTATTATTTTGTATCTTTTTTGCTTGAAACATAGAAACAGGGGCAAATCTTCCGCGGGGGGGGGGGGGGGGGGGGGGGGGGGGGGGGGGGAAGCCCCCTCGTGAGATTTTGTAAAATAATTACCTAATTTTTTTTAGGTAATTATAAAGTTAAAGGTAAAGTTAATAAGATTTTTAAAAGTTTAGGGTCAAAATCTTAAATAGTTTAAAACAATAAACCCTACCCACTTATACAAACCAAGTGAAGATAGGGATGGAAATTTAACCCAACCCGTAGGAGTCCCGCCCCTAATGTGGAGGATTTTAAAACCCGATTAATGAATTAGGAGCATGTATGGGTTTTAAAAAAAACGTCTATTAAATGGGGCGGGTTAGGAGTCAAGCTAAATAAAATCATCCCACTCCGCCCCTTTTAACTTATGCCTACATAATTACCCTTTATATGTATGTTAATTACAATTAAACCATATATATACTCTCTCTCACACATACACACACACTAAAAAACATTTTTATATGTATGTTAATTTTGTAAAAGATCAATGTAGAAACATGGATTGACAATTGGGGGATTGTCTCACGTATTGAAATACGAACCATTGTAGACGTCTAAGACTATAATATAATAATGTTAATTTTACTATTTTTAAAATTAACCCAACCCGCAGGAGCCCGCCCCGCCCCATTTATTAAATGGGGCGGGTTAGGAGCTAATTTAAATAAAAATTGCCCCGCCCTGCCCCACCCCGTTTATTAAATGGGGCGGGTTAGGAGCTAATTTAAATAAAAATATACCCTGCCCTGCCCCGCCCCGTTTATTAAATGGGGCGGGCTAGGATTTTGGAAAACCCGCCCCGTTGCCATCCCTAAGTGCAGACCATATTTCTTTTCTTTTCTCTCTCTCTCACATTTTTTTCACTTCTTTCTCCAAACTAAGAGCCGACGACTATCAGAAGTCTCTCTCCGCCCATTTTTTTCCGCCAATAGCCAACATCTCCGCCTCTTATCGGCATCCCCCACCCCTTGTTACCAACTGCTGGAAAACCAATTGGAAAATCAAGGTTTCTTATTATTTATTACATGTTCATATACTTTTATGTACACACATATTTTTAGGACTTCATACATGAGTTGGAGCTGTTTGATCTCCCTTTGGAGGGAGGAACCTTCACCCGGTCCAGTCTTAGGGACGAGCCCTCGCTTTCTCGGATGGATCGATTTTTACTCTCTAATGGGTGGCAGGAGCATTTTTCGGGGGTTACTCAATCTTGCTTGCCTCGTGTCACATCTTATCACTCCTCTATTTTACTGGAGTGGTGTGTGTGTGTGTGGGGGGGGGGGGGGGGGGGGGGAAGGACCCCGTTTATGTTTGAGAATATGTGGTTAAAGGAGGAGGACTTTATTGGGATGGTTCAGGAGAGGTGCCAAGGGTATGAGGTAGAGGGGACTGCGAGTTTCAGGTTGGCGATGAAGTTGGCTCGTCTCAAGGGTAATCTTATTTGGTGGACCAGAGATGTGTTTGGCAATGTGTGTGTGTGTGGGCGGGGGGGGGGGGGGGGGGGGTGATTGAGCACATTTTGGAAGATATTCGGTCCCTCGACGTGAAAGAAGGGTTGGACGGTCTGTCAGGGGCGGAGAGGGTGACTAGATGGGTGAAACAAAGGGAGGTGGGGAAGAGATTGATTCAGGAGGAGATTAGTTGGAGTTAAAAGTCTAGGGGTCTTTGGCTTAAGGAAGGGGATAGAAATTCAAAATTCTTTCATAAAGCTGCGAACTCCCATCGCCGCTTTAACCGTATCGGGAAGGTAGTTGTTGGGGATGTTGAGTTCATCGAGGATCATGAGATCCGTAGGGAGATTAGTCAGTTCTACGAGCATCTTTATTCTGAGGAGGAGCCGTGGGGCCCAAAGATGGATAATCTTCCAGTGGCAAGCATTTTGGGGGATGAGGTGGATAAGTTGCAAAGGGTATTCATAAAAGAGGAGGTTGTCCAGATGTTGACATCAATGTGTGGTGATAAGGTGCCTGGGCCCGACGGGTTCACCATGGCCTTTTTTCAGCATTGTTGGTCGGTTATCAGGGTGGATGTGATGGATCTTTTCAGCGAGTTCTATGATAGAGGGTATTTTCTGAAGAGTTTGAATGCCACGTTCATTACTTTGGTTCCTAAGAAAGGGGGGGTTGATGTGAGAGATTTCAGGCCTATTGGTCTGGTCGGCAGCGTGTATAGGCTAATTTCTAAGGTTTTGTCGGTTAGACTTGGAAAAGTGATTGATCCTCTTATTTCGGATGCTCAGAGCGCTTTTGTGGGTGGCCATCAGATGCAGCGTTGGTGGCTAATGAGTGCATCGAATACAGATTGAGAGGGGGGGGATCCTGGTATTATCTGTAAGATTGATATTGAGAAGGCTTATGATCATGTGAACTGATACTTCCTTTTATATTTGCTGAGGAGGATGGGGTTTGGCGAGCGGTGGTGTAGGTGGATGAAGAGATGTATCTCCTCTGTCAGATTCTCTGTTCTGGTGAATGGGGTCCCTGACGTTTTTTTCTCGAGCTCTCGAGGTCTTCGACAGGGTGACTCTTTGTCCCCTTTTCTTTTTATCTTGGTTATGGAGGCTTTATCTCGAATGATGAGTTGTACTGTAGAGGGCGGTTTGGTCTCGGGTTTTTTGATCGGGAGCTCGGCGCCCCATCAAGTTGTTGTTTCTTACCTTTTGTTCGTGGATGACACTATTATTTTCTGTGGGGCGTCTGTGGATGAGGTGAGGACGTTGAGTTTTCTCCTACTGTGTTTGGAGGGCGTGTCGGGTCTTCGCATCAATGTCGGGAAGAGTGAGATGATTCCTGTTGGAGAGGCGGGGAACGTGGGTATATTGGCTAATGTTCTTGGTTGTTGGGTCGGCTCGCTCCTTCTACTTATCTTGGCCTTCCGCTTGGGGCAAAGTTTAAGTCTCCTTCGATGTGGGAGCCGGTTCTTGAGAGGGTGCAAAGGAAGTTAGAAGGTTGGAAGCATAGTTTTCTTTCCAAGGGGGGCGTTTGACTTTGATCAAAAGTGTTTTAACGAGTCTTCCTACGTATTTTATGTATGTGCTCCTGTTACCTGTATGTGCTCCCGTTACCTGGTTCCATTGGTTAGAGGCTCGACAAGATGATGAAGGATTTTCTCTGGAGAGGACATGATGATCAGTTTAAATACTGTTTGGTGAGTTGGGACGAAGTGTGTAGGTCGTTGCAAGAGGATGGGACGGGGGTACGGAGTCTTTTCCATTTTAATAAAGCTCTTTTGGGTAAGTGGGTTTCAATAGGGAAAGCAATAGGCTGTGGAGGAAAGTGGTGGTAGATAGGAATGGGGTCAGTTCGTATAGGTGGGGTCCTTCGATGGGACACTCTTCACATGGGGTGGTGGAGAAATATTGCGCTTGGGTGGGGGACTTTCTCTAGGCTCACTTCCTACCGACTCGGGAATGGGAGTCGCATCAGGTTTTGGAAGGATGTCTGGGGGAGGGGGATGTCTGGAGGATCTTTTCTTGGGGATGTTTCAGATTGGGGGAGATAAAGAGGGGCCAGTTGAGAATCACAGACGGAGGTTGAAGATCGTTCGGTGTGGGACCCGATGTTTAGGAGGGAGCTTCAGGATTGGGAGATTGAGGAGACAGAGGAGTTTTTTGAGTGGTTGAATTTGGGGCCTATCCCGTCCTTGGGGGTTGATGGGTTAAGGTGGATGAACTCTCAGGATGGGGTTTTTTCCATTAAGAAATACTATTATGTGCTGAGGGGTCGTGGGTGTGGTTCTTTTCCTTGGAAGTCCATTTGGAAGAGTCCCCCCCCCCCCAAGGTTTCACTACACCAAAATACTAATTTTGTGACTGCCTTCTTATGACTGCTAATGGGGGTGACAAACTTATGACTGCCAGGAGCAGTCAAAAAATTATTTATGACTGCCATTAGGAGTGATAAAATCGTTGGGTAATGAAAATTTTGAGTCAATTGGTTTTTTACTGCTAATGGCAGTCACAAATCACAGTCACAAATTTGTAACTGTCACAAGCAGTCATAAATTTATCAGTAAACTTAAGTTATGAATCTTATGAACAGTCACAAAATTATAACTGCTATGAGCAGTCATAAATTTTGTCCTAAGACTTAATTTATGACTGCTATTAGCAGTCATAATTTTGTAACTGTTATAAGGAGTCACAAATTTTACCCTAAGACATAATTTGTGACTGCTATTAGCGGTCATAAATTTATAATTGTTCCTAAGAGTTAGAAATTAGTCGTTATAAGGGTCACGAAAATTTGACCTAACTTTAATTTCCTCTTACCTCTCCTCTCTTCTCTTCAACTCCCGATCGTTTCTCTTTCATTTCGCTGTGAAGAACTATTGTGAAGAAAATCTCCTTCATTTCGTTGTGAGTTTTCTCTTCATTTCGAGCTATGATTCATTTCGAGTTATGATTTCGCTATCAATTTATTTATGTCTGGGTTTTCCCTTCATTTAGAATTGTGATTTCCCTTCAGTTTCTCTTCATTTTGAACTATTATTCATTTTGAGTTGTGATTTATTTATGAGTTTTGGTTGTTTGTGTTGCTGTGAGATGTAGAAATAAATTCTTATATTTGTGTTGCTGTTAATTTATTTATGAGTTTTGGTTGTTTGTGTTTTTGTTGCTTGTGTTGCTGTGTGATATAGAAATAAATTCTTATATTTGTGTTGTTGTCAATTTATTTATGATGTTGTTTATACAAACATAAATAAATTATTGTATTTATGAGTTTTGGTTGTTTGTGTTGCTGTGTTATGTATAAATAATGGGTTTGTTTTAGTTTATTTAAGTTTGGTTTTATGTACTATGTGGGTGATTTTATTACTAGGTTTGGTTTTCTCTTGTAAATTGTTAAGGATTAATAAAATGAGCTAATGTTATAACGTGTGTTTATATTTGATTTGGATATTCTTTTTTTATTTTCTCGATTGTTTTGCCTTTTATGTATGATGTGGGTGGTTTCTATACGGTTTTTTTCTTGTATTTTGTACTTCTGAAATGTTAACAACTAAAACCTATTTGCTAATTAAGTAGTCAAATAGGTCTTGCTCTAATAGGTAGTAAATATTTCTTGTAGGACCTATTGAAAATAATTTATTTAATGGGGTCAATTTAATAATGTATGATCTAAAAAAGACCTATTTGTTAAGCTTCCTAAAAAGATTCATATTATCATGATAAGGCATTTCCATTATCTAGAGATTATGGAACTATTTTAGTGTTTTGTACTATGTTTTGAATGTATGTTGCTATGAACCTACTGTTGTTTTAAATGAAATTACTATCTTTTTAGGATGAAATTACTGCCCTTTTGATTTTGTTTAGTTCAACCCTATTTATAAGACTCCACTACTAATATAATTTGTGTGCTAGATTTAGTATGGTAGATATAATTGGCCTACTAGATTTAGTGTATTGCGAATATGGTTTAACTGTGAATTGAAGTTGGGACAATTATGCGTATTGTTGTCTAATAATGAATTGAAATATGTACATGATTTAGTGTATTGTGAACATGTTTTCACTAATGTGCCTTTTGGAGTTTTACTATCTGGAGGGCTTGATTAATCATTGTTGGCCTCTATCACGCTTCGCCACTTGGTTGGTTAAGTTGACAATATCGGGTCAGTCATATTATTTCTTTTTTGTTGACTATTTTTATTATCTTTTATCCCATTGTTGCATGTTAAATGGTTTATGTTCTTAATTGAATTGGTTTGAATATTGTATAGGAGGATCCAACATAAAAGATTGCATACGGAGTAAAGTTTCAATATGCAGATTGATGCAGATAAAGGGTAATTTTAATTCTTGATTATTGCTTAATATCATTAGTTTTTTTACTGCATTGATTTGTAGTGGTGATAGGAGGATGAGGGTGAGCCAATTGAAAACCCGTATTGTCAATTGGTTGTTGTGGTATAGTTTTAAGATTAATTTATGATGATATTTGTATACTTGTTTGTGTGAATGTTAATTATAATTATTGATATGTTTGTTTGTATTAATTAATTCATGTTCTTTTGTAGATAGTTTATGCCATTAATCATATTTACTATTCGATAATTTATGATTTTATTTTGTCCTTTGCAAGTGGTTTATGTTAGTTTTTAACATTCAAATCACTAAGTGTTGGGACACAAACTCTAACATATGAACATATTAGGTGGTACTCGAAAGCAATAAATAAAAACACAAGAATTAGTTAAAGTTATAATTTAAACAAAAAATTAGTGAACGCAAACAAGTAGTGTCATGATCTTTAAACAATCTAAAAAGATAAACTTAATATTTCACGATCTGAGTGGCACGATATGAGGCACGGACACCCCAAGACGCACAAAGGTAACCTAAGGGAAATGAATGTGTCCTAACTGGATTCCCGATCTGTAATTGACTACTATACGATTATTTTAGAATTAAAAATAGGATTTAGGAGTCGAAAGCTAAAAATAGTAACCAAGTGGCCTAAAAAGAAGCGAAGACACCCTAAGAGGTACCAAAGTATGGTACCTAATCATTTTTGGATTAATCTCAGATCTCAAATAATTTTGCACTCGTGGATGGTTACGTCAGATGGGTAAGTTTTTTATGAAATCAGATCCAGACTAGATTAGATCTAATGAGGGTTATGATTTTTAGGGATTTAATACAAATTAATGTTGTTTTGATCCATTGATCGTGTGGATCACTTGTTGGTTTTTAATGTTCTTTAATTGATTTAATACAATTGCAAGTGGGCTCAAGAAGGGGATACAAACTCTAAATTCTTCCACAAGTCTGTTCAAGTCAGAAGATAAAAAAGCTTCATTCATAAAATCAAGGACGAGCTAGGTGACTGGATTGATGATAAACAGTTGATTAAAAATGGAGGCCTTAGATTTTTCCAGTCTATGCTAGGTGAGGATACTATTACACCTGAAGATGAGGATTTTATGGCTGCTATTCCTACTCTAATTGGTGAAGATGATAATGCCATGCTGACTGATATTCCATCTATGAAGGAGGTAAAAGCTACCATTTGGGCTCTAAATGGGGATAGTTCTCCAGGTATGGATGGATTCACTGGTAAGTTTTTCCAATCTGCTTGGGATATTATTGGTGGGGATGTTTGTAAAGCTATTGAAGGTTTTTTCAGTGGCATGGAAATTCCAAAATTGTTTACTTCCACTATCATTATTCTGATCCCCAAAAATGACAACCCGCAATCCTTCTATGAATTAAGACTTATAAGCCTTTGTACTTTCTTTAACAAAATAATATCCAAAATTTTTGCCTCTAGACTCTCCACAATCCTTCCAAAAATCATCTCCCCTAACCAAAGTGCCTTTGTTAAAAATAGAGGCATTGTGGACAATGTTCTTTTAACTCAGGAGATGATCTCTATGATCAATGCTAAGAATGAAGGGAGTAACGTAGCTGTGAAGATTGATATGCACAAGGCATATGACAAAGTTTCTTGGATCTTCCTGATAAAAGTCATGAGGAAATTTGGCTTCAATGAGGTATGGTTAGATTATATTTGGAGATTGATTTCTAATAACTTTTTTTCAGTGATGATAAATGGAGAATTATGTGGCTATTTCAAATCTCTCAAGGGCTTAAGATAAGGAGATCCATTATTTCCTGCTTTATTCATCATTTGTGCGGAAGCTCTGAGCAGAAACATAGATAAAGTGTTCCACAACCCGTCAATTCCCAAGTTTAAAACTCCTATAAGCTATCCTTCGGTATCTCATCTTGCATATGCTGATGACCTGATAGTTTTTTCTTCTGGGAGTGTTAAAGCCATCAAACATTTGAAGAATGTGATGAACAGATATGATGTTGCCTCGGGTTAAGAAGTTAACAGGGCAAAAGGCTTCATTTACTACTCTAAGAAGATCAACAAAGCTAAATCAAAGAAGCTCTCTGAGATTATGAATATGACCATTAAAAAACTTCCTTTTGTGTACCTGGGATGTCCAATATATGTTGGAAGGTTGAAGTGCTCTCTTTTTGAAAATTTAATTTCTAAAATCAGGGCCAAACTGGTTGGTTGGAAGGCTAAGATGCTATCCATGGGGGGGGGGGGATGACTCTTATCAAGCACGTTCTTCAATCGATTCCTATCTATACCCTAGCTGCAATGCAACCACCAAAGAAAGTTATTGCTATCATTGAACAAATTATGGCAAACTTCTTATGGGGATCAAATGAGGATAGGAACAAACACCACTGGATCGCTTGGAAGGACCTATGTAAGCCAATTATGGAGGGGGGTGTAGGGTTCAAAGACTTCAAGGATATAGCTGAAGCTTTTAGTCTTAAACTCTGGTGGAAGTTCAGGATGCAAGAATCTCTTTGGCCCCATTTTCTATTTCAAAAATACTGCAGGATTAATCATCCTATGGCTGCAAAGGCTAGAGGATCTCACATTTGGAGAAGAATGGTTTTGAATAGAGAGATGGTAGATAACAATAGCTTATGGATTATCGGGAAAGGAAATTTATATGCCAAATGGGACAACTGGACATGTATTGCCTCTTTTGACTCCACAGATATAGCAAAAACATTAAAATTTCTGATTTACTGGACAATACTGGAGAATGGGATCATTATAAAGTTAACAGATTGTTGCCTATCAATTCTTTGTCTATTTGTTCTAAAGTGGAAGTCATGGGAAATAATCACAGTGATAAACCAGTTTGGATGCCTTCATACGATGGTTCGTTTACGCTTTCTTCAGCTTGGAATATAGTAAGGAAGTCCAAATGTAAGTCCTGGACTAACACTTTCATTTGTAATAAATTGATTCCCTCAAAAATTTCTTTCTTCCTTCTAAGGCTGCTGCGCGACTGCTTACCGGTGCATACAACTATTATGAGAATTGGTATCAGATGTCCTTCAAAATGTGGTTGTTGCCTAATCCCAAACGTTGAATCTTCTGAGCATTTGTTTAGTCAGAGTGATTTTGCTATTTCTATATGGAAGCATTTTGAGGACCTGTGTGGGATCAAGATCTTAAATGTCTTGATCAGAGGTAGATTAATCGCTTGGTGGACCAGTTTGAACAAATATAAGTGGGGCAACCTACTGTCAGTTATTCTAGCCTTTATTTATTGGGGGTTGTGGAAAGCGAGGAACAAATGGAAGTTTGAAAACTATAGAATGGTGGCAGATAGAACCATTATGGATATTCATTCTATTATTCATCTCCAGCTAAATATAAACCTTTTCTCGTCTCAAATTTATAGGCCGAATCAGCAAAAGACTATTAAAAGTGTTCAGTGGAGACGTCCTGAAGACAAATGGGACAAAATAAACGTAGATGGAAGTTGTAAAGGTAATCCAGGGCCTATGGGAGGAGGAGGTATTTTAAGAAATTCTAAAGGAAAATTTATCACTGCCTTTGCTTGTAGGTTTGGTTTTGGAACGAATGTGATGGCAAAAGCCTTGTCAATCCTCAAAGCCATTGAAATATGTGAATCTAAAGTGAAGGAAGGTCTAATTGTTGAATCTGATTCCTTATATGTTATTAAAGTGCTGAATGGTCAGATGCCGAGCCCTTGGAGTATTATGCCTATTATTGTTAAGATTCAAAACAAGTCTCAGAACTTAAAGGTGCATTACTGTCATATTCTCAGAGAAGGAAATACATGTGCTGATTTCCTGGCTAATCATGGAGTTTCTTCCCAAATAAATCTAACCTCTAATTATTTAGATGATTTCCCTAAAGAATTAAAAGGTCTGATAAATCTAGATGCTTGGGGTTTCCCAAATTTCAGATCCTAATTAGTTTTTTGTCATTTTAAAGGTGGCTATTTTTAAAGTCATCCTTCATTCTTGTAAGCTCTTTTGATCATTTGCTTATTTATCAATAAATCAGTGAGGATTTGTCCCTATTAAAAAAATGATTTTAATGGTGAATCCTAGACCAATTGGAAGGTCCAACATGCATAAATGTTGTCTTCATGACAAAGAAGCATAAACTTTCATAATCAAGAGGAAAATATTTCATGACTACCCAAAATTTCAAGTTTGTTGTCCTTTTAAGGTGTATTCACGGGGAAAATGTGTTATTACTCTAAAAATAAGATACTTAGAAGTAATGTAGAAGAGAGTCGCCCCACACTTTTTCCTTCACAAACAATACAACATCCTCTTTAGAAACAATGTGTGTGTACATGAGCATAGCATAAGAACTTAATAGGACTTCCATACATCTAGAACATTATTCCAAGTCTAGGGATGATGTGTTGCTAAGTTCAACACTTGTCCTATACCTTTAGTTTAGGTTCTTTTAAAGGTTATCTTTTACCTTTACTCTTATGCTAAAATTGTTCTTGAATAGGAGCTGGTCTTTCAACTGGTCCTGTGTAAGTTGGTCTAGGTAAATTAGTATAAGTAGATGTATGTTCGAAGGTATATTTCTTTGGAAAGGGGTACTAGAGGTAGTTGCACTATGTGTATCCATAAGGTCTTTCTGATATGAAACATAACTCTTATTATCATCTTGACTAATAATACTCCGAGTATCTTCTATTTTCTTTTTATCTATCAACAGCTTCTTGCCAATATTCGAGGATAAAATCTTCAGTGTTAACTAACAATCTGATATGTTGATTTGAAACTGATCCTACCATCTTTAGTTAACGAGCATAACTTATCCCCATGATAAGAGAAATGAACATCAGGACTGATAGATAGAGTGACACTTAGTCTGTGGCATTGCTTCAGAATGAACCCAAAGCCTTAATAGTTGCAGCCCTCAATATGTACTGATGTATTCTACTGCTGCCAATGCTCCCAAAAATGGTCCAACCCAGAAGATCCACTATCCATCACATTAACCTCATGTCAAACACAAAATCAGCATATACATACTAAGATTCTAAATGCACATGATGGAGAAATCAACTTACATGGTCATCCCAAACTTTTTCATTGTTGTAAATAACAGTAGCACTAAAGGTCCTAGCAAGGATGATAAAAGTACCAATGATGGTAATGGTGGCCAAATGAGCCATGAATACCACAAATCCAATAGGAAGAGGATTCAGAACCTATGTTACATAAACATTGAGTACATAGTATAAATATTATATAAGGATAAACGATGTTTAAAGGGGGTGGACTTATAGGGACGTGAGAGTCACGAGCATTCCTCTTAAGATCAGTAGATGATAAAATAGTGTACACGAGAACAAAAGTACCAATAATCTTAGCACCCAAAGTTGTGCCTTTTTTGTAGAAAAAGTACCATAAATTGTGCCCTTGTTGTAAGAGTTCTAATATGATGCTATACTATTATACTTGATTTAGTTGATGTATGATCAAATAGAAATAATGTGTACATTGATTTTGATTTTACTATTAATGTAAGTCATCTTCAACTTTTGCCTACCGACGTCAAACAAATTGACTTGTTTCATTTATATATAGTAATTTACAGATATATGAGCTAATCCCCCTTGAGTTGCCATATTTCAAATTGTTTTAACTGCGAACCCATTTAAGGAAAACTTATGCAATAATAGAATGATGTTAACTTTGAAAAAGGATGAACACATATACTGGATGTAACAGAATACAATGAATATACTACTAAAGGGTAATTAAATTTGAAGTACCAAAAAAATAAGAATTCACTGTTACCTAAAGCCCCTCGTATCATTCTTGCTGCCACGACAAAATATCTGCACTAGATAACCGTTAGTGGAACTTTCATTCATATTGTATCATAGTTACTTCATTTGAACAATAATATACTAAGAGAAAATTAGAAACATTAAGAAAACTAAAAGTTAAGCCTAAGCAGATTCTACTCAAATCATATCACTGAAACTCTGCCTCAAGTATGAGTATATTCCTCCTTTCTGTTTTGATTATCCCCACACATGAGTATTGTATCCCATCACAATAAGCTGCAAAATTCATTTAAAGAGGCATTAGTTTGATTATCCATTTTTACTCTTGAGGAAATATCCACAAGACATGCAATCACCATCACTCACCAAATCAACATTCAATTAGTGACAAGAATTAACTGAAGTTTAATTATCTTTGAAATCTGACATTGCAACATCTTCTTTACCGACACTCATATGTTTAATAATCATCATAAAAATGTTTGAAGGATTTATTTGACTATAAAAAAGAGAACACAAGCATCTAAATTCTAATGATACTTTAGTTAACTAAAAAGGGAAGGAATGACATTTTTTTTTTGCAATAAATTAAAAAATATATAAACAAATGGAATCTTATATCAGGTTGGGTTGGGTGACTGTTGTCGGGTTCTCCATTTTCATTCTTTCCCTAGTGACATATTAAAATCAAATAGAAAGTTTAATTTAGTCATCATCAAAATCGTCCATTCACTACACCAAAAATAGAAATTTGGCACACCCTGATATTAAAAATTTGGCATAGTTTTAAACTGTGTGCCAAATTCTGGCACAGTTTAATGACAATCTGGCGCACTTTAAAATAGTGCCAAAATTGAGTACACTTGAATAAAATATAAAATTACCTAAAAATAATTCATTATACTCAATTTAGATTCCCGCTCTCTCATTCTTCTCATTCCCTCTCACCCCCCCCCCCCCAATCCATCTTTCTTTGCTTTCAGATCATCGCATCGCTCGAATTTCATCTCCCATTCGCGTTATTCCTGATTTCTCTAAACCGGGTATGCACATATGACATATCTCTCTGTATTTATGTGTTGATTTAAATTTGTGGTTGTTTTGGCAGGAATTATGTATTAGGATATAACGACGTTGCTTCTTGAGCCTCAGGCTTTCAAGGACACGATCGATCTGTTTGTTGAGAGGTATAAAGGGAAAGATATATCTGTTGTTGCAGGTAATTTCAATGGTCTATCATTTTATTTTATTTTATTTTAGCTAACAGTGTTCTTCAACTACTGATTATAGCTGTTCTGTAACGAATCAAAGCCATCCTTGTGTTTGCTATTTACTCGTATGGTTTTTAGCAGTACAATGACGTTTTTGTTTTATTCACATAAGGAATAGTATTGTAACTGTTCATTTGATGAGCCTAAACAATCCATTTATAGTCATTACTAGGGTTAAAAAAATCCATTTCTCCATTTTTTACGGAACCCACATCTTGTATTTTTATCAGGCGAGAATTTTGAAGAGGTTCACTATTTCTAAGTGAGAGAAATGACCCAAGTAAAAAGTCCTTACCTAGGGTTTTATGCACAAGTTGAGAAATGAACCATTTATTTTTAAGTGAGAATGTTAAGGAGGTTGAAGTGACCTACATGATATTTGTTATTACTTTGAGAATAGAATCGTTGGTTTGACCGATGGAGTGGGAAATACGAGATCTAGGCAACTCGCTACATGTTCTCCGCTTAGCTCTCTCTCTATCTCTCTTGCTCAGGTAATTTTCTATCTCCCATGTTTTAAAAGCATTTGTGAAGGTTTCATATTCAGGATCGAAGGTTTCATATTTAGGGCTTTAAGGTTTCATATTTAGGCTTGAAGGTTTTAGATTTCAATCCCTACACACACGAATTTTTGATTCATTACATGTGCTTGACATGAAGTTATCAAATTTGTATTAAACGAAGCTTGAAACAAAGGTATACAAAATGAATGTTTTCAGATTTGTTTTCTTCAGCTTTTTCATTTTGATTTGACTGACCTATGTTAGTTTTTTAGTTAGGATATCGAGTTACAATCCATACATGTTATGGTTTTCAGATTATCAATCCAACTGGTATGGCTACTAAATAATAGGTATCTTTGTTGTTCTTACACATGTTATGTTTTAATTTGTGACATGATTACCATATTTTATGAAAAATTTGCTTTTTTACTTCTAATGATAGATCGACATTGTCATGTTCCATCAAATTAAGCAGTCTATATATTATGATTACGATTACAGTTTTTGCACATTGGTTTGTTTTTTCACAAGATGATATTTATTTAATTGACAAAACTATGTTGATGGTTGGACTGTCACTTAATTTTAAAACTATATTTTCTTGAGTTTATAATTTTAGAGTAGTTAAAATGAGTGCGTGTATTAAGTGCAGTAGACATGGGTATAATGGCGCGTCATCTGATGTCTAGGTGTATCGTAAGCATGTTGAACATGTCAATAAGAAAAATGTATTTAACATTTGATAGGCACGAGTATACTTGAGATAAATTGTTTTCTACTTGAGGCGATAGTAAATATGCTATAGATAGGATGAGCTATTGCATGTAGACACAATGCACGAGTTTGTAGCAAGTCTTCTAAATTTAAATTAACCAGGCAGTGAGTTGATCTTGAGGGGCCTATTATAATTTGAATTAACCAGGCAGTGTACTAGATAATCAACCTTGAAGTTGTGTTAGTAAATGATTGTAATCTCCTTATATAATTATTAACAACTAGATATGTACAATTTTAAATTGTTAATACAATTTATCTTTTGACAAAATATGCAATTTTTAGCATGGAGAGTTTAGTCCACTTATTTGTAAAGACTTGTCTGTTTATGCCTTGTTTGTGTTGAATGATATGTTTGGATGCTTATAGGCAACTCCAGAGGCCAATTTTTGAGATGAACAAATTAATTCTCTTACAAAATGAACACAAGATGGTCGGATATAAGTTGTGGAAGCAAAGGCTGGAAAGGGCACAACTACACTCTCAATGATGTAAGTCTGAGATGATGCTTTTGCCTTTTCTTCTGACATGTTATTTATTAAACTTATGATGGAATGCCTTTGTTTGATAAGATATTTAACGGTTGATTAATGGTTGAATGTTATAGAGCATAGATCTTTGTAGCTGAAAATCTGTATTCCCCAAATACAAATGAGGACCTCGAAGAGAAAACGCGACATTTGTCGATTGAGTTTGTGCTAACTGTAGCGAAAAATAGGGACACAAGGTGTGGGATGCTTCAAAAACTCCCTAATTATTTGGTTTGTTTTATTTGTGTCTTGATAGAGATGCCTGCTATTATTGTGGATGACCAAGAGTGGTATAATGCCAGTAGCGATGGCCACACTGTAGGGGAATTGAGTATATGTTCTTACGCGATGGAGAGCTTGAGTAGACTCTCGGTTGCGCTGCGTGGAGCTATAATTAGACCCCATTTACATATATTCGCAGACTTCTTGGGTGATTCCAATTGGAAAAAGCGCCACACATCCATTACTTGTTGGCCTAATGTCAGAGGGATGCTCAATACTAGATATCTGTTTGGTTTTTGTACTAGGTAGTATGATTTTTCTTAAGGGTTATAAGTAGATTGGTTTTGTTTACACATCTTCATAATGAATTGGATTTGCTCGTCTTATTCTGTTATTGCCGATTTAGGTACTGCTACAAAATATGGTTCTGATGGTAAATGAAGTACTGAGTCTAATTGTTAATAGCCAGAGTGTGTGCATTAGTCAACCATGCATTCGATCGGGAAGTTCTCTATGGATTTAAGACCCCAATTTCAAGAGTAGTTTCATCACCAGGTGATCCATGCTTTGATAGCTGCCATGGATGATTTCATAAGTCCACGAGTACGGGTATATGATTTTTCCAAATTATGCATTGAGTTCTACATTATATTTTACTTGTCCCTTGGAAACACTTTACCAAATGTCTTCCTTTGTTTCTCTGTGAATAATTTTGCTGGGTGGTCTTCATTATTATGATGTCCATCACGTGCATGCGTTACGATTTCCCTATGAAGTCCATCACACGCATGCTGTTATATATATATATAACAATCAGCATTGCTGCTGCTATATCCATATAATAAGATGGAATGGTTTTTGAATTCTAAAAATATCAAAGCACAATAACGGTTGGGATTCTCCGGAAGAAAATTAAGGGCCATGATCTGTTTACCAATTTCATTCCCCCTCCCAAATCACTATTTTCACCTCTCCAAATATCTCCCCTGCCTTGGTAAGAGCGCACTTCCCATCTCCCCTTTTTCCTCTAAAATCCCATTTCCCTCTCTCTCTTTGGTTACGAACTCACACTTCCCTCAAAATATCTTAGTCTCAAAATGATTGATACGGTTCATCACCACTCATGAGAATCACATAACTGATACGGTGGTAACAACTCCAAGTTGGGAAATTGGAATATCAAACACGGGAGGACATGATGGTGTAGACATCGCTTCTTCTACCGCAACACCCATCACCTCCTCTAACATCGGTATTCAAGTAACATTTTTTTGCCTCTCTCTCTCTCTCTATGTATGTGTATGTGAGATTTCATGTAATGGGAATTTTGGAGATGCTAATGAAGCACGAGTGGAAACAAGGAACTGGCATTGGTATTTCTCAACAGGTTCCACACTCTTTCTCTCAATAATCAAAATTTCATTGCTATTTTTTTCTTGCTAATTTTTGGTTGCAACCCACTTCTTAATTCTCATGTATAAAATGCATCGGCTATGCTTTTGGGGGTTTGAGTTAAAAATTTCTGATTTTCGATTTCCCCAATCCTACATGTTGTGATATTGTTGATACAAGTAGATAATTTGAGAATTTATTTAGAAACTGATATTGTGAGTATGCATTTTTTGTTGTTACCGACTCTTGGTTTGTAAAGATTTAATTAAATAAACTAATATATTATGTCAAACTAATTTATGGTTATTGTTATAGGTTCTCCAATGCTTCATAGGTTTATATATTACAGAGAATGGGATTTGCCTTGGTTGTTAACTGGATATGATTTAAAATCAAGATTTGTCTTGGTTGTTCACTAGCTTGGAGAAAGTTGCATTCAGGTTGTTGCTTTTGGCCATCCCTTTTGCTACCTATGTATTACCTCTCTCTATGTTTATTTGTTTTTTTTATTCAAATTGGATCTTGTCTATTATTTATTATTTCTTAATTTTTAATATTTTTAATTAGTCTTCATCTATTTTGAATGTGGTATTATTAATGCATATTAACTGTTGGATAAAGTGCTTTCTATATACATGTAATTGCATCTTTATTGATTTATAGTTCCATTATAGTCACCTATTGTTTTATTTGAAATTAACATTTATGGGTTTTGTTGGCATAAGTTATAAATGTAAATTGCGGATAACTAACATCCGTGTTACTTATAGGAAAAGAAAATACTTATTGAACTTATTTCTATGCTCTGATTTTTGCGAACTACACTCACCAAAAATTGATACCGACTGTTAAAGCAGAAGGTCAGCATCAGTGGCTATGGAAATCCAACAAGTAGTATTTTGTAATTATGTCTAATATGAATAGCAATTACATGTTTATGGATTGCAATTATAAGGTTGTGTTTGACTTAAGTCTGATGTATTTGCATTAGACTAATTTTGGTGTGATAATGTTTTAACTTCTAATGTTACAGTATGAAGTGGCAAGCTGTGTTTAAACTTATTTGAAGAGAAAGCACGCAAATTCAAGTTATTTTTTTAACCTAAACTTATTGAGGCATTATTCATTTTTTAACATAGTGTTGGGCGTTATTTAAATTTTTTAAGAGTATTTTACTGTTGTATAAACTATGTCTGTTAGTTTTTTTTATCGTATTTACTGTTTATTTTTTTTCTAATTAAATATCTTAATCATTCGGGTAGACATGCCTAATATTCCCTGAACTGTTAGTGTATTCAATTTCCCTCATTGGACTGGATCTATAAGCTCCAAACATTCGCAGTAGCAGCGATTCGCAGCAGCAAACCAGTAGGGATTATGCCCTATTTGATTTATCTGAGAATCCCATAGGTTCTATTATGCCCTATTTGATTTATCAATGTGACAGACATTCCACACACACGCACACACTCAGATCTATTAATTTATCATGCCCAATTTGATTATTCCATTGTATTAATTAGATACGGGTTTATGTAAACATTTTTTTCTTGCTTTTACTATTTTCAATGATTCACTGATAAGGTTCGTAGATGTAATGGTATTCAAGCGTTAAATGCACTAGATGAATTTTTATTGTATCTCCATGATGGGAAAGTAATACATTCTCACTTTGCTTCTCTAACACATTACCAAATTCTTGAATTTCTTTATCTGATGTATTACACTACTAAATTTAGTATATATTTGTTGTTGTTGATTTCAACAAATTCAAGAGGCTTATGGACATTTGGAAGGAGGGTAAACATTACATCATGAAGGCCACAAAGTCAAATCAGTGCTTTCATGGGAAATCCATTCGCTGACGATTTGAGGAACTCTTACATAAATGAGTCACCACAGTTATTTGAGAAAGAAGGTAATGGTTTGTTAAATGTGCTTTAAGTCATAACTCCAGAATAAACATATATTAGATAAGTTGGAATTTTTTTCCGTTTCGTGATCACGTACTTTGGAAATTTTTGCCATGCCTTCAGGCACGGGTATCCGCTAGTATACATATATAGCAGCATTGTATATATATATATAAGCTTTAAGATCTTAGAAATGACCCGTATGATGTCGTATTATTAAAACTGTTTATTTATATAATATGGTTTGGAGTATATAACTATAAGATAAGGGACTTGTCGGGTCGGGTGTATGCTTCGAATAAAGCTAGAGCGGATGCTATAATGAGAGTAGAAGAGTTAGAATCGAGTCTTGGAGATGAATAACCTACCTTTGTGAAGCCCATGCTTCAGTCCCATGTGAATTTTAGACAGGATTGAAATCAACTTGTCATAAATTGTCTACTTGAGACAGGATTGAAATGAATTTTAGACAGGATTGAAATGAACTTGTGATAACTTGTGAATTTTAGAAATGAACTTGTTTTCTACTGAGAAAATCATGATTAAGTTGTTTGCTACGAACTTGTGATATTTTCCTCGTAATTCGGTTCATAGAATAAAAATTGCATGAGATGAACTTACTATTATTGCAAATATTGTCTTTACTGGATGGCATATATGGAAAAGGAGAAAGAAATACAGTTTTAAAAATGAATTATCTTCTCCCATCAGTGTTGCCTTGTCTACGGACAAATACCAAGAGTCTTATAGCCACGCTAATGTCCAAAGCTCTAATCACTCTTAAAGATCAATGTAGACTATGCTTTCTCCAACCCATGTAATCCTGCTGTTATCAGTGGAGTTATTCAAAATAATAAAGGACAACTTAATCATGATTTTCTCAGTAGGATTATGGTTGAATCTGCATTTATGGTAGAATCTCTAGGTCTTAAAAGCATATTCTTGTGCATTTATATGTTCTTAATCTTTGTATGGGCATTATTGAACTTATTTGCATTGTAATGGGCCATGTATCACAATATTATTTCCAAATGGTGGTATGTAAATTTATTGAGAACGTGAACAAATGCAGCCTTTACTGATTTGAGTTGTGAGGTCTAGCCAAGACTTACGTGGTGTAATATCCGTGAAGGTCTAGCCAGCACTTTCGTGCATTTGTATAGGGCTCTTGGTTACTCTGCTTTCCATATGTCTTGGTTACTAATATGTATCGATTACAAAATGGAGACTCTACTTTCCAAATGTCTCGGTTACAAATATTTCATGGACTACTTTGGATCATTGCCAGATGATAATAAACACGGAAGGTAAGTCTTTTGAATCTCAAACTAAACGCTTCTGCCTTTTAGCAAGCTGGTTTTCACACCCACATTTTGACGGAATTCTTACCAACACTTGGAATAATGAGGCTGATTTTAATGAGAACATCATAGCTTATACCAATAGATTAGTTAATTAGATTAGTTGTTAGTGTGCTAAAAATTATTATTATACCAACACTTGAAATTATTGTTGTTGATAAAATAGAGACCTCGAGTAATTTGATTGATTTCAGTTCCGATCCCAACACTGCTGATACTGCATCAATGCCACATACACAACAAACTACTACATCTGGTGAAGGTGCCAACTCGTTTTCCACAACTGAGAAGTCTCCTAACGTATCAAATGCCAATTCTTTGGAATCATTGTTGTTTGTAATTTATGATACATATTTTGGTAGTACATTAAGTCCTTTCTTTATTAATTATGATACATATATTGGGAAAAATAATAATAAGTATAATGCCCTGCTCAAGCAACCGATAGGTTAATTAGGAAACTACATCGACTCCTACTGTAAGCATTGTGGCGACTAAGCATGTGAGATGGAAATATTAGCATGTAGATGGTGAAATGTTGTATGCATATATGCATACAACAGCACCAGCATATATGCAGCAGCTGTATGCATATATGCAACATAGATGCATACGACATCATATATGCAGCAACTGTATGCATATATGTTGCTGTGCATATATGCTATCGGCAGGCCCACGCTTCCACTGCCCGACACCTCTATAGTTTACTTTCTATAAAGTAATTGACTAATAATGGTAGGACATAAGGAGAGTGAACATTAAAATGGACAAATAATGAACATGTTGTAACTTGGAAGTTGGTATTTTCCTTGACCTCAGGTGATAATAAATGTTAATTTTCTTACCGATACTAATATGTTTCATATAATTACTACATTCCATCCATGATTTAAAGAATACCCTAATCCTTCCTATAAAAAAAATGTGTTGGGCCTAAAACCTTATGTTTGTTTTAGCCTTCTGGCAGTAGCTTTGCTCTGATGGCAAATAATGGTTTATTGGATTCAAACCATGGAGGTAGAATATAACTGATATTTATGTTTTTATTTGCAGTTTATTCCTTCGCAAAGTTGATAATGTGAAAGAAGATCAAGGATAACTCTTTGCTATTGCTAGGTATTGTATTTTTGTCAATGAGGTTCTAGCCATTTGCTCCACTTGATTTGTCTACTGATCATGTTTTACAATTTGAATGCCCGTTATATGCATCTATACCGGAGTTCTGAGCATGATTCTCAGTTTACCTCTAGTATGGAGTTGTTAGAGGGTTATTTTAGAATATCTAATTAACTGTAATTTATTGAATATGATTCATGTGTTGGCATTTCATAGTCGTTAATATGACTTGTGCTGGCATTTCTTAGTCAAGGCCCCACGCTTCTAGCCTCTTAACAATTGTTGACTTAAGTGAATTGTTTCTTTTATCGTAATTCCCTCTCTTATCTTGTTGTTTTGTTTTTGTGACAGATGGGAAACATTTTACCTTCACATCCTGCAGGAAGTTTTGCTCCTTACCAAATGTCCAGGTAAACAAAGTATTTAGCGTTTAGCAATTTTCCTAAAAAACTAGAGGACACTTCAAAACATGTCGTTAGGTAGTGAAAACTCAAACGGCCCCGTGAGAAGCATGAACACCTTGCGCGGGACCAATGTAACTCGTAGGGACTCCCGGTTTGAGAATATGACGCTAATTTGAAAATATCTAGACTTAGGCTTAAAAACATGCCCGTTGGTTGAAAATCCAAACCAGTCCCCAAAAGATCCCATAAGAGGCACGGACATGTTGTACGGGACCAATGTAACTCGTAGGAACTAACCGCGTAGTCACGAGACTTCCAATTTGAGAATATGACGATAATTTAAAAATATCAAAGATTTTATCTTAAAAATATGTTATCAAAGGGTGAAAATCCAAAACAACCCCAAACGATCCCGTAGTAGTCACTAACATCTCGCAAGGGACCAATGTAACTTGTAGGAACTGATCGTGTAGTCACGTTACTCTCGGTTTGAGAATATGATGGTAATTTGAAAATAAATAGATTAGGCTTAAAAACATGTCGTTAAATGGTGAAAACCCAAAACAACTCCCAAACGGCCCCGTAGGAGGCACTAACACCTCACACGGGACCAATGTAACTCGTAGGAACTAATCGCGTGGTCACGGGACTCCCGATTTGAAAATATGACAATAATTTTACCTCGAATATGCAATTTTTCTTTTTGAATACTAATTTTTTAAAATTACTTACTGATATCAACTCTTTTCTGTTATCTTATTTTTTTACAGGACAACATTTTATGGTTAGCTTTTATCCACGTAGAACACGCAAAGAAGGCAATAGCTTACAAAAATGGGGTTGTTTATTTAATGTCGTTAAGTTTAGGATTTTATTTTTTGTGTTATGGCCGTGCGGGATTTTGTAATTTTATTGTTAACTTTTATGGTCATGCGGGTTTTACATTGCGTAGGTTTTATATTAGCAGGTTTTAAAATGTCCAGAAAATAAAGGAAATTCTGTCCAATTTTTTTGTAATTGAACTATTAAGACTTGTAATATTTTGAAGTTTGTATGTACATTTGTTTATCAACAATGCGTGAGATTCGCAATTTGCGAATTTTCTTGATTTTTTTTATAAATAATAAATATTTTTTTCTACTAGATTTGGAATTTGATAATTTTCCTGATTTGTTTTCAAATAATTAATTTTTTTTCTTTGATAAAAAAATTTGGCACAGTTCAAAACCGTGCCAAAAGTGTATCAAATTTTGGCACGGTTTTGAAAAGTGCCAAAAGTGTACCAAAATGTACTCAATCTGACACGGTTACAAACAGTGCCAAAAGTGTGCAAGAAATATCAAATTCTAATACGATTTAAAAGTGTGCCAGAAGTGTTCCTGTTTGGCTAAATCTGGCACTTTTTTGAACCGTGCTAGATGGCACGGTTTTGACTTGTGCCAGATTGCTGCTTTTGGTGTAGTTATTTCCACAAAAATAAATTCAGTCATCCTCAAAATCGTCAATTTCATATTCCTCAAAGAAACAACCATGTCTTCATCACCATCACCATCTCCTTCCTCTACTACATCCTCAATACGGTTCATTCCCACATAATTGAAAAATCAATATCTATTGTGAGTATATATAATACCATGTCAAGATGCACACAATGACAATGAATTTGTCATCTGGAAATCAAAACTCAAATCCCGAAAAACTCATAAACCATTTGAATATATATATATATATAGAGAGAGGCAGGCTCCTTTGCACATTAAGTTTGCACACTATGTTTGCACATTACTTTTTTAAAATAGTAAAAAAAATATTTTTGAGTGCTGGCGCACCAATTTTTTTATGTGATATTTTAACATTTCAACGGACTCACATAAAAAAAATTAGCTGAAAAAAGCTTTTTTTGCTATTTTTAAAAAATCGGTCAAACTTTCGCAGTTTTTAAAGGGCTTAAAAGCATAGAAAGTTTGACCGATTTTTTAAAACTAGTAAAAAAAGTTTTTTTGAACTGATTTTTTTTATATGGGTTCCTTGAAATGTTTAAATATCACACAAAAAAAATCAACTTAAAAATATTTTTTTACTACTTTAAAAAAGTAATGTGCAAACTTAGTGTGCACAGGAGCCTGCCTCTCTCTCTCTCTCTCTCTCTCTCTCTCTCTCTCTATATATATATATATATATATATATATATATATATATATATATATATATATATATACACATCCCTTTGGAGATATGTGGATGACACTTTGCATATATAGCATGGACATATAAGTAAAAAGACAGCGTAACATTGTAGACTTAATAGTAGCAGCCTCTTTCACCTTTTGTTCCTTACAGAGTCCCTTGAGAAACCATATTCACAAAATTACCTCCTCTCCTTGGCCAATTTTTGCAAGACAGATGAGTACAGGATCATCAAGCAAAACTTAAATCTAAATGATTGCACAACTGTTCAAGCTCATGGAGTAAATCTAAATGATTGAACAGCTGTTTAAGCTCATCGAGGAAGACCGTCGAGGCAGGATGATCTATAGTCTATTTTAACAACTGAAGCAAAGCTCTAATAAAATCCTTCACCACATCGAACCGTTTTACATCTGTCAATCCACTCAATAAAACTAAATACATCCTAGCACAGTGCCTGAACATCATCATAGGCAAAACATCAACGATATCCTTGGCAGAATCCAACTTCCCCAAAATTTTAAGGTTCTATATCATCAAATAGTAGGTTCGTCAATTCAGAGTGACCCCTTTTTAATTATGTCAGAGAACACATTCACAACATATGTAGAATCTCATAAGGATGTTATAAGGTTCAGCAGATAAGCGTCCGTTTCGCAACGAGCCTCTGATTAATATTTATGGGGCATTGTCATCGAAGATAACTCTATAGAACTGTTTTCTTTCCTTTGGGTCAAGTATGCCACCGAGATCACCCCCCACATCATTTTGTTCATACATTTCAGTGCTCCTGTCCGTCATTTTCTCTGGTCTCGCCGAAATCATGCTTTTCTTTCTCGTTTTCTCTAAATTCAATAAATGGTGTCTCCTATTATATTCATCAAGCCCATCCTGCATTAGTTCGCCAAATTTCTCTTTTACAACAAGTGGATCTTTGTCAATAAGTTCCGAACCATTATATTTTTCTCTAAGTAGAGCTGTGTAAATTTGATACTTGTTTGAAACATAGAATATGCCAGGATGATTGAGTAGCAAGGTATTTAGTTTGTCTAGTAAACAAAATTCTCTTTTAAAATGGCCTAGCTTGATAATTTATACTTTTTTCCACAAGGTGAGAGAGTAACTCATGCACCAAACCCGCTGCTCTTTTTTCCAATTCCTTTGATCCCTCGAGTAAACCTCTAGGATCCAAATAAGGCAAAATATAGGGAGTTGAATTGAATTTTCGAAACTTCTCCCACGATTTCACCCAAGTTTAGGGCAATGAACACGAAAAGCAAGGCTCAGAGTCCTGATTTCGAGCTCTTGATTCAATTGCGAAAATAGCAAAACCAGGGTTCCATGATGTGAGCTCAATCTCAATGGAACTTCGTCTCGCACTATGATTAACAACTTGAAAAGTTTACGGGTACTTGGGTATAATTATAATCAAATAATCATCTGGAAGCCCAAAATTTCTTTTCAACTCATTAAGTTTCAAGCGTTAAGCCGTTGATTTGAGCTCATCAATAATAACTTTGATAATCGCTATACAAATACCGGTTCCTGCATATCTTTTAGAGATTCTTCCTCGTTTACTAGAAACATCATTCGTTTCATTAGTTGGCAGTAGTATTCATCGTTCTCAAGATAGACATCCAAGCAACAAGGGTATTTTTTAAGCCAATTAAAAGTAGAATGAATGACATAATTATCTTTTCAGTTCTATATTGTTCACTCGTAGTTAAAGTACAATTCTGTTCCATTACACTTGTGGCTAATTTGATTGACAAAAAAATAATGAAAACGAAAGATATAATTATTTTTCATAGTCCTTTTTATCTTAGAAAAGTAATGCCCGTGTTCCCTTGAACGCTAAGGAAACATGACACATAGAAAATGTCCTATATGAATTAATTGTTTCATTGTTCTGGGTGCTTGAATAATCGTTTCCATTTTCATATATTGAGTTTGTTTGTTGTCTATTGCTCTGAATCTCAACTTCTTCATTTGTTTTCCTTCACCCAAGTGAACTAACTTTATTGTATTTTGTATGATGCAGAATATTGTGTTGTTGCCGCTGAAGCTGTTGGGAGGCAAATTATAATGGAATTTCTTGAGCGAATTAAAGAGGATTTCACCAAGAGATATGGCGTGGGAAAGTGCAACAACTAATAGTCTGAATAAAATCCGAGAAGTAATTACTCTATGGGAAATCTTATGCACCAAGACCTAAAGTAGCTTGTGATTTTGTGCCCTTGCAAAGTTTTCTCTCCAACTTGGATTGGAAGACTTAAATGAAGTTTTTTGTTAATGTCATGGTCATCTCAATTAATGGTATCTTGATTTTTGTTCCTTTTATGCATTTTTTGTATATACCTTTATTTTTTAAGAAGTACCTTGTATTGTTTTCAACTGTGGAACTGTGAACTTTTTCAGAATCCAGGATAGGAAAGTTATGCAGAACTAGTGGCTGTGAAAAATCTGCTATCGTTACTACTGGTATATCAATATTATCTCCATAATTAACAATGGTGTGTTTGATTTATTCCACTACACCAAAATACTAATTTTATGACTACCTTCTTTGGAAAAGCCTTTTTATAAGTTTATGACTTTGATGTAGGAATGTATATCAATTGCACCTATATTTTTTGAAATACGAAATATGCAATTGATAACTATGTTTCATCGCATCTCTTGATAATATTCATATGTCTTGGATCTTCATACATGGATTGAAATCGTGTCTATTTTGAATTACATATTTGTATTAAAAGATGTTGATGGCAACAATTCTGAATCCAATTATATTTTATTGTTTGCAGGGGGTTGCATAAGTAATGTTTGAAATCATCGTGATTGTTCACTGGGTTGCATTTGGGGTAGTGTAAGGTTGCATAATTAATATTGTTTTTAACTAAACAATTTGGGTATTTGATTTTAAATATAAAAACTAAAAAAATTGTAAAGTGTCTATTTTCCCTAGACTTTAAGGATCCATTTGGTTCGTGGTGAAATATTTTTTATCGCGTTAAAAAAATAATTCACCTAGGTAAAATATGTGTTTGGTTGGGCATTTAACATGGTGAAATAAAATGAATATGCTGAAAAGTGAGATGAAACTTTAAGCATTTTAAACCATGGGTAAAGTGAATAATTTAACAGGTGAAAACAACGAAATTTATTTTATTATCAGACTAACCTTTCTTATTTCCACTTACAACTATACATTCATTTCTCCCTCTCAATTCACACGATTATTAAATATTCATTTTTAAAAAAAATATTATTTTTTCAATTTCATTTTTTATTTAAAAATATAAAAATTAAAAAAATAGTTAAAAAATAAATAAATAGTGGAATAGCTATTCCTACACTCTTTATGTCTTCCCCCACACCTTTTTCAATATTTAATCACTAAAAGATCAAAAGAGCCTCTATGCATATATGATTTGAACAAATATAATCTTTTGTCCAAAAATCTATTAGTTTAGAAAAAAACATAATATTATGAAAAAAATAAAAACATAATATTTTGAAAATAAAAATCCTAATATTTTAGAAAATTAAAACTTTAATATTATGAAAATATAAAAACTATAAAAGTTATTTTTTCATTTAAAAAACATTATGTTATTCATAAAAAAAAACTCATATTTTTTTTTTATTTAAATGCACGTTGATAAAAAAATTGTTTTGTTATTTATTTGAAAAAATGGACATTCTTTTTACCATTTATAGTTAAAAGTTGTTTCCTTTATTTATTTAAAAAAAACTATTTCGTTATTTATTTTTTCAGTTAAAAACAGTTTCTTTTACTCTTTTAAAAATAATCTTTTTAATATCTAAAAAATGCTCCGTGTCAACGGTATGTATCAACAGTCCGACCACCTATATAGACCATTGGCACGGACCAACATATTAGAAAAATTGCTCCGCGCCAGTGGTATGTATAGGTGGTCGGACCGCTACCGCGGACCATATTTTTTTTTAAATAGTACAAAAAACAGTTTTTAACCAAAAATAAATTTGTAAAAAAAACACTTTTTTAAGAAAACAGTTTCTTAAGAAAAATAAATTTTACGTTTTATATGCAGTTTTTTAATTAAAAAATAGATAAGATTTTATGTTTTATAAACTGTTTTTTTTTAAAAGACAGTTTTTTAATTAAAAAAATAAAAGACAGTTTTTTAATTGAAAATATAATTTATTATTTTTTATCAAATGTATTTATTTTAGTTGTAGGTGAAAAAATTGGACATTTAGATTTTATGAATCTAAAGGCAATTGGACATTTAGATTTTATTATCCAAAGCGTGTGAGGGAAGACATGGAGGGTGTGGAAATAGCTATTCCCATTAAAAAATAATTATATTTAAAAAAATTAAAATAAATAAATAAATGAATATTTGTTTGGTGCAGGGTAATGTGTTAAGAATTGTTTTACTAATTGGGACGATTTCATAGTTGGGAACTATTTTTTTTTTTAAATCCTTTAATTGGGACTGTTTTTTTTAATTGCGACTATTTTTTCAATGTTGAAAACTTTTTTTTTAAATTAGCAACAATTTTTTTTTTAATTGGGACTGTTTTTTTATTATTGATAGCTATTTTTTTTTAATTGTGGACTACTATTTTTATAGTTGGGACTCTTTTTTTTAATTGGGATTGTTGTTTACAATTGACAATTTTTTCCATTGTTGGAAACTTCTTTTTTAAATTGGGACCGTTTTCTTTTTTAATTAGGACTGTTTTTTTTTAATTAGTAGTTTTTTTAACTTTTTATTCTTATTTGTCTTTCGTAACCAAATATGACTAGTTGTGTGTGTGCGCGCGCGCGCGCGTGTGTGTGTGTGTGTGTGTGTGCGTGCGTGTGTGTGTTGGAGGGGGGGGGGGGGGGTTGTGTCAAATTTGAGTGTGAGGTAACTGTATATTTTTCAATGGTCATTGACACTTGTATGATGAAAATCAAATAGTTAAATATAACTATTTTTTGTGTATTGAAGTATGGGGTTAATATAGTCATTTTATTTTTTTATCATATTCATCTTGACCATGCAAACAACAAAAGATGAAAAAGTTAAAATTTTAACCTAGTGAAAACTTAACCAACCAAATGGAGATAGTGAAAACAAAATTACCAAGTTAATAATTCACCTTTTACTTTTAACACGGTGAAAAGTATTTCACCAAGAACCAAACGGACCCTAAAGTTACAACGTCTCCAATGTATACATGAGGTTTACATTAAAGGCCACGAGGACACGGAGGCAATCAATGCTCTCAAAATGTTAGGCAACTAACCACCACCTAGAGCCTAGACTGCTTAGGCATTTTTTTAATTACATATAATAATATATAACAGTAGAGTGTATATATATATATATATAAATATATATATATACATCACTCATATCAAAGAGCTTCGAAATTGAGGAAGGGGGAGATCCTCAAGTGGGAAAGAGAGTTTTGTCTTAGGTTTTCACTTGTGTAGGTTTAGTTTCATATTTTCCCTTTTTTCATTGTTTTATAATCACATGATGTTGGGTTTAGAAAATGAAGAAGAATCAAAAAATCTAATTTTTTGAATTAATTAAAAAGGCTCATTTTTTATGCCTAGATAGACCCTTGGTGAGGTGTCGGACCAGAGTTTAGGCGGCGGCCTAGGCCGTTTTTTAGAACATTGGAGCTGATTATGAATGTTGACAAAATAAAGGAAACTCAGAGAAATTAATTTGTTGTTCATGCAAGTGGATGTGTGGTACCTTTGTGCAATGTAGTGATGGAATTGTAGAATTTTTGTCCATCCTATTTTCCCAAGGGCAAGACACAGAATGGAGATTTGGGGACATTTTGGATGTCCAGAATAATATCATCACCCAACAAGTAAGAGACCTATGTATACCAATGAACAAACCACACAACTTAAAAGCTGGTCAAAGAAATGGAAATAATGTTGCGGTCCGTATTTAGAACCTTGATAAGGATATTGATAAGTTTGGTGGTAGTGCCCCATTTACAGATGGGTTGTTGCAAATTGAAATTTTTAGTCAGAATGTTGTGAAGATGTTGACATCTAAATTTTAAACTGACTCTAGATTTCTATTAATTGATGGACAGTCAGTGTTAAAAAACGGGGCCTTAAAGCTCGCTAATGATCACTGACTCCTTGTCTTGCGTTCCAAAATTGTTAAATGGCTATAAAAGCATTCTTATGTTGGCCTCTATAAAATTTTTAGAAGGTTAAATTCCATTCCACGATTGGTTCGGAGGCAAATAGAAGGCTCTGATATTTCAGATATTGTTGTATATACGAGTCTGATAAGCACGATGTTGTTATTGTTAACCATGTACCACCTTAGAGAAGAACAAAATGCAGACTAGTTTTAAATGGTTTTTATTTTTCTTTTCATGGTGATTATGTGAATATTATGTGCTAATTTCTATTATTATATGAACAAATAGATTGACCTTAACGGCTTGAGGCTTACCTCCGACTTTTTAACAACAAAACATGAAGCAAAAAAAATGTTTGAAAGGAGAGTCGGCATAAGAAAGCTCAGCTGTCCAATCTTGGGAGCAGATTATTTCATTGACTTATTTTTTATGTAGTTGAACATTGGGTGATTTTAGAAACTTAATCGATGGTCCATGGGTCCATCCCCTTTTTTTTCTGTAAGTTGAGATTCTAAAATTAAAACACGTTAAAAGAATGCAAAAAATTCTTTAAGGGTATAGATGTTTGTCATATATATAGCACCGTATATATTGAATATCCTAGGCACTTTTAAATTACGTTTCTACTTCATCAATCGGAGCTCTAAAGTGGCATTACTATGAGCTATGACACGTGGTCGAAATTATACTGCCAAAAAAATAGTGAATGAGACCTTGTTTCTAGAATATCAACCAATTTTAGTATATCTTGTGTGACTTTTGTTGTTTATTTGTTGTTTTTCCACTTTTTCAAACTGTGATAAGAACGATGGTGTTACAGTGCAGACTCTAAGCAGGAGAGAGACACGGGATATGCTCTAGCAGACCGGGTAAAGGTATAAGGTAGCGAATTATGTTATTAATGCAAGATGATATTGAACCCTTTGTCTAAACAATACGTGTAGTTTGTTAAAAGAACGATATACCCATGAATCTCCAGCCCAAAAAGAAGAATTTAATCCAAATAGCTAAAAAGTTGCCAAAATTATTAAAGGTAAATTATACTAGATGCCCCTAAACTATTTCGGGTATACGTGTCAATCCCCTAAATTGACACCCGCTGACAACTAACACAAAAAGAGAGATCGTAAAGGATCTTTGATTCGACAAGCCTTTTGGCTGACAAAGTGCCCCTAAACTTACGGTCATGCCAGGCCAATGGGCACAAACTCATTAACTTTAGCGGGTTTGCTATAGCTACACGAAAAAAGCTCTTCTGATGATATCTATTATTCGAAAGCTTTGTCTAAATTTGAATCATCAATGTTCAAACAAGCTCATCAGGTTTGTTCAACAACGGCATGACCAATATCTGGTCAGACTATTACGAGGCCTTTCTAACTATCATACAAGACTGCTGGCGCACTACGCTCGACTCCCTTGGGCTTTCCTCCAAATAAGCCAATAACGTACGTGCAGACTGTTTCAAACTTGTCTCCGAACCTAATCTGGCACCATCATCCTCACTTATACACGTGCCCCACACTTTGCTCCCAAACTTTCTTATTTAACGCCAGTCATATGTATATATATACATATGATTATGAGAATTTCTCTATGGATAATACCGACTTTGCCAGTCTATTTTTTTGTATAAATTTGGAAGTAAGTCGCACTTTTTTGGGTTACTTGGTGTGATATCATGTCAATCTATGTTTCTACGAGACTTTTTGAATGTTACACGAGTTTTGGACACCCATGTAATATAAATGAGATTATTAATAAAGCTTTCATAATGAAGAACGATGGATTTAACTTATATTTCTCCAATTTATGGGACTCTCTACTCTTTATCTTCTATCTAATTTAGTTCCCCCCACCCCCACACACACATAGCAACCAAAAAATAAAAACCCGAACTAACTGAACCGAGTCTTATCATATGTATCATCACAGCTTTGTTTGACACAATATCAGGATTTTTTGGTCACCCGAAATTTTGAATTAATTTGCAGTACACGGATGTTAAAAGTGTGTTGTATGACCTTTAGACCCGTTTATATCAGATTCATCCCCCCCCCCCCCCCCCCCCAAAAAAAATAATAATTAATTAATTAAAAAAATCAAATTATTGTCACAAAACGTCATAAATACTAAAAATGTCACCCAAGATTTTTATATAGCAATTTTAAAAGTGAATTTATGAATAGGTGCCGAAGTTCAAGAGCAAAATTATAAGGGTCAAACTAAGTATGGGAAAATAAATGTTGATCAAAATGTAAATAACCGTATTTCTATAAATACTTCATAAACAACAAGAGTACATGTGAGACTAGGCAAGTTATAAATCTTTTAATCCTGATGCATCATAATTAAGCATACTTGAAATAACTTGGGTTCTTTGACCAGATACATCTACACTCAGCTTCTTGTTGGTAAAACTGAAGGAAATAAATTGTTAAAGAGAAAAACAAAGAGCTTAGCTCTATGTTGGGAACACAAAAGGCTTCAATTGATACTAAAGCAAGGAATTACAAAGAGGGCGTTTTCTACAACCGCGACTAGGCAATATAATCAGTATAATCTGCACTGATTAGTATGCCACCCACCTAGTTGAAATCAAACTATATGATAAAGTTTCATGCATATTAACATTTTCCCTTAATATGTTCACACGAATTGATGGGTAGCTTAGAAGGTAAAGCACTAAGCAATTATTGAACACCACCTTGCGAATGATAATTAGGCAATGACATGCGTTTCCCATTTAAATTTCAACAACATGGAAAATGACGTAATCATTCCAAAACAATGCGTACAGCTCTTCAGTTCAACTAAAAGAAAATGCAACCAATTACTGCAACAATGAAACTGAGTTCCATTTGAATGTTCTCATCCTCCACAACTCAATGCCCATTAGCTTAAATGTATCAAAGAAAATGCAACCAATTGTTCTAATAGAAATATATTTCTAAACACATTATTTTGGTCAAACTAAATATCCGAAACACAAGAGCAGGTTCCTAAAATAATCTTCAATTGGATGCAAGAGCGGGGGAAATTGGTATGTGAAGCTCTTCTATTTTGCCCATCTATAGAAGATTTCTTTTCACCACAAAAGAAATTTCCGAATAGATACATTTTCAAATTTGGCTTACATTTACTTCCATGAGTATTAATTTATTAGCCTAAGATGGTAGTCCATTTAGGACCATGTTCATAACTATCATCATTATGAACTGGATGACAGTTTTAAATTAGAGGCTATCTTGGCAAGCTCGACTATTCTGGCTATTTGGCGTATAAACGTGTCCACAATCAAGTACAAAATAATATCAAGAATTTAAAGCAGCGACAATAGAGCACTTGAAGCACTAACAGTTTATTTTTTAACCATCTTTGAATTCCTTCCTTGATATCAAATTTCATGAAGTTGTAATTGAATTTATTTTTAGATGTCTAATCATTTCAGAAGTCACTGCCTCATCATCTGAGACAACCAAAAGTTTAAAATGAAAACTGACATTCTTAAAATTTGGATAGAGAAAAACAAATTAATCAAATCAACTCATATTTTACTGAAATAATTTTTTTACAAGAAACGTGTTTATAACACGTACCCCTAGTGAAAAAAGGTGATCATACGGACTAGCTTTCGAAATGGAGACATTTTTGCTGAGGATGACCCCTCATGAATGCAACTTATGTAGTCCGCGCGTAAGAGATGTTTTTTCTTCAAACATATGATCGATTGTATTTCTCAGTGCATTGTCATTGTCTATCCAATTTATCACATGGAGGCCTGTCCTCAGATTTATGTAAATTGATCTTGTCTTTATTTAACATTACAAGTTGTGCAGCCAACATCTAATCCCACTTTTGTAATTATTCAATATTCATCTGAACCTATATCAAAGAACCATAAAAGAGAATCTAGTCTCCTGCATCACCTATATCAGATGGCATTGGTGTCTTACAGGTATAGTTGTTGAAGGTTTTGTTTCATATGATTCCCTTGTATACTTATTATTGATCTATAAATCTAAGTTCGTGTGTGGGTGTGGTGGTGGTAGCGTGTGTATATGGAAGAGAGGGTGGTAGTGGTGGTGGTGGTGGTGTTATGGAAAAAACAGTTACCTTTGTTACTTTTAATTATGCAATTTTACAAGTTTTGTTATTCAACTATCTCAAATTCCCTCTTAACCTCTAACATGATGTTTCTAAGCAACATGGTGCGTTTAATTTCCCTCCATAGATTGGCCCCAACTGTTTAGCATCGTATCGATAAAAGAGAGATGCTTTGTCCACGTCCTAAAACACAAATGGTTTAGGCATTTTGAGAAAATGGTTTGTGAAACTATTATTGGAGAATGGTCTAACTAGGACTTATTTAAATATTTCACCCATGTACAATAGAAATACTATAACCACACCACATCAAAAATTGTGCACATCAAAAAAGCATATAAGGGAGTTCACTAGTGTCATATAATTCCCAGTTTTTGTATCGCATTAGTTTTTTTGTACCAGAGTTTGGGTCATTGTATAAGGTCCAACTCTTTAGAAGCTTCTATTTTTAGGTTTTCTTAGGGTTGTACACCTTGGAGGTGGACTCTCATCCTCCATTTTTATTTATCAAACATAGCTCCATAGCTCCATGTGAGCTTTATTTTAAAAAAAATCAAATTGTTGGTATTGCAAAAATTACTGAATATGGCTACAAGGATCTCTCATCACCTACCGTGGAAAAAATCCAAAAGACTATCTATTGACCTTATCATGAAAATAAGGAGCAAGTTGGAAGGTTGCAAAAGTAGACTCCTCTCAGCAGGGGGAAGGCTGACGCTAGTGAAACATGTACTGCACGCATTGCCTATTCATCTCATGGATTATAAACACTATTGAAACAATTTTTTCTAACTGTTTCTGGGGAAATAGGGGGAGCTGTTAATAAGTTCCACTGGATAAGATGGAAAAATATATATGCCTCCTGCAACTCGAAGGTGGCCTTGGGATTAGATAAGTTGAAGATGTTATTAAGAAGTTTAGTTGCAAATCTTGGTGGAACTTGAGGAAGGGTGAATTACTTAAGGGACAGATTTATAAAGGCTAATATTGTAAAAAGAAGCATCGCTCTCTTGTGAAATCTCAAAGAAATTATTCTCACTCATGGAAAAGATTATTGGTCGGTAGAGATGAAATAGAAAAGGAGCTGATCTGGGAGATTGGTAAAAGGCGATATTCCTGTCCAGTATGGACCTTGGCTATTCAAACCCTATGTGGAAATCGTTAACAACCTGGCTAGCGATTTGAAAGTTTGAGGTTTGTGAATGAATGGTAACCAGAGTTCTGATAAATTGGATACATTCATTCGCACCATGGCTATCTTTATAAATGTGAAGGTCCACCGGTACATTGGCTGTAACAGAGATGATAAGTTGATCCGGACTAAATCTACTTGGAGATTTCAACGCAAGAGAAATGTGGGACCAAGCCAGACAGAAAATCAAGATTATTCATGTTTGTATATGTTGGCAGTGGTAGCAGGTCAGAAACAAAAGCAAATTTGAAGGGGGTTTTAATCTCCATTGAGAAGTCTAATAATGTCACTAAGCCACACACAAAGGAAATTTTTAATCTTTATAACAAAAATCAGAATAATAATGTTTTTGAGTCCTCAATTATCTACAATTGGAACCTTACAATACCTAAGAAAGTTGTGCATAAAGTTATCATCACCAGGTGGATGAAACCAATTGAAGGATGGATTAAATTGAATTTTGATGTAGCTGTTAGGGTAATCCACGGCTGAGTGGTGGGGGGATCTAAAGATATAAATTCCCTCTTTATATTGGGGTATGCTGACTTTAATAGGTGGGGTAAAAATTTGAAGACTGGAGTTAATGCTTTGCTTAAAGATGGTCAAATTTCTATGTGCCGATTGAATCTGATTCCACGCCTCTAGTTAACATCATGAATAATAGAAGTTCTCATCGGGAATTAATATATATAATCTCAAACATCAGGAGATTTCTCAAGAACGCATATTGAAAAATTCAACACAACTATTAGGGAAAACAATAGATCCACACACAGATGGAACGACTAATTGGAGGGTAGATAACTGTATAAGCATGAGCTTTTCCAATTTTATAGAATTACCAAAGATAGTAAAGAATAGTATCAAAGATACCAGGTGGGTTTCCCATCCACTAGGCTGATTAGGAAGTAACACGTGTCGGGTTGGGGGTATAGTTAAATCCTCCCCGTGTAGCCACCGGGGAGGGTCCCCCCCCCTCCATCCTCTATAATAATAAAATTTTTGGGATTCAATCCCCATTTCTCGAAGCATAAAAAAATAGTATGAAATTTTAAATAAATGAAGCTATGGATGTTCGTGGTACGGTAAAAACCTGTACCATACCGTTTTGTACCAATAAAAAATGGTAATGGTTTACCTTTTTTACTTACCAAAAATCGAAACTACCGAAATCGAAATTACCAAATTTTTCGTGGGGTTTTGGTTTATACATCTAAAAAATCGATTTACCGAAATTACCGCTTTTAAAATAATAAAACATGAAATATAAAAAACACTGTGATAATAAACCTAAATTATAAACTAGATATACCATATATATCCATTTAAACTAATCTCAACCATCAATTAAATAAAATTTGTATTTTTATTTTGACTCACTAAAATAATTTACACCCCAAATTTAAGGAAACATTAATAGTTAGTGAACACGTGCGTTACACGTGTGACTCTAGACTTTAATTTAAATAGTTAAAAAACCCATTTATCCGTACAAAACAATTTATATATACTAACTAATTTAAATATACTAACTTTTTTATCCTTACAAAACAGTTAATAAACATTCATAGTTAGTAATGCAAAATAATTTAAATATATTAACTTAAAAAACCCATTCCCTACAAAACAATAAGGTTTGTGATGATGTCTCAATAAGGAGCAACATATCTCCATCAAATATACACTGGTCGAACTTGTGATTCCAATAGGTGGCTTAACAAGAACTGTAAAATAAAAGGTGGCTTAGCATTTTATTCAAGTCCCACATCGGATTGGATGGGATATTTTCTTACCATCACATGTTATAAATAAGCTTCCACTGATAGGCAACGATAGCAGTTGTCTAACTCTAATGCGTGGGCCAGTTGTTTCGAGTTCAAAATTTTGTTAAACTCTATAATTATTTTGGTAAAACATTTGGCTAAATAAAAAATGATGTAGTATTATTTTTTTTAAATTATGTATTATTAAAAGTGTTAGGCACTTACACACTTGAGTTAGACAAGCTGTAATGAACCAGCCTAATTATAATTTTTTTTATTTTGGAATTTACTGAAAAAAACCGATTTTACCGTGGTTTTACCGCAAACCGCATGGTTTGGTTTTGGTTTACATTATGTTGTACCGTGTGGTAAAAATGGTAATTTTGGTTTTTGTAATTGAAAACCTGTTAGGCATTGGTATGTGCGATTTACCAACCAAACCGACCGATACTCAGCCCTATGAATCTAAAGGAAAAAAATATTACCCCGAGATACTCATGTTAAAAATGATAATTTTTGGTAATACCACAAAAAACAGACGTGCGCGCACACATAAAAAATGCACATGTTCATATCATTACAAGACTTATACCACACTATAAGAATATATAATAGAAGCTAAAAGAGTGCCAAATGGACAATTAATTCGAAAATACTCTGAAAATTCAGCCGAAGTACATAAATAAGCATCCAGCCAAAGATGCCACCAATTTCCAAATTATGTTAAAAACGGAACAAATGTACCCCACCCACAAAAATGATAAAATTTAATTAACACAAAGTGGTAAATAAATAGGCTTATGAGTTACTGCTTAATACGCTTATCATAGACGGATTCTTATCTTTAATAAGATGATTACTTAAAGCAAAATCCTGTGAATCAAAACTAACAAGATAGAAGAAAGTGAAATGATATAAATATCATCTTTCTGAATTCCAAATAAAATATTCTAGGAAGACTGACCCAAAATCATCTTATTTATTCCAAAATAAAATGTTCAAGGAAGACTAACCCAAAAGCTATTACCGCACAATCCAATGGCAACATATTTTAATCGGCTTAATAATGTAATTCATTCGCACGCATACAAGAGCACACGCACACACACACGCGGAGAGAGAGAGAGAGTGTAATTGGCACTTAATTGTACTCGACTGTGAGTCGTACAAAATGAAAAATAAAGGGAGGAAATCAGCACATATGACCAATAGCAAAAATAAAATTAAAATTTTCCTCATTCTACTTACAACAGTAGCATCTAAAACACACATCCTTATTCCAATAGCTTTAAAGGTTTCATCTGTACAAAGCCTGTGCTTGAACAGTATCTAGAAGAAAATAGTGATTTTATTTGGCAATAAAGAAGACTTTTGAGAGATAAATGGCCGTGCTTTCTAACCACGTTCCAAGATGTGGAAAGATAAGAATTTCCATCATTAGAATGTGCCCGAATCAATTTTCCTTCCATCTCTTGGATAATAACCTCCATCATATTCTGTCATATGTGAGATGACCTTGAGAGATTTGTTGCTCGAACATCAGTATTTAAATGCCCACTAAAACTGTGATATTATCACCATTCTAACAGAAAACTGCCTTATTTTATCTCTTCCGTGATAGATACCTTTTGCATTGGGATGGTACTTTTTGCAGGTATGCATCCTAAAGCATTAATTTGGCCAGCAAGTTTTCCTACAGAAATGCCACACCAGGATTAAGTTAAGAGGTCCATCATTACTTTCTCTAAACTTCGTCTCTGATAAACATTTTGCATTGCTTATCAAGAGAGTGATATTAAAGTTTATGTTGGTTTGAATATTGACTTGCACTGTGATAGAACTGAAACTTTAACCCGTATGTTTCTGGAAAATTGTAATCTTGGTCTGTCTGCCTTGGTATAAAAACACAAGATATTTAGACAAGCAACTTTCTCCAAAAAAAATATTGTATATAGAGATGTCCTTTGTTGAAAATACATATTAACTTCATCAAGCTTCTCAGGATATATCCCGTGACGTCAATGGATATTATTCAGAAAAAAATGCCAATTCTCAAAAGAAAGACAAAAAAAAATCTTTTGTATAATTTGGTAGAAATTATTCCAATAAAGCTAGACTAACATTGAGGGAATTACGATAACATCATGTATATTGATATTTCCTATAAATTACTCACTCTCATCCTCTCTCCACCCCCACCACCCACCCAAAAAAAGGTCATTGGACCAAAATGTATAACAGTTTGTAACTGTTGCAGATCTTTGGGACAAATGTAGATGTCGCAAAGTCATTTGTAAAGCTAAAAAGCCGTTACAAATTTCATTTATGGGGTGCGATATTCCCCTTGAGTTTGATTATTTTTCCTTGAATTTTGTGCTACAAACTTATTGTTTGAAATGTTGTCGTTGAATATGACTAGGAATTGAGGCAATTTTGAGTCAGGGTTATGAGTTTTGATTGACACCTGCATTAAGATGGTTTGAACGCATGAGAGGGTATTGGGTCGATTGAGGATCCGAGGTGGTTTGCGATTGCGATGGAGAAGACTGGTGAGCTCTTGTTGGATGCTATTAAGGTGTACGAGTTTTGCACTCCTTATTCCATCTTCCTATTGGAAATTCGCCAATGATAATAATAGATCTTAATGCTCTTTATAGAAGAGTTAAGTTCAAAATTGTAGAAGCTGATATATTTTGATGTTGTGACATTTGAGGGCATTAGAAATTTATCAGTAAGTTATGTTACAATCAACACAATTAATTATGCAGCCTCTAATTGCCACTTTGTGAAATTATAGTGTTACTTTTTGACAAACCTAAGATAGCTGAAGCACAACCATCGGGTTTTCTTACAAACTTTTAGCACAATTTAATAAACCACCACCAAATGTTTGACACATATTTTTTAAGCATTGATACCGAATAAATGATTTGACGAGTACTTTAAAATAGAACTACATTTGATTGCAAAAAATGTGCCAATTCTTGGGCTATTTTTTGTCTCTTGGAGGAACTGAAGCTTCGTAACCATTGGCGCCTTTAGGATTTTTGTATATATCACTTTTCATTGTGAAATTTTGATTGCCATTTTTTTAATTATTGTTACTTGCCTCTAGTAACTGACTTCCTAATAATTAAAAAAAGAAACAAATATCACATGTGGAAAATTCAAAAACTGAGATTCTATCCAACATAACCTTAATCCGTTATTATTTGATAATTAATCTCTGTAATACGTGGGTAGTCATTATTTTAATTAATTATTTAGAAGCTTTCTTGTGGATTAGATCATATTTTATTTTAAATGAAAGAGTTTGTCTGTTATGGGATATGCATTCATGTTATGTTTTTTTTATAAAATATGTACAATCGTTTATGAACTATCAAGGGGTCCTCACGATTTCAGATCTACTGTTTCAGCCCCTGAGGACCATCATCACCTCAGTTACGGTGAAGTTTGGGTTAAAATAGCACCATCTCCTCTGAAGTCTCTGGTACTTTTTAGTGATTTCGACAGCACGGAGTATAAGCACGAGCCACCGGAAGGGCTGGAACTTAAAGGTGAACCAACCTCCGAACCTTACCTTCACTGTCATTTAAATTTCGATGAACTATTATCTTTGGAAAGCCTTACCCTCGTCGTCATTTAAATTTCGATGAATTATTATCTTTGGAAAGCCCCCGTTACTTCCTCACACCCAATGAAGCCATTTATACCTATGGAGAAAGAAATGTATTTTATTTGTTGCAAATGGGGTCGCGTTATGTTTGAATGCCCTCAACGAGCTCCACCCTGCCCCAAAGCCATTCCAGAACAGCCCCAAGGCCCCAACACGCAGCCCGCCAACCGAAGAGACCCTGTCCACTTGGTCACGTGGATGTGTCATCTGAGGAATATGAAGATAATGAGTCAAAACTAGAAATGGTCCACCCTGATCACTTGAGCCGCGTTCTCTGATTATTAGAAAATTCTTTACATGAGATATTAGGGTTTATGTACCCACTTTCATTGACCACCTTGGCCTAAATGCATTCGTGGACTGGTTGGACTCTATAGAGAAGGTGTTCGAATACTAGGGAATGACGGACGTTAAGTGTGTGAGGCTTGTCGCCCTCAGACTCCAAGGGTTGGTCAAAGTATAGTGTAATGATCTTGTTAAATCTTGGGAACAACAAGGCCTTCGACCCATTCGGGCTTGGCCCTTGGGAAACCATCTATGGACAATATTCCTCCCTACCACCTATGAGTGCGATCTCTTCGCTCGTGTTTAGGTTCCTCCATGGTTCATGCCTACACGAGCAGTTCCAACTCTTATGCACCCGAGCTGCCTTGCGAGGCACAAAGGGGCATCATCGAGCACTATATTCATTGAAGTTTTACATAACTCAGAATAAACTTTCTTGACTTCAATGTATCAAAAACATTAAATTATACTTTGGGCCTTGGATAGGGCTCACTTGCCTACAATTTATTTCTTTGAATTTAGCTATTTTGTAACAAGGAGGACATATAATGGCACCCGTAGAACCATATCAATAATGAATGCATGTACTAAGAATTGATGCTTAGAGGATAAAATTTAGCTCCTCATCAGAGGACAATTATAAAGTATAATAAAAGAGACACGTGGAACTAATAAAAAGATTCTAATATAAAAACAACTCCTAAAAATCCAAATTAAAAACAATGATAATATCCCCTTCCCCATGCTCTCCCCACCCCCCACCCCCATAACCCTAGCTCAGGCAACCCACAGGTCCATTCTGTACACTTCCCTATATGAGCAAATATATGGAAAATTAGTCAGATATACCTAATGCCATAGATGAGGCTTTATCTGTGGGACCTTGAATTCAGTATGGTCTGGATTTGTGCATTTACTTTTCTCCTGGGTAGACCTTCCCAAAACCGATATTCAATTAAAGAACATAGAAGAAGCTTAAAGAACACTTGTGACTTCTTCATTTTTGTTTCAATTATTACAGAAATCTAAACTAAGCAAGGTCTCAATCATGGAAACTCAATATTTATTATTCTATTTCTCAGAATTATGTATATATCTGTCATTTACGTGGATAACAAGATCAAATTCAAACCCAAGCCTTAATCAATATAATAGTTTCTTAAAACAAGTAATTCCCAAACATACAAGATAAGTAATAGGTAAATCACCTTGTTAATCTCAGCTAATTGATGAATTCTCTCCAGGATGCAGAGTCTGTTCAAGAATACGAGTAGACAAATAACATGGGAAAATAGGGTAATGAGTGGACTTACTCAGAAAAGGAGTAAAACACAATTAAAGAATTAAACTAACTGTCCAAAAAGTAACTTAGCCGTCACACAACCTGTAGACCATATGTATTCAGTGGAAAAAATATGAGTTCATATGTTCGATAATATCCTGAAAAAATGTAGGAAACATAGGGTTATCCTTTCACCTTACAATATAATATATATCAAAAATAAATATATACAGGTGAAGAAACAATTCACCAATAAACCAGTATTGCATGAAAGGCTTACCAAATTTTTGCATTCCGAAATCACAAATTTCAGTCGGTGTGAAGCAACGTAGAATTTCAGTATTAATTATATATAAATAATGACAAAGATCAGAGATGCTTACAAGTACCAACACAAAATAATCATATTAATGTTTAACTTTTCCAATCAGATCAGTTCATCCATTTTGACTATATGGGCACCTCTTACTTAATTGAGTTGTAGAAAATAAATTGTAACTTTATTATTACCATGTACAATTTTTCCCCCAACTTTAGCTATTAAATTATATATGACTATTGAGAACCTTTTGCTTTTGTACCTGATCTTGTCAAACATTAGATTCCAGAATAAGTATATACATTTTGTAACATTTGATCATTTGGGTATTTATGTTCTTCGTAATATATTTTATACTCTTGGTAAGCCTTTTTAGGCATTTTATCATGTTCGCCTTCCCTTTCGAAATCACCCTCAAGAGTATAAACATATACTTCATACCAATGTATTAAGAAATATAAATGAAGAAGTCAGGAAAGACATACAAAACTTCATATCGTCCCGAAATGAATAAAAAAGGGAGTCCTACTAATGTAAATGCAGAGGAAGACAACCAAACACATACAAACGTATAGTAATCAACCGAAACTATCTCATGTCCTAATTCCCATAAAAGGTTGATGCTTTGGACACTGAAGTTGAATTTATTAACTACTTTAGAAACATTCTTTATGATTTATTAATCTTCAGGAGTGAGATTTACCAATAATTTATTTCCGCTCAATGCTTCGATTACATTTTCACTTAGACTTGCTCCCAAGTCATGGTGGAAGAAATAGTTTTTCTTGATCTTGTTATGTTAATGTAGAGGAATACTAAGGTCAGAATTAGTTTGTGGCATTAGATGGACATAATTTGAACATATGTCTAGAATGTTATCAGAATTATTGAATTTAAATCATGTGACCTTTTCCTCTTATCCTTATGATTTGATCCAATATATGCTTAATGAGAAAATTTGACGTAAATGACGTCAAATGGGAGCAAGAAAAGATAATTCTCTATCAAACTCTCTTTAATCAAATCTCATTAAATGAAAGAAGGCCTCGAATGAGGCTACAAAAGAATATTTATAGGAAGGAGGTTGCTTAGCCCCTAAGCTAAGTATCTAATTACAATTATGCCCTTAAAACCTTCCTTCCTCTAAATACAAAACAAAAGGAAAAATACAAAGAATACTAAAAATAAAGAAATACTAAAAATGACTAAAAAATGACAAAAGATGATAATGACACTGATTCTCATCATTCTCCCCCTTTAAAAAGAGTTTGTCCTCGAACTCAGAGGAGAAGGCCTTCAGTATCACCATTAAGGATAGTAATGAGAGTTGGTTGGGGTGGGTCCTACAGTGCCTCCTCAAGAGAATCAGGTCCCCTGAATCTAGGAGACTGCGACGTCGAGGAAGGGAATAATCTTAGGCTCGATGACCCATCACCCCACAGTTGTAGCATTTGAAGGTGACTGGATGAGAGGGTGCAGGAGGAGGAACCATAGGAGTAGGAGTAGCTGCAGTAGAGCGGGTCACGGTAGGAGCAGAAGTCACTGGTACTAGAGGAGCTGTCTCGGACCGGCCACACGGCGAAGGGGCGGTCTGATGGAAGGAATCTACTTTAGTGGCGTACTTGATCGCCTTGACAAAGGAGGTGATGTCGCGTAAAGAGATATCCCGCTAAATATAACCCTACATCCCATGAATATAACGGTTAATACGCTACTCCTCACTCTCGCCGAGACGAGAACGAGTATACAAAAGCTGGAAGCGCTCCGTGTAGTCTAAAACTAAAGTGTCTTGTCTTAGAGACTATACTCGGAGAAAGAGGTCGCGTTCGTAGGTAGAGGGAATAAATGAGACCATCAACTATGCTCGAAGCTCGGCCCACGACTGGAAAGGAAGTAGGCCATCAAGAACACATCGTGGTTCTAACTCATTCCACTAAATGCTGGCATAACCCTAAAACTTGGTCGCTGCTAGCAGAGCACATCTACGACCCTTCATCCATTTATACTGAAAAATTCGCTCCATGGAGGAAAGCCAATCAACGAAAACATCGGGTTGTAGGTGGCCATCAAACATTGGGAGATCCATTCTAATGTCACCCTGCATACTCTGCGAGAGTAACTGAAGTGCCAACTGAGTAATGGCATCACCACCCTGAAGGGTCAGGGCATCCTCATCGAGATCATCATCTCCTGGCGGAGGCTCGGGAAGTATGGCGCGCTGGGGGCATCTCCAAGGTTGTGGATGAGGAGGTTCAGGAGCTGGTGGGGGAACTGAGGCTGCACGAGGAGTGGTATGAAGTGGGAGAGTCTCTCATGGCGGAGAAGGAGGTGGAGCTGGGGCCAACGGCTGGCGGTAGGGGCAGTGGTTCATCTAACACCCCTTCTGATAGTATAAAAAATGATGGCGCTCTGAGAAAGGGATATATTGAGTAACTTTCGGACCTAAGGAGTCAAAAGGAGAAACATCGATGTGCCACTTCGTAGGAGGGGGTGACTCAAACTCTGGAGCGGAGTGGGGTCAAGGTGAAAGGGGGACATTATTTTGAGGTAGAGTAATTCACTCTCGTAACCGTTCATGGGAATCAACGGGTGCAGAATGAAAGGAACGGGTATCCCATGGAGAATGATGATGTGAGACATGAAGAGGATTCCCGGGTGGTGGAGAGGTGTGTAGAATATGTAGGGGCGAAAGCGTAGGGAGATTGGAATGGGGTGGGTGAGGGTGGGTATTTGGGGGTTATCAAGGTGTTTTTGTGGGTGGTGAGGAGGGTAAATGGAGATAGGGAGCAAGGAGTAGTCATGTGGGAGAAGAGTGGGGTAATTGGGTGGATGTGGTGGTGGGGAGTGGGGAGGGGGGAAGGTGTGGAGGGGGAAAATGGTGGTGTGTTGATATGTTTGGTGGTGGAGGAGGGCATGTGGTGGGTGTGGGCCAATTTTGGGGAGTGAAGGTGTCGAAAATGTGAGAAGAGTGAAATTCTAGGGTTTGGTGTACAAGATTTGGGGTAAAAGGCATGGGGTTTGTTACATTTGTATGTATTTGAGGCGGATTTGATTTTTTTTTGTCAAATGTCACGGATCATCTCGGCAATTGTGGGAAAGTAGGTTTCGATCATGGGTGGTACCGTTTGAACACATAATGGGATAGGATTTACCGAAAAAGCATCGGCATGACCCGGAGATGTCGAACGACTCTCAATAGGTGCGTCGGACTCTCGGTAGGGGCGGACTAGGGCGAAAAAAGTTGTTAGGGACGTCGGTGGTTGGATCTGGGTTGTTTGGCTCTGGATCTGGACTGTTCTGCATCGTAGAAAGTAACAGATGACCGAACTTGATTCTCGGTCTGTTGGGGTTGGTTTCGGACCGGATCGGGCTGGGTTTGAGGCCAGATTTGGTTGGGTTGTTATTTCGATAAGTGGTGAGGTAACTTTTGTATTTCAATCTAGTTTGGGGTCGAGTTAGGGTCATTTCGGGTTGGACGAGGGTTGGGGTAGGATCTCGAGTCAGGAGCGATGGGTTTTGAGGTGGATTGGGACTGATTTGGAGCGGAATGGTTGCGCGGGGGCTTTTTTGGGTGGTCCATCCAGCAGGTGGTGGTGGAGGAGCACCATCTTCGGTGGTGGTGCTTTCTTGGATGTTTATGGGGTGAGGGTTTGTAGGATTAGGATTTCTTTATAAAAGGAGTGTAGAATGGGTCGATTTGGGGAAATTAGGGTTAGGGTTTTGAGATGTTACCGGGGGCGGTCGGAGGTGGATTTCGTGCATCAATTGCATCCATTTGGGCCTTCAATCGATTGAAGGCAGGCATAATTTGATCAAAAGGGTTTGCCGTGAAGGTGTTCAAGCTTTTCTTGAACCCACCTTGATGTTGTTTACGAGTTTTTATTTTACAACAACAACAATCGATGGAGCAACTAGGCTCTGATACCAATTGACGTAAATGACGTCAAATGGGAGCAAGAAAAGATAATTATCTCTCAAACTCTCTCTAATCAAATCTCATAAAATGGAAGAATGCCTCAAATGAGGCTACAAAAAGGAATTTATAAGAAGGTGGATTGGACTTTAAGCCAAGTATCTAATTAAAATTATACCTTCCTTCCCCTAAATACAAAACAAAAGGAAAAATACAATGAATACTAGAAATAAAAGAAATACTAAAAAATGATCAAAGACGATAATAACCCTAATTCTCATCAAAATTAGAAATGGAATTATACGAGAAATGAAAAGATTTTAGGAGACACATTTTGAGGCCTATTTTAAACTAGGAAGAATATCATTATTCGATGAGAAGCTCATAATGTTTTTTTTCCAATTGTATCATTGTATCGAGGAAACCTTTTTAGATTATCTGACTTACTTTTTTTATGAGAAAAAAATTGACTTATTGTTATCATCATTTTCTTTATAAGTTAGCTTATCATTGCTATTAGAAACATAATTATTTTTTATGATGCCAATAATCTATTTGTTGATCATGGATTATAGAGTTACAAAGCAGGGGTTCTTTAAAACAAATGCACCCGCACTGAATTTCTACAGTCGTGGCCTTATTTTAACGAATCGCTGCACTCTTTGCCCCATATCCTCATCTGCACCCCTCCGCACCCATGCTTCAGAATTATACTCTTATAGGTTTATGCGAGTTTTAAAAGTAAATATCTAGTCGTTGGTCCCTAAAACATGGTCAACATAGTAGAGGATTCGTGTCTTGAAATTTTCAGCGTTTGGCCTCCGTGTTGTTCAAACTTTAAGGTGCAGACCCCATCAAAATATATTTGCATGCTGTAAAATTTCAGCGAGTGTGAGTTGTAAAATATTGACACAAAATTTAAAGACTAATTCTAAGGAGACCCTCAAATTGTACCAAAAGATCAGATTATGTGAGTTGTCAAATACACATTGGCTAGGTCTTGGGAACCACATGGGGTCCATTTAAATTATCATCCACGTGCATTTGACAACTCTAATAGTCTGATTTTTGGGTACAATGAGTGTTTCCCTCGAATTAGTCAAATTTAAATATCTTCCTGGCCTGTAATATATAAGAGTGAGGGATTACACACTGAAGTGCAAAAAACATGTTTGTTTGACTCTCTACATCAAGCACTGAACCTACAGCCCCCTTAAGAATATTTTATCTTAGAAAGAAAGCTTAATGGACTCATTTTGGCATGAGCTGAACAGGAGCGTAGTCTATAGAACTTTAGACGTCCAAGCCAATTCTATGGCATTTATCAATAGAAATCTATGGCATTTGTTCACTTTTTTTTTACTTCACCAATTCATCACCTCTTCTACACTCTTTCTGATGTTGCAAAAGAAATCCAGTTACCATCCTTTAACTTTAAACCGGATTGATTTTAATATTCATTACCCACAACACCATAATAAAGGCTTTTAACATGGCTATTTTTTTCACTATTTGACGTGTACACGTGTGGGCCCCCTTAGGATTTTCATATATAAGAAAGGATTATCTTTCTTTATATTATTTTTTTCAATTATTGGTTTAACCAGATGATTTTTATAGATTATATAGGAATCATCTATTTGTTTCCTAGTTTATCTATGGTGTTGCGTAATTAGTTAATTACTATACCAGGAATGAAGCTGGTATTCGTATAAGTTAGGCTTATGGCCCTTTCATGTAATTTCTGTATGAAGTAGAAGATGGATTAAAGAGATAAACCTTATTTACATGTTGTGTTACTAAGTATAAGAGTAAGTTTTAAAGTCTTCCAATGTGCTTATATCAAAGTGATAAAGGAACCTAGACACTCTTGGTGTGATTATGGTAGTATGCGTTGTTAGTTGGTTTGTGTAGTTTTCACGGAGGATGACATTTAGGACACCGGGTGGGTTAGCCCTTTCCCCGTGACTCCAAATCCTCTAAATAACTTCATCCAGCCTTCACTAGAGAGCTTCTATTTTCATCGTGCTCATCCATAGATAATTCTTAAGCCTTTAACAACCCCGTGACGAATACCTCCTACCCATAAAAAATCTCCAGCAGTACACCCCTTGGTGGCCATTGGTTGTAGCAACAAAAAAACGAGCAATAACCTAAACCTAGAAGATTTTAACCCTCGACCGACACCATAAGGGAACCCTCTCTGATGTCTGATGAGGTTCATTAAACTCTCCCTTATAGACCGCCCGGGTGTCAGTTCTGAGTCCCCCCTCCCATTGAAACCATTGAAATTCTAGACAACATCCCCCCCCCCCCCCCCCCAAGCCCCCCCTCCCCCCCTCACCCACCCCACACCAATTAAACCCCTGTTTTAAAAACCTTTAAATACTCAACCTTAACAAACTTCCTTTTAGAAAAACTACCCAACTCTCCCCCAAATTTCACATGTGACTCCCTAAAATTTTCAGACCACATCTCAAAATTGTGAAACAAACCCTCTGATTTCCCTAGCTTCTTTTCCAGAACAAACTAACTATATTATTTCCGATCTGGAGAAGGAATACTGCGAAATGGAGGAATATCATTGAAAATTTTAAGAAAACGATTGGTAAAGTTGAGGAGTGGGACAATGAAGGCTCATATTGGTGCAATAAGGTGCATGGAGATAAATTTGGACTTATCAAAGAATGTTGGCAAAAAGTAGAATAGAATGATAATGATGAGCTACATTGGAAATTGGAGTACAAAGTTATCAAAATCAATTGAAAAGTTTTTTTTTTGCTGAGCTCTATACAACTGAAGACACCATTGTCCTTGTTTGTCATCTTATTCAACAAAGATTCCCCCCACGTTGACAAAGTGCCTCCCTGAATCCAGCCAGTTCTAGCAGCTGGTGAGCATTTACAGTTCCCACTTGTGATTTATTTTTTATTTTTGATAAAGTAGGTTGTAACACTCTACGAAGTTCAGGGATGTAGAGGTTTTGTCGTCAAGAATTTCCCAGACTAGTTTTAATATCAGGACCTATTTGATACTTTTGGTGATTTTGGATGGTTGATGCATACTATGTTGGGATGTACAGAGGAGTTCTGCCCTAGTAACGTATTTCCTATATTTTGGAGAGGAGTTGATATCCCTTCAGGGATTTATTCATCTAGATCTAGTGGTGCTAACTTCTAACTTAAATTTCCAGCCTTACAGTGGAATTGGGATGATTTTGAGTCCCAAATTGTGTTGGTATTATAATGTTTACTTCCAAGGTGTGGTGTTGTCTTCTTACTTTGGCGAGTTGGTATGATAGTTCTCCTCAAGGTAAATATTAGGAGTGCATTTGGGTTTTTTCAACATTAGTTTGTCTCACTGTTCTAAAAAACCCGCCTAGGCTTAAGGCTTGGGAGAAACGTCCCGCCTTAAGTTTTTTACGCCTTATTTTTGGTAAAACCCTTAAGGCGCACTTTTTTCTAAAAAAAACAATGCTTTAGTGAAACGATATCGCCTTTTAAAGAATTTTTTTACTAACGAACCATTATCTCATCCAAAATAATCAAATAGTATTTTAATTTGCATATATTCAGACATTTTTATGATATGTACAATTTTAGTATATTACCAGCCTTGTTATGGTTAAAAAATATTAAAATATATTAAGAAGGCCTAAATGCCTTTTCACACCTTTTTATGCCTAAGGCCCGCCTAGGCTTCTAAGGCTTAAGACTTGGCCTCCACGCCTCGATCACGTCCCGCATTTTTTAGAACTTTGGTTTGGCTTTTGTGCAACTTTCACTTTGACATTTTTTTTTCCAGGCGTTGCCTTGGAATACTTTCGTGTCAAGTAAAGGAATTTGATGATAATTTTATTGCTATAATGATAATGTCTTTTCATTTTTCCATACCTAGGATGAGCTTCTTAAGTGGGGGTGTGACCCTAACCAATTTTCAAAAATAGGAAGGGATTGTATTTCTTACCATTTTCATTGCTACTGTTCTTACTATTTATTTAGTTTAGATTTTAAGTTATTATGTTTAGGATTAGATAGAAGTAGTCTTTTTGTTACCTAGTTTATCTATGTTTTTCCTTTCAATTAATTACTAAAATTAGGACTCTAACTAATTAGGTATAGTATCAATTTAAATAAGGCCCTTGTAATCACTGGATCATTACAAAGGACTTCTACGTAAAGTGGGGGCTCGTTCGGACGTTTTTGAACACAAAGGACAGGGCAAACTAATATTAGTCTTAAATTTGTGTCAAAATGCCTTTACAAACACAGAAAAATAAACTCCTATAATACCTGTTTCGCGTCACTCTTGTCGTCGCACCTCTCCTCTATGCTAGCGGCAACAAGAATTTTGCCAAAAAAATCCCACTGCAGCATAATGTCTTGTGTATTAGAATTTAAAAGTCCTTTTGCATAATGTTCAATGAAAGCATTAACCACTATGAAAAATTTCAGTCCAGTTCCAAAAAAAATGAAAAAGTATGATATATGTGTGCACGTGTGTGTTTGTTGACAAATTCCAAATGTGATAATGAGTAGGTCTCAAGTTTCACTGAACTGGTTGATTTAACAATTATTGAACACGTAGTTCAAGGGCATTACGTTTTTTGGTATATAAACCCTTTATTTTTTAGTTTCTTCATTATTTTTTTCCCAGATGTCTTTTTATAACTCAGATGGAATTGAGTGACATAATCATTCACCTTATGCAATATTAATTACTATTTCCTTTGATACTTCCACCATGCTTTGCATTAACCATCTATAGCTCTATTTTGTCTCGACAACATTTCATTGAGACATTCTACTTGAATGTTGTAGAGGGGGTTTGAAGGTAATACTGAGATTAGAGATAATCCCCCCATTTACAACAATGTTTGGGATTAAGGCAGCTCAGCGTGGCAACTCAACCTGGTAGCCCAGAGGGACCTTCCAGCGAAGAAGCTAACCGAGAGAGCTTGTCCTTTAGTCGAGTTGATTAATTTAGTCTTGTTGTACCTTGTGTTTATATCGACTATGAGCTATAACAATTTTAAAGATGTAATGAGTATAATGATTTTGTGTGAGGTCGAACGGTACTCGCGAGAAACCAGGCTTAGCGGGGCCTGGGAGAGCTTTCATGCTCTATCGAGCGACCTCGTCGTGGGAACTTCAGAGGGAATTAGTTTGGAGGATTGAGAAGTGAGGCACCGTTGGGGCTTGTCCTGACCATCTTAGATACACATGGTAAAACATCGAAAGACCTTGACCGTGGAACATCAGGGGAGCAGCCTTGAGTTCCATCGGGCGTTGAGTTATGAGCCAAACAACCCTCTACTTAATATCACATCTACTTTATGTGATGTCACTAACCAGCTAGGCAATGTCAGATCTGCACTTGAGTAAACCACCGTGGTATTTGGGGCTGTCAGACAGTTGGTGAGCCACCTCTGTGACGACAGCCCCCTGGCACATAGTGGTTAGGCAAAAGGCATGTCTTGGCATTTAATGTTTATGACGTGGAGATAACTAGTGCATCGGGTATTTAATGTTTGTGACATACAGTATAAGGGATGCCTTTCACGAGCATTAATGACTGGGTTTCCTCGGGGGTAGTGTGGGGGGATATTTAAGGACCTCAACTACCTCTGGGGAGAGGCCATGTTCTTATTGAGAATCCATAAGTTATTACTAGGGAGATTTATTACAAACCAGAGATTTTTTTACTCACCCACTATTGTCATTTATTATGAAGCTTTTAATACTTGACAGAGATCATTGAGGGTGGTGAGAGTGTTTGGTTGCCTGCCAAGGTGTATCTAGGGTGCTCATTTTCTCTCTCCCTCTAGGAAAAGTTGCTTCTAAGTTCATTATTACCTTCTAAGTCATACACGGGAGATTTGTGAGTTCAAACTGAGTCTATCTTCACTGAGTTGTGTTTGTATGTCATGTGGTTAATCAATAGTGTTGTTATTTAACTTATCATTACTGTACTCAAAAGGGGTTACGCCTCCATCTGATCTAAACTACCCTCTTACAAAAGTAAAAACAAACAGATTAGACATACATCCAAGCTGATTCCTTGTCTTTAATGACAATTCAATGACACAAACGAAGTTCCACTTCAGTGATTTATGTTTGTGACTTCAGATTTTGAGAAGTATTTTGTTATTAAGAATTGTACGAGTCAATTATCAAGCTAACAAGTTGGTTGTAGTACTAAAGCTATGAGTAATGCAATTTCAGTTTTATTTTTAAGCAAATAAGTTTGTTAAACATTCTATGTTATAAAACATTTTTTTTGGTGTTTGATAATATTTTTTGGTGGAACCAAAAATTTTCATTATACTTGATATTGTAGAGTTCGTTTTTTATTTGATAACGTTAAAAGTACAGATGTAACTTTAATCAAAGGTGGAGAAAGTGTGTTTTTTGTACAATTTCTGTTTATTTTCCTTGAATGTTAGTTGGCTTTGTTTGGGCTTTATCCAGAGGAGAGTTTAATTGGGAATACAACCTCTTTAGTTTTATGGAGTTATGGTAATTTTTTAAATAAAGTTGCATCTTTTATGCATCTAACTATCAAAAGACACAGTGTTTATAGATCACCATGACTTAAGACTAGAACTTTTAAGAAATTTGCGAAGTTTATTGAAGTGATCTCAATGTTTATAGTTGCAGAGGTTTATGGTTTTTGTTTCAAAGAATGTCCGTTGTGGATTCTTATACGCACTTCCTAATAGAAAATCCCAAATGAAACTTCTAGCTAACATTGGACCACTTATTTTTTCAAATGGTAATTTAATTATGTTGTTGGATGCAAATTCTGTTTGATTTAGAATTCAAGTAACCATGAACATTAACTAAGATCAAATACTACTTAAAATTATATTTTGTCTCTTCATTCTTTTACAAATTTTAAAATGATCACGAGCATGCCTATGTTTCTTATAGACTCCGACATAAGCACAAAGCATTTGTAGCCATAAGTACATTGACAAACAAGATCGACCGTCTTGATTTTACCTATGCTATTTTAGAAATTATAAATTTATATCATGGTCATGGGCATGTCTTAAGCATGGGGAGACACACTGATGTCATGAACAATTCTGGAGCCACGATAATTATTTGAGGGCTTAAAATCCTATTTAAAATTAGGAAATTATTTCCTCTATAGAAAACCCTTAACATGCATGCCACAATCCCACGACTATCATGAGTTGTTTTGAGCCACTAGGAGTGGGATCTCCTATTGAAAAAATCGGTATGTGTCCTTTGTGTTGCGCATATATTATGTAGCTAGTCCGGTGATGGGATTAATTTTCTCGTATATTGTATAATAGGGTAGCTAGTTCAATGATGGGCTTTACTTACTTGGAGACTTGGCAGTATAATAGTTAGGCCAGTGATGGAATAAATTACATATATATTGTATTATAGTAGTTAGCCTACATGTACTCCAGTATATAATAAATGGTTCCGAACCCAGTAGTGCGAGATATAAGCTAAGTATGTTACATGATAGTCGTGGGATTGGGGCATGCATGTTATCTATACCTAGAGTAGGATTGGCATGAACAACTAGGATTCCCCTATTTACAGCATGACACTTAAATAAATTGCATTTAATACTGTCCACAATATGGGAGAGATATTTCTTGCATGTGGGGTCTGACCCAAATTTTTCTTAAAAACCTTTTTCAGGTATTCGGTATAAGGTTGAGTTAATAATCTAGAGTGAACATTATCCAAACACTTACATACTTAGTTAAGAAGTTTTATTCCTTTCAGTCTATGTAGTGGGATTGTATTTGGGTTTTCATTTTGATTGTATTTGGGATTTTATTTAGGAGGGGACCAATTTTTTTAATTGGGTTTTAAACTGCCAAACAAGTATGTTACAACACATAATCCATAATTCATTTATTCATTTATAAATGATTTGAATTTGAATTTGAATTTGAATATGAATTTGAATTTTTAAATTTTTGAGAAAAATTCTTAAAAGATTTTGGTGGTTTATAACTTCATTTCCAATGCTATATAGTATATGTTAGTGTCTTTTTATAACTTCATTTCAAACACTGTAGTATTTGTTAGTGGCTTTTTATTGCTTCATTTACACACTCTATTGATTCATTTGTAATGTATCTTTTAGGCTTGAGCATGTAGTTTCATATATTTTTCACTTCAAAAATAATAATGAGTGGTCAAACAAAAACTAGCAGAAAAGGGTAAAAAATATGGGAAGATAAGAGAGGGAAGGGGTACATACTTTGAGTGACAAACTCATGTTGAAAGAATTCAGATTTCCGGCACTGGCAAACAGGCCCTCTCCTACCCGCAAACGATGATGATGTGTGACTCCTAGTGCAACCAATAATTATAGCTTCCATGACTGACATGGACCTATTTCCTGAGAAACCCCACGAATTAAAACTCGATTTTGTGGTGAGAACTAAAGTAACAACTGGAAAATTAGGGTTTATAGGAGAGCAGCAATGCATCGTAGTGACAGATGAAGACATATAAACCAACAGAATTCACATATTAAAATCTCAATAATATTATTAATAGATAATTCATATCTATCACATATTTAATGTTTTTCCACAAATTTACCAAACCCTAATTTGTAAATTCTTAAATAAAAATCTACAGTACTTTCTTGAGTTACCAGATCACCCCATTCATCCTCTAACTTACAAAATGCAAATGTCCTTGACGGAAAAATGTAAATGAAAAATTACACTCGAATAGTCATAAATAACAAGATCCCTACCCAAAAGACGTGTAATCCCAAACTGAAATGCAAAGCAAACATATCCAGATTTTGTTAAAACCAACCGAATCGAACACCCTAAAACAAATAAATTGATATACACACAGAAATATATGAAATCCTTAAATAAAAACTCAGTTGCTAAATAGGCAAATGAGAAAACACAAAGCCCTAAAAGACATATGAAACTCCGAGGGATGTATGGCTATGAGAAAACGTAACGAGTTAAAATAGGACAACACAAAGCCCTAAACATAAATTTATGCATTCAACCTTTAAAACGAAATAAATTCAGAAATGTAGAGAGAGAGAGAGAGAGAGAGAGAGAGAGAGAGAGAGAGATGATAGTAACCTAAATATGAAACAAACATAACATTGAGGCACTTCAATCCAACTTTTCAATTATTCCAGCATAAATTAATTAAATGTCAGTATACGACCATAAATGGTTCGGTAAAGGGGGGTTTAGAAGTGTGAGTTTTGTTAGGGTTTTATGGTTGGGATTCGATTAGAAGAGAGAGTGAGAGAGAGAGAGAGAGAGAGAGAGAATGATCCGATTGGAGGGACAAATATAATAATAGTATAAGGAACGAAATCTCGTAAATTCTTTTCTTTGAAAAGGAAACATAGAGAAAAAATTGTGTTTTTATATTAAAAAAAACACGAACATGTTAAATTTAATCAGTTTTATGTCCTATCTAATGTCAATTAACTTGTGTTAGGTAAGACACCATACGAGCTTTTTTTTTTGGTGGGGGATAAATTCAGTTTTAATAAAAAAAAACCCTGCTAATTTGATGTCTTAAATTTACGATTGATTAGTTAAATTAGTGTTTGAGGACTTTTTGGACAAAATTAAAATGATTGAACTAAATGTGTATTAAAAAATGTTTGAGGGACTTTTTAATAATTAATCCATTAAATATTAATTTAATGTAAAGTTTATTTAGTTTTAAAATAAATCATAACTCTGATTATTTATTAATTTTTTGTTAAATTAAAAAAAATTAAGAGAATATCTTTTAATTTTTCTTTAAAATAAATAACATGTATAGAGATATAATGTATTGTTTTTTTAAAAATACATTAAAGGCCAAGATTGATTTTAATGAAATTAAGGGTCCAGATGAAATTGAGTATGGGATCGGTAGACTCCCTTTCGGGGAGTCTATCGTTATTCAAACCAAATATACCCCATAAGTCCAACTCATTTAAATAAATTATATTAATTATGATGTTAACCTTAATTTTGTATATAATTTAAATTTTAACCCCAAAGCTTCAATAATTAACCAAATAGCATTAAAATTCCAATTTGACTCCTTTAAACTTTATTGACATATTAACACATAAGTAATTTTAATTTCTCGTAATTAAATATAGTTACTTCTCAATCAATTAAATCATTATTAGTTAATTAATCCTTTAAAAAAATGGGGTATTACGTTCTTTCCTCCAAGGGTCCATTTGGTTCGGAATAAAATATGTTTCAACGAGGTGAAAGTAACATGGTGAAATAAATTTTCCCCTATTTATAAGTAAATTTTCTTCTTTATTCTTATTTTAAGTTTCATAATTGTAGGTTGTGTACTTATTCTCGATGTCAACCCAAAAAAAATTTAATTTTAAATATGTGAAAAAACATTTCACCATTTTTCTTTTCACCACTACTAAAAGTATTTAATCCCGAACCAAACGGACCCTAATAAAAATAATTTTAGCCTCGAAATTCACAAAAATAATAACACACACTTACCTCAAAACAGGTAGAGATGTTGCAATAGTATTGTATTGTTTCGCTCCCAAGTGGACTCATCCTCACTATGGTGATCCCACTGAATGCATATCAGTGATATCTCCTTAGTCCTCAGAATCTGGACCCTACAAATCTGCCTCAAAATACAATCAACCAATGTAATTTTCACAAAATTACAAATCTCCAAAATATGACTAAATACGCATAATGAAGTGGCTATGGTGTGACACTATGCCTATTTTAACCACAGGCGATCAGTCCTTTTATTAAGAGAAACACAAAATCTCATTTGATTCGTTCCTAGCATCATTGTAGACTACTTTTAAATTTACTGACAAACTATGTTAAATTAAGTCGGTGTAAAAAAAATTATCTTTCATTATAATGACTACATGAGAAAAATAAATAAAGTAACAAACCATCCACAATATAAATATTTGAATCCAACACACGATAAATAACTAAATCAATAATACTGAATAAACCATCGGTTCCCATAACAAATTCAAATACAAGTATAAAATTATAAACTGAATCAACACAGTCTAATAAATAAATTGAAGTACTAAATAGTCTGAAGGGGAAACACGCCCAAATGAAATACTGAATGAAACTCCTAAACTATGAATGAATAACTGAAGCATCCACATCAAATCTTACAAACCTCCATAAGTGTTGTAGCTACGCATCCCTAGAAAGAATCCTCAAGCTTGGCGTCCCTGTGGTTTGACACCTAAAAGGTTTTGGAAAATAGATTTGGCACAGGTCAGATCCCAAGAAAATCTTTTGAAAACATTTTGCAAGTGTTTAAATCACAGTTTAAATTAGTTATTAGATACACATGTTAGTATAGCGTACACTTCCTTTAGTTCCTCATCTCTCCTACTAAAGTGTACGCATAACGTCTCCTACCTAGCTATGCTACCAAGTGCAACTAACTAATGTATTTAACTAACCACAACAATTATATCTCCCTCGTATTACAAATACGATGAGCTACCACAATATCAATAATTAATATTACCCGCATATTATAATTGAGTCTTTTTACTTAAATTACTTTAGATATGCACAATCTATCAGTTCTACTATCACACATAAGTAGATAAATCACACTTGTATATATTTATGACACGTATAATATATACAATTATAGCATCCTCCGGAATGACCCTCGTGGTACTGGCATACTCTATTATCATGTCCATATACCTCTTGTACCAAATCAAGGACTATCAGTTCGGAATGTCTCCTCGAATCGAAAATTAAACAACACACAATGGAAGCGAACATAGTTCAAAGCCTTTGGCCTACAGACATACCTAACGTACCCAAATGACATGCAAGTCCCACTAATACATGACACATAGTGAGCCTCCCTAAGTTCTATATTATGGGGCACACATCCCAAACTCACTGGAATCGCCAAGGTGGGATCGCCCTCTGTGCGGAACCTCCCGTAATAACAGGCAACGTATGTATGTTCACACACATAACTAAATCACAAAATAGGTATTAACACAACCTATTTATATAAATACATTTAGTAGGTATACACACAACCTAACTTATAACCCTTTACGTAGTATTTATCTCTCGCGAACACTCAACGTACTAATAATCCTCATATAATGTTTATTTCATATTTTTCGAGCATCACTTGCTACCCAAAAGGTCTAACTTATCCCCTATGTTAATTCAGTAGTTTATACATCACTACACTGCTGGTTTAAGTCTTAAGTTATCATCCATTCGTCCCATAACCCAAATCGTATATTCCCGATATGTCACCCAATTGGTTAAGCATCGTCGCTTTAAGTCTCAATTTACCCTTAGAGAATAACCGAACCTTAATCATGTACCTACTGACCTCCCCTAAGTCCTTGTGTATTTTTTAAACTTATCCCAAAGTTTTCCCATAATTAATCTCTTAAAAATTTAAACAAATAAATTTTGGGGATAACAGGTCACCCAAAACGGATCTGGTATGGGGCCGAACCGATTTTGGGGGTAGCCGAACCAATTCGAAACCCCTAACAGTCCATCTTCTTCCTTGGTATGTATTTCCACCATATTTAACCAACACAACCTCCGTGAATCGTACCCAAGCACCCATATAATTTACCCCAACATTAAATATGAATATATAAACAAGTTCTAACGAATCTCTATCATTACAAATCAGATTATCCATAATTTTCAAGAATTCGTCAAAGTTTTTTCTACACAAACCTTTGTTTTCTCTTTTCATACGTTATCTTCATAAAACCCATACATAATTTCCTCATATCATCTCAATTATCATATTTCGTATTTCACACTTCTTAAAACCAAAAATCAAATCTCTATTGTTTATTTCAATTAATACATGAATTAGTTCCATTATTTTATCACAAAAACACATGTTCATGCTAGATTTCACCAATTGTACCATGCGTATTATAACCTCTTTAAAGCATCAAAGATAAACAATGTCTTTGCACTAGCAGGTCTGATTTCGTGTTGTGTGTGATGATAATGCCTTTATTTTCTTCCAATTGCACTCCGGTGGTAAATGTGAAGCAAAAAAGTGTTAAATCTCCAATAACTCTTTATTTCTCCTCTTTAATGGCCTCCTCTTAATTTTATAGGGTTTGGGATGTGTTTAGCTGTTGCCCCAACTAATTAGACTTAGGCGTATAATCCGTAACCCTGAAATTAGTCTAACGGGCCAAACCAAATACCCCCGTCTGGGCTCAGTTATGACTAAAAAGGCACCAGGACCCAATTAGTACCCCCCAGGTACACTATTTCGTCTATCTCGACCCATTCAAAATCAGCTGTGACCTTGAAATCTCCATCCAAGTCACTCTACGCTAATTTCCTATCTCAACCCCAAATAGTATACATGCGACTCTCGGTTGAGATAAAATATCGCCACGTCACCATCACTCGCTATGATGTAAAATAACTATTTACTATTCTCTTAGTAATTTTATTCATAAACATTAATCATTCTCTCCTGATTAATATTTTAGTCAATCACATGATATTTAACTCATTTAAATTAGATCATGCATGTAATTTAAAATAATTAAATTTTAATACTTAAAAATACGGGGTGTTACATACTTCAGCCCCTTACAAAGAAATTTTGCCCTCGAAATTGGGATGTAGTGGTGAATAACTCTGGATACTGCTCACGCATGCCATTCTCCTGCTCCCATGTTGACTCATCAATATTGTGGTGCCCCTATTGAACTCGAACCAAGGGACCACCATAGATAGCAACCACGCTCACTACGATTAAGTATCGTCACTGGTCTCTCCTCATATGAGATATCTAATTGCAAGTCGATCTCCTCTAATGGGACATGCCAAAAAGCCCTTTCACTCCTCTTGTACCTCTTCAGCGATGACACGCGAAAAAAATCGTGAATCCGCTGTAAGTGCTTCGATTGTCCCAGCCAATATACCACTGGTCCTACCCTTTTGATGATAAAAAAACGGTCCCATATATCTTGGCGCTAACTTCCCCTTACTGTCGAACCTCATAACCCCCTTTATAGGAGACACATGACCAACACCTGGTCACCAAACTCAAGCTCTATTTGCCTCCTGTCTGAATCAGTGTAACTCTCATTCCTGTCACGAGCTATACGAATGTGCCCTCGAATCAGCACAATCTTGACAGTGGTGTCCTAAATCATCTCTGGCCCCAATAATTTGTTATCCTCCACCTATAACCAGCAAGTGGGAGAATGGTAAGGTCGTCCATATAGTGCCTCAAATGGTGCCATATCGATGGTAAATTAGTAAGAGTTGTTACACGCAAAACTCCACCAAAGGAAGGTAATGCTCCCATCCTCCCCCGAAGTCAAGTATGATGATTAACTCGCTCCGTCTACCCATTAGTCCGTGGATGATACAATGCACTTAATCATAAATCAGTGACCATAGCCTCTTATAAGCTCTGCCAAAAAATAAAACGCAAAAATATTGTTCCGATCAGACATAATATTAATTGTAACCCCATGTAGCCACACTATCTCAGCAATAAACAACTACGCATACTATCTCGTCTCAAAATCTGTACTAATTGGGAGAAAATGGGCCACCTTAGTCAATCGATCCACTATGGAGTCGTTACCTCCCTGCAATATCGGTAGCCCGGTAACGAAACCCATAGAGATGCTCTCCCACTTCCACACTAGAATCATGAGTGGATGCAACATCCCTGCCATTTTCTGGTGGTCTACCTTCACCATTTGGTAGGGTTTCAAACTTTGAGATAAACTCTTCTATGTCCCGTTTCATCCTGAACCAATAATACTACCTACGCATATCCTATTACATCTTATCCCCACCGATATGTACTGCAAACCTGGACCCATGAGACCCTAACATCATAACATATCTCAAATCATCATCCTCTAGAACCACGAGTCTTCCCTTAAAATGCAAACCTCCTTTTGGACTAATGGAATACAACTCTGACCCATCAGTTAATGACTGGCGAACTTTATCCTGCCAATATTGATCCCCTGCTTGTGCTTTCACTACCCTCATAACAATCTCAGGCATGACAGCTAATATGGATATATAAGCCCTAGCAATCTCATCATCATATCGAAGCTCTCTCCACTTTGCCATCCAAAATTTTGCTATCTCCCAAGTAGGTCATCGTCTCAATACGTCTACCACCTCGTTAGCCTTCCTAGAATGATACTGAATATTAAACAGGTAATCCTTCACGAACTCTAACCATATCCTCTACCTCATGTTCAGATCCTTCTGCATGAACAGATACTGAAGTGATTTATTATCCGCGAATAAAGTAAACTTCTCTCCCAAAATAGAATGCCTCTAAATCCTCAAGGCAAACATAAACGTTGCTAACTCCAAGTTATGTGTGGGGGTAATTCATCTCGTTGGGCTTAAGCTTACGAGATGCACATGCTATAGCCCTTTCCTCCTGTTGTAATTCATCCATAAGTCCCTATAAGGATGCATCCGCATAGACACGGTACTCCACTCCCCTTAAGAAGTGAAAGTATAGGTGTTGAGGTCAATTTGTCCTTTATCTCATTAAAAGCTAACTCACAATGGTCATCTTAAACAAATGGCACCCCCTTGCAAGTCAAATTCATCAGCGAACCCACAATCTTCAAGAAAACCCGAATGAATTCCCAATAGTATCCGGTATCGTAGTTAGTCCTCACTCCCTCAATGCGGACATCTTGCGCAGATCAACTGCAATACCCCTGTCAGACACAATGTGGCCCAGAAACTGCACCTCCCGAAGCCAAACCCCACACTTTTCAAATTTGGCATACAACTGGTGATCTCGTAGTGTTTATAAAACCATATGTAAATGCTCGGCATGCTCCTCCTCCGAACAAGAGTAAGCCAGAATATCATTGATGAACACGATCATGAACTGGTTAAGGAACTCTCTAATAACCCGATTGATCAAATCTGTGAACACTGCTGGCGCATTGGAGAGCCTAAATGGCATCACCCTAAACTCTCATGACCCAAACTATGTCAAAAAAGTAGTATTAGAAATATCCTCCTATCTAATGCGCAACTGATGATATCCGGAGCTCTAATCTATCTTGGAGAAGTAAGATTTTCCTCTCAGCTGGTCGAACAGATCATTGATCCGGGACAACAGGTACTTATTTCGGATCGTGACCTTGTTTAACTCCCTATAGTTGATACGTAACCAAAGTAATCCATCCCTCTTCTTGATAAATAATGTTGGCGCACCCCTACGGTGATGTACTTTATCTGACGAAACCATGCCCTTGAAGCTGCTGAATTTGCCCCCTAACTCCCTCATCTTAGATGGGGAGATGCGATAAGGCACTCAGGCGATAGGCCTCATACCCGATGTTAGGTCAATAATGAACTCAATTTTCTGACTAGACAGCAACCCGAGTATCTCCTGGAAAACATCCTCTACTCCCTTACCACTAGAATCGACTCTAAAGAGACATACACCTCGTGCGAGGTCTCCTCCACAATATAATACAGATATGTGCTCAACCCTCCCTCAAGAAAAGGCATCGCCACTAAGAACATCTCATGCCCTAGAATTGAGAACACATTAGTCCTCCCGAAATAATCCACCATTACCCGGTATCCAGGTAACCAATCCATACCCAAAATTACATTATACCCTTCCATATCTTACACGAAAAGCTCAGCGGCTAAGCATAATCGCCCCATATCAATATCCACACCCCTACAGATCGAGTGAATAAGCGACCCATTACCCAACGGTGAATCTACACACATGAGAAGACTACCGACTGTCTCTAATTGACCGAAAACTCGTGCAAATATGATCACTAATAAAGAGTGTGATGCCCCCGTATCAAATAAAATCTTACCCTTGAGCTCGTGAATAGGATATGTAACCTTTACTATCGGTGGTGCCTGTGGGGCTTACTTTATGGCTGCGTCTCAGACATTACAGACATATAGGTATTGTAACTGCTTTTGCTGTAATGAGGCTAGTGTTGCAGGTTATATCTGCGTCTACTACCCCTGTTGGGCACCCTGCTACTGCAGTGCTCTACCCTATTATGGGTAGTCTCCCCTCTTATGGCCTGTCTATCTACAAATAAAGCACTGGCCCGAGCACTCTCTGCCTTTGACCCTGATGGCCCTGATGGTGTTGACCCTGCTATTGGCCCTGATGACCTCCCCCATTATCCCCTTGGCTCTGACGGCCCTGAGGAACCTGCTACTGATGAGGACCCTGTTGGCCCTGCTTAAAACCTTCATTGGGTCAATAACCCCCCAAATATAAATCTCTTGGCCTGATCCCCCTATCGGGAATACTGTCCCTGGTGCCTACCCAACTGTTGATGCTGCTGCAGTGCAACACTCCCACTTGCCCTGCCCGGTTGGCTACGCACACATCCTCTCTTACTTCCCTTAAAATGGAAGTCGTGATCCTAGAAATGTAGAGTTACAGCATTGGCAACATCTGTATAAGTACTCAATACGGGGTTGTTAATCAAATGTTGCATGATTCTCCAAGCCAGTCCATCAATAAACTTCAGCTTCTTCTTTTTATCACTGCTGACCTCGCCTGGGAAAAAATTAACTAAAATAGTGAAATCCTCCTCGTACTCAGCTACTGAGCGGTCACCCTGAGTTACCTCATTGAACCTCTTCAGTATCTCAGTCTCAAAGGCTGGCAAAAAATACTTATGGTCAAATCGCACCCTACCCTGAACTCGGCAATGGGCATCGTGCCCCTCTCCTCAATAGTGATAACCGACTTCCACCACTGTAATGATGCTCCAACAAGCCTAAAATTAGCCAACATCTGATCTGCATATCATTACACTCAACCATGCGTAGGTGGCATTGAATATATTTCTTCTGCTGGCACGCCAAAATCATGTTTGAGCTACCCTAGACCTCGGGTGGGTGGCCCTTCTGAAATGCCTCCCTCACTCTCTGCCAATCTGAGGGTCCGGGTAGACCTTAATAACAGGTGCCACTGGATGCGGTGGCTGATAGAACTAGGGAAAGTGGAGATCCATGGCAGTCATAGAGGCATTAACTTCCTGTGCCACAATAGCATCCACTCCTACTGCCGTAACTGTCCCATGCGGTGGCTGTGGCTACGGTGCCTGTGACTCCTATCGAGCCTCTCTCTCATCGGCTCTATCCGGTCGTCCTCTCTTGGGTGGATTCTGAAAACATATTGAATTATATGAGTTCACAACCAATATAAATATAATAGTACAATAATATAATCTCAAATGCGTAATCATGAATGCAACAATCTTAACAATAGGGCTATATGTCAAAAAACTCTACGTTGAAATCGTAGTAAGCTGTACAAATCGGATGGACACTAGAACCTTATGCTCCGATACCATCTGTGACACCTCACCTATTTTAACCACAAGTGATCAGACATTTATTAAAACAAACATGAATCTTATTTGGTTCATTCTTATCATCACTATCAACAACTTTTAAATTTACTAACCACCTACGTTAAATTAAGCCGCTGCCATTTTTTTTTCATCTTTCATTATAATGACAACATGCGAAAAATAAATAAAGTAACAAACCATCCACAATATAAATATCTGATTAAAAAACACGATAAATGACTATATCTATAATACCAAATAAACCATCGGTTCCCATAACAAATCCAAATACAAAGTCTGAAATGATAAACTGAATCCACACGATCTAATAAATAAATTGAAGTACTAAATAGTCTGAATCGGCAGCACGCCCAAATAAAATACATAATGAAACTCCTGAACTAGGAATGAATAACTGAAGCATTTATATAAACTCCTCCAAGACTCCACAAGTGTTGAATCTAGCCTGGAAAGAATCCTCAAGATTGGTGTCCATGTGGCTGGACACCTAAAAGGTTTTGAAAAATAGATTTGAAACGGGTCAGATCCCAAGAAAATATTTTGAAAACATTTTACAAGTGTTTAAATAATAGTTTAAATTAGTTATTAGATACACATGTTAGGACAACGTACGCTCCCTTGAGTTCCTCATCATTCCTACTAAAGTGCACACCTAACGTCTCCTACCTAGTTATGCTACCCAACCCAACTAGCTAACGTATCTATCTAACCACAACAGGTCTAGCTCCCTCGTATTACATATACGACATGCTACCACAATATCAATAATTAATATTACTCTCGTATTATAATTGAGTCATTTATTTAAGTCTCTTTACTTAAATTACCTTTTGATATGCACAAACTATCGAATCTACTATCACACATGAGTTGATAAATCACACTTTTATATATTTATCACCTATATAATATATACAACTATAGCATCCCCCAAAACGATCCCCGTGATGCTAGCATACTCTACTATCATGTCCATGTACCTCTCGTACAAAATCCAGGACTATCGATTCAGAATGTCTGCTCGAACCCAAAATCAAACAACACACAATGGAAGCAAATATAGTTCTAAACCTTTGGGCTAAGTAGATACCTAAAGTACCCAAATGACCTGCATGTCCCACTAATACACGACACATAGTGAGCCGTCCTAAGTTTTATTTTATGGGGCACACGTCTAGACCTCGCTAGAATCGTCAAGGTGGGATCTCCCTCTGCTAGAAACCTCCCATGATAGCAGGCAGCGTAGGTATGTTCACACACATAAATAAAACACAAAATAGGTATTCACACAACCTATTTATATGCATATATTCAGTAGGTATACACACAACCTAACTTATAATCCCGTACGCAGTATTTATCTCTCTCGAGTACTCAACATACTAATAATCCTCATATAATATTTATTTCATATTTTTCCAGCATCACTTGCTACCCGAAAGGTCTAACTTATCCCCTGTGTTAATTCAGTAATTTATACATCACTACACTGCTAGTTTAAGTCTTAAGTTATCGTTCATTCATCCCATAACCCAAATCGTATATTCCCGATATGTCACCCAATCGGTTAAGCATCGTTGGTTCAAGTCTCAATTTACCCTCATTAAGAATAACCGAACCTTAATCATGTACCTAGTGACCTCCGCTAAGTCCCTGTACCGTTATTAAACTTATCCCAAAGTTTTCCCATAATTAATCTCTTAAAAATTAAAAAAATAAATTATGGCGATAACAGGTCACCCGAACCGGTTATGGTATGGGGGCCAAATCGGTTCGTGGGGGTAACCGAACCGATTCCAAACCCCTGGTAGTCCATTTGCTTCCTTGTTACGGATTTCCACCACATTCAAGCAACACAATCTCCATGAAGTGTACCCAAGCACCCATATAATTTGCCTCAACATCAAATATAGTATATAAACAAATTATAACGAATCTCTATCGTTAAAACATCGGTAAATTCATAATTTTCAAGAATTCATCAAAGGTTTTTCTACACAAACCCTAGTTTTATCTTTTCATGCATGTTCTTCATAAGACCCATAAATAATTTCCTCATATCATCTCGTTTATCAGATTTTGTATTTCTTAAACCTATAAAGCAAATCTATAATGTTTATTCCAATTAACACATGAATTAGTTACATTATTTTATCACAAAACACATGTTACAATGGAAATTATAACCTCTTTAAAACATGCAAGATAAACACTTGCCTTTGAAGTTGCATGTCTAATTTCGTGTTGTGTGTCAGGAGGATGCCTTCCTTTCCTTCCGATTGCATTCCGATGGGAAAGGTCATGCAAGAAAGTGTTAAATCTCCAATAACTCTATATTTCTCTCCTCTAATGGCCTCCTCTTGATTTCTTAGGGTTTACAATGTATTTAGTTGCTTCCCCAACTAATTAGACTTAGGTTTATAATCCCTAATCTTAAAATTAGGCTAACTAGTCAAACCCAAATAACACGAACACCCCTGTGTGGTCTCAGTTATGACTAAAAAGGTACCAATACCAAATTACTACCCTTGGGTATACTACTTCGACTATCTTAACCCATTCGGAATCAATTGTGACCTCGAAATCACCATCTGAGCCACTTTACAATAATTTCCGATCTCGACCACAAATAGTCTACACATGATTCTCGGTTGAGATATAATACTGTCACGTCACCATCACTCGCTATGGGCATAAAAAAATTATTTACTATTCTCTTGATAATTTTATTCATAAACATTAATACTTATCTCTCGATTAAAATTTTAGCCAATCAAATAATATATAACTTATTTAAATTACATAATGCGTGTAATTTATAATAACCGAATTAATTAAATTTTACTACTAAAAAATATGAGGTGTTACATATAGATAATTCTTTATCATAAGGTTTAGGTAGCAAACCAGATATCTTCACAAAACTACATGATATGAAAGAGTGTATGGAATCAAAGTTACTTACAACTATATTTAGATTATCGAAAATGTAAAATGTAAAATGCATCGTCCACCGCTTGGACATGCCTCTGGCCCTCTTACGGGGGTTTAATATTTTATATAAACTCTACGATATTGGAGTTGGGGTTATTGTTGTGCAACCATGGGTTCGGGTAACATTGTTATCAATTGTGGCCTCGGCACTAGAAGTTACGGAGGTCGATATGGTTATTAGTGCAACTAGTGGAGCATGATGCCTTGTTGTCCCTAGTGGACTTACCTCATTCTATATCCATAGTTGTCATGTACTTATTGGCGTTAACCTTGTCTCGATTGTCTCTAAAGTTGTTGTCCTTGAACCTCTCTACTTGGTTATACCTATGTTGCCTCGGCTACAATGGGTGTTGTCAATGTTGTTGCCTTTGCCCCCTTGAGGGGGACCCTAGAGCTAATGCTCGCGTATCTTTCATCCAAACCTAAAATGTCTCCACTGACCTTGACCATGTTAGCCTAGCACTCCACGTTTGTTTCCACCTGAGCTCGCCTCTACTTTAGGCCCACTAGATGGTCCCACCTTCTCAAGTTACCTTTTGTGCTCCTTATGATACTAGCAATACAACAATGTAGCATCTACCACTTGAGTACATGCGGAAAGGCTAAGTTCCCCATGAGAACATGTATGATGGGCCACACTTGACCCCTCACGAACTTTATCATATTTTTATGATTTGTGTTAACCTCGTCATGTGTAAAAAAGGACAGACTAGTAAATTCCAGCTCATACTCAGTTGTTATGTGGGATCCCTTCTCAATTAAAAGAAACTTTGCTTTCTTGTGCTCCCTAACTAATTATTGAAAATGATTGTCATCAAAATTGGACACAAAATCCTCGTAAGCCATGATCTTCCTATACTCCACAGAAGTCACACTTTCCTTCAAGTGGAGAGTGTCCCCCACCAATCGAAAAGTCACAAGAACCTGATTCTACACCTCCGTGCAATTCAACAACCAGATATATTGCTCAATATCTTAGTGTCACTACTGCGCCACATTGGGATTGATAGAACTTGTAAACACTGGTAAGTTTCTCTTCATAAAGGTTCTCCATGCATTCTCCCATCATAATGCAATTGGTAGTTTCGACTAAGATGCTACATAAGACATCTTTTGTCTCACTACTACCAAGACTGCTTGGACCACCTGGCTAATCAAGTCTAACAACTATTGTACCCCAAAGTGGGACTAACCCTAGTCACAGAGTCTGGAATCCTAGGCATAATGGGAAAATGTAGTGCAGGGGTTGCAGGCTTAACCTGCTACGTTGGTTCTCTGGCCTAATGAACTCACCTCTGAAACCGCATCTGAAATCCAAGATATAAATTCTATCATTAACGAAATAGAGTTGAGAATACAAAAATAGGCACATAATAAAAAAAACTCTAGTAAAAGTCTAAGAGAACCTATAACCTTAAGGCCTAAGACTATGTTATGATAATAATAGTGATACCCCACGTAGTTAAACACTCTCGTTGATCAAGTATAAATATAAAATCATACACGATGATAAATAATATAATACCATTATCACAAATGAAATATATGACAAAGTATGGAAACAATATGAATATCCTCGATGTAAACTCGCAATAAAAGGTCCGTAGTCCATAAGAAAGATATAACAAAGTCCCAACATAAAATCTCCATACAATCTAGCATAAACCAAAGTACTACGTGACCAATCTAAAGTCCAATAATGCAAACCAACTGAAGTGTCTGGAAGTATATAAACTGAAATGTAAAAATAATAAACTAAAAGAGATAGAGGCCCATAACATATATAAGTCTGATATTGTGGATGAGTGAGATGAATAGTGAGTGCCAGATGGAACAAAGAGGCTAGGTGGGGTGTCAAATCCTAGCACCTGAAGATACCACGTAAAAAGGATGGTTGAAAACCCTAACAAGTTGCTTAGCTACACAACCAAAAGGAAATTATATATATAAATGATAAAATCATAATTTATATAAAGTGTATGAACGGAACATTGCATAAAATGAACTTAATCCGGATTTATAATCACAGATAAAATATGGTAAGTTAATCTAATCAAACGCACAAGAGACAAGATTTTTAAAGTGGTATTATTTCATAGGGTTACAATAATTCAGTATGATGTGCCTATGATTGATTGAATTCCCTTTGAGCTGAAGGATTATTCTAAATTTATAATGGTATGAGACCATAGAGATGGAATGCCTTTATCTCCATGAATTTACATCTGTATTATAATAAATGAGACTCTTGATGTAGATGCGATGTGATCCGCAAATTTCCAATTTATTAAACTTATTTAACTAGATGTTAATTTTTTAGCCAAACAAACTAATTAAATCCAATTTTATTTAACCCCTAAAACATGCATATAGGTGAATAAATCAAACATGCAATCATTGATCAAGGGAACACCAATTTCAAGGGAAAAAATCCCCACATGGCAAAAACCTTTTATTTCAATAAATGTTTGCAAATCGCAACTTACAACACGCTTACATAAATCTACAATAAATCTTCCGCAAAAGATTCACACATGCTGCAACCTAGATAAGCAATGGACTCCCATAAGAACCCACTGTGACATCCCGCCTAATAAAATACTGGGTGATCAGTCCTATATAAAATTAAACAGGAATCTCATCTGGTTCATTCATAGCATCACTGTCGAAAAATTAATAATTACTAACCACCTAGTCTTTAATTAAGATCGTGCCAAATTTTATCTTATGAATTAAATCGAAACTAACCAATATAATAGAAATCCACGATAACTAACACAAGAGGAAATCTAAACATGCCACACAACTGATAAAAGCAATAGCTGAATAACATCGACTATACAAACAATCTACCAAGAGTAAAGTATAAAAGAGAGTACTAATACATGCCAAACTAAATATATGTGCACAAGTCCAAATGGTACAACTAAAATGTCCTTATTAAGAGAGAATGAGACAGGCGTCTAAGCAAATATCCCCTAGCATCCACATATACTGCAGCTACGCATCCAGTAAGAAGATTAGGCCTGGTGCCCCTGTGGTAGGACATCTAAAAGGTTTTTATAGCAAGGGTTAGAACCCAAAACATTTGAAAAATATTTAGGAAGTGAATTTAAATGCAGGAAATTAAAATTCAAGTATGCTCTTCATTTTTAAGTTAGCGTCGTACACTCTCTTGAGGACACCTTACCCCTCTGCTAGTGTGCATGCCTAACGTACTATACAGGACCCACCTAGATAACCACTCCGTAACTAGTCTTGTCAAATATAATCCATAACCTCCCCACTACACTAACCTGAGTGAGTTTAGTATACATTTTATAAGTTATTAATCACACTAACTTATTTAATTCAATTCTCATTTAATACCATATAACTGTTTCACAAGTCATATAATTAATACAATTCTCATCCTGTATTATCTCGTATATAATTATAACATATATATATACTCATCCTACAACATTCACACATACATTTTGTAGATATATACTATCCTTCGAGTAGGCACTCATCGGGTGTTCTCTAGATGCTATCATAATCGGGTATTCTCATCCACCCGAAACCCTGATACGGTTATGTAATACCCCGTACTTTTAAAGATAATTAAATTACACTGTGGAGGTAATTTGGTAATTTGAGTAATTACTGTGAATAGTAATTATGGAATTTATGACGTGATTTGGTAATTTGAGGAATTACTATGAATAGTAATTCTTGAATTTATGAGTAAAATTAAATAAATTTAAAATTATAAAGTGAATAGTAAATATTAGTTTTCGAGTGTCGGATTAATATTTACATGGATTATATTTTCTTACGAGACTAAGTATATGAGTGGATTATTTTTATTACATGTCACAGTTGGGTAAAGCGACAAAGAAAAATATTTTAATTGAAAAACATGCGTATTGAAATGTGCTGGGTTTAATTAGTGAATTTTAGTTAAGTGACTCGGGTGGAGATATCGAGTGCACGGTTGGGTTCGAAATGGCTGAGATAGTCAAAATAGAGTATCCGAGGGTAGTGTTTAGGTCCCGAGGATTTTTGGACTAGTAGAGACCCGCAATTGAGTACACGAGTCATTTTACAATTGGGTATACACCTAATTTCGGGATTAATAAAGGGAGAGCCCTCATTTCTCCCACAAATCAGCCCTAAGAGAGAGAAAAAGAAGAGATAAGGAAGAGAAGAAGGAAGAAGAGAAGAGAGGAAGGAAGAAAGGGGGATTTTCGATCAAGCTCCGCGGGATTCGACTCGGGGTCGTCGGATTTTATCCACGAGGAAAGTGTTTAACTCGCTTAATGATTTAGTGTGTTTATTTCTCATATTATAGTTGGTGTAAAACTATAAAGATTTTTGGGTTGGATTTTCGTAAATCAAACGGGTTTTCGGAAGATTTAACGGATAAAACTCGATTAATACCCAATTTGAGAAACTTAAAAATTAATTGAAATTAGTTGTTGAAAATTGGTTCTAGGATGATTAGAACCCCTTTGATATTTGTATATGTTGTTGATTGAGGTTGGAGGATGTTAGGAGAAGAGATAAAAGCTTGGGGGAAGCTTTAATGGCCAGACAGCTTCTCAGAGAAGAAGCTGCCCAGATCGATCGATCCTTCAGGATTTTTGGCAGTTTCAGTTGGCTTAATTTAAATGGGATAAATTCCAAATTTAATTTTTCCTAGCTTGTTTATTTGAGAAAATAAATATTCAACTAAGGGAAATTATTCCTAACCATTTAAGGGAGTTAATTGGGGTTAGGATGGTGCAAAAGTGGTGTGGCACAAAATGTGTATTTTTGAGGAAAATAAATTATAGAGTTAGGCATTTGGGTCCTAAAAATAGTGTGGGACTTCTAAATAATTATTTGAGTGAGTCGTTGGGTTAGTTGAAAGTAATATCCAAGACTTACTAAAATAGGGGTGTTTGGGAGGAGTAACACTCGAGGTGATATTTCAGTGGGCAAATTTATATAAGTAATTGTGCGCATAGAAAATGCACTTATATGCCGATTTTGGTTGAGAAAATCCTATGGGGTGACTAGGATGAAATTTAGGATACGGGCTAAAGAGAATTGAGCAGTTATCCGATACGTCTATTGATGACAATTATTATAGGTGATGAGATACCTACGAAATCAAGATGCGCAGTGCGTATGCTATTTAATTATTACGAATTGGTATATTCGGGATTATATATACAAATCTTTATGAAGAGATTAAGATGCGATTTGTATATTAAATAAGAGAGTACTTATCGGGGTAGTATTTTAAGCGTGCGAATGCTTATATTAGTACGAATGGAAACATTATAGGTCATTGGCTATCGCTATAAGAGTTTGGAAATTATAGCCATAATATATTGAGAAGTGATATAGATTATATATACGATGTCTTTAAAGTATATATAATACGAGATGAATAAATATATCGGTGCTATTGGTATTATCGTCGTGCGGTGAGGAAAGCTTGGAAATAATATATTAAGGATTAGTCATAATCGACAAATGCATAGGATATTCGAGATATAAATATACTACGTATGGGATTTATTATATGGGTTGTGCATATGCCCTGATGTTATTATATATATGGGTTAGATGAATACCTATGGGGATTATGTATGGGTGAGATGAATACCCATTGTTATTATATGTATAGGTGAGATAAATACCTATCGTTATCATATGGTTGTGTGAATACCTCACTGATGTTATATTTATATAGGTGGAATGTGTACCTATATTATTGTTTATTGTGTGTATGACATACCTACCATACTTGCTGTCATGAGAGGTCGGTGTTCGGAAGAGGACAATCTTATCTAGTTTTCCTTTGGGGGGATTTAGATTTGGTACCTCAAGAACATAGGACTGGGAAGGACTTATTTGTGAGTTGATAGGTCTGATGGCTATGGGATCGTAGGTATGTGCGTGACCCATAGGTACGTGAACTATGTTCTCCTCCAATATGTGTGATTTGTACTGATATGGTTCCTGAGTGATTCGGAATGCGTGATCCTTGTGCACGATATGTATTGAGATTTGATAGCAGAGTATGTGTGCACCGCATCTTAGCCTAGGGGTGCCAGATATGGATATATGTACTGAGAATAACATATATGTATACTTGTGATATTCCACTGTTGCTTAGTAGATGAGAATGACTAAGCTACTGATATTATAGCTCGGTGGATTGATTATTATACTTGTTGCGTATAGTATATTGTTTATATATGAGATGAGATATCATATAACGTAACCTTGTATAAAAGGGAAAATAATGATTAAAGTGATATACTCCTTCCGGTAGATTTATATCCGGGTTTATATGAATATGGATCACAGGTTGTAATGAGAACTAAATATATATATACGGGATGGTATAAGATGTGGTACGTACTGAGGGCCTAATGGATCCCGATGATCAACATTGTCACGTAGTAGTGTATCGGGGGGTTCCTTGTTTGGATTTCTCTTCGCGAGACACCCCACTCACGAACGTAACGTAACGTTGGGAATGGGGAGAAGTTTAGTCCTTAGTTTTCGAATTTATGAGGATTATTAGAAGATGGGTAAATACATTAGTTAGGCAGGGTAGCTTAACTAGGCTGTTTAAAAATATATGCAATAGTGGTGCACTATTAGAAGAGGGGTGAGATGTTTCTCATGTGAGAGCGATACCACTTTAAATATGAGAAATATCATATTTTTAAATATGGATTTTAAGCACTTGCTAAAACGTTTTCAAAACTCGGGCTCTGACCCGCTTCTCTATTTTCCCCTTCTCTTGCTCTATATATATATATATATATATATATATATATATATATATATATATATAGAGAGAGAGAGAGAGAGAGAGAGAGAGAGAGATATGTCCAGACACAGGGATACCTGGATGATGATTCCTTCGAGTCAGACATTTACTGCAGCAGCTGTGGATGCGGGTAGGTTTATTATAGACGCTTTTATCATTGAGATCTAGATAGGAGGTATTGTAGAAACATTCGGGCGGATGGCCCAACTCTACTCATTTATTCTTTTACCCCCTTTTTGTGCGGCATTCGATTTGGTTGTTTTATTTTGTACCGAGTGTTCGGTTACTTTATTTCATTTTCAGTTATTGCATATAAACTGTTGTAATTGTCTTATTTGAATGATTAGGTTAAAAAGATTAGTTAATTAAAATTTTGACACCGACCTGATAGGATATTATTAATTAAATTGGTTTTCGACAGTGATGTTGAGAATGAACCATATGAGACTCCTATTTTAATTTGATATATGAGTGATCGTCCGGTATTTTATTAGGCGGGTTATCACAGGTTAGCTCCCCGTTTCAGAAAAATAAACAAAAATTGTGGAGGCGGCCATAGTTTTCCATGGTAGTGAGATCAAATCAGACACCATTCGTCGCACTCCTTAACCTAATGTTATGACCCATGACTATACACACCCTGCATTCACTAACCGGGGGATTCACCCACATCGCGCAACCTCCGCTGATAGCACTAGAATCGCTATGCTTTACTATAAATATTAATCACACAAATATTTATAAATCACATATATACAACACATTACCGTATATATAGAGAGAAATCCAGGATACCAGTGTACTATGCCCATACTTAAGCATAAAACATTCAAGTCTATGGTCCGACTTCATTTCAATTGACTATACGCTAATTAATTTTCATTACCTTGGTGTCACCCTACCAATTATACCCAGACTCTCTCTCTCTCTCGGCCCGAAATTCAATACTTTTAATTCATCGTTCAATTTCATTCAATTAAACCTACCCACTTAATTAACAAGGTTTCAAATCGCTTAATCACGAACCTTAATTCTTCAATTAATTAATCCTCTTATTAATACGAGGGTCAACATTCACAAATTAAAACCCTAGATCATAACCAAAATTGTCGAATCAACTAATGCAAAAACTGTGTATCTGAAACACATAACTTGTCTGAATCAAGGGAAGGGGAAAATCTAACAGGCTTAACAGGTCGTTCAAACGACCAGCCATGTCGTTCGAATGACAATGGCTCTTATCTGAACGAGATAACAAGTCGTTCGAACAACCCTGGTATCATTTTCTTCTCTGTTCTGTCTAGTTAACCCAGTCCGCCATTGAAATGTTTAAAATCTCCATTCTGTAAAGATTTTATCATCAAAACTTCCCAAAATTCATCCTAATTCCATCCTCTTATCATATTCAATATAGCCCCAACAATTACATCATTTAGGGCATCAATTTAGTGAAATCATAACAACTCTACAGATTTATAATTCCCAAACAAAGAAATTCCTAATTTATCATTAACACAAATCCTAACATATTAATTGATTCCCACCTCCTTTAATATGAATAGGTAAATTCAAATTAACAATCACAAATTAAATCAGTTGCCTTAATTTGTAGATCAAATCCTTGGATGAAGATATTGGATTGAATTCAAGGATCTCCTCTTATTTTTGAAGCAATCTCCCAAAATACCCAAATTCTCTTATAATGGTTCTCCTCTTAAGATCTCCATAATTTTAGTTTTCTAAAATGACTTTAAGTTGCCTTACCCTTACACAATTAGGGTTAAAAACTCTAATCCCATATTTGGGCCTATGGGCCTCCTAAAAAGGGCTCAAACTCTTTATTTGGAGCTCGATTATGTCTAATTAAGTCCCGATACCCAATATATACTTATGGTCACTCATTTCGAACTATTTTCACCCTACTGGACTCACCCGTGCGCTCAAAATCGACATCTGAGTTAATTTATAATATCTTCCAAATTTAGGACCTCAAAAGGCGACATAAAATAATCCAAAATAATTAATCCTCAATTTGCCAAATTAATAAATTCCTCAAATTTAAAAATTCTCAAATTTAAAAATTCTCAAATCATGAATTTAATTCCTCTAAATAAAATAAATTCTTTTCTCTTAATATTTTATTTAATTAAAGGTCCTTGAATTTACGGGGTGTTACACGCTTCCCCCCTTACGACGAAATTTTGTCCTCGAAGTTCGGATAAGCCTAGTACTCCCATTATTAATTTGCTCTGTAATCCTCAACTCTTAGCTGTGCTACATAGTCCTTAAATGATTGTACTTAACCAGAGCGTCAATACACTTTGTACCCATGCTTATCTGCACAAAATAATAACCCGACTTTTACTAGCCTCTAAACTGTAATATAACTTTAATGTCACAGTCATTACATCCCAATTACCCTTTTCTCGTCATAACAGTATACATATTCACTCTTATGCTAAAAATGACAACATACTCTATCGCGCCCTTACTATCACTAGTTTTTTTGCGCAAAAATAAATTTCGAGTTGTATCACCCCGCTCGACAATAAGTACAACCACCCTGAATCACATAAGAAATATTCCTACTCCCCGGGATTTCAATTAACAATATTAATACATTAATATGCAACTCATTGTACATACATAATCGTATATTTACGCTAGACCCTATCTCAGGTGAAACCTAGCAAACACAATTCATACCCCAGTACCACTAATACCCAGTCTTACTATAGCAATCCCCAATAGTCCCAAATTATAGCTAATCAGTTGAAAATTGAAAAACATTCACTCTACTCCCACTATACCTAACTATATTTATTGTGGCTATTACGACTAACACTTCCACTAATATCCATCTCACTCGCGAATCCTAGTGGTAACAAACCATAGATTGTGACGTACTCAATGTCACTTTCGAACATCCCCACACTTTAATGTTTCGTAACCCGAGGCACATCTTATTCATATTCCTTCGGAATGTATCCAAAATTAACGCCTTTGGGTCTTCTCACCGAATCTGCTAAGTATCTACACAGTGGAGACTCTGACTCCTCCCAGGGTGCCCATACAACCAAGATCTTATGCATATCTGCACAAATCTCAAATCATCACATATGTGACCATATTTATCTCAAGTTTTGCTCCCACATTTTCCGCTATTGCCCCAATTGTCAACTCGTGGTGCAAATCCTCGTAGTGCTTCCTTCGCAACACTATCTACTTATACAACCTGGACACTCAAGCTCTGTCCATGTTCTCGCATGACAAATTATGGATTCCTACCTCTCTAGAGTCGCATACTACCATGCTCGCACTATCACTAAGTCCTTTGCGCAAAATATCAATAACGATCTAAATCTCCCTGCTTCATGGCAAGCCAACTTATTCGATATCAAATCAGTAAGAATCCTTACATACAACACCCACCATTGTGAGCCCGTTCGTACCCAGGATGAAACCACACATCGAGTATCATCTCTTGAATGAGTTAATCCTTAAAAAATATATCGTCCTATTGTTCCCACCCATTCCTTTCAGGTGGAACCGAAGAGTACCCTTCTACTCCATGGTAAAAATACACACTATTAATATTAACGATATCTCTGATAGACCCGTTCCTCACAAGGGTCTAGTACTAATATATTACGGTGGGATTTCCTAACGGCATCTGTATTATTTACCTATGGGTCTATCGTCAACTTTCTCACCCCATGTGATCCCATTTGGATGTTCTTCATCCATTGGTAATTTACCCTTCCATACCTCCCTTGAATTTTAGAGGATCGTTCTTCTGAAACAAAGTCTTCTTCCACCCTTACTCCTTATTATCTACACTTAAGGTTTTAACCTTGAACCATCGTCCTATAACTGGCCACCCAATCCTTGCCCAAGATAACATCTTAGACCTCCAATTATAATACCAAGATGTTTGTCGCAACCTCAGTTCTCCTATCACAATATTTACCCCTACAAATCAGGTAAATGAGCGATCCACGCCATATAGGTTACTCCATATACAAGAGTGGACTAACGATCATTTCAAATATCCCAACAACTCTAGCAAAACGTGTCCTAATAACGAATGCCATGCAGCAATAAAAAAAGGTATCTACCATCATGTTCATAGATAGGAAACGTAGCATCTACTGCCGGTGGCGCTGGTGGTGCTGGGGGAATCAGAACATCTTGGACGTTGTACACACGTTCGTACTGCAAATGTCCCAATTATTGTTTAACTTAGGGAGTTAATGCTGTTGGGGGTCCCTGTACCTGATGCCCCTGCGGGGCATCCTACTGCTGGCCCCTACCTCTCTGTGGGCAATCTCTCTTCACATAGTCTGGCTGGCCAAAAATGTAGCAACGCCTCAGCTCATCTCTTTGATACTGGCCTAGCTGATCCTAACGCTATAGCCCCTGAGGTTGGCCCCGATGAGGCTGTCTCGGTTGTTGGCCCTGATGGCCACCCCTGTTGTTCCCCCAACCCTGGCGGCCCTGAGGAACCTGATGCTGATTTGGGCCTACTGGAATTGTACTCCAAAACAAAATCTTTTGGCATGATTCCCCTGACAGGTATCCTGTCCCTGCTAAGCACCACTAGAAGAACCTGCATTGGCCTTGCCCTGCTGTCTCGGCTCACTACCCATCTTGCTTCCCTTAAGATGGAAGCGATGATCCTGACAATAGAGTAAGGCCGCATTATCCACACTAGTGTATGTCACTAAAGTCATATTCCCAATAAGAGATTGTCTGATCCTCCAGTATAAGCCGTCCATAAACATATTTTTCTTCATTTCTTTATTGCTCACCTCATTCGGCACAAGAGTGGCCAAACTAGTGAACTCCTCCATGTACTTGGCAATAGATTTGTTTCCTTGAGTCACCTCCCTCACCCTCCTCCTCATCTCAGTCTCGACGGCCGGGGAAAATACCTGCGGTCGAATCGCACCCAAAACTCTGCAATTGTCATATAATCCATCTCTACAATAGTGGTAGTGGACTCCAACCACTGTAAGGTGGTTCCCGCCAGCCTAAACGTCATAAGCATCTATCTCTGCACTTCACTACACTCCACCATCCGTAGGTGCCTCTGCATATCACGCCTCCACTGGTAAGCTACAATCATATCTGCACTACCCTGGAACTCTCGGGGATAGCCCTTTTGGAAGGACTCCCAAACTCGCTACCACTTTGTCAGCCCTGGGTTGGCCTGCCCTGCTGGAGCCATGTGTTGCAGTGGTTGATGCTGGGGAAAATGGGTTGCTATCGCTGTCATGGCGGCATTAACCACCTGTGCCACTATACTCGCTATCTGCTCGGTAGAAACAAACCCCTGTGGCGGCGGGGGCTAAGGTACATCAGGCTCTTGGGGAGCCTCACCTTGTCCTCCTCGGGCGGCTGGCCTCGAGGGTTTCCCCCGCGCTCTCCTGGGCGGCATATAAAACATAGAATGAGTTGTATTAGTTCACAATTAATACAAATCTTAAAATAGCATAAGAACGATAACTAGTACACATAAAGATGAGTCAACAATCCTAATAATAGGGCTCTATGCCAAAGAACACAATGTTGAAACTAAAGCAAGATGCACGGATCCAAAGGACACTAGAACCTGATGCTCCGATACCATCTGTGACACCCTGCCTAATAAAATATTGGGTGATCAGTCCTATATCAAGTTAAACATGAATCTCATCTCGTTCATTCTTAGCATCACTCTTGAAATATTAATAATTACTAACCACCTAGTCTTTAATTAAGTCGGTGCCAAATTATATTATGAATTAAATCGAAACCAACCAATATAATAAAAATCCAAGATAACTAACATAAGAGAAATCTAAACATGACACACAACAGATAAAAGCATTAATCGAATAACATCGACTATACAAGAAATCCACCAAGAGCAAAGTATAAAAGAGAGTAGTGATACATGCCAAACTGAATATATGTGTACAAGTCCAAACGGTACAACTAAAATGTCCCTATCTAGAGAGAATGAGACAACATGTTTGAATTAGGGGAAGGGGAAAATCTGACAGGCTTAACAGGTCGTTCAAATAACCAGCCATGTCGTTCGAACGACAATGGCGCTCGTTTGAATGAGATAACAGGTCGTTCGAACGACTCGGGTATCATCTTCTTCTCTATTCTACCTAGAAAACCCAGTCCGCCATTGAAATGTTTAAAACCTCCATTTTGTACAAATTTCTTCATCAAAACCTCCCAAGATTCATCCTAATTCCATCATCTTATCATATTTAATCTAACCCCAACAATTACATCATTTAGGGCATCAATTTTGTCAAATCTTGACACCTCTACAGATTTATAATTCCCAATCAACGAAATCCCCAGTTTCGCATGAACACAAACCCTAACATAGATTCCCACCCCCTTTAATATGAATAGGTAAATGCAAATTAACAATTGCAAATTAAACCGCTTGCCTTAATTTGTAGATCAAAACATTTGGATGAAGATGTGGGATTGAATTCAAGGATCTCCTCCTGTTCTTGAAGCAATCTACCAAAATCCCGATATTCTCTTCTAATGGATCTCCTCTTAAGCTCTCCATAATTTTAGTCTTCTAAAATGTCTTTAAGTTGCCTTACCCTTACACAATTAGGGTTAAAAACTCTAATACCGTTTTTGGGCTTATGGGCCTCCTAAAAAGGGACCAAGCTCTTTATTTGGAGCTCAATTATGTCTAATTAAGTCCCGAAATCCAATATATACATATGGCCACTCATTTCGGACTATTTTGAACCTAAAGGACTCACCCGTGCGCTCAAAATCGACATCCATATTAATTTATAACATCTTCCAAATTTAAGACCACAAAGGGAGACATAAAATAGTCCAAAATAATTAATCCTCAATTCGCCAAATTAAAAAATTCCTCACATTTAAAAATTCTCAAATCATTAATTTAATTCCTCTGAATAAAATAAATTGTTTTTCCCCTAATATTTTATTTAATTAAATGTCCTTGAATTTACGAGGTGTTACACCCACAAGAACCACAGATCTCATCATCAAGGCACACCCTCGAGTATCCCCAAGTGACCGCAGTCGTCAGCAAATAACTCCCTCAATAGCTACCAATCCAGCAGTAGAGGTGGCACTCCATAAAAAAAACTTCAATAGAAGTATTTAGGTTCCACACATTGATTCACAAAGGATTGGAATTGATTTTGGCGAATCAAAAACATAAAAGAACTTAAACTTTGAAGACTAAAAGTTATGCCAAGATGTTGTTTCATTTTTGCAAAAGTCTTAATGAAAAAGGTCTAAAAAATAGGTATTTATAACAAAATAAAAAATTGAGGCGGCGCATGTCATTCACATGATATTGTAATGTCGTTTGAATGACATTAGATGTCATTACTAATTACCTATGAAATGACCTTAGAAAAATTAAAACAGTATCATGTTGTTTGATAAAACCTTTCGAGCGACATGTGATGTCGTTTGAAGTTATCGTTCTAATGATATCTTCATGTCGTTTGGACAGCAAGCTTGTGTCAATTGAACGACTGGAGTGGAAAATATTTATTTTAAAAAGCTCCCATATGGGTTTTGAAAAATCAATTTAACTTAGAAAAATGCCTCATTTTGAATTAAAACAGTTTCGAAAAGTATCCTAATACTAAGGTAAACCATTTACGAAACTTAAATAAATTCTATATGAAATTGTACCCCGTGCCGCTCATATGTTGAAGCTTCTTGAAATTCAAATTTGTTGACTTAAACAAATGATCGTGAACATTCTTCGACAGGTGTAGCGGTATAAGACATACACATTGTAAATAACAAAAAATCGAAAATATGTCCTTACACTTAACATTCACTGCTGGTCACGCTGCCATTCTGTCATCTTTGGCATTAAAATCTCATCTCACCTCATTCGATACCAACTTTGAGTCGTCTAATATGCGAAGGCGACTTGCCTCCAGCAGTTGGTCTTTGTGCAGGTTGGTGATCAATGCCTCGTATTTAGCTTTATTTTGAGGCTTCAAATCCCAACCCGATTCCCTATTCGAGAACAATTTCCTATGGTGTTATCAACACAATGCCCACTCCTTCCCCTTGGAGTTGGAGGTTCCATCAATGTAGAGGGTCCAGTCGAAAGACTGTGCTTCCTTATTTCTCAGTTGCTCGACTTCTAATTGGATGGTTGGCTAATTTCCTGTGAACTCAGCGATCAAGTCTGCTAAAATCTGACCCTTAATTGTTGTTCTTGGTTGAAAGTGAATGTCGAAGTTCTTGAGCTCTACTAACAATTTTGAGAGCCGAACAGAGAGATCGACTTTCCTTAGAACAAGTTTGAAGGGGTATGAGGTGATCATGATGATAGAGTGGGCCTCAATGTAATGCTTAAGTTTCCTCGAGGCTACCACCAATGCATGTGAGAGCTTCTCTAAGGGTAGGTATCGTTTTTTGGCATCAAGAAGCATCTTAATTGCATAGTAGATCGGGTGTTGGCCTCCTTCCTTCTCACATACCAAGGCAGAGATCACGGTGTGGTTTGATATAGCAAGGTAAAGGTACAAGGGGTCCCCTTTATTTAGAATTTACAACAAAGGTGGTTTGCTGAGATATGATTTAAGTTCTTGAAGGGCTTTGGATCAGTCATTGTTCCATGCGACGCCCCTATCCTTCTTCAGAAGTTAAAAGAATGGTTGGCAGCGTTTGGAAGACTTAGAGATGAAGTGATTAAGTGCGGCGAGCATGCCGATGAGCTTTTGGACATATCTTATCATCTGAAGTGGATCGACATTTGTGATGTCTTCTATTTGATCAGGATTGGCCGTAATCCCCCTTTTATTGACCAGATAGTCGAGGAACTTGCCTGACTGGACACTAAATGAACACTTACTCGCGTTAAGTTTCAATCTATATTTCTTGAGGATCTTAAAGGTTCTGGCTAGGTCTGAGAGGTGGTCGCCATTGTGTTTACTTTTGATGAGCATATCATTAATGTAAATCTCCATTATTTCTCCCATCTTCTTCTTGAACATTCTGGTGACTAATCGCTGATAAGTCACTCCTACGTTCTTGATGTTGAATGGAATGATTTTGTAGCAGTATAACCCAGTGGGGGTGTCTAATTCTAGCTCGTATAGTGGGATCTGCAGGTATCCGAAGTAAGCGTCTAGAAAGATCAACATTTCATGTGTTATTGCGTCGACCAGATCTATTTTTGGGAGAGGAAAGTTATCTTTCCAGCTGGCCCTATTGAGATCAGTGAAGTCGATACAAACCCTTCGACTACCATTTCTTTTGGGTACTACCATTGGGTTGGATAACCATTTAGGGAACTAGACTTCCCTAAGAGATCCTGCATCCGGTAACTTTCCTACGTATTTCTCCACTGCTTTTGCCTTTTTTGGGACTGTTCGGTGAGACTTTTGAGCGACTGGCTTGAAAGTTGGTTCAATGTGCAAGCCTTGGCATGTGATAGTGGGATCTAACCTAGGTAGCTCGTACAGTTCCCACATAAAGACATCCAGACTGCTTCTGAGGAACGTGGTTAGATCTTTCTTTTATTGGTCGGCGTGAGAGGCTCCGATAAGAAACTTTCTTTCAGGGGAGTTGCTATCAACTGTAACTTCTTCCAGGTCTTCAACGACCCTATCCGTAGGGTGGAACCTGGTCTCCTCCTCTCCTGATCGTCTATACCGTAGTTGCTATTTGGAGGATAAAACCCCTTCTTGGGCTTCCTAATGTACTTTCTTTTCATATTTATTCTTTTCTTGTTTGGGGCAGATGGCTACAATAATACATTTTTTGGCCATAGCCTGGTTGTCTTGAATCTTGACCACACCTTGATCTATAACACACTTGAGTTTCAGATGATATGAGGATGGTATGACCTTCATGGCATGAAGCTAACCCCTTTTCAGAATGGCATAATAGGGGATTCAATATCTACCACCATAAACTCGTTCATCTTAGAAATATTTCACGCCCTAACGGGTAGGACTATCTTTCCCAGTGGCATGGTAATCCTTCCTGTAAAGCCGATTAATAGAATGGTGGCCTCTTTGAGGTCGACGACATTCATCTTCAACTTGTGGAATAATTGTAGATATATCACTTCGAAAAGTTGCCCTCGTCGATGAGCAACTTGTCGATGTCCCAATTAGCTATCCCAAGTGTGATGACCAATGCATCATGATGTGGGGTCTTTACCCAAACTAAGTCCTCCTCGGTAAACATGATGTGTTTAGTATAGACGACATCTTCTGGTCATCGATGCTTTCCAACCTGAGTCTTGGCGGGATCTATTTAAAGGGCTTGCATGACAGCAGTAAGCTTTTTGATCTCCATCCGAATAATATTTCCCTATACTTAATTACTGCAAGCTCATCACCTACAACGTCGTCGAGGACATTATTTAGCCTTTGATCGCCAGTGGCTGCAACCTTATCTGCTTTCTTATCTATGAACTCGTTGAGATGACCTACCTGAGCCAACTCCTCGAGATGAGACTTGAGTGCTTTGCAATATTCGGTCCTGTGATCGCCCTTTTTTGGAATGCACATTTTAGCGCGTTATTATATTTTGCTGGGTCTCCGCCCATCTTCTTGGGCCATTTGACAAAGGGCTTGCCCTTGATCTTGCTCAGGATTTTGTATATAGGTTCCTTGAAGACAGTATTGACACCCTGAAAGGCTTTAGAAGGATCTTTCTTATTCCCGTTGTTGGAGCCATTCTTGCCCTCGGTCTTATTTCCTTTTTTCTGAGAATTATTCTTCTCTGTTTTTTATTTGCCTTTGCGCAACCATTTTCTCATGTATTAAGATGGACTACATCCTCGACCTTGGCATATTTTTTAATACGGGCCATCAGGACGTCATTTGAGTTAGCCTCATTCTTAGTTAGGGATTGGTGCAGTAGGGAGGTGCTCGACATATCGATTTTAAAGGATGGTACAATGACCTTCTCCGAGCAGTCCTCGATCTCGTTGAAAACCTCCCAATATCTATTGGCATACTCTATGAGGTTCTCCTGTGGCTTCTTCTTTATCGTGAGAAATGCTTCCATCCGCTTTGGATGGGAGCTGTTGGTTATGAAATGAGCCATGAATAATTCTGTAAGAGCTTTGAAACTCCCGATTGACCTGTTTGGTAGCCGCTCAAACCACTTATGCGCCACGTCGTGAAGGCTAGAAGGGAAGATGTGACACATCAATGGATCATTATGGCTCCACAAGGTAATGGCCTGCCATTATTTCATGATATGATCGATCAGATCAGTATTTCCATCGTAGATTTGGAATCTAGAAATTACGAACTTCTTGGGTGGGTCCTCATTCTCTATCTTCCTTGAAAAAGGGACTTTATCTGAGTGTGGAGAGCTCTCCTTAATATCACTCGAGTGGATCTGGCTCCTCAATGGGCACGGTGATGGTCCATTTCCCTTCGGACCAAGTTCCTAATTTCGTTGTCCTGTCAGTCAAGGCTCCTGGTGTGTTGATGTTGTTGGAGTCGATGTGAGCGATCACCCACTGACCTTCCTCCCTCGAATCTTTCTTGGTTACGCCTGGGGATTCTTCCTCGGTTGTGAGTATCACTCACCTGTGGGCTAGAAGACCTGTCATGGTGACGTCTGATATATCTCTCCATCCTTTCAAGTCACTTCTTAATGCGAGCATCCTCCTCCTCTGGATGGAGTGTGACTTCTTCCTGATTGTGAAGTCTAGTGTCGTACACATCGACCAGTCTTGATATTTGTGTGGAGCTAAGAGGCCCATGACTTTCTTCCGAGGGCTGCCTCTTCTGGCGAAACCTTGGATTCTGTAGTTGGTGAATTTCATACCTAACCCTAAGAAGGCCAAGTTCTCCCTGTACATCGCCAGCTTGAGGGGCACTGCTGCTATGGTGAGACATTTCAGGCTTTTAGTTTGTGAGTGATTTCGTAGGAAAAACAATGGTTTCTCATAGATGGCGCAAATTATAGTATGAAAAATATCGCAATAGAGAGTTTACGAAGAACAATCACAATAATGCAAGAAAATGTGAAATCATGCACACAACACATCTATGTACGTGGTTCAGCAACTTACCTACACCCACAAAGAGGTCTACTATTTTATTAAGTATCTCTCAAAGGTTTTTGTTACATACCCCTTTGCCCTGAGCCAAGGATTACAATTTATAGTTGCCAATTATAGAGTTTATTCTGCTCAAGGATCTTGGGAAGATATGTTGGATATATCGTGACCCCCTGAATATCTCTATTTAGATTGTTAGTAGTTAATTCGAGTGTATCCAAATATCTCCAAGTAAATCTAAAATTCACGTGTGCAAGTTAATTTATTGATTTGGGTCAGGCAGCCCCTTATAGACTTTGGGCCTGGTCATCTACTTTCATAGACCAAAATAAATGGGTCCTCACAATTACCACTAAAATCCTTGGGCTAGAAATTTTTGGGCCAATGGATTTTAAAAGAGTCCAATACACAAGTCTTGGAGCATCTTCTAATGTGCCAATGGCATGCCTATAAATGTTAGGAATACCGAGGATATGCTCATACCAGTGAAAAATTTAACCGTCGAAATCTTCTTTGGGAGGTGAGAATCATCATTGGTGCTCTTGAAGCAAGCTGAAGAGTGTTTCAAAACATCAGTTCAATTGTCGATCTTATTGTCTTTGTTAATTTTGCTCGAACTTCGTTTTAAGGGCTTTATTTGTGCATTAAAATTAGAGTCTTCCTTCCATATCCTCAAGCTTCATTTTGAAATTTTATAAGTCCCAGTTCTCCTCTTTTCTAATTTTCATTTTGTTGGATTCTTCTTCACACTGTAGTTAGGGTTTTCCTGTTGCTCAGAATACCATGGCTATCGTAGGTGATAAAACTCTAGATAAAATTTGGAGCCAATATAATATACCAGATTGGGTAGTAATCGACTATGCCCCCATACCCCAAAACGTGCGCAACATAGAGTGGGCACTAGATTCATACCCTACTGATCACCAAAGGGGGTTTGACTTTTCCTCCAAATAGATTATTCCTTTTATTCTTTATATATTTCAATGTTCTTCCCAACCAATGTGCCCCAAACATATGGAAAATAGTAAATGGGGTTCATATAATAAACACTCTTCATCGAACTAAGTTGGGGGTTACCGAGATCTGCTTTTGTTATGTATGGTCGAAAACAAAGGATGGCTTGTTGTACTTGAAGGCCAAAAGGGATAATAGGGTCCTTGTTGTGAATCTCCCTGATTCCCACAAGGACTACTGGGAGCAAGGCTTCATTGTGAGGAACTGGTAGAGGGCTCCCGTTGGCGAGGATGAGAGATTAATAGGCCCCATAATCCTGGATTATAGGGAACATGAGATAGGTTGCTCGTTCTTTTTACTTTTCTTGTAGACTTCTTTTTGTTTCTATATTCTCTTTCGATGTTTTTCTTCCTATATTATTGCAGCCCATGTAAAAAATCAGGAGCCTGACCTCAGCGAGGTGAATATATAATAACTGACAAAGGCTTGGAATATCCATAAAAAGCTAACTGACATTGAGCACCTTAGGTCAGAAAAATTCCTTTTGAAGTACAAAAATACTGGTACCAGCTTCATCGCTCGTTTAGTTGATATTATTCCCATTTTTTAGGTTCCTGAAGTTGGTTCTTCTGATCCCATTGTTATTGAGAAAGAGGAAGAGAGCTGGAAAGAGGAGGGAAGTTTAGTAGAAGAAGAAGAAGAAGAAGTGGATGAAGTAAAAAAAGAAAATGAGGGAGAAGAAGAAAAGGAAGAGGAAGATATGCTCGTTTGTTGGTAAGAAATAGGCTAAAGTTGAGGTATCCCCCTGAGGAAGAGGATCATACCTCGAAGAAGCCGGTTGGTGGTTCCGCATCTGACAAGGGGAAGGACAAAGAAGATCAGAGAAAGAAAAAAGGAAGTAGATAGGAAAAGAGGGAAGAAAGGGAAGCAGTGGAGAGGAGAGAGGAAGAGAAGAGGGATGCTGAGGAGAGGAGGATGAAAGAGGAGGAGAGAAGGACCCAAGCTTTGAGGGTTCATGCGGTATCCTCTTCTGTCATGGATGGTGAGGGGTAAACTATGGTTGATGCCCCATACCTCTCTCCTCAATTACTGGAAAGGTCGGTACTCTATGCTAATCACGAGAGGTCGACAAGCATGGGCCCTGACCAATTATCCCTTAAGTCTGCTCAAGGGCTTGCATTGGTAAGTCCATTTTACTCCTTTTTTACATTTCTTTATTTCTTGTGCTTTCTCCAAAGTATTTTATACTGAATTATGATTCTCTTTTTGTTTATGCAATTTTTCTCTGACTTCAGTTCTTTGCTGAGGAACCAGTCTATGTTCTTTGAGAAGGAGAAGAAGCTTAATGGTGCCTTGAAGGTTGAGAAGCACGCATCTGTAAGTGCTCTGGAAGCTGAAAGGCAGGCCTTTGATCGTGCTTGCCAAGAGTGGTAGAGATAGAATAAGGAGATGTCCAAGGCTCATGACGTTCTCCAAACTACTCACAAGGTAGTTTTTGATGAGAAATCTGAGCTCGAGAATGCCCAAGTGGCATTATTTGAGAAGGCACCAAGATTGAGGGAGAGTTGTCCAAAGAAAAGGTCGCGAGCTATACTAAAGGTTACTATAAGACCTATGCTGATGCTGAGGAGCCGATGGATTATGGTTGCAAATTGGCCTTTAAGAGGGGGTGGGACCAAGCTCGTAAGGTGTTAGAACTTCATCTGAGTCCGAGCTCTTGGGGCCGCACTCTCCTGGACCTGATCCATTATTGGAAGTTACCGAGGGTGGCAACCAGCCTAAGGTTCCTGCATAATTTGTTCCATTTGAGATTGTTAAAGTTGCCAAGGTTACAAGGGATCGGTCAGTTATAGAAAAAAGAAAGGCCATTGTTGATGGAGACCAGGTGACTGGCAAGGCTTGTAGACTAAGATTCTTTGATTTCTTTGTACAACCTTCCTTATTTTTTTGCTTTTGTGACTGAATCTCGATGTACTATCCCTTGGCCTTTTCTTGTTGTTAATGGAAAATGAAAATTTCTCTTTCTTGATTGCGTTCCCTTATTTCCTTAAGTGCTGATATACAGCTATTGGTCTCGTGAATTATTATTTGTAGTGTGTTGATTTAGATCAGTATATTCCTCCCCACTCTCGAATGGGGAGGATTCTTGGGCTGAATATCGATTTGTAATATCGCAAGGCTTTTTTGAAGATCTAAAAATCTTTAAAAATGAGAAACGAGCAATATAAAAACCCGTCTGAAGTTGTTGTAAAAATGAAGGATGATATCCAAGAGATGGTGGAGATCGGTGCCTTCTTTTAAAAAGAGGTAAATTCCCTAAAAGCCCAGCTCCGAGATAAGGTCAAGGTCGACCAAGTGAGAGAAATTATCGAATCTAAGAACATTGTTATAAAGAAGGAGGTCGCTGACCTGAAGGGTTTTATATTTGTGCTCAAGCAAGGTATTAAGAGGCTGAGATACTCATTCATAGTGGGTCCTCGGGAAGTCTAGGGTGAAGGGTATAATGTTGGTTGGGAAGATGCCCCAGTGAAGCTTGAAGAAGCCGAAAGTATCTCTTTTACTCGGGGATGGACAAGTGCTCTCAAGGAAGTGAAAGTCCATAAGGAGCCGAGACTGTGGTATATATACCAAGTGGAATGTCCAGCATATCGCCATGCCCCCTTTTCGGAGGATGATGAATGGATTCCTGTTGATGCTATTCGTGCTCAATTACTGGAGCATGTTCTTGATGAGGATAGAGAAGAGTTTACCCCAAAACCAGATGATGATGGTCAGCGAGTACACATAGTAGAGCACCTTGCTCGTCGACCTGACCCATCACAAGCTCCTTTGTTGTTTTCGTCTCTTGATGTAAATATAATCATATAACTTAATGAAAAATAATGTTATTGGTTGTTTATGTTTTGAACGTGTGCTGAATAAACATATGTTAACTTTGTGTATTGATTACTTAATATCTCGGTCGACTAAAAAGATGTAACTCGTACTAATTTTAAACCATCTTGGGCTTATTAGTCGACTAAATGATTTTAAGTATTAGTCTTCTTATGCTTGAACATTCTCCCAGTCTAATATGCCTTGGCGATATCATTTTGTTCACTTTACCTTTTAGGACGTGTCGTCACACTACCTTAGGCCTAAGCGAGATGATAACGATAATGCACCTGGCTAATAGACATCCACCCGAGCAGGATTTTAACCACTGACCTTTGTCAGAGGCCAAACTAAGTTGGCTTTAATGCCTAAGGATCCCCTGTAGGTCTTTTATTGTTGCCACGACAACTCGAGAGATCCATTATGTTACTAACAACGATCTGAGGAAGGTTACACTTCAATGTAGACCTTGCTTAATATGCTTTAAGTCTCCCTTATTAATGCAATTTTAGCAAGATGTTATAATTATAGGGGTTCTATTAACCCTTTTTTTGGCTTGTGTAGTTACTCGATTAAAACAGGTTCAACAACTTGTTGTAATCGAGGAGTTCAGTTATGCTCAAGGAAGGGTATTACTTGGAAAGGGTGCGTATTGAGATGTGATCAAGAGATATTAAACAACCAAGATATTTAGAGTGCTTGGGCCAATTGGCCAATATTGATTGAAATGAAGAGCAACATAAGTTTGTCAATAGAAATTTTCTTAAACTAATTGTGCTAACATAAGAAATATAGAAATTTTGAAATAGAACTTCTTGAGGTTGGTTGCATTCCATACACTTGGTATCTCCTTGCTCTTTAGCATTTCCAAGTGATATGCCCCTGCAGATCATCCCTTATTATCTTGAAAGGTCCTTCCCAGTTTGCCATCTGATGGTTTTATAGCATTACCGAGAACTTTTCTCAGGATATAGTCCCCTATTAAAAAATTTCTCGAATTTACTTTTCTCTTATATTGTTTGGCCAGTTGTTGTTGGTAGGATGCTAACCTAACTAATGCCAGTTCCCATCTCTCATCAGCTAAGTCAAGTTCAGTGAGTAATGCTTCATCGTTAATACCGTGGTCGACCAACATGGTTCTCATAATAGGGAGCCTAACTTCTAGTCAGATAATTGTCTCCATTCCATAGTCGAGTGCGAAAGGGGTTTCCCCAGTTGCTCTCCTAGAAGTGGTACTGTATGCCCATAAAACATAGGGTAGCTCGTCCACCCAGGCACCTTTGGCTATTTTTAGCCATTTTGTCAATCCGCCAATCATGGTTTTATTACAAGCTTTTGGTTGCCCGTGTCTTTGGGGGTATGCCATAGACCTGAAGTGGTGCTTGATGCCATGCTCATCCCAGAAGCCTTGAAGGAAGCCACTTTCAAACTGTGTGTCATTGTCAGTAATGATAGTCCTTCGTACCCCAAAGCGAGTAATGATGTTTCTCCATATGAACCTCATCATGTTAGAGTCACGAATATTTGTGAGTGGTTATGGCTCTATCCATTTGGTGAAGTAGTTGGTGCGGAGCAACAGATACTTTCGATTTTAGTTGTGGTAGGTAGTGGTCCCATAATATCCAATCCCCACTGGTCAAAGGGCCATGGGTTGGTTAATGACACGAGGTCACTGGTGAGCTAGTGGACCATGATGGGAGAGTGCTTTTGGCACTTCTCACATTTATGAACATAGGTTCCGATATCTTTTTGCATGTATGGCCACCGATATCCTTCCTTGATTTCTCGGAAGGCTAACGATCTTCCGCCTGCGTGACTCCTACAGATGTCGTCATGAAGTTCACTAAGAACCTGCTTAGGGGTGCAACCGGTACGGTATGGTCGGTAACGGCCCCTTACCAATACCAAAACCACATTCTATATGGTAAAACCGTACCGTACCAATTTACCGACCAGTATATAAAAATAAAAACCAAAACCAAACCGACCGATTTTTTGATATTTTCGAGTTTTTTTAGTTTCGGTAATTTCGGTTTAAATTCGGGTTTTTTCCAGTAAATACCAGAATTTCAAATCGGTTTATGCATTCGGTAAATTTGGTATATATTTTGATATACCCATTTCTAGTTGTTATTACAATTTCTAGCATTTCTAGTTGTTTTGAACAATTAGAAACATACACAAACAGGTACAATTTCTAGAATTTGTAGCATTTGGAACAATAGATTTAAACAGATACGAGACCAAACTAACCGGTTTGCTTTTGTCGGAGCCGGAGGAGAGTGAGACGAGATGAAGGAGCTGGTTCCTGAGGAGAGTGAGCCAAGATGATGAGCCTAAAAAAATGAGGGAGCTGTTACCTAAAAAAATATTCGCCGAAAAGTCAAAATCATTCACACCTCCAACACTGGAAAAACAAACCTCCGCCGGAAAATCCAACTCACCGGAAAAGCCAACTCGTTGGGAAAAAAATCGCCTAAAAAAACGGAGGGAACTCAGATCCGAATACAGCTGGCACCGAAATAATTATCACCGGAAACCCAATCTCAAAACGAAGTAACCACACCAAATCGAAAGCCAAATCTCAAATAAAAAAAATGGTGTTCTCAAATAAAAGTCCCCAAAAAATTATTTCTCAAAATCCACCCAAGGTTGAAGAAGAAAAAAAATGAGAGAGAGAGAGCTCAAACAAATATGACGGCCACACTTTTTGAGAGTGAAAGAGGTAAAAAAAAATGAAATGGAAACCCTAAAAAAAGATCTCTACACAAACAACAATATAAAGCCCAAATGAAATAAGGGCAAAACGAAAATATAGCCAACAAAACAAACGACTCTTTTTATTTTAACAAAATGCTGCCTAATTCATTTTGTTTTAAATGTTTGATTAATTAAACAAAATATATGTTTAATTAACATGATTATTTAACACTTAAACCAAATACTCAAATAAATAAATTTAAATTCAAAGAGAATATAAAAACTCACTCATGAGAAATAAAATAAATAGAAGTAGTATGATACCCAAAATAATTTGACACTGCACAAAAAGTTTGGTACGGTATTTCGTTACGATAATTTTGGTACGATATCGGTACGGTAAATTCGGTAAATCGGTTTTTTGTATCTAAAAACCAAAACCAACCAAATTTTTTACGGTATTTTCGGTTTCGGTAAAATTGGTTTTCGGTATTTCATAATATGAAACCAAAGCCATATTTTTCGGACCGAAACGGTACGGTACGGTAAAAACCCGTACCGGTTGCACCCCTAAACCTGCTCGACATCGTCTAGGTGAACGCATTAAAGGTAAGGGCCCGTAAAGGATCTCTTGTAAATTTTTCCTTTGGGAGATAAGTGAAAGCAAGAAACTTTGACTCTTATCTTGTGTTCTCATTTTTTATCGTCTGGCAGCGTGTCACTTTGTAGGTAGGTTGTGATGGGATCCATTCAGCCAGATGCCCTTTCTATGTGGAGGACTTGCTCAACTATAATTATTTGGTTGATGTTGATTATTCAAGGAACTCTATTTGCATAGTTAACCTTAAATCAGAGTCAACTGCCAAACTTAGGGCTGCCAAGGCATCTATATGACTGTTCTGCCCCCTGGGGAACTGCTGAATATTGACCTCATCAAATTCGGCGATCAGTCCTCTCACAATAGTGAGGTAAGCTGCCATTCTGTCATCTTTAGCATTAAAATCTTCGCTCACCTGCTTGGATACCGGCTTTGAGTTACAGAATACGCGAAGGCACCTTACCCTTAGTAGTTGGGATTTGCGCAGGCCGACGATCAATGCATCGTATTCAGCTTTGTTATTGGAGGCTTCAAATCCCAATATGATTCCCTGTACTAGCACAGTTTCCTCTGGGGCTATCAACCCAATGACCACTCCTAACCCCTTGGAATTGGAGGCTCCATCAACGTAGAGGGTCCAGTCGAAAGATTGTGATTCCTTATTTATCGATTGTTTGACTTATAACTGGACGGGTGGCTGATTTCCTGTGAACTTAGTGATAAAGTCTGCTAAAATTTGACCCTTATTTATTATTCTTGGTTGAAAATGGATGTGGAATATCCCGAGCTCTACCGACCATTTTGAGAGCCAACTAGAGAGGCTAGTTTTCCTTTAAACAGCTTTTAGGGGGTATGAGGTGATCACGAAGATAAAGTGGGCCTCAAAGTAATGCTTCAATTTCCTTGAGGCTACCATCAATGCATAGACGAGCTTCTCTTGGGAAGGTATCATTGCTCGGCGTCAACAAGCGTCTTACTTGCATAGTAGATCGGGTGTTGGCCTCCTTTCTTCTCACATACCAAGGCGGAGCTCATGGCGTGGTTTAATACGGTAAGGTAAAGGTACAAAGGGTCCTCTTCATATGGAATTACCAATAAAGGTGATTTGTTGAGGTAATTTTTAAGTTCTTCAAGGGCTTTGGAGTAGTCGTTGTTCCATGCGATGCCTCTATCCTTTTTCAGAAGTTAAAAGAATGTTTGACAGTGTTTGAAGACTTGGAGATGAAACGATTAAGTGTGGCTAGCATGCCGGTGAGCTTCTCGACATATCTTATCATCTGAGGTGGATGGACCTTTGTGATGGCATCGATTTGATCAGGATTGGCCTCAATCCCCCCTTTACTGACTAGATAGCCAAGGAACTTGCCTGACTGGATGCCAAATGAACATTTACTCGCGTTAAGTTTCATACGGTATTTCCTGAGGATCTCAAAGGTTCCTGCTAGGTCTGAGAGGTGGTATCCCTTGTGTTTGATTTTGACGAGCATTTACACCTCCATTATTTCTCCCTTCTTCTTTTTGAACATTTTTATGACCAATCACTGTTAAGTTAATCCTGTATTTTTTAGGCCGAACGACATGACTTTGTGACAGTATAACCCAATGGAGGTTATGAAGGAGGTCTTGTAATGATATGGCTCATATAGTAGGATCTGATGGTATTCGGAGTAAGCATCTAGAAAGATTATCATTTCATGTGATGTTGTTGCATCGACCAACTGATCTATTTTTGGGAGAAGGAAGTTATCTTTCGAACAGGCCCTGTTGAGATCGGTGAAGTCAATACAAACTCTCCAGCTGCTATTTCTTTTGTGTACTACCACTGGTTTGGATAACCATTTAAGGAACCGAACTTCCCTAATGGATCCTGCATTCAGTAACTTTCCTACCTCTTTCTCCACTACTTTTATTTTTGGGGGGCTGTTTGGCGAGCCTTTTGAACGACTGGCTTGAAAGCTGGGTCGACGTGTAAGCGGTGGTATGTGATAGTGGGATCTGTCCCAGTAGCTAATACGGTTCCCAAGCGAAGACATCTAGATAGCTTTTGAGGAATGTGGTTAGCTCTTTCTTTTCTTGGTCAGCGAGACAGGCTCCGATCAAAATCTTTCTTTCAGCTAAGTTGCTACCAACTGTATTTGCGGGGTGGACCCTGGTCGGCCATACCGTAGTTGCTATTTGGAGGGAAAAGCCCCTTCCTGGGCTTCCTCATGGACTTTCTTTTCATATTTCTTCTTTTCTTATTTGGGGCAGATGGCCATAATAAAAAAAAATTGGCCATAGCCTGGTCGCCGTGAATCTCAACCACACCCTGATTTGTAATGAACTTGAGCTTTTGATGATTTGAGGATGGTACGGCCTTCATGGCATGAAGCAAACCCCTGTTCAAAATGGCGTGATATGGGGATTCAATATCCACCACCAGAAGTTCGATTATCTTGGAAATATTTTTGGACTTAACGAGTAGGAATATCTTTCCCAGTGGCATGGTAATCATTCCTAAAGAGACGACCAACAGAATGGTGGCCTCTTTAAGGTCAGCGATATTCATCTTCAACTTATGAAACAACTCCAGGTTCATCACTTTGAAAGAGCTGCCCTGGTCGACGAACAACTTGTCTACATCCCAGTTAGCTATCCTGACCGTGATGACCAATGCATCATGATGTGGGGTCCTTACCCCAACTAAGTCCTCCTCAGTAAATATGATGTGTTTAGTGTAGTCGACGTCTTCTGGTCGTCGACGCTTCCCAGCCAAAGTCTTGGCGCCATATATTTAAAAGGGTTGCATAACAGCAATAAGCTTTTTGGTCTCCATCCGAACAATATTTCCCTATACTTATTGGAGGTCTGAGACGCCATAAATTACTACAAGTTCATGACATGCATCATCCTCGAGGACATTATCCGGCCTTTGGTTGCCAGTGGTTGCGACCTTATCTACTTTCTTATCTATGAACTCGTTGAGATGCCCTGCTTGTGCCAACTCCTCGAGATGAGACTTGAAGGCTTTGCAATGTTCAGTTTTATGACCACGCTTTTTGTGGAATGCGCATCTCAGCGCATTATTTTATTTTTTTGGGTCTTTGCCCATCTTCTTGGGCCATTTGATAAAGGGCTCGTCCTTTATCTTGCCCAGGATTTTGTATAGTGGTTCCTTGAAGATAATATTGACAGCCTGAAAGGGTTTGGAAGGATCGTTCTTATTCCCGTTCTAGGAGCCATTCTTGCCCCCGTTCTTATTTCCCTTTTTAGAATCATTCCTCTATGTTACTTTTTTCGCCTTTGCGCGATCATTTTCCCCTGTATTAAGATGGACTACATCCTCGAACTTGGAGTATTTTTCAATATGGTCCATTAGGTCATGGATGGAGTTAGCCTCCTTCTTAGTTAGGGATTAGTGCAGTAGGGAGGTGCTCGACAGATTGATTTTAAAGGATTCTACAGTGACCTACTTTGAGAAGTCCTCGATTTTGTTGAAAACCTCCTAATATATTTTAGCATACTCTCTGAGGTTCTCGTTTGGCTTCTTCTTCTTCATCGTGAGCAGTGTATCCATCCGCTTTGGATGGGAGTTGCTGGTTATAAAATGATCCATGATTAATTTTGTAAGGCCTTTGAAACTCCCGATTGACCTATGCGGTAGCCGCTCGAACCACTTATGTGCCACGTCGTACATGATAGAAGGGAAAATGTGACACATCAACGGATCGTTGTGGCTCCATATGGTCATTTCCTGCCAGTATTGCCTGACATGATCGATGGGATCAGTCTCTCCGTCATAGATCTTGAATATAGGAATTGTGAACTTCTTGGGTTACTCCTCGTTCTCTATATCCCTTGAAAATAGCGAATTCATCTTAGTGCTGAGATCTCTTCTTTCTAGCTCTCAAGTGGATCTTGCTCCTCGGTGGTTTGGGTGATGGTCCATTTCCTTTTGGAACAGGTTCCTGATTTTATTGTCCTATCGGTCAAGGCTCCTGCTATGTTGATTTTGCTAGAGTCGGTGTGAGATATTACCCTCTGACCTCCTCGCTTGGATGTTTCTTAGTTGTGCCTGCGAATTCTTCCTCGGCTATGAGTATCACTCACCCGAGGGCTAGAATACCTGTCACGACGACGTCTGGTGTTCCTGTTGAGATCTTTCTCCATCCTTTTAAGTCGCCTATTAAGGTGAACATTCTCCTTCTCCCGATGACGCGTGGCTTCTTCCTGTTCACGAAGTCTAACCTCATATGCGTCTACCAATATTGAGATTTATGTGGACCTAGGAGGCCCTTGACTTTCTTCCGAGGGCTGCCTCTCGTGGAAAAATGTTGGATTTTGCAGTTGGCGAATTTAAGACCTAACCCTAGGAGAGGCAGGATCTTCCTGGACATCATCAGCTTAAGGGATATTGCTGCTATGGTGAGGCATTTCAAGCTTTCAGTTTATGAGTGCTTTCATAGGAATAACAATTGTTTCCCACAGACGGTGCCAATTGTGGTATCAAAAAATATTGAGATAGAGAGTTTATGAAGAATAGTCACAATGAAGGAAGAAAATGTGAAATCTCACACACAATACTACTATGTACGTGGTTTGGCAACTTGCCTATGTCCATGAAGAGGTCTACTATTTTATTAAGTATCTCTCAAAGGTTTTTGTTACATACCCCTTTGCCCCAGGCCAGGGGTTACAATTTATAGGTGCCAATTATAAAGTTTGTTCTAATCAAGGATGTTGGGAAGATATGTTTAATATATTGCGGACCCCCTAAATATATCTATTGAGAATATTGGCAGCTGATTCGAGTGTATTCAAATATCTCCAAGTAAATCTAAAATGCACATGTGTAAGTTAATCTGTTAATTCAGACCGGGAAGCCCCTTGTAGACTTTGGGCCTGGTCGGCCACTTTCCTAGACCAAAATAAATGGGTCCCCACACCTTCCATTCAAAGAGTCGCTCAAAGTAGTCTTTCCCTCTTCTAGACTTCTTTTAGGTTGTGGTTGCTAGAGGGCTTTGAGTTCTTTTGGTGCGGGTTGGTAGCTAGGCCACATGAAGGAAAGGCCTCCTTCAAGACAATGGGCTCAAGGATCCCTTATTGGCGTCGCCCTATCCCTATGTCGGGAATGAAGTTCATGTTTATGAACATCTGAATCACGTTGATGTTTTCGTGAGGGTTGTGTTATGAATAGACCTGACCTTTGAAACTATCTCCTACTGGAAGGGGAGGTGGGTCAACTATGAAGCCATAGAGAATCATGTCATTCATCCCATGTTAGATCTCTAATATCGGATTGCTAGTAATGGCGATGTCTGAACTATCATCATCCCCCAAGATGGTGATAACCTGGCCACTAGCGAATAATTTTAGTTTTTGATGAAGAGAAGACGATACCCTTAGGCTACTGTGGAGCCATGGACGACCAAAAAGAAGGTTAAATATGTCGATATGTTAATAACCTGACACTTATGATAGGATTGATAATGCCAACCCCTTTTGTGAGTTTTATTGACCCCATTACCTTTAGACGGCTATTGTTGTAAGCACACACGACGTCGAAAGTGGGAGTGAGATCACCAACTTTCAAGCCCAAGCAATTGAAGGTTTTGAGGGGACAAACAATGAGGGAAGATCCGTTATCAATAAGGGATAGTGGGACTGTCTTTTACAACACTTCAATGGAGATGCTAAAGGAATAATTGTGGTCAAGGCCGATCTTTGGTTATTTTTACTTCTAAAAAATAGAGGAGTTAGAAAGAGGTCAATGAACCAACCATGTTCACGAATTTTTCAGGAGTAGTGGAAGGAGAGACTGTAGGCCCGATGAGGAGTTTTATCAGAGCATTTCACTATAATTGGGAGGACATGAAAAGCCCCCATAAGGTGATGTTATCTTGCGTTTTCTTGAGCTGATCAAGGAGTTTACATTCTTCGATGATCATCTCTGGAATGAGGATTTTTTCGACAACTCATTTTCCCTTATTTGTCTCGGTCATATGGGTAATCAGGTCTTTATAATGTCTCCCTGATCTGGTTATGTGATTTATCGAGGTGGGGAAGAATAGGAACCCTGAGTCTTCATTTATTTCTGGCTGAAAGGTTACCTTATTAATTTCCATCAACAGACCTTTGAAGGATATCATTCCACACAAATTGGCTACTAGACTGGTGTCTTCCTGACTTGGCTCGTCATCTAAGATGTTAAAGTTATCTCCCCATCCATTAGTGACTGTATCCTCTTGCTAGGAGAAATCAATGCATTCGATAACCTCGGCGACTTCATCTTACAAATATTCTCACTCAATGGGGAGGTGCAGGAATGAAGGGATACACTGTCCCTGAAGCTTCAAAGTGGTGAGTATCTCATCGATACTGCAAAATTCACTTGTCCGTCAAAACACATCAACCATAATCTACACTATGTAATCTGGATTAACTTCATCAATGGTTACTACCCAATTATTTAACCCGAGCCCATTTTTAGACCTTTATGAAGAAGCCACTAAATTTGTGATAATCAATGGTCATTTCAACGGGCAGTTTTATCCCAAACTCTAATAGTTGGTTCAATACAACAGGTAAATCCATATCTTTCCCTTCAAACCGGGTGCGTAGGATAATACAAGACCTTGTGAGGAGTGACAAAGATCAATCGGTGAAGCAGGTAGGGTGTAGGAGAAAATATGGGCAAACTTTAAGTGGTTTTATTGAAATTACAGGTATAATGAGTATTTTACTGGGCACAATTTGAGCAGAAGGATCAAATTCTGGGCCATTTTATAAAAAGATGGCATTTGCATGGGTTAGAAGCGGGTTGTGAGTGGTGTTGGGTTTAGGATTGGCTGGTGGGTTGATAATACCCCAGCCAATCAAACCTTGGAGCACATTTCGAAGATAGAAGCACTGGTCAGTAGTATGGATGGAAGACTGGTGAAAATCGCGATGGGCCTCGGCTTTGAAATTTTGAGGGAGTGGATTTGGTGGTGGACGAGGGTCTAAGGGTTTGACGAGGTTTCGGCTGAGCAGGTCCTGGTAGACTTTCGATAGGTGAGCATGGAGCTCAGTGTATTCTTTCTTGGTAGGGTTGAGGTGACTTTTTGATGCCCAATAGGTAGTAAGTTGGGAGATGCTTTTTATGGTTGAGACTGTAGTACTAAAGGGCTTTTCATATTTTTTAGGACTGAACTGTCCGATCACTTTCTTTGGCTCGGATTCGACTTTGTCAATGCCTTCCTCAATTTTTACACCAGCTTCTCAGAGGTCTCGAAAGTGTGGGCAGTATTATCCTCCCATGGATGATCGGATATGAGACAATAAGTTCTTATTCACAATACTGAATTGTTCCTCCTCCGAGGGTCTGTTGGTCATGGTAGCAGTTATCTCTTTTCACCTTTCTATGAATCTACTAAATGTTTCCCCAGGGTTCTGCTTAAGAATCTCTAGATCTCGACGCATAACCTCTAGCGCCTCATTATTCTTGTAATGTGACATGAATTCTCTGGGAACATCCTCCCAACAACGGATTATGGATTCTTCTAGGGACATAAACCAATAAAGGGTGCTTTATTTTAAGGTCTGTTGGAATATTTGGGACTTTATATCTTTAGAGGCACCATGGAGAGTCATGGCTCGGTGATAGCTTCTAAGGTGAATAATTGAGGGTTCACTTCCCCCGAACTTCTCGATATCTATCATTTTGAACTTCTCTGGCAGTCTGGATTTAGGATAAGGAGATATATGGGTGTAGTCCATATAGTTCTCGATATCTTGACCTGGTCAAACTTCTTCGACAGTAGCTTAAGGACTTCTTTGATCTTGTTAAGTTCCTCTTCCTTAGGATCTGTGGGTACTGGAAGTTGGTCTCCTGACTGGGAAAGGCTCGGGATAAGGATCTGAGCTGGCGGTGGCCCATTGGTAGGTGAGGCACGCGGAGCATGCCGATACTCTTTTGGGACCCAAACAGGTACGGGAGTGGGTGGACCCATGGGATGAAGAAAGAGGACCTCGGGTTCTTTAGGAATCTGGGCTCGGTGACGTTGTGTATCATAAACCTCGGTTTGAAGATTATCAATCTTGACACTGAGCTGGGCCAAGACGATCATCAAATTGGGCTACACATTCGGCACTTGGTCGACGTTCTCCATGAAGAGCTAGTAAAGATAAATCCCAAACTTGGATGAGGTATTAGAAGGCCCGATGGATCTTTGGGGTAGTTTGATGTAAGATCGAATCCAATAGGGATCTAGACCAAAGTCAGATATGCGATCAACCTGAGAAGGAAGGTGATTCAAATTTATTTTTGAAAGAGGGAGGGAGAAATTTTAGGTATTTCAGAAGGATAATTTTTTTTTGTATTTTGGGAAAGAATGGAAAAAGGAGAGGAATCTCATCATGATTATTATAAATGTTATTATTAGGTTCCCACTTGTATTAGGTTTGCCTAGATGCAGAAAAGATGCCGAACTAGATCCGACCAACCCACGGAAAATAGGGTATGAAAATATGGAAAACATGGTTGGACTTATTTCCAGGCTAATGGACGGGGTCCTAATTTAAAAAAGGCAAAAATCGTGCGAAGATTAAGGCTGCAAGCCAACCCAGAATTTTGAGACAGTTTCCCAGGCTAATCGGTAAACTAAATATCAGTGTCCTAAGTTTGACATCTATATGAGGTTTATGCAATTGTTGGGTTCATTTAAGGGTTCCCCCATTTGGCATGACTTCCGCGATACACCTCTTGACTATAAGGGCAATCATTTATCGGTACGTGTGGACAAGAGATTTGATATACCTTAGTGTACGTGAATTACCTCACTATATATCTCGTGAGGACAATACGTGTGAGAGAGAATTCGATATACTAGACGTACGTGAATGAGTTCCCTGCTATATACCTTCCGTCATGAGTTCGGTCAAGCGGTACGATGCAGGGGGAACTATTTAATATACGTCGAAGGTACGAGGGCAATGGAAGGTGGGAGTTATATCGCTTAGGCTAACTGTGAACCGCTGGTCTAACACCCATCATAAAGTGACCCTCCAGTACGGGACAAAATTTTGGTCAATATCCATGCTCTTTGGTGATTTAGTGAGAAAAAATGCACGAGTCTTAATTAACATACAATGGAGAGAGGGAGAGTAATTTTTATCATTTTTTTATTTGCATGATGAGTAAAGGGAAATAGTACACTAAATGGGGAGCATATACAAGTATATCTAGCATGGAAACTATACTACGCATGGATACATATGAGTGAGTATGTGTCATGGGAGTATATACAAGTGAGTGTGTGTGGTACTGAACCTATACCTGGATCAACTATAAGTGGTGTGTGACTTGTGAGCTTATATACAAGTGTAGAAAGCGTGATTGTGTGCTAGTTAACCCTAAGCATGGGTATTCTAAGTGGTGTGAAGCTTGTGAGTGTACAGTGAAGCTAAGCGTCGATGTGTGAAGTGTACATGGAGAGTATATGTGACTGGAAAGCGATATATACATGAGAGAGAGAGATACAAAAAGGTAAATAGAGGAGAAGAGGGAACATACAAGTGGGTGTATACACACACATGCAAAAAAGAATAATGCCTATGTAAAAATAGAGTCTAGTCCTCTTATAAAAATCCCCAGCAGAGTCGCCACTGTGTCCATCCTGAGCGTCGGGGTCTCCGGAGGTGGATCCTCCTTCTTCCCCCTTCTTCTTTTTCTGGAGTGCACATAGGAATGCGTCCTCTGTCAGGACGCTTGGTCGTCGTCGATGTGGGGTGATATGTAGAGATAGAATCGCCAGCCTATTTTGCTTAAAATGGGCAAAACAATGTTGCCAATTCGCGAGAACGACATCATGGACAATAATGATGCTTGCGAAACCAAGTACTTAAAAGGTCAGGGAACTAAGTTACGGAATGAGAAGGTATTAGGCAACCATCCTACCCTTTCGGTCTCTGATGGGCATGTGTTTATCTTCTCCCGAAGAACTCCGTGATGTGTGTGCTTATGTGCATAATATAAATAGAGGATGGAATCACTCAACTCGCGTCATGGATAAAGGCGGAGCGAGGTCATCCTTATGAGTGTTCCCAAAGTAGTAATTAAAAAATAGAATGTAAGTGTTTGTCGATTCACAAGTCGTTATGAAGGAACGATCGCATATATCAGACAAGACACAAGAAAACAAGCATATAAAATGTATATATCATGAATATATGAGAATAAAATAACAAATGTAGGTGGGAGGATTCGAGTCGAGGGATTCACCAAAGACGCCTACGTAGCCTGGGGGCATCAAAGTCCATGTAGTTCAAAAATAATATGAAGTGGGTTTTAACCCATAAATCCAACCCGGGACTTTATTATGTGTGTGTGTGTAGAAAAAGGTGTTTTAGTGAAAAAAAATGTGATGAGGAATCCCCTTTTTGAATTTACAAGTGAGCCATCTTTTTCTTGTTTTTGGGTTTTTTTATGAAAATAAATGATATACGAATGCTAATAATAAATGTTTAGAATTGAGATGTGTGATGTAATGAAATAAGATACTAAAGCGAAAATCAAGTAACTAATGCAAAATTAAGAGAAATTAAAGACAAAGAAGAGGAAATGGACCTCCTTATGATGACTTGATGCAAATATTCCTTGTAGATGCCCTGACCTCAAAGTGAAATAATGGTGGTTTTAAGAGGTGGGTGGGGATTTACTCAAAAGGGTATGGATGTTGGAAGGAATGTCGGACGTGGTCTTTTAGGAAAGAACAACTCTGAATTCGAGGGAATTCTCTTTGACTTGCTGAGAGCAATGTTCAGGTGTTGTTTTTAATGTGAGGTCATGGACTCTATTTATAGGGACAAGGAGGATGCCGATTGGCACAGTCCTTCAACTGCCTATCGGCGTGGAACCCTGGACACATTGCTGATAGGTAGGATCCTGGGGTTACAATTTGGCAGTCTGAGGCAGGTTTTAGAAAAAATGGTCGTAAAAAGCAAATTGTAAGTCAAAACCGTGAATGGGGTGGACCATTGGAATGGGTATTCAGAACCCTTTAAGAATACATTAAGCTAGTCTTGGGTTCAGTATTTGACCGAGGTCAAACGGGGCTCAAAAGTGCCCATTCCTCACTTGACAAGAAGTTCCCTGAGGAAAATAGATCGTTCGTCTAAACTGTAAGTTAGTATTGCGCACGGGATGGACCGTTAGAAATGGTATTAAATACCCTTTGAAGATTCATTCAGCTTCGTTCGGTTCAGAGAGTTGACCTTGATCAAACAGGACCCGAAAGTGCTCGGTGACCCTTCGAAGTAAAATGGGTTGTTCATTTGTACCGTAAGGCTAATTCTCACATGAGGTGGACCGTTGGAAAGGGTATTCATAGCCCTTCTAAGATTTGTTTTGTCTCATTTGAGCTTAAGAGTTTATAAGAGTCCAATGGAACTAGGGAGCTCTCGGTGGCCTCCGGATCAATTTTTGGGGTAAAACGGATCATTCGTCCAATTATAATTATGATTCATGCATGGGATGGACTGTTAGAAAGTAAATTTAGAGCCCTTCGAATATCCATTGAGCTTTTATCCAGACGAGGAAGTTGATTGAGGTCAAAATAGGCTCGGAGTGTCCGGTGGCCTCTAGATCGAGTTTTGATAGTAAAATGAACCGTTCTTCCGAACGATAAGGCCGATTCATGCATGGGGTGGGCCATTGGAAAGCATATTTAGAGACATTCGAAAATTTATTAAACTTTTTCTATAACATGAAAGTTAACCGGAGTCAAAATAGTGCTCGGGAGCTCCCGATGGCCTCTAGATCGATACTCAGAGTATGACCTAGGGTTTGCGATGGATGGGTGAGTGCTAGGGAGCAAAGAAGGTGCTTCGGAGGATCCTAGGATGGGGTGTTTATAAGAAGAAAGAGGAATAAAAGAGGAAAAGATAAGAAGAGAAAAAGAAGGAAGAGGGGAGGAAGAAGGCCTCTGTGGCCCTTTTAAAGAAGAACAATACTGCTCCATCTCCTCTTGCACTACACCAAAACGCAATTTTAGTAGCACATAAATTTATTGATTACTAACACTATTATACTGTTACAATTAATAATAGTAATTTAGTGTTATTAATGAGCTTTATTATGTCAAATAGTAAAGTCAAAATCTATTTTAATATTACTTATCACAAAATAGAGCGGGAGACTTCCCTACCAAAGAAAAGATAAATACTTTTTCTCACAAAATAGCAGTTGCAAAAATGTTTTCTCCGTTCTCCGAAATAGGAGCGGTTTTCGACGAGGCTCTTCTCCTGATTTCTGGCGACATCTCTCCTAGCAATTTCTGCTAGGTACATCTCTTCTAGCGATTTCGGTGATGCCTCTTCTTTTGGTTGTTTCGTTACGGATGTATACATAAAAGAAGATGCCAAACAGATATCAAGCTTTGATAATCGTTTCCCCCTCCTTTATCGTGTCATCCTTAAGTATGCCCTATTGTTTTCTTGGAAGATGATTCACTAACTTTCTGTTTCAACTGGTTGAAAAGAACAAGATTTCATCATTGATTTATTTGTATTTGTTTTTTAATTTCTCATTTTCTTTAATGTGTTTGTTTTGTTCATAATCACACCCCCTATATTTTGTGAAGATGATAAAATTTTGAAAGATGCGAGAGAGCCTCTATCCTAGGCTCTAGAAAGGACTAAAAAGATGGATTAATTTTTTTTAAATAGTAAAAAAAATATTTTAAGTATTTTTTTGTGGGTTATATTGACTTTTTTTTAGAATTCCTGAAATGCTTAAATAACCCACAAAAAATATGAACTTAATTATTCTTTCCCTTTTTTGTTCCTTTTTAGAGTGTGACTCGGGACTTAAACTGGATTTGTGTCATTTGAATTTTGATTCAGATTTAATCTGAATGGATAAAAAATCCTCAAGAATAAAGCAACTTAGGGCTGATGTCAATCAAAAATTCAGCCCACCGTCTGGGAATTTGTTGACTTTTACAATTACAATAGATTATGCACTTTTAAAGTTTAGAATAATGTTGGTTATTGGTATACATAAACGTAGATGAAATTTTTATTTGTCTCTCCTTCTTTTGGTTGTTTCGTTACGGATGTGTACATAATCGGAGATGAAGTTTCGTTACGGATGTATACATAAAATTCATCTCCGGGTTATTTTTTTTGCCTCTTTTCATATTGTTTGTCCATTTATTTCCTCTAATTTTATGATTCATGTTTTTTTTACGCATTAATTCAACATATAAAATCCTGAAATCAAACTGAAATTAAACTAGGGTTTTCTCATTTATTATGTGACTGTTTAATGGGGATTCAAAGACCATTTATGGAAATGTAATCCCAATATCCAATTCTTAACTTGATTTGTGACCTTATGTTAACAATACATATAATCCCAATGTCTAACTCGGAAAATAAACATGTTGCCAAGTTTGATATTCTCAAACTCGTAACTTGAACCACCATTCGTACCATAGTATTATTTTTTAAGCACTTGTTGATTTCAGGTTGAATGCATAGGTTTTAAAACTTTTGTCGTTTGTTTTTTTGTCGGCAAGGGTTTGTATGTGTAACTAGGCATCGAATTGTGTTTTTAGGACAAATAGGGCATTTTAAGAGAGAAAATCTAATGTCCATTGCATTTAAATTTCTAAACTAATGTCATGCTGATACCTCTTATTATGGGTCTATCCAACCCAACCCAACCCAACCCAACCCCACAATCTGAGTGCACTGCTGAAGAAACATATACCTGGACTGAGGCAATTGAATATGCAGTTTCTTATCTATTGATCTTCATGACTTATGAGGACTATCAACGAATCAGATATGAATATTGCACCTCTTAAAGTGTTGTGCAATATTCAAATTTTGGGCAAACAAACTGATGTGTTTGGGTATCTCTTATGTATATTTTGGTGTTTTATCTTGAATTTTATGCTTTTTCATTTCTTCGAGTTATGGAATCACCATCGTAAAATCCAGTCATCACAGGTCTGTTCCTCATAGGTCTGCTCATATCGCTTCTTTTGTTCTGCAGCTGCAGTCAAGGAATAGTGAGTCGTATGTTAAGCATGTATGTTCCTCTTTTTTTTGTACATTCCACCCCACCATTATGTTCAAACATTTCTTCTTATTTACGGTGGTTGATTTATTTATGTTTATGTACATTGTCTCATTTTATTACAGTTCGTACTACCCTTAAGGCTGTTTTTGCTGATTTATTTGCAATGATAGCTATGGAACATCTTATATACGGCTTCTTATCACCTGTGACTTCATTATACTTGAAAAAATTAACTTAAACTTCTCTCGAGGTTATTTAATTGTGCCCATGGCTTTCATTTTCTGCGTCGTTGTCCTGAATGTTGTTTTCAAACTACCCAAACAGAGCAGAGAAGACGTCTATTCTTGCTGATCTGATTTAAAAAATAAATGCTCAGGAAAGGAAGTGGATTATTATGATCATTCTTAAAGGTTTGAAAATTACTATAAAGATTTTAGTCCTTTTGTTCCTTCGAGTGTGTTTAAACTGTGACTTTTTTGTTTTCTCTTCCCTCCTCAGATCAGAAGTTGGGAATCATTGAAAAAAACATCTTCCACGAATTTCATCCAGTTAAATGTAACGTGTGATTTAAATTAGTTTGTGAAAAATTGATTGATCGAAGTCAACGACATAAACGTCAGGTATGCTCAAGTCTTCAATTGAATACATACTCATCTTCTGCAGCCATGTAGCACAACAACATGTATCTGATGTATTTGGAGAGTTCCTTGAAATATGCTTGGTTTGAGCAACAGTGTTTATCACGTCGTATCTGATTTCATGATGTATATATAAGTCTAATATATATATATTCTAATATTATTTCACTCATTCTTCCAGAATGTGAGTAGTTGTTAACAATTCTGAGTGTTCTTGTGACAACCAGATGTGGAGAGAGGTGTGGCTGTACATTTTGACACTTGGGCCCCGTTTGGTTCAGAGTAAATATTTTTCACTTGGTGAAACTTAGTTTTACCTATTGGAAAATTAAAACTGTTATTTGTATAAATTATAAAAATAAGATGAAAAATATAATTATTTGATTTGGACAAAATAGTAAATAAAGTTCAACTCTGACTAGGTGAAAATATTTGTGTATTAGGCTAACTATTCTACATCAAAAAGAATTTTTTTTATATTACTGTCTAATGTTATTTTATTTTAATAATATAGGAAGTGAAGAAGATTGTGCAACCAATCTATAAAGATATGAGAGACTCATAAGGTAGAACGCCTTAAATGCTATTCACGGAGGTGTGCGTGTGCTTTGGAAGGTCAAACCACAGACGTACTACCGTATTCTAATGTTTTACTCAGTTCTTGGTCTTATACCTTTAAGCAACGACCGAAGACCACATGACAAGGCATCGACTTGAGTGGAGCTGGTATTAGTTCAAGTTAAATTTTTAAATGAACTACAACCCACATGTATACTTGATTTTAACTCGTCTTCATAATGATAATTCTTAGATTTCCCAAATTAGCTTATGTATTGAGATGAACAATTCTTAGATTTCTTAAATTTGCCTCGTGTATTGAGATGAATTTTATATTAATGGAATTTGGGCAATTAATTTTTATTGAGGTTGTTGTCTGAATGTGTATTAGTGTTGTTATTGCGAACTATTTGTTTTGTTGTAATATTTATTATACCTTAAACAGGTGGATAGTACTATAAATAAATGATATTTTGCCCATTTTTTTTAAATTAAACTTATTTGTATTGAAATTAAATCGGATCGACAGTTATTTTATTGTCATTATGTTAGCATTTTTTAATATTTTATTCCCTAGTGTGTGTGTGTGTATATATAGATATATATATATATACATATATATATATATATATATATATATATATATATAATGTTATTTTTTTTAATTTTTTTAACGAACCTATACTATTACTAAATGTGTTACAAAAATTGTGTTAGAAATGTGTTACGAAATTATTAACACTTTTGTAACGGTAGAAAAGCGTTAGTAACAGAAAATTTAGTAACACTTTAGTAACAATAAAATAGTGTTAGTAACACATAATTTAGTAACAGTAAATAAGTGTTAGTAATTTGCTTCCCCGCACCTTTTTTCTAACACTTTTTAACTGTTAGTAATTATTTTAGTAACACAACAGTAGTGTTATTAATTGTCTGTTTTGGTGTAGTGTTAGCACTTTCCAGGCCTAATCTATAACCTCTGACCTATTTCTTACCCTAAGCCTACCGTGCAATGTGAATTATTGGGACCCGATCAGTTATCCCTTCGTGCTTCATAAACTCTGGTCATGATGAGAATTATCCTTCTACTTCTATATTTTTGGGTTATTAGATCATAACTTGTCCGATCATCTAACCTTCATCTTCTTGTTATTCTGCAGTTTATGGCAGAGTTTTCTAATCTTTTGGAAATTACGCCGAATAAGTTAGAAAGAATGATGAACTGGCAGAGGCCCTCCAAAAGTCCCGGGAGGCCATAACCAATGCCCAAAAGGCATATGAACTGGAGAAGAAGATCATTATTGAGGCCATGGACAAGATGCAGATCGTGCATGACCTTCTGAAGCTAGAGAAGGAGTAGCTAGTGGTACAAAACATGGGATTGGTAACTGAGGCGAGAAAGATGCTAGCCCTTTAGGATGCCATCTTTGAGAAAGGCTGGTTTAAGGCATATGATGATAAGATAAAAACTAGCCTATGCTCGGAAGGTGAGCTTCAAAAAGGCTTGGTATGCTGCCTTGGTGGAGATTGGGGTTCCCCTGGGGTCTATGTAGTTCGATAGATATGACCCATGTCCTCCTCCTGTTATTGATGAGGATCCTGCCACCAAAGAGATAGTTGGGGCATCATCTAAGGGAAATGAGTGGTCTCCCAGGAAAAGGAGGCAGAACTTAAGGGAAAGGAGGCTGAGCCATAGGAGCAGGTAAAGATATGAAGCCCGTAGTCTAGGTTTTTTTTGTCCTTTGTTTTCTTTTTCAATCTTTGTATTCTTTTGCCTTTCCTTTGAAATGTAATGGCTCTGCCTACTCCCTTTTATATTGATGAAAACTTTATTCCCATATAATTGAATGTGTCATTCTTATATTCTTGATCAGTTATTGTATATTTTTTCTCTGATATCGTAGTCTGTTACCATTGAAATCCCTTCATTCAACAATTTAAACAACGTAGTTGGGCATAGCACAAGTGAGCAAGGCCACTGAGCATTCTTGACTACCTACAAGGTACTGAAAAAGAGAGCTGCATCTTATCAAAATCAGTCCACTTTGGTGGTCAAATTAAAGGACGATCTGAAAGACTTAAAAGATATCAGTGCTTCTCTTTAGAAAGAAAATAACAAGTTGAAGGTTAAGTTGGTTGATTATAGAGATATTGGAGTTGTTGGCGCCTTATTCCAATCTGAAAATGGCAAACTAAAGAAAAATATGGTTAAATCCTAGGAGGAATATAAGAGTAGCTATGTCGAGGTGATGGGATTAAGACGTGGGATAAATAAGCTCAGGTATCTATTTAGGATGGGTCCTCGAGTATCTTGGGCACCTGGCTATGATGAGGGGTGGAAAGATGCTCCAGTGAGGCTGCAGGAAGCCCAAGACATTTCCTACAAGAATGACTATTGAATGCCCTCAAAGTCATCAAGGTACCCCGGGACTATCAGTTTTGGGATATGTACCAAACTAATTGTCCGGCATATAGTCGACCTCCTTTCAATAAGGATGAAAAGTGGGTACCAATAGATGTTATTCCCCTTCCTCTGGTGGAGAGTTACCTCGAAGGCCATGATAGCGATGATGAGTTCAGGATAGACCGTGATGATGGGCGAAGGAATAAGATGGAACAGTTCTTAGCTCGCCGACCATAGACTGTTGTAAGTATTTTTTTTATTTTTTATTTTACTCTCTGTTATGTAATTAATAAACTTTGTAATCGAGCATTTTCCAAATGAATAAGATTGATACCAATTATTTTTGCATTTTTGGGTCCAATTTGCTTATCCATGAGTTATTCCATCTTCCTTACCTTTTAGGTCGTGTTGTCACACTTCCTTAGGCCTAGGAAAGACAATGGCAAAAATGCACATGTTTTATGGGCAATCCACATGTTCAGGATTTTGATTGACCAAGCATAGTTGATTTACTACCTAAGGATCCCACGTAGGGATTTGGTCTTATCGAAGGAAGTCGTGAGGTCACCTATGTTGGGTATGACAAGGACCTATGGACTTTGGTTTTAATTGTAACAAGCAGTACTACCTCTGTAATTAAATTAAAGTCTAATCGTTTGATCTACATTTTTCAAAGATCAAATACCAATGTAAGCTAGTTACTCGGAAAAAATGTGAATTAACAATTGACTAAGTAGTTTAAGAGATCTAAGCAAAAAATGAAGGAAAGGTCCTTTATTTATTCGTAATTGAAATAAAACTACAAGCAACATAAGTTTGAAGTGAAAATTTGCGTAAACTAAGGTTCTGAGGCTATGAAGACTAAACGTAGAACTTCTTGAGGGTTATCGCATTCCATGATCTTAGTATCTCCCTACCCTCTATTGTTTAAAAGTGATAAGATACCTGTAGATATTCTCTGATTAATTTGAAAGGTCCTTCCCAGTTGGGCCCCAATTTGTCATTGAACTGTCGAGGACTTTCCTCATGACATAATATCCTACTTAGAATTTCCTCAGATTGACCCCTTGTTGTACTGCTTTGCCAATTGTTACTGATATGAGTCCAGCTTAATCATGTCTTACTCTCTTCGTTCATCGTTTAGGTCGATTTCAGCTCGAAGGAAATTGTTGTCCAGGCTTTAGTGATATATCTTTGTTTTCATGGTGGGAAGACTAGCTTCAAGTGGCTTGATAGCTTCCATTCCATAGGTAACTTTAGAAAAGGACCACTCTCAAGTTGGGTGTCGTTATCAGTTACGATCGTTCTTGGTACCACAAAGCGTGTTATGATGTTTTCGTAGATGAATCTTATCATGTCGATGTCCCTGATATTGTCCACTGGTTCTTCTTCTACCCACTTGGTAAAGTAGTTTATGTCGATTAGCAAGTACTTATAATTTCCAGGTACGGTAGGTAGTGGTACCAAGATGTCCAACCCCCATTGTGCAATCAACCATGGGCTGACCAAAGGCCTCAGATCGTTGGATGAATAATGAACCAAGGGAGAGAATTTATGGCATTCTCGCATTTTTTAACATAAATAGTTACACCTTTCTGTATGTACGGCCACCAGTAGCCCTCTTTAGTTGCTCAAAATATTAGGGATCTTCCTCTTGAATGACTTCCATATATTTCATCATGAAATTCGTAGATAACTTGCTCAACGTCCTTTGGGTTCATGCACTACAAGAAGAGGCCTGTGAGGGATCGTTTGTAAAGATTGCCCCCAAGATCTAAGTAAAAATGTGTCACCTTGACTCTGATTTGATGAGCTAATTTCTTATCGGTAGGAAGTGTCTCATTTTGTAACTATGCAATGATATTGTCCATCTAAGTAGGGCCTGTATGTTCTCGAGATTTATCATCTTGTAAATACTGGGTTTGGCAAGGAACTCCACTTCGATAGTTCTCCTGAGATACGATTCTACTGCTGAGGTTAGAGAAACTAAGGCATTTGCATGATTGTTATGCCCCCAGGGAACTGTTGAATATGGACTTCCTCTAATTTCATAACTAACTCACGTACAACTGCGAGATAGGCTTCCATCATGTCATCTTTGGTGTTGAAATACCCACTGACATGGTTGGACGCCAATTTGGAGTAGCAGTAAATATTAATTCTCCGTGCCCCCAGCAACTGTGAGTTGCAAAGTCCAACTATTAGCACCTCATATTTAGCCTCATTATTAGAGGCTTCAAACCCTAGTATGATCCCTTGCTCAATCACGGTGTCCTATGGAGTAATAAGGATGATTCCCACTTCTGCCCCTTTTGAATTGGAGGCACCGTTGATGTAAAACGTCCAGATTTCACCTTGGGTTTATTCGTGAAACTCTATGATCGGCCAATTGTTAATCGGTGGGGCCTTCTCTAGTGAATTCTTCGATGAAGTCAGCCAAAACCTTCCCTTTGATTGTTAGCGTCAGTTGGAAGTGAATATCGACTTTCCCAAGTGTAACAACCCGCGTAATTTTTGGGGTATTATCAAAATAAAGAGGAAAAATAAATTTTGAGATAAAATTATTTTCACTGCTCAAATATGTTAGTTATGATTTTAGAAGAATAAAACTTCAAGCGGAATTGAAATCGGAGTTAAAACGGATTTTATATGAATTTTTTTATATTTTTCCTTATGGCATTTTTAAGGGAAACTGTCACATTTAAGGCATGATCGTTCAATCGGTGATTTTCATAGATCGATCGATGGTCCCAAAAAACGTGAACAACAAGTATTTTTGAGGACTTGTGGTTTGATTCACACTCTTATATTTTACCTTATAAAAAAGGATCGTGGGCAAGTATATTGGAACAACCTTGTGGCACAAAAATACCTAGAAAATATATTTTCCATGCCCTTTAATTTATGCATTCAACCTTTGGTTTTTGGAGGTGTTCTTAGGGCTGTTTTGAGGTTGTTCTTGGAGGTGTTTTTGATGATTCTTGGAGAAGATTTTTTATGGCTTATTCTGTGAGTTCTGGGCAGATTGTTGTTGGTTCTTGTTGGTGGTTTAAGGTATGGGGTTTTACACACTATGCTCCCTAATCTCGCGAGTGTTATTCCCATTATTTTCTTGTGATTATTAACTCATATTTGAATTGCTAAATTCAATTGGAAATCTGGAAATTATTTGTTGGAATCCAATTTTGATTCATGTGGTATTATATTTGGTGTTGAGCATATTGTCATGAGATTTTAATATGGCACTGAGGTTGGGCACCCGCCAATATTCCTTTTTCCGAAATATGCTAAAAAATGCATAGGCGCGGTACGGTGGTGAGGCTTGGTGACCCGGTTAATGTGTTATTGAGAAATTATATTGATATAATTGCTTATGAGATTCGCATTTGATTTGAATATTCGTACTCGTATTGCTACGTTTTATTCACCGCTAATATTTGTTGAGCATCTTCCTGTCGTATTATGTACTTCCCCATATCTTCTTTTAGTGGCAGGTTAGCGCGGATTTTGGGCGCTTGGGATTTTTTGAGATGGATTTTAGCGTGAATTATTTTTGGGAAGTTTATTTGAGAATACAAGATGAGAAGATTTGTATTTATTTTTGATGTCTAGAGCATTAGAGATTTTTTTATTTTCGAGTTAGTTGTTGTATGTAATTCGAGAAACTTGGTTGTATTTGTATTTGAAGAGATTGAGATAAGTGGTTTCTCTTTTGTTGTTGTGGGAATTAGATGCTCTATACCTTGTTATATTGTGGAATTGGTTAGTTTTATCGATGAGTAGCGCTCCATTCGCTCTCCCCGGGCGGGCGGGGTGTTACACCAAGCTCGATCGACCACTTATAAATTTGTCCAGAGAGGTTAAACTTGTGAAGAATAACTTTAAGGGGGTAGGAGGTTATTACAGTGATTGAGTAGGCTTCAAAATAATGCTTCACCTTTCATAAAGCGATCACCAAATCATAAGTTAATTTCTCTAGAGGCAGGTAGCACTACTAAGCATTTAAGAGCGTCTTGATGGTGTAGTAAATGAGAAACTGCTTAGCTTCCCTTTTATAGATCAATGCTGAACTGACCGCATGGCTTGATACTACAAGATAGAGGTAAAGGGTATCCCCCTGAACGTGGATCACCACCAATGGAGGTTTGCCGAGGTAAGACTTAATCTCTTCTAGGGCCCTAGAGAGCTCGTCGTTCCAAGTTAGGCCCTTCTCATTTTAACCCAGAGTCCAACCATCGAAGACAGTAAGTGTAGTCTAGCAGCTCACTAGAATGCTCGTAACTCTGTTGATAGTTTCTATTTGATATGGGTTAGCCTTAATCCCCCTTTTGTTAACTAAATAACCCATAAATTTTCCTGACTAGACTCCAAATGAACATTTACTCACATTAATTTTCATAAGGTAGTGCCTTAGGATTTTAAAGGTATTGGTCAAGTCTTGGAGATGGTAGCTCTTGCTCTTTCTTTTGACGAGCGTGCCATCGATATACACCTCAATGATCTCCCCTATTTGGTGTCAGAACATCTTTATAACTAACGTCTGATATGTAGCTCCGGTATTCTTGAGGTCGAACAGTAGGACCCTGTAGCATTATAGACCAACTAGTGTGATAAATGAAGTTTTGTCCTAGTCAGGACCAAACAAATGGATCTTATGGTATCCGGATTAAGGATCCAAGATGCTCCTGAGCTACTGTAGCATCGAACAACTAGTATATTTTTGGTAAAGGTAAACTGTCTTTGGGACAGTCCCCGTTGAGGTCGGTGAAGTTTATACAGACCCTCCAACCCCTATTTCTCTTACGGTCTATGACCGAATTTGAAAAACACTTCAGGAATTAAACTTCTCTAATGGAACCTGCCTCCAGAAGTTTCCCTACTTCCTTATCGACTACCTTAGCCTTCTCTGGAGCTGTTCGATGAGTTTTTTGGGCGATCTTGTTGAATTTGGGATCCACATGGAGCCAATGACAAGCGAAGGTGGGATCAATTCCCAACATGTCGTATGTTTCCCACGTGAACAAATCCAAACTTTTCATTGGGAAGGCAATCAACTCCTTACTTTTAATATCGATCATACTCGTCCCAATCAACAACTCTATCCGGTTTGGTCTGATAAAAAATTACCTCCTCCAGGTCTTTAACGACCCTAATAGTGCGGTGGAGCCCAATTTCGTCCACCCTTGTTCGGTCATATCGTAGTTGCTATTTTGGTAGAGTAGTCCCATCATAGTCTGGCTCTGAGATAACTTCTTTATTTTTCTTCCTTTCCTATTTTGGCCTAATTGTGGCGATATAGCACTCGCGAGCAACTACTTGATCACCTATGATCTCCATCATTCCTCTATCAGTGATGCACTTGAGTTTCTGGTGGTAGGTAGAAGGAACTGCTTTCATAGCATGAAGCCACCCTATATCCAGAATGGTGTAATGGGGTGAATAAATGTCGACCATAAAGAATTTGATAAGTTTTGAAATGTTCCCTACCCTTTCGGATAGGTCCACGTTCCCTAGTGGCATAATCATCTTTCCTGCAAAGCCGACCAAAGGAACAGTTGCCTCCTTGAAGTCGGACATCTTCAACTTGAATTTGTGAAAGAGCTTCGGTTATATTACTTCAAAATATATCCCTTGATCTACTTACAATTTGTCCATGTCCCAGTTAGCGATTCTGAGAGTATTTACAAATGCATTATGATATGGGATTCGTACTCCATCCAAGTCATCCTCCGTAAAGATGATGTTCTTATTATAATCGACGTCCTCTAGTCACCAGTGCTTTCCAACCTGGCTTTTCTAGGGTTTGATTTGAATACCTTCCAACATAGTTGTTACTTTCTTCAACTCCATTCGAGCAGTATTACCTTGGATATGCTTGAGGTCGGACGCACCATGTATAATGGTGAACTCGTGTCTTATATCCTCATTTAGAACATTATCAGGTTTCTAGTCGCCATTGACCACGACCTGATCAGTCTTCTTCTTAATGAACTCGTTTAAGTGCCTAATTTGGGATAACTCTTTCCAGTGGGCTTTGAGAGCCTTACGGTTTTCTTTCTTGTGGCCTTCTTTTTTATGGAACGCACATTGCAGTATGTTGTTCCTCTTAGTCGGATATTCTCCTATGTTCTTTAGCGACTTGACGAACTAATCTTTTATTTTTTCCAGAATCTTATAAATCGGCTCCTTAAAAACTGTGTTGACTGCCTTAGAGAAATATGTCCTGTACCTATTCTTGGCTCCATTATGTTTTTCCCCTTCTTAGGATTACCCTCTTTACCGTCCCTTGTTTGACTTGGTGCGACCAACCTCAAATTGACTGGCATGGACCATGTCCTCCATCTTGGCATACTTCTCAATAGTATCATCTTCCTTTTTGGTAAATGATTGATACAATATGGATGTAAGGGATAACCCTATATCGAAGGATGCCATGACGACCTGCTCCGAGCATCTCTCCACCTTATTGAAGACTTCCCAATAACATTTAGCGTACTCGTGTAGAGATTCAAATGCTTTTTCCCTCATCGTGAGCAGTGAATCCACCGTCTTAGGATAAAATATGCTTGTGATGAATCGAGCAATAAAGTATTCATTAAGCGCCTTAAAGTTCTTGATAGACCTATGAGGCAGTTTTTCAAACCATTTATGGGCAGTGTCGCCCAGGCTGGAAGGGAAGATATGACACACGAGTGAATCGTTATGACTCCAAAGAGTCATGGCCTGTCGTTATTGATAGGCCTATAAGGAAGTCTTACCTTCATAAATTTTAAACCAGGGGTTGCAAAATTCTTCGGTTACTCCTTTTCTTCAATGGTCCTCGAGAAAGGAGACTTCATCTGGGTGACGAGAGATCTCCTTTCCAGTTCCTTGGTAGACCTTGCCCTATGGTTAGCAGGGTGTTGATCCATTTTTTTCTAATCAATCTTTGTATGTCATTTTTATGGCGCTCATTGTCCTTGTGGAACTTGGTTTGATGACTTCCATGCTCTGATCACTTTGGGTCATGCTTGGCACTCCTTCCTCGGCTGTGAGTTATAGTCTCCTGAGGGTTAGGAGTCCGAGCATGACATTTACGATCATGGAGGAGATTTCTTTCCATCTCTTCCAATCGCCATTGGAGGCGAGTATTCTCTTCCAACTGGCGGCGAGCTGCCTCCTCCTGCTGTTGGAGCCTTGATTTATAAGCGTCGGCCAGCCTTGAAATCTGGATGGACTTAGGCTAGCCATGGATTTCCTCGGATGGCTGTCACTCTGAACGAAACCTTGGATTCTCCTGACATACTTCAGATCTGACTCTTAGTGGAGCTAAATCAACTCGCATGTCTCCAAGTTTGGGCGCACTGTTTGGTTGACGAGACATCGTAGTTCCTTGCTATAATTGCTTTCGTGGAGAAGGAAATCGTTACCACAAACAGTGCCAATTGTGTGTGAAAAATATTCACAATTAAAATGGATCCAAAAAGCAATGTAAAGAACAAAATAAAAATTCCAATTGCACAGCACAAAATGTATGTGGTTCGAAAAATTGCTTACGTCCACGGAGATGTTACGATTTTTTTTATTAAGTTCTCTCAGGTTTTGAAATTACATCCTTTTGACTCTATGGTAAAGGTTACATTTATAGTGTTGAGAAGTTTAATTATATAAGGAACTCCCCAGGTTACCATTAGCTTGTGTGGTGTCCCTGAATATCTCCTCCGAGATTATTAGTAACTGTTTGAGCTTATCAAGGTTCACATGATAAATGTTTAGTATTTATCCACATGAGAAATGTGATAGCTTGTTTAATGAAGAAGTTGGGCCGAGCGAGCCTTATTCCCAGCTGGGCCTAGTCAACCAACTTGCAAATGGGCCTACTTAATTACTTAGGTCCCCACAATGACTATAATAATGTTTTTTGGTAATTTTGTAGTTTTTTTTCTAATTTGTTTTGATCCTTGAGTATGCTTTTTTTTGTTCTATTTTTAATTAAAATTTGATACTAATGAATGTTTGTTTTTATGAAGCATATTTCAACTAGTTTAGTTGCACAACTTTTTCATTTTATCACTATCCATATACACAACATCAACCCAAACACTTTCAGTCCCTCGTTTGGTCAGAGAAGAAACACTCTTCGTTATCTTTTACCACCAATTGAAGTATCCACATGGTCAAACGTATAAAACCTTAGTTCGATCAAAATTTTCATTTTTTCCCAATCTTTATCTCTCTAACCTTATGCTATCATGTAAATCAAAACCAAAATACAACAAGGTTTTAACCCATAATTAACACAAGTGTGTGCTTGCGAAAGGTTTTTAATGGATAACAACTATTTTCTAACACGGAGCATGCATGTGTCGAAAGGTTATTTTCAGGGAAAATATTGGGTAAATTAGGTGTGAGTAAATGGGTGATTTCGATAAAAGAAGTATTATTTAGAAACAAATGGTATTTTATTTAAGTATTTAACCTAGTGCGTTAAATCTGGAAATTAGGTAATTTAAGCAAAAAGGGTGTTTTGATAGGATTAATATGAATTAATCAAAACAAGTAATGTTTTTGGAATAAAAACGGTCTCATACATTATATATATATATATATATATACACACACACATATATGAGGTAATTGCATGTGCACGTAGGCATAATGTGTTAGAATCTTTTTCTGTCGTTCAATTCTATGTTGCATTTTTGTATTTCCCACTGGGCATTCATTACATTCCCTCTTTTTTGTTATGGCAGTATGTGTGCGGTTCCGTATTTTGAGAGCGTTACATAAGTACGTATTCTTATTATATTACGTTAGTAGCTCTGAATGCTTGGACTCTGGGGATACTTCCCACGGGTCCCACACCTAGCTTGATATGAATTGGAATCACATGCTAAACAAGTGAAATGTTAATTAAATAAAATTGGACTAACAATATTGTTTAGGTTAACTACTTCACACCTAACATCCGGGACAGACCAGGTTTATCCATGGGTAACCAATAAATCCGGGTCGAGGCGTTACAGGAGTAGCAGGCTATTTATATTAGTGGGAAGAAGAAAAAGCAGAATGCCTTTATATATCAGGTATTTACATCTTTTACATTATGGATAACAACTGAGCATGATCCAGCATGTCCTCACATGCATGTTCATGGGTATCTAAAGATATTCTCACATATGCATGTTTTGTTTTGTTGATAGTTCGCATTCCTAAAGATGGTAAGCTATTTTACCGATTAATGGGAGATAATAAGCTAACCACAATAATATCATGTGATAAGGCCCACTAAATGATGATAGGTGTCACATTCTCATTGGTCCACGTACTACTCTTATTTTAGGTTACAACAAAAGCCCTCAATACTTTATTCTTGATTGGAGTGAGAAATGACTGATAGAGCGAGAGGATGGAGTATTATCCATCAAAAGTTGGTCAAATACATTAATGTTTTGGTCGTCCACTTCCTATGGTAGTTTTACCATGTTAAGGCGTCTGGTCAGCAACCGATATCTAGGAGTTTAAATCTTTTTAGATTCTTTAAAGCAGTGGCATTTTGTAAATAATGGCAAAAATAGTGAACTGTCTAGGGGTACGCTGGTAATTTTGTTCTTTGGGAACCGTCACGTCGTAAAAAGATAAAGCGGTGGGTATGTTTAATCATACCATTTTATACAACTCGAGATATGTCACTGAGTTTTATAAAATGTCAATTCCCTCCTTTGTTCACTTCTCCCCGAATTTCAAATCTTTTTCCTCTCTTTCAAACTTTTCATTCGCCATTTGTGATGGTTGTTCCTCCTTGCTATCTTGTTCACTGTAAGAACCTCTACCTCTTTGTATTTCTTTCTTCTTTCCTATAAATGTGGCACACACTGTAGATGATAATTCATTGGAGTTCCTTAAGACCACCCATAGAATCCATTCCTGGGTAAAAACAGAGTTGTTTACTGGTCCTTATGATCTTTGTTCATTAAAAGGGGGTCACTGGATCCCTATGAAATTTATTACTGAGTGCGGGGTCTCCTTTCCCCTAATCATTTATTTTTAGATTTTTGTCAATATTTTTATGTGGTCCCTATTCAAGGCCCCAAACACTTGGAGAGTTATTAATGGAGTAAACCACATTGATCAGCGATATATGATAAATATAGGACTAAAATACTTGATGTACTACAGTTGGGGAACCGCAAATGAAAATATTTATTACTTGATGACGAGATTCTCAAACAGAGCCATTTGTTGTGAATATGTTTGTTTCCAATAAGGAATATTATCATAACGGTTTTGATAGTGAATGACTAGCCATTTTCCCATCTTACCGAGGGGGAAGAGTACACTGAACCTTGTTGTCCTCGGGATGGGAAAGGCATAGGTCGACACTTACATGAAAAACTTATATATTTCCTTTTTTGGATATGTATTGGATTTTATAACTGATTATATAACTTATCATTTTGTTCTATAGAGAAAAGGAAGAGGAAATTCCTCATATGGGTGAAATCTACTTTGCTGACCTTAAGATGTGTGGTTTATTCAATAAAGGATTGGTGAAGATCATTCTTATTCAGCTTTAGTTTTCCTCGATTACCATAGTTCTATCATATCTTTTGTTACTCGCCCTACAAAAGACGTTCCAACAGGTCCCATCAGTTTAGAAGACCTTGCTTCATCATCTACTGGTGCTAATTTCGAATCCTCCTCACAAGTAGAGGGGATTTTTTCATCGATAAGCTTTTCTTCGCCTTTGAGTATTTTGACATATCCCCCTGCTAGTGCTTTTGCCGAATCCCCCTGCTGAGGATCCCTCTCAACCTGCTTGTTCCCCGAGGATTGGGACGAAGAAGATGTTCCCCCTCCGCTCCTAGTTCCTTCCTGTCTCACAGCTTGCCCCGCAACTACAACCTTCTTCTTGTTTTGAACAAACAATCTATGCTCTTGACAGTGAAGTAAAGCAGCATTCATCACATCACCAAAGGTCACCAGAGATGGATTTCCAAGCAAATGTTGTTTTATTCGCCAGTGCAAACCTCCCACAAACTTGGAGATCCTCTTCGCCTCTGGAGTTACTTCATTCGGTATAAAGCTTGCTAACCGGGTAAACTCCTCCTCATACTCGGCAACTGATCTCTCCCCTTGTACTAAATCTTGAAGCTTCCTCTGCATTTCCCTCTGAACTGCGGGAGGGAAATACTTTCCATCAAACAAAGCCCAAAAATTTGTGATGGACATAGTATCCCTTTGTTCGGGTGTCGTCATTGACTCCCACCAGTGTAAGGCCGGTCCGACTAGCTTGAAGGTAACGATAATTTTCTTTTTCTCCTCACCACATTCCACCATCCTAAGATGGCGCTGCAAATCTCTCTTCCACTGGTTCGCCTTTATAACATCCGAACCTCCCTCAAATTCCGGGGGATGTCCCTTAAGGAAAGACTCTCTCACCCGTTCCCACTGAGAAGGTCCCGTAGGAACTAGTGCTTCTTGTCCCCTTGCTTGAACTTGTGGCATTTGTTGGGCCACTGCAGTCATCGCGGCGTTGACAGCTTGGGCCACAATATATGCCACGTCAGCGGCACTGATATTCCCCTGCTGTGGTGGAGGACCAAACTCATCCTCAATAACCCTATTACGTCTAGCGGGACGTCCTTTCTTTGGCGGCATCTGAGATAAAGACGATATAGAGTTAAAACATAATACAAAACAATCTATTTAGCAGAAGATCGCATACATAAGCAACAAAACAATCCTAACATTAAGTTCTATATCAAAGAACGCTACGGTAGAATGTGACAAGTCCGCATAGATCCTAAAGACTATAGAACCCGATGCTCTGATACCATCTGTGACAACCCGCTATCCGAAATAAAGGGTGGCCAGCCTTATACCTCGATAAAATAGGAAATCATGGATAAATATCATTCTCAGCATCACAGCAATACACAAAGTATAAGGAATAACCACACTATATTCCAGAAAACGGGTCATCAAAATTTTTGGTTGAAATAATAAGAAAGCATTTTCAACAACCCATGATAGAAATAGAGGGTGGAAACCCCCACAAGCGCAAAAGAAACTAAAAGGATACAAAAGGACCGAAAGGAACGTCAGTCAAAATAACCATACAACATACAATAAGTTCCACGTGTTACATAATAGATCCATTATACAATTTCAACGGTTTGGGCCACATGCCCGAATAAACTGATCATAACTAGAAAGCATAAATGGAGGCGTCTACACAAAACATCCCGTGAGACCCGCACGATGTCACGGCTCCTCAAAACATATGGAAGGAAAGATCATTTCTGGCGACCGTGCGGCGGAACACCTGAACGGATTATATATATATATGTATATACACAACAAGAAGTGAAAACTGGTCATGGCCGGATATATGTGATCAATAGTTAAATGACAGGTATGACAATGATGCTCAAGTAAGCATGAATGATAATCTAGCATGGTAGCATCAAGTAAGGGACTAAACTGATAAATAGCTATATGAAATGAATTTCACTTATACAAGAATTTAAAGTACTTATGAGCATTTTTCATCTTTCATCATATTTCAATTTCAATCTTCTTTGACATTCCTTATCAGGAATACAATTATTATCATGTGCCCTTAATGGCACTAATCTCAATAACATGCTCTTTGTGGCATAAATTTGCTCTGTGTGGCATTTAAAGTTCCATCGAGTCCAACTCGATAATTAGAATAGTCATAAATATACATATAACGATTCTAAGACCGCCCGTCCGGGTTTCCCCACTGTGCGCGTCCCTAAATAACCATCATCTTCCAGGGCCTAGCATAAGACAACCTGGGATCCTATCGAAATCGTCGGGAAGCGGCCATATGCGTGCGGGGTAGTCAAGACCACACCCAGAATCTCCTACCCATCGTAGAAAAATAAAACAAGCGCTCATATGGCCTAGGACTATATCCACCCTGCATTCATTAGCCAGGGGGCTTCACCTATCACACGGACTTCCCTTAAGATGGTATTTAGAGAGGTGTGTAACATCCGTTTTATTAATTTCCATTTCATGATTTAGTAAATTATTATTTACCTTATCATCTTCACGTTTTAACAAAGGTATAAGCCTAACCGGGACTATATGTATTTCGTACCGTCATAACATCCTCGATAAGGGATTCAGACTCCAAAGTTATTCCCAAAACCTCCTTTAGACTTTAATATAAACCCTCAAGTCAAATCTAACTCAAGTTAATTCCTAAAGTCTCCAAAGTGACCTTAATATGTTCTGGACCCTTATAAGACTATAAGACAAAAGAAATGCCTAAACATTTCTTTAAACTCCCCCTTGAAAGAACCCTAGATGAACCCTTTCGAATCTAGGGTGTCGACCCAACTCAACTAGGACTCTATCACCCTATGTTTACTTCATTTACGAAGGTCCCTAATCATTAATCTTAAAGAAAAGGGTTAAAAATGAAAAAGAAAAAGTTGGAAAATTTCAGGGCTACCGAATCGATTCGCCCCCTTGGCCGAATCGATTCGGCCAGGAAATATGAGTTTCTGCAAAGTTTTCGAATCGATTCGGATGGAAACCGAATCAATTCGGTTAGAAAACTTGGGTTTCTGCATAACTGCCGAATCGATTCGGACCAATTCCGAATCGATTCGGTTCACAAGACCTGAGCACTGGACCTAACCGAATCGATTCGCCCAGGGGGCCGAATCGATTCGGGCCTGCGATTTTGCCAAGATTTGGCTATGGAGTCTTGGACTTCATTTTCTACCCCAACTCAATTTTCTCCCCACCAAACTTATATACCAACACCAAGATACCATCAATGATATTATTGACCATCTTAAACCTCATGAATCATCCCAATCATCTTTGAATGAATCAAAACCCACAAAAACATAAGAAAAACCCTAAACTAAATAAATCAAGATCAATACATCATTATCATCACAAATCATCTATCTTAAGTCATAAATAGCAAGTAGAAACTTGCCTTGATTCAGCAATTTGCAGGTCTCTTGGTTGAAGGAGCAAGAATCTCTCAAAATCTCCAAAGCTCTTCTCTTTCTCTCCACTCTTCTCTTTCTCTCTTTGGTTTAGGAAGGAAATTAGGGAAATAGGAAGACTTAGAAAGCTTAAGTCATGACCTAAGACAAATATCCCACTTAATTAACTAATAGTGCGATAAAATAATACGCAACTGCATAATTTAGGTACAATCAGTCAAAAATGCCCAAAACTTCAAAATACAATATGGTACATTATTTGACTATTTCGCACGTTCCGGAATCAACTGCAACCTCCAAATTATCATTTGGAAAATTTAAAATTCAATTTAGGTTCCGGTCTCATTATTAAGCCAAATATCATTTTGAGTTCAGATGATATTAATAAGCATGATATAGCAATATTTACCCATAGGTATGATATGTATGCAAACTCATAATAAATATCAACTTTTCTACATTGAATTATCATCCAAATCATAACCCAACACTTGACTCTAATTACTATACTAAGTAATTACTATAAAATACGGTCTCATAAGCGAGGGTTATTACATACTCCCCCCCTTATGAGGGAATTTTGTCCCCAAAATTCAGGCGTACCTCATAAGAAAAGATGTGGATATTTCTCCCGCATCTCGTCCTCACGTTCCCAAGTTGATTCATTTGCATGATGATGACTCCAATGAACTCTCACTAGGGGCACCACACGAGATCTTAACTTTCGCTCCCCAAACTCAAGGATAACAACCGGTTGTTCTTCATAAGAAACATCGGGCTGCAAATCGATATCTTCGAAAGGAATGTGCCAAAGGGCACCTTCACACCTTCTGTACTTCTTCAAAGAGGAGGCGTGAAATACATCATGGATTTGTTGTAAAGGTTCCGGCAAGGCAAGTTGGTATGCCACGGGACCAACCTTTGCAATCACTGGGAAAGGTCCAACAAAGTGCAGTGCAATCTTTCCTTTCTTCCCAAAACGTTTAATGCCCTTCATCGGGGACACTCGCACCAACACTTGGTCTCCAACCTCCAACTCCATATGTCTCCTACCCGCATCGACATAACTCTTTTGACGATCTTGGGCTATCCGCATGCGATTTCGAATAAGCTCAATCTTCGAAGAAGTGTCTTGGATCATTTCAGGTCCAAGGAACTTGTTATCACCCACTTCCAACCAACAAGCGGGCGACCTACAAGGTCTGCTATACAGAGCTTCATAGGGTGCCATTCCGATAGTAAACTGGTATGAGTTATTATAAGCAAACTCAACCAATGGAAGGTATTGTTCCCAACTGCCCTTAAAATCGAGTATGCACATACGAAGCATATCCTCCAACATCTGGTTTACCCTTTCGGTCTGACCGTCTGTTTGAGGATGATAGGAAGAGCTTAACTTCAACTCGGTCCCCATTGCTCCTTGGAAACGTTGCCAAAAGTGGGACACAAATATCTTATCTCGGTCGGAGACGATATTTAAAGGTACCCCGTGAAGTCTGACGATCTCCTCGATGAATAATTGGGCATAACGAGCAGTATCATAATCGGTACGCACAGGCAAGAAGTGTGCCGACTTAGTCAAACGGTCGATAATTACCCAAATTGAGTCATGACCCTTCTGCGATCTAGGTAGGCCCGTAATAAAGTCCATCAAAATGCTCTCCCATTTCCATACGGGAATCTCGAGCGGTTGTAACAAACCTGTCGGTCGCTGGTGGTCGATCTTAACCAACTGACAAGTAGTGCATTGAGATACAAACTCTGAGATATCCCTCTTCATACCCGCCCACCAATACAAACGACGCATATCTTGGTACATCTTGTCCCCGCCTGGATGTACCGCAAACCTTGACCCGTGGGATTCTGCCATCACCGTTCGTCTCAAATCCCCATCGTCGGGAACCACAAGTCTTCCATGGAAGCGTAGTCCGCCCTCGGAACCAATTGAGTACAACTTCGCTCCCTCGGACAATAGCTGGCGTGTATGGTCTTGACAAACTTTATCTCCTTTCTGGGCTTCCACAATCTTTGCTATAATCGTGGGAGTAACCGTCATCACGGAAATGAATGCTCTTACCCCTGCATCCTCTAGGCTGAGCTCTCTCCACTTAGCTTTCCATACCTCAGCTAAGTCTCCCTCGGGCCTTCTACTCAAGGCATCTGCCACTACATTCGCCTTTCCGGGGTGATAATGAATATCAAATTGGTAGTCTTTCACAAATTCCAACCAACGACGCTGGCGCATGTTCAAATCCTTTTGGGAAAATAAGTATTGCAGCGATTTGTGGTCGGTGAAAAGACTAAACTTTCCCCCCAAGAGATAATGCCTCCATATCTTCAAGGCAAATACAACGGCGGCAAATTCCAAGTCATGCACCGGATAGTTCCTCTCAGGAGGTTTCAACTTACGAGAAGCGTACGCAATGGGTTGTCTCTCTTGTTGAAGAACACCTCCTAATCCCTAAAGTGATGCATCGGTGAAGACGAGATATTCCAATCCCGGCTTTGGCAATGCCAGGACTGGAGCCGAAGTTAGTCTATCCTTGAGCTCATCAAAAGCCGATTGACATGAACTGTCCCATACAAATCTTACTCCTTTTCGGGATAAATTCGTCAATGGGCTAGCAACCTTGGAAAAGCCCTTAATGAACCGACGGTAATAACCCGCCAAGCCCAGAAAACTACGAACTTCAGTAGGTGTAGTGGGCTGACCCCACTCTTTTACCGCGATCACTTTACCCGGATCCACAGACACGCCTTGGGATGACACCACATGCCCCAGAAATTGAACTTCCTTCAACCAGAAGCCACATTTCTCAAACTTTTCATACAATTGATGATCCCTCAATCTCTGCAGGACCAACCGCAAGTGAGCAGCGTGATCCGACTCTGTCTGAGAATAGACTAGGATGTCATCGATAAAGACAATGACAAACTGGTCAAGGAAATCCCGAAACGCCCTGTTCATAAGGTCCATAAACACTGCAGGGGCGTTGGTTAGCCCAAAGGGCATAACCAAGAATTCATAAGTTCCATAACGGGTCAAAAATGCCGTTTTAGATACATCTTGCTCTCGTATCCTCAATTGGTGATACCCCGTCCTTAAGTCGATCTTGGAGAAGTAGGAAGCTCCCCTAAGTTGATCAAACAAGTCGTCGATGCGAGGTAAAGGGTATTTATTCTGGATGGTGACTTTATTCAACTCTCTATAGTCCACGCATAACCGGAGAGAACCGTCTCTCTTCTTCACAAACAATACCGGAGCGCCCCACGGAGAGGTACTACGCCTAATAAAGCCCTGCTCCAGTAGCTTCTGAATCTGATCTCTCAGCTCCCTCATCTCCACAGGAGCCATTCGATAAGGAGCTTTGGCGATCGGTCGAGTTCCCGGCATTAGATCAATCACAAACTCTATTTCCCGACTTGGAGGTAGTCCCGGTATCTCCCGAAAAATATCTTCAAAATCTCTAACGATTGGAAGAGAATTTAGGGGAACCATGACATCTCTAGATGCATCTTCCGCAATAAAATATAGATAAGCACTCGTGCTCCCTTCCATGCAATGCATAACTACCAGGAACATTTCTTGTCCCGGAACCGCAAAAACTAAGCTCTTCCCGTAACAATTTACTATAGCACGATACTTCACTAGCCAATCCATACCCAAAATAACATCGTACCAGACCATATCAAGGACGAGCAAGTCAGCCTCAAAACATAAATCACCAAGGTTAATTCCTACGTTTTTACATACGAAGAAAATCAATGAGCCATCGCCCATAGAGGATTCAACGCTAGTGAAGGTACTTTCAGCAGATTTTATCAAACCTGAAGTCTGGGCAAAACTTCTAGAAATAAAGGAGTGTGTAGCACCCGTATCAAATAGTATCCGACCCATGTGCCCATGAATGAGAAACTTACCCTCGATCGCTGGTGGTGCCGGAGGAGCTGGAGGAAGCAGAGCTTCCTGAATATGGTAAACCCGACCGTACTGCAATTGTCCCTGTTGAGGAGGAGCAACCGGATTAGACGCTTGGGGCGGAAACTGTACATACGGCTGATGTGGGGCCCTAGGAAGATGCCCTCCAACCAACTGAGGACACGCCCTTTTGTAGTGGCCCAGCTCCCCACACTGGAAACATTTATTTGCCGTATTATCCTGATTCCTACCTTGGTTATTTCGGAATTTCCCCGCACCTCGGCCCTGTTGGCCTCTACCTCCATTTCCACCTCTACCACCCTGTGGCTGCTGACCACCTTGACCCTGCCTGTTATTATTATTACCACCAGCATTAAACCCACCGAAACGTTGACGATTTTCCGAATCCCCCTGCTGAGGATCCCTCTCAACCTGCTTGTTCCCCGAGGATTGGGACGAAGAAGATGTTCCCCCTCCGCTCCTAGTTCCTTCCTGTCTCACAGCTTGCCCCGCAACTACAACCTTCTTCTTGTTTTTAACAAACAATCTATGCTCTTGACAGTGAAGTAAAGCAGCATTCATCACATCACCAAAGGTCACCAGAGATGGATTTCCAAGCAAATGTTGTTTTATTCGCCAGTGCAAACCTCCCACAAACTTGGAGATCCTCTTCGCCTCTGGAGTTACTTCATTCGGTATAAAGCTTGCTAACCGGGTAAACTCCTCCTCATACTCGGCAACCGATCTCTCCCCTTGTACTAAATCTTGAAGCTTCCTCTGCATTTCCCTCTGAACTGCGGGAGGGAAATACTTTCCATCAAACAAAGCCCAAAAATTTGTGATGGACATAGTATCCCTTTGTTCGGGTGTCGTCATTGACTCCCACCAGTGTAAGGCCGGTCCGACTAGCTTGAAGGTAACGATAATTTGCTTTTTCTCCTCACCACATTCCACCATCCTAAGATGGCGCTGCAAATCTCTCTTCCACTGGTTCGCCTTTATAACATCCGAACCTCCCTCAAATTCCGGGGGATGTCCCTTAAGGAAAGACTCTCTCACCCGTTCCCACTGAGAAGGTCCCGTAGGAACTAGTGCTTCTTGTCCCCTTGCTTGAACTTGTGGCATTTGTTGGGCCACTGCAGTCATCGCGGCGTTGACAGCTTGGGCCACAATATATGCCACGTCAGCGGCACTGATATTCCCCTGCTGTGGTTGAGGACCAAACTCATCCTCAATAACCCTATTACGTCTAGCGGGACGTCCTCTCTTTGGCGGCATCTGAGATAAAGACGATATAGAGTTAAAACATGATACAAAACAATCTATTTAGCAGAAGATCGCATACATAAGCAACAAAACAATCCTAACATTAAGTTCTATATCAAAGAACGCTACGTTAGAACGTGACAAGTCCGCATAGATCCTAAAGACTATAGAACCCGATGCTCTGATACCATCTGTGACAACCCGCTATCCGAAATAAAGGGTGGCCAGCCCTATACCTCGATAAAATAGGAAATCATGGATAAATACCATTCTCAGCATCACAGCAATACACAAAGTATAAGGAATAACCACACTATATTCCAGAAAACGGGTCATCAAAATTTTTGGTTGAAATAATAAGAAAGCATTTTCAACAACCCATGATAGAAATAGAGGGTGGAAACCCCCACAAGCGCAAAAGAAACTAAAAGGATACAAAAGGACCGAAAGGAACGTCGGTCAAAATAACCATACAACATATAATAAGTTCCACGTGTTACATAATAGATCCATTATACAATTTCAACGGTTTGGGCCACATGCCCGAATAAACTGATCATAAATAGAAAGCATAAATGGAGGCGTCTACACAAAACATCCCGTGAGACCCGCACGATGTCACGGATCCTCAAAACATATGGAATGAAAGATCATTTCTGGCGACTGTGCGGCGGAACACCTGAACGGATTATATATATATATATGTATATACACAACAAGAAGTGAAAACCGGTCATGGCCGGATATATGTGATCAATAGTTAAATGACAGGTATGACAATGATGCGCAAGTAAGCATGAATGATAATCTAGCATGGTAGCATCAAGTAAGGGACTAAACTGATAAATAGCTATATGAAATGAATTTCACTTATACAAGAATTTAAAGTACTTATGAGCATTTTTCATCTTTCATCATATTTCAATTTCAATCTTCTTTGACATTCCTTATCAGGAATACAATTATTATCATGTTCCCTTAATGGCACTAATCTCAATAACATGCTCTTTGTGGCATAAATTTGCTCTGTGTGGCATTTAAAGTTCCATCGAGTCCAACTCGATAATTAGAATAGTCATAAATATACATATAACGATTCTAAGACCGCCCGTCCGGGTTTCCCCACTGTGCGCGTCCCTAAATAACCATCATCTTCCAGGGCCTAGCATAAGACAACCTGGGATCCTATCGAAATCGTCGGGAAGCGGCCATATGCGTGCGGGGTAGTCAAGACCACACCCAGAATCTCCTACCCATCGTAGAAAAATAAAACAAGCGCTCATATGGCCTAGGACTATATCCACCCTGCATTCATTAGCCAGGGGGCTTCACCTATCACACGGACTTCCCTTAAGATGGTATTTAGAGAGGTGTGTAACATCCGTTTTATTAATTTCCATTTCATGATTTAGTAAATTATTATTTACCTTATCATCTTCACGTTTTAACAAAGGTATAAGCCTAACCGGGACTATATGTATTTCGTACCGTCATAACATCCTCGATAAGGGATTCAGACTCCAAAGTTATTCCCAAAACCTCCTTTAGACTTTAATATAAACCCTCAAGTCAAATCTAACTCAAGTTAATTCCTAAAGTCTCCAAAGTGACCTTAATATGTTCTGGACCCTTATAAAACTATAAGACAAAAGAAATGCCTAAACATTTCTTTAAACTCCCCCTTGAAAGAACCCTAGATGAACCCTTTCGAATCTAGGGTGTCGACCCAACTCAACTAGGACTCTATCACCCTATGTTTACTTCATTTACGAAGGTCCCTAATCATTAATCTTAAAGAAAAGGGTTAAAAATGAAAAAGAAAAAGTTGGAAAATTTCAGGGCTACCGAATCGATTCGCCCCCTTGGCCGAATCGATTCGGCCAGGAAATATGAGTTTCTGCAAAGTTTTCGAATCGATTCGGATGGAAACCGAATCAATTCGGTTAGAAAACTTGGGTTTCTGCATAACTGCCGAATCGATTCGGACCAATTCCGAATCGATTCGGTTCACAAGACCTGAGCACTGGACCTAACCGAATCGATTCGCCCAGGGGGCCGAATCGATTCGGGCCTGCGATTTTGCCAAGATTTGGCTATGGAGTCTTGGACTCCATTTTCTACCCCAACTCAATTTTCTCCCCACCAAACTTATATACCAACACCAAGATACCATCAATGATATTATTGACCATCTTAAACCTCATGAATCATCCCAATCATCTTTGAATGAATCAAAACCCACAAAAACATAAGAAAAACCCTAAACTAACTAAATCAAGATCAATACATCATTATCATCACAAATCATCTATCTTAAGTCACAAATAGCAAGTAGAAACTTGCCTTGATTCAGCAATTTGCAGATCTCTTGGTTGAAGGAGAAAGAATCTCTCAAAATCTCCAAAGCTCTAATCTTTCTCTCCACTCTTCTCTTTCTCTCTTTGGTTTAGGAAGGAAATTAGGGAAATAGGAAGACTTAGAAAGCTTAAGTCGTGACCTAAGACAAATATCCCACTTAATTAACTAATAGTGCGATAAAATAATACGCAACTGCATAATTTAGGTACAATCAGTAAAAAACGCCCAAAACTTCAAAATACAATATGGTACATTATTTGACTATTTTGCATGTTTCGGAATCAACTGCAACCTCCAAATTATCATTTGGACAATTTAAAATTCAATTTAGGTTCCGGTCTCATTATTAAGCCAAATATCATTTTGAGTTCAGATGATATTAATAAGCATGATATAGCAATATTTACCCATAGGTATGATATGTATGCAAACTCATAATAAATATCAACTTTTCTACATTGAATTATCATCCAAATCATAACCCAACACTTGACTCTAATTACTATACTAAGTAATTACTATAAAATACGGTCTCATAAGCGAGGGTTATTACACACTATCAAGAGGTTAATTAAGAAGGTTGTTCATCTAAACTATCACTTTCATAAATAACCTCGTACAATAATGATGGATGGTTATGTTGAGGCTTTTGTGCGCATAAGTGAAGATCTTGATCAAGCCCAAAAAGAAGGTCATGAGTGGGTTTGGATCAATGCCCTCATTGTGATAGAACTACCAAATGAAGATAAGGTATGGTATTAGTATAACCCCGATTGCTTGAACCATCCTAATCCTCCTTTCAAGTTAAATGCCTCTTGGATTCCTTCGAACGCTATTCTAATGTTATTGATAAAAAAAATACCTTATGCACGACAATCTTAATTGTGATGGTACACTCTGCCAACCACTACATCTGATGAATAGGGCAAGTTCCAGCGTCCAATCAAGGCTTAGGACCTAAGACAACTATTACTCCTTATGCTCTGGATGTTCCACCTGCTGTAATAGCGAAAGCATCGAGCATACACCCTTATGACAAGGCTTAGATAATTGATATCTTATTATTACTTCATTTTGTTGGATTTTTACTAATTCTTTGTGATTTGTAATAAAATTTTAACCTAAATTTTTTTTGGATTAATATATTGATTATTTTTATTGTAATAATGTCCACCAATAGTTTAGTCTTACGATTGTATATTCAGCTGTTGGTCGACAAATCTGCCTTACTGGTTATCGTTTTGGAAGAACCAAGGTTATTGTTCCTTAGGTTCTACTGATGTGCAATTATTTGTGGTCACTTAAACGGATCTTATCATTTTAACTAAGTTCCACCGTTCGTTACCATGGAGACCAAATGTGTTTGGATTATTCCTTAATTTGGACTTGTAAAACTTCTTGTTCTTGACCTTGTTGGGTCATATATGAAGTCAGTCTTCTCATTCATGTCTTATCCGAAGACGAAGTCATACGTGAAGTTTTAAAATTTGGTTTTCATTTTTCATTGTTATTTGAGATTGATTTGAATTTATCACACATAAAAATGATAATAATGTTCATTGGAAATTAACAATATTTGTTGAAAATTGAATTCGATTTATAGTAATAAAGAATTATTACATTTCATTCGATCACTAATATACTTCCTCAAATGCTCTGCCTTCCAAGGGGTTTTGAACGGTTCCCCTTCTAGGGTTTTGATATGATAGGTTCCTTGTCGGACGACTGCTGAAATTCGGTAAGGACCATGGAAATTGGGCTCCAACTTATTTTCTTTATAGATTACTTTCTTCATCACGTAGTATCATTCCTTGAGATTCCTCGGCTTTACCCTTATATTATAGAATCGAGAAGTTTTCTGATGATAGGCTGCCACATAGAGTGTTTTATGGTCTCTAACTTTTTTAACTAAGTCCAAGTCTAGCCTCCTCGTGAGGTCACTCTTCGACGAATCAAAATTGAGCACACTGTAACTAGGTATACCAATATCTGTAGAGACCACTTCATCTGTCCCAAAAGCTAACATGTAGGGAGTTTAACCAGTGGCTATCCTAGGTGTAGTCCTATAAGCCCAAAGCATACTTTATAATTTATTGATCCAATTTTTCATGGCATCATCTAATCTCTTATTTATTCCATCGAGAAGAGTTTTGTTCATCACTTTTGTATACTCGTTGCATTGTGGATGTCTAAGAGGGGCATGTAACTTTTGAATTTTGGATTGAACACAATAATCTTTAAATTGTTGGTTGTCAAACTTCGTGCTATGATCAGTGATGAAAGCATATGGCATTCCATAATGGCAAATGATGTTCTTCCATATGAAATGGAAGACCTTCTCTTAAGGCATATCCACCATAGGTTCTGCCTCCACCCACTTTTGAAGTTATCCATTACAACGACTAAGTTCTTGAACCTTCCCCTTGTTTTCAACAGAGGACCAACTAAGCCAATAGCCACTTGGCAAAGGGACAAGGGGATGTGATCGGCATGAGTGAAGCCCAAGTTTTTTATGGATTTTAATGTATTTCTGGAACTTGTCGTAACATCGTGCATAGTTGAGGTAATCCGCCTTTATACTGGACAAATAGTAACCTTATGTAGCTACTCGCTTAGCTAGTGATCTTCTTATCGAGTGTTCCTCACATGATCCTTCATGTATTTCCTTTATCAAGTTGGTTACCTTAGATGGGTGGAAACATATGATAAATGAAATAATAATTCATCTTATATATAGGACCCGTCCTTCCATAATGTCCCTAGTTTCTTTGTATCATTGCCTCATGGCCTTCTTAGGGTCAGTTGACACAATCCCCCATTCTAAGTAGTTCCTTATTGGATCTATCCAAAATGTGCCCAAATCTAATTCAATCATGCCGAGGTTTTATTCATCAATACTCCGGTGCATGAGGGTATTTATTGGGATGGTCTTCCTTAACTCTCTTCTGGTCGCAGAAGCGATCCAAGCAACTGCATCTGCTCGGGCATTATTCGCTCTAGGAACCCTGATCACCTTAACTACCGGAAATATGGATATAATCTTTTATGCTTCGGCTAGGTATTTCTTCATGAACTCTCATCTGACTCCATATACACAATCAATTGGGAATCGTTGTATGCTTGTATCTGCTTGACACCTAGAGAGAGTGCTAGTTCAAATATTGTAAGTGTTTCATATTATGACTTATTATTTGAGGCTTTGAAGAAGAACCTGTGGGAATACCCAACGTCTATGTTGTGTGGGGTGTTGATTATCAAACCAACCCCACTGCTAGAGGAACATGACGAGCCATTTACATACATCTTCTAAACTGGAGGTTCTTCCTTGAAATCTCCCTCCATTAATATCCCATAATTGAACGCCCTTTTATTTTGTTCCAGGTAGCGAGCAATTTTCTCCTGCTTAAAATCTTTTTTCCAAAAAGTCTCTTAACATATGAAACACTCCCAAACACTCTCTTTTCTCTTATCCAAAACCCTATACCCAAAATCCTAAACACAAACCCTAAACTCCAAAACCTTTAACTATAAACTCGAAACCTTATAACCTATCCCTTCATATAGAATGATGGATAACTCTATTCCATATATGAATACATACAGAAACATAGGTAATTTAAACCAAAAGTGGGCAAAACAAAACAAGGCATGTATAATAATTGAATAAAGATTAATATGTATTAAAATTATTTCTACCACCACCACAAAGCACATAAACAAACACAAATAGAGCCAGCAAAGAAGTGCAACTAGGCAAGTTCGTGTCGAGGCAATTATGGGTTGTATCAAATATGGGTGGGTGAATTGCGAGTTTGAGTAATATATGGGCTGAGTTGGGATGGGCTCGCCCATAAACCCGTTACCCCATATCTGATATCTCTCTAACTGCTCCCATAATCAATTATCTAAACACGGTTCAACTAATTCAGAATAAACTACGTTTGGGTGTTTCGGAGAGGAAAAAAAGAAAAGAAATTTTTATTAGGAGAGAAAAGAAAAATAAGATAAATTATTTTTCCTTCCTTTGTTTGGGATTTTAGGAGAGAAGACAAAACAACTTTCATTCTTGTTGTGTAGGAGTTGGAAACAAAATGATTTTTTTAAGAGATAGGACGTAAAATTAGTTTAAAAACTTTTATTTCCCTCCACTTCTTTCCGATAAGTTTTGCAAAGAAAGGAGGAGAGAGTTTTTTTTAAAAAATCATCCTTTCGTTTCTCTCCTTACAAAGCCCCATATAAGAGAAAGTGTTTTCTTTCTCTCTTCTTTAAACTCTCAAACGAAGGAAATGAAACATTTTTCCTTCCTTTATTTTCATTTATCTCCAAAATAGAACTCACAAACATAGTTTAAGACATATTTGAGTATATGTACATCATGATATATATATATATAGATATATATATATATATATATAGAGAGAGAGAGAGAGAGGACAAGTTAGAAAAGGAAGTTGAAAGATCATGATTGGATTTTATTTATCTAGGCCGATTTGGCGAACTATAAAAGATTATACTGAATGACTAATGATTTTCTCTCAACCCGCATATGAAATGTTGGCGAGCCCATTGTCATCCCGTTACAAAATTACTAGCCCGAATTTGACCAGCAATGGGTGAAAATGGGCAGTTTTCTTTTAATTGTTAGTGTTTTCCAGGTCTACACATAAGTATGAGAAATCAAGAGATGTATCAGACTGAAATGCAAGTTATTCAATAAAATATGGGAGAATTTTCACATGACAGGATGCAAGATATTGTATAACTCACATCTTATCTTACTTATCTTACTGTTATGTTCTTTTTGCTTAACCTGCAAAACTTGAACAAAGTAATCCCAAATTCAACTCCTAAATCATACAGATATCTTGTAATCAATTCATGTGACTAGTTCAATGCAATCCCTACATCCGAAATTAAGAGCCCCAACTTTTTTTGTATAAATTGAATATATACTCAATCAATGGACAATGTCCAGGATAAACTCTTTTCACTATTGTGGAATTTAGTTCGTTGGTTATGTCCAAAAAAGTAAAGTGGACTATTGATTATGTCTGAAATACATATTAATACAAACAACAAAATACTAAATACGAGAACTTCTTAACAAAATAACATTCTTCTAAACATTTTCTTTTTTTATAATTTCTCCTTTGGTCCATATCTGCTCAAGATTTTCGAGCATAAGAACTTTTGTTCTTTTCTAGTTTGTTGCTTCAAGGACTCATGCTCAGTTAGCTTGGCATGGCTGCATGAACTCGTCAAGAATTGTATTAGATAATTACTTTCTTCAAGAATATAATGATAAATCTATTTAATTATCAATCCATTGGGAATACAAATATACATTTTCCCCAATGCAACAACTTCATTTTGTAGATGATCCGCATAAACAACATGTTCATGGTTATGAGACTCTACATTAGTCGACCGACCATCATGTGGCTCTTTTACCCCCTCATATTTGGCAATGGCGGAGCCAAAAAAAAATTCTGGGTGGAGCACCATTGTGTACGAAGCCTAGATTACCACTGCGGGTTCGGGTGAGGTACCTTGGAGATGAAATGTTTTAGGGTCATTTTTAGAGTGTTTCCAAAAATTCAACTTAGATTTTTTACTTTTTGATAATTACAGCTCGAACAAAACAACCTAACGTCATAATAAAACAAATTCATGACACACAAAACACAATAGGCAATCACAAAATAGTAGACAACAATAAAATAAATTTATATAAAACACAAATGAAGAAAGAAAAAAAGATTACAACAAATTCTGGGTAGGGCACTTGTAAAATAATACTCTCTTACCCTTAATTGATTTCAAAATTAGTTTAACCTAAAATTATTGAAAATAATTTGTTTTTAAGAAATCTTGGGTTGGGTACTTGACCCCGTGATACGCTATAGGAGCATAACTGATCTTTGGAAGCAAATATTATATATTCTTTCAACTCGTTTATATGGCTGGAAACAGAAACAATTGTTGTTCCAAAATGGTTAAAATTTCTAGTGATAGGTTACAAATTATAATTGTAGATATTTAATGATCCCATGTATATGGTGATCGTTAAAACTGAAAATAAGAGGATTCTCTGGGTACTTTGTTATTAAGAGCATCCATTGGTTGGACAAGGATGGGTGAGACTCAAATGTTGTTAAGAGGGAGACTATAGAAGTTCATCGACCTGCATCTTATAAGGCACTAAGTCCTTGACTTGTGTAGCCTCTCAGGAAATGCATGGCATGTCTATTGGATTTTAAGATAATGTGTCGAGAGGGAATATCTCATTAAAATATTTTTTCTCTTAGTGATACATGCTTAAACTAAAATAATCTCTTCCGTGGTCCTTCTAATTATATAGCATGGAACCTTTCTTTGAAAATAAATCTTAAAGATAGCGAATTTGAAATTTTTGGCTCCGTGATCAACCTACTAAAAGGGTTTAGGCTTTCGGTTTGAGTGGGTGGTTGGAGGTGGATTTTGGGTGGGGAGGGTATGTCTTTAAAATCATGTTCACTCTTTTACATCTAAATTAATATGGTCTGTTGGAAAACTTTTGATAGGATAGGTCTTTTGTTGTCTAGTGACTCCAGGGAAAGTGAATACTGATGAAATGGTTTATGAGAAGAGACCAAATTCCTCCCTATCTCTAATTTGGAGTGTGCTTTGCTAAAGTCAAATGAAGATCTTGATCACATGCTTATACATTGTGAGATGGTAATCTTCGTTTAGAGGAGAGTGATGAGGGAATTTGGTATAGTGCGTAGAGACCCTAAAAAAGTAAAAGATTTGATTATAGAGCCCCAACCTTCACAACGGCCCACAAGACTGCAGTTGGTGACTGAGTGCTACTCGTGTAAAAATCGTGGCCCTTGCCAGTTATCGCATCTTGGGACATTAAATCTGTAGATGCTATGTAATAATTTATATTATATCATAATTACATGATAGCGACCTATTTAAATCAAATGTGAGACACATAATTTATCCTATTAAATTATGTGAACTAACTGAATATTGCAAGTAAAATTATTAGCAAGCTAACCTGCACTTACTAGCCCAAAGACATTGTATACACATATTAAGCTTAAACTCCAACGCAACTGTTAAAAACATATTCTGTCTATAACAACTTTGTAGCCCAATTTGGGGTACATAAATAGTTTTCTTACTAGACAAATGCATTCCACTAATGTGGGATTGTAGCTCCAAATTGTGAAAAGTAGATATTATATATCAAATTAAACACGCAGAACTTTTTCTATAACAATTTAAAAATTACCTTTGTCTCAAGAAAAATAAAAGGATCCCAATCAATTCTCTCGCAAACTTGCTTACAGTACATGGATGGAAGAGGTTTCATAAAAGAAATTCAAGTCTAGGAGAATGTGAGTCTGAAGCAAATATGGATCGTAGTTGAAAGAACCCATGCTACTTGATCATATCAATTTAGCCTTCTAAAATTTGTTTATAGGATGTTATTTGAGAATTGTATTAAAAGGTAAAGACGGGATGGGGATCTGTGAATTTGACAGACTTTTAAAATTTTAGATCACCAAAGTTAACCCTTATTTTATGTAATAGTAGATTTATAATAAAACTTTATTAACCAACAAACATATAAGAACTTTTATGTAGGTTAACCAGAACCAAAGAAGAAAGGCAATCTATATAGAACTAAGGTTTTAATAACTACCAACTTCTAAAAAGTTTATTGCTAGAATTTTCATTGTTGAATGTGTCTAGTTTTATTCTTCATTTTTCACGATACCCATTTCTTTACTTTAAACTTGAGGTAAAATTCGCCTTATAAATGAATGAATAGTGGAGTCTTTCTAAATTGATATCAAACACCTTATTTATAGCTATATCTTTAATAGCCATTCAGATTATAACATATCACAAACCCAACTAAGTTCTACTATTCTTCCAGATCATACCAGCAAGTAACTTCATATAGTAGTATCACAGATATTTATTGAAACATTATTAATTGATTGATAAATGAAACAACTTTAACCTTCCATTACCCTTTATGTAATTCTTAGGTTACTTTTCAACTTTACCCCATAAAGCGTTATTTATAGATACCCTCCTAACAAGCTCAATTAATAAAGTTACCCCCCCCCCCCCCCCCCCCCCCAAATGCAACAAATAAAGCATAAGGTATAGGCATATTGATGAATATGAGGGGGTATCTCTAATCATTAAACTGTAATACCCCGTAATTTTAATGACTTTTAAAATGAGATTATTTAGAATTAATTGTGATATAATTTGAAATTAATTCGGATTTAAATATTACTCGAGAATAAATTAGTATGTGATTTATGTTGAATATTACTTAGTGATTAAAGTAATATATACGATTACGACTTTGCAATTGATTATGACTTTATAAAATTATCGTGAATTATGTGTACGATAATTATGGTAATTCAGTCGGATCGCACATTTGAGTCGTGTAGGGATCGTACTTTAATGAAATAAAAGTAAATTATTATTATGTCATCCGAAAGGTCGTTTTGACTGCGCCAAATTGTCCGAAACGGTTCAAATAGTCAAAAAGTCTACTCGGACGTTTGTATAGGGTCTCGGGGCACTTTGGAGCCGAATAATCACCCCGGAGGGGTAATATGGTCATTTGACTTGGAGGGTGAATAGTCTGCACGAATTTGAGAGATTATTTATAAGTCTAAAGGGTTTATATTATTGATTCATTCTATAAAACTTAGAGAGAAAGAAATTGAGAGAGAGTGAGAAGTTTCTCTGGGGAAAAGGGAGAGTCTTTGTGGGAAAACCAAGAGCCAAAAGTCACCACCACCGAAAGTTGACCGAAGAAGGGAAGAACCACCAGTGGACACTCATCCCCAAAGTATTAGACCTACAGTAGAGGCAAGTGATTTAATAATTGCAATCTAGTTAGTATAATGTCCATGTTAGGATAATTAGAAATGATGAGAAGTTACATATTTGGGAGATAACCTAGTTAGATATTAATTCATTTCTGGAAAGTAGAAATATGTAGGATTAATCTCATGTTGTTGGTAGATATTAATCCATGAAATAAACATCACATGTTGGAGAAATTCTGAGAATCATAGGATTGTTCGTGAAATATTCACATATTTAGTTTTTTGGAAAAATATGAGTTATATGCCTTTTAATCTAATGTCTTGATCATTCTAGGTTGTTTAGATCAGTAGGAATAATTTACATATGTTTCTATATCATGTGGTAACGATTATAAGAAATTTGGGACGTTAAAATAGAGGTTTGATTGATGAAAATATGTGAAACCCGTAGAATAAAACCTGCAGAATCTGGGCTGATATTTGGCCCATGAAGCTCGATCAATCGACTCCTAACCATCGATCAATTAACCTCTCCAAAAAAGATGAACTTGTTCCTTTTTAATTCTTGATTTAATCCCAAAACTTTTAAAAATCTTTAGTGATTATTATTTGAACTTAACAGGACTTAGGGAAGGGCAATAGGATCTACTTAAGACTCGAAAAATATTGTTTTGGCATTATGAATGTGGGGAAATTAATGAGTGAGTAATTAAACGAGCTATTTTGCTAGAATTATATTATTTGGGGCTTAATCGGGTAAATGATAATTTAAGGTTAGGACTAGTATTAGGAGAGTCATAAATTATCGACATAACCTTAGGTATAATTGGGGTTTACCATAAGTGGTGGAATAAAGGGTTAAGAGTGAATTAAGGGATTATCGAGAATTAAACCTAATTAAAGTGAATTTAATTCGTAGAAATTCGGGATTCGTGATGACAGGGATTTATAGGACGTGATGTTTACCTACTGAATTTATTTGAGGATAAAATAATCACCATCGTGCGGGTAGATAAGTTCGGAAATAAATACTTTGATAATTAAAGTCATAATAAAAAAATACGTAGGATATTTGGGATATAATTATACTACGTATAGGATTTATTATATGGGTTCTGCATACGCCCTATGGTTATATACAAGTATGATGAATACCTATTATATTATTATATATATAGGTGAGATGATTTCCTATTATTATCATATGGTTGTGTGAATACCTTATTGATGTTATATTTATATAGGTGGAATGTAAACCTATATTATAGTTTATTATGTGTATGACATACCTACGCTGCTTGCTATCGGGGTGGAGGTTTCGAGTTGGGGACGGTCTTATCCTTGTGTACCCAATTGGGAGGGATTTTAGATTCGTACCCTAAGCATAAGACCTTGGGAATGTGTTATCGGTGTATGTTGATAGTTTCGACAGTTGAATGGGAACGTAGGTATGTGCATGACCCATTTGGCTAGGGAGTATGCTCCCCTCCAATATGTTTGTGTTATGTTATATGATTCGTGAGAGACACCGAATCATTAGTCCTCTATATAGTGACATTATATATCAGGACATGATAACAGAGTATGCATACACCGCAGCTGTGACTGGGGAGGTGCCGTATTAGTATCTATATAATTAGTGTGATATTATACATAAATTGTGATGTAATCTACTATGTGACATTGTAGATATAGAGATGTAATCTTCTGTGTGATATTTTAGGTTAAAAATATAAACTGTGATTTAATGTACCGTGTAATGTTGTAGATATAAGTAAATAATGACGTCTGAATTGTATTAAATAAGTGAACACTTAATTCCAAGGCTGTAACAAGACTAGTTCGTATTAAAAAGAAAAGAATATGAATAATTATATTATGTATGGTATGGGACATACGAGTTTTATGTTATGGGTTAGAATTATGTTCTAGAAACTAGTTAGGAGGGAACCTTAACTAGGAAGATAATAAGATACGATAGGTGTGCACTCCAGGTGATAGGTGAGAATTCTCAAGAGAGAGACCGAGAAACTAACATGTACATAATAAATGCTTATTTGTAATTGTTAAGCACTTTCTATTTTAAAAATCTTTTACAATAGGGCTCTGACCCATTTCCTTGCATATTCTCTTCTCTATTATATCTTGTACATCAGGTATTCAGCAACAGGGATGCCTAGCATAGATTATGGATGTTCCGATGGATTATAGCTACTAGCAGAGATGTGGATTTTGTTTAGATGCTTCCTTATGTTGATTCACTCATCTTTAGCGTCTACTTCATTTAGGGAATGTTGCCCAGGTTCTAGAGGTAGTAATTATTTATGTAAGCATTGTGGATATTATTTTTATTCACTTTAAATGTTATAATTTAACGGGAGAGTTATTCCAGTCACATTTATTCTTGTTGTAGTTAATTCAGTTGTGATGTGTTGTTGCATATTATTATTTTGTGTCGTGGAATGGTTTTAATTAAATTAAAAATGGAAAAGTTTTTGGCACTTAGCTTAATTAACTATTAGGTGATTAATAAAGAAATTGTTTTTCGACAGTGATGCTGAGAATGAACCAACTGGATATTCTGATTTAATTAAATAAATGACTGATCACCCTATATTTAATTAGGCGGGTTGTTACAGGTGGTATCAGAGCATCATATTCTAGTGTCTTTAGGATCAGTGCGACTTATTAAGTTTCAGCGTAGCATTCTTTAATGTAGGGCCCTATTATTAGGATGTTGAATTCTTCTGTGCATTTTGACTTACGTTCTCCTGCCATGAAGTATGTGAGATGTAATGCTTATACGAGTTCGATCGGGGATGGTGCGCCAAACACATTAGGACGACTAGCAAGAGCCGTTAGAAGGATGACAGAAGGAAGACTCAGCCCAAGATAAAGAGTATTTTGGAAAATGGTGTTATAGATAGAAACCATCATAATTGTTGTTTGGGCTGAAAACATTAAGGAAGTCGCTTAGGAGCTGTAGTTTCCCAAGCACTATCATAGTTGATGGTTGTGCCGTTCTTAACTCACCCATCACTGTATATGAAAGGTGAGGGAGTCGGAAGGACTCTTTTAATGGAAGAAATTCAAAGACAATTGGGAGGGGTGAAGTGTAGTAACACCCAGGATTTGAAAAATTTCTTGCAAAAATTTTTCTTGGAAGAACAAACTTAAGTGACGAGAGTTAGACATCACATATAAAGAGCATGTGTGAAACCGGAATAAGAATTTTAGGTATGGTTCGATAGTGAGATTGTTCATTTGATGTTTTAATCAGGATGTGAATGGAATTTTGAAACTTATCTCTTCTGGGCAGGAAATAGAGAAGTAACTTGTTTAGAGAACTCCTTATCCTACGAAGAATTGGGCACATAGAAGATAAATAGAGTTCATTATGTTGAAGGACTCGTGAGTGAAATACTTCAGTGTGAGTGGAAATCTGATGAAGACGACTAAGATTAAAGTCACCAAGAAATTTGATGATGCTTCCAAATGAAGGGGAGCTAGAAGGGTTAGGAAACCTAGACGTGGGGCAAGATTGAATTCAATATTGTTAATGAAACATCACCAGAAGGTCTACCCAATAGGGGAACCATTTAAAGTGACATGATAAACCCCTACTTAGTGGCGATGAAATTAGCCAAGACTAGTGTAGTCGGCAATGTATCCCATAGGACCCGTAGAGCCAAAAGAATAATGGGAATAACAATTGGGAGTTAAGATTGATAGGTCGATGATAAGTACGTTCAAATGGTCAGTAACGAGGAAATAGTAAGGGAAATTTCCTATGTGTAGAGAGAGAGACTACTAAGTGTTAAATGTGTCCACATTTAGTAGTGAGATCGATAAGTTTTGGTAATAGTAAACCATACCAATTAGGCATAACAACTGGAGGAGTGAGACTTCTAGGGGAGTAATTAGGTCAAGAGAATTAGGCCTAGGAAATTTACGACCCAAGAGTGGTCGATTTAAATAGGACCAGTGGAGTCCTCAGTAATTGTAGCATACCATATTTCAAGGTTGGCAGGGTCCAAGAAGAAAAAAAAGGAGGTCGGTAAGACCAAAATTCAGGCCTAGATATGCTGGGCCAACGTTTCAATAATGGGATTGTAAACCATAAGAGTGAATAATTTGTCCACAACAGGTGAGTACAACTATAGGATGAAATTCTAGATGTATAACGGGTGCAAGTGATCGTGAGTTGTTTTGACCGTGAGAAGTGTATATAAGGACCCTACGTGATCAGGAGAGACTGATGAAATTTTATTTCATCCTTGTGAATCAAGGATTAATTCTAGTGACATGGTGTGTGACAACAAACATACATAAATTGAAAACCCTAAATTCGTGTGCGAGTCGAGGTTAGCGAAAACGATAATTTTAATCAGTATGGTTAAAAAAGTATCTCTCGCTGATACCGGGACTTTTTGGTGTCGTCCGTGAGTGAACCGCGTGGGTCCTAAAAGTATATTTTGTTATTATAATTTTCTATTGCTTTGAGTTACCATAATAGAACTTATTATGGTAATATGTACTGATAAATTACCAAATTTTTTAATGATAATAGATTGAGTGATAAGATTATAATGTTGGGTACTCCGGGGAGAGTAAAATTTATTTTGTATGGCGCCAACTTAAATAGGGTTGGGCCTATATTTCATGATATCATAGACCTTTGTGAAAATGTTGTCTAGTTATATGTGTGAGTAGAAATTTATTTTACAGATGTGACTCAGGATATATTATGTTTATGTCGAACAGCGAGAAAAAAAAAGCTCATTATTTATAACGTCGGGAATTTGGGATAGTGAGAGCAACATGGTTTATGGGATATATAAGTGTGAACTAGTAGACTTTTATGTCAACATACAAAAATTATGGGAAGGTACAGATTATGGACTGAGGGCCATTACGGATCTCGACGACCGACTATATTAAGTAGTAGTGTTAATAATGTGACTAGTTTAAAACCTGACACTACTTGGACTGAAGAAGAATTTAAATGGTCATCTTTTAATTCTAAGGGTTTAAGTGCTATTTCTGGATTTGTCACACCTGATGAGTTCAAACGCATAATGACATGTACCACGTCAAAAGAGGCATGGGATGTTTTGCAACTTAGCCATTAAGGAACTAATGCTGTGAAAGAGTCTAAACTGCAAAATTTAACAACTCAATTTGAGACAATCACCATGATTGAAACTGAATGTTTTGATGATTTTTTACTAGGCTATCTGATATTGTTAATACTAGCTTTAATCTTGGTGAGAACATTCCTAATGCTAGAGTTGTTAAAAAGATTCTTAGATCTTTACCTAAGCATTTTATTCCTAAAGTCACTGTGCTAAATTCTATGGGTAATTTAAATACGCTAAAATTAGAGGAACTTGTAGAAGACTTGCAAAATTATGAAATTGATATATTTCCTAAATCTGTCAAGTCTAAAGATAAGGGAATTGCTTTTAATGCCAAAGAGAGAAAAAATGAGGGATCGGCAAGAAAGAGAGTCGAGTCATCTAAAAAGAGAGAGATAGATATGTCAGATTCTGAGTGTGATTTTGATTTAGATGATTTGGCCCTGTTTGCTAAAAATTTCAAGAAAATTCTCAAATTCAAGAAAAATGGTAATTTCAAAGATAAAAAGAAGTTTGAGAAAAATAAGCTTGAAAAGAAAAATAAAAAAGATTTTAAAGATCCTCCTAAGAAAGAGAGTGAGAGATGCTTTGAGTGCGACGGTAAGGGTTATAGAGCTTTTGAGTGTGCTACTAGGCTGAACAGAGAAAAGGGCAAAGCTGTCCTTAATGCCACCCTTAGTGACGACAGTGAGGTCGAGTCGGTGGATTCGAGAGATGAGTCACCGCATGAGTGTAACTTCACCTCATTCATGGCTAGTCATGTGAGCACTTCTAGTGTTCCTCATGACGATGAGGATTATACTTCACAGGGACACCTCGATAATGAGAGGGATGTGAGTGAGGGGGAATATGATGCAAGTGCGAGTGAGAGTAATCTTCAACGCGCCTACGCCGAGTTATAAATGAGTCATTCAAAACTAAAAAGCTTAACAAAGCGTTAGTTCTTAGGATTACCACGTTAGAAGAAGATTTGGAAGAAGTGAGAGAGAGAGAGTCCTCCACCTGCACCACCTTGAGAGATAGAGAGTCTGCCTGTGTTGAGAAAGAGAGTTTGTTTAGAGATAGAGAAACTATTTAGAGAGAGAGAGTTATTTTGAGAAAGAGAGAGGGGACTTGACTAAACAAGTGGCTAGTTTGACGAGTGAGCTCCATTCCTCCCTGGAGACTCGAAAGAAACTTGAAGCCCTTGTTGCCCAGCTTACTCATGATCTTGAGAGAGCAGGGGAAGTCAAGGTTCAAATCGATGACAAATTAGGAAAGACGCTCCTCAACCCCGCCTTAGGTTTTGGTGATAGGCAGGGGATTGGTTATGATGGTGCCTCCACGTCTCAAATTGCACTTGGAACAGTTCTTGAGTTTACTACGACTCCATATGGCCATCGTCAAAAACCACGTAGGAGAGTTCGACCAAGAAAAGAAAACCAAGATCCGCCTAAGACTGAGTTCTTTTGTACGTATTGCAAAAGAAAAGGCCACCTCAGGGAGTTTTGCAATAGTTTGGGTTGGACACGACATACTACTACTCCACCACATCATAGTGATGATTTTGCCAGTCTGAGAGAGCATGTTGAGTTTTTAGCTGCCACTTCACAGAGTTTGATGGAGGAATTTCGACGGATGTCTCTGCCGTTAGTGAATACTTCTCACTTCTCGGCTAAAACCAACAACAACAAGGGTAAATGATAAGCACCCAAAACTGTACAATTTATACCCCAAATAGATGTACTTTAGTTTCTAATTCTCGGCAATTTGGGTCTTATGCGCTTAAATATTCATTGTGCGGGTTTAATTGCAGTTGCGATGTCAAAAGTTATATTTCCAGACAATTTGCAGTTAAAATGGAGCTAAATACCCAATTCCCTGACCGTACCCGAGCTTAAGCCTAGCCTAAACCTACCCTAAACCCTATGTGTGTTTTGTTTGTGTCTTTTTATTATTTTTTAGATTTTTAGTTTGAGTCATTTTTATTTTTAGGATTTATTTTTGATTTATTTAGGATTTCTAGATTTTATTTTCTATTTCTATTTTTATTAGTATAATTTTATTTTACTTTGATTTTGATTAATTTTATCTTATAAGGATTAGAATTTTTAGGATTTCATGTATTTTTAGTTTTATTAGATTTTGCATTTTCTTTTTTAGGATTTTTTATCTTAAGTTTTATTAGATTTTATTCTTATTTGTATTATTTATTTTATTTCTTTTTAGTTTTATTTTTATTTAGTCTTTATTTTATTTTTAGAGTAGGAGTTTAATTTTAAGATTTTTAGTTATAGTAGTTTTATTTTTTATTTTAGTTTTATTTTTTTTAGGTGTTCAAATTATATACACACACAAACTTATCATACACCCCAAACACTCATCTTACGCTCACCATAATCCTATACACTTACCCTACACCTAAACACACCCAACCGACACTCACCCTCACCTAACCTTCCTACACCCTACTGCACCTAATCATCACCACACCCTTCTTCAACCTCCTATTTCTCTCTCCTCTCTCTTCCCCCATTAACAACACCTCCAACAAACATCAAACTACCTCCATTTTCAACAAACCTTCACTCTTCTCTCCTACTCACCCACCACCACCACAAACCCCTCACCTCTTCTCTCTCAAAACCATACCCAGTCCCAAGATCCGACCGCTAGCCCAGCGATCTGCCCCGACAGCTCTCCGTCGGCGACCACTCTGTCCCCAACCGTCGGCGACCATCGTTTGGCTCCGATCGAGCGTCGATCGCAGCCCACTCCTTCCGGCGCTGTTCTCGCCCAAACACCTCCGATCCTCTTCTTCGACCGACCCCCCTTTGAATCGACCCACCTGAGCTACCCGACCCATTTTCATCCAATCCAACCCATTCCTTCTTCAAAGCCAAAACCCATATAACACCCAAATCCATTTGAACCCATTTAACTCAAGCCAAAATCGTGACCTGCACAAAACATACAAAAGACCAAAACCAACTAATACCCACATGCCAAATAAACCCACTTACCCTTTTTCCCAATTTTACCCCCAACTACCTACTTATCCCCCTTATCCCAAAATACCCTTTTAACTCACCTTTCCCTCATGTCTTCCCAACTACCCTCATGTGCACCCATATCAGATTTTATTACCTCACACCTTTGCCATGCTCATGTGCTTTCATCCTCACTCAATTTTACCAATGCCCAATTTACCCCTTGCCTCATTGCACCTATAAATTGAAGACTTGGGCCATTTTTAAAAGATCTCTTAGTTATTTTTTACTCTTATGTGATAAAATTCTCTCCACCCCTCTATGTTGAGTATTTGCATTTTTAGCAAATACCTCAATATAGAGGTGTGTAGTGAAATTTATCTCTAGGATGAATTTCACCCCACCCATCTATTATGAATTTTTTCATTTTTAGCAATTATTTCATAATAGATTGATGCAATTGAATTTATCCCTATGGGAGGTAAATTCTAATCCATTCCTTTATGTTGAGATTTTTCATTTTTAGCAATTATCTCAATATAAATTAATGATCTGGAATTTATTTCTTTGGGTGAATTCTAATGTACAATTTTATAATTTTAGGATTTGAATTTTTAGCAAATCTCTTTTATTATTTAATTGTCCATTATGAATTCATCCACTACCCTTTTTATTTTTATTTTATAATTTTTAGTTTAGATTCAATAAATACATGAGTGAGGAATTGTAATTGAGAGATTGGTGATATAATTGAAGATTTCATGTCAATTCAAGGCTTAAATGGGTTTGATCTCCTCCTCTTGATTACTTTTAGTTTAATCTTCTCATGCTTTTATTTGTTTATCTTATATTCGTGGGTGATGATTATTGAGGGCTAATATCCCATTCATATGAATCCATTTTAGTTAGTTTACTTTTTAGCACAATTTTATTTACCTCATTTTTTTAATTGCTTTTACATCTTAGTAGTACTTTAAAAATTAGTATATAGTTAGTTAATTAATATTGCCTTGAAAAATTCATAAAAAATATAAAAAGTAAAAATAGAAAAATATAATAAAATGCAAATGAATCTATATATATGTCCTCACCAATTTTGTGTTTCACCCTTAGATTTGGATTGACTCCCTTACTTATCCTCTACACTAGTTTTGTTATAATTTTGTAGGTTCAAGGGAATTTTGATAGAAAGAAGTTGCAACAACGACAAAAATCTACATTAGAGGCAATTTTTCTTTTCATCAAATGGCGTCATTGCCATTCTTGGGAGCGTGAAGCACTTGGAGCGGATTTCAACTTGTAGTTCATTTATTTTTTTTGTACTTTATTATTTTTTGTACCAGTTTTATATTTTTAGAAGGCTTGTATTAGGATTTTTATTCTTGGCTTGTATTACGGTGCATAGAGACACCTTTATTTTATTTTTTATTTTTAAAAATTGTAATAATCGAAGCCAAGCGTGATAGGGAAACCGAACAAGGTAAAGAGAGGGCGTCCAAAGGCGGGGATTTAGAAGCCTCTCTATCTTGGGTCGGTAGGACTCCCGGGGACGACTGAGATAGGCGTGATCTCCCCCCGGTCGACTCAAATTTTTTGACACCCCACGGCCTAAAAATCGTGGGAGGTACATTTCTAAACGCTCGCGCCTCTCCTGTTAGCGAGTCAATTCTTTTGTGTGCTCTTGTGTGATTTTATTCTCGCATTTATTTTTTGAATGGTGTGATGAATTAAATTACTAAGGTCTACACCCGGTCACTCACGAGAAGGGATTTCATCACCCGACTCACTCGCTTATCATTGTGTGCTACCCTAGCTATCATTAAATTTAAAATCAATCAACTAGGTAGCCCAAGAGGAGAAAATTTTGCAAAGGCGATCACTCAGATAAATTTCGTGAATTTTATCGCCCGTGACTTAATTAAAATTTGACTACCCTTTCACTAAATTCAAAGATAAAAATCGGCTATGTGCTAGTTAGGAATTCTTCTTGACTTGTGTGTGTCCAAATTAATTTTTTGGTAGTCGATTTTAGTTAGTTCATCCAATTCAAAGAGTCCATATTTTTTTCCCCACCTTTTTCTTCCAAAAAATCCAAAAATATTTTTCTTCCTTTATTTTTCACAAAAATCCAAAAATATTTTCATTCATTTTTATAACAAAAATCCAAAAATATTTTCTTTCTTTCTTTTTAGAAAAATCCAAAAATATTTTCTTCTTTCATTTTTCACAAAAATCCAAAAATATTTTCTTTCATTATTTTTTTAAAAAAATTCAAAAATATTTTCTTTCCTTTTGAAAAAAATTAAAAAACTTCAAAAATATATTTCTCTCCTCATGGCAGACGAACGTCCCTTACGGGACTACTTTGGTCATTTTCCATTGACACCTGACACATGTGAGAGTGATCCCGAGCCGTCTCTTTATGATATTTTTAATGGTTTCACCTCTCTCACGAGTGCCCTTGATACTCTTGACCCATCCTTGCATCGCGTGATTCACTTTACCATACAAGTGCATTGACCATTATTAGCCCTGATCCAACAAGGCTGACGCTTCAGTCTTGTTTGGGAGTGATTCTCATCACCCATTTTTCTACCGCCCCGCACCATCATAGATCTTATCTTTAGGGTGAGTATCCATCGGTCTGGCTGAAGACATTAAACTTAGCGCTACCGGGAGGCAGCCCGCATTTCTTGTACTAGTCTAATCATGTTTGAGGGTGGTGTTTCACATCACCCAATGCTTTATCATGCTTATGGACTTGTACACATTTTTTTTTTACTTTTTATTCAGGTTTATTATTGGCGACATCTTTCCACTTCATTAGCGATATATTCTAGTACTATCTTTCCTACCCTATGCTCTCAATTTTAAAAATCATCTTACCTAACATCAAGGACGATGTTCCTTTTTGTTTGGGGGTGGGGAATTTAAACAAAATCGTACCTCTTTTGAAAAATTTTTATTTTTAAACCTGATTTTTAAAATTTTGTGCAGTTTCTTTCATCTCACTCATTGATGTGAATTTTCAATCATCCATCTTTCTAAGTCTAGGAATCAAGCTAGAGGATTTTTTTTTTCCTAAATGCTTATGTAATACGTAACAAGGTATGTTACACCATGAATTTCTAGACTCAACAAAATTTGCGCACTTATCATGTCACTACGGTTTAGAGTTGAGGAGTACTACAATTCTAAAGAGAACCTTAAGGATCACTAGTAGAGACTTTAGCTTGTGAGATTTGTGCCTTTCACCCTTTTAGAGTGTTTTACGCAATCTCCGAGTAACAAGTTGATTCAACTTCGTTTGGGTCCGCATTAAATTGTTGCATGATCTCATTATTCTTTATTTTTGGCCTGATCACTGAGAACGACATCATTTTCGAGTTATAAGAAATGCGTGTCTTGAAATTTGTCCCGAATACTATATTTTCATCCATACACCTACCACTTTCCCCCCATAGCACATTTCCATTCACTTCACCCATTATATTCCCATGCTCTTCCATATTCCCACATATTTCCCCACACCATCACCTATCATCTCCGTATCATCTTTCATTTTCAAATAAAAGAGTGTGATTTCAAATGTAAATGTATTCATTGTTGGTTTGAAAAGTGAGAGAAAAACAAAAAAGAAAAAAAAAATAAGCTTAGTAGAGAGAATTGTAGAGAGATAAATTTTAGTTTAGAAATAAATTAGGATAAATTTCATTTTGTAAATAGTTTTTATTTTTATTTTTTGAGATTATTGAGTGATAAATGTGTGAAGACTAATTTGAGTGAAATTTTTATGTAATATTGTTTGGATCACTCAAGTTGATGGATTATGAATTTCAACTCATGGATTGAAGATCAATTAAACATCAAGAGATTGGGGTTTGATTGTTCTTTTCTCATCTCATTTATTTTATGCCTTTGATTATTAATTTGTCATATTTCATATCATGTTAGGCTAAATCCCCTTTCAAGGGGTGGGGTAAAGCCCTTATTTGATGTTATTTTATTTTTATTAGTTTAATTACTTGAAAAGTCCATTTGAATGTTAATTTTGATCCCTCACCCTTAAATTTACGCCTCGAGAGAGGGAAAATGATTTTCGAGAGAAAATCGAAATTATAGTTATAATACCCATTTTAGATTCGAATTAGAGATAGGGGTTTCTTAACTGGGGTATTATTACTTGAATTTCAACTCTAAATTTATTTTCTAAGAGTTACATAAATTTTAGTTGACCGATCCTAGCGGATGATTAATTAAAAGGAGTGTAGATCTATTTTTCTAGAGTTGTGGGGTGTTAAACTTAATTCTCTAAAATATTACTATTATAATTACACTTGCAACGAGAGTTGGTTTGTAATTTTGATATTAATTTGGGATAATTCAAATAATTAAATTAATTAATTAGAATAACTAAAATTTGTGGTGTAATCCCATTCCTTGATTGTTCTCACAATTATTTACCTCATTTATCTCTTATTTTTAGTTTAGACTTTATTATTCATTTTAGTAATTTTCTAGTTAGTTGTTTTTATCTCACAATTAATTTAGTTTAGTTTAGTTTAAATCATCACCTCACCCATTTGTTTTCATATTTGAAAAAAGCTAAAAAAAAAGGTAGAAAAAGTAAAAAGCCCAAAAAGAAAATAAAAAGTGAATTACAATTGAATTTGTCTCTAGCTTACCCCCTTGGAAGTGAATTGATACCCTTACTTACCACTACACTTGAGTTGTTATATTTTGTAGATATTTGAGGATTTTGACTAACTTGGCTTTCAACAACGACACACAAAAGTCACGTTTTCAGTAAACAAAAGGTTACCACTTCTTGGGTACCTAAGAAAGATAAGAAAGCCCTTGTTGTTCATGTCGCTCTCAAAGCACATAATACCTCACAGTGGTATTTTGATAGTGGGTGCTCTAGACATATGACAGGTGATGTCTCATTTTTTACCCACTTAGAGGATTATAAGGATGGTAAAGTCACCTTTGTAGATGGGAGCAAATCTAACATTGTAGGACGAGGTACAGTAGAGTTACTAGGATTTACTAATCTAGAGAATATTTTGTACGTCAAAGGTTTAAAAGCAAACCTTCTCAGCATTAGCCAGCTGTGCGACGCTGACTTTGCCGTAAAGTTTGGCCGGGATGCGTGTAATATCTATAATCAAGCCAAAAAACTTTTAGTGCGAGGGGTGAGGACAAAGGATAATTGTTATGGGACTGAACCCACATCCTCACTTGTCTGCAATAGCGCCACAATCACTCCTATGGATATGTGACACCAATGTCTAGGTCACGTGAACGTTAGAGATTTGACTCATTTAGTTAAAAAGGACCTAGTACGTGGCTTACCATCACTTCGAAAGCCAACTTCCATGGTTTGTGGACCCTGTCAGTTGGGAAAGCAAATCCGTAGCCCACATAGGCAGTTGTATTCCATTACCACCTCCCATGTACTTGAGCTGATTCACATGGATCTTATGGGTCCTACTCGTACTGAGAGTCTAGGTAGTAAGAGGTGTATCATCGTGATGGTAGATGATTTCTCCAGATAGTCGATTATAGGTTTTCTGAGAGAAAAATCTGATGTTGTAGAGTTTTTAACGACCAAGTGTCGTGTCCTATAAAACCAACATGGAGTCACTATTAACAGAATATGTAGTGATAACGGCATAGATTTAAGGAAGAAAAGGTAGATCTTTAATGTGATAGTCTTGGGATAAAACATGAGTTTTCTGCCATGAAGCCTCCTCAGCAAAATGGTATTATTGAGAGAAAGAATAAGACGATCCAGGAAATGTCTAGATCTATGCTTCTAGATCGTAGAGTTTCTAGGAGATTTTGGGCAGAGGTAGTGTCTGTAAGGACATTTTTGTCCATTATCAATGTATTATGTCGCACGTCGTTATACCGTTGAAGAAATTCAAGATTCAAGATTCAACGGATCCGAATATCAAAAGAAGAAGAGGAATCATAGTCTGACAGCCGGATCGATCCGCTGAAATAAAAGAACCGATCAGGCTAACCGGACCGGTCCGCCTAAAGACCCTGATCGATCGACTTGTTTGCTAGAAGGCCAGTATACCCCGGACCGCAAGCGAACCGATGAATCCTAGAAGTGAACCGATCCGATCATCAACGGACCGATCCGCCTCAGAATAAAAGAACCGATCCGGTATGTCGGACCGATCCGCCTGGGATAAACTTCAACAGATCGTGTTCAGATTTTTAAGTCCCGAGACTTCTTATTTAATCCCACTACGGGAAGTGGTTTTCTAAGACTTATACACACGATTTTCAGAGTACAGAAAGCCCTAAGTCTTCACCTATTGAGCATCTAGACTCTAGGTTTTTGATTCACACAATTGCCAATTCTTGTGAATCACTTTGCAACCCAGGAATGCACTTGTGCTGTTCACACCCTTGTGGAGAAGCCGTTTCTCTTCTCCATTGCAGCCCTACTGGAAAGGGATATTTCCAGCCGCCGACTACAGAATCCGACACCTGGGGGTAATTCTTAGTCACTTGTATTTTCATTGTAATCCGAAATTGTATAGCCTACAATATTATAATGAAAATAAATGGTTTTGCCCTTTTGGGGGATTTTTCCTCACAAGCATGTGTTTGAATGTTCTTGCTTTGTTCATTATCGTATTCAATCACATATTGTTGCATGTTTAGGGTTTGTTTGGGTTAAAAGGTGTTTAATATATAAGTTTATCATTTGAACGCGAGCACATACGTTCTCAAATTGGTATCAGAGCAGGTTACGCTAATCTATTGTGTATTCCTATTTTCCGCAAAATTTCTCTAAGATATCAATTTTCTAAAAAAATTGATTTTTGAAAAAGTGCATGTTCAAATGGAGAAGTTATATAATAAAATGCCTATTTTTGGCGGGACAAATTATGCCTATTAGAAAGCCCGAATGAGGTCGGCTTTAAAAGCCATAGGTGAAAGGGTTTGGATTTTAGTTTAAAGAGGGTGGACACCTCCCTCCGTGACTGTTGATAATGTAATTAACTTGAAACCTGTCACTTCTTGGACTGATGAAGAATTTAAATGGTCATCTTTTAATTCTAAGGGTCTAAGTGCTATTTCTGGGTCTGTCACACCTGATGAGTTCAAACGCATAATGACGTGCATCACGTCAAAAGAGGCATGGGATGTTTTACAACTCACCCATGAAGGAACTAATGCTGTGAAAGAATCTAAGTTGCAAAATTTGACAACTCAATTTGAAACCATCACCATGCATGAATTTGAAAGATTTGATGAATTTTATGCTAGACATTATGACATTGTGAATACTAGCTTTAATCTTGGTGAACACATTCCTAATGCTAGAGTTGTTAAAAAGATTATTCGTTCTTTACCTAAGCGTTTTATCCCTAATGTAAATTCCATGGGTAATTTAAATACGCTAAAATTGGAAGAACTTGTAGGAGATTTGCAAACTTATGAAATTGATATTTTCCCTAAAACTGCTAAATCTAAAGATAAGGGAATTGCACTTAAAGCCCAAGAGAGAAGGAGTGAGGGGTCGGCTAGAAAAAGGGTAGAGTCGTCTAGAAAGAAAGAGACTGACACGTCAGATTCTGAGTGTGATTTTGACCTAGATGATTTAGCTCTTTTTGCAAAAAAATTCAAGAGGATTCTCAAATTTAAGAAAAATGACAATTTTAAAGATAAAAAGAAATTTGAGAAAAATAAGTTTGAAAATAAAAATGAAAAAGACTCCAAAAATCATCCTAAGAAAGAAAGTGAGAGATGCTTTGAGTGCGATGGTAGGGGTCATAGAGCCTTTGAGTGTGCCAATCGTCTGAATAGAGAGAAAGGGAAAGATGTCCTTAATACTACCCTTAGTGACGACAGTGAGGTCGAGACGGTGGATTCAGGAGATGAGTCACCGCATGAGTGTAACTTCACCGCATTCATGGCCAGTCAAGTGAGCACTCCTAGTTCTCTTCACGACGATGAAGATGATGCTTCACAGGGACACCTCGATAGTGAGATTGATGTGAGTGAGGGGGAGGATGACTCAAGTGAGAGTGAGAGTGATATTCAACGCGCCTACGCTGAGTCATTTAAAACTAAAAAATGTAACAAAGCGCTAGTTCTTAAGATCACCGCCTTAGAGGAAAATTTAAGAAAGTCGAGAGAAAGAGAGTCCTCCACCTTCACCGCCCTAAGAGAGAGAGAATCTGCTTGTGACGGGAAAGAGAGTGTTTATAGAGAGAGAGAGAGTGTTTTTGAGAAAGAAAGAGGGGAGTTGACTAAACAAGTGGCTAGTCTTACGAGTGAGCTCCATTCCTCCGTGGAGACTCGAAAGAAACTTGAAGCCCTTGTTGCCCAGCTGACTCATGATCTTGAGAAAGCACGGGAAGTCAAGGTTCAAATCAAGGACAGATCTGGGAAGATGGGAAAGATGCTCCTCGGCCCCGCGTTAGGTTTTGGTGATCGGCAAGGAATTGGATATTGATAAGCACCCAAAACTGTACAAATTATGCCCCGAATAGATGTATTTTAGTTGCTAATTCTCGGTAATATAGGTCTTATGCGCTTAATTATTCATTATGCAGACTTAATGTACGTTGCGGTGTTCAAACGCGTATTTCAAGGCAATTGTGCATTTTATGGAGCTAAATATCAACCCCGTAACCTTACCCGAGCCTAAAACCTAGCCTAAACCTAGCCTAAACCCTCTGTGTGTTTAGTTTGTGTTCTTTTTACTACTTTTTAGATTTTTAGTTTGAGTCATTTTAATTTTAGGATTTATTTTAGAATTTTTAGATTTTATTTTCTATTTTATTTTTATTAATATAATTTTACTTTATTTTGATTTTTATTAGTTTTTAGTTTTAGTTTTATTTTATTTTATCTTATTAGGATTAGAATTTTTAGGATTTTATGTATTTTTAGTTTTATTAGATTTTGCATTTTCTTTTTAGGATTTTAATTTTAAGTTTTATTAGGTTTTATTTTTATTTCTTTTTAGTTTCAATTTTTATTTGAATCTTTGTTTTATTTTAAATAGGATTTTATTTTTTAGGTTTTTATTTTATTTAATTATTTTTATTAGTTAGTGTCATTTTTAGGTGTCCTAATTAAACACACACACAACCCCCTTATCCTACACTCCCATACACCTATTTACACCTACATACTATCCTACACCCTCATCCTCACCCATATTCCCTCCACCTCATACACACCCTATCACCCCACTCATCTTCTTCCCCCAACACCCACTTTCTCTCTCATCTCTCCTCATCCACCATTAAAATCCTCCATTACCCACCTAAAGGCAAACCTCCATAACAACTAAACTCACATGCTACCAAACCTCCTGCCGCCGGTGTTGAACCCCGATCCAACCCAACCGACCCACCTCCGGCACCGACGTGTCAGCCCTCTCTCTCTCTGGAGCCTCGCCGGCAACCCCCCCTTCACCGGCGTTCCACTGCCCCGCCGTCGGCGCTGACAGACCCCGCGGCCTCTCTCTCTCTCCTTGATCCCCTCCCTACTGAAACCCCGACAGCACCACACCCCTCCACCTGCGGCGCTAAACCCGCCGGTAAAACTCCTCCAGTCCCCCACCTCCGGTCGCTGCCACTCAATCCAAGCCTACCCTTGCGCTGTCCAACCTCCTGCCAAAACAAACCCAAAAAAAACCCACTTCCATGTCAACCCACACCCCTTAACCCATTACCCATAAACCCATTTCCATGTTTTCTCCCAAACAAAAGCCACGATCTTATTTTTCACCTGCATAAAACCCAACTCAAGTCAAGACCAAGTCAACCAAATACCCATGTGTTAATTAAACCAACTTGTCCCCATTTTACCAAAATACCCCCCAACTATCTTTTTAACCCCAATACCCATTATACCCTCATATGCAATATCAGATTTTATCCTCACCTCACTACCCACATGCCCTCAAACACTCACACCCCATGCTCCCCTCACCATTCCCATGCACACCCAAGTCAATTCCCAAAAATAACCCCATGCTCCATGTGCCTATTATTTAAAGAGGATGAAGACCCATTTGCAAAAGGATCTCAAATTAGTTTTAAGTTTTGTGTGATAAAATTCTCCCCACCCCTCTATGTTGAGTATTTGCATTTTTAGCAAATACCTCAATATAGAGGTGTGTGTTGAAAATTATCTCTAGGATAAATTTCACCCCACCCATCTATTATGAATTTTTGCATTTTTAGCAATTATTTCATAATAAATTGATGTAGTGAAATTTATCCCTTATGGGAGATAAATTCTAACCCATTCATTTATGTTGAGATTTTGCATTTTTAGCAATTATCTCAATATAAATTAATGATCTAGAATTTATTTCTTTGGGTGAATTCTAATGTACAATTTTATAATTTTAGGATTTGCATTTTTAGCAAATCTCTTTTATTATTCGATTGGCCATTATGAATTCATCCACTATCATTTTTAGTTTTATTTTGTAAATTTTAGTTTAGATTCAATAAATACATGAGTGAGGGATTATGATTGAGAGATTTTGGATGTGTAATTGAGAGATTAATGATGAAATTGAAGATTCCATTCGAATTCAAGGCTTAAATGGGTTTGATCTATTCCTCTCTTTTACTTTTAGTTTAATCATCTCATGCTTTCAATTATGTATCTCATATTTTTGGATGATGATTATTGAGGGCTAATCTCCCATTTATGGGATGAAATTTTGAAGCCCTCATGAGTCCAATTTTGTTAGTTTACTTATTAGGACAATTTTGTTTATCTCACCTTTCTTAAATTAGCTTTTACTTCTTAATTAGTAGTTATAAAAATTAGTATAGTTAGTTAGTTAAAATATTCCCTTGAAAAATTCATAAAAAAATAGAAAAAGTAAAAATAGAAAAAAATATAATAAAATGCAAATGAATCCATATATATGTCCTCTCCAATTTTGTGTTTCACCCTTAGATATGGATTGACTCCCTTACTTACCTCTACACTAGTTTTGTTATAATTTTGTAGGTTCAAGGGAAATTTTGATGGATAGAGAAGTTGCAACAACGACAAAATCTACATTAGAAGCAATTTTTCTTTTTATCAAATGGCGACGTTGCCGATCTTTGGAGCTTGAAGCACTTGCGAGGATTACCTATTTGTGATTCATTTGTATTGCACTTTTTATTTTATTTTTTTGTAGCATTTTTTTTTATTTGTTTAAAAGGCTTGTATTAGGACTTTATTACTTGGCTTGTGTTGCGGTGCTTAGAGACACCTTTATTTTATTTTTTATTTTTAAATTTGTAATAATTCAAGACAAGCGTGATAGGGAAACCGGACAAGGTAGAGAGAGGGCGTCCAAAGGCGAGAATTTAGAAGCCTCTCTACCTTGGGTCGGTAGGACTCCCGGGGACGACTGAGATAGGCGTGATCTCCCCCCGGTCGACTCAAAATTTTCGGCACCCCACGGCCTAAAAACCGTGGGAGGTACATTTCTTACACCCTCGCGCCTCTCCTGTTAGCGAGTCAATTCTTTTGTGTGCTCTTGTGTGCTCTTATTTGATTTTATTCTCACATTTATTTTTGAATGGTGTGATGAATTAATTAATTAAGACCTACACCCGGTCACTCACGAGAAGGGATTTCATCACCCGACTCACTCGCTTACCATTTTGTGCTACCCTAGCCATCACTAAATTTAAAATCAATCAACTAGGTGGCCCAATAGGAGAAAATTTTGCGAAGGCGATCACAAAGAGATTTCCGTGAATTTTTATCGCCCACGGACTTAATTAAAATTTGACTACCCTCTCACTAAATTTGAAGATAAAAATTGGCTATGTGCTAGTTATGAAATTTTCTTGACTTGTGTGTGTCCATTCCATTTTTCAGTAGTCGATTTTAGTTAGCTCGTCCAAATCAAAGAGTCCATATCTTTCCCCACCCTTTTCTTCTAAAAAAAAAAAATAAATAAAATAATAAAATAAAAAAAAATCCAAAAATATTTTCTTTCATTTTTATAAAAAAATACAAAAATATTTTCTTTCTTTCCTTTTTAGAAAAATCCAAAAATATTTTTTTTTCTTCTATTTCTTCACAAAAATCCAAACATATCTTCTTCCTTTATTTTAATAAAAATTCAAAAATATTTTCTTCCTTTCATTCTCTAAAAAAACCAAAAAACCAAAAAATAAAAAAGGTCGTGTTCGGTGTTTCTTCACCCTCACCCTTGTCAAATTATCGAGCAAGACTGACGCTTCAGTCTTGTTTGGGGGTGATTCTCATCACCCAATTTTTCTGCCACCCCGCAATATCATAGATCCTATCCTTAGGGTGAGATTTCATCGGTCTGGCTGAAGACATTAAACTTAGCGCTACCGGGAGGCAGCCCGCGTTTCTTGTACTAGTCTCATCCTGTTTGGGGGTGGTGTTTCACATCACCCTATGCTTTATCATGCTTATAGACTTGTACATCTTTTATTCAGGTTTATTCTTGGCTACATCTTTCCACTTCACTAGCGGTTCATTCTGGTAATCTCTTTCCTACCTTATGCTCTCAATTTTAAAAATCATTTTACCTAACATCGAGGACGATGTTCCTTTTTGTTTGGGGGTGGGGAATTTTATCAAAATCGTGCCTCTTTTGAAAATTTTTGAGTTTTAAACCTGATTTTTAAAATTTCGTGCAGTTTCCTTCATCTCATTCATTGATGTGAATCTTCAATCATCTATCTTTTAAAGTCTAGGAATCAAGCTAGAGAATATTTTTTCTAAATAGCTTATGTAATACATAACAAGGCACTTTGCACTATGAATTCCTAGACTCAACAAAAATTTGCGCACTTATCATGTCACTACGGTTTAGAGTTGAGGAGTACTACAATTCTAAAGAGAACCTTAAGGATCACTAGTAGAGACTTTAGCCCGTGAGATTTGTGCTTTTCACCCTTTTAAGTGTTTTACGCAATCTCCGAGTCACAAGTTGATTCAACTTCTTTTGGGTCCGCACTTTAATTGTCGTATGATCTCATTATCTTTCATAAAATTTTGGCTTGATCACCGAGAACGACATCACTATAGATGTATTTTAGTTGCTTATCAAGTTATCAGATATGATGGTGCCTCCACATCCCAAATTGCACCTGGACCAGTTCCTGAGTTTACTACGAATCCTTATGGCCGTCGTCAAAAACCTCGAAGGAGAGTTCGACCAAGAAAAGCAAACCAAGGTCCGCCTTTGACTGTGCTCTTTTGTACTTATTGCAAAACAAAAGGCCACCTTAGGGAGTCTTGCAATAGCAGTGGTCGGACACGACGTACTATTTCTCCACCACGTCATACTGATGAGTTTTCTAGTCTGAGAGAGCGAGTTGAGTTCTTAGCTGCCACGACCCAGAGTTTAATTGAAGAATTTCGACAGATGTCTTTGCCGTTAGTGAATGCTTCTCACATTCCAGCTAAAACCAACAACAACAAAGGAAAACAAAAGGTCATCCCGACTTGGGTACCTAAGAAAGATAAAAAGGCTTTTGTTGTTCATGTTGCTCTCAAAGCACATAATACCTCACAGTGGTATTTTGATAGTGGGTGCTCCAGACACATGACAGGTGATGCCTCATTTTTTATGACTCTTGAGGACTATCAGGATGGAAGAGTCACCTTTGGAGATGGGAGCAAGTCTAGCATTATAGAATGTGGTACTGTCGAGTTACCTGGATTTCCTAAGCTAGAAAATGTTTTGTACGTCAAAGGTTTGAAAGAAAACCTTCCCATCATTAGCCAGCTGTGCGACGCTGACTTTGCAGTAAAGTTTGACCGGGATACTTGTAAAGTCTATAATCAAGCCGGTAAACTATTAGTGCAAGGGGTGAGGACCGAGGATAATTGCTATGGGACTGAGCCCACATCCTCACGTGTCTGCAACAGCACCATGATCACTCTTATGGATCTGTGGCACCAACGTCTAGGTCACGTGAACATTAGAGATCTTAATCGTTTAGCTAAAAAGGACCTAGTATGTGGCTTACCATCTCTTGGAAAGTCAACTTCGACCGTTTGTGGACCCTGTCAGTTGGGAAAACAAATTCGTAGTCCTCATAAGAAGTTGCACTCCATTACCACCTCTCGTATTCTTGAGTTGATACACATGGATCTTATGGGTCCCACTCGTACTGAGAGTCTAGGTGGTAAGAGGTACATCCTCGTGATGGTAGATGATTTCTCCAGGTACTCCATTGTAGGTTTTCTGAGAGAGAAATCCGATACTGTAGAATTTTTAACGACCAAGTGCCGTGTCCTATAAAATCAACATGGTGTCACTATTAATAGGATGCGTAGTGACAATGGCACTGAATTCACAGAAGCAAAGGTAGACCTTTACTGTGATAGCCTCGGGATCAAACATGAGTTTTCTATTGTGAGAACTCCTCAGCAAAATGGTATTGTTGAGAGAAAGAATAGAACGATCCAAGAGATGGCTAGATCTATGCTTCTAGGTCGTAAAGTTTCTAGGAGATTTTGGGCAGAGGCAGTGTCTACTGCATGCCACATGGTGAATAGGGTGTATTTGCGTCAACACACACTTCAGACTCCTTATGAGTTGTGGACTGGCAAGAAGCCCAACCTGGCATATTTTCGTGTTTTTGGGAGTAAATGCTACATCCTACGGGATAGAGGGCAATTAGGAAAGATCGACTCCCGGAGCGACGAGGGAATATTTCTAGGATATTCATCGACTAGCAGAGCGTACCGGGTTTTTAACCTGAAGATCTCTAAGGTTATGGAATCAATAAACGTCACCGTGCAAGATGACGAACCTTCGACGGTTATTGATCCTAACCTTTAGTGTGAGGATGAGGATTGTTCTGACAGTGATTTACCTGTTCCTCTCTCACACTCTATGGACCCTACTCCTGTGTTAGGGGACACACCTGCTTGGGTTCGCAAGAGTCATGACCCGTCTGCCATTGTTGGCGATCCCACTCTAGGGGTCAAGACTCGTGCTCAGCTAGAGAACGTTGTTAGCCATCTTTGCTACACGTCCAAAGTCGAGCCCAAGAACCATAAAGAAGCACTCAAGGATGAACATTGGATATCTGCTATGCAGGATGAGTTGCTTCAGTTTAAAAAGAATAATGTCTGGGAACTTGTCCCCCGTCTTAGTGAGACTAATGTGATAGGTACCCGGTGGATTTTCAAGAACAAAATGGATGAAAATGGTACCATAATCAGAAATAAGGCTAGGTTGGTCACTCAAGGCTACACACAGATAGAGGGTGTAGACTTTGGGGAGACATTTGATCCTGTTGCGAGGCTTGAGTCTGTCCGTCTTCTGCTCGCCATCGCATGTCATCTGTGCTTCAAGGTATATCAGATGGATGTCAAGAGTGCCTTTCTGAATGGCATTCTACAGGAGGAGGTTTATGTGGAACAACCAAAAGGGTTTAAAGACCCTCAGCACCCAGAGCACGTCTACTATCTTAGAAAAGCCTTGTATGGTTTGAAGCAAGCACCCCGTGCTTGGTACGAGAGGCTTACTTCCTATATCTTAGCTCGTGGCTTCAAGAGATGGGGAGTAGATATGATGTTGTTCGTCAGGAGAGATGACGGTGCTATTTTGGTTGCCCAGGTCTATGTGGACGACATAGTCTTTGGATCCACATGCTCCCAGCATGCTCATCACTTTGAGGAGGAAATGAAAAGTGAGTTTGAGATGAGCATGGTTGGTGAGCTTACATTCTTCCTTGGTCTCCAGGTTCGTCAGCTAGAGGATGGGATGTTCATCTTCCAATCCAAGTATGCTAGAGACCTAGTGAAGAAATTTGGTTTAGACTCCGCTAAGCATGCTCGTACACCTATGAGTACCACTACCAAGCTTAGTAAGGACACTTCAGGCAAAGACGTAGAGCAAACCTTATATCGAAGTATGATAGGTAGTCTTCTCTACTTGACTGCCAGTCGTCCCAACATCGCCTTTAGTGTTGGAGTCTGTGCACGATATCAGGCGTCCCCGAAAGAGTCACATTTACTTGCTCTAAAATGTATTATTAAATACGTGAGTGGGACTCTATCATACGGTATTTGGTATTCCTTTGATACCGATGACCGTTTGTTCGCCTATTCGGATGTCGATTGGGCTGGGGATGTAGATTGTTGTAGGAGCACTTCTGGTGGGTGTTTCTATTTTGGTTCTACTCTTGTCTCCTGGCTGAGCAAGAAGCAAATTTACATCTCTTTGTCCACTGCGGAGGCTGAGTGCATAGCCTCCGGGAGTTGTTGCACAAAACTCTTATGGATGAAGCAAATATTGGAGGATTATGGGATTTCACAAGACACCATGATCATTTCTTGTGATAACACGAGCGCGATACACATATCCCGTAATCCCGTCCAGCATTCGCGCACAAAACACATCAGGATACGTGAGCACTTTATTCGTCAGTTAGTTGAGGAGAACACTGTATCCCTAAGTTTTGTTACTACCGACCGTCAGTTAGCAGACATTTTCACGAAACCTTTAGATGCCCTTAGATTTGAGAGTCTTAGGAAGTCTTTGGGGATTTGCACAGTTGACTGAGAGGTTGGTCTATGTCTAGAATAGGATGCTTTCTCATGTTCATATCATATGCTTCCTATTGCTAGTCTGTTTTATATGTACCATTGCTTAGTTGTACAACTTTTATTTATTCTTTTTGCCGTTTATATTTCTTTTGAAAAATACAAAAAGATTTTCCTTTAAGAATTTTTTTTAGAAAAGCACAAAAAGATTTTATTTTGATAAAAAGTTTGAAAAAGACCAAAAAGATTTTTATTTTTTTGCTTTTTTTATGGATGAGCGTTTAAGATAGCCAAGTCACAACTTCATTCCATTTATCCATGTGACTGTTTGATAGGGATTTGAGAGGCTACATCATTTCATCCATGTGCTTTACATTGGTTGGAGTCTTTGAGATGTAATTAGTGATATCTTCCTACATGTTTGACTCCTATATCCTTTATTGCACACATGCACGGCTATATTTGATTATTGCACTTATCTATCTCATATTGTCTTGAGTGTTTCCATCTCAATTCTGTCTATACAATGTACAATATGCGATAAAACTTGACAAGATTGGAATGCATGTAAAAACCGTTTTAGGTGAGACTGTGTATTTTTATATAACGGGGAGGGGCTGCGAAAGGTAATCATCTATCCTTTGCGCAAAAGCCACCGTTAAAAAGGACCTAAAAAATGGAGGAATTTTAATATCCGAGGTCCAAAGAGGTTAAAAGAGCCCGAAAAAATTTAAAGCCAATAAAAATCAATTCATGCCAAATATGGGCCACTTAGGTTTCACCATCAATTCTCCAAAGTTTGAGAATTTAGAATGCCTCTATTCAAAATTATATCTGAGGGAGTTTGGTTGGAGTATTTTTAAACGGGTTTGCACTTCCTTGAAAGTCCTGAAAAAGCATAAAATCGTTTTGGACGTTATTGGTGTGAAAATCACTTTGAGCTTTGATTTGTTGATTTGTTTGAGTCAATATCTTATATTGTCTTTATTTTACACCAAAGGAAGCATTTGAGCTCATTCGCTAGGAATATCCAATATTCATCGTGCACATATGTCATGTTTGTATGCATTGATTTTCCTATCGAAATTGTTCACACCACTTCATTTACGCTATCATCGTCTTGGTTGCTTTGTGTTCATTCATGGTGTGATTTTATATTAGTGACACCCCCACTTGCTTATTTGATTTATTTCTCTCATTTGTCTATTTGGGGACATCATAAAAAGGGGGAGAAAGAATTATCTTATTATGGGGGAGATTTGAAAGTTTGAGTTTGCTCATAAATTGGTATATATGTTTATCTCATTTCAAACTCGATATGCCACTTGGTATTTTGCTTTTTCTCATGTGTGTAGGTACTACATGGATTATCATTGGATTGCACACCCTGATGAGAAAAGCTTTGAGATTTGATGATTCCTAAAGAGATGAAGAGCAAACGCTGTAGTCTTATTCAATTGTATCTTTCCAGTTTTGGGTTCATGGAAGGGTAGATTTGTATTGGCATTTTTTTGATAATTCGGATGTTTATTTTATGTATGTTCCGGCATAGACATAGGGGGAGATTTGTAAGGAAATTTTTGTCCATTATCAATGTATTATGTCGCACGCCATTACACCGTTGAAGAAATTCAAGATTCAAGATTCAACGGATCCGAATATCAAAAGAAGAAGAGGAATCATAGTCTGACAGCCGGACCGATCCGCTGAAATAAAAGAACCGATCTGGCTAACCGGACGGGTCCGCCTAAAGACCCGGACCGATCCGCTTGTTTGTCAGAAGGCCAGTATACCCTGGACCGTAAGCGAACCTATGAAGCCTGGAATCGAACCGATCCGATCATCAACGGACCGATCCGCCTCAGAATAAAAGAACCGATCCGGTATGTCGGACCGATCCGCCTCAGACCCGGATCGGTCCGCCTGGGATAAACTTTAACAGATCGTGTTCAGATCGTGTTCAGATTTTTAAGGCCCAAGACTTCTTATTTAATCCCACTACGGGAAGTGGTTTTCTAAGACTTATACACACAATTTTCAGAGTACAGAAAGCCCTAAGTCTTCACCTATTGAGCATCTAGACTCTAGGTTTTTGATTCACACAATTGCTAATTCTTGTGAATCACTTTGCAACCCAGGAACGCACTTGTGTTATTCACACCCTTGTGGAGAAGCCGTTTCTCTTCTCCATTGTAGCCCTACTGGAAAGGGATATTTCCAGCCGCCGACTACAGAATCTGACACCTGAGGGTAATTCTTAGTCACTTGTATTTTCATTATAATTCGAAATTGTATAGCCTATAATATTATAATGAAAATAAATGGTTTTGCCCCTTTGGGGGATTTTTCCTCACAAGCATGTGTTTGAATGTTCTTGCTTTGTTCATTATCGTATCCAATCACATATTGTTGCATGTTTAGGGTTTGTTTGGGTTAAAAGGTGTTTAATATATAAGTTTATCATTTGAACGCGAGCACATACGTTCTCAGTGTCTACTGTATGCCACATGGTGAATAGGGTTTACCTGCGTACACACACACTTAAGACGCCTTATGAATTATGGACTGGCAAGAAACCCAACCTTGCATATTTCCGTGTCTTTAGGAGTAAATTCTATGTCCTACGGGATAGAGAGAAATTAGGAAAGTTTGACTTTCGGAGCGACGAGGGAATATTGCTAGGATATTCATCCAATAGTATAGCGTACCGAGTTTTTAACCTGAAGAGCTCCAAGGTTATGGAGTCAATAAATGTCACCGTACAAGATGATGACCCTTTGACGTTTATTTATTATAGCCTTCAGTGTGAGGATGAGGACTTTTTTGGCGGCAATTTACTTGTCCCTCACGCATACCCTGTGGATCCTACTACTGTGTTAGATGACACACCTGCTTGGGTTTGCAAGAGTCATGATCCCTCTTCCATCGTTGGCGATCCCACTTTAGGGGTCAAGACTCGTGCTCAGCTCGAGAATGTTGTTAGCCATATTTGCTACACATCCAAAGTCGAGCCCAAGAACCATAAAGAAGCACTCAAGGATGAACATTGGATATCTGCTATGCAAGATGAGTTTCTTCAGTTTAAAAAGAACAATTTCTGGGAGCTTGTCCCCCGACCTAGTGAGACTAATGTTATAGGTACCAAGTGGATTTTTAAGAATAAAATGGATGAAAATGGTACCATAATCCGAAATAAGACTAGGTTGGTCGCTCAAGGCTACACACAGATAGAGGGTGTAGACTTTGGGGAGACATTTGCTCCTGTTGCGAGGCTTGAGTCCATCCGCTTACTACTCGCCATCGCATGTCATCTGCGCTTCAAGTTATTTCAGATGGATGTCAAGAGTGCCTTTCTAAATAGAATTCTCCAGGAGGAGGTTTACGTGGAACAACCAAAAGGGTTTGAAGACCCTAAGCACTCGAAGCACGTCTACTATCTGAGGAAAGCCTTGTATGGTTTGAAGAAAGCACCATGTGCTTGGTACGAGAGGCTTACTTCCTATCTCTTAGCCCGTGGATTCAAGAGAGGGGGAGTTGATATGACATTGTTCGTCAGGAGAGATAACGATACTATTTTGGTTGCTCAGGTCTATGTGGACGACATAGTCTTTGGATCCACGTGCTCCCAGAATGTTCACCACTTTGAGGAGGAGATGAAAAGTGAGTTTGAGATGAGCATGGTAGGTGAGCTTACTTTCTTCCTTGGTCTCCGGGTTCGTCAGCTAGAGGATGGATGTTCATCACCCAATCCAAGTATGCTAGAGACCTAGTGAAGAAATTTGTTTTGGACTCCGCTAAGCATGCGCGTACACCTATGAGTAATTCTATAAAGCTTATTAAGGACACTCCAGGCAAGGACGTAGATCATACCTTGTATCGGAGTATGATAAGTAGTCTTCTTTACTTGACTGCAAGTCGTCCCGACATAGACTTTAATGTTGGAGTCTGTGCGCGATATCAGGCATCCCGAAAAAGTCACACTTACTCGCTCTAAAACGTATTATCAAATACGTGAGTGGGACTCTCTCAAACGGTATTTGGTATTCCTTTAATACTAATGACCGTTTATCCGCCTATTCAGATGCCAATTGGGCCGGGGATGTAGATGGTTGTAGGAACACTTTTGGTGGGTATTTCTATTTTGGTTCTGCTCTTGTCTCCTGGTTGATCAAGAAGCAAAACTCCATCTCTTTGTCCACTGTGGAGGCTGAGTACATCGCCGTCGGGAGTTGTTGCACGCAACTCTTGTGGATGAAGCAGATGCTGGAGGATTATGGGATTTCACAGGAAACCATGACAATTTCCTGTGATAGCACGAGCGCCGGGATAACCTTACGTATAATTGGGATTTCACAGGACACCATGACCAATAGTAAGAGAGTCATAAATTATCGGGATAACCTTAGGTATAATTGGGATTTTACCTTAAGTGGTGGAATAAAGGGTTAAGATTGAATTAAGGGATTATCGAGAATTAAACCTAATTAAAGTGAATTTAATTCGTAGAAATTCAGGAGTCGTGATTATAGGGATTTGTAGGACGTGATGTTTACCAAGTGAATTTATTTGAGGATTAAATAATCACCATCGTGCGGTTAGATAAGTTCGGAAATATATACTTTGAGAATTAAAGTCGTAATCGAAAAATACGTAGGATATTTGGGTTATAATTATTATACGTATGGGATTTATTATATGGGTTGTGCGTACGCCCTATGGTTATATACAGGTATGATGAATACCTATTATTATTATATATATAGGTGAGATGATTGCCTATTATTATCATATGGTTGTGTGAATACCTTATTTATGTTATATTTATATAGGTGGAATGTAAACCTATATTATAGTTTGTTATGTGTATGAGATACCTACACTGCTTGCTATTGGGGTGGAGGTTTCGCATTGTGGACGGTCTTATCCTTGTGTGCCCAATTGGGAGGGATTTTAGATTCGTACCCTGAGCATAGGACCTTGGACACGTGCTATGGGTGTATGTGGATAGTTTCGACGGTTGAATGAGTACATAGGTATGTTCGTGACCCATTTGGCTGGGGAGTATGCTCCCCTCCAATATGTTTGTGTTATGTTATATGATTCGTGAGAGACACCGAATCATTAGTCCTCTATATAGTGACATTATGTATCAGGACATGATAACAGAGTATGAATACATCACAACTGTGTCTGGGGAGGTGCCGTATTAGTATATATATAATTAGTGTGATATTATATATAAACTGTGATGTAATCTACCGTGTGACATTGTAGATATAGAGATGTAATCTTTTGTGTGATATTTTAGGTTAAAAGTATAAACTCTGATTTAATGTACTGTGTAATGTTGTAGATATAAGTAAATAATGACGTCTGAATTGTATTAAGTAAGTGAACACTTAATTCCAAGGTCGTAACAAGACTAGTTCATATTAAAAAGAAAGGAATATGAATAATTATATTACGTATGGTATAGGACATACGATTTTTATGTTATGGGTTAGAATTATGTTGTGGAAACTAGTTAGGAGGGAACCTTAACTAGGAAGATAATAAGATACGATAGGTGTGAACTTCAGACGAGAGGTGAGAATTCTCAAGAGAGAGACCGAGAAACTAACATGTACATTATAAATACTTATTTGTAATTGTAAATAACTTACTATTTTAAAAATCTTTTATAATAGGGCTCTGACCCGTTTCCTTGCATATTCTCTTCTCTACTCTATCTTATACATCAGGTATTTAGCAGCATGGATGCCTAGCATAGATTATGGATGTTCCGATGGATTATAACTACTAGCAAAGATGCAGATTTTGTTTAGACGCTTTCTTCTATTGATTCAGTCATCTTTAGCCTCTACTTCATTTAGGACATGTTGCCCAGGGTTCTAGAGGTTGTAATTATTTATGTAAGCGTTGTGGATATCGGTTTTATTCAGTGCAAATGTTATAATTTAACTGGAGAGTTATTCCAGTCACATTTATTCTTGTTGTAGTTAATTCAGTTGTGATGTGTTGTTCCATATTATTATTCCGTGTCGTGGAATGGTTTTAATTAAATTAAAAATGGAAAAGTTTTTGTCACTTAGCTTAATTAACTATTAGGTGATTAATAAATCAATTGTTTTTCGACAGTGATGCTGAGAATAAACCAACTGGATATTCTGATTTAATTAAATAAAGGACTGATCACCCGATATTTAATTAGGCGGGTTGTTACATGAACTTGTAATGGGTATCACTAAATACCACAATAAATAAGGGGGTAAAGCCAAACAAAAACATATTATTTTGTCATTTGTATCATGTCAATCAAAGGTATATGAATTTTGAGGTCACACATCTATATGCTTATTATTACCCTCACAATAGGCTCCAATTATAACTTTTAACCTCCTCCTTTATTCCCATAGAACTAAAAGTTTTCACCTACTAAATCACACAAATATACATCACCAACAGAATATATCAACGTATTTAAGTATAGCATTAACATTCTAACATAACACATCTCCAGTAATGTTCATGAGCCCTTTTGATGATGAGATACGATTTCTCATCAAATGGCAAAAAATAGCACGGATTATATTTTTTTGCTTCATCAACAATAATTCGGCAGCAAAATTGTAAGCTTCATTTTCGGCATGTTTCATAATAAGAGAATATGTTCACGTGAAAAAATTACTATTAAAGAACACCAAAAGACACAATAATCAAGCGAAAATTGATCTCTTCGATTTGTTGCATAAGCAGTCGGTAATCGATAATCCATGTATTTCATGATTGTTCACAGATAAAAGAAACATGGAAGCTATGCAAACTTACTCAAATTGAAAATTGGGGACAATTTAGAGATCCTTAAGACTGGTTTGTGACATATACTCGTGCGCTCTCAACAGAACAATTTGAATTTATAGTGATGACCACAAGGATATGGTATAGCAGAAATAAAAAAAATACCACAGTGAGGAGTCAATCAAGCTGTGCCCAATACTTGTGCAAGCATCAGCGTTGTACCATATATTCAGGGAGTCAATTATGGGAGTATCGCAAATAATCCCTCATTCATTTACTTACTAGACTGCTCCCCCAAGTAGTACTTTTAGAAATAATTTTAATGGGTTGTGTTTTTAAAGAGCTGAATAGTATATGAATTGGTGTTGTTGTCCGAAAATCGAGGGGAGAATTTATAGAAGGAATATCACAAAAGTTTAAGTATCCAGCAATGGCGGAATCCATTACTGCCCGTGAAGCCAAGCAAATGGCGATTGAGTGTAAGTTTGGTAATGTCATTTTTGAAGGGGACTGCATTAATGTGATTCAAGCTTTAGAAAGTTATGATGAGAACCTTTGAAACATTGGAGATATCATTCACAAAGCTAAAATGAGTTGTAGTAGTCCTAACAGTTGTATGTTTTCTTTCATTAAAAGGGAGGGGAATTCCCCTGCCCATTTTATGGCTAAATTTGCGAGAAACATTCCAGACTTACAATCTTGGTTTGGTGTTCCTCCCAAAGGTTTAGAATACTTGTTACTTGCTGATGTAAGGTAGTTTTTCTTGTTATTTATAATAGTTAAGTATACACAAAAAAGTTACTAACAATTGACATTTAGTTATCTATGCCTAAGTGTCATCGAAATATAATATACACCAGTAAGCATACAAAATAACACACACTCTCACACAAGTTGGGAAACACCTTACCAAATACAATGAAAATTATGGTTAACCAGTTGATGAAACCATTTTTTCATAAAAGTAGAAAAATGACAAACCATTGTATCTTAAAAAAATAAAATTCTTCAGTCACAACCTCATATATTTCATTTTAAGCCCAACGTTAGTATAATTACCAAAAGATATTTATAATGGGACTATTACAGTTATTTGTGCTTTAGGGTTCGATGGATATGTGTATTCTTAGTGTGGAGTAAACAGTTTTTCATATTTGCACTTTGGAGTCCATTTTCACTGTTTGGACGCTTTTTAATCTATTTTGCAGCACTTCTTTCTCTCAAAGACATCAAATTGGACCCAAAGTGTAAATATGAAAAACTTTGGAACACATACCTATTGCCCCCAAAATGCAATGACCTATATAATTAAACATAAAGGAATTTAAACAGTCCAATTACATGAGATATCACGTTGAAACCTAATTCAACACTCAAATTAAGCATCAAAACATGTTTTCTCCAATTCTACTACAAAATGACAACTATAACAATGTGAGTAACACTTCAACGCTATAATATTTACATCTATCCACAAAACAATATGATCATGTTGATTGAATTCTCAAATTCAAGCTCAAACAAACATAATAACATGTACATTCAAAACGTGATGAAATTAAGAAATTACAAACCTCGCATTTGCTTAAACTTAGGTGAGGGTATTTAAGTGGTAAACCAACTTGTCGATACCTTTGATTCAAAACTGAGGTTTTCGATTAAACCAAACACAAATTTCATTGATTTCGAATATCGATTGTGATAATTACTGGATTAATAGCCTCTATCAAATGTTTATGATTTTTTTATTTCTACCCTCCCTCGTATTTGAAGAAATAAAGATAGAGAGAATAAAAAAAAAGATATACATACAGAGCAGAGACCGACCAATGGTATAAGGAGAGAGGAGTGAGTTAGAAGTTATGGTGTGTTATTTTGCGCTCAGATATATGGGTTTTGGTGGGGAGGGTTTTGATTTTGAGAATGGGATTTTTACATTTACGCCCGAAATTGCAGAGATTATTAGGAACCCTTTTATCGGGGTTCTAAATTATGTTGGGTTAATTAATGAATTTCTATTGAGAATTGAAACTGTAAAAACACAAATTTCCAATTGAGTCCTTTGTTGTTTTGGCTCAATTCCGAACAAAAATATTTGAGTTATAAGATAGAGTTCAAATTTATCCATTCAAGCCTATGACGTGTTTGTTGAAGACGTAGCGGCCAAGATATTAAAGCTTCATCAAATGCTGAGTTTAATGTGCCTTGTTTCTACGTCAACAACATTGGTTCCATTACTCCTAAGGTATGAATGCATTTTGAATATATATATATATATATATATATATATATATATATATAGGAGCTTGGAACATTTTTCATTGGGTGAATGTTTATTGTAAGTTTATTTTAAACTGTTGTTGTATTTCAGAAAGTTTCATTAAAACTTTAAAAATAAAATTTCTGGCCTAAAAATAGAATTTTCAGCTTTCCGATTTTTCGTTCGATATTGTCGTTCGAATGAGTTTGTCGTTCGAACGAGAATGTCGTTTGAACGAGGTTTGCAACAACCTGCCACCGGAACTTCGTTAGAAGTATCGTTCGAACGAGACTTCGTTCGAACGAAAATCTCGTTCGAACGAGATTTGGTAGGAATGGTTTTTTGGGCAGTTTTTGACAGTTTTTAGACTTTTTCCACTACTTTTCCCCACTAACTTTTTGACAGTTTTAACTAGTGCGGGAACAACATTTTTGTTAAGACTTTTTCATAACCTTTTCTTCACCAAGAGTGTTTTGAGAGTTAATTCTTCAAAAAAAAAAAGTCCCATTGAATTTGTGTTTAAATGTTTTAATCCTTAGAACAAAATCAAGGTTTTCACACCCATATTGTTTATTCCAAGTTTCAATATATATACATCTTGCTCGGAGTGTTTGGCACCGGGTTTTCTCTACCGCATTGAGGAGATTGTTTGGGTTTATTTCTAAATCCCTCAAAGAAGAAGATTTTGTTTTGCTGCGGCTTTCTCACATGGTGAAAGGCACCATGTGTGGTTGACGGTGTACCTATGTCTCATTGGTGATTCCAAGATTCCGGTGGAGCTCCGGGGTTGTCGACTAGGCGGAGGTGTTTACAAGAATACGCGTCAAGTCTTGAAAGGGGTCAAGTTGAGGAAGTAAGTCATATATCTTGTAATTGTAAAACCATACTTAGTGGACTTAAGGCTAGGGCCGTCCGAGGTTTTTTTTCCATTGTGGGTTTTTCCTCGTACATCGTGGCGCAGTGATTTATTTATTTATTTTATCTTTTGCAATACTCACCTGGAATGCATGCTTAGGTAAAAAGATAAAATTGGTTTAAGTCACTACATGTTTAATTGGTGCTAAATTAATTTGGGTAATGTTTATGTTAATTTAATTCAAGTCATTTAATTTAATTTGATAAAATTGGTTTGGCCTAAATTTTCTAAAACGGATTAAATATTTTGTTAGGCAAATTTCTAGGACTTGGGTTAATACTTTGTTTAATTTTAATTTGAAGAGAAATTAAAATTTGTTAATTTGTTTAAATTGAACCATCTCTCGCTTCCGTATATCTTTAAAAGGAAATTTTCCATTTGTATTAAAAATTCAAAATTGGTGGCCACGCGCACCAACAGTTGGTCTCAGAGCTTTGATTGAGAAATCCTATCATTTTTCAGAAACCTTTTGTTTCGATGACGAAGGTGATATGAGAATGTACACTATATACCAATAATACTCTTTAGCAATCCCCCACACACATATATACATACATACATACACACACATATATATATATATATATATATATACACACACACACGCAATATTACGGTTCACTATTTATAAATGTATGAACTCAAATATGTTTTGTTTTAAAATATATAGAGTTTTCCAATATTTAACAAATATAATAATTTATTGTAGATATGTGTGTATTATATTGTAAGTTACTCAAATTATTTATTACATGAGTAGAAAAAATGCCTTAATAAAATTTGTTTGACTTTAAATTTTCTACAAACTGAAATAACAAAATTGTCTTCATAAAATATGTATTTAGATTTTATGGGTAGTTTTTATAATTTAATATTTTGAAGGGAATTTTTGTCTTCACGAAATTTATTTGTAAGGATTCTCATGGGAAAGTAAGAATCCGATTTATATGTAAGGATTCCCGGTACCCCTTGACTTACCCCTCTCCGGCCATCAACCAACTCACCTCCTTTTATATCATCACACACCACCGCATATGCCACCACCATCTCACATACCTTACCACAATGATCTCTCCCTACATCAGTCCGACTCATCTACATTGTCCGATGTCGAGGACTCCAACCACTTTGGAGTGGATACCTCTTCCCCCACCCGATGCTCACCGCTTTCATCCATTACGGGAACGACATTGCTTTTATTGTGGAGAGCGTGGTCATTTGAGTGGTACGTGTTCCCATTATCGTCGTGGCCCAATATGTTCATCTTCCTCATCCACCACCTGCTCAGATGCCACCATTACTTGTTGATTATGCCACATCTATATCAGGTGATGTGATGGGCCTTGATGCTCATCAGGATGGAGACCCATTATCTATGGTGCTTCAGTTACATTCTCGGAGTCTCCATGGGGATATCTGCATCGATGTTCCTATTTTTAACGGGCGATTCTTCCCAGATGATATGATTGATTGGTCGCCTTCTATGGGGATTATTTTTTATTATAAGCAAGTTCAGGGCCCTCATATGTTCTTGTTGTCACCAAATTTCATGGATTCACTCGAGTTTGGTGGAACGACCTTTGCTATAGAGAAATAACTGTGGGCTTCCTCCTATCCAAGCATGGCCCAACCTAAAAGTCGCTCTTCATGCCTCATTCATACCACTAATATATGAGCGCGACCTTTTTTCTAGCATGCAGTCCCTTTGGAAGGAGACCTCTATGGTGGTAGAGTATACGGAGTAGTTATATCCTCTTTGACCTCGGGCTCGCCTCCTCGAGACTGAGGATCAACAAATCAATTGCTATATTTTGGGGCTTCAGCTGTATATTCAGCATGATCTCGACTTGAGAGAGATACCGGCCTTTCTAAAGGCGGTAGTGTATGCTACCAAGGTGGAGGCCTTTCACGTGGCATTTGCAGCTCCTCCAGCCTCCACAGATTCACCTCCCTTAATTTTTTCTTTTGCTCCTCCTCGAGTATCAGTGTCGGCCTCTTTAACCACAACACCATCCAACACTACCTTCGCAGTGCCGCATTCGGATCATCCTACATTTCGATGTTACAATTGTGTAAACATTGGACACCAAGCTTCAAAGTGCTTTCTCCTGCGTCATCGTGCCCTTGCGATGGAGCATCCACAAGAGTATCTTAATGAGTTCGAGGAGCTTCCCCAATATGTTTTGATTACTATTTTGGAGGATGACTCAGTGGGCCTTCCTCTTTGAGTTCATGGACGAACTCGTTTTGAGGAGGAGGAGGAGAGTGTTGGGAATCCCATGTTATTTTTCTTTTATTTCTATTTTATATTCTTTTATTTCAGTTCTTTTATTCCTTTTATTGGTCTCCAAGAATGTTTGGGACTAATTGGGTATATTTTTTTAATAGTTGTCCTTTTTAGTGTATATTTTTTTTATTCCTTTTATTGGTCTCCAACCTCTATAGTTCGTAGGCGGTTCTAACATCTTGGTGGTGAGCCAACTGAAAAAGAATATTCAACGGTATTGACGGATGGTGGAGTCTACTCCAGTTCAGAAGCAGATGTTGGCTTCATTCCGACTTGTAGGGGAAACACTCCATTGTTGGGGGTCGATTACTTATGCTGCAAAAAGGGATAACTTGATCATAGGCGAGTTCTGGGAGAGGTTCGAAGGGAAGTATTTCCCTCAGGCGATGCAGTTAGAGATGAGGGGTCGATTCATGGAGCTCTAAGAGGGGGACTGTAGAGTGGAGGAATACGAGGAGGAGTTCACCGCTCTTTCTTACTTTACAAAGGAGGAGGTGAACACAGAGTAGAGAAATATGGAGAAGTTTGTGTTGGGGATATCCTATAACATTAGACAATCATTATTGGGAAATCAGGATTTCACTACCTATAACCAGATGGTGAATGTTGCCTTATTGCATTGTTAATACCATAGGACATTCCAAAAAAAATAAAGGGAAAAGAGACACCACTCTGAGACATCGAACCAACAAGTTAAGACAAATGGGAGTAACATCTACGGGACCCAGTAGTTTCGGGGTCCTCAATCTTTAGAGCCGCATAAGAGATTTAGAGGTTCCTATGATCGAAACAAATAGATCCAATAGGACCACGTTTAGTAGGGCCACTGATAAAGAGGCCACCAGGGCCAAGGGCAGCAAGGTCAGAGGAAATAATAAGATAAACGTCAGCTCCAAGGAAATTATTATGCTTGTGGTGAGAAGGGACATTTCTCCATGAAGTGCCCTCAAGGAAATAGGGAGCATAAGATCTAGGGGGAAATCGAGGACACCGGGAACCTCGGGTGGAGTGTCAACCAATGCAGGTACAACCAGTGGTATTAGTGATAGCCTTACTAGTGCTACTAGCTCCACCTCAGGGACAACAACCGAAACTGCAGCATGGGCATGTGTATCACGTCGCACCAGGAGAGGAACCAGTGCCAGCTTAAACAGTTGATGGTATGATCCCAAATTTTTAATCTTATACGACATGAATTATTTAGTACTAGTGTGCATTACTCCGTAGCAAATACTATCTCGTAAATACATTGAGAAGGGTTGACTCCGTTTTATCAAAGTGCCTTACATTATTTCGCCCACGAGTTGAGGTGCAGACATCTATAGTTCTTTGTATGTAGAGGTACAAGGACTGGCCTTAGGAAGATTTAGGGCTGCGATAAATCTATTTTCATAAGTAATATCAGAGTATGATAGTATCCTACAGATGGATTGGCAAGAAGATCATAGTGCATGTATTGATTTTACGGGACTATTTAAAGTTAATAGTCGAATCCATTGCTGCCTGTGAAGCCATCCAGATGGAGATTAAGTGTAAGTTTGCTAATGTCATTTTTGAAGGGGATTGCATTAATGTGATTAAAGCTTTAGAAAGTCGTGATGAGAACCTTTGAAATGTTGGAGATATCATTCACAAAGCTAAAACAAGTTGCAGTAGCCCAAACAGGCTAATGTAAGGTAGATTTTCTTGTTAGTTATAACAGTTAAGTCTACATAAAAAAGTTAGTAATAATTGAAATTTAGTTATCTATGCCTAAGTGTCATCGAAATGTAATATACACCACTAAGCATACAAAACAACACACACACTCACACAAGTTGGGAAACATCTTACCAAATACAATGAAAATTATGGTTAACCAGTTGATGAAACCATCTTTTCATAAAAGTAACAAAATAACAAACCATTGTATCTTAAAAAAATAAAAATCTTCAGTCACAATCTCATCTATCTCATTTTCAGCCCAACGTTAGTATAATTACGAGAAGATATTTATAATGGGACTATTACAGTTTTTTGTGCTTTAGGGTCCGATGGATGTGCATGTTCTTAGTGTGGAGCAAAAAGTTTTTCATATTTGCACTTTGGAGTCCATTTTCACTGTTTGGACGCGTTTTAATCTATTCTGCGGCACTTCTTTCTCTTAAAGACATCACAAAAAGTGAAATTTGACCCCAAAGTGTAAATATGCAAAACTTTGAAACACATACCTATTGCCCCCAAAATACAATGACCTATATAATTAAACATAAAGGAATTTAATCACTCCAATTATATGAGATAACACATTGAAATCTAATTCAATAATCAAATTAAACATCAAAACATGTTTTCTCAAATTGTACTACAAAATGACAACTATAACAATGTGAGTAACACTTCAACTCTATAACATTTACATCTATCAACAAAACAAGATGATCACATTGATTAAAATCTCAAATTCAAGTGCATACAAACATAATTACAAGTTTTATGACATTATACATTCTATAAGTGATGAAATTGAGAAATTTCAAACCGCGCCTCTGCTTAAACTCAGGTGAGGGTTTTTCAGTTGTAAACTAACTTGTTGATCCCTTTGAATTTAAAATTGAGGTTTTCGATTAAAGCGAACAAAAATCTAATTGACTTCGAATCTCAATTGTGCTAATTACTAGATTAATAGCCTCTATAAAATGTTTACGATTGTTTTATTTCTACCCCCCTCTTATTAGAAGAAATAATGATAGAGAAAATATAAAAAGGGAGATACATACAAAGCTGAGACTGACCAACGGTATAGGGAGAGTGGAGTGGGTTAAAAGTTGTGGTGTGTTATTATGCGCTAGCTGATATGGGTTTTGGTGGGGAGGGTTTTGATTTCGACAATGGTTTTTTACATTTATCCCCTTCGCGATTATATTTTGGATGAATTGTGATTATAAATTAAACTATCAGGAACCTTTTTATCAAGATTCTAAATTATGTTTGGTTAATTAACAGATTCCTATTGAGAATTAAAATTTTGTGTTTCGTTATGAAAGGTGATAAGAGAATATACAATATATATTAATAATACTCTTTAGCAGTCACACACACACACACACACACACACACACACACACACACACACACACACACACACACATATATATATATATACACGCAATATTACGGTTCACTATATATAAATATATGAACTCAAATATGTTTTTTTTAAATATATTGTTTTTCCAATATTTAACAAATATAATAATTTATTGTAGATATGTGTGCATTATATTGTAAGTTACTCAAATTATTATTACATGAGTAGAAAAAATGCCTAAATTAATTTGTTCGACTTTAAATTTTATACAAACTGACATAACAAAATTGTCTTCACAAAATATGTATTTAGATTTTATAGGTAGTTTTTATAATTTAATATTTTTAAGGGTATTTTTGTCTTCATAAAAAATATTTGTAAGGATTCCCATAGAAAGTAAGAATCTCACCTTTATTGAATGTACTTTAATTCCACTCACTTTTCCACATATTAGGTAATCAGATTTTCAGTGGGACCCACATTCCCATGCAACTTAACCTCATACCAAACACATTAATCTTACACATTTCCGGGAATGTTCATAAGGAATCAGATTCCATCCAACTTTACTACGCACCAAAAGGGGTCTTATAGGACCAGCGAAATGTCATAGAAAAAAGTTTAGGAAGTATGGAATAGTGTATAATGTGACTAACATATAAGAAACCCCCTTTTTTAACAATTGAGTAAGTGGAAACAATTTATAAATTTTGACTAGATTTTAAATGTGTATAGGGCTATCCACCCTATTTAAGTAATAAAAAATACTCCAACAATAACAATACTAATGGTCTCTCTAAGACCTCGTATAAAGAACATCGTCTATTTCACTCGATTCATGGAAATAACATTAATAAATAAAAAAATTAGCATGTGATGCGTAAACTTAATTCCGTAAATATATTTTCTCCCAACCCTCCTTGCCATCAAATACTCCAACAACAATACTAATAGCCCGTCTTGAACCTTGTACAAACACCATCGTCAATTTAACTCGATTCGTGAAAATAACATCAATAAATAAATAAAATTAGCATGTGATGCACAAACTTAATTCCATAAATATATTTTCTCCCAACCCTTCTAGCCATTAAATACTCCAACAATAATACTAACAGTCTGTCTTGGACCTCGTATAAATAATATTGTCAATTTAACTTGATTCGTGGAAATAGCATCAATAAATGAATAAAATTATCATGTGGTGCTCAAAATTAATTTCATAAATATATTTTTTCCCAATCCTCATAGCCATCAAACTGCCACGTGGAGTGGTAGAATTGTTTTAAAAATTAAATACAATATTCTTTTTATAAGAATTGTATAGATAATCTCTTGACTTTTTGACACATGGTTAGATCATGAGGGAAGTTAATAACAATTATATGGTGGTTATGTGAGACTGGCCTTTTCTAATCCTGGGTGATCAGTCCATTATTAAATCAAACAGGACTCGTTAATGGTTTCATTCTTAGCATCACTGTCGAAACATAATTATGTTACTAATATCCAAATGGCCCGGTGTCAAAATTTTTATCTTATTTATTGACATGCAATAACTTAAACTACTAAACCACATTCACCATTCCAGTAAGCAATAAAAAAAATAATAAAACAATTGACTAAATAAACATGGCTGGAATAAACACTCCAGACTGAAGTCCACATACAATAGTCCATAAAAAAATCCAAGAACTAGAAATAAAATAGAATACAGTAGCTCTGAAATAACCACTATCTAAAGATGGGCGACATGCCCCACTGAGATAACTGAATGATAAAAAGGAACTGATAAAAATGTAAGCGTCAACTATCGAAGTCCTGCAACGTCCACAACAGCTACACCTTGTCAAATACGGATGGACTCCTAAGCTTGGCATCCCATTGGTTGGGAACCTAAAAGGTTTTTACAAAAATAGATTTGAAACGGGCCAGAGCCCAGGAAAACAGTTTGAAAATATTTTGAAAGTATTTAAAATGCAGTAAGAGCAAATATTGTATACATGTTAACTTTATGTGCCCTCACTTGAGATCATCACCTCTCAACTATTGTGTTCGCCTAATGTATTTTCCTATACACACCTAGTTATGATACCCCGCAAAACTAGTTTGAACTAAGTCTGTCCTTGCATACTATCTGGTTGTGCCCACCCGTATTGATTCCAAACCTCTTTAGACACTTAAACTCACCAATTAAATATCAAGTTTCCTCATGCTTAGATTACTTTAGATATAACTATCTATCTTATCTACTAATGCACACACTGTAGAATAAATCATACATATATATATGTATACACCACTTTTGTATCATATACGAATACGACATCCCTAAGTTGAGACCTGCGATGCGTGCATACTCGGATATCGAGTCCTGGTACATGAAGTAATAAGTAAAGGACTTCTGGTTAAGAATCAATCTCGAACCATACATTCACAATTCACACAATTTGGAGGCGAACCGAGTTATAAGACTTTGGGCTACGCACACACCTAATGCACCCAAATGACCGGCCACACTATATGCACACAAGTAGTGTTCAACCCTAAGTTCTATGTTCAGAGGCACAAGTCTAAAATCCCCCTGAATGGGCTCATCAGGATGAGGCTATCCACGAAGCGCAGAACCTCCCATGATAGTAGGTAGCGTAGGTATGTTCAAACACATAAGAAGTCACACAATAGGTATTCACACAACCTATATATATATATATATATATATATATATATATATATATATATATATATATATATATATATATATATATATATATATATATACTTGGATATTTCTTTGCCTTAAGGCACGACGAAAATTTTCAAAAAGTACGTAATTTGTAAGGACACAAGTCTCCGATTTAGTCTTAATGTAGTATTGGCTCAATTTCGGACAAAAATGTTTGAGTCATAGGATAGTGTTCTTATGTATCCTTCAAGCCTATGACATGTTAAAGTTGAAGACGTTGCGGCCTACTTATTAAGAGATCATTATTATCGGTTTACATGTGCCTCGTTTCACGTCATCAACTTAGTTTCAATCTCTCCTAAGGTATGAATGCATTGCATATATATATATATATATATATATAGGAGCTTGGAACAATTTTATTGGGTGTAATTTTATTTTAAAATAAAATTTATTTTCATAAGGTTATTTTAGAACTTTGAATAAAAAGTTTTTGGGCTTAAAATTGAAAAATGACATTCTGCCAGTTCTTTCGATATTGTCGCTCGAACGAGTTTGTCGTTCAAACGAGAATGTTGTTCGAACGAGTTTGCCAACGACTTTTCCCATTTTGCCTCTAGAACATCGTTAGATGTTCGTTCAAACGAGAATGTCGTTCGAACGAAAATCTCGTTCGAACTAGATTTTTGGGTGAGAAACTTTTTGGCAGTTTTAACCCATTTTTCCACTACTTTGTCCCACTATCTTATGACAGTTTTAAAGGAAACTTCGGGAAAGATCTTTTCTAAGACTTTTGCAACCTACTTGAGAGATTTTTGAGAGCCAATATTTTATAACAAAGGTCTCAGTTTTCATGTGTAAAAATTAATTAGAAATTATCTTATACACATGTGTTTTCACCCATAAAATCAGTTTATGTTTATTCCAAGTACCACATATATATATCTTGCTTGTAGAGTGTTTTGGCATCGGATTCTACTCTATCGAATTGAAGAGGTCATTTGGGTTTACTTCTACATCCCATAAAGAAGAAGTTCATTATTTTGCCGTGGCATTCTCATACAGTGAAAGCACCGTGCATGGTTGACAGTTGTTCCCTAACGCTTCATTGGTGGATTCTAAGGTTTTGGTGGATTCCGGGATTGTCGACTAAGCAGAGGTAGTTGCAAGAAGACGCGTCGGGGATTGAAGGAGTCGAGTCGAGTGTAGTATGTCATCCGTCTTGTAATTGTAATTCCGTACTTAGTGGACTTAAGGCTAGGGTCGTCCGAGATTTTTTCCCATTGTGAGTTTTTCCTCGTACATCGCGGTGTAGTGGCTGTTTATTTATTTTATCTTTTTCAAATCACATTATATGCATCCTTAGGTAAAAAGATACAATTGGAATATTTAATTTGGTGCAAATTTAATTTGGGTAAATATTAATTTAATTCAAGTCATTATTTTTATTTGTTAGAATTTGGTTTGACATAATTTGGAAAATTGAATTAATTAATTGTTAGGCAAATTTCTAGGACTTGGGTTAAATTACTTTGGTTAGAGTGAAAAATTTATAATTTGTTTAATTTAATTTCTCTTTGAGTTTAATTTAATTTTAATTTGAAAGAAATTAAAATTTGTTGTTTATGTAGTTGTTTAGTTGAACCATCTCTATTTCGCATGTATTAGGAAATTAATCATATTTAATTGAAAGAAGAATTTTTAAAATTGGGGGTCCATGCATCGTTTTGAAAGTGGTATCAACGCCGGAGCGCTAATTTATTGCGTTAAGGTCCTTTTTAAATATTTTGTTAAAAAATGGAATTTTCCCCATTTTCATTTTTTTTTTGTTTTTGATGGTTCCAACTACGCGTATTGGAAAGCACGTATGAAATCGGCACTTAGCTCTCTAGATGAGAGGGTTTGGTTGTCAGTCGCTAACGGGTGGTCCCCACCTACATATTTAGTTAAAAATGAACGTGTTCCCAAACCCACTGATAGATGGAGTGAGAATGAATTTAAACTTACACACTTTAATTCCCATGTTTTAAATGCCTTGTTTGGGGCAATCACACCGGATGAATTCCGACGCATTATGACGTGTGAAACCGCTAAAGAAGCTTGGGATATATTACAACTCACTCGTGAAGGAACTAGTGTCGTAAAAGCTTCTAAACTCCAAAACCTCACCACTCAATTTGAAACCATAAAAATGAATGAAAAATGAACATTTGATGAATTTTATGCTACACTTTCGTATATATTAAATTCATCTTTTAATTTGGGAAAGAAAATACCCGACGACCGAGTAGTAAAGAAAATTTTAAGGTCCCTACTCGAGAGATTTATTCCTAAAGTAACCGTTTTAAATTGTTTACCCACCTTGAACTCTATCAAACTTGAGGAACTAGTAGGTGATTTACAAACTTATGAACTAGATATGTTCCCCTCCAAAAATGAAAAGAAAATCGATAAGGGCATTACTTTAAGAGCCCGAAAGGAGGAAAATAAGTTGTGGTTGATGAGAGTGATAGTGACTCGGAGGACATGGATATGTTTGCTAGGAAGTTTCATAAATTTCTTAAATTTAACAAAGATAAATTTAAAAATGATTTTAAGAAATTTGAAAATTCTAAGCATAACAAAGCCGAAAAGATCCCTAAAACTTTTAATGAAAATTTAAATAGGGACGAGTCTAATAGGTGTTACGGCTGTGAGGGTTATGGCCATAGGGCGAGAGAGTGCCCGACTAAACTAATGAGAGAGGGTAAGCAACCAATTTCCTATAATGCAACCCTTAGTGATAGTGACAAGGAAGTGGGACCCACTTCCCCCATTGAGCGCAACTTTATCGCATTCATGGCAAGTCATGTGATCACTGATAATGAATTTTCTAATGAAGATATACAAATTCATGACACTTCCAAGGCCTTTGTGTGTGAAGCTAAAAAATATGATGGTAGTGAGAGTGGAGAAGAAAGAGAGAGTTAAAGTGAAGAAAAGGTTAATGTGAGTGAACTTCAATTTTCATTTAAAGAATATATTAAATTAAAAAGAGAAAATTTGAAGTTAGAAGCCAGTTTAAGAGAGCATGTCAAGGTCATTGATGATAGTGTGTTGGTTGAAGACCTTAGGACACGTGAGAGAGCTCTTCGAGAGAAGATTGAATATGTAGAATGCGAGAGAGTTAGCCTTAGAGGTTTAATGGAGTCAATGAAAAAGGAGCTTCTTGAGTTTGAAGAGCACAATATTTTATTAGTCTCACATTTTAGATTTAGAAAATAAATTAAAAGACTCTAGTAAATTCAAATTTGATTTGGAGCGTCGTTCGGAGGAATTAGATAAAATATTAGGAACGGTTCAAATAAAAATGAAACTTATGATTTAGGCTTCGATACTTATAAAGAGTCAACTCTTAAAGCCAAAACCAAGTTTTTAGGAGAATACTCTAGGAACAATGTTATAGATCATTCCTTAGGTAAGGCTTTTCGTCGAGTCTTTAGGTGCTCTAATTGTGGTCGAAAAGGCCATCTTAGAAAGTTTTGCTTCGATCTTAAACAAGGTCCTAGAAAATCCCAACGTAAGTCAACCGAGGTAGCCAATATTCCTATACCCCGTGATCGTCATTACTCATTAGTTTGGGTTAGGAGATCCGACTTGGTAGCTTAATAAAATAGGATTTTTGATTCTCATTTACTTTCACATGCTTTCTCACTTGCTAAATCTAAAGGTTGAATGTGTTAGTTGTTTGCATACTCTAGCCTTTTGTTCTTCATATTATATATCATTGCTAGGTGTATGCTTGTTTAGTCATTTTCAAGTCATCGTTTTATCTCATATCTCATGCTAGAATTATGATTTTTGTTTAACTTTCGTATTATATTTAGTTTAGTTTACATTAATTGAAAAATACAAAAATACTTTTGTTTATCATTTGTGTTTTACCTTTTAGTAATTTAAGATTAATGAAAAATACAAATAATTTTTGTGTGTCTTTTGAGTAAATACCAGTCTCAACTCCCCATTTAATCTATATGAATCTGAAAAAGACACGTTATACAGGTTACATGGTCTCAAATATGAGTTTTGAAAAATCACAGAAAAAGAGCTTACATGGTCAATAAGAGCTTACCCAGCCAACAGATGCCCATGAACATCCAAGCTTTGGATTATTAGAAACAACGTTTGCCGAACTTAATGCAGGAGGCATCTCTATATAAAAAAATGTTGTCTTCAAATTTGATATTCCCTATGTCCGTGTGTTTGGAGTAGAAAAGGACATCGATCGTTGTACATACATTGAGCCTAAGTCATTTTCTCTATATAAAAAAAATACCATTCCAAGTATAAATGTGCATTTAATTGTGCCGTTATAGTTATACAGACCTAAGAGATGAATTGTAGTGTCGGTGAGGTAGAGAAGAAGCAAATGATGTCTAATGTGAGCTTTGACTTGGACTTAGCGTCATAAAAAGCGAAGTCGATTTGGGGAAAGTACTTGTTCAAGGAGTTATAGACTAAGATCTATAAGGTAGCATTAACTCCTTCAGCACACTTCATCCTATCAATGTAGCATTGATAGTTAGTACTATATTCAAAGAAATAACATATAATAATATGATAAGGATCAAGTATTTCGTCATAGAAAGTTGCAAAATAACAAAGGAAAATGAAAAATAATAAAATTGCAAATCCAAAATTACCATAGAAAGTTGGAAAATCTCACCTTGATTGTAGCTGTAATCACTTTTCCCCAATCATCCCAATAATATTTCTCACATCACAATTTTACCTTGTAGGAACTTCACGATAATTGTGCCTTAAATACACACAAATAATACAGGACACTTGTTCCCAGCACACGATTATAAGTTTTTGGTAGACATGCGCCACAACTCAAAGGCCTGCAACAAATTACGTATGAAACGTACCATCCTTTTTTGAATTATGGACTTGCAAATTAAATATAGCAGATGTATAACGAACGTATAGTAGGTGTATAATAGATGTATAACATAAATATAGTAGATGAATCAACGAATGTATAGCAGATGTACAACATAAATACATCAAATGTATAATGAATGTATAACAGGTGTATAACAAACTTTTTCCAATTGAAAATTAAATATTCTATATCTACGATTTATAATATTTAAACATTAAGAAGAAACAAATTAAGAAGAAGCAAAGGAAATAGATTTGGGCAATTGGAACAGGAAAGTTGTAATTAGATGAAACAGATTAAGAAGAAGAAAATTATTACCACATCATCCATACTACCTTAGAAGTGATCTATACAGAACTACAATGATTTTCCATTTACCTTGGCTGACAGGGCCATAGCCCACCAAGAGCAGGTTTCTACATTACACTTAGGTCAACCCTCGAGTATGGACACCCCTCAGGTATGTATAGAACAACACTGTAATCAAGCTCAACATCTCATAACCTTAACCCCTGTGATAATAGCAGCATGTAGCCTACTTCTCATAACCTTAACCCTTGTGATAATGGCATTTAGAGAATCGAACTTTGAATTTTTTTATAAAATGGAATAAAAGCCCTTCTTTGTCAAAGGTCTTTGACGAAAAAGTTTGAGCCTAAGTTTCAGATCTGTGTAGAGAAACCGGGATAAAGATGCGTAAGAATCACTTAGTGAACCCAATGTTTTAATAAAGTGAATTTTGTGAAGAATGTGTGATAGATAAGTACCATTCCTACTCTAAAAAACTCAGATAAAAGGACCTCAAAATTTCAAGAAAGTAGCATACCATTGTAAATTCTCACTATATATCTAAAAAGATGTTTAAGAATACTTATAAATAAAAAGGAATTAAGGATGAACATACACCACGCATTCAAAACTATATTTAAAAACTTTAAGCCTCATAACACTTTAAAACACTGTAAACAAAATCATCAGGATGGTCACCACACATACTTTGCCCCAAATGTCATACAAACATTCTGATATGCAAAAACAAACAATGTAGAAGCAACATAAATCAAACTCTGAAGAAAAAATTCAAACTATGGAAAGGAACTAAGAAGATCCAAACACATGGAATAACAAAATATATACACTGCAAGAGGCTTGGAATGTTTACCCAATGCAAAAGGCTTTTACGAATCCGCCATATACCCAATGCAATAGGCTTTTACGGATCCGCCATTTACCCACTACAAGAGGCTTTTACTGAAATGGTGTGCTAATCAGATTTTATGGATCAGTCTGGATATGTCTTACCGATGGCCAAACTGACAGGATCATTACGGCGAGCTCCATAGCGGGTGTTCCAAGTGTTTGGCAGCCAAACCAACCGGATCAGTAGTGGCACATCTCGTAATTTGGTCCTGTTCGAAAGCATCAATTTTTAAGGATACACTATGATTTTGTAATTTGGCCGTCCAAAAAGAAAAATGGGACTAATAAATAACTATGAATATATGTGAAAAATTGACCAATAATTAGCAAAGTTGATCTAAAATAAAAATGAGTACCTCCTCCATTTCCCTAAGTATGACATCACGCTCGCGATTAATCCTATAGTCCTCAAACTTAGAATTCTGCAAAATATCAGACAAAATATCCAAAGCCTTGGGGACATTTGTATCCATAACCTTGGCATAATAGGTAGTCTATTCTATGGAGGTGTATGCATTCAAAAGACCTCACATATTCTCAATCTCCCCCTCCATACCATATATTCACTTGCTGATATCTTATTGGAAACTCAAAACTTTGACGATGAGTTGGTAATCGGGCGGGGAGTTTTCGTAAAGGTGTATAAAGGGGTTATTAACCATAAAGTGATTGACTTCCATGTCCAAACAGGGAGCTCCTCAATTCTAGATGGAGATTGACCTGGTCTATATTTTACCAAATGAGCACTATGTGCAGATTGTGCACCTAACCAAGGCCAAGTTCTAAGTGAAACTAAATAGCATATGTCCACTCCCAACGTATATTTAAGTGAAACAAAGTTCAGCAGAAGAACCATACTATATAAATGCAACTAAATTCAGAAAATCACAATATTCAAAATCAAATAAATCACAATATAGTTCAGCAATAAACAATTCACTCTGCGTCATTTCTTGTAAAAGATTCTTGCATCCATTTTGTTCATGAGTATGTGTTGTAATACAAAGGAACATAGTAATCAAAGGATTTCCTATCTATAAGTACAATCAATTTGTATTTTGTACGTCAGGTATTAATCAAAAGCATTTAAACTACGTCAGATAATTTGTAATGCCAAATTATATTTTACTCAATTCAACAGGTATTAATCAAAAAGAATTTAAACTATGTCGGATAATTTGCAAACCCCACATATATTATACTTAATTCAACACAAAACGAACAAACACATGGGGTAGGAATAACAAAATAAAATGTATGCATATAATAGTCATTTAAGTATGAAACTTGAGCAATTCCTTATTAAGATTATTTGTATATTGTATCTAATCAAAGAGAAATAGCGAGAAGACAAATTATAATAACTTGGGCACATCATCTCCAAAGATTTTACCCAATCTCTGCTACATAAACCACGTGGATTTCAAATTAAAACGTGATTTGGAAATCAAAGGGTTTTCGCTCCAATTATAGATTAAGAGAAGTGAAACTTCAACTTAAAACAACATTATAGAAAGACATAAAACCTCATCCTTTTGCTTTAATCTAATGTCAACTGACCATAAAATGCTCAAGTTTAAAGATCCTCATAATGTAACATCAACATTTTCTTTAACAAATAAGGTACAAATATTTCAAATTATGAGAATGTAAAATATGTTGAACTTTTGTAAGCCTATAAAAAAGTGTTTAGATGCCTTATTGAACTACACATATACTCATGTATGTAAATCTATATATAAATTAATCTAAGGCAAAATGTTGCCAAAAAACATTAACTTGGTCATTTTCCCAAACACATGGAATACAACACAAAAAATATAGTACCTTTAAGGGTGGGGTATATTAAAGAAATCCAACACCTGAAACAATGAAAAATATCTCAATCAGTTTTTTCCAATATAAACAACAATAGGCATAATGGGAGAAAAACAAAGCAAAAAAATTGTATTTCACTTTATCGAAAATGGTTATATAGTATGTTTCTTAAAACAAAAACCCCAAATGGGTATGTATCTCAACAAAGACAAATAGCCAACCATACCAAAAGTCCAAACCCTTGCAAGATATGGAAAGATGTATGAGGGAGACATGTGAGTGCATGCGTGTAAGAGGGTGAGGGAGTGAGTCGCGAGAATGTTTGAGCGATAAGGGTGTGTGCGTAACGTGAGGGAGTCTTCCATAAATGACCCAAATTTTTAATTCAATGATAAATAAAAAGAGGGGGGAAACCAAATAATTGAGGGATAGTATTGTAAAAAGAAAATAGATGTGATCTCAACCATTCATTTTTTCAAAATATGTAAGGAGGTGGCACACATCTTGACCGTTAAAAATGTGTATATTTTTAAAAACCAAGCTCCAATATTATATATATATGTATGTGTGTGTGTGTGTGTGTGTCATCGGTATAGGTATACACGTAACCTATAATATATCCCATACGTAGTGTATAACTCTCGCATATCCTACGTATTATTAATTTACCATTATACTTCTCATCGTATATTCCTGAGTATTTCCCACTACTCGAAGGGTACCAGTCTTCCCTTAAGTTATTTCAGTAGTTAATTCACTCATACTCTACTGGTCTAAGTTACAGTTTCGCTCACCTTCACCGTGACTCGTTCTCATCCCCCCGAATTCATTACATTACAAATTATAACGATTAATATTAGCCTCAATTCTTCTCTCTTATGACTAAGTCCCAACCCTACCATTAGCCTACTGCTAACCAAAATATCTCTCACTATATTTTAAAGGTATCTTAAAAGTTCCCCTGATCATCATTTACAAGTTCAAGTCTTAAAAACGGGAAATTGCCAAAATCTGGGAAAATCGAATCGATTTGCTCTTGGGATGAATCGATTCGAATCTGTCCAGGTCTCTACTTCCTTACGCATTAATGATGTTTCACCATGAAAAATTCTTCAACACCCCATTAAACTTCTTCAAACTCCCATCTAATTGACTGGGTCATTTATTATAGGTGTAGGGACAACTTTGAACGTAAATAACACATTTAATCTTCTAGAATTTAATTTAAGAACATATCGAAACTTATTATGCACACAAAACCCTACTTTCCAATGTTCTTAATCTTTTTCAATCAAAAACCCATATTTTTTCTATTGTTATCATCTCATTTGTTCTGATTTCATTTTCTATTCATATAGGGATTCAATATAAATACGAATCCTACCCAAGATCAAGAATTTAATTTCCAATTTACAGCCAATATCCTTTTATTCATGATATATTCAATCCTACACTAACATGGATACATATTCACTCAAAATTTTGCAAGATAAAAACTTTCCTGAAGTTTGTAAGTCTGATTTGTGCATAAAAGTGGTGTAGTTGCCTTCCTCTCCTTCCAATCTAAACACCGGTGGTGGTGGTGGTGCAAACGTGGTGTGGGAGCCTTGGACTCCTTCACCTTCCTCCTCTAATGGACTCTCTCTATTTTTGTAACTTCAAACCCTAGAATTCTCAACCCAAATGCTGAAATAAACTTATTAAATTCGTAGGTCCCTTTACTTCAAAAAGCTAAAAGACCAAAATGCCCTTATGGGGTGTCGGTTTGGCCTAAAAATGCCCCGGGACCCAATCCAAACCCCGAGTACTCTTTTATGACTATCTCGACCCTTTCGAACACAGTGGCGCACTCGAAATGACCATTTAGATGACCGATAAATAAATCACATTTTATCTCATAAATTTAAGTCCTGACAAGACTGACACGTGCGTCCCGACTAAATTACCATAACTGTCATATTTCTCACTCACGATAATCGTAATGCATTATTACTAATTTATTAATCGCTAACTAAGTAATACTCAATATAATTCATAAAAATAAATATTAACCCTTATCTAGCTCATTAATATTTATTTTCATCCTGATTAATTTCCCATTTTAATTTACTTAATCCCAATATAAAAATCATTAAAAATACGGGGTGTTACATACTTCCCCCAATTAACAGAATTTCGTCCAGAAATTCAAAAAAATACCTAGAATAAATAACTCTAGATATTTGTCATGGATCTTGTCCTTGTGCTCCCAAGTAGACTCGTCGATATTATGGTACCCCCACTAAACACGTACAAGTGGAACTACCTTCGACCTCAGCCTCCTCTCACTTTGATCTAGAATAACAACTGGCCTCTCCATGTATGAAATATAAGGTCGTAAATCATTCTCCTACAATGCATTGTGAGTGTGAGCATATTTATTTTATTATGAAATTATGGAAATTGGGATTAATTAATTTAAAGAGAGAAAATTTAATTTATAATTAATCCGACTTAATGGTAATAATTACTAGCGTGACGAGAGTTAGTAGTGATCGGAAATAATTATGTTTAAATCATGTTGAGTAATAACTATGTTGAACATTACGTAGTGAGTAACGTAATAGATGGTTTCGGAAATAATAATATGGTCGGGGATGAGATACACGACAGTTATGATCTAATTATTTGGGACGCGCGTATGAGTCACGTCACTATTATACATTTGGGGGTTAAAAAGGTAAATTACTTGTATATAACTCGAACGACTATTTTGAGTGTGCCAGTGTGTTCGAAAGGGTCAAAATAGTCAGAAAACACTACTCGGATGTTATATTTGGAGTCCGGGGCATTTTAGCCCAAAACGACACCCCGGAGTTTACAGGAAGCTCCGATGTGGTGGTAGCGAGCCAATGGAAGAAGGATATCCAGAGGAATTTGAGGATGCATGAGTGCACAGAGGTGCAGAGTAAGATATTATCCACGTTCAAGTTAGTGGGAGAAGCATTGTAGTGGTGGGAGTCTATTACCACCGCCGAGGAGAGAAACACACTCACGATTCGAGACTTTTGGGTGCGGTTCGATCGCAAATATTTTCCCTCGTCCATATAGATAGAGATGAGACAAAAGTTAGTGGACTTAAAGTAGGACGGAAAGACTGTAGTGGAATATGAGGCAGAGTTTATCAACCTTCTAAGCATTGTACCAAATGAGATCCTGACTGAGGAGAAGAAGATTCAACGTTTTATGAATGGATTGATATGGAGGTTCCTCCAGCACTTGATAGGAAATCTCTCTTTGGCCACCTATTCGGACGTGGTTAATCCAGCACTACTCCACTGCCAGGACCACCGTTTTCATCTGACAGAGGTTAAGAGAGTAGGACAGTCCATCCAGCAGGGCAGGACAGGAGGAAACAGTGCCAGTGGGGCACAAGCAATTCAGGGTCAGCATAGACACAGTGTTCAGGGTTCCCAATAGGGGGATCCTAAGAGGTTCAGGTCAGGAGGTTTTAGACATGGACATGGAGGCTTTATACATGGACAGTAGGGTTAGCACGGCCACCAGGTCCAGCAGCAGGGTCAGCAGGGCCATCATTGCCAAGGGAGGGGTGGAAACGACCATCAGGGCCGGGGAATATAGGGACAGAGAGGAGGACCCTTCCCAGGGAGATATTTTACTTGTGGTAACACCAGTCACAAGCATCAGGATTTCCCTCAGAAGGGTAGAGGCCAGCAGTAGCAGCAGCAGGGTGCTCGCCATGAGCCCTAGAGACCGTTATTTCTCGCAGCTCTCCCAGCACCCCCACAGATGCCAACACTTCCACCCATTCCAGCCGTCCTAGTTTAGCAGGGTCAGCTTTAGTACGGAGGACTCTATAATCTTCATTAGGCCACAGTCCCATAGGACCCACCTGCGATTGAGGGTATGTTTTCTATCCAGGGGACTTTGGGGCGCCTTTTTTTTACGCGGGGGCCACACACTATTTTATTGCCATGGGCTTTGCACGTACTACTGGATTATTTGATACAGTAGAGAGCACAGTTACTTGTGTGGATTCACCGTTGAGTAGACGTTCCATTATTTCTTTTATTTGTCGAGGAGTGGGTATAGAGATTGGGAGGTATATCTTACCCGCTAACATGCTCGTATTGGATATGTCCGAGTATGACGCAAATATAGGTATGGATTGGCTTGTCAAGTATAGGGCCATGATTGATTATTTTAGTAGGAGTATAGTTTTTGCCATACCCGGTCAGAAGATGTTTCTGGTGGCGATGCCTCGCCTTTAGGGAGGATTGTCCACACACTTATACTACATAGAGGATGAGACCTCTACGGAGGTGGTGGTACCACTTGACTCAATTCCTGTTGTTCGAGAGTTTGCCGATGTGTTTCAGGAGATTCTGGGGTTACCACCGAGTAGAGAGATATACTTCGTCATTGGTTTAGCGTTGGGAACTCGGCCAATAGCCCACGCACCTTACCGTATGGCTCCAGCAGAGATGAGGGAGTTACGTGACCAGATTAAGCAGTGGGCAAGGGTTTATCCATAGGAGTACTTCGCCATGGGGTGTGTAACACCCCGTGATTTTGAGGACTGAGAATTTAATTATTTTGGGATAAATAAAATTTATTTAAATTGGAGAATTTAAAAATCGGCAATTGAGGTTAAAATTTTAGGATGATATAAAGTATCTTGGATGACTATTCTGAGTGCGCGATTGATCCTGGATTGGTCGAGATAGTCAAAATGATTGTCCTTGGGTTCAATTCTAAAATATTTTAAGTTAGTTTGACTCGAATTGGAGTAAACGAGTCATTTAAAGTGTGTATTATCATTTAAAGTTGGTTATTTCGGAGATAAGGCTTAAGTAGGTCTCGTGAGAAGACAATCTCATTTATGATATTAAGAAACCCTAGAGAGAGAGAGAGAGAGGAGGAAAGGAAGAAGAGAAAGAGAAGAAAAGTTTGGGGATTCCGACCAATCCGTGATTTCGATGAAGATTCAACTCTACAACTTCGAGACAAGTGATTAAACTAGCTAAGTAATCTATGTGTGTAATTTATTTCATAATATGTGGATAAAATTAAGAATTTTGGGTTAATATGTTAAAACCTAGATTTTGTGGATTTAAATCTTGCATTTGATGTTTTCTATATGGGTTTGATGGTTTATAAATTGATGGGATGAGGTGTAGGATGAGCTTTGATGTTAAAAACATGTTTGGGTTGAAAAATGGTGGATTGGAGATATGATTTTTGGGTATATATTTCGTGGGTATTATGCAGAAGATGAGATTTTTGGGGTTCTGCAGACCCGAATCGATTCGGCTTAAGGCAAAAGTGTCAGGTCTGGGTGACCATATCGATTCAGACCCAAACCAAATCAATTCAACCTAAGACAGACTTACAGGTCCTTTGGACCGAATCGATTCGCATTTGGGTTGAATCGAATTGCCTTTAGGACCGAATCGATTTGGACTGGGCCGAATCGATTGGGAAACAGGGTTGTTTTGTGAAGTTTTTCTAGAGTGAGTTTTACTCCATTTCGATTGGGTTTATCGATTTGGAACATTCTTATATGATGCGAGAGATACGTTTTGGAGATTTATTGGGGTTTTCTCACATGATGTGATTGTGGGGACGTATCGATCTATTTTGGGAACATATATACATATGTATTGGAGTTTGTTGCATCGATGTAGTGAGGAATCTCATTAGGTATGGGAGTCCTATTTGGAGACTAGAAGTGAGTTAATATATGATGTAAGGTTGAGAACTTTTCGAGGGAGTTGTGAAGGTATGACGTGGAATTATTATGCCGACTTTTGAGTCGAATCCTTCTAGCGATAGGATTTTATTTAGATATGATTGGTGGACCAATGAGAGAGAGGTCGTATATCCTTAGTGACGATGAACTTAGGGATTAAATCTGAAATTCGGTATCATTAGTAGTTCACATGAGTAACTGAATCGTAAGTTAAATTGAAAATGATAGAACGCATTATCAATTAGAATAAAGTGTGTTTATACTTATATCTAGAATAACTATTGTACATCTATGGGTGATTAATGATAAGTATTCCAACGCGTGATGGGATTATAAAATGAGTTGGGACTTAGCTTGTGGATTACTGACTAATAGTTATGTGTGTACTTATAGGCGGGATAATTATTGTATATACGTGTGCATACGGATATAGATAGTGTGCGAATAAGGATTATTATATACATTCGGTTGTGAGATTGTTTCCGCAAATGTTGATCAAATTTGGGGGACTATTCATATCATGGGTGAAAGGGATGAATATGCTCAGGTAAGGGATGTTATTATATAATTAATTGGGAAACTATGCGTTATAACGTCGGTTAGTATAATGAGAACTATATACACCTATAGCCGAATTCATTACTTTCATACATACGAACGGGAGATAGTATGTATAGATGTATATAAGTATGTATGTATATATGGCGTGAATGTACATACCTTGTGTGATGGTTTGTATATACGAAGTGATTGCATATATATCTAGTGCAAATTATATATATATATATATTTATATATTTATTTATTTATTGTGTGAGCATACCCCTCCAGTGCTATCATGGGAAGTTACATGATGTGGGTGAGGCCCCTGGCTTGAGGAGTAAGGAGTGTATAGTCCCCAGGTCATAGTCGTCCATTATTTATTACGTGATTTTATTCTGGGTGAGAAGTCTTGGGTAGGATTTGTTCTTGCTTTCAGGTTCAGAATTATGATCGCTTCCCACGCATTGTGTTTTGTTTGTTTACCAGGACGGTGTGATAATAGTCCGGTGGCTGATAACTCGGGACAAAGTGAGTAATTCCTGAAAGATGATAGTATTGTGAAGTATATTTTTATCCTTCAAGTGAATGTATTTTGGGATGAATTAAATGCACGTTATGTGTGTTATGCGTATGTGTTTGTTAGAATTGAAGGATCGTATTTTATAACTAGACTAATGTTATATAGACCTTAAAGGTTCTGTGTGATATCTTATTTGGGTAATTAGAGATAGTTATCCATAATAGGTAGTTGATGTAATGGGTGTTGTGTACCGTGGGCCTAATGGATCTCGACGATCAATATTGTTAAGGAGTCGTGTATTGTGGGGGTTCCTTATTTGGATTTCACTTTGCGAGATGCCCCACGCATGAAATGTAGAGCATTATTGGGAGTGGGGAGAAGTTTAGTTCTTATTACTAGGGTTTATGTGTTAAGGTGAAACGTTACTTTATAAGAATAGTAAAACGAGGTGTGACTATTATAATGTTAATAACTCGTTAAAGTTACTAAGTAGAAACTGATGAATTCTAGTAAGATATTTGTGCGTATACTTTACACAGAAACTAATGCATAAGTTCGATCGTAAACTAAGGATATGATAGAAAGAGAAGAGTTTGGGTTATATTTCAGATAGTGGGTTACGCAGGTGTAGATTATGCGTAGAGTAAGATTGAACTGTCCCTAGAACGTGTCGGGTAGTTTAATTAAGGTTCATATGCATACGTTTAGGTGCGCGCTTTAGTCGAGGGGTGAGTTGGAGTTCCAAGAGAGTGCGACTCCACTTTAGTCATAGAATAGTGCATTTATAATTATCATTCATTTTAATGCACTTGCTAAAATTGTTTTCACACCTCGGGCTCTGACCCATTTCTATCTCTCTCTTACTATATATATATTGCAAAATATTTGGTGTCCTATTGCAAGGATTCCAACGATAATTTTCTATCCAGTGTTCTCGGAGCTGTAGCAGTTGCGGACTGTTGCGGGAATTTGTTAGCCGCTTCCTCTCTTTTGTAAATTTAGATAGGATTCATTTTGTATATCGGGTTAATACCCAAGGGTTATATGTATAAAACTTTTATATTCCGTTCCTCAGGATATTGTATTGTCTTCGACCCGACAACATATTTGGGTATACTTCTTTTGTTGTACTTATTATGATTTATACGAGTACTTATTTTTTATGGCATGTGTGTACATTTTATCTTGTTCATTAGTTATTATGTGGTTGGTTTGATGTTCATGGTATGTTTTCAAAATTTTTGGCATTCGCTTATTTTATATTGGGTAGTTAACTATGTTTATTTAGTATCGACAGTAGATGCTGAGAATGATCCACTTGAGATTCCTGATTTAAATTAGTATAGGGATGGCCACCCGTTATTATTTTAAGCAGGGTGTCACAGGGTGCTCCCGTACTATTCATTAAGAAGAGGGATGTATCGTTGAGGTTATGTGTCGATTACCGAGAGTTGAATAAAGTCACAATACGGAATAAATATCCGTTGTCTCGAATCGATGACTTATTCGACCAGTTAAGAGGAGCTGCCTTCTGCTCGAAGATTAACTTGAGATCGGGATACCATCAGTTGCGTATCAGGGAGCAGGATGTGTCGAAGACGGCCTTCTTAACAAGATATGGTTCCTATGAGTTCAAGGTTATGCCTTTCGAGCTAAACAACGCCCCAGCCGTGTTTATAGACTTGATGAATAGGGTGTTCAGAGAGTTCCTAGACCAGTTCATCATTGTCTTCATAGATTACATTATGGTTTACTCACAGACCGAGGAGGAACACATCGAGCACTTGAGTCAAGTTTTGCAGGCACTGGGCCCGCATGAGTTGTATGCAAAATATGAGAAATATGGGTTTTGGCTGAAGGAGGTCTAGTTTTTGGGACATATCATCTCTGACAGAGGGATATCCATGGATCTGGGGAAGGTGTCAGCGGTGAGGGTGTGGGGATAACCCACGACACCGACCGAGATATGCAGCTTCTAGGGCTTAGTCGAATACTATAGGAGGTTCATTAGGGGGTTCTCGAAGATAGCGGGTCCGTTGACACATTTTTACTCGCAAAGGGTTGTTGTTTATCTGGAGCGATGCCTGTCAGTTGGACTATGATGAGTTGAAAGACAAGTTAACCTTAGCACCAGTATTAGCATTTCCCAGACCGGGAGTGGAGTATCTAGTCTACACTGATGAGTCCTTACTAGGACTTAGGGATGTACTTCAACAAGAGGATCAAGCTATAGCTTATTCCTCTCATAAGCTTATGCCTCACGAGAGGAATTACCCCACCCATGACTTGGAGTTAGCAGCAGTCGTGTTTGCACTTCGGATTTGGAGACATTGCCTCCTGGGAGAGAAATTTTGCTTATTCACGGACCACAAGTCACTACAGTACCTATTCACGCAGAAGGAGTTAAATATGTGTCAATGTCGGTGGCTTGAGTTTATGAAGGATTATCAATTTGATATCCAATACCACCCAGGGAAGGCTAACATGGTAGCAGACCCATTAAGCCGTAGGCCAGGAGGTGAGGTGGCCGAGGTATGGAAAGAGAAATGGAAGGAGTTAGGACACCAGGATACGGTGGCTCGATCGTTCATGTCTGTGATGACAGTTATTCCCCCAGATTATTACGCGAGTAGTACAGGCTCAGGCAGCTGATCCTTTTTGCCAGAGTCAGATAGTGAAGCTTCTAGCAGAGGGGGCCGAATCCTACATCGTGGGTTCAGATGGGGGTCTACCTTTCAATAGAAGGTTGGTTGTTCCTGAGGGGGAAGACTTGCGGCACGAGTTGATGATAGAGTCACACGACTCACGATTTGCGGTACATCTTGATGAGGATAAGATGTACCAGGATATACGGAGATAGTACTGGTGGATAGGGATGAAGAAGGATATTTCCGAGTTTGTCTAAAAAATGTGCCACTTGGACCATAAGAGACCGATGTGACTTCCACAGCCATTAGAGGTTCCTATGTGGAAATGGGAGAGCATTTCCAAGGACTTCATCATGGGGTTAACTACATCGTAGAGAGGTCACGATTCTATATGGGTGATCATGGATAGGTTGACCAAGGTGGCCCACTTTTTACCAGTCCGAACGGATTACAACATGGGAAAATACGCCAAGATATTCATAGCAGAGTTAGTGAGACTTCACGGAGTGCCTCTCAATATCGTGTCTGACAGAGATAAAGTGTTTGTGTCCATTTGAGGTATAGATCCATTCGAGGTACTATACGACAGACCTTGTCGTTCCCCATCATGTTGGTTAGAGGTGGGGGGACAACAAATGACTTGGCTCGGAGGTGATTCAGGATACTTCGACGAGGATAGAGTTCATATGGAGCCATATTCGAGTTACTCAAGATCGACAGAAGATCTACGCATACGCCAAGTGGTATTTTCGAGAGTTTAATATTGGGGACCAGGTGTTACTTCGGGTGTCTCCTATGGAGGGATTTATGCATTTCGTAAATAAGGGAAAGTTGGCGCCTAGGTATGTGGGGCCATTCCCTATTATCAAGCAGATTGGTCCAGTTGCTTATAGACTTGGGCTACCGGAGCATTTGCATAGAGTCCATGACGTGTTCCATATCTCTTCGCTGAGGAGATATCTTCGGGATGATTTGGCCCACACTCACATTGCGTTGAAGGAGATTGACTTACAACCTGATAGCTCCTACGAGGAGGTGCCGGTTGCTATCCTAAACCGTAGCGAGAGGAAGTTGAGGTTGAAGATAGTACCACTAGTCTGTGTTCAGTGGCGACACCATAATAGTGAGGAATCAACCCGTGAGCGTAAGGATGATATGCGTGAACGTTATCCAGAGTTATTCTTGCTAGGTATACTTTTATTTCTGAATTTCAGGACGAAATTATGTTATTAGGGGGAAGTATGTAATACCCCGTATGTTTACGCTTATTTATTTTATTATGAAATTATGGAAATTGGGATTAATTAATATAAAGGGAGAAAATTTAATTTATAATTAATCCGACTTAATGGTAATAATTACTAGCGTGACGAGAGTTAATAGTGATCGGAAATAATTATGTTGAAATAATGTTGAGTAATAACTATGTTGAACATTACGTAGTGAGTAACGTAATAAATGGTTTCGAAAATAATAATATGGTCGAGGACGAGATACACGGTAGTTATGATATAATTATTTGGGACGCGCGTATGAGTCACGTCACTATTATACATTTAGGGGTTAAAAAGGTAAATTATTTATATTTAACTCGAACGATTATTTTGAGTGTGCCAGTGTGTCCGGAAGGGTAAAAATAGTTAGAAATACTACTCGAATGTTATATTTGGAGTCCGGGGAATTTTAGCCCAAAACAACAGTCTTTTTATATTTTTGGGAATTTAAATGGACTAAAATTAGGAATTAAGAAAAAGGTTGTACGTGGGTAAGAGGTTACAGCAAGTTCCAACCTACGTGAGAGAGAGAGAGAGAGAGAGAGAGAGAGAGAGAGAGAGAGAGAGAGAGAGAAAATCAAAGAGGAAGAAGAACTCCATTGGAGAACTAAGCCAAGAACTCAAGCTTTCACACCAAGAATTACATTAGCGCGTATATCATGTCAAGAAAATTGTTCTGATACAAATTTTAGTCTGAGAATCAGAAATCCATTCCAAGGCAAGTGTTTATCTTGCTCCCCTCTTAGTATATATTATTTCCGTTGATTTAGATTAAGTGATATGAAATTGTTATAATGAAAACTAGGGTTTAATTTGACTAATTTGTAAAGAAACCCCATGAGTTGGAGATAGGTTGGCATGTAGAAGAAATTCCCTTATTAGAACTGTTAATATTGGTAACTAAATGTTGAAATCACAAAATTAATTGGGGGGTTTTGAAGGATTAGAAATTTCTGGATTCATATCTAAGAGAATTATAAGAAGTTGAGTAATTTGTTGGTTTCCCTTGATTCCATAGGGATTTAACCTCTAATTTGTGTTAGGAGGTGTCCCATGGTTACTTAGAATAGTTTAGAAATAATTACATTAGGATGGGGTTGAGTTTGGAAGGAGATTGAAGAATGAAAATTAGGAAAAACGAGTTTGGGAAAGAACAGGGCCAGTTCGAAAATCTCGTTCGAAGACCTGCCCAGGTCATTCAAACGACCTCGTTTGAATGAGAATTTTAACAATATTTCAAATGACTCTTCTAACGAGTTGCTAAGTTCGTTCGAAGTTGGAACTTCATTCGAACGACCTCGTTCGAATGATCTCGTTCGAATGAGAATCCATTGACTTCTAACGAGATTCCAGAATGGATTTTTAGGGTCCCTTCGAGTTAAATATCATCCTAGGTTTATCCAAGCGAGTGTATTAACCTACGTGAGTAACGGGTGACTTAAAATCCAAAGTTTTTAGGGAATTAATGGTGTAATGATACTCGAGGTATTGAATTTATATGGAAACCTAGGAGAGAATGTAAGTCCTAGAGAGGTTATATATATATGGATATCGTGGAGAGTAGGGACGTTAATATTACTTACGTATTATGGTAATTGGTTTGTGTGAATGCCTATTAAGTTTAATAAGTTATGAGCATGCTTATTACTTGAAATATTATGTGTATGTCATACCCAGCTACTGACTATCGAACGGAGGTTAGAGTGTTGTGGACGACCATATCTTGTGTGCCCTCGAGTTTTTTTGAGTCATACCACTAGAGCATGGAACCTAGGTACGAGCTATCTGTGAGAATGATAGTGGTGACGGTCGTATGGGTGCGTAGCCCATCGGCTTGGGACTATGTTTGCCTCCAATATTTGTATATGTTTTATTGGTTCTTGAGAGATTGAATCCGTTGTCCTTTATGCGTGAGCATTGCAATGGGACTAGATAGCCGAGTATGCCTAGCACTGGGGGTTTCTTAACCATGGGTGCAGTATTGATATATATATATATATATATATATTTGTACGTATACGTAGTGAGATTTAATAAATGTATACTGATTTCCCATTTTGTGTTTCATGTTGGCTACTTTATTAAAGTATATACGTATTGGGTCACCAGTTGAGAATTAAGAATGCTATGAGAATGAGTTAAAGTATTCGTAAACCTATTCCTAAATAATAGAGATGTATTGTCTTCGAGTTAATTAAGTGTTTTATCCGTCATAGGTTTTATACTACGTATAGTCAGGTAGAGTATCGTGACTAGTATGGGTATCCAGGCTCGCTATGTGTGAACATTAGATGAGAGGTGATCATCCCATTGAGTACGCTAAGTTAATATGAATAATATTTGTTCTAATTAACCAATTTAAGAACTTGCTATATTTAAACTATATTCTACTCAGACTCTGACCCGTCCCTTTTGCAAATCTCTTTTCTTGTTTTATTATAGGTGCTCAGCCATGGGGACACCAGACTTAGGAGATTCCATTCATTTGCCGAGCGGTAGCTGTTGTGGGAGATACAGGATATTGCTAGTAGACGCTTCTAAGTCTATTTCTCCTTGTCTATAAGTCATTTATTTCAATTGGACATGTCGTCCCTCCTACTTTACACTCATATATTTAGAGTTGTTTTATTCTATCATTAGACTTTGATTTCGTGTTATTGGATTATTCCATGGGATTTTGACTGGATGTGTTTATTCCAGCTCTTCATATTATTCCAGTTAGTTATTTCCTTATTGATATTGTGATGTATGGTGATGATTAGATATTTCCCTTATTGATGATGGTTAATAACAAGATAAAATTTTGACACCAACCTTTTTAAATAATAGGTGGTTAGTTTTTATTAAATTAAAATTTAGTCTTTCGGCAGTGATGCATTATCTAAACCAACTTGATATTCTAAAATTAATTAATTAAGGACTGATCACCTGGTAATTAATTAGGCGGGGTGTTACAACTCATCTCGGAGATATCACCTCAGCAAATAAATGTCGAATACAACATGAATATGATACAAGTACTCCGGCAATCCGAGTCTATATGCAACTAGCCCAATCCGCTCGATGATAAAGAATGTACCCACATATCTTGGTTCCAACTTCCCTTACTTCCCGAATCCTATTATCCCCTTCATAGGAGATACACGTAGTAATACCTAGTCCCCCCACATTTAACACCAAGACGAACCGCTTAGCATCGATATAACTCTTTTGTCTATCTTGAGATATCCGTATACGACTCCGAATCAACTTAATCTTGGCTGAAGTATATCGAATCAACTCTGGTCCAAGAAGCTTGTTGTCCCCCACCTCAAACCAATAAGCGGGCAAACAACAAGGTGTACCATACAACGCCTCAAATGGTGCCATGCCAATCATAAACTGATAGGAGTTATCGTATGCAAACTCCACTAGTGGAAGATACTGCTCCCAGCCTGTGCTAAAGTCAAGGATACACATCTGTAGCATATCTTCTAACATCTGATTCGTCCTCTATATATACCCATCTGTCTGGGGGTGGTAGGTTGTACTCAATCACAACTCGGTACCCATGGTCTCCTGAAAACTCTACCAAAAATGAGACACGAAGATCTTGTCCATGTCGAACACAATATCGAGTGGCACCCCTTATAGTCTCACTATCTCAGTAATGAAGATCTGGGCATACTATCCCGTGGTATAATCCCTCCGGACTGGAAGGAAATGGGCCACCTTAGTGAACCGATCCACTATTACCCAAATGGAATCGTGACCCCTCTGAGATATAGGCAACCTATCGATTGAATCCATGGAATTGCTCTCCCACTACCACATTGGGATCTCTAACGGCTACAGAACCTCTGCTGGTCTCTGATGGTCAACCTTCACGAGCTGACAAGTGGTACACTTCGAGACAAAATCTGCAATATCTTTCTACATTCCACTCCATCAACACTGTCGTCTCATGTCCTGGTACATCTTATCCCCTCTAGTATATATCATAAATCGTGATCCGTGTGACTCTTCCACCACCTCGTGTCGCAAGCACTCCCCCTCTAGAACAATCAAAATCTCGTTGAAGCATAAGCCTCCCTTCGAACTCACAGAATAAGACTCTGCTCCTCTTGTTAAAATCTATCAAATCCGGTCCTCACAAAACGAATTTGCTGTCTAGGCCTGTACAACCCTCGTAACAATCTGGGGGGTGAAGGTCATAACCGATATGAATGATTTGGCAACTGAATCTTGGTGTCCCAGCTCCTTCTATTTCGCCTTCCAAACTTCTTCCACATCCCCCACTGGCCTACGAATTAATGCGTTTACCACCACGTTAGCCTAACCAGGATGGTATTGGATATCGAACTGATAATCCTTCACAAATTCCATCCACCTACGCTGACGCATATTTATCTATTTCTGAGTGAAAAAATTCTACGGTAACTTATGATTAGTGAATAGGCAAAACTTTTCCCCCGAAGGTAATGCCTCCAAATCCGTAGTGCAAATACGACTATTGCTAACTCCAAGTTGTGGGGGGGGGGGGGGGGGTAATTCCTCTGTTGAAAATTAAGCTTGCGATAAGAATAAGTTATAGCCTAGTCCTCCCGCCGTAACACACTCATAATCCCCTGTAGGGATGCAACAGTAAAAACAAGGTTCTTCACTCCCGTCTTGGGCAGTGCGAGGACTATTACTGAAATCGACTTTTACTTTAGCTCATCGAAAGCAAACTAACAAGCATCATCCTAGATAAACGGTACCCCTTTGCGAGTCAAGTTGGTCAATGGGCCTGCAATCTTAAAAAATCCTCGAATAAATCGTCGATAGTACCCGGCTAACCCCAAGAAACTGCACACCTTTGTCGGTGTCGTGGGTTATCCCCACTCCCTCACCGCTGACACCTTGCTAGGATCCACTGATATCCCCATGTCAGATACAATATGACCCAAGAACTGTTCTTCACGTAACCAAAATCCGCATTTCGCAAACATTGTGTACAGCTGGTGCTCGCACAATGTTTGCAAAACCCTACGCAGATGCTTTGAATGCTCCTCCTCACTTTGAGAATAAATTAGGATGTCATCAATAAAGACAATGACAAACTGATCCAAGAACTCTCTGAATACCCTATTCATCAAGTTCATAAACACAAATGGCGCGTTGGTTAACCCAAATGGCATAACCCAAAACTCATAAGACCCATACCTCGTCAGAAAGGCAGTCTTAGATACATCTTCCCCCGGATGCGCAATGGGTGGTGCCCTGATCTCGGGTCTATCCTAGAGAAGTAAGCGACTCCTCTTAATTGGTCGAATAATTCATCGATTCGGGGCAACGAATATTTATTCCGTGTCGTAACTTTATTCAACTCCTGATAAACCACACTTAGGCATAGAGATTATCTTCTTCACAAACAGCACTGGAGCATCCCAAGGCAAAGTACTCCTACGAATAAAACCCTGCCATAAGAGATGCGCAATCGGATCCCGTAGTTCCCTAATCACCATAGGGGCCACATTATAAGGTGCACGAGCTATCGGCCGAGTTCCCGGTGCTAAATCAATGACAAACTTTATCTCTCGCCTAGGTGGCAATCCCGGTATCTTCTGAAATATGTCGGTGAACTTGCACATAATTGAAATCAAATATAGGGTGATTACCATCCTTTTAGAGGTCTTATCCTGTATATAATATAAGTGGGTCAACGATCCTACTTAAGGACGGGGTATCTCCACTAAGAACATCTCCTGACCTGAAATTGCAAACATGATGCTCCTACTATAACAATCGGCCATGACTTTATAGGCTACTAGCCAATCCATGCCAATAATGGCGTCATATTCTGACACATCTAAGACGAGCGTATTGATGGGAAAAATAAGTCTCCCAATGTCTATACTCACACGCCGATAAATAAAGAAGATAAGTGTCCCGCTACCCAGTGGCGAGTCTACGCACGTGACTGTACTATCGATCGTGTCTAGCAACCCTGTGGCTTGTGAAAATCTAGTGTCTATAAATGAGTGTGAAGCCCTAGTGTCAAATAAGAAATTCCCCAAAGTCCCGTGTATAAGAAATGTACCCTCAACTATGGGTGGTGCCTGTGGAACTGTAGCCTGGTGGACATTGTACACACGTCCGTACTGCAACAACCCCGACTGAGGTGGGTCTGCCGGGATGACTGGTATGGCAGGCAGTGCTGGTGCTGGGAGGCGACGGAAAAAATAGGCCTTTAGGGCTCCCGACGAGCACCCTGCAGCTGCGAAAATCTACCCTTATTAGGGCAATCCTGACGTTTATGGCAATTCTTTCCACACGTGAAGCATTTACCCATGAAATTTCCCCCTCTATGGCCCTACTGGCCACTATCACCTCTCCCTTGGCCCTACTGGAAATGATGCTGGCCCTACTGAACCTGATGGTCATGCTTGAATCCACCTTGCCCCCATTTAAAGTCTCTTGATCAAAAAATCTTAGCAGAATCCCCCTGCTGGGAACCCTGCTCGCGCTGCCTCATTTGAGTTTGAGTTAATTGTGCCCCACTGGCACTGCCATCCCCTGCCCTTCCTTAGTGGCCAGACTCTCCTTCGCACTTGCTTCATTTCACGTAGAAGCGATGATACTAACAATGTAGTAAAATGGCATTCAAAACATCCGTATACGTCTTCAGAGCGAGATTACCCAACAAATGTTATCAGATTCTCCAAGTAAGACCATCAATAAAGAGTCGCATCCTCTTCTCTTCTGTGCTCACCTCATCTGGTACGAAATTTTCCAACCGAATGAATTCCTCCTCATATTCACCCACTGTTCTCCCTTCCGAGGAGATGTCTAAGAACTTTTGCCTCATGTCTATTTGAATGGCGGATAGAAAGTACTTGCAATCAAACCTCTTCTAGAACTCCTAAATAGGCATGCTATCCCTATCCTATGCGGTGGTAACAGACACCCACGACTTCTAGGTGGCCCCCACTAGCTAAAAAGTAGCTATTATATGTCTCTATATATCAGTGCACTCGTACATCCGTAAATGCCGTTGGATGGCCTTCTTTCATTTATAGGCAACAACTACATCTGAACTTCCCTGAAACTCGGGAGGATGAGGCTTCTGAAAGGTGTCTCTGACTTGCTCCCAGGAAGAAGGAAATGAGTGTGTCTAGTTTGGTTCCACAACCTGCAGCTGAGGTGGCACCTATGGTGCGGGCTGAGCAAATGTAGTCAAAGTTGCGTTAACCGCTTGAGCAATAATAACGTCGACCTGAGAAGCGTTCATAGTCCATTGTTCCTGAGTTGGTTATGGCTCGGGCTGTGCATATGGGGTGGCTCGTGGTGCACGTCTGGAAATAAAATAGAAGTACAGTATCTTTGAATTAACCACTAGCTAAATATGGGTGGCATGCCCGACTGAGATAACTGAATGATAAAAATAAACTGATAAAAATGGAAGCATCTACTACTGAGGTCCTGTAACGTGCACAGTAGTTGCAACGTGTCAAGTATAGGGGGACTCCTAAGCTTGGCATCCCTGTGGCTGGGCACCCAAAAAGTTTTTACAAAAGTAGATTTGAAACGGGTCAGAGACCAAGAAAATAGTATGAAAATATTTTGCAAGTATTTAAAATGCAATGAGAGAAAATATTGTATACATGTTAACTTCACGTGCCTTCACTTGAGATCCTCACCTCTCAACTATTGTTCGCACCTAACGTATTTTTGTAAACCAACCTAGTTATGCTACCCCACCTAACTAGTTTGAACTAAGACTATTCTTGCATACTATCTGGTTATGACCACCCGTATTGCCCATACAATACGCTACTGAATTTCCAAACCTCTTTAGCCAGTAAAACTCACCAAGTAAATATTAAGTTTCCACATACACATATTACTTTAGATATCAGTATCTATCTTATTTACTAATGTACACGCATTAGAATAAATCATACGTATATATGTATACATCACTTTTGTATCATATACGAATACGGTATCCCTAGGTGGAGACCTACAAATCATGTATACTCTGCAATCGAGTCCTGGTACATCACGTACTGAGTAAAGGACTCTCGACTGCGAATCACTCTCGAACCATACATTCTCAATTCACACAATTTAGAGGCGAACATAGTCCCAGGCCTTTGGGCTACGCAAACACCTAACAGACCCAAATAACTGGTCACACTATCATACAAACAAGTAGTGCTCAACCATAAATTCTATCTTTTGAGGCACAAGTCTATAATCCCCCTTAATGGGCTCACCAGGATGAGACAGTCCATGATGCGGAACCTCCCATGATAGCAGGTATTGTAGGTGTGTTCACTCATACTCTACTGTTCTAAGTCATAGGTTCGCTCACCTTCTCCGTGACTCGTTCTCATTCCCCCGAATTCATTACATTACAAATTATATTGATTAATATTAGCCACAATTATTCTCACTTATGATTAAGTCCCAACCCTACGATTAGCCTACTGGTAACCAAAATATCTCACACTATATTTTAAAGGTATCCCAAAATTTGCCTCGATCATCATTTATAAGTTGAAGGCTTAAATAGGGAAAATTTACAAAATATGGGAAACCGAATTGATTCGCCCTTGGGCCGAATCGATTCGAAATTGTACCGGTCTCTATTTCCTTACGCAATTATGATTTTTCACCATGAAACTTCTTCAAAACTCCACTAAACCTCTTCAAACTCCCATCCAACTTGACCAGTCATTTATTATAGGTGTAGGGAAAACTTTGAACGTAAATAACACATTTAATCTTCTAGAATTTAATTCAAGAACATATCGAAACTTAATATGCACACAAAACCCTATTTTCTCATGTTCTTCATCTCTTTCAATCAAAGGCCCATATTTCTTCTATGATTATCCTCTTATATGTTCTGATTTCATTTTTTATTCACATAGGGATTCAATCTACATGCAAATCCTACTTAAGATCAAGAATTTAATTTCCAATTTACAGTCAATAGCCTTTTATTCATAATATATTCAATCCTACACTAACATGGATAGTATACGCACTCAAACTTTTGCAAGATAAAGACTTTGTTTGGAGTTTCTAGGTTTGATTTGTGCATAAAATTAGTGGAGTTTCCTTCCTCTCCTTCCGATCTAAATTCCGGCAGTGGTGGTGGTGGTGCAAAAGTGGTGTGGGGAGCCTTGGAATCCTTCACTTCCTCCTCTAATGGACTCTCTTTGTTTTTATAACAACTAACCCTAGCATTATCAACCCAAATGCTGATATAAACTTATTAAATTCGCAGGTCTCTTTACGCTAAAAGTCAAAAGACCAAAATGCCATTCTGGAGTGTCGGTTTGGAATAAAAATGCCTCGGGATCCAATCCAAACCCCTGAGTATACTTTTCTGACTATCTTGACGCTTCTGGACACATTGGCGCACTCGAAATGACCATATGGATGATCGATAAATAAATCATATTTTATTTCATAAATTTAAGTCCCAACACGACTGGCTTGCGCGACCCGACTAAATTATCGTAATTGCCATATTTCTCACTCATGACAATCACAATGCATTCTTAATAATTTATTGCTCATTCACTAAGTAATACTCAATATAATTCATACAAATAAATATTAACCCTTGTCTTGCTCATTAATATTTATTTTAATTCGGATTAATTTCTCATTTTAATTTAATTAATCCCAATATAAAAATCATTAAAAATACGGGGTGTTACAGGTTATTGCAGGATTTTTTTTTAAGTGGTGGGTAGTTTTAAACTATTATTTTTAGAAGGAATTATCGTTTTACCCATTTTTCCTTTTATTTTCTTTTGTTTTAATTTATTTTTCTTTCTTCGACCTAGTTTGTAAGGTAGATTATAATTCTCTTTACATTTTATGAAAAATCCCTCTGTCTTTATAGTTAACTTGCGTTATAATTCTTAGTTTAACTCATTTTACATCTCTTAGTGTAGCTGTTTACTTTTACTTTGTTTTTCTTTGTTGTTTTTTATTGTTTATAAATTTTTTAATCTTCATTTATGCAATTTATATCTTATTCTTAGTATCTAGTTTAAGTAGAATTATTTAACATTCACTATACAGTTTTCCTTAAGGGAAGAATAACTATTTTTAATTGAAGTATTGAACAATGCACAATCGCCTGATTATCGCAAGACTATGATAATCAATTGATTGAAAAAACCAAAATCTTGTCTAGCATGTTCATGCACAACCAAACACGAAAATCGACAAAGCCTCAGCCAAATAAATAATAGAGAGATATTCCAATTCCAGTTAGGGGAAATGAGCAAAAAGTTTGATACCTATAAAATTAATAGCAAACTCAAGCTTTGATAGTTTGTTCCTATTAATTGAAAAATAAAATAATTTATTGTTTACTCTTCCGTCACCTTACGTAATTTGCCTTAACCTGATCCAATTATGAAATCAATGTGACGGCATGCTAAAGACATGGTAATTAATAAGTTGATGTAGGTCCCTAAAATATAACTTTCAACAAAAACTTTTGATTGAGAGGAATTATGTTAAGGATGAATGCAAACCAACTTTCTCTTTGTGATTTTTTTTTTCAATTTTATCAAACCAAGTTGTGAAACAAATTAAATTAACCAGATTTTATCTTGTTAAACCCTAAGCATCCAACTAGTGATTAAAGCAAGTAAAATAAAGTAAAGTAAAAATCTCGGATGGCCAGGGCCAGATAATCACTATGACACAGGTTTTACAAAGTCAGAAGATAGTCTTATACAACGACTCGATCCCCGCGAGACATCATGCTTCTATGATATTCTACCAATCTTCATAGTGCCCATATAGAAAGTAACCTTCTTCTACGATATTTGTCCACAACAGTTTCCTCCACGAATGCCTCGGTATCCACCAATACAGCCTTGTGTTGTCTACGATGTCGAAATCGGTATCCGCCAAATCTTCACCGCAAAACTAGCAATGGATCTTCAATAGAACCTTAAACTTGCTGCCGATAAGATCACAAGAACATATGATAATGAAAAGCTAGGATCTTGAAACTTTAAGAATGTTTTATGGTGAAAACACTTAGAAAACTTTGTGCATAAAGCTTTCTGTATGGTAAACTATTTTTTGTTCAACACACACACTGAGGAAATAGAGCACTCATTTTTATAAACATTTTAAGGTGGTGATGGATTTCGTTCGAGCGAGATATTGCGTCATTCGAACGACAACAGATCTCGTTCTAACGACATCGTTTGTCATTTGAACGACGTCACCCAGATTGGTGTTTTGAAACATCCAACTTTGAAAATAAATTTTTTCTTAAAACCAACTCTAATCCTTCCTCATCTGATTAAAGCGAAGTGTAAACATTTAACACACTTTTTAAACATATTCTTTTAAATATAACATCCTTATTTTTGTAAAATAAAATTCTGAGTTTCATTAACATTATGCATTCATATCTGAGTGATCTCGGAAATGCAATTAAACTATGAAGCTGATAAAACCAATTAAACTTCAACATGATTAATTCCTTGTAGCTTTGTCGCAAAGTCTTCAATTAATCTTCGATAAGTCATAGTCTCGTAATGATCAGACAATAAAAATCTACCTATGACTCAAACGTATTTTGTTCCGAGAATAAGTCAAAACTACATTAAGACTCAATTGGAAATTTGGTCCTTACAAATCTCCCTCTTTGACTATTTCGGGACAAAACCAACAGTGAAATGCCTAAGCTAGGCCATCAAGACGTATAACGCCTAAACTGCATCCCATAAACCTAAAAATAAAATTACATCATCACTACAGGGTAGGGACTCAAAAACACTAGACCGACAAGCATGAAACTCTCTCTGAATGTCTGAATATGACGTATACTTGGAATCATGAATCTCTTTAAGCATACCTACACACGTGAAACAGATAAAAACCAAGTGAAGTATGGAGGAAAAAATGATATAAATCAATATAAAAGATCAAATCCAAATCATTTGTTATGTGAACAAAATATGATACCAATATGTGTAAATATATAAATCAGGATATCAAGTCACACACACAAAACTCCCCCAACATCACAGACATCATTTCTCCCCCTTTTTATCTCGAATAGACAATTTGGTGAAAAGATAAACAAATTTATCATGAGATGTACCAATATGATTACATTAACTCATATTATGCTAGATGAACATATACCAACAAGCTAAATATGATCAATCAATGTCAAATCAGTACCTAGCAAATAATGCATCATAAAAAAAGTATCAGTCTGAGCAGGTGTAATAAACTAACAATGCAGCAAAATATGTCAATGATTAAAGTAAACTTCATAAACAGAAACCCAGTACCAAAAAAATGAATCAATATGCAGCAGGATACTGAAACAGAATAAGCCAACCAGAAAAGTCAATCTGGTCAAAATAGGTCGTCGTTCGAACGAGCCAGGGATGTCGTTTGAATGAGAAATGACATCGCTCGAACGAAGACATGTGTCATTTGAATGATGTAATCAAACTTCACAGTCTCCCCATAATTAAACAGTGTTGCACAGTGAAGAAATCTTCTGAAAATTCTAACTAGAAGGGGCTCAAAACTGTGAAACAACAGTAAAACAAAAGCTAAACTAATAAAAAAAACTCAAAACAAACAAAAATGAGTAATATGCCAACATAGTATTGATGTGCCTAAACATGAACATGGAATGTATGTGCGTGAACTAAAACGAATGAATAACAATTTCAACACATCGAAACAATCAAGAAGCTCTAGTCAATAGCAATCTATCATCAAAATTTATTATAGTCATATGTGACAATTAAAGTATGAGCTTAATGAACTAAACAAACATCATGCACACGAATCCGAAATTTTGACGATTCTACAAATAATAGTGTCATGACACGAATTTTCAACGTTAGGATTTTTTGTGCAAACCCGTTTAAATTTTTAATCCGTCCAAACTCCTTCAAATATATCTCATATTTTTATTTTGAATGAACTAAACTAATTTGGCCCATTTTTGGCATATGATTCTTTTTATTGCCTTACGAATTTTTTCGGCCTCTTTTAAACGGTGGCTTTCACGACGAGTCATTTTTATACTATCGCAGCCCTTTCTCGCACACTCATAATATTTTCAATATAAAATCCTTACGGTAAATGGTTATTACATGCACAACTCTCCTTAAGTTTACTTGCGCATAGATGAGAAAATTGAGATAAGAACATCTCACCAAACTCAAAGATGCAAGAGTTGTCAAACATCCATCAAAACTCGTGCATGTGTGTAATCATGGCATATACACAAAGTCGAGTCAAAACACATATCAACTTCGAAACAACCTCATAAAACAATGGTTAAGATCAATCTGAGCATCGATAATAATTACCAAATGTCCTAGCCACATGGATAATGGAACAAAACACGTTGGAGTCATAGGAAGATTTTTATTGTCCGGTCACTACGAGACTATGACTTGTTGAAGATTAATTAAAGACGTTGTGGCAAAGATACAAGGAATTAATCATGCTGAACTTTAATTGGTGTGAATTTATCCTCGTCAAAGTTTAATTGCAGTTCTGAGATCACTCAGGTATGAATGCATAATGTTAATGAAACTCAAAATTTTATTTTACAAAAATAAGGATGTTATTTTTAAAAGAATTTTTTTTTAAAAAGTTTTTTAAATGTTTACACTTCGTTTTAATCAGATGAGGATGGATTAGAGTTGGATAAGAGTTAGTTTTAAGAAAAACTCTTTTTTCAAAGTTGGATGTATCAAAATTCTAATCTAGGCGACGTCGTTCAAACGACAAATGATGTCGTTCGAATGAGAGCTGCTGTCTTTCGAATGATGCAGTATCTCGCTCGAACGAGATCACTCACCACCTTAAAATAATTATAAATAGGCGCGTTTAGTTTTCTCAAAACGTGTGCAGTGTGAAAAATAGGATACGATACTGAGAAGTTTCTACACAAAGGTTTCTAAGTGTTTTCACTATAAAACATCCTTAGAGTTTACAAAGATCCGAGTTATCAATACCATATGTTTATGTGATCTTTGTTGCACTAAGTTGGGTTTATTCAACACTTGAACATTGCTAGTTTGGCGGTGGAGAAGGGAATATGGTTACTTTCGTGTTTAACATCGTAGATGACACAAGGCCATATCGGTGGACACCAAAACACTCACGGAGGCGCGTGTTGTGGAAGAGCATCGTAGAATAAGGTTACTTTCTGTGTGGGCACTGTGAAGATCTGTATAAGATCAGAGGAGCATCAAGGATCATGGGTGGATCGAGTCATTGTATAACACTACCGTCTGACTTTGTAACACCTTTGTCATAGTGATTATCTAGCCTGGGTTGTCCGAGGTTTTTACTCCATTGGGTTTTTCCTCGTACACCGACAGTGTGAGTATTGCTTTACTTTATTTTACTTTCTTTAATAACTAGTTGCATGCTTATGGTTAAACAAGATAAAATCTGGTTAAGTAAATTTGTGTCACAACTTGGTTTGATAAAATTGAAAAAGAATTTTTCAAAAAGAGAAAGTTGGTATACATTCATCCTTAACTTAATTCCGCTCAAGCAAAATTTTGTTTTTTAAATATTTAGGGACCTAAAAATTGGTATCAGAACTAGAATTACATTTTTATTGTGTTTTGTTCCCTTTTGCTTGTAAGGATGAATTTTGGTGGTTATGATAATTTTCGTACTCCTATTTTTTAGGGCACCAATTATGCTTATTGGAAAATGCGAATGAGAAGTGCTTTAGAATCTATTAATGAGCATGTTTGGTTAGCATTTGAAAAAGGTTGGACACCACTTGTCACACGAGAGGGTGAGGTCACTAGTTTGAAACCCGTTGAGTCATGGAGTGAGATTGAACATAGGCTTGCACAGTATAACTCTAAAGGTTTGCAGGTTATTTCCTCACATATCACACCTTAAGAGTATAATCGTATCATGACTTGTTAAACTTCGAAAGAATATTGGGATACACTTGCACTCACTCACGAAGGCACGAGCACGGTTAGGAAATCTAAGTTGCAAAATCTCACTACACAATTTGAGACGATTAAGATGTTAGAGAGTGAGATGTTTGATGAGTTTTACACTAGGTTGTCCACTATTGTTAATAGGTGTTTAACCTAGGTGAGAAGATTCCCGATAATCTTGTGATTAAGAAAATTTTGAGATCGTTGCCGAGCAGGCTTGATGCGAAAGTGACTGTTATGAATTACCTTAGTATGCTTAACTCATTGAAACTAGAAGAGATCTTAGGATACCTTCAAACCTATGAACTCAACATGTTTACCTCCAAGCAAGTGCCAAATAAAGAAAAAGGCATTGCTTTGAAAGCCCAAAAGGAGGAAACTAAAGTTTCGAATGACGACTCTGATTCCAACTTTGAGGATGTAGTCTTGTTGGCAAGAAAGTTCAAAAAGTTTCTTCAAATTCATAAGCAATCGAAAGATGCCAAAAAGTTTGAGAAATTCAAGAACAAGGGAGACTCCACACCTAAGGATAAGAGTGAGAAACCTAAGAGAGATGAGTCTGATAGGTGCTTCGGGTGTGAGGGGTATGGTCATAAAGTAGCTGAGTGTCCCATTAGACTTAATAAAGAGGGAAAGAAACCGATAGCATACAATGCCCCTTAAGTGATAGTGAACCTGAAGAGGGAGAGGATTCCACCACTGAGCGTAACTTTGTTGCGTTTATGGCATGTCATGTGAGCGACGATGGTATATCTTCCCACGAAGATACTCATGTGCATGACACTTTCGAGGCTATTGAGAGTGCTTCCCTAGAGGGTGAGGGTGATGAGAGTCAGGATGAGGAGATCAACGTAGGAGAGTTGCAAGTTGCATTTCGAGAGTTGTTTGAGGAGATGGTGAAGGTGAGAAATGCTAGCTTGAAATTGCAAGCTAAGTCGAAAGAGAGTGCCACAGAAAATAATGATGCATTAATTGAGGATCTTAGGGCATGGGAGAAGAAGTTTAAGGAGAAGCTAGAGTACGTCGAGAAAGAGAGAGATTCCCTTAAAGGTTTGATGGAGGCCTTAAAAAAGGAGTTTTTAGAGTTTGAGGACTCTAGGCGTCTACTCGAGTCTAGGATTAAGGAGTTGGAGGAGAGTTTGAGAGACTCGTCTAGAGTTAAGTTTGACTTGGAGGCTAGAAGTGAGAAGCTGAATAGGATGCTAGGCACCGTCCAAATTACGAGAGATAGGGGTGATATTGGCTTTGATGATCATGTTATTCCCATTCCCCCATAACGTGTGAGAGAGCCACATAGGAACGTTAGAAAAGGTCCACATGTAGGTCACTTTCCATACCATCGCTACACATGCACGTTTTGTGGTAGGAAAGGTCACCTTAAAAATTTTTGCTATGACCTTAGGAATGCTCCTCGAAAGTTTAGGAAGTTTAGGAATAAAGTTGCCCCGATTCCCCCCACCCCTATGCATCATTACACAGTTACGTGGGTTAGGAAGTCGGATTTGGTAGCTTTAGGAATAAAACTTCATGGTTCTCATTTGGTTGCACTTGATTCTTCCCATGATAATCTAAAGGTTGAGTGTATTACCATGTTTATCGATTTGTATTATATTTTTCATTTATTGCATCTTATTTGAAAAACACAAAAAGATTTTTGGTTTTATAAATTTTTGAGAAAAACACAAAAAGATTTTGCTTTTATTTGAGTCAAAATGTTTTTTGATTTTGTTTTTGTTCCTGAGTTAACATGTTTGATGTGGCATATTGGTGTGCTTGGACTCCCCTTCCTTCCATTATCCATGTGGCTAGGACATTTGGTCATTATTATCGATGCTTAAAATGATCTTAACCATTATTTTATGGGGTTGTTTCGAAGTTTATATGCATTTTGATTCGACTTTGTGAATATGCCATGATTGCACACATGCACGAATTTATATGGATGTTTGACTACTCTTGCATATTTGAGTTTGGTGAGACGTTGTTATCTCAATTTTGTCACCTATGCGTAAGTAGACTTAAGGAGAGGTGTGCATGTAGTAACCGTTTACCGTGAGGATTAAATTAAATTAAAAAAATAATGAGTGTTCACAGGAAAGGGCTGCGAAAGTGTAAAATTGACTCGTCGTGAAAGCCACTGTTTAAAAGAGGCCGAAAAAAACTCATAAGCCAATAAAAAGAATCATCTGCCAAAAATGGGCCAAATTAGTTTAGTTCATTCAATATAAAACATGACATATATATATATATATATATATATATATAAGGGAGTTTGGATGGATTGGAAATTTAAATGGGTTTGCATAAAGAATCCTATAGTTGAAAATCGTGTCATGACGATATTATTTGTAGAATCGTCAAAATTTCGGATTTGTGTGCGTGATGTTTGTTTAGTTCATTAAGATCACTCTTAAATTGTCACATATGGCTATAATAGAGTTTGATGATAGATTGCTTCTTGATCGTTTCGATGTGTTGGAATTATGATTCATTTGTTTTTAGTTCACGTACATACAATCCATGTTCATGTTTAGGCACATCGATACTATGTTGGCATGTTACTAATTTTTGTTTGTTTTGAGTTTTTTTTCTTAGTTTAGCTTCTATTTTGCTACTGTTTCGCAGTTTTGAGCCCCTTCTAGTTAGAATTTTCAGTATATTTCTTCACTGGGCAAAACTGTTTAATTTTTTGGGAAAACTGTGAGAGTTTGTTTATGTGTTTCAAATGACATATGTCTTCGTTCGAGCGATGTCACTTCTCGTTCAAACGACATCTCTAGCTCATTCGAACGATAACCTGTTTGACTAGTTTTGATTCTGGTTAATTTCTGTTTCAGTACCCTGCTGTATATTGATTCATATTTTGATACTGGGTTTCTGTTTATGCAGTGTACTTTAATCATTGACATATTTTGCTACATTGGTTAGTTTACCACACCATCTTAGACTGATATATTTTTGTGTGATTCATTATTTGCTAGATACTGATTTGACATTGATTGATCATATATAGCTGGTTGTTATATGTTACCTAGCATAATACGAGTTAACGTAATCATATTGGTATATCACATGCTAGATTTGTTTATCTTTTCACCGGATTTTCTATTCGAGACAAAAAGGGGGAGAAATGATGTTTGTGATGTTGGGGAGTTTTGTGTAGATTTATATATTTGCACATATTGGTATCATGTTTTGTTCACATAACAAATAATTTGGATTTGATCTTTGATATTGATTTATATCATTTGTTACTCCACACTTCACTTGGTATTTGTCCATTTCATGTGTGTAGGTATGCTTAAAGAGATTCGAGATCCCAAGTTTACATCACATTCAGACATTCAGAGACAGTTTCATGCTTGCTGGTCCATTATTTATGAGTCCTTATCCTGTATTGGTGATGTAATTTTTTTGGGGGTTATGGGATGGGATTTAGGCGTCATACGGCTTGACGACCCGGCTTAGGCTTTTCACTGTTGGTTTTATCCCAGAATAGTCAAAGGGGGAGATTTTGTAAGGACTAAATTTCCAAATGAGTCTAAATGTAGTTTTGAATTATTCTCGAAACAAAACACGTTTGAGTTATAGGAAGATTTTTATTGTCCGATCACTACGAGACTAGGACTTATCAAAGATTAATTGAAGACGTTGAGGCAAAGATACAAGGAATTAATCATGTGGAAGTTTAATTGGTGTGAATTTATCGTTTTCAAAGATTAATTGCATTTCCAAGATCACTCAGGTATGAATGCATAATGTTAATGAAACTCGGAATTTTATTTTACAAAAATAAGGATGTTATTTTAAAAGAAAAATGTTTTAAAAAGTGTTTTAAATGTTTACACTTCTTTTTAATCAGATGAGGACGGATTAGAGTTGGATAAGAGTTGGTTTTAAGAAAAACTTTGTTTTCAAAGTTGGATGTATCAAAACTCTAATCTAGGCGACGTCGTTCAAACGACAAATGTTGTCGTTCGAATGCCGCAGTATCTCGCTCGAATGAGATCACTCACGACCTTAAAATAATTATAAATAGGCGTGTTTAGTTTTCTCGAAACACGTGCAGTGCGAAAAATAGTTTACGATACTGAGAAGTTTCTGCACAAAGTTTTCTAAGTGTTTTCACTATAAAACATCCTTATAGTTTAAAAAGATCCGAGTTATCATTACCATATGTTTATGTGATCTTTGTTGCACAAATTTGGGTTTGTTCGATACTTGAGCGTTGCTGGTTTTACGGTGGAAAAGCGAAGAAGGTTACTTTCGTGTTCAACATCATAGACGACACAAGGCCATATCGGTGGGCACGCAGGCACTTGTAGAGGCGCGTGTTGTGGACGAGCATCGTAGAAGAAGGTTACTTTGTGCGTGGGTACTGTGAAGAATGGTCGACGATTAGAGTAGCATCAAGTCTCGTGGGTGGATCGAGTCGTTGTATAAGACTACAGTCTGACTTTGTAAAACCTTTGTCACAGTGATTGTTTGGCCTGGGTCGTCCAAGGTTTTTTACCGATTGGGGTTTTCCTCGTACATCGGCATTGTGAGTATTGCTTTACTTTATTTTACTTCTTTTAATCACTAGTTGCATTCTTAGGGTTAAACAAGATAAAATCTGGTTAAGTAAATTTGTGTCACAACTTGATTTGATAAAATTGAAAAAGAATTTTTCAAAAAGAGAAAGTTGGTTTGCATTCATCCTTAACTTTATTCCGCTCAAGCAAAAGTTGTTTTTTAAATATTTGGGGACCTACAGTTGATCATGTCGATAAGTAGGTAAACGTGTTAGTTGTAAAAAGCTTCAGAAAATATGTTAATAGTTTTAAAAATTCTCTAAAAATTGTACTTTTTGTGTACCAGCTTGTCGTCGGTCGCTGGTCGAGGGTGGGTGGGATGTCAATAGCACGGACAATAGTTCATCAAGGACATAAGTTTATGTGTTTATGTGTTTATGTGTTAAATGAGTAACATGTCTGGTTTAAACATTTAATGGGTATTATCTTAGGGGACAAACATTATTTAACTTTTTTAATTTCTTATATTTTTAATAATAAGCACTGACACAAACATGTGACGCGTGACTCATTAGGATATTTTTTTTATAGAATATGACACGGACACGTAAAGTATAATTCAGTTTTTTTACATATTATTAGAAGAAAATATTTACAGTCTTTCAATAGATTAAACATATTTAAACCAATTAATATCATCGACATTTTACATAACACATTTCAACCAATCAAAATTACATTTTGAACCTATTTTTTGTATAGTTTTTCTAAAGTATGGTTATCTAAACCAGGTGTGACACCCCCCCTATTTAAATAACGGGTGAATAGTCATTTACTAAAGTAAAAAATGAATTTCATTCGGTTCATTCTTAGCATCACTGTCGAAAACCTTTTTTAAATTACTAACCACCTATTAATTAAATAAGTCTGTGCCTTTTATCTTTCATTAACATAAAATAAACCATTCACACAATAGTTTAAGTCTGGAACATCACATGATTAAATAACTAAATAAATAAAAGAATACATGCCGAATAAACCAGCATCTCCAAATCTAAAATCAAAATAATAAATCCAACTGAAATTAAATAAATCTAAATACAAAGTCTGAAACTGAAAGGAATAAATCCAACTATAAATCTGAACTGAACGGGACAAATGCCCAACTGAAATATGTGAAAATAAATCATGTACTACGAATGAAATGACTGAAGCATCTACTCAAGCCCTGCATGTCTCTAGAAGCACTGTAGCTACACATCCCTACAATGGAACAACATGCCTAGCGTCCCTGTGGCTGGACACCTAAAAGTTTTAAAAATAGATTTGATATGGGTCAGAGTCGAAAATCTTTGAAAAAATTTAACAAGTATTTAAAATGCAGTAAGAGCAGTTATTGGATACACACGTTAGTCTCGCGCACACTCCCTTGAGTTTTTCGACTCTCAACTATAGTGCACTCCTAAAGTCTCCTCTTAAATCCACCTAGTTATGCTACCCAGCCTAACTAGTCACCGTGAGTATCTACCTAGCCACTAATAAGCTTATCTCACCCATACCGCCCATAAGATACGCTACCACAAAACCAATAATAAATATTAGTCAATATTGTTATTGAACCATGAATTAAGTTTCTCTTACTTAAGTTACTTTTAGATATACACTATCTGTATTTTTTCTACTATCACACTATATATATATATATATATATATGTATATATATATATATATATATATATATACACACACACACACACACACAAATACAACTACAACATCTAGGGAATGGCCACCGTGATGCATGCATACTCTGCTATCAAGTCCATATACCTCACATACCAAATCAAGGACTATCGATTCAGAATCACCCTCGAACCATAAATCAAATCAACACATATTGCAGGCGAACAAATACCTAAGACTTTAGTCTACGCACATACCTAACGTACCCAAATGACCTGCTAGTCCCACTATTGTCAAATAGTGGTCCACCCTAAGTTCTCTGTTCTGGGGCACACATCCAGACATTGCTGGCATCGCCAAGGTGGGATCACCCACTGCGCTTGACCTCCCAAGATATCAAGAAATGTATGTATTCTTATACATATAAGAAATAACATAATAGGTATACACACAACCTATAAATACAACCAGTACATTTAACATGTATCCCGAATACTCAACTTACTAAAGATTCGCACTTATTATTATTTTCTAATTTTCCCGAGTATCACTCACTACACGAAGGGTCCAAGCTATCCCTTAAGAAATTTTAATAGTTAATACATCACTAACAAACTGGTATAAATTTTGGGTTATCATTTACGCTTTCTGTATCCTAATTTTAAATTCCCGACACTTAACTCTATCGTTTAACTCTCTCCGGTCCTAATCTCATTTTACCCTCATTATGACTAAGTTAAGCTTTAATTATAGGTCTACCGATATTCTCCAAGTCCTCATATATTTAAGAAAGTATTACCAAAGTCCCCCATAATTATTGGCAAAGAAATCTACGTGACAAAATCAAGTACCCATTATCAACTTTGGTCAATCGATCGACAAAATTGATTGATCAATCGATCCATCGATCCATCGACATCGATCGATTGATACCAGTTGGTAACATCTTCTCCAGCTTTGTTTTCTTCCATATTCAATCCATTACACCAATAGTAAATCTTCCCAAACTCCCATATAACGCAACCAATCATCAAATATATGTATATGGACAGATTCTAATGTAAACTTATCATCAAATCTTCAAGGAATCCAACATTAACAAGGATAATTCTACCATATCTAATACAAACCCTAATGAAATTCTTTTTAGATTTATTCATTACAAAACCTAGATTTCCATCATTTATAAAATCATTCATTGTCAGATTTCGTACCAAAATCACATAGGAATAATATCTAGCATGATTTCCATCCCAAAACATGAATTAATTCTCCATACAAATCCCACAAATCAAATTTTCATTCAAATTTTAACCCTACACTATCATGGGTATTATAAATGCTCAAAATATTTCAAGATAAACACTTGCCTTAGGTTAGAGTGATCTGATTTTCATTGGCTAATGATGGAGGTGTCCTTTCCTTGTTCTGATCTTGATTTCGGTAGGATGCAGATTGGCTTAAGAACTCTTCTCCCACTCTCTCTTAAGGCATGGCCTGTGTTCTCTCTCAAGTTTGTAACCTTAGACTATACACCCAAAAATTCTGTTATAAAACTCTAAACTTCGGAGATTTTCCAACCCTAAACTCATAAATGAACAAAACGCCCTTACGTGTGAAGAGTTGGGTCTAAAAATGCCCCGAGACTCGATTAATATACCCGAGTACTCTATTCCACCTCTTTTGTCCCATTAAGAATCAACCGTGGCCTCAAAATCACCATCTGAATCACTCTTCATAAATTTCCTATCTCGACCTTAATATAGCCTACACATGACTCCCATTTGAGATATAACATTGTCCCATCAATATTACTCACTGCGACGTATAATAATTATCACATGTTATTTACTACACTCTTAGTAAATTTATTCCATAAATATTAATCATAATATCTCTGTCGATCAATATTTAATAAACACATAATATTGTATTTTAATTAAATTACTGCACATGTATAATTTAAAATGCCTGAAATAATTAAATTTTAAATATTAAAAAATACGGGGTGTTACATACTTCCCCCCTTATAAAGGAATTTCATCCCCAAAATTTGGACTTACTTGCGATAAATAACTCTTGATATCGGTCTCGCATATCGTCCTCCCTCTCCCATGTCGACTCTCGTCTACATTATGGGGCCCCCACTGAACTTGGCCCAAGGACACCACCTTAGACTGCAACTTATGCTCACTATGATCAAGTATTGCAACTAGTCTCTCCTCCTATGAGATATCTGGATACAAGTCTATCTCCTCTAAGGGAACATGACAAAAATCCCCCTCGCTCCTCTAGTACCTCTTCAGCGGCGACACGTGGAACACCTAGTGAATCCGTTGTGGATGCTCTAGTAATCCCACTCTATACACAACTTGTCCCACCCTCTCGACAATCGAAAAAGGTCCCAATACCTAGGTGCTAACTTCCCTTTCTTTTCGAACCTCATGACTCCCTTCATAGGAGACACCCGTACCAAAACCTAGTTACTAATCTCCAGCTCTATGTGCCTCTTGTCTGTGTTGGCACAACTCTTTTGCCTGTCTTGAGCTATACGGATGCATCCCCGAATAAGCTCAATTTTGGAAGTAGTGTCCTGAATCATCTATGGCCTTAATATTTTATTGTCCCACACTTCTAACCAGCAAGTGGGTGAATGACAAGGCCATCCATAGAATGCCTCAAATGGCGCCATACCAATAGTGAACTGGTAGGAGTTATTATAAGCAAACTCCACAGTTGGAAGGTACTACTCCCATCCCCCCCGAAGTCGAGTATGGACATCCTCAGCATATCCTCCAATATATGATTAACTCATTTCGTCTTCCCATATGTCTGTGGATGATACGCGGTACTCAAGCGCAAATTGGTGCCCACAGCCTCCTAAAAACTTTGCAAGAAGTGGGACATAAAAATCTTATCCCGATCTGACACGATATTAATCGGAACCCTTTCCAGCCTCACTATCTCTGCAATGAACATCTGCGCGCACTGCCTCATCTTATAATAGGTGCGGAACGGTGGAAAATGGGTCACCTAGGTGAAACGATCAACTATCACCCAGATGGAGTCATGACCTCTCTGCAATCTTGGTAACTCTGTAATAAAATCCATCGAGATACTCTCCCACTTCCACACCAGAACCTCTAGTGGCTGTAACATCCCCGTCGATCTCTAGTGGTCTACCTTCACTAGTTGGCAGGTAACACATTTTGAGACAAACTCCATTATGTCGTGATTTATCCCCAACCACCAGTATTGCCTATGCATGTCTTAGTACATTATATCCTCACCGGGATGTAACCCAAACCTTGACCCGTAAGACTCAGACATCATTACGTGTCTCAAATCCTTATCCTCCTGAATAATGAGTCTCCTATTGAAGTGCAAGCCTCCCTTAGAACTGATCAAATATGACTCCACCCCCTTTCTAAATAACTAGCGTACTTTATCCTGGAAGAACTGATCCCCTGAATGGGCTTTCACCACTCGTAATACAATCTCGAGCGTGATATCCAACACGAACATACAAGCTCTGGCAACCTAATTATTATGTCGAAGCTCACACCACTTTGCTTTCCAAACCTTTGATATCTCCCCAGTAGGCCGTTGGCTGAACGCATCTGCCACAACGTTAGCCTTCCCAGGATGATATTGAATATCAAACTGGTAATCCTTCACGAACTCTTACCATCTCATCTGCCTCATATTTAGATCCTTCTGTGTGAACAGATACTAAAGTGATATATGGTCCGTGAATAAGGTAAATGGATCCCCTAGAAGGTAATGCCTCCAAATCCTCACGGTGTGTGGGGTAATTCTTCTCGTGAGTCTTAAGCTTGTGAGATGCATAAGATATAGCCTTCTCTTCCTGCTATAGTACACCCACAAGTCCCTATAAAGATGCATCTGTATAAATTCAGTACTCCACTTGTACCCTAGGAAATGCGAGCATAGGTGCTGAAGTAAACTTTTCCTTTAGCTCATTAAAATCTAACTAACAGTGATCATCCCAAACAAACGGCACCCCTTTGCAAGTCAAGTTCATCAACGGACCTATAATCTTCGTGAAGCCGTTAATAAACCAATGATAGTATCCGGAAAACCCCAGAAAGCTACGAATATCGATCAGTGTCATGGGTTGTCCCCACTACGTCACCATCGATACCTTACTCAGATCAATGGCAATGCCCCTGTCACATATAATATGGCCCAAAAACTTTACCTGATGTAGCCAGAATCCGAACTTCTTAAATTTGGCGTACAACTGATGGTCTCGCAATGTCTGTAGAACCATACGCATATGCTCAACATGCTCATCCTCCGAATGAGAGTAAACTAGAATATCGTTTATGAATACGATTATGAACTGGTTAAGGAAATCCCAGAATATCCGGTCCATAAGATCCATAAAAATTTCTCGTGCATTGGTTAGCCCAAATAACATCACCTTGAACTCGTACGACCCATACCGCGTTAGGAAAGCGATATTAGGAATGCCCTCCTCTTTAATATGTAACTGATTATACCCAGATCTCAGATATATCTAGAGAAGTAAGTTGCTCCTCCTAACTAGTCAAATAGGTCATCTATTCTAAGCAACGAATACTTATTTTGAATCGTGGCCTTGTTAAGCTCCCTATAATCATTACATAGGCAAAGCGACCCCTCTCTCTTCTTAACGAATAACACTGGTGCACCCCACGGCGATGTACTCTGTCGAATGAAACCTGGCCAAAAAGCTGCTGAATTTGCTCCCTCAACTTCCGCATCTTCGAAAGATCCATGTGATATGGATATCGAGTAATCGACCTTGTATTCGGCGCTAAGTCAACGACAAACTCAATCTATCAGTTGGGTGGCAACCTGATTATCTCCTGAAATACATCCTCAAACTCCCTCCCCACTGGTTGACCCTACGGTGCCAGCAGTAAGTCTGTATCTCGGATGTTATAGACACGTCCATACTTTAGTTGCCCCTACAGTTATGGGGCTCGTGGAGCTGGTGCTGCAGGAGGTAGCTATGTGTGACAACCCGCTCACCAAAATAAGGGGTGGCCATCCTGATACTCTAATATAACAGGAATCATGGATGGAATCATTCTCAGCATCGCAACAATATAATAAGTATACGGGATAACCACTCAATAATTCAGAAAACGGGTTGCCAAAAATTTTGTTTTATAATTTAAAGAAGCATTTTAAACAACCCAATTTGAAAAGAAAGTGGAAACCCCCAAGAACATATATTACATCCACGACAAGTATACAATAAGAGGACCGAATATGCTGTCGGTCAACAGGTACATACAACGTGTTCAACAAGTTTAATTTAAGTTACATAGTACATTACAATAAGCAAATACAAAAGCTTGGGCCACACGCCCGCGTAAATGACTCGATCATAACTAGAGTCCAAAAATTAAAGAATCTATACAAAATATCCTGTAATATTCGCAAAGTATCACGGCTCCCCAAAAATTCACCGAAATGGGAAAATCAGTACGGGCGTCCTTGCGATGGAGCACCTGAGCGGATACAATATTCATACACAACAAGAGATATGAACGGTTCAGGGCCCAGTTTTATATGATCACTAGATGAATAAAGAGTATGATAGTTATGAACAGATAATTATGAGAGATAAGGATAAGAATCCACCTACACAATTTAAAGCATAAGCTAAGGTAATTTAAATGATCATAAATTTAATTCAGTTATGCAAGAGAATATGAATGATTAAATTAACTAAAATCTCCATTAATTTCCTTATCACATTTCATCATTCCGTTCCTTATCAAGAAACATAATCACAATTATATGCTCTTTATGGCATTTGTTGTCCATCAAGTCCCACTTGATTTAGAATAGTTATATTCTTATGCATATAACGATTCTAAGAGCGTCCCTCCGGGTTTCCCCACTGGACGTTCCCCTAAATGACTATCATCTTTCAGGGCCTATCAACAAGACAACCTGGGAACCTAACGCAACGTCGGGAAGTGGCCGTATGCCCGCGGGAGAGTCATGACCACACCCAGAATCACCTCACCAGCACAGAAAACATATAATAACCCATAATATGGCCGAGGACTATAGTCTCCCTGCGTTCATTAGTCAGGGGACATCACCTCATGCGCGAACTTCCCTTATGATAGCATTTAGAGAGGTGTGTTTAAGTAAATTATCATTTACCATATTCATTTCCATTTTCATTTCATTTCATTCCCATTTTCCATGTGCGTGTTTCATTTTATCCGAAATCATTTTTCTTTAAAATCATCATATTTTATCCGGAGCCATTCGTAATTCATTATATCACTACGACCTCAAAGAGTGAAAAACTCTCAATTCATTTTCCCAACATATTAGGGTGTCATTATAATCCCACCCTGAGTATCATACCTCAAATGAACCTCTAAAGTCTCCCAATACGACCTAAAAACTCCTAGTCTTATAAAATTTTGCTAGAATAAAGAATGCCCTAACCTCACTTTGTACATCCCCGCAATAAGCCCCCTTTAATCCATTTCTAAAGTGGGGTAGCTAACTAACTCATCTAAGTATCTAGGACTCTAAGTTTACTTCATTCAAGAAGGTTCCTAAGTCCTAAGCCTAAAGAAAAAGGGTTGGAATTGAGTTATAAAACTAACTCAAAAATAGCAGGAAATCGAATCGATTCGCCCAAAAAGAGAATCAGTTCGGACAAAGAAACTTGGCATTCTGTAAACTGCCGAATCGATTCGGCTTGTCCGAATCGATTCGGTTAAATCAGACCTGTAAGCTACCCTTTTAGCGAATCGATTCACCTTAGGGCCGAATCGATTCGCCCCTGCGAATAGGCCAAGAATGGGGCTACGAGTTATGAACCCTAGTTTTTCCCCAAAACTCAAATCTTCTCCATTTATGTAAACATCCAACAACATTAACCTACCCCAAATCATCCTACATGATTATCAACTACTATTATCCACAATTTCATCGACATAAACCATAATCAAGGTGCAAATAGCATAAATTCCATTTTTGATCCCTAAATTCTAATACACAACTATCACACAATTTACTCCCCTTAAACCATATATTAGCAAGTAGAAAACTTGCCTTAAGGTAGAAATCTCAGATTTCTTGTAGTAGCAACAATCTCCAATCTTTAATCTTCAATCTCTCTCTTTTCCTCCTCAATTCTCTTCTTCTCTCTTTCTCTCTAGGTTTAGTAATACACAAATAAGAAATGAAATTAGGTGCAAGACTAAATCGTGGCTTTAGTCTAAAATTCCTAACTTAAATGGTTAGTACCACATTAAAATGGCTCGCAACTACACATTTAAGTCAAAACCCGTCAAAAGTGCCCAAGACATAAAAATACAATATGGCACTTATTTCGACTATCTCACACATTTTGGGACTAACTACGTCCTCTAAATTGGCATCCAACAATTTTATAAATCATCTCAAGTTTTGGTTTCATTTAAACCATAAATGTCATTTTAAAACATATGACACTATAAAACGCACATGATGATATTTACATGCACATACAGTAAATATGCTACAATCTAGTAAATATTAACTTTTAACTCATTTAATTAATATTTACTCCACTTCTAAAAATTTTATATAATCACTTCATACAGTAAATTAATATAAAATAGTTTCTCAAAAGTGAGGGTTGTTACACTGTGCCTTCTACCCCAGCTGGGCACCCTACTGTGGTACTCTACCTTATGGTGGGAGATCTCTCCTTTTGTGGCACATCTATCCACAAATAAATAAACCACCTGAAAATTCTCCCTTCTTATGTCCTTTATGGCCTTGTCGAGGCTGACCCTGGTGGCCCCGACCCTGCTAGCATAACTCTTCGTTCCCTTGGCCCTGGGGAACATTCTACTGCAACTGTGGAGGACCTGACTAACCCTATCTGAAACCATTACCCTCTGGTCGATAACCTTCCGATCTGAATCTCTTGGTTGAATCTCCCTACCAAGAATCCTGCCCCTAGTGCCTACTTATATGTTGTTATGGAGTTCCATTAACACCATTCCCTCCTACTTGGCCTGACTAACTCATCTCACTTGCTATTTTTCTTCCCTTTAGATGCAAGCAATGATCCTAGCAGTGAACAAGCGTGACATTGACGACTTCAGTAGAAGCCTTCATTGCTAGATTACCAATCTCATGTTGCTTGATCCTCTAAGAGAGTCCATCTATGAACTTCAACTTCTTTTTCTCTTCGTTGTTCACCTCGTCAGGCACAAAGTTAGACAAACGGGTAAACTCCTCTTCATATGTTATAAAATGGTCACCCTGAACCACCTCATTAAACTTCCCTCGCATTTCCATCTCTACAGCTGATGGGAAGCACTTACGGTCAAACCGCACCCAAAACTCAGTAATAGGCATAACATTTATTTCCTTATAAGTGCTGTAATACCCCATACTTTTATGGATATCTAAATTACATAAGTGCGTGTAATTTGATAATTTGAGGAATTACTGTGAATAGTAATTTTGGAGTTTACGAGCGTTAGATGATTACCGATGTGTGTTACATTTACTTTTGGGACTAAGTAAATGAGTCAGAGTATTTTTATGTCATGTCACAGTTGGTAAAGTGATGGGAATTATTTCATGCTGGAGAAAATGCGTGTTGAGAATTGTTAGGTTCGATTTGTAAATTTTAGTTAAGTGACTCAGATGGAGATTTCGAGTGCACGGTTGGTTTCGTCATGGCCTAGATAGTCAGAATAGAGTACTCGGGGGTAGTATACTCGCAATTGAGTAAACGAGTTATTTTTGGGTTTATAAGGGACAAGCCCTTATTTCTCTCTTATAAGTCACGAAAGAGAGAAAGAGAAAGAAAGAACGAGAGAAACATAAAGGAATAAGTAAAAGAGGAGAGAAAAGGGGATTTCTAGCCAAACTCCGCGGAATTCGACTCGAGGTCGTCAATTGTTTACTTGCTTTATTTAATTGAGTGTGTGTATCTCATATTATAGTTGGTAAAATATATGATTTTGGGTTAAAACCCTTAAAATAAATTTGGGAAATTTCAGTTTGAGTTTACAAATTGATCTATTATAAACTCTTAATGACTTCTAGTGTTAAACCCATGTTAATGGGGTGTATATGTGGGTAGAAATGGGATAAAATGACAAATAAGAGTTTATTGGGTTTTAGGGTTTAAATCCAAGAGATGTGGTTTTTATCCCATAAATTAGTTGATGTGTTAGCTATAAATTAGTGTTAGGATGATTATAGTGTTGTTGGTTGAGATTAGAAACCATAAAATGGAGTTTGGGATGATATTTGGGTATTTTGGAGAAGTTAAAATCGCCCAAACAGTGAGTTTCGAACTGGGCGAATCAATTCGGGTCTAGACCGAACCGATTCGTATAAGGGGACCTGTAAGGCTGTCTCAGGCCGAATCGATTCGGATTGAGACCGAATCAATTCGCTGCTCCGAATCGATTCGCATTAGGGGCGAATCGATCCGCCTTTGCTGAATTGGATAGTTTTCTTCCCTTAAGTGTATGAGGTGTTAAATTATAAATTGGAGATTATTGTAGGGTATTCTAGATGTGATATTAGGAGTCCTAGATAATGGAATTGAGGGTGATTAAACCTCGGTTTGAAAGAGAGAACCTTATACTAGTTGAGTTTACAATCCGGGGTATGGATTTAGTGAATGTTTGGACCGAGCAACGTTTGAGAGAGGTCTTCAGCAAGTGTGTATAGATATATTTATGCGGTTAGAATAAATATGGGACGATTGCATTTGGGTAAATCCTAGGATGCGATTAGGATGGAATTCAAGATAGGGCTAGAGAGGATTAAGCTACTATCCGGTAGGTCTTTATTGACGGTTACGAATATAGGTGACACGATACCTATAGGAGTAAAATAAGTTGTGCGCATATTTATTTAGTTATTACAAATTGGTATATTTGGGATTATATATAAATCCTTAAAAGTGATTAAGGTAAGTAAATTTAAGTGTGTGCATACTTATGTACTATTACGAATGGGTACATTCGGTATTTTGGCTATCGCTATAAGAGTTTGACAATTATAGCCAGGAAATATTGAGGAATGATACGTATTATATAGATACGGATGTGTTAAGGTATATATATATATATATGATTTGGTTATAAATATATCGGTATGTGAATGGTATATTTATGTATGTATTTATCTCTAGTGATATCCAGGGAGGTTGCACGAATCCCCTAACTTGAGGAGCAGGGAGAGTATAGTCCCCAGATCATATCATCCCGCATTGGGTGTGATGATGAGTCCACTTTTAAGAGGGAATATGACCGCCTCCAACATTTAGTATTTTTGCCATGATCCTGAGTGAGTCGGACTTGGTAACTGGGTTAAGTGTGCACACCTGGGGATGGTAGCACTATGAGACTGCATCCTCGAGTTATAGCTCGGTGAGATGGTTAGTATACTTCTGATTGTAAATATGTATAAATATACTTGTTGTGTATAGTATATTGCTTATATATGAAGATGAGAAATCATATAATTTGGAATCATAAAGTGTAAAATGAATAAGCTTTTATTCTCAGTCTGGGAGACTATATCCAGATGAAAGTTGTGATACGTATATTAAAGTGAGAATTATATATACGGGAGATTAAAGACTAAAGTGAGAATAGAATTTTAAAACTAGTGAAAGTTTAGGAGAATGAACGGTATATATATATATATATATATATATATATATATATATATATATATATATATATATATATATATATATATATATATATATATTATAATTGATATTATACCAACTAAAGTCTAGGTGATAGCTTACGGTATATCTTATATTATATCACGTCGGGTAAGTGATAGTTATGAGAATTCAGAGGTAGGTGAAAGAGATTAGTTAGGTCGGGTAGCTTAACTAGGATGTTTAAAATGTATGCGATAGGTGTGCACTTATAGAGGAGGGGTGAGGGGTATCTCATGGGCATGCGATACCAATTTACATATGAGAGATTTCATAGTTTAAAATATAGCATTTAAGCACTTGCTAAATATTTTCAAAACTCGAGTTCTCACCCGTTTCTTTATTTTCCCTCTCTTGCTATACGTATATATATTAGGTGTCCAGACACAGGGACGCCTGAATGATGATCCTTTCGAGTCAGAGGTTTGCTGCAGCAGATGTGGATGCATGCAGATTTATTTTAGATGCTTCTATCCTTGTGATCTAGATAGGAAGCACTGTAGTAACATTTGGGACGATAGCCCAATTGTATTTATTTATTCTTTTACCGCCTCTTAGTGTGGCATTTAATTTGGTTGTATTATGTTATACCGACTGTTTGGTCATTTTATTTCATTTCAGTTTTCTGTATATAAACTGTGTGAATGTTTTAATTGGTTGGTATGGTTAAAAAGAGTAGTTAATTAAAATTTTGACGCCAGCCTAATAGGTTATTAGTAATTAAATAGGTTTTCGGTAGTCATGCTAAGAATGAATCATATGAGACTCTTGTTTTAATTTGGTATAGGATTGATCACCCGATATTTGATTAGGCGGAGTGTCACAGATGGTATCAGAGCATCAAGTTCTAGTGTTCTTAGGAATCTATGCGGACGTACTACGCTTTCAGGGTTGCTTTCTATTTGAGATAGAGCCTTATGATTAGGATCGTTGATTCCTATTATGAGATTTCGTTCTCCTGCTATTATGTAAGATTATAGTAAATCTTTTACGTGCTCATGTGATGTTCGTGTGCTGATCGATGAAGGGAGACCATATAAAGTCGTGATAAGGGCAGCAGGAGGCAGGGGCTTAATTGGAGCTGTAAGTTGAAATCGGGGATGAGGATCGTCGTTGAGGTCACTCCCTTTGTGTCATTAGCGTGTATTGCTGCAACGACTACTAGAGTGCAGTAGATATGATTATATACATACCGTTATAGTAGAGAGTGGTGCTAAATTGGATTTACCTAGTGAAGTTAAAGTGGTAATAAGTTTGAAGGGTCTTTGATAATGACCATTCATTGAAGCTCAAGTTATACGAAGGCAGTAAAAAAATATTTTGGAAAATGTTTATAGTTTGTTTATTATTAAAAAAAAATTAAATAGAAAAACTGTAAGTAGAAGGAAAAATTGTTTGGAGATTTTACAATGGCCACTTGATTGTTTGTTAATAAACAAAGTGAAAGGAAAGTTATTCCTATTTTTGTCCTAGTTTTATCCCAATAAATTGGGTGTTATAAATTTGAGAAAAAATAAATGTTTTATCCCAGTTTTTAAAAAAATCAAGTTTTTTACTATTTGGGTTTGTTTCATAGGTTTTACCTTTTATTTAGAACAAATAAGGAATTTTTTAACTTTGGAAAAAAGCTTTGAAATAGTTTTAGAATTAATTAACAAAAAAATTGATTTTTTTTTTTACCCCTTAGCGCCTAAACTATTGGGCAGTTAAGTTTAATGGAAAACTTAACGAAAAGTCTAAATTGGCCAAATTATAAATTAAAGCACTAAATTAGTTAAGTTATGATAGTTCAAGGACCATGGGGTATTTTACTCTTCTATTTATACGGGGCAATTAGACCTGTCAATCGGGCTCTATGAGCCAATCTTAAAGTTGATCAGGCTCGGCCCGATTTTGATTTACTTGTCTCAAGCTCGATCCGAATGAGCTTGAGAGTGCTAGGCTCAAGCTCGGCTCACAAAGTAAATCGGGCTTCGAGCCCGATTTGTGCAGGCCCGAATTGAATATTTCAATACATATTTATTTATTTTAATAATAAATATTGATATTTCAGCAATAAAAAAAATACATTTTAGCAATAAAAAAAATTGAATTTAGCATTAATATTGACATTTCAGCATTAGTAAAACACATTTCAGCACTAAAAAAACACATTTCAATACTAAAAAAACACATTTTAGCACTAAAAATAGATTTCAGCACTAATATTGACATTTCAGCATTAAAAACCCACATTTCAGCACTAAAAAAATAGATTTCAACAATAAAAAAACACATTTCAGCACTAGGAAAAAACATATTTCAGCACTAATATTTGATATTTCAACATTAAAAAATCACATTTCAACACTAAAATAACAAATTTCAGCACTAATATTGACATTTCAGCATTACAAAACCACATTTCAGCACTAAAAAAAATTTTAAGCACTAAAAAATAGAATTCAGCACTAATATTAACATTTCAGCAACATACAATTGTTTAGACACCAATAAAATCCACATTCAACCAAAAAAATAGGAAAAAAAACTATTTAGACAAAAGTACAAATTTTCTCCATAATTTCCAGCAATAAAAATCTCCTTGTAATGCAATGTCGCACGTAATAAAACAAGTCCCGTAAGATTAAGTAAAGTAAATTAATAAATGACCCACCTTATTTTTGTTTCTTTAATATTAACTCCAGTAGTTTATTTGCATAAGGATAAAATTATAAAAATTATTTTATTTTAAAATATTTTTACATATCATAGAAAATAAAATAATTTTGTCTATATATAAATATATATTTAGATATATTATTTGGGGCGAGCCTAGTTCGGGCTTAAAAGCGCTTCGCTCGCGCTCGGCTCAAATTGAATTCGCGCTTAATATCTTGGCTCAAACTCCGCTTCGATCAAACTCAATAAAAGCCCAATCCAAATGTAGCGAGCCGCACAAGGGCAATGGTGTTTTACTGTTCCTCCTTATAAAAGTAATCTGACGGCCTATAACCATCCATCTAAAGAAAAAACAAACGGTGTAAATGAAGCTCCTACCCATCACTTCACTCTTCTATTACACACCGCGTCATTCAGACATTCTCTCTTCTTACACACTGATGATGCATATATTCAGCACCACTATATAAGAGGTGGAGAGCTCAAACAGTGATAACAATGGCAGTCATAGAGATATATGCTTATGTAATATATAGAAGGGGATGAGAATAAGAGGAATAAGACAATGATGTATAGTGGTTCAGCCAAGTAGGCCTACATCCACTATGAGTGTGTGATCCACTAAATATGGGCACTAATGGCCTTGGATACAATGCACATAAACTCACTCTCTCTCTATACTGTGTGTACAAGCAGAGTTTTAGCTAGGGTTACAATTATCGATCCCTTCACAAGCTTGAAGGTGATAAGTATATATAGGGCTTGGGGGGTGCAGTGTACTCCCAAGCATGCATGGATCATGTGAATGATGATCTAGCCAATTCCCTGCTGACACCTGGCTATGCCACTAGTGATTAATGATGACTTAATATTCCCTTACATGAGGGGATGATATCATTATAACGGTCTAGGCCACGTGACATATGATCCTCACGCGCACTGTTCCACGTATCTCCCAAGTCACACGCTATGATGATGTCACCCTCAGCTTATGATGTGAGGCCGAGGGCAAAGTCCCTACAGGAAGTGAGCCTGGCCTGGTGTGGGCCTCGTACTATCGTATCCTCATAGGGTCGTTCAGGCAGCGAGGAGGGGTCGGCCCCTTGGAGGATCATCTGGGCCATGATGAGGGGTCGTCCCCTTGAAGGTTCGTCTGGGCCATAATGAGGGATCGTCCCCTTGAAGGGTCGTCTGGGCCATGATGATGGGTCGACCCCTTAAAGGGTCATCCGTGGCTGATCCTTCCTATAACGGAGCCGTAGTCATTGGACTAATCATGGGTTTGAGCCCTTGTCTAGGAGGAGGATACCCTTGGCCTGGCCGATGGTATATATGGTTATATCAATCACCCCCCAATCCTTAGCCATCGATGTTTGTTGAGATGGCTGAGGAGTAATGTTACCTTAGAGTTCTCAAGTGGGTGGTCAAATGTGAATCATCATGAGTTCCCCAGGTATAACGGATGCACACTTTGCTTGGGCTCGGTGCCCTAATGATGCATCTTCTCGTGGGTTTTGCACCACCTTGATTTATGGGCCCACCAATAACAAAGTATTTAAATTGTTTGTAAATAGTCATTTCTTTTCTTTTTCTTCTTCGTGCCTTAGCTTTCTCTCTCTAGTTCCTTTAGAAGCTCCAAACGACATTTCTGCCATTCTCTACCTTTCTTAGTGTTCTAAGCTTGGTTGTGTCATCGTTCTTTCTCAAGTACTCTTTCTGCCTTAATTCCCTCTTTATCTTCCATTTATGTTTGCTTTCTTGCTTTAGGCTTATTTTTCAGTTTTTCTTTGCTATTTTATACCCTTCCAGCGTGTGAAACCGCCCTAATGTGCCGGTTTTGGGGTTGAACCTTAGGTTTTAGGCCTCTCAGGATTAATCCTCCACCATTTTGCAGTGGTTTAATGCCTCTTTGTAGTTCTTCTTAGGTTTTCCGGTTGTTCTTTGGCCTTCTTCTCCGGTGGACCTGTTTCCATTTGTTTTTGGGTATTCATGATCAAAACCCTTTATTTCTTTGGTTTTAATCCAAAAGTCAACTTTAGTCAATAGTGAACTTGTTTGTAGTTGGCTTACACAAATTCCCTTAAGTGTTGGGTCCTCCCCTTAATGTTTAGAAGACTTTATGATTTAGTCGAGTAATTCCCATCCCTGAGAGAGATATTCTTCATAGAGATTAAGCGAATAGAGTAAGAGGATGAGTGAAGACGAGGGGCCGACCCTAATTGGGTACGACCCATCTTCTCCCTTCCTTTAGCCGTAATAGTACCATCTGAGTCCTGTGGTTAGTCTTGTCGTCCAGCCGATAGTCAGACATACGAGGGAGAGATGGATGAGAGAGCATCGTCACCAATAGGCACTGGGCCTTTTGGGAGAAGAGAGACGTCCAATCTTAGCCCAAGACGACAGGACGGGGGGACAGATTATGCAGAGTCTGTCCCTATGACAACCATATCCCCTCTTACTTTTTAAGTATCCTTTCCAGATGGCCCTCCGATCGGCGACGAGGTTGAGGGATCCGGGGATGATGATGAGAGTTCTGATGATGATGGTCGAGTTGACACTTCTAGCCCCTCGACTTATGTATCGTCAGTTAAAGATCGCGACCTCTTATTATGGAGGCATCTCTTTGGTATACAGTCCAATATAAGTATGAGGGTCCCAACTGAATATGAGAGGGTCTTCTAGGGGAATGAGGGAGAGATTACTATTTATGAGAAGATGCTAAGGGTAGGTGTTAGGTTCCCTCTGCACCGTACTATAGTCGACATATTGTCTACCCTTGGGGTTTATCCTTCTCAACTTCCTCCCAATTCATGGAGGATTATCCTCGGCTATGTGTCCCTTTGGAAGAATACTTTCACCAACGAGCCCTCGGCCAATTTTTTCATTGCCTGTTACAATATCACCTCGTCGTCCATGCAGCCTGTCTATTTTCATGTGGGGGCTAGGAAGTCCGATAAGAAACTCCTTCACGTAGCTCAGACTTCCAATTATGACTGGAAGAAAAGGTTTTTCTTTATCTCTGGGGATTGAGAATTCCCCACCGAGGACGAGCCCATAGAAGACAGCCCGAGGGTCCCAAGGGTGGTTACCACCAAGCTAATGATGTTTTCAATTAATTCAAGTCCCCCCTCGTCTTTCTTAAGGCTAAATGGGGGGTCGTCCCCACCATTTTCCCTTATCATAACCGAGGGTGGTTATCACCAAATTAATGATGTTCAAGTCCCCCCTCGTCTTTCTTGAGGGTAAATGGGGAGTCATCCCCACTATTTGCCCTCATCATAGCCAAGGATGGTTTCCACCAACTAAATGATGTTTTCAATTTCATATCCCCCTTCGTCTTTCTTGACGGTAAAAGGGGGGTCGTCCCCACCATTTTCCCTCATCATAGCCGGGGGTGGTTATCACCAAATTAATGATGTTCAAGTCCCCCTCATCTTTCTTGAGGGTAAATGGGGGTTTTCCCCACCATTTTCCCTCATCAAAGCCTAGGGTGGTTATCACCAAATTAATGATGTTCAAGTCCCCCTCGTCTTTCTTGAGGGTAAATGTGGGGTTGTCCCCACCATTTTCCCTCATCATAACCTAGGGTGGTTCAACAAGGATAACCCTAATCATGCAATCATTAACAAACACAGGATGAAGAGCTAATATAATATTCTCATTGACATTCCAAGTGTTCTGTTAGAGCAACACATTCATTACAACTGTGGTCCGATAGGACATTACATTATTAATAGTACTTCTTCAAATGATCTGCATTCCAGGGGTTGGAAAAAGGTTCCCCTTCAAGGTTTTCTAGTCTATAGGTTCCAGGGACAACTTCATCAATGACCCTATATAGGCCATGCCAATTTGGGTGGAGCTTGTTATGTTTCTTCCTTGTCTTTTTGAGGACTAAGTCACCCACAGTGATTGGCCTTTGCTTCACCCTCTGGTTGTAAAACCTGGCAGTCCTCTGCTGATAGGTTGCTTGCCTTATCTCAGCGTCTTCTCTTCTCTCCTCGACCAAGTCTAGATCGAGTCTCCTTTCTTCCATATTCCTCTGGGGGTCATACATTTGGACTCTGTGAGTAGGAAACCAAATCTCGGTGGGGATGATAGCTTCGGAGCCATATGCCAGCATGAACGGGGTTTCCCCGGTAGGAGTCTTTGTCGTCGTCCTGTAGGCCCACAGTACACCGTACAACTCCTCAACCCATCTTCCTTTTGCCTCCTAGAGCTTTTTCTTGATCCCATATAGGATGGTTCTACTTGTAACCTCAGTTTTCCCATTGGCCTGAGGTCGGACTGGGGAAGAGTAGAATTGTTTAACACCGACCCTTTCGCAGTATTTCTTCAGAGATACATTCTTGAATTGAGTTCCGTTATTCAAGATGAGGGTGTTGGGGAGATCATATCTGCATATAATGTTTTTCTAGATAAACTGGAAGGTCTTCTATTCGGTGATCATTACCATCGGTTCCACCTCCACCCATTTTGAGAAATAGTCAATTGCTACGATCAAGTATCGATAGTTATTGATGGCCCAAGGCAAGGGTTCTACTAGATTGATTCCCCATACTGCGAATGGCCATAGGGATGTGATAGGGGTAAGAGGTTGATGGGGCTGGTGAGGGATGGTGTCAAACCTTTGACATTTATCGCACTTTTTTACGTATGTCATAGTGTCTCTCCCCAGGGTCAGCCACTAGTGTCCCTGGGTTATTATCCTCATTGCTATTGACCTTCCCCCAATATGGCTTGAACATGAGCCCTCGTGCACATCTTTCAAGATGTGTGGGACTTTAGACGGGTGCACACATCTGAGCAAGGGAACAAGAACCCCTTTTTGTATAAGGTGTCTCCGATGACAGTGAATTTCATAGCTCTGTGTCTCAACTTCTTCCTTTCTTATTTTTCTTTCGGCATCTCCCCCTCTTTAATTTATCTAAATAGAGGGTCTATCCATGAAGCTTCCCTGCTGATATTTAAGCAAGAGCCAAGTGTTCCCTATTCCTCTTCAATCGTTGGTCGAAGCAAAATTTCCAATGGGACTATCCTCCTGATATCTGTCCTAGTTGCTGAGGCCAGCCTAGAAAGTGCATTGACTCGGCCATTATCAAGCGTAGGTATCCTCTTCAACTTTAATTCTTTGAAGATCTTCAATTACCCTTTCAAGATGTTTGACCATTCTCTCGTCCTTAGCCTCGTAAGCTCCTAGTATCTGATTCACCACTAGTCTTGAATCACTATGGAACAAGATCTGGTAGACACTAAGAGACTTATCCAAGGAGAGGCCTGCTATCAGGGCCTCATATTCTGACTCGTTGTTGGAGGCTTTGAAGTTGAACCAAAGGGTGTACTTGACATTTGTGTCGTCGGGTGCTGATATAATTAATCCAGCCCCACTTCCGCTCTCACAAGAAGACCCATTAATGAAGAGGTTCCGCACAGCCTGTTCCTATGAGAAATTTCCCTCAGTGAGGGACCCCTGTCTAAAGAGATATCTCCCCTATTTATTTTTGGGAAATTTTTCTCTAGCGGTGCTTGTCTCAGCCTTTTCTGCGGATGAGTCAACAATTCTCCCTTGTCATGCATCTGTCTTCTCGAGGTTCTTATCTTCATCCTCATCATCTTCCCAAATAAATTCAACCACGAAATCAGCTAATGCTGAAAATCTGTTACTAAAGTCGTTTAATAAAATTAAATTATTTAAGTAACTCCGAACAGTTTTTTGAAGAAAATCTTTTCTTAAAAACCAAAACTAATTGAACACAAGATGTGTTTTATAAAAGTATGTACGAGATCTATTTAAGATTTGATCAACATGTTTATAAATCAGTTTAAACAAACTTTAAACCCAGCACAACCAAGAATGAGATGAGAAGATGTAGGAAGATTAAGAACAAGATTTTTGACGTGGTAAAACCTCACCCAACTGAGGAAACATCCACGACTCCCTCTACGGAGTAAAACCAAAATTCCACTATAAACAAATTTAACAGTTACAAACTATATAACAAACATGCATACAACTCAGACCTATGTAAGTTTAGGAATTTACCCTCTGGTGTCCTTATAACTTCTCTGCAGTTCTGATTGTTGATGTTGTTCTCCCAGTTTGTTAACTTCCGATTTGTTCAAGATCTTTACGTCGACTCTTTTTCTCAAGATCTTATGACCAACACTTTTCGTGTGGTAGGGTGAAAGTGTTTGTGGAGGTGCTCTCTAACACATGCATGCACACACACACACACACACACACTTATTATGTACAAACAGTCCTAACAAATTACATATAAGACTATATGCTGTGATTTTTCTTTTTCTCACTTCTCACAAAACTTAACCTTTTTGACCTTTAAAACAATCCCAGAATCCACGGCTATCTTGCTCAGAAGACGTATCAAGATCTTAATCAGTCTTGGGTTTTGAAAAGATTTTTGAGACTGAAAACCACCAAGTACGATTCCAAACTAGGTCAAAGGTCTTCTTTCAAGAGAACTAGAAACAGAAAACATTATTGTTGATTTCAAAGTTTAAAAACATTTACAGAAAGCAAATCAACAATATATTTCTCAAGATGAGAAATAAAAAAATGCAAACTAAGTGTAATATACCATGAAGAACTCAGATCTGAAATTTCTATATACCAAAAAAATAGATCTAAAAAAATGATTAAGTTGGAAACAAGATCTAAAGAATGAAGAGGTTACAGTAACAAACCAACTCTCAAATCACCTCTGAAACACTCAAGATTGTGTGTGGGAAACAATAGGGATTTGAAGGTTTATGTTTGGTTTGAACTGTTTAGACGATTTAGGGTTAGGGTTAGGTTTTCTAAATCTTTCTCTCTCTTCTGGTTCCTCTCTTTATCTCTCTTTTCTCTCTTCTCTCTCTACTCTCTTTTTTTCTCTCTAAGGACGAAATGGCAAAAGTCTTCGAAGGCTGAGAGGAAGGGTCCTTTTATAGGGGACTGAGAAGATTCGAGAATGAGAACCAAAATCAAGGGTTCAGATTTAGTCAAGGTGAATTGACTTAGATCCAAGGGTTCACGATATGCGGTGGTTAAAATACACATGATTGGTTCTTAAGGGGTTAACAGGGATCATAAAGGGACGCATGCAGATCGTTGATAAAAAGGATCTAATGGTTGTAAATAGGCGCTGGTTTACACTCTATGAAGAAACACACTTTCCACCAATCAGAAAGCAACAAATGTTTGCCAATGAATAGAGATAAAACGCGCGTTTAAAAATAATTAAATGTACACCCTGAAGTCTCTGTCGCTTTTGGTTTCTACCCAAGGTAACTTTAAGTTAATAAAACCATCAATGTTAAATTATAGATTGACCCCATATACTTTTAAAAACAAGTTTTAATTAATAAAAGCTTATTTTAAAATGTTTATAAAATCCCAAAAAATGTTTAAAAAATAATATTAGGGATTTAAACATACTTCAACATATGTACACACACTTATATGCAATATGACATGTATATGATTCATTCTACTGTGTGTGAGTGTTGGTAATGAGGTCTAGATCACTTCAATCAAGAAAGATGAAATAGTAGTGCAATCTCTGAGGTTCTTTGGATTCTAGGTTAGATATAATTTTGTCACAATTTCCAAAATAGATGAACACTTATATAATGCAGACTCAAGTGAGTCAAGAGTATAAGGTGCTTCAATCTCCCCTTTTGGAAATATGAGACAAAATCTCCTTTGAGTTATCCAGAAATCGTAGGGCACCAAAAGAAAGGAAACCTATTCCTATAAAAATCTATCTACCCAAATCCTAGAAAGAGAAAGTGCATAACTCAACTATTTACAATTGAATACCCTATTACATCTGTTGAGATTAACTATACAAAGACCTGCAATGAATCACTAAGATCAAGTTGTTTAGCATATGTAAAGAATCATTAGAGACTCAAATTTCTCCCCCATTTTGTCTCAAATGGACAAAGGGAAAAATAAAGAGATCAAAGAGATTAATCAGCACACACCATGCCAATAGATTTACGCAAAGAAATAAATCGATAATAATCTAAAGGTTTGGTAAACATATCTGCGAGTTGCAAATCAGTAGGAAGATAATTGATTTCTAATTCCTTAGTTTCAACTAATTCGCGTATAAAGTGATGTCTTATTTTTATATGTTTCGTTTGCGAGTGTTGAACAGGGTTTTTAGAAATATTGATCGCACTTTGATTATCACAATAGAGATGCAATTGGTTTTCTTGAATACCATAATCACTTAGCATTTGTTTAAGCCACAATAATTGAGCACAACGGCTGCCAACGGCTATGTATTTAGATTCAGCTGTTGAGAGTGATGTGCAGTTTTGTTTCTTACTACTCCATCCTACCAAGTTAGTACCTATATAATAACATGCTCCTGATATGCTTTTACTATCATCAGTTCACCCAACCCAGTCAGCATCAGTGTACCCAATTATAGTGCTTGGTGTGTCATTAGTGTACCAGAGTCCTAGATTCAGAGTGCCTTTTACATATTTAATGATTCGTTTAACAGAATTCAGATGGCTCTCTTTAGGGTTATTTTGATAACGATCACATACACACACAGCATACATAATATCAGGACGCGAGGCAGTAAGGTATAGTAAGGTTCCTATCATACTACGATATAGAGTTGGATCTATGGATTTTCCATTTTCGTCTTTAGATAGTTTTACCGTAGTATTCATAGGTGTTTTAGCATCTTTAGCACTCTCAAGGACAAATTTCGTTACTATCTCTAAAGCGTACTTAGATTGCGAAACAAATAGTCCTTCTGAATTTTGTTTGACTTGAAGACCTAAGAAAAATTGCAACTCCCCCATAAGAGACATTTGAAATTCCTTATGCATAATTTCAGAGAAGAATTTAACTTCTGAGGGAGAAGTTGATCCAAAGATAATATAGTCAACATAAACTTGAACAATAATAATGTGTTTGTCAAAATGTTTGACAAAAAGGGTTTGATCATTTCCACCTCTTTTGAAACCTTTATCTAAGAGGAAACTGGAAAGACGCTCATAGCAAGATCTGGGTGCTTGTTTAAGGCCATACAAAGCCTTTTTAAGACGAAATACATGATTTGGATATTGAGGGTCAATGAACCCTTTAGGTTGTTCTACATAGGTCTCCTCAGTCAATATTCCATTAAGGAATGCAGATTTGACATCCATTTGGTAAATTGTAAAATGCAAGTGGCAAGCTATAGCAAAGAGAAGACGAACAGATTTTAAACGAGTAACAGGAGCAAAAGTCTCGTTAAAATCTATTCCTTCAATTTGAGAGTATCATTGAGCAACTAATCTAGCTTTATTTCTAATGATTATCCCACTTTCATCAGACTTATTTTTAAAAATCCATCGTGTGCCAATAACCTTTTTGTGATCAGGTCGAGGTACAAGATACCAAACATCATGAATGACAAATTGAAGAAGTTCTTCCTGCATAGCAAAAATCCAGTGAGAGTCATTCAATGCCTCATTTACATTTTTTGGTTCCACTAGGGAAACAAAACATGCATAATGTGCATAATTTCTTAGTTGGGATCTTGTACGCACTGGCTCACTAGGGTTACCAACTACATTATTTATGGGATGATCTTTAGAAACCCAGTTAGGTACTTCAGGTATCTCAATTGGTAATGAATCATCTATTTCAGGAGAGTCATTTTCTAAAATGTTTGTAGGCTCTTCCACAATAGTTGATTCACCAGTCTTGTTCTCTACAGTGGTGTCACTTACAATTACATTAATGGATTCCATCAAGGTTTTAGTGCGAAGATTATACACTCGATAGGCTCTACTGTTAGGCGAGTATCCTAGAAATATAGCTTTATCTCCCCGACTCTTAAATTTGGACAAGTGTTCCCTATCTTTGCACACATAGCAAGTACTACTAAAGGTTCTAAGGTACTTAAGATTGGGCTTTTTCTTATACCAAAGTTCGTAAGGGGTTTGTTTGGAATTCTTTCTAAGATAGACCCTATTTATAATGTGACACGCAGTACGAATAGATTCTACCCAAAAGTATTTAGGCAAATTCTTGGCATATAACATAACACGTGCCATCTCTTGAAGGGTACGATTCTTTATCTCGGCGATTCCATTTTGTTGAGGAGTCTTAGGAGCACTAAACTCATGTTTGTAACCATTAAAGTCACAATACTCTATTATACCAGTGTCTTTGAATTCTCCACCTCTATCACTACGTATTCTATTTACTTGAGTGTCGTTTTCATTTTCAATTAGAAGAAGTATTTTAAAAAGGTTTGAAAAATGTCAGACTTTTGTTTTAAAAAGGCTACCCAAGTAAATCTGGTGAAGTCATCAACCATAACTAGAATATAACTGTGTCCACAGAGACTAACAGTTTGGGAGGGACCCATTAGGTCCATATGGATGAGTTCCAAGGGATTAGAGGTAAGAACATCATTAACTTTCTTATGAGGTGCCTTAACAATTTTACCTTCCTGACAGGAACCACAAACAATGTTAGGAATGGGTTTAATTTTAGGAACTCCTTTAACTATTTCTTGAGAGGTCAGTCTACTAAGATTATCGTAATTTATATGACCCATTATGTTATGCCATATCTCGTTGTCATCCATTCTAGCAACATTACAGATTTCAGAATTGTTCATGACAGTATAACAGTTGTCAGGAGTTCTGAAACCTGTAATTATGCATTCACCTTTTTCATTTAAAATTTTGCAATTGTTCTTTGAAAAGGTAACAGTATGATTTGAGTCACAAAATTGCGAGATACTAAGTAGATTGGCCTTAAGACCTTTAACTAGAAGAACATTTTCGAGAACGGGAAGTCCATCTTCTTGGAAAGTTCCTTTGCTTATGATTTGAGATGATACTCCATCACCAAAAATAACTTTTCCACCAGCAAAGCTGGTTTTGTTCAAAAGTTTTGTATCATCCCCAGTCATGTGCTTAGAACATCCAGAGTCTAAATACCAACCAGATGATGTGTGCTCAGCTTTTAAAGCAGTAATAACTATATTACACTTCATCTGAGGTAATAGATCCTTTTCTAACCCAAATTGCTCTAGTTTTCATTTTGTGCTTATTAACTCTCAATTGATAAAATTTGCGAGCATTCGATTTTTGTTGAAAAATGTTTTGCGCATGATTTTGAGTTTTATGAAAAACATGAACATTTGGTTTAGGAAAGTGCTTAGGAATCCTTCTAGGAAATGTTCTTTTAGGTTTGGTCTTTCTCCTTCTATAATTAGAGTTTTTGTCTGATTGTCTAGGAAGTACATAATTGTTACGGCTCCTCCAAGAATAGTTAAAGTTTTGATAGGTAGGAGGACTCCAGATAGGTTTAACTAGTCTCCTAGCATAGCAACTATCAAAAGAGTGACCGTATATATCACAGTAAGAGCAATAAAGATTGCTCAAGGTTAGGGTCTCCTTAGGAAAGTCTCTAAACAAAAGTTTTGAGAAGTTTTGAGGTTGAACTCTATTCTTAGGTATGACAGTCTTGAATGTAGACTTACTCTTCCTAATAGAGGGGCAGACATATTTAGCTTTAGGTGAACTTTCATGCTTAGAGAAACTTGATTCCCTAATGTTAAAATTTTGATGTTTTGAATCAAACTCAGTTTTTAGAGAATGAAAGCCTGGGCAGGTTTCAATAGGTCTTTTCCCTCCTGACACAAACTTGATAGGTTCAAAAGATTTTGTTTGTGTCTTCAAATTGGGGAAAAACCCTATTCCAGTTCGATCATCAGAATTTGTTTTAGATTCAACAACAAATTCATCAAAACAGTTTGAATTATTTTTAAATTTTGTAAATTTTTTGAAAACAGTTGTTGTCTTTTATTTAGTTTGTTTCAATTCTAACAATGTCCCTTTGTATTTTTTCTCTAGAGTTTCATTTGTTTCAGTCAAATCTTTGAGTTTTTTATCAAACATTTTGATTTCACTTTCATGAGTTAAACATTGGGTAGTATACTCTTCAGCATTCAGTTTGACCATTAGGCTTAGATCTTCTAACTTTTTAGTGAGATCTTTCACAATCTTTTCTAGTCTAGTGCTTTTCTTGAGAGTTTTAGCATAGAGTGTGTGAATATCTGGGAGGTCTTCATTGTTCGAATCACTAAGTGAAGTGTGTGAATTGACCCCTAAGGCTTCATTTCTTGGACTCACACACCCATTGACATCGTCATTATAGCTTTCTCTTTGACTCACACACCCCGAGGAAGAGATAGCAATATTCTCAATAATCAAAGCATCTAAACCAGTAACAGCATTATTCGAGGCATCAGAAGTAAAATTACTAGATTCATCCTCGCTAACAAACACAGGCATATCATCATTATAGATAATCTTGGCAAAAAAAGACATGCAAGGGTCAAAAGAATCAGATGACTCAGGTTCCTCATTTTCAGAGTCACTTGAATCATCCCATGTTATGCAAATGTTGGCTCTAGTGTGTTTGTTTTGAGTGTTCAAGTTAACTCTACAGTCTTGTGCAATGTGTCCTAGTTTACCACATCTAAAACATTCAGTCTTCTTAAGGTCTCTGTTAGGTTTAGTGTGAGAGTCTTTGTGATGTTTATCATGACTTTTCTCATGAGTTCTGTGATTAAAGGGAGTTGGATAATTGACTTGCCTTATTTATTTGCCATGTTGTTTCTAAATATAATGATTTTCTTAAACTGTTTTGACATTAAGGTAATCTGATTGTCGAAACTCTCTATATCACAATCCTCATCAGAGTCATCATTTGAAGTATTAAACTCAGGCTTAATCAATTTAGAAGAGAAGCTTAGATTGGAACTAGTCTGTTTCCTATGGGACTGGGTCAATTGCTTCTTAAATTTTAGTTCCATTTCCACAGTTCTTAATTTACTACTGAGTAATTCAGGAGTGAGATTTATATCACACATTTCCTCAATATCATTTCTTTTGTTGTCAAATTTCTGTGGTAATGATCTTAGAATTTTAGATACAATTTCTTGTCTGTCATATGTTATCCCATTAGCATGCAATTTTGTCACAATATCAGTCAGGTTCATATAGAAGTCATCAAAAGACTCAGTCTCAGACATAATTAAAGAGTTATACTGTTGAATGAGCATTTGAGTTTTAGCAGCCTTAACTCTAGTGTCACCTTCATGAGCAGTAACCAAGGTGTCCCAAGCTTCCTTTGAAGTGGTATAAGATGAGATTCTTTTGAACTCATATTCATTTATGGACATAAATATGGCATTCTTTCCTTTGTTATTATTTTGAGAAACTTATTTCTCTTCTTGTGTGAACTCACTTAATACTTTCTTAACCCTCTCATTACTTCCTTCAGTGGCTGGTTTATAGGAAAAATGTTACCATTTTCAACAATATCCTAGACATCATCTCCCAGAGTTCCTTGAATGAAAGCAATCATCCTTACTTTCCAGTAAGCAAAATTGGTTCCATTAAAGATAGGAGGTCTGGTCAAGTTACCAAATCTTCAATTTTTCTCGTCCATATTTGATTTTCAGAAAACAATTTCACAAACACGGGATCTCTTTAAAAGAAGTTTGCCAAACTCTGATACCAGTTGAAAATCTGTTACTAAATCCGTTTAATAAAATTAAACTATTTAAGTAACTCCAAATAGTAACTCCAAATATGCTGTGATTTTTCTTTTTCTCACTTCTCACAAAACTTAACCTTTTTGACCTTTAAAACAATCCCAGAATCCACGGCTATCTTGCTCAGAAGACGTATCAAGATCTTAATCAGTCTCGAGTTTTGAAAAGATTTTTGAGACTGAAAACCACCAAGTGCGATTCCAAACTAGGTCAAAGGTCTTATTTCAAGAGAACTAGAAACATAAAACATTATTGTTGATTTCAAAATTTAAAAACATTTACAGAAAGAAAATCAACAATACATTTCTCAAGCTGAGAAATAAAAAAATGCAAACTAAGTGTAATATACCATGAAGAACTCAGATCTGAAATTTCTATATACCAGAAAAATAGATCTAAAAAAATGATTAAGTTGGAAACAAGATCTAAAGAATGAAGAGGTTACAACAACAAACCAACAGTCAAATCACCTCTCAAACACTCAAGATTGTGTTTGGGAAACAATAGGGGTTTAAAGGTGTGACACCCCGACTAATTAAATACCGGGTAGCTACTCCTTTATTAAATTAATACAAAATGCCAAGTTGATCCAGTTAATAGCATCACAGTCGAAAACATTTTAATGATTACTAACCACCTAGTATTTAAAAAGTAAGTTGCCAAATTTTAAGTTAAGTCTGATTAACATGCAATAAAAGAATAATGGAAGAACAACATAAATCCATTCACCATAATGAAGTAATGAAATAATTAACAATAGTAATAAGTCCGGAGGAAAACTCCTCACAACAATCCCACAACTGAAAATAATAAGACAAGTCTGAATTCTGAATTAATTACATGCCCGAAGTTTGAATAACTGAAATAAATGAAATATGTCTAAAAGAAATGGGCGACATGCCCTACAACTGATGAAATCTGGACATAGAGTCAAGGTAAATTAAGCGTCTACTAGCAATGCCCTGTAACTTCCACAACAGCTACATCTCGTCACCTGAATGGAAATACTATGCATGGTGTCCGTGTGGCTGGGCACCTAAAATGGTTTTTACAAAAAGATAGATTTGAAAGCAAACGGGTCAGAGCCCGAATGTGGAGAGTATTTTAAAAACAGCAAGTGCTTTTATAACAATTAAAACAATAAATGCAAAATACATGTTAGGACGTGCTCTCACATGAAATACTCACCTCTCGTCTAACTGTGCACTCCTAACGTTCCTGTACCCATTCATGTGTTTTCTCATATCTATCTAGTTCAAAAGAGTTTCTAACACTTCTACTCGGTTCACGTTTTAATTTCCAACCTTAACAATTAAATAGAGGGTTCTACTTTAATTCTCGGATTCCCAATTATTAACAAAACCATTTTGATAACCGACCCCTTTTATCTTTCCATAACGTTACAATTACTATACTCACAATTTAACATAGCAAATTCCTTTCCATTTAATCGTATATTATTCACATCATAAATATACAATACAAGCACCCCGAGGCTAAGCTGCGGTGCACACATACTCTGCTATCCATCCCGGTACATCACGTATATAAGGATCACGCATTCCGAATCTCTCAGGAATCTTTCTCAGATAACAACATCACAAATAATGGAGGCGAACACAGTCACATCACATGGGTCACGTACATACCTATGCTCCCACAATCAGCAGACTTATTAACATCCCAATAAGTCCTTCTCTGACCTATGTTCATCGAGGTACCAATCTAAATCTGGGCAACACAAGGATAAGAAGGCCCTAAGCGAACGTAAACCTCCCGTGATAGCAAGTATGGTAGGTATGTCATACACATAAAATTATATGCTAAGAATTCACACATCTTAGATATCTCAATCTTAATAAAGGTATACTCTACATCTTTATACCATTATTCCAAATTTGTATATTTTACGTCCCCCGATAATATAAAAGTTAAACTGTCGACACGTCTCACGTCGTAGTTTCTTATACTTAAAACCTATCTAAAATAGATTATTAAGTTCCTATTATTCCCACATATAACATCTTTAATTCTAAGGTTCTTACTTCTGCCCCAAACCTCATTTCATCAAATTATCCAAATTTACACTATTAACCCAAATATTATTTCACTTATCGAATTTCATTAGTTTATAATGATTCCTCAATTTGAATTCTCATTAAGGTCCAAATTTCATAACCATGCCTACTGGTCTTCTTTAAGTTTAAGGGTATACATAAGGTCTCCAATAATATTTTCCAAGGGTTACCACCATTAACATTTAAAATAGGGAAGACTTTACTCATTCTGGGAAGGTCGATCGATCGACCTTTTCCTTCGATCGATCGACGGTGGTCGATCGATCGACTGATGAACATCGATCGATCGAACGCACCAGGTATGGCTACGGATTGCTTCGTTTTGCAGTTTTCAAATCATCACAAAACATCCCAAACAAGCATGAAACTCTAAGATAACGTTATAATATCATCATACAACTATCCTACAACATTGCTAACGTTCTAAAACCAATAATTCATCATTCAAAGCTTTGTTTGGATCAAAACTTCATCAAGAATTTCCAGTTTTCTACTTCTTTCAAGAACATAAATAAACTTCTTCAAAAATCCATTTTTAAATCATCAAGGGTCATAATTCTGAATTCATAATTCATCCAAAATGTTTCTACATGCAGTCCCTAACATAGTTCATAGTTTTACATCTTCAAATTCATGGGTCTAATCAATCTTCCAAGATAAATTCGATAATTTCCTAAACATGGAAAAGCATAGCATAGAAATTAATTGGGATTAAACCACTTGCCTTAATCTTTCTCTGAATTTGATGTTGAATCTTTGAAGGCTGAGTTGTTCTCTCTCTCTCTCTGCAGAATTCTCTTCTTCCTCTCTCTCTCTCTCTCTCTCTCTCTCTCTCTCTCTCTACAAGTTCTCTTCAAGATGACAATGGAGGTGTGGTTGGGTTTTGGCAAGTTAAGACTATTTCTTAACTTCTCCCGTAGCCCATTAAGTCCCTTAGTGTAGGTAGTGGGTTTAGTGGATAAAAAAAGAGTCAAATTTTTATTTCTTATTTTCGTGGGTTCTAATTACCCAATTTCCGAAATTACCAAAACCCCCTTATAAGTTACCGGTATGGCCCAATAATGCCCCGGGACCCAAACTTAACCCCCGGCTAGTGTTTTCTGACTATTTCGACCCTTACGGAGGCGTTGGCGCACTCAAAATGACCATACGGGTGATAAAAATAAAATTCACTTTTTAATTCAAATAATTATATTCCTGACGCGACTGTCACGCGCGTCCCAACAAAGTTTCCCAAATTTCCGTATTTCAATCTCGCGATGATTTCAATATTTCCAATATTCATATACCGCCAAGTATACACATTATAATCAAATACTAACTCACATCTCGTTAATATTTTTATCCGGATTAATTTCCAATTAATACACATTTAATTCAATTAATCCCCAAAAATAAATATCACGAAAATACGGGGTATTACATACTTCCCCCTTAATAACTAAATTTCATCCCGAAATTCGGAACTAGAAGGTACCTGGTAAGAACAACTCCGAATAACGTTCGCGCATCTCATCCTCGCGCTCCCATGTGGACTCCTCTACATTATGATGTCGCCACTGGACACGCACTAACGGAACTATCTTTGACCGCAGTTTCTGCTCACTTCGATCCAAAATAGCAATCGGCCCCTCCTCGTAGGAGCTATCCGGCTGGAGATCGATGTCCTCCAAAGAAATGTGAGAATGGGCCAAATCATCTCTAAGATATTTCCTTAGCGAGGAAATATAAAACACATCATGAATCCGATGCAAATGCTCCGGTAACCCAAGTCTATACGCAACCGGCCCAATCCGCTCAATAATAGGGAATGGTCCCACATATCTCAGTGCCAACTTCCCTTTCTTTTCGAAACGCATAATCCCCTTCATCGGAGATACTCTGAGAAAAACCTGATCCCCCACTGCAAATTCCCTGAAGGACCTCTTCGCATCAGCATAGCTCTTCTGCCGATCCTGAGCTACCCGAATGCGACTCCGTATCAATTCAATCCTTGCCGAAGTATCCTGAATCACTTCCGTCCCAAGTAGTTTGTTGTCCCCCACCTCCAACCAACATGTTGGGGAACGACAAGGTCTACCGTACAACGCCTCAAATGGAGCCATGCCAATAGTGAACTGGTAGGAATTGTTGTAAGCAAACTCCACCAGTGGAAGATACTGCTCCCATCCACCCTCAAAATCAATGGTGCACATACGTAGCATGTCCTCTAACATCTGATTTGTACGCTCGGTCTGCCCATCGGTCTGTGGGTGGTACGCCGTACTCAACCGCAACTCCGTGCCCATGGCCTGCTGAAAACTTTCCCAAAACCGTGAAATAAATATCTTGTCTCTGTCAGACACGATATTTAGGGGTACACCGTGAAGTCTCACTATCTCTGCAATAAAGAGCTAGGCATACTGTCCCGTAGTGTAGTCTGTCCTTACGGGTAGAAAATGAGCGACTTTGGTCAACCTGTCCACAATTACCCAAATGGAGTCGTGACCTCTCTGTGACGTAGGCAACCCCGTGATAAAATCCATGGATATGCTCTCCCACATCCACATCGGGACCTCCAACGGCTGTAGAAGTCCTGTCGGTCTCTGATGATCCACTTTTACTAGTTGACAAGTGGCGCATTTCGAAATAAACGCGGAAATATCTCCCTTCATCCGGCTCCACCAATACTGTCGTCTCATGTCTTGGTACATTTTGTCCCCACTGGGATGTACCATGAACCGTGAGCTGTGCGACTCTTCCATCACCTCGTGTCGCAACTCCTCCCCTTCTGGAACTACCAGTCTCCCATTAAAGCGTAATCCCCCGTCTGAGCTAACGATATAGGACTCGGCTCCCTCTGCTAATAATCGAACTATCTTCTCCTGACAGAACGAGTCATTTGCCTGTGCCCTTACTACTTTCGTGATAATCTGCGATGTAACGGTCATCACAGACATGAACGATCGGGCAACTGCATCCTGGTGTCCCAATTCCTTCCACTTGGCTTTCCACACCCCTGCCACCTCATCTACTGGCCTACGGCTCAACGCGTCTGCCACCACATTAGCCTTTCCCGGGTGATACTGGATATCGAATTGATAATCTTTCACGAATTCAAGCCACCTCCATTGCCGCATATTCAACTCCTTCTGCGTGAATAGGTACTATAGGGACTTGTGATCCGTGAACAATCGAAACTTCTCCCCCAAAAGGTAATGTCTCCAAATACGAAGGGCAAATACCACTGCCGCTAACTCCAAGTCATGGGTAGGTTAATTCTTCTCGTGAGGCTTAAGCTTACGGGAAGCATAAGCTATGGCCTGACTCTCCTGCTGTAGTACACCTCCAAGTCCTTACAAGGACGCATCGGTGTAAACAAGATACTCAACTCCCGGTCTCGACAATGCTAACACAGGCGCTGAGGTTAACTTATCCTTTAACTCATCAAATGTCAACTGACAGGCATCACTCCAGATGAATGGCACATTCTTACGAGTCAGATGTGTCAACGGACCTGCTATCTTTGAAAATCCCCGAATAAACCTCCTGTAGTATCCTGCTAAGACCAATAAACTACGGATCTCAGTTGGTATCGTGGGCTGTCCCCACTCCTTCACCGCAGATACCTTTCCCGGATCAACAGATATCCCTCGGTCGGAAATAATATGCCCAAAAAACTGAACCTCCTTCAGCCAAAACCCGCACTTCTCATACTTTGCATACAACTCGTTCTGACGTAGCGTCTGCAAAACTTGCCTCAAATGCTCGGCGTGCTCCTCCTCTGTCTGGGAGTAAACCAGAATATCATCGATGAAGACAATGACAAACTGATCTAGGAAATCTCTGAACACCCTATTTATCAAGTCCATAAACACGGCTGGAGCATTGGTCAAACCAAAAGGCATAACCCAAAACTCGTAAGAACCATATCTCGATAAGAACGCAGTCTTCAGGACATCCTCCTCCCTGATACACAACTGATGGTATCCCGATCGCATATCAATCTTTGAGAAGAAAGAAGCTCCTCTCAACTGGTCGAATAGGTCATCGATTCGAGGTAACGGATACTTATTCCGTATCGTGACCTTATTCAACTCTCGGTAGTCCACACACAATCTCAGTGAACCATCTCTATTCTTCACGAACAACACAGGGGCACCCCACAGTGAAGTACTCCTCCGAATAAACCCCTGACCCAACAACTGCTCAATCTGATCCCGTAACTCCCTCATCTCAACTGGAGCCATACGGTACAGTGTGCGGGCTATAGGTCTCGTATCTGGTAATAAGTCTATGACAAAGTCTATCTCTCGACTAGGGGGTAGGCCTGGTATCTCCTGAAACACATCTGAATACTCCCTGACAACCGGGATCGAATCTAAAAGAGTCACAACCTCCTTAGAGGTATCCTCCTCTATGTAGTACAAATGAGTGGTCGAACCTCCCTCTGGGCGAGGCATCGCCACTACAAACATCTCTTGCCCCGGAATGGCAAAAATAATGCTCCCACCGAAGCAATCAATCATGGATCTATAATCAGCGATCCAATCCATACCGATAATCACATCATGAACATGCATATCTAATATCAACATATCTGCAGGTAATACCAGACTACCAATCTCTACCCCCACTCCCCGGCGTATAAAGAAAATAAGTGACCCACTCCCCAATGGTGAGTCTACACACGTCACTGTGCTCTCTGCTGTGGATAACAACCCTAAGGCTTTCGCAAAATGTGTAGCTATAAAATAGTGCGTTGCCCCCGTATCAAACAAAACCCGACCCATAGTACCATGGATAGGAAACATACCCTCATTCGCGGGTGGTGCCTGCGGAGCTGCTGCCTGGTGGACGTTATAGACATGTCCATACTGTAAATGTCCCTGCTGCACAGGAACTTCTGGAATGGCTGGAAGAGACGGCACCTGGGCTGGAGCTGGGAGGGCTGGTGGAAAAAGTGGCCACTGTGGCTCATGTCTAGCACCCTGCTGCTGCTGTGGGGCCCTGCCCCTATCAGGGCAGTCCTGGTGTTTATGTCCAGTCTTGCCACAAACGAAACACTTCCCCGAGAAGTTCCCCCCTCTCGGTCCCTGCTGCCCCCGGCTCTGGTGGCCGTTACCGTTCCTCCACTGGCCCTGCAGAAATTGTTGTTGACCATTCTGACCCTGCTGGTTCTGATGGCCGTTCGGACCCTAATGGCCCTGCCGGAAACCTCCCTATTCATGCCTGAAATTCCCTGACCTGAACCTCTTGTGATCCCCCTGCTGGGAACCCTGGTCACCCTGTCTCTGCCCCTGAACCGATTGTGCCCCACTAGCACCATTTCCCCCAGTCCTGCCCTGATGGCTGGACTCTCCTGACCTCTTGTCTTCAGCCATGTGAAAGCAATGATCCTGGCAGGGTAACAGTGCAGCGTTAACCACATCAGAATAACTGGCCAACGATAGGTTCCCCAACAAATGCTGACGGATCCTCCAAGTCAACCCGTCCATAGATTTATGTATCTTCTTCTCTTCCGTAGGTATCTCATCTGGGACAATATTCAGTAAATTTGTGAATTCGGCCTCATACTCGGCCACAGTCTTACCCTCCTATCGAAGGTTCATCAACTTCCTCCTCATTTCCGTGTGAACAGTAGACGAAAAGTACTTGCGGTCGAACCGCACCCAGAACTCTTGAATCGCGAGAGTATCTCTCTCCTCCACGGTGGTAATAGACTCCCACCACTGTAGTGCAGATCCCACTAGCTTAAAAGTAGCTAGTACCTGCCTCTCAACGTCAGTGCACTCATACATCCTCAAGTGCCTCTGTATATCCTTTCTCCACTGACTCGAAACAACAACATCGGAGCTACCAGCAAACTCCGGTGGATGTGCTTTCTGAAAAGCATCACGTACACGTTCCCAGGAAAACGGGAATGCATGTGTATGAACTGGCGCAGCAACTGGCGCCTGAGGTGGTGCCTGCTGAACTACGGCTAGTGCAGCATTTACCGCTTGGGCTACTATGGCTGCAACCTCAGTGGCATTCATAGTGCCCTGTACTAGAGCTGGCTGTGGCTTGGGCTGTGCATCCCTGGGAACTCGCTATGCACGTCATGGAGGCATTCTGAAATAAGAATAAAGTCTATAAGTTCACAGTTATAAACTTAAAATAGCTGAAGAACGTAGCATATACAAAAGAATACAACAGTCCTAAATTATAGGGCTCTACATCAAAGAAAGCTCAGCGGAAACATAATAAGCCGTTCAGATCCTAAAGGACACTAGAACCTGATGCTCTGATACCACCTGTGACACCCCGACTAATTAAATACCGGGTATCTACTCCTTTATTAAATTAATATAAAACGCCAAGTTGATCCAGTTAATAGCATCACTGTCGAAAACATTTTAATGATTACTAACCACCTAGTATTTAAAAAGTAAGTTTCCAAATTTTAATTTAAGTCTGATTAACATGCAATAAAAGAATAATGGAAGAACAACATAAATCCATTCACCATAATGAAGTAATGAAATAATTAACAATAGTAATAAGTCCAGAGGAAAACTCCTCACAACAATCCCACAACTGAAAATAATAAGACAAGTCTGAATTCTGAATTAATTACATGCCCGAAGTTTGAATAACAGAAATAAATGAAATATCTCTAAAAGAAATGGGCAACATGCCCTACAACTGATGAAATCTGGACATAGAGTCAAGGTAAATTAAGCGTCTACTAGCAATGCCCTGTAACTTCCACAACAGCTACAGCTCGTCACCTGAATGGAAATACTATGCATGGTGTTCGTGTGGCTGGGCACCTAAAATGGTTTTTACAAAAAGATAGATTTGAAAGCAAACGGGTCAGAGCCCGAATGTGGAGAGTATTTTAAAAACAGCAAGTGCTTTAATAACAATTAAAACAATAAATGCAAGATACATGTTAGGACGTGCTCTCACATGAAATACTCACATCTCGTCTAACTGTGCACTCCTAACGTTCCTGTACCCATTCATGTGTTTTCTCATATCTATCTAGTTCAAAAGAGTTTCTAACACTTCTACTCGGTTCACGTTTTAATTTCCAACCTTAACAATTAAATAGAGGGTTCTACTTTAATTCTCGGATTCCCAATTATTAACAAAACAATTTTGATAACCGACCCCTTTTATCTTTCCATAACGTTACAATTACTATACTCACAATTTAACATAGCTAATTCCTTTCTATTTAACCGTATATTATTCACATTATAAATATACAATACAAGCACCCCGAGGCTAAGCTGCGGTGCACACATACTCTGCTATCCATCCCGGTACATCACGTACATAAGGATCACGCATTCCGAATCTCTCAGGAATCGTTTTCAGATAACAACATCACAAATAATGGAGACGAACACAGTCACATCACATGGGTCACGTACATACCTACGCTCCCACGATCAGCAGACTTATTAACATCCCAATAAGTCCTTCCCTGACCTATGTTCATCGAGGTACCAATCTAAATTCGGGCAACACAAGGATAAGAAGGCCCTAAGCGAACGTAAACCTCCCGTGATAGCAAGTATGGTAGGTATGTCATACACCTAAAATTATATGCTAAGCATTCACACATCTTAGATATCTCAATCTTAATAAAGGTATACTCTACATCTTTATACCATTATTCCAAATTTGTATATTTTACGTCCCCCGATAATATAAAAGTTAAACTGTCGACACGTCTCACGTCGTAGTTTCTTATACTTAAAACCTATCTAAAATAGATTATTAAGTTCCTATTATTCCCACATATAACATCTTTAATTCTAAGGTTCTTACTTCTGCCCCAAACCTCATTTCATCAAATTATCCAAATTTACACTATTAACCCAAATATTATTTCACTTATCGAATTTCATTAGTTTAGAATGATTCCTCAATTTGAATTCTCATTAAGGTCCAAATTTCATAACCATGCCTACTGGTCTTCCTTAAGTTTAAGGGTATACATAAGGTCTCCAATAATATTTTCCAAGGGTTACCACCATTAACATTTAAAATAGGGAAGACTTTACTCATTCTGGGAAGGTCGATCGATCGACCGTTTCCTTCGATCGATCGATGGTGATCGATCGATCGACTGATGAACATCGATCGATCGAACGCACCAGGTATGGCTACGGACTGCTTCGTTTTGCAGTTTTCAAATCATCACAAAACATCCCAAACAAGCATGAAACTCTAAGATAACGTTATAATATCATCATACAACTATCCTACAACATTGCTAACGTTCTAAAACCAATAATTCATCATTCAAGGCTTTGTTTGGATCAAAACTTCATCAAGAATTTCCAGTTTTCTACTTCTTTCAAGAACATAAATAAACTTCTTCAAAAATCCGTTTTTAAATCATCAAGGGTCATAATTCTGAATTCATAATTCATCTAAAATGTTTCTACATGCAGTCCCTAACATAGTTCATAGTTTTACATCTTCAAATTCATGGGTCTAATCAATCTTCCAAGATAAATTCGATAATTTCCTAAACATGGAAAAGCATAGCATAGAAATTAATTGGGATTAAACCACTTGCCTTAATCTTTCTCTGAATTTGATGTTGAATCTTTGAAGGCTGAGTTGTTCTCTCTCTCTCTCTGCAGAACTCTCTTCTTCGTCTCTCTCTCTCTCTCTCTCTCTCTCTCTCTCTACAAGTTCTCTTCAAGATGACAATGGAGGTGTGGTTGGGTTTTGGCAAGTTAAGACTATTTCTTAACTTCTCCCGTATCCCATTAAGTCCCTTAGTGTAGGTAGTGGGTTTAGTGGATAAAGAAAGATTCAGATTTTTATTTCTTATTTTCGTGGGTTTTAATTACCCAATTTCCGAAATTACCAAAACGCCCTTATAAGTTACCAGTATGGCCCAATAATGCCCCGAGACCCAAACTTAACCCCCGGCTAGTGTTTTCTGAATATTTCGACCCTTACGGACGTGTTGGCGCACTCAAAATGACCATACAGGTGATAAAAATAAAATTCACTTTTTAATTCAAATAATTATATTCCTGACGCGACTGTCACGCGCGTCCCAACAAAGTTTTCCAAATTGCCGTATTTCAATCTCGCGACAATTTCAATATTTCCAATATTCATATACCGCCAAGTATACACATTATAATCAAATACTAACTCACATATCGTTAATATTTTTATCCAGATTAATTTCCAATTAATACACATTTAATTCAATTAATCCCCAAAAATAAATATCACGAAAATACGGGGTATTACAGAAGGTTTATATTTGGTTTGAACTGTTTAGACGATTTAGGGTTAGGGTTAGGTTTTCTAACTCTTTCTCTCTCTTCTGGTTTCTCTCTTTCTCCCTCTTTTCTCTCTTCTCTCTCTACTCTCTTTTTTTCTCTCAAAGGACGAAATGGCAAAAGTCTTCGAAGGCTGAGAGGAAGGGTCCTTTTATAGGGGACTGAGAAGATTCGAGAATGAGAACCAAAATCAAGGGTTCAGATTTAGTCAAGGTGAATTGACTTAGATCTAAGGGTTCATGATATACGATGGTTAAAATACACCCGATTGATTCTTAAGGGGTTAACAGGGATCATAAAGGGACGCATGCAGATCGTTGATAAAAAGGATCTAACAGTTGTAAACAGGCGCTGGTTTACACTCTATGAAGAAACACACTTTCCACCAATCAGAAAGCAACAAATGTTTGCCAATGAATAGAGATAAAACGCGCGTCTGAAAATAATTAAATGTACACCCTGAAGTCTATGCCGCTTTTGGTTTCTACCCAAGGTAACTTTAAGTTAATAAAACCATCAATGTTAAATTGTAGATTAACCCCAAATACTTTTAAAAACAAGTTTTAATCAATAAAAGCTTATTTTAAAATGTTTATGAAATCCCAAAAAAATGTTTAAAAAATAATATTAGGGATTTAAACATACTTCAACATATGTACACACACTTATATGCAATATGACATGTATATGATTCATTCTACTGTGTGTGAGTGTTGGTAATGAGGTTTAGATCACTTCAATCAAGAAAGATGAAATAGTAGTGCAATCTCTGAGGTTCTTTGGATTCTATGTTAGATATAATTTTGTCATAATTTCCAAACAAGATGAACACTTATACAATGCAGACTCAAGTGAGTCAATAGTATAAGGTACTTCAAATGCTTGCCCCTTAATGGCCAACCTAGGTTGATATACAATGTCAAACTCTCCCAGCTCTTTGGCCCAAGCCATTAGCCTCATTGATTTTTTTGGCTTGTGTAAGACCTACCTAAGAGGAGGGTCAGTGAGGATGACCATTGTATGGGACTGGAAATACAGCTTCATCTTTCTTGATGCATGGATCAAGGCATAGGCTGACTTCTCCATCCTTGGGTATCTTTGCTTTTCCCCTGGAGAGCCTTACTATTGAAATATACAGGCTTCTGTACTCCGTCCTCTTCTCTCACAATGGCTGCACTATTGTCTAATTTTGAGACGGCTAGGTACGCATGTAGTCACTCGCCCTGCACTGGTCGTGACAACAGCAAGGGAGACCCTAGGTAGTACTTTATCTCCTTGAAAGCCTGGTCACACTCTTCGTTCCATTCAAAGGCCTTTCGAAGAAATTTAAAGAATGGTAAATACCTATCTGTGGCTCTAGACACAAACCTATTCAAAGTAGCCACTCGCCCTGTGAGCCTCTGAACGTCTTTGATGGTCTTGGGGGTCTTCATTTCTATGAGGGCCTTTATCTTCTCAGGATTGGCCTCAATACCTCTTTAGTTGACAATGAACCCCAAGAACTTCCCTGATCTGACCCCGAAGACACATTTGGTCGGGTTAAGCTTCATCCGGTACTTATCCATTGTGTTAAAGGTCCTATCTAGGTCGGCCATATGATCATCGACCTTCAAACTCTTAGTTAACATGTCATCTACATAAACCTCCATAGACTTCCTGATTTGGTCTTTGAACATTTTATTCACAAGGCGCTGATACATTGCCCCCATATTTTTTAGGCCAAAGGGCATGACCCTATAATAGTATGTCCCCTTATCGGTAATGAAAGTCATTTTTTCTGAGTCTTTGGGGTTCATGAAGAACTGGTTGTAGTCTGAATAGGCATCCATGAAGCTCATTAGCTCATGGCATGTGGTAGCGTCTACTATTTGTCAATGCGAGTGAGAGGGAAGTTGTCTTTGGAATAATGTTTGTTGAGGTCGGTGAATTCTACGCACATCCTCCACTTCTCGTTGGCCTTGGGTACTATGACTGCGTTAGATAGCCATTCGGGATAGATGACCTCCCTGATAAACTTTGCATTTCAAGATTCTTGACCTCATCCCTAATGACCTCATACTTTTCTCAAGAATAAATTCTCCTCTTTTGCTTTACTGGCTTTAAACCCTCTACCATGTTAAGCTTGTGGCTCATGATTTTGGGGTCGATTCCCGACATATCTGCATGACTCCATGCAAAGACACTCTGTCTTCTCCGTAGCAGCTTAATGAGGTCTTCTTTTATGTCTATCTTCTGAGTTTTACCGACTTGGACATTTTTTTCGGCTCATTCTCATTGAGGATGATGGATTCTACCTCTTCCGTGGCTTCTCCCTTCTTCAGTTTTTTCTCATCCCTAGGGTCAAGGGTGTCAATATTATAAGTAGTTATTGCTTTTTTGTTCGCCTCTCTTTCTTCGACGGAATTGAAGTAGCATTCTCGTGCCGTCGTCTAGTCTCCCTGAACTTCCCCTACCCCATAAGCGATCGAGAATTTTATCATCTGATGAACCGTGAATGGCACGGACTTGAATTCTTTAAGGTCCACTCGCCCCAGTATAATGTTGTAGGCTGAGAAGACTTATTCATCCATCATAAAAAAGTTGACCTTCTTGGTAAGCCATCTCGGTTACTCGGCCCCCATCATAAAATTGGCCTCATATATTCCTAGAGGATGAACTGTTTCCCCACTGAAACCAATCAAGGGGTGGTGATGGTATGGGATGATCCTGGCACTACTGAGTTTTAAGGCTTTAAAGCACGACCAGAATATCACATCTGCAGAACTAACCCCATCTACCAAGATCCTCGGCACCTCGCACCCGTGTACCCTGGTAGTGATGACGAGAGGGTCATCATGTGGGGATAAGAGGCCTTTGAAGTCCATTCTTAAGAATCCCACTATCAGAGTATCCATATCAACTTTCTTCCTCTTTTCTAACTTTGCTTCTATAGAGGTTGAATGCACAGATTTTGTCACTGCCTTGGCTTTAGCTACATGGGCCTTCCTGTCTGCGACCTTTAACCCTCCTCCAGCTAATCCCCCAGAGATCATCCTAACACCGAGTGAGATCATATTAAGTCTCTTGAAAGGGCCATATTTATCTCTCGAAGGGAGGTCAGGGTCGTCCTCGTCATCTGAAGGGTCGTCTTTTCTATTTGGAGGATCTTCTCTGCACGTATCACCCCTCTTCTTCCTGGGGTCATCCCCTCGGCCCCTCTTGAAGGCACTCCTATTAACGTACTTCCTTAACTTCCCTTCTTTTAGCATTTTTTCAAGTTCATCTTTCAGGGCAAAACACTTATCGGTAACATGGCCACGGTCTTGGTGAAACTCACACCACAAGTTTTTGTTCCTCTTGTGAGGGGCTGCCCTTAACTTCTCAGGCCACTTTAAGGATCGATCATTCTTTATCTCATTTAGAATGTGCTCAAAGCTGACCGTCAGAGGGGTATAGTCAGCAAATTTATCATCTGCTAGCCTCTTCTTCCCCTCTTTGTTCTTTTTCTTGTACTTACCCCCACTAGTGCCTCCTTTTTCATCTTCGTATTTTACGGCCATCGCCTCTTCGACGTTCATCAGCTTTCCCATGATTGATAGCAATTCAGCCATCATCTTCGGAGGGTCTTCAATAAGCTTCCATAATAGCTTCCCCTTCCGAAGTCCTCCAATGAGGGCTGTCATGGCTATGCTTTCCTTATAGTCTTCGACCTCTAACTTTTCTTTGTTAAATATGTCTATGTAGTCTCTTAGACTCTCGTTATTCCCCTACTTAACATAGAGCAGGCGTGTGGTCTTCTTCTGTGGCCTAACTCCAAAGTAAAAGTTATAGATGAATCGGTATGCTAACTGCTTAAAACGTTCAATGGAGTTCTTTGGAAGAGACATATACCAGACATGTGCAGCCCTAGTCAGAGTGCTAGAAAAAGCACGACACCTCATCTCATCTGAAATAGAGTATATGGCTACCGCTGATTGGTATATCTCAATATGATGGATAGGGTTGGTACTCCCGTCATACCTTGGGGTGACTACAAGTGGCTTAAACTTAGATGACGTTGGGAAGTTGACTATCTTCGCCACAAAGGGTGAGCCTATGGAGTATCCTCTCTGAAGAGGGTCCCGGCTCTTCAGGATGTCACTAATTTTATCCTCCAACCTTTGGATCGAGTCGTTCTAGGGCCTCGTAGGGTCGGCTTAGCCGATGTTATCCCCTGCCGCCTCTTTGAGGTGGACGGAGGGTTCTGCTGTAGCAGGACTATGTCGGTTGTTTACCTCCCCCTAACCGTCATCCCGTTGGCCCCCGTGGGGTAGGCCATCTACTGCCTCCCTTTTGGACCTCGCAATACTTCTCGATCTGGACAATTTTTCTCTTAGGTCATTTACTGGGCCTAGCCTCTTAAAGGCCACCCCCTGCTCAGACGATCAAAAGTAGAGCCCCTCGGGCGATCGTCATGATTTTGCATTCCATATTTTCCTCTACTCTCCTTGACAGGTCGCACAGTGTTATTGGAGACCTCATACGGCTCCCAGCACTATATGGGGGCCTCCTCCACCTCTAGATTATCATTTTTATCTTCTGGGCAGGGGTATTCTTGCCTCCCCAGGCGTAGACACCGGGGGTCAATAATATCCCTCTGTCATTGTGGAGGTGGCAGGTCTTTGCGTGGTGCCTGGGGTGGTCCCCTGGCCTCATACTGCCCTCGAGCTGCTGCCGGAGTAATCATCTTCAGTGAGACTCCTAGTGGTCTTAGCATGTTTTGGCTAGGAGCTATAAATTGCTCCTATAAAATCCGCTGGCTTGCTGCTAAAGACTTCAGGGCGGCCTCCACATCAGCCATCTCAGACTGAGGTGGTGCCTGACCAGAACAAGGTCCTACTCCACTATCCGGTAAGGAGGTGGTGAGGGTAGCATCTCTGGTGCCATATGTTTGAGTTTTTAAGAGATGAATGATCAAAAGACTGATGAGCTTGAGAACCTTAATGGGTCTCTTTCAATGATGAAATAGCCCCACATGAAGGGGGAGAACTGGTTCACAACCAGAGTTCCCGATGAGGTCAAGCTGTAGAAAGGACGAGATATCTTCTCGTTCCCATAGACGGTGCCAAACTGATGATGCTAAGATTAAACACCACCAGATAAGAGGTGGAGAGCTCAAACAGTGATAACAATGGAAGCTATTGAGATATATGTGTATGTAGCATATATAAGGGAATGAGTATAAGAGGAATAAGATAATGATGTATAGTGGTTCAGCCAAGTAGGCCTACATCCACTATGAGTGTGTGATCCACTAAATATGGGCACTAATGGCCTTGGATACAATGCACATAAGCTCACTCTCTCTCTCTACTATGTGTACAACCAGAGTTTTAGCTAGGGTTACAATTATCGATCCCTTTACAAGGATGAAGATGACAAGTATATATAGGGCTTGGGGGGTGCATTGTACCCCCAAGCATGCATGGAGCATGTGAATGATGATCTAGCCAATTCCTTGCTGATACCTGGCTGTGCGACTAGTGATTAATGATGACATAATATTCCCTCATATGAAGGGATGATATCATTATAACGGTCTAGTCCACGTGCCATATGATCCCCACGCTCACTATTACACGCGTCTCCCAAGTCATGCGATGTGATGATGTCACCCTCGGCTTATGATATGAGACCGAGGGAAAAGTCCTTGCTGGCAACGAGCTTGGCCTGGTGTGGGCCTCGTACTGTCGTACCCTCATAGGTTCGTCCAGGCAGCGATGAGGGGTCGTCCCCTTGGAGGGTCTTCTGGGCCATAATGAGGGGTCGGTTGGGCCATGATGAAGGGTCAGCCCCATGAAGGGTTGTCCGTGGTTGATCCTTCCTATATTGGAGCCTTGGTCATTGGACTAATCCTAGGCCGGAGCCCTCGTCTGGGAGGAGGATATCCTCGGCCTGGTCGAGGGTATATATGGGTATATCACTCACCACTTCATCATCTCCACCAAATATCTCACTTTCAAATGAATTTTCATTACATTTCAGATTCGATACACTGAGGGACACTCTTCTTTATTTTTTCTATTTCTATTTTATATGAAGGGTTCTACATTATTTAAATTTTAGGGCTTCTAAACTCCATCTGGATTTTTAGGGCTTCTAATCTCTTATGGGTTTTATAAGGTTTACAGAGACCACCACAACCACATTGATGTCAATATTTATGTTTTGCGATGTTTGCATTGATAAAGTTTTTTTATTCATTACGAATTTCTTTAATTTAGCTTTGTTTCATTGGTTATTGCTTTATTTTCCTGCTAATTGCTCTGTGCGTCTTACTGTTTATATTTGTGCTCTCTTCTCTGATAGCGTTTATCCTCTAATACTCCATATAGAGTTTGTACAAATACAAAATGCCTGCTCTTAATTTTTGGTTGAATGTAAATATCGTCTTCAACTTGATATTTCTTATTGGTTATTCATTTGTGATACAGATTTGAACTAATCACCCATCTGTTTTAGTGCTTATTTAAGAAATTATTGTAGTGTGTTTTATTGTGTTGTGCCCAATTTCTTTAGTGAATATTTAATGGAGTTAACTACTTTTATATAAACCGGTTTTATTATTGTTATTTTGTTTGTGCTAATAGTAGGTGCTTTACCGTTGACTCAGTTTTACCACCGGAGCCATGTAGATTTGGAAAGTCATTAGGTATCAAATCTAACATTCTAGATGTCAAATGGTTTATTTTAACACTTTTTGTTACCTAGGTTAAGAAGTGGATAAAAATTTAGAAGTAATTTATCATACTCCTATAAAAATTTAGAAGTATTTCAGTATCCTACTCCTTACTCATTATGCCTCATTAGCTTTCTGTATCTTACTCTCTACTCATTATTCCTCTTTAGTATAATGTGATGCCTTCAATGTACCTAGTTTGTTTATTAAATCTACAAGTTTATCTGCCTTTGCATCTCTATTGTTTTTGTATTTGTAAGTCTGGTATCCCACTGTTTTATTTTTTTACTTTCTTTGTTCACATGCAATTTCTACAATATTGACTAGGTGTGATTGAGTTGGTTATCCAAGATTCCACTATGTGTTCTCTAATTTAGAAGGTGTGATCTAATTGTGTTGTTTTAATTTTTATATTTTGTAGTAATGTATTAGTCTCAGGTTTTCGGATTTGATACTTTTAGTTTGCTTCTCCATCAATTGATTAGTGAGAAAATGAGGAAACTTTAAAAAATAAATGATTATAACTTGAATTTCTTGATCTTTCAAACATTGTAGTTTTCTTCTATGTTTTATTTTATCTTATTTCTCACATTTTTTAAAGTTCGTCTATGTTACATTTTTTTTGTTTTAGTAATTGGATCCGGAGGAAAATAAAACGGATTTTGTTTGGTGTGTCGGTGACTAAATGTCATTATGCTTTGGTCTTCGCAAACTGAAAATTTTTTTGGAGAAGTGAAAAAATTGAACCTTGATATGCCTTATGATAAAACTTGATGAAGTGATGATTTAACTACAAAAACCAGTTAGTATGATATTTGTCTACTTTAAAATTAGTACATAGAAGATAAGCAACCCTTTAAGGACCAAGCGTAATAGACGTAATTGCATGACTAATAGGGGAAGATGGCGAGGTTAAATTTGTGTCATGTATACTCTACATGCCCATTTGTTTATATAAATTACCATTATGTTTGATAAACAACTTAAAAAAATTTTGACCAACCAGTTCATATTTTATTAATCCCTTTCTCATTCTAATGCAAAATCTTATCATTTTCAGTTGTTATGTGGTTGTTACTAACATGCACAAGGCCCGAATATTATTTGTATTTTTTATTTATATTATTTTTCATGTTTTTGTTAGGTTATCTTCTCATTTTAGTTGTTATTTTAGGTTAGAGGGTGGAATTGTATTTTAATGTCTTTAAAGTGTGCTTTTTAGTCTTTTTACTTTTTTAGGCTTAGCTTGACTAGGAAGCTAAGATTTTCCTATAAATGATGTCCTTGACCATACGTTGTACTGACTTTACTTTTTTAGAGATGAATTAGAGATATTTCTTGGTCCATTGGCCTCTAAACATTATGTGGTTGTGGTTGTGGTTGTGTAGTTAGTAATTCATGCTTTCGACTTTTAATTTCACATGTGCTTGCCGATCTGGTTGTTGTAAGGCCATGGGTAAGGCTCGGGGTTACTGACAAGTCACTTCTCCAAAATGCACTCCCGCCACCAGCGGTCAAGCAACACCACTATTTCCTTTACTACTATACCCACCAAACCCTTGATTTGAGTCCCTAAATCTCAGATGTAAGTCTACCCACCCCAAAAAATCCGCTAAACAACAGAGCAACCCCTTATTCACCCTCACCAAAGATGACCGCCGGTTGCTGGACCCTAGAACACCAATTGGGGGTCGTCTTCATGCCTTCACCACCATCACGAGAGTGAAGCAGTCGTGGGCGAAAAAAAGTAGATATGGATACGAAATACCGGATCGAAGTCGGATGGTTCCTCCGATCACCATTCTAACATTTCTTCGACATCTTCTGCCTCCGGCGAGCTTAGCCGACCACCAACGGCAGCGTTAAGGACCCCGACTTCATCACCGATCCCTCCATCTCCTATTTTAGCCATCTTTCAAGCCACAACCACAAGAGGGAGGGACAAAGAGTTTTACAGGATTCAGCCTCCCACTAACCTCGATGGAGGTAGGCGACCATTGCCGGACGAACTTAAATGAACCTCACCGGAGTTTCGACAGGTAGAGGGAAAGTGATGGTAATTACCCCTTATGGTAATACACAAACCTTAGCTAGGGTTTCTAAAGTTAGAGCCAAATATGAAGGTAATACCGAATTTGTCCCTTCCTCTTTTTACACAAATTATGAGGTTCCAGAAGTGCAAACCTAGCCTCTCTTAGTTTAGTAAGTTATTCACAACCCCTCCTTTTTTCCAAAAGTGAAATTTCAGCCCCCATATTTTTTGAAATTTCAAAATTAACCCTTGGAATTTTTTAAAATTGAACTTCCAACCCCTAACATTTCAAAACAATTATTTGTTGCCTGTCTTTTGAAATTTAGATTACATCCTTTACGTTTCCTGAAATTTTTAAATCTGCACCCAAAACTTCTAAAAATTGTATTCAAACCTTCGAACTTTCTAGAAATTCAATTTCATCCCTTAATTTTCCCAACGCCCCAATTATCTCAACACATCATTCCCCGAGGATGACTATTCCCGTTTTGATATTTTGTGGAATGAAGGTGGTGGTGTTGATTATGAAAAAGATATGGGGATTTATACCGAGTTCAAGCAATCGAGTCACATCGTCATCATATAATTTACTGTTCGCCTCAGTGACTTAGAATAGTGTGGAGAAATTCTACATCGAGAGATTCAGAGCTTTTAATTTAGTGCCTACTCCATCGGGGAGTACGAGGAATAGCACTACCTCCTCATTCAATGCCACACGGAGTATCTTGAGTTGGAGGCGATGCGTGAGCATTGGGTACATGAGCGGGCAAGGCGTTTGGCACATTATTTTGAGTATTTGTACACCTGTACGGATTTTCTCCTACTGACGTAGTTCCTAATTCAAGATTTGGGTGATTCACCCCATTTAAAAAGTGTCGAAATCGGTCAGGAGTCCGAAATGACAGCACAGTATAATCCGACATACCTCCGGAGGCTCCTCTTTACCAGAGATCCACTATGGTTTTGTTCCGAAGCTCCCCTGGACCCATCCTTTTTTATTCTGATTGTGGGGCATTTAATTCATTAAACCATAAAGAAGAGGATTTCCCATGGGCTGTGTTAGGAGAGTAGCTGGTTATTCACTCTCCTTCAGTCAATTCAGATACTGAATCGTATCTCTTGGAGAGAGGTGCAGAATATCTCCCTTTGAATCGAGGGGGCTTCCATCAATTCGACTAATGCGAACGCGGTTCTTTTTTCGTGAAAGAAGTAAAGAGGAGTGAGAAAAAAATATGGGCCTCCTCATTCCTGTAAGAATGAACATGAGAATTCTCAAAGTAATATGAGATCGGTAAGCGATTACACATGCTTCTTCCCTAGCCCCTATGCCAAAGGTCTTTAGATGAGGACAAGATCGGGTGTCGGCTGGTGATCTTTATCAGGACGAGTTAGATTACGTGTGCAGGTCTTCGAAGTAGAAGGGGCTCGGGGATGGTGTCCCCTGATGGCCCCCCGAAAGTCCTCTTCTCAAAATAAGTACGCATCATGTACACAGAAGAGCCCTCCGATCTAACTGTTGGTAAGAAAATAGATTCTGAAAGACGATGTCCTACACGTGCTCTAAATGAGCCATACGTTGAGTAGGAGGCTTAGGCTGATAATTTACACCGAGTAATAACATGGATAGGATGGACGTGGTTCCCACTTCATAAGTTGGGCGTCCCCGAGGATGTTGATGCCCCGTCGGCGGATGGTATGAACCTTGAGATCTTCCCATGTGATTTCATTTGTATTTTTTAGGAGGCTAATTGACTCACTCACACCCCGTTCTGTGATTCGGAGGTTTTCAAGATGGGGGATTTCTTTCCCATCTTTGAGGAAGAAGAGTTTGGGTTTATTATCGAGAATTTCTTCAACATTTTTGTTGAGTACGGTTGGGTGACTCGTAGGCACTTTCGCAAGGTGAGGTTGTATCATATGACTAACTTCTTCCCACTATTTGGGGATGAAGATGATTTTTATGGGGCTAGTTTGATGATTGATTCCCTTGAGGGTGACTCATCGCTTTGGGTGGGTGAGATTGATCGAGGTTATATGGACCCATTATGGGAGGCATTGGATGGTCGAGTTGGAGCACTTAGCCTCACGAGCACTCATAACCGAAGACTCGAACCACATTTGGTTCCATTAGTCCTCCCGGGGGAGGGGCGTGATTATTATTTTGTTGGCAAGCTCCAACACCGAGTTCTAATTAGTATGTTGTGATTAGGTTTTGTATATATTCTTCTAGGACTTTTTGCCATTTTTTCCAGCTGATATGCAGGGCGTTTACAAGGACATCTTCCCTTTCAATTTGGGGAGTCCATTGACTGGTCCTTCGATCCTTTTCCACCCACCTCCCACGCCCAGGAAAAGCTTTTTCAAGTGGGGGAGAGTGATGTGTATGGGTTCCCAGATTTGTTTGTATTTTTTGTTTATATTATTTTTCATATTTTATTAGGTAGGCTATTTTCCTATTTTAGTTGTTATTATAGATTAGCGGGTTGCATTGTCCTTTAGTTTCTTAAAGTGCCTTTTTTTAAATTCTTTTTACCTTTTTAGGCTTAGCTTGACTAGAAAGCTAAACTTTTCCTATAAATAAGGCATATGTTGTACTCATTTTATGAGCACTTCGTGATAAATTATGCCTGAGAGATGAGCACTTCGTGAAATAATACCGAATTGGAATCACATACCATGGGTGAAAATTATGATGCTCATTAACAAAATCATTTGGGTTTCAAATTGTTTTTTTTTTTTTGGAAAATGATTTGTAAGGGAAACACATTTGTGGTATTAAGGTCATACAAAGGATTTATATAAGGTTTCATCTAATCACAACTATTTTATTTGTTTATTGGGTAAGAAATTATGTTTCACTAGGGAACCAGTAATGTTTTGGGGGATATTAAATTTTCAGTGATATCCTGAATCATAGTGATTTCGAAAGGTAATTAACAGTGGTTATAAGGTATATGGTAGGGGTTAATTAATCTCACTTCATTGACAGGGTTGGGAAAGCTTGGGGAAATTGTAGTTATGGGATATGATCCAATAAATAATATCGTTACGTTCTAAAGAGTAGAACGGTTTAGCTTAACCTTTCTAATGATTTTATTTTTTCTTAAAGACATTCCTAATACTCAAAGGATTTATTTTATAATTTCTCCTATCTAATCCTATTCATGTACCATGATAACATAAGTAATCTAGTCTCGTAATCTAATGGGAATAACATATAGTATAACAAGAGTAGAATACGAAAGATGAAAATAAAAAGGTTAATAGAAAAATGAGATAACTTTTAAAGATGAAAAATGGAGTTTCAAATGAAGTAATTTATTCTTAAGGAGAGTATCAATTGAATAGCTGAGACAAGAAAATTGTGATTTACGTAAAGAATTATAGAGTATATTGTATAAAATCCCTTCCTAAGATAATTTTCTTAGTATGTCTCTAAATCATTAATCATATCTTGATAATCCTAAATCCTTAATGATTCTATCAATTACACAAAATTTGAGTATCTGAATGTATCATATTTCTCAAAATTTGTAGTTCCAGAATGTTTCACGTAATCCTTATGTAAATATCTCAACCTTACAAACTATACTTATATCCTTATAATCTTTCACTAGGAAAAATCCTAACATCCCAGATATTCGTCGTGTAATTGAAGATCGACTTTTCTTAATTTATGTCTAAGCATCTTATCCTCACTATTATTATAACTTAATCAACTTTCCTAATCATAATCTTAACTCATATCCAATGTTGATGTAAAAAATTGGACTAGATCCACTTTAATAATCACAGATAAATATATAATTATTATGAGATAATAAGAAAAGGAAACACGAGGTTTAAAGTGGCTCGACTATGGAATAAAGCCTACGTCCACTGTAGTGTTATTGATCTTTGTGATTACAGAAAGCTAGATATTATTGTCAATAAGAAACCCCTAGAATCTGTTCTCCCTTGCCCATCGAAAATGGCATACAATGTATTTATAGTGATCTGGAGATCAAGGGTTGGAATACAAAGAGATGGAATGCTTTTATATTTCTAAGCATTTACACCCTGTACATAGTGAATGTGACAGTTGTCTATTCATTTGGCTTTGTGGCCTTTTGTTTATATTGCTGATGGTTAGCATTCTTCATGTTGGTCGGCATGCCTGCCGAGTAACTATTTACTGACTAGGATTTCTGCCACGTAAGGATACATTTGCCAATTTCTAATTGGTCCACGTAGATGGATAATTTTTGGTATTAATAGAAGCCCTCAATACTTCATTCTTGATGTTTTTGTCGAAAGGATGGAGTATGTTCTCTTCATAGTTGGTCGGCTGATGCCGACGTGTAGGACTTGTAAAATTTTCCATGTCTTCATTTAGTTGTGGCACTTTTGCAAATGTTTTGAATTTTAACTAACCACCAAAGGGTAATTTGGTATTTCCGTGACTTTTCAATAGCGTGACCGTCTAAACGTCAATCGTCATTTCAAGTAATCATTACATGAACGATTTCCCAGGTAAGAAATAAAAAGGTGAGATTTTCAAAGATTTTTTACCAAATCTTTTCAAGCTTTCGCACTCTTCTTCTTCTCCAAGTCTATCTGTCTCATAGATTTTCTTTGCATTTCTTCCTTTTTCTTCCTTCATCGCTTTCCTCGATAAGCTTTCTCTTCCCCTTTAATTTCACTTCCTTGCTTTATCTTTACTGCAACTATGGTTTACATCGTACATGTGGATTCTTTAGATGAGTTTAGGCAGAAATGGGAAATTCCTAATTGGGTAGAATTAAAAATTCTAGTGCCACCTGTTGAGGTGCTTGCCTTACCTGATGGTCACTGGATTCCTTCTCTTTTTATTTTTGAGTGTGGCTTCACCTTTCCCCCTAATCCTTTTTGTTTAGAATTTTGCCAATAATCGTCCCTACCAGAGTAATCCCCAACACTTAGAGGTTTATTAATGGGATATATAAGCTTAATCAGATACATGGAACCCATATTTGCATCCCTAAACTGATGTTTTGCTACAAATGGGTTACCAATGATAGTACTTATTACATAAAGACTAGATTTTCCAATAGGGCATTGGTTGTTAATCTGCCAGACTCTAACAAAGATTATTTTGACTATGGAGTTATTACTAAAAATTGGCAACATGATCCCCTTTTGGAAGGAGTAGTTTATAATGGGGCTAGATGCCATCAAGTGGGTCATTACATAGGTTCTTGCATTTGATTATTGTATTCATTATATTTAGCGATTGCCTGTTTGATAATTTTTTATTGGGGATTTTTTTTTCTGTTTATACAGTTGATAGTAAGAAAAAGTGTCCCAAAGAAGGTGACGTCAGATTGTAAAAGTTGGAGTTGAGGATTAATAAAAAAATTGGCGAGGAGCATTCTAGATCATCTTCATATTTTCTGCAGTATAAGAGTTCCTTCACTTCATTTGTTGCTCAGACAACTACTTCTATTTCTTTAGCCCCCATAAATCTTTAAGAGGAACCAATCCATACTTCCTTGGTTGAGGAGTCAGCTGGTACAGACAGAGAGTTTGAGACTTCTTCTTCTTCTTTTGAGTTTATAGATATTTCTACCATTCCAACTTCTCCACCTGCTGCCATGACAAAAATAAAGATGCCAAACTTGATGAGTGTAGCTTTGTATCCTCCTGCCAAGAAAGATGATGGTAATACTAGGAAGCTAGAGAAGGTCCCCAAGACTTCTGATAAAGAGAAAGTGCTCAAGGTTTCTGAAAAAAAGAAGGCCCCTCAAGTTATCATTCCTGAGGAAGTAAGTGATGATGCTCCTCAATTTAGGAGATTGAAAAGAGGCTTACCTGACAAGCAAGTTAGTAAAAAAAAAATTATCGACCAAGAATTGGTCGAGAAAATCCAAGAGGATTTGGCTATCGTTGGGCCATCCTCTGTAGCTATTCCTCCCGGTGTTGCCAGGAAGTTAATAAAAACTGGCACCCATTTTTCTAACAAGGAAATTCTTGCTCCTTTCTCGAGATTACAGTTGGCAGCATCTATTTATTTTTTCTCTCCTATTTCTTATTTTTATCTAATATCTGTCTTTGTGCAATTTTTGGAAAATTTTAACTAATTGCTGGAGAAGGAAAATCAGATATGTTCTTCGGAAGGTGATGTAAAATAGGCCTTTGAAGGTCTGAGACAGTCTTTAACTGATGGCCATAAAGCTTCGGAGGCCAAGCAAAAATTTTAGGAAGAAGAGTTACAGAAGGCTAACAATAGAGCCACTACTGCTAAAGAGAAGCTGGTGACTACTGAAGCCAGTGTGAAGGAAGTTTTTGAGAAGTTAGTCACTGCTGAGACCACTTTATCCACTATAGAGAATAAGTCCAAACTGCCTGAGGAGAAGTTAGCTACCAGCACGGATCTTCTGAAATCTGTCGAGGAGAAAATTATTGGTCTATCTTCTGACTTGGTCAATATGATGCACAAAAATAAAAAAGTCAAAGAGGAATCTTTTAACAAGGGGTGGGATAAGGTACAACTGGCAGCTGTTGTTCAAGTTGAATTTGTGAGAAATTCATCCTTTAAGGATGGTTGGTCGGAGACCCTTAAAGAAGTTGGAACTCCAGCTGATTATGAACTGTTCTCATGGCATGATCCTGGCACTCCTCCTAACTTGGAGAAGGAATATGACGATGAACAGGGATCTGGAGAATAGTCCCTTCATCCTAGAGAGTTAGTTTTGAAAACTTTTGACTCCTGGGAGTACTGCACAGGACAAGGGGAAACTTTAACTCCTTTCTCCTTTTCTTTTTTGTAATTTTCCTCTATGTAATAGCGCCACCAGTTCTCAGCAAGTTATAAAACTCATTTTTGGATATTAATGAAATCATTCAACCTTTTCTTGTCATGTGTGTTGTAATTATCATTTTATTTTCTCTTCTTGCTTGCTTGAATGAATCTTCATATTTATTGCTGCTTAGCAATTTTACTCGTAGACTTACACCCGTATTTTTCAGTTTGATACTAGGAAGTAACTTCTGGTCTCTGTTGAACCTGACTTACTCAAACAGAGTAAAAGACCATGCAACCCTCTAATAAAAGGGTGTGTTTTGTAACTCCAATTGGAAATTTTGTTTGTTTGGTAACTCCAAATCAATGGCTCATAATCGTAGTATTTTTAATCCAAAATTTAAAAAATTTGAAGTGAAAGATTAAAAAATTTTATTAGAAAATATTTCAATTCCAATTTTTTGGCACTTAATTGAAATTCCCAAACATCTCTAAAAGACCACACACTTGAACTCGAGTGTTCATTGGTGTTGATTACAAACACAGCAACTCTAACATGCATTTCACCCATAGTTTCACACACACACACACACTGCGCATATAGTTTCACACACACCCAGTTTGAACAACACGATAATAATAAATAAAAATAAATTAAGAAAACGGCCCACACACAATATTTATACAAACATGGATTTAGAATTCTAATAAATCCAAGCCATTGAATTCTAACATCAAGGATTTGGAATTCATTGAGGGAGTGTAGCAAACCCAATTCCAATTCAATGGACTGGAATTGGAAATTCTTTAGTTCTGAAAATTTTCCAATTTCAAGTCCAAGACAGGGAATTGGGGTTCCCAAACACACCTTGAATTTAAATTTCCAAAATTAGAAATCATGCTGAATTCCAATTCTAAGCATCCAAATTTTAAAAATCCCTAGTTTTTTTAAAATTTGAATTGAAAATCTTCCAATTCCAAGGCATGGAATTTGGGTTCCCAAGCACACCCTAAAAACATATCCGATTCTCCACCATAGTTTAACATCACCTACAAGATATATGGAAGTAATGCTAAATTTATCCATTTTCGGTATATGAGTCCGTCTAATATACGATTAGACATCGAACACGAAGTTCTCTACTTCCTTGAAACTCCGAGCACCATTGATCAGGGGTTCCAAACTTTTGGTATCTCCCGGCGCTCTCAAACTTTTCGAGAAAATGTTAAATAAATCATAAAAATAGTAAACTGTGATCGAAGAAAAAAGCCGATAGTGTTCCGTGAATGGGAACAAGACTAAGAGCAGAGTATATAACTTATTTCATTCGCAGTGTGATGTGAATTTCACCATAACTCCATCATAACCTCCACTATATTACCAAGAAATGAAATTCAGAAGAAAATAAAAAGTAAAACATAAATTACAATAATGGATTTGAAACCTTGAGAACTGCACTGAACCGATTCTGAACCCCAAAAAATCGAAAGGTGGTAATGAGAGAGAATATACCAGAGAGGCAATCGTAATGTGATGGTTATTGCACCATAACCTCCTCCATCTCAGACCACTATAACCTCCACCACATATACAGTCATTAGTTATTTATTAGATGTGACTTTGTCATTTTGACTTGAAGCCTCCATTTACGATCAAACAACACTTGATTTGAACCGCATTCTTCGATCGTAAATGGAGGCTTCTAACCGACGATCAAATTTAGCGTTTATCGAACTTGTATTGATGGGTTTCATCAAATGAAAGAGATAAAAGGGTTTTGTGGGTGTCATCATCTAAAACTGGTATATAGATTTTGGGCCTTAGCTATAATATGATAATATTATCAATACCAACTTGCCAATTTGGGAAGAGCTGGAGAGACACGAGAGACAAAGAAGGAAATAAAAAATTAACGTAGTACGGCCCAATGCGGTGCCTACATCCATTGGTGCATTGCTGATTTCTTGTATTTCAACGGGTAATGGCCATAAAAGGATTGGATACAAGCTCTCAAGAGTCACATACCATGGGGATAAATCAAGAGAACCGAACTATATTTATGCTTCACTTTATGAGCACTTTATCTTGTGTATGAGCTACTATATTGTTTCATGGATATTTTGATCTTCAAAGTTATCGTCTTTTTATCAACTTAACTTTAGAAATTTTGTTGAGCTCATTTTTGAAACATATTGCTCATCTTCTCTTAAACACTAGCACTGCTTGTATTGCATCCGATCTGATTCCCGTCCTTTGTAACTCCCCTTATAACATCATAATTATACACCAATCACGCACCAGGCCAATTTCACTTCTATACTTGTCCCAACCTGCTTTAATTACATCACTAACATCTTCACTATTATCTCTATGGATATTCTAGTCTCAATAATTGCAATTGTTACTTTTAAGTATATTTTGAGTCTCAAGATCTAGCACATTCCCATTTATGCTTTGACTATTACTAAAATTGTGCTTCATATACTTGGTTTTAATCCTACTTTTAATCGTTTCGCTTCCAAGGTTGCTCTCCCCTCTTTTAGCATTAATTCATTCCACTGCACTTGTATTGTTGTAGTCAATTCATCCATAAGTAGCGCATAAAGATGATAGTTTAGAGTTGAAACTTAATTTATAGTTGAAAACTACTACTTATAATGTTAGCCCTAACTTATCATTCATTGAATATATATATATCCTCTCACTCAATAAAGTAATTTCCCAATCACTTGCGTTTGGTCGGCTCCTATTAAAACACATGATATAATGTTTTCTTCACAATTTCAAACCAGGTCAATTTAACCATATTACTTTTTCTTACCTAACACTTATTAGTCCACGTTTTACATGTCCAAACTTTTTAACATATTTTACTCATAGGACTAAAGAAACTGGATCAATGTAGAAGTGGTAGCGACATATTGTAATAGGTTATCTATGAAATTGAAGGGAGTATTTTACAGTACAACCCTCATACTGCTCATACTATACGGGACACACTATAACTAGCAAACGACATTTCCCATAAATATCATGATGAAGATGTGGAAGTTAAAGATGGTTGTGTGATAAAACTGAAATAGACAAAATTAGAATTACATAGGTTTGTGAAGCAATAAAACTAACTCCCATACAAAAATCAAATGAGAGAAAATCGTCACTAAATTATCTCATTCTCAATAATTGATGTGGAACATTGAGTCTAAATAAAGAAAATGACCCTTGATGTATTTCTTCGAGAGACTCAAGCTTAACCACATCCTTATTTGCGCTCATGTACGGTTTTAATTTTCGATAAGCGTCATTGAAATAACGTAGTACAAATCATACAGGTGCCATACCCACTTGAGCTACTGATTACAATCGATTCCATGATCGAATAAATTATGGGGTCCCCCCACCCCTCAATAAAATATAAAAAAAATCCGTCGAAGCTCCTAAAGAAAACCATACTCCTAACTATTTATGTCTCTTCATTCACCCTCCACACCTTCTAGATTTTAAAGAACTTTTTCCTCATCCATGCTAAAGCATTATACCGCCCATGATTAATTACCTTCCGACGTCTGAATTTTCTCCATTGCCATATCAATTATTCGTGTTTGATGGCCCCTGTTTATCATTCGACTCTTCAAAAGAGTTGCTGATATTCATCACATTAGTTGTCTCTTCCCTGTTCTCTGCATTACCACTTTCCTCATTCTGATTCTGACTTGGCTGCCCTATGTTCCTTTTTCTATTTATTGTACCATACTTGTTATTAGTTTCAGCCTGGCATCTAGTCCTTTTCATACCTATTTCCTCTTCCTCCGCAATTGGCTTCTTCCTTACTACACCTTCCTTCCACTTATCCATTTCTCCCTGATGCTATCTTGAAGTTATAACAAATATTGAATATTTTGTTATATATAATTTTATTCTTAAATATATAAATTTGATATCACCCTCACTAGATCCCTCGGGCAATGATCATGCTTGTTACTCCTTTTTATTGACCTAACATATTCTGTTGTGTTATAATACTGGGTCTGTTAATGTGTGAATTTTTTTTTTTAGCTGATGTTCTATGTTTTCTTACAAAATCAAATGGTATTTTTTCTCTTATGTCATTATTGCCAAAATTGAAATGACAACTGGTGGGGCACGGGTACTCTGTACATTTTTTTATTTTCCTTTTATCCTTTTCAAAGTTCTTTCTCATAGGAAACAAACATTGCAAATATAAATCGATGTTTATGAAAAGTGAAGATTAACCCACGAACTAGGTGGTGGAATTTAAAAGGAGAGAAATTAGAACTATTTAAAGATAAAGTATTAAATGAAGCAACATGGAATTGTGAAGAAGAAACTAACATAATGTGGAATAAGATGGCCACATGCATTAGGAAAATATCAAAAGAAATTCTTGGAGAATCAAAAGGCAAAGGGCCACAGTCTAAAGAAACTTGGTGGTGGAATGAAGAAGTACAGAATATAGTAAAAATTAAAAGGGAGTGCTTTAAAACATGGCAAACAAATAGAAATGAAGAGAATTTTGAGAAATATAATTGGGCTAAAAAGGAAGTTAAGAAAGTGGTAAGAGATGCTAAGTTAAAAGCGTATGATGATCTTTATACAAAATTAGGAACACAAGAAGGGGAAAAAAGTATTTATAAGCTTGCTAAACTTAGGGATAGGAAAACAAAAGATTTCAGTAACGTTAAGTGCATCAAAAGTGATGATTCGAGAGTCCTAGTCAAAGATGATGAAATTATGGAAAGATGGAAAAACTACTTTGAGAGGTTATTAAATGGAGATAATGGGAGTAGATTAGATATAGAGGAACTTAGGGAGACTCAAGAAGATATATTTTTTCGTAGAATTAGGACAACAGAGGTCAGGATTGCTCTAAAAAAGATGAAAACAGGGAAGGCTTTAGGACTAGATGGTATCCCTATTGAGGTTTGGAAGTGCTTAGGGGAGGATGGAGTATCATGGCTTACCAAATTATTTAATAGAATTTTAATGACTAATAGGATGCCCGATGAATGGAGAAAAAGTATTTTAGTACCTATTTATAAAAATAAAGGGGACATACAAAGTTGTTCAAATTATCGTGGTATTAAGTTAATGAGTCATACAATGAAACTTTGGGAGAGAGTGATTGAATATAGATTGAGATTGAAGATAACAGTATCTGAGAATCAATTTGGGTTTATGCCTGGGAGGTCAACAATGGAAGCAATCTATTTATTGAGGAGATTAATGGAGAGGTATAGAGAGAAAAAGAAGGATCTTCATATGATTTTTATAGATTTGGAGAAGGCGTATGATAGGATACCCAGAGATATAATATGGTGGGTTCTACATAAAAGAGGAGTGACTCGCAGATATATTGACGTGATCAAGGATATGTATGATGGTGCGATGACTACAGTAAGAACATCAGCTGGAGAAAGTAGTGAATTTTCAATTACGGTAGGGCTACACCAAGGTTCAGCATTAAGTCCTTATCTCTTTGCTCTTGTTATGGATGAGTTGACTGGACAAATACAAGATGAGGTGCCATGGTGTATGCTATTTGCAGATGATATTGTTTTAGTCGATGAGACTAAGATGGGGATAAACGCTAGGTTGGAATTGTGGAGAGAAACTTTAGAAACAAGAGGATTTAAAATAAGCAGAACTAAAACAGAATATGTGGAGTGTAATTTTAGTAGTAATAGGAGGACAAATGGAGAATTGGTGAAATTGGAGGGTCAAGAAATACCTAGAAATGATCATTTTCGTTATTTAGGATCGATTATACAAAAAGATGGAGATATTAGTGATGATGTTACGCATAGGATTAGAGCAAGCTGGGTTAAGTGGAGAAGTGCGACCGGCGTTCTGTGTGATAGGCGTATACCTTTGAAGTTAAAAGGAAAATTTTATAGGACGGCCATTAGAACTGCCATGTTATATGGGACAGAGTGTTGGACAACCAAGAAACAAAATGTGCAGAAAATGAGTGTGGCGGAGATGCGAATGCTAAGATGGATTTGTGGTAAAACTCGAAACGATAAAATTAAAAATGAACAAATTCGTAAAACGGTGAAAGTAGCTCCTATAGAAGATAAATTGAGAGAAAATCGACTTCGATGGTTTGGACACGTCAAGCGTAGACCAATGGATGCTCCTGTAAGGAAGAGTGATTTAGTTAGTATTGATGGTAACCCAAGGGGTAGAGGTAGGCCTAAATTAACTTGGTGGGATATTATAAAAAAGGACATGATATCATGTGGTGTAACCAAAGATATTGCACTGGACAGAATGGAATGGAAAAATAGGATTCATGTAGCCGACCCCAAATAATTGGGAAAAGGCTTTGTTGAGTTGAGTTGTTGAGTTGAGTATGAAAAGGAGGACAAGAGGTCCTTAAGAGTATTGACAGTGAAAATTAAACAACCAAACTATAATATTCAACTTTTTAAAAACTCGGGTTTAGGTCAAAGTGGAAAGATTGCAACAGAGAAAGTTGTGAGCAATGATTGTTTATGCTTTTCGACATACAGAACCCCATAAGGATAATGACAAATAAAAGTCTCCTTTCCGCTTTATGCCTTCTCTATTTCTAATTTATTTTAAATACTTACCTCTTTGAATTGTAAGATGAAACACAAGTACAACATAAAAAGAGAGATGGTAAATGAAGAGCATAAACACAAAGTGAAATAATTGAGTTTAATAACAAACTCGACTTCTCAAGTTTGAGGGTTTGGATCGAATCCACTGAGACAACTGTAAAATAGGAAAGACTATCCTCAGTAACGAACCCAACATCATTAACTTCTAACATATTTCATAAGTATTCCTTATTCCTCCGTCTGCTCTCTCAAGCACCGTTGCTACTTGATTATCATTACCCACTGTCATCAACCACCACAAAAGTTCAGTCCCAATTCTTCCAAACAAATTTTTTTATTTTGGCTACCACCCTAAAAATTAGTGATACTACTGCCCAAAGTTCCTTTTGGGCCAAACACCCTAACTTGGCTTGAAATTTTTTGTTCATTAGGTCAGTGAAACTTGGGAAAAATTGGGAGGCCCATTTCCACGATTTTTTTTACAGAACCCATAATTCACACAAGCAACCTCTTTGGCTTTTAATGATTTCAAACCCCACTTAGAAGTCTCACATAGCTCAGGTCCCAGCCCTTGAACCCAACAGAATCCTAGAATTTGCAGAAGGAATAATGGGCCTTCGAGTTGCTCAGCACTGCGTTGCACTCCATAAGCTGCCAAAGATCCGTTGACACAGGGGCGGATGCAGTATAGGACCAAGGGGGGTTATAACCCCGGTTCAGTTTTTCCAAAAAAAAAAGAAATTTTTTTTTTAAGGTTTTTTGGTAAGATTTCTTACTTTAAGACTATAATTATTTTCAAACCTTAGGGTATAAGTTTGTAATTACTTGAAAAACAAAATTTGCAAAATGAAAGAAGAAGTAGCTGCCGGTCCTAAAATTTTCATTTCTTCTCCTACCTCATTTCTTCTCCTATCTCAACCACCCGACGCCCACCACCATTAGGGCAGCCACCACACACCCACCACTAGTAGGGCAGCCACCCCACGCCCACCACCAGCAGAGCAGAGCCACGTCCAGCCCACTGTAATCTGATTTTTTGTCAGGTATTTTTTATCCCTTAATCTGATTTTTGAGTAAAAATTTTGATTGTATGTATAATTTTGATTGAATGTCTGATTTTGATTGAATGCATGATTTTTGTGTAAGATTTTAATTGCGTAAAATATAGGGTTTTGATTGAATGTTTGATTGGTTGAATTTATGATTTTTTGAGAAATTGTACAGAAATAAGGGTATATATTTTTCATACAATTTCTCAAAAAAATGTCAAATTTCTGTAATTTCTCCAAAACATCTCTATAATTTCTGTAATTTGGGGAAAATGTCAAATTTCTGTAATTTGTGTCCCAAAAATATATGCCCTTATTATTTTTTTAAAATATGTGGTGATAAATGCAGTCTAAAATATGTGGTATTTTTTTAAATTGGAAGTCATGGAGAAATTTTTTAAACTAAAAAGAGGAGACAACACACAAGCCAAGCTGAAATTTGTGTTGTGTATATAGAAATTTGTGTGATTCCCTATATGGAGAAATTTTTAAATATGTAGTCTCAAATTTGTGTAATTTGTATGTATGTTTGTGTAGTCTCAAATTGTTAATAATGACTGAGAGTAATTGTTTGGACATTGTAAAATTATAATTTGTTTAAAATTAGAAATAACCCAAAAAAAATCGCCTCGAGGGCTACCGTCCCCGAACCCCCGGCAACCCTCAGAACTTTTGCACATGTAATTTTGAACTGATTTAGCCCCGATTGAACTAAAATCCTAAATCCGCCGCTGCGTTGACACCCCCGGGGCTTCCTCTTTCCCCGGTGGCAACTTCTTCATCTTCTTCCTCATTTTGAATCTGTTTAAACAGCTTACTCTGGGTCGAACAACAAACCTACAGTTGCGCACCGTAGAATGAACCCTCCATAGTCATCGCCACCAGATTATATTGTCGTCGGAGGTCACTAAACCCTTGCCCAAGTTGAATCACAGTAGGTTTGGTTGATTTAACCGTTACTCTACTCAATCTCCACACCTCTCTCTCCTTTCTACTCGTCACAGCCTAAGCGCAGATTTGGGTTGTGATTTTGATGATTTCACTTCTTCTCTCCTTCTCTGTTGATCTTAGTTTTCGGCAAAGGGATGACGGGCTTGTCGCTAACATTTGGAACATTTGGCAACGATAGTGGAGTAGGTAGAGAGAAGGTGGTGTGGTTGTGGGAGTCGGTTGACAGAGAGTGAGTATGCGTCGACCTCAAACACGAGGGCGGTAAGGGTTACCTCCAAGGTGGGGAGGCGTTTTCGAAGCTTAACATGGCTCTAATCTCCCAAGCATCATATGAGGTTATCACGATTTACTACAACAACAACAAGATATAGGGTTCTGATAATGTAACATGATAAATGGGACACGAGAAATCATAAATTAAAGACAACTAAATCTCACTAAAATCTAATGTAAATACAACGGGTGGCAAAATGTCTTATTTATAGCAAAGTTATCTTGCTAGCGACGATAACCCTAAAAAAGTAAATTGACTTAAAAGTGTACAATTAAAATATGGAATATGATAACATGTGCCCTTAGAGCACATGTTTTGAATCTCAAAATAGTAAGTATAAAGGTTTCACATGAGTAAATGTGTCATATTAATTATATGTCGGAACCTTGTCCCTGCTATTTTTGGGTTCTAAGTATATGCGCTTAGAGCACATATTATCAAGACCGTTAAAATATCTCAAAGGAATATTACCCCTAACTAAATACCAACTTATATAACGAAACAAAATAATAGAAAGAAATAAAATAAATAATACATATTGGTGATATTAGATTTTAGCCCATTGCACTTCTCCATTGTCATAAAAAGGAGAACTTTTTCTAACACATTCGCTCATAATCCACTACACGTTATATTTTATGTTTCACCAAAACTCTGAATTATATTTGTGATACTAAGTCAAATTAGTATGTTATGGGTTGTGAAATTTGTGGAACATTAAATTTGTGTGGTCAAATTCCTTGATAATACATTTTAGAAAGTAAGATTGCTTTTTTTTAGTAATTCGGGGTGTCCAGGTATTGACCTGGATGATTGCCAAATGTATGTGTAGACTCTCCAATCTTGCTTCGTGGGTAGGGGTGTGCACGGGTCGGTTCGGTTCGGTTTTGGACCGCAATTCAGATCGAACCGATCGGTTCGGTTTTGGAAAAAAGCAGACCGAAACCGAACCGACGATGAAAAAAACCGCTGGTTTCGGTTCACATCGGTTTCGATTCGGTTCGGTTTCGGTTCGGTTTTAACCGATTTTCAGTTTGGGTCGGTTTTTTGTGGTCGGTTTTCGGTTTTGGAGGTTGGTTAATGGTGTTTGGATATAAAAATAAAAGATATTTAAGGGTTTTTTAATATATAATATTGATGTCGGTTCGGTTCGGTTTGAATCGGGTTTTTCTTTGTCTAAACCGACAACCGAACCGATATTGTCGGTTTTTTGAATCCTTAAACCGCAAACCGAACCGGGCTAAAAAAAAACGTCGGTTTCGGTTCGGTTCGGGCCGGTTTGGTTCGGTTTTCGGTTCGGCCGGTTTTTTTGCACACCCCTATTCGTGGGACACAACTAAGAGACGTGGGTCTCAACAGGGGTGTAGCATCTATGTGGATTTAAATTCGTGACCCACACTTCTTGAGGCACTTATCAGGACCTGTCCAACCACTAGAATAATCCCTGGGGGTTAAAGTTCGATTATGACTCAATGGTAACTGTGAGGTTATTATAGTATTAGGCTGGAGTTACTTCTGGTTTTGATCAACAGGATTCATTGAATGTGTCATTAAAAGAGTGAGTCCAACGATTTAGAAACCAACTGACCAAATTACACTAATCATTATTATATGGCCCAAATTTTTTTCAATTGTATTCATCAAAACGTCCACACATTGTCGCTATACTTTTCACCTGGTGCAAGATTGACAAAATGGAGATACATATGACACATTTAGTGCAGCACGAATTAAGGTACTATAGGTACTGCATCAACTAACAATGTTTATATTTAACACACAAAAGAGTTGCGTGTCACTCGTATGGATTGTATATCTATTTTACGTAATTTTGCATATTTTGTCTTTGAATATCGGAGCAAATTCATGAAACACATTAGGAGTGTAAGAAAATTGTTGACGTGGTTAGATAACGAGTTGGCATGGCTAAGCATTTGCATGCTCTTATATGGCCCAAGACATTTCACACGGTTGTTCATTCCATATCATTGTATTATATGGATATAATTTCCCACAATATATTTTGTTATTAGTAAGCCACATAAACACAATTATTGTTACTTAGTAAACTATATTCAAAGCTTTTTGGACCAAAGTATTGTTCTCCTATTATATGATATATTACATTGTTAAGATATCGAAATGAAAAAACTCTACTCACCCTTCTAGTACAGGAAATAGACATTATAATATGAAGGCAAGTATTGTTTTGTACATGACTTGCAATGAAGTAATTTATTCTAGGATATGTTGCAAACAGGAGTTATCTATTAATAAGGTTGCAGATGTGGGAAAAGCTGGCATGATGTCAAGTCCAGAGTATGCTCTGTATATGGATATTGGCTGATTCAATTTTTTTTCTTTTACTTTTCTTTTATCTCAGGTTCACAAATGAAAAAATTCCCCATAAAATGTATGTCCATTTATCTATTAAGACATTTGCAGTGTATTATATATATAAACTCTCCCAACTTCTATCCACTTAGCCCAAATTATTTTTAACATGCATGTCGTAGTTAGTAATCAATTAAAATGGTTTTGAAGTGAAAATCAGTTAGGGGGAAAGCCGCAGAACTTTCAACTTAACATTATTGCGTAAACATAATTCAAGGGGATACTAAAAGGTTCAAGGATAGAAGCTAAGCTTCTTCAGTATACCTAGGGTTTCAAACCTTGTGTACTTGGTGGAAAAGTCATCAACAAAAAGGAACTTTTTTGGTTTTCTCTAGGGTCTCAAATTCAACAAGAAAAGACATAATAACTACCTTGCGGGACAAACAGCTGAAAGGTGGGTTAAAACATCTAACAAGCTCAATTGTAATTTTTTGGGAATGGAGATTCAAAGTGAGAACCATGAAATGGAGAAAACCTTGCAAAAGAGAAGATACAAGAAAATAGACAATAATATCAGGTAAAGAGTTGATGTAAACAACCCAGATCAACTAATTATCACAACACATCCAAAAGACCTATTTTTATTGGATATGGTGTACCATGGATTATGTGGAAGGGAGGAACATTAAATTTTATTGTAAGAAGATCGAAGGACGAGGGGTTATGGGAAAAGTTAAATTTGGCATTTAGTTGGGTCTTTGAGTCTCGGGTGTTTGGATAGCCTTTTTTTTTTTTGGTCATTGTGTTGGTATGATTGTATTATGTAAATCCAAGTATTTTGTTTAATTTGATCCAGTTACTGTTTAGGGGTCTGTTTTGGTTGAATAGGTGGATAACTTGTCCCCTTTTTTCTGTCTTCAATGAAACGTTATTTATCATTATAGACCTGTGATTTATTTCCTGTCAATAGGCCTCGGTTACTTTTGATGATCCTATTATTTATTGTCTTGTGTATAATGAGCACCATGTTTAGTAATTATATTTTTACCTATAAAATTAAAGATGCATGTACAAGTCTTCTGAACAATGAATTTTAGATCTACACTTATGGCTTTGGATTAATGATGATCAAATTCAAGAGTAAAAAGTGAAAACAAAGTAAGAACAGGATATGACATACTAGATAATAAAACAAAATAAAAGGTTAGTGCACGAGGCTTTCACTTTAGCATGGTCTAGGGTTTGGGATAGGTAGGTGTAAGCAAGTTTTACCCCCATTTTTCGGAGAGGTTGCTTCCGAGAAGAATAAAACAAAATAAACAATTAAAGATAATATTTTAATTTTGTTATACAGGAGACACGTCACATTATTTATTCTTAATTAAATAATGTCTGAAACAATTAAAAGTAATATTTTTATTTTGCTTCACACGGTTTAAGACACAAGGATCCTATTTCGTCATTTTAATTTATTTAAGTAAAAAATAATATAGCCTTTGTCACTTTAATACATTACTAGTCTTCAAATTAAAGTAAAAAATTAATATAGCCAAAAGTCTTTTTCTAGAGATTAATTTAAAGGAAGGAAAGTTAAAGAGACTTTCCAGAAAGGTGGGGTTTGAGGCAGGATTGTGGCCGTTGAACTATATGAAAATGCAACCAGGAGGAATTCCAAATTCCTTTTCTTTTTGGGAACTAGTCAACTCGATACCAGTCGAGTTAACTCGGTATCAAATGCCACCGAGACGATACTGAGTTCACACGTTATGAGTTTTTTGCGTTTTGAGGCCGCATCCTTGTATATCTGAGATATATCATCCGGATCACTGTTTACACTACAACAAACATTACATTTAACAACGATTTATTTGGATACAAAGATGATTTTGTGGCTAAATGATATATATCAATTTTATCATGGTATTGTTCGAGATTGTATAATAGAGAAGAAGTTGCGGATTGTGTTGATAATAGTTATCCGGATTCACATCTTCCAAACATTATTCTGCTTGTTAGTGGATTTGTAGCAGTGGAATTACATTTGTTAAGATTTTTATTTTTGTAGGATTATGTAAAGAGGTATCGGGTATGTAGGTTTCGTTTTTGGTGGGGAGGTTTTTGCATAAGAACAAATTGGGGGTTTATTAGTTACAATCTCAGTGACTCGGCCTTTATAATATTTATTTGAGATTTTGCTTTCGTTTTTCTTGCACGATCTGAACGTGTTATTTACCTTCAATTTTTTTCCCTAAATTTTGAACATGTTTTCCTTCACGATTTATAAAGAATGTTTATGCTTTTGTTTTTTCAGTTGTTAAATTGCAATTAAAATCTGTTTAGCTTCTTACAATAAAAAAATCAGTGCTTTCAGAAAAGTTTTTCAGTTGTTACAAAAAAGTATTGTAGTTAGAAAAAAAATAGAAAAAAATAATATTAATTTTTTGAAAATAATTATTTAAAATTAGTAAAAACAGGGCACTCTTACTTTTGATTCAAAATCAATACTATTTTGAAAAATAAAAAGTATTTATAGTTTTATCAGTTGTTATATTTTGTTTTAATTAGTACAAAAAATATCAGTAGGAAATAGAACTAAAAATTAGAAAGTTGGTTCTAATTATAGAAAATAATAAGATAAATTAATACTATTCTTAATTAAAAAAAGCACTACTGTTTAATTAAAATCAGTACTATTTTTTAAGATAAAATAGTACTAATATTTTTTTCGGTTGTAATAATCAGTACTAGTTTTATATTAAAATTAGTACTATTATCAACGATTTATAATGGAATATTGAAGCTAACTAGTCTGACGCGAGTTAATTAATTAACTTAGACAATTCTAGAGATTAAATGATGGTTTTGAACTTATCAAATTGGCCCACATTTTTAATCTTAATTCTTTAAAATTTTCTATATTTTTTCGTTATTTATTGGTCTCCCTAAATAGCTGTAATAACCCTCGCTTTTGAGAATCTATTTTATATTTATTTGCTAGGTATAGTAATTAGATATAAAATGTTGGAACGTGGGGTAAGTATTAATTTAAGGAAGAAAAGTTAATATTTACTAAGATATTGCATATTTACTTTATGTGTGGGTGAATATCACCATGTTGTGTTTTATTGTGTCATAAAATTTAAAATGACATTTTGGCTTAAAATGAAACCGGAACTTAAAATGAGTTATAAAATTTTCAAATGATAATTTGGAGGGCGTAGTTAGTTCCGAAAGGTGCGAGACAGTCAAAATGCGTGCCATATGGTATTTTGAGGTTTTGGGCACTTTTGACTGGTTGTAGCTTAAATGAGTAGTTTTGTATTATTTTATCGCGATATTGATCACTTAAGTTGGAATTTTGGACTAAGGCCACAATTTAGTCTCCCTAAGTCTTCCATTTTTCCCCTAATAGTATTCCTAAACCTAGAAAGAGAGAAAAGAAGAAACCTTGTGGAGAAAAGAGAAATTGGAGAATTGGAGATTGATCTTGACTATATCTTCTTCAAATCTGAATTTGCAAGCTTGAGGCAAGTTTTCTACTTTCTATTATACGATTTAAGTTGAATAATTAGTGTTGATAGTTGTGGTTAATTATGGTTTAAGAAATTTAGGGTTTTTATTGGATTAATGGGCTTTAAATCTTTGGTGGTTGATTTGATTGGTTAATGAGATAATTTATGGTTGTTTGATGCATTTAAAATCAGTTAGTGGTAATAAATGAGAAGGGTTTTGGGTGGTTCAAGTTGGGAAAGATTAGGAGTCCAAGATTCCCAAGCCAAACTTGGCAAATTTGCAGAACCGAATCGATTCGGCCTGGCCGAATCGATTCGCCTTGAGACAGTTTCCAGGTCTGAGTCGACCGAATCGATTTGGATAGTCCGAATCGATTCGACATTTATGCAGAAAGTCATTTTTCCTGATCGAATCGATTCGTCTAGTCCGAATCGATTTTCTTTTCTGAACCCAAATCGATTCGGCTAGTCCGAATCGATTCGGAAATCCTGTATTTTTCTTTTGTTTTTCTTTTCAAATTTTAACCCTTTTCTTTAGGCTTAGGACCTAGGAACCTTCTTGTATGAATTAAACTTAGAGTCCTAGAGTTTTAGTTGAGTTTGGTCGTTACCCTAGAGTTTAATGGATTCACTTGGGGTTTATTCCATGGGTACCAAAAGTGATGTTTAGGCATTACTTTTCATTTCGCAAATTATTAGGAATTAAGAGTTATAAGCCCATACTTGGAGATTTTAGGGGACCTATTGAGGTATATAACACCTTGGGATTCGTAAGATGTTGGTGATCAATTGGAGAATAGGTCGAGACTTAAGATACGATGAATATAAATGAGAATATTCAAGGATTATGGTTTCAAATAAAATGAAACATACATGTGATTAATGAAAATGATAATGATTTTTTAATTGGTAAATATTAAATTACTTAAACACACCTCTCTAAAAGCTATCATAACGGAAGCTCGCGCATGAGGTGATGTCCCCTGACTAGTGAATGCAGGGAGACTATAGTCCTCGGCCATATGCGGGATTTTATATGTTTTTTCTGCGCTAGTGAGGTAATTCTGGGTGTGGTTATGACTCACTCGCAGGCATATGGCCCCTTCCCGACGTGCGTTAGGTGACCAGGTTATCTTGTATAGATAGGCCCTGGAAGATGATAGTCATTTAGGGGCGCGTCCAGTGGGGAAACTCGGAGGGGCAGTCTTAGAATCGTTATATGCATAAGAATATAACCTTTCTAAATCAAGTGGGACTTGATATATGTAAATTGCCATAAGAAAATATGATGGTAATTATATTCGTGTTAAGGAATGGAAAAATGAAAAGATATGAGGAGTAATGATGTTTAATTTTATTCTTTTTTATAAGTCAACAACTGTTAGAATCATTTAAATTGTCTTATCGTTCTTTGTAATTAGGTTGTTAGATTTTCATCTACTTCATTCATGATTAACTATCCATATCTATCATGCTTCTTGTTCATCTGGTAATCATATATAAACCGGGCCCTGACCCCTTCATTTTCCATGTTGTGCATCTTATTGTATCCGCTCAGGTGCTCCTCCGCAAGGGGGCCCATTGTGATATTCCAATTTCTATGCTTTTGAGGAGCTGTAAGATTTTGCGGATATTACAGGATGCCTTGTTAGACGCCTTCTTTTTTGAATTCTAGATATGATCGGGTCTTTTATTCGGGAGGGTAACCCAAACTTTTGTAATTGTTTAATGGATGTATTATGTAAATTATTCAATTGCTCTAATACATTGGATGTAACTGTTAACCAACAGATTATTCGGTCTTTTTATTCTATGTTGTTTTAGTAGTAATTAAGCTTCTTTGGAATTTCACTTTTTATCAGATTGGGTTGTTTAAATTATTTCTTTAACTTGTCTTCAAACTAAGACTTTCGGCAACCCATTTTCTGATTTATTGGGTGGTTTTCCCGTATACCTATTTTTGTTAGGATGCTGAGAATGATTTCCATACATGGTTCCGTTATTTTGGAGTATCGGGCTAGCCACCCCTTATTTTGGATTACGGGTTGTCATATATGGTATCAAAGCCTCAGGTTTTAGAGTATTTAGGATCTATGCGGACTTGTCACGTTCAACCGTAGCGTTCTTTGATATAGAGCCTAATGTTAGGACTGCTTTGTTGCTTATGTCTACGATCTTCTGCAAGATAGATTATTTTATATAGCATTCTAACTCTATGGTTTATCCATCTCAGATGCCGCCTAAGAGAGGTCGCCCAGCGAGACGTAATAGGGTTGTAGAAGAGGAGGTTGGTCCTCCCCCGCCGCCACAAGGAACATTAAATGCTGCTGATGCAGCGAACATAGTGGCCCAAGCAGTTAATGCGGATATGACAGCAGTGGCTCAACAAATGCCACAAGCTCAACAGCGAGCGCAAGATGCCCAAGCTCCTACGGGACCTTCTCCGTGGGAAAGAGTTAGGGAGTCCTTTCTAAAGGTCCAGCCCCCAGAATTTGATGGAGGCTCGAATGTCATAAGGGCAAATCAGTGGAAGAAAGATATACAACGCCATCTACGTATGGTGGAATGTAGTGAGGAGAAGAAGCAAGTCCTTGATACTTTTAAACTTGTTGGGGCCGCAATGCATTGGTGGGAGTCTATGACTACACCAGAACAAAGAGATACCATGTCGATTACCAATTTTTGGGTCTTATTTGATCAAAAGTAATTTCCTCCCGCAGTTTAAAGGGAGATGAGAAGGAGGCTTCAAGACGTTGTGCAAGGTGAGAGATCCGTGGCTGAATATGAAGAGGAGTTCACTCGGTTGGCAAGTTTTGTACTGGATGAGGTGACTCCTTAAGAGAGGAAGGTTTCAAATTTTATGGGAGGCCTGAACTGGAGGATCCGGCAACACTTGATGGGTAATCCGGCATTGCAAACTTTTGGTGAGGTAATAAATGCGGCATTACTACATTGCCAAGAACATAGATTGTTTGTATAAGGTGGAAAGAAACCCTCCGTAGTGGGTCAAGTGGGAAGTCCTGGAGGTAGTGGGAGCGGAGGAGGAGTCTTTTCCTCGTCCCAATCTCCGGGTATTATGCAGAAAGAAAGGGATCCCCAGCAGGGGGACTTGTCAAAGAGGCAACATTCTAGTGGGTTCAATTCGGGGAGCCATAATAATAGGCACGGTCAGGGTGCCCCACAACAACAAGAAGGCCAGGGTGGTCAAGGAGGTAGAGGACATCAGGGCCACGGTGTTAATCAGTTTAGAAACAACCGAGGTCGAAATGCAGAGAACATGTTGGGTCTGTGCTTCCAATGCGGTGAGGTGGGTCATTACAAGAAGGAGTGTCCTCAGTTGCTTGGGGGACAGTTTCTTAGAGATCCACAATAGCCATATGTCCAGTTTCCTTCACAGGTGCCTAACTCGGTTGTTCCTCCACAGCAGGGTTAGTTACAGTATGGGAGAGTTTATCATATTCAGGACGCTATGCTTCCTCCGGCTCCACCGGCACCGCCAACCATTGAAGGTAAGTTCCTTATTCAGGGGCATATGGGTCGCATTTTATTTCATACGGGTGCGACACATTCATTCATTTCTAGGAGTTTTGCTTAGACCACAGAGTTGATTAAATCTGCTGAGATTACTTTTACTAGCGTCGAGTCCTCTATGGGTGATGGTTCACTCATTTTCCTTGTTTGTAAACATAAGCGAATTAGTCTTGGTAATTTATGCTTTGAGGACGATTTACTCATCCTGGACATGGTCGGGTATGATGTGATTTTGGGCATGGATTGACTTATGAAATATCATGCAATAGTAAACTGTTACAGGAAGAGTATAGTCTTCGCCGTTCCGGGATAAGAAATGTTCTTGGTAGTTTTGCCTCGTTTAGAGGGAAGTATTAGTACTTATCTGTATTATATTGCAGAGGAAACTTCTAGGGATGTAGTTGTTCCCTTGGATTCAATTCCGGCTGTGAGATATTTTGAGGATGTCTTTCGAGAAATATCGGGTTTGCCTCCTAGTCGAGAGATTGAGTTTGTGATCCATTTAGCATCGGGAACGAGGCCTATTGTGAGGGCTCCATATCAAATGGATCCTATTGAAATGAAAGAGTTGAGAGATCAAATCCAGCAGTTGTTGGAGCAGGGATTCATTAGGCGTAGAACGCCGCCATGGGGTGCTCCAGTTTTGTTTGTAAAGAATAGAGACGGTTCTCTCCGGCTATGTGTTGACTATAGAGAGTTCAACAAGGTCACCATCCGAAATAAATACCCTTTGCCTTGTATCGATGACTTGTTTGATCATGCTATTCATTTGAGGTTGGTCCTACAAAGATTGAGGGATCACCAATTGTATGCTAAGTTCGAGAAGTGTGGTTTTGGGTTACAAGAGGTATAGTTTCTGGGTCATGTTGTGATGTCCCAGGGTATATCGGTGGATCCGAGCAAGGTGGTCGTGATGAGGGAGTGGGGTCAGCCCACGATACCTACCGAGGTTCGTAGTTTTCTGGGTTTGGCGGGTATTACCATCGGTTTATCAAGGGTCTTTCTAAAATCGCTAGCCCTTTGACAAATTTGACCCGGAAGTGGGTGAGATTTATTTGGGATAATTCTTATCAAACTGCATTTGATGAGCTCAAAGATAGGTTAAATTCGTCTCCAGTCCTTGCGTTGCCAAAACTGGGATTAGAATATCTAGTCTTCACCGATGCATCTCTTCAAGGATTAGGAGGTGTACTTCAACAAGAGAAACGGGCTATCGCTTATGCTTTTTGCAAGATAAAGCCCCATGAAAAAAACTATCCAGTGCATGACTTAGAACTTGCCGTGGTTGTCTTTGCCTTGAAGATATGGAGGAATTATCTCTTAGGGGAGAAGTTCAGTCTTTTCACAGACCATAAATCGCTGCAATATTTATTTTCACAGAAAGATCTGAATATGCGACAACGCCATTGGTTGGAGTTCATGAAAGATTATCAGTTTGATATCCATTATCATCCGGGCATGGCGAACGTTGTGGCGTATGCCTTGAGTAGGAAGCCCGAGGGAGAATTAGCTAAGGTTTGGAAAGCTAAATGGAAAGAACTCAGTCAGGAGGATGCGATGGTTAGAGTGTTCATGTCAGTGATGACCGTTACTCCCACCATTGTGGAAAGAATTGTAGAAGCCCAAGGAAGGGATAAGGGTTACCAAGACCATATACGGCGATTACGGTCCGAGGGAGAGGAGTCCTACTCGATTAGTTCTGAGGATGGATTACACTTCCATGGAAGGCTCATTGTTCCTGAGGAGGGGGATATGAGACGGGCGGTGATGCCCGAATCTCACGGATCTAAATTTATGGTATATCCTGGTGGGGACAAGATGTATCAAGACATGCGCCGTCAGTATTGGTGACCGGGCATGAAGCAGGATATTTTTGAGTTTGTATCCCAATGCACTACTTGTTAATTGGTCAAGATAGATCATCAGCGACCGACAGGTTTTTTGGAACCGTTAGAGATTCCGGTATGGAAATGGGAAAGCATATCGATGGAATTTATTATGGGCTTGCCAAGGTCACAAAGTGGTTGTGATTCTATCTGGGTGATTATTGACCGCTTGACTAACTCGGCACACTTCTTACCGATGCGGACTGATTTTGACACTGCTCGTTATGCCCGATTATTTATCGAGGAGGTTGTTAGACTCCATGGGGTGCCTTTAAATATAGTTTTCGACCGACATAAGATCTTTGTTTCCCACTTTTGGCGAAGCTTCCAAGAGGCTATGGGGACCGAATTGAAGTTAAGCACTTCTTATCATCCTCAAACAGATGGCCAGACTGAAAAATTAAACCAAATGTTGGAGGATATTCTTCGTATGTGTATGCTTGACTTCAAAGGTGGTTGCGAACAATATCTTCCATTGGTTGAATTTTCTTATAACAACTCGTACCAATTTACAATTGGAATGGCGCCTTATAAAGCTTTGTATGGAAGACCTTGTAGATCACCCGCTTGTTGGTTGGAAGTGGGCGATAATAAATTCCTTGGACCTGAAATGATCCAAGATACTTCCCCTAAAATTGAACTTATTCGGAATCGCATTCAGATAGCCCAAGACCGCCAAAAGAGCTATGACGATGAGGGTAGAAGGCACATGGAGTTGGAGTTTGGGGACCAAGTTTTGGTTCGAGTGTCACCAATGAAAGGTATTAAGCGTTTCGGGAAGAAGGGGAAGCTTGCGCCACGTTTTGTTGGGCCTTTTCCAGTTATTACGAAGGTGGGTCCAGTGGCGTATCAACTTGCCTTACCGGAACCTTTGCAATAAATTCACGATGTATTCCATGTTTCCTCTCTAAAGAAGTATAGGAGGAGCAAAGGTGCACTTTGGCATATCCCTTTCGAGGATATTGACTTGCAACCCCACATTTCCTATGAAGAACAGCGGTTTCTATTTTAGATCATGGGGAGAGTAGGTTGAGGTCTCGAGTGCTGCCCTTGGTGCGAGTCCAATAGATTCACCATAATGCCAAGGAATCAACATGGGAACGCGAAGAGGATATGCGGGAAAAGTATCTGCATCTCTTTATACAAGGTACGCTTGAATTTTGGGGACAAAATTCCCTCATAAGGGGGGGAGTATGTAATAACCCTCGCTTTTGAGAACCTATTTTTTATTTATTTGCTAAGTATAGTTATTAGATATAAAATGTTGGAACGTAGGGTAAGTATTAATTTAAGGAAGAAAAGTTAATATTTACTAAGATATTGCATATTTACCTTATGTGTGGGTGAATATCACCATGTTGTGTTTTATTGTGTCATAAAATTTAAAATGACATTTTGGCTTAAAATGAAACCGGAACTTAAAATGAGTTATAAAATTTCCAAATGATAATTTGGAGGGCGTAGTTAGTTCCGGAAGGTGCGAGACAGTCAAAATGCGTGTCATATAGTATTTTGAGGTTTTGGGCACTTTTGACTGGTTGTAGCTTAAATGAGTTGTTGCGTATTATTTTATCGCGGTATTGATCACTTAAGATGGAATTTTAGACTAAGGCCACGATTTAGTCTCCCCAAGTCTTCCATTTTTCCCCTAATTGTATTCCTAAACCTATAGAGAGAGAGAGAAGAAGAAACCTTGTGGAGAAAGGAGAAATTAGAGAATTGGAGATTGATCTTGCCTATTTCTTCTTCAAATCCGAATTTGCAAGCTTGAGGCAAGTTTTCTACTTGCTATTATACAATTTAGGTTGAATAATTAGTGTTGATAATTGTGGTTAATTACGGTTTAAGAAAGTTAGGGTTTTTGTTGCATTAATGGGCTTTAAATCTTTGGTGGTTGATTTGATTGGTTGATGAGATAATTTAGGGTTGTTTCATGCATTTAACATCAGTTGGTGGTAATAAATGAGAAGGGTTTTGGGTGGTGAAGTTGGGAAAGATTAGGAGTCCAAGACTCCCTAGCTAAACTTGGCAAATCTGCAGAACCGAATCGATTCGGCCTGGCCGAATCGATTCGCCTTGAGACAGTTTCCAGGTCTGAGTGGATCGAACTGATTAGGATAGTCCAAATCGATTCGGCATTTATACAGAAAGTAATTTTTCCTAACCGAAATGATTTGGCTAGTTCGAATCGATTCTCTTTTCTGAACCCAAATCGATTCGGCTAGTCCGAATCGATTCGGAAATCCTGTATTTTTCTTTTGTTTTTATTTTCAAATTTTAACACTTTTCTTTAGGCTTAGGACCTAGGAACCTTCTTCTATGAAGTAAACTTAGATTACTAGAATTTTAGTTGAGTTTGGTCGTTACCCTAGAGTTGAATGGGTTCACTTGGGGTTTATTCCATGGGTACCAAAAGTGATGTTTAGGCATTACTTTTCATTTCGCAAATTATTAGGAATTAAGAGTTATAAGCCCATACTTGGAGATTTTAGGGGACCTATTGAGGTATATAACACCTTGGGATTCGTAAGATGTTGGTGATCAATTGGAGAATAGGTCGGGACTTAAGATATGATGAATATAAATGAGAATATTCAAGGATTATGGTTTCAAATAAAATGAAACATACATGTGATTAATGAAAATGATAATGAGATTTAATTAGTAAATGTTAATTTTCTTAAACAAACCTATCTAAATGCTATCATAAGGGAAGCTCGCACATGAGGTGATGTCCCCTGACTAATGAATGCAGGGAGACTATAGTCCTCGGCCATATGCGGGATTTTTATATGTTTTTTCTGCGCTAGTGAGGTAATTCCGGGTGTGTTTATGACTCACTCGCAGGCATATGGCCACTTCCCGACGTGTGTTAGGTGCCCAAGTTGCCTTGTATAGATAGGCCCTGAAAGATGATAGTCATTTAGGGGCGCGCCCAATGGGGAAACTCGGAGGGGCGGTCTTAGAATCGTTATATGCATAAGAATATAACCTTTCTAAATCAAGTGGGACTTGATATATGTAAATTGCCAAAAGAAAATATGATGGTAATTATATTCCTGTTAAGGAATGAAAAAATGAAAAGATATGAGGAGTAATGATGTTTAATTTTATTCTTTTTTATAAGTCAACAACTCTTAGAATCATTTAAATTGTCTTATCGTGCTTTGTAATTAGGTTGTTAGATTTTTAACTACTTCATTCATGATTAACTGTCCATATCTATCATGCTTCCTGTTCATCTAGTAATCATATATAAACCGAGCTCTGACCCGTTCATTTTCCATGTTTTGCATGTTATTGTATTCGCTCAGGTGCTCCTCCGCAAGGGGGCCCGTTGTGATGTTCCTATTTCTATGCTTTTGAGGAGCTGTAAGATTTTGCAGATATTACAGGATGCCTTGTTAGACGCCTTCTTTTTTGAATTCTAGATATGATCGGGTCTTTTATTCGGGCGGGTAGCCCAAACTTTTGTAAATATTTAATGGATGTATTATGTAAATTATTGAATTGTTATAATACGTTTGATGTAACTGTTGACCGACAGATTATTCGGTCTTTTTATTCTATGTCGTTTTAGTAGTAATATAAGCTTCTTTGGAATTCCACTTTTTATTAGATTGGGTTGTTTAAATTATTTCCTTAACTTGTATTCAAACTAAGATTTTCGGTAACCCGTTTTCTTATTTATAGGGCGGCTTTCTCGTATACCTATTTTTGTTAGGATGCTGAGAGTGATTTCCATCCATGGTTTTGTTATTTTGGAGTATCGGGCTGGACACCCCTTATTTCGGATTACGGGTTGTCATAGATGGTAACAGAGCCTCGGGTTATAGATTCTTTTGGATCTATGCAGACTTGTCACGTTCTACGGTAGCGTTCTTTGATATAGAGCGTAATGTTAGGACTGCTTTATTGCTTATGTCTACAATCTTCTGCAAGATAGATTATTTTATATAGTATTCTAACTCTATGGTTTCTCCATCTCAGATGCCATCTAAGAGAGGTCGCCCAGCGAGACGTAATAGGGTTGTAGAAGAGGAGGTTGGTCCTCCCCTGCCGCCACAAGGAACATTAAATGCTGCTGATGTAGCGAACATAGTGGCCCAAGTGGTTAATGCGGCTATGACAGCAGTGGCTCAACAAATGCCACAAGATCAACAGCGAGCGCAAGATGCCCAAGCTCCTACGGGACCTTCTCCGTGAGAAAGAGTTAGGGAGTCCTTTCTAAAGGGCCAGCCCCCAGAATTTGATGGAGGCTCGGATGTCATAAGGGCAAATCTGTGGAAGAAAGATATACAATGCCATCTACGTATGGTGGAATGTAGTGAGGAGAAGAAGCAAGTCCTTGCTACTTTTAAACTTGTTGGGGCCGCAATGCATTGGTGGGCGTCTATGACTACACCAGAACAGAGAGATACCATGTCGATTACCGATTTTTGGGTCTTGTTTGATCAAAAGTACTTTCCTCCCGCAGTTCAAAGGGAGATGAGAAGGAGGCTTCAAGATGTTATGCAAGGTGAGAGATCCGTGGCTAAATATGAAGAGGAGTTCACTCGGTTGGCATGTTTTGTACTGGATGAGGTGACTCCTTAAGAGAGGAAGGTTTCAAAGTTTATGGGAGGCCTGAACTGGAGGATTCGACAACACTTGCTGGGTAATTCGACATTGCAAACTTTTGGTGAGGTAATGAATGTGGCATTACTACATTGACAAGAACATAGATTGTTTGTACAAGGTGGCAAGAAAGCCGTCGTAGTGGGGCAACTGGGAAGGCTTGGAGGTAGTGAGTGCGGAGGAGGTGTCTTTTCCTCGTCCCAATATTCGGGTATTAAGTAGAAAGAAAGGGATCCCCAGCAGGGGGACTTGTCAAAGAGGCAGCGTTCTAGTGGGTTCAATTCGGGGAGCCATAATAATAGGCACGGTCAGGGTACCCCACAACAACAAGCAGGCCGGGGTGTTCAAGGAGTTAGAGGCCATCAGGGCCAAGGTGTTAATCAGTTTAGAAACAACCGAGGTCGAAATGCGGAGAACATGTTGGGTCGGTGCTTCCAATGCGGTGAGGCGGGTCATTACAAGAAGGAGTGTCCTCAGTTGCTTGGGGGACAGTTTCCTTGAGCTCCACAATAGCCATATGTCCAGTTTCCTCCACAGGTGCCTAACCCGGTTGTTTCTCCACAGCAGGGTTAGTTACAGTTTGGGAGAGTTTATCATATTTAGGACGCTATGCTTCCTCCGGCTCCGCCGGCACCGCCAGCCATTGAGGGTAAGTTCCTTATTCAGGGGCATTTGGGTCGCATTTTATTTGATACGGGTGCGACGCATTCATTCATTTATAGGAGTTTTTCTCAGACCACAGAGTTGATTAAATCTACTGAGATTACTTTTACTAGTGTCGAGTCCTCTATGGGTGATGGTTCACTCATTTTCCTTGTTTGTAAACATATGGGAATTACTCTTGGTAATTTATGCTTTGAGGCCAATTTACTCGTCCTGGACATGGTCAGGTATGATGTGATTTTGGGCATGTATTGGCTTATGAAATATCATGCAATAGTAAATTGTTACGGGAAGAGTATAGTCTTCACCGTTCCGGGATAAGAAATGTTCGTGGTAGTTTTGCCTCGTTTAGAGGGAAGTATTAGTACTTATCTGTATTGTATTGCAGAGGAGACTTCTAGGGATGTAGTTGTTCCCTTGGATTCAATTCAGGTTATGAGAGATTTTGAGGATGTCTTTCGAGAAATACCGGGTTTGCCTCCTAGTCGAGAGATTGAGTTTGTGATCGATTTAGCATCGGGAACGAGGCCTATTGTGAGGGCTCCATATCAAATGGATCCTATTGAAATGAAAGAGTTGAGAGATCAAATCCAGCAGTTGTTGGAGCAGGGATTCATTAGGCGTAGCACGTCGCCATGGGGTGCTCCAGTGTTTTTTGTAAAGAAAAGAGACGGTTCTCTCCGGCTATGTGTTGACTATAGAGAGTTGAACAAGGTCACCATCCAAAATAAATACCCTTTGCCTTGTATCGATGACTTGTTTGATCATGTTATTCCTTTGAGGTTGGTCCTACAAAGATTGAGGTATCACCAATTGTATGCTAAGTTCGAGAAGTGTGGTTTTGGGTTACAAGAGGTACAGTTTCTGGGTCATGTTGTGACGTCCCAGGGTATATCGGTGGATTTGAGAAAGATGGTCGCGGTGAGGGAGTCGGGTCAGCCCATGACACCTATCAAGGTTCGTAGTTTTCTGGGTTTGGCAGGTTATTACCGTCGATTTATCAAGGGTTTTTCTAAAATCGTTAGCCCTTTGACAAATTTGACCCGGAAGGGGGTGAGATTTGTTTGGGATAATTCTTGTCAGACTGCATTTGATGAGCTCAAAGATAGGTTGACTTCAGCTCCAGTCCTTGTGTTACCAAAACCGAAATTGGAATATCTAGTCTTCACTGATGCATCTCTTCAAGGATTAGGAGGTGTGCTTCAACAAGAGAGACGGGCTATCGCTTATGCTTTTCGCAAGCTAAAGCCCCATGAAAGAAACTACCCGGTGCATGACTTGGAACATGCCATGGTTGTCTTTGCCTTGAAGATATGGAGGCATTATCTCTTAGGGGAGAAGTTCAGTCTTTTCACGGACCATAAATCGCTGCAATATTTATTTTCACAGAAAGATCTGTATATGTGACAGCGCCGATGGTTGGAGTTCGTGAAAGATTGTCAGCTTGATATCTATTATCATCCGGGCAAGGCGAACGTTATGGAAGATGCCTTGAGTAGGAAGCCCGAGGGAGAGTTAGCTAATGTTTGGAAAGCTAAATGGAAAGAACTCAGTCCGGAGGATGCGGTGGTGAGAGCGTTCATGTCAGTGATGATCGTTACTCCCCCCATTGTAGCAAGAATTGTAGAAGCCCAAGGAAGGGATAAGGGTTGCCAAGACCATATACGTCGATTATTGTCCGAGGTAGAGGAGTCCTACTTGATTAGTTCTGAGGGTGGATTACGCTTCCATGGAAGGCTCATTATTCCTGAGGAGGGGGATTTGAGACCGGCGGGGATGGCCAAATCTCACGGATCTAAATTTATGCTACATCCTGGTGGGGACAAGATGTATCAAGACATGAGCCGTCGGTATTGGTGGTCGGGCATGAAGCAGGATATTTTTGAGTTTGTATCCCAATGCACTACTTGTCAATTGATCAAGATAGATCATCAGCGACCGACAGGTTTGTTGCAACCGTTAGAGATTCCGGTATGGAAATGGGAAAGCATATCAATGGAATTTATTACGGGCTTGCCAAGGTCACAAAGTGGTTGTGATTCTATCTGGGTGATTGTCGACCGCTTGACTAAGTCAGCACACCTCCTACCGGTGCGGACTGATTTTGACACTGGGCGTTATGCCCGATTATTCATCGAGGAGGTTGTTAGACTCCATGGGGTGCCTTTAAATATAGTTTCCGACCGAGATAAGATCTTTGTTTCCCACTTTTGGCAAAGCTTCCAAGAGGCTATGGGGATCGAATTGAAGTTAAGTACTTCTTATCATCCTCAAACAGATGGCTAGACTGAAAGAGTAAACCAAATATCGGAGGATATTCTTCGTATGTGTATGCTTGACTTCAAAGGCAGTTGGGAATAATATCTTCCATTGGTTGAGTTTGCTTATAACAACTCGTACCAATTTACAATTGGAATGGCACCTTATGAAGCTTTGTATGGAAGACCTTGTAGATCACCCTCTTGTTGGTTGGAAGTGGACGATAATAAATTCCTTGGACCTGAAATGATCCAAGATACTTCCTCTAAAATTGAACTTATTTGGAATCGCATTCGGATAGCCCAAGACCTCCAAAAGAGCTATGTAAATGCGGGTAGAAGGCACATGGAGTTGGAGATTGGGGACCAAGTTTTGGTTCGAGTGTAACCAATGAAAGGCATTAAGCATTTCAGGAAGAAGGGGAAGCTTGTGCCACCTTTTGTTGGAACTTTTCCAGTTATTGCGAAGGTGGGTCCAGTGGCGTATCAACTTGCCTTACCGGAACCTTTGTAACAAATTCACGATGTATTCCATGTTTCCTCTCTAAAGAAGTATAGGAGGAGCGAAGGTGCACTTTGGCATATCCCTTTCGAGGATATTGACTTGCAACGCGACATTTCCTATGAAGAACAACCGGTTGCTATTTTAGGTTGAGGTCTCGAGTGCTTCCCTTGGTGCGAGTCCAATGGAGTCACCATAACGCCAAGGAATCAACATGGGAACGCAAAGAGGATATGGGAAAAAAAAGTATCCGCATCTCTATATACAAGGTACGCTTGAATTTTAGGGAAAAAAATTCCCTCATAAGGGGGGGAGTATGTAATAACCCTCGCTTTTGAGAACCTATTTTATATTTATTTTCTAGGTATAGTGATTAGATATAAAATGTTGGAACGTGGGGTAAGTATTAATTGAAGGAAGAAAAGTTAATATTTACTAAGATATTGCATATTTACCTTATGTGTGGGTGAATATCACCATGTTGTGTTTTATTGTGTCATAAAATTTAAAATGACATTTTGGCTTAAAATGAAACTGAAACTTAAAATGAGTTATAAAATTTCCAAATTATAATTTGGAGGGCGTAGTTAGTTCCGGAAGGTGCGAGACAGTCAAAATGTGTGCCATATGTTATTTTGAGGTTTTGGGCACTTTTGACTGGTTGTAGCTTAAATGAGTCGTTGCGTATTATTTTATTGCGGTATTGATCACTTAAGTTGGAATTTTGGACTAAGGCCACGATTTAGTCTCCCTAAGTCTTCCATTTTCCCCCTAATTGTATTCCTAAACCTAGAGAGAGAGAGAGAAGAAGAAACCTTGTGGAGAAAAGAGAAATTGGAGAATTGGAGATTGATCTTGCCTATATCTTCTTCAAATCTGAATTTGCACGGTTGAGGCAATTTTTCTACTTACTATTATATGATTTAAGTTGAATAATTAGTGTTGATAGTTGTGGTTAATTATGGTTTAAGAAAGATAGGGTTTTTGCTGGATTAATGGGCTTTAATCTTTGGTGGTTGATTTGATTGGTTAATGAGATAATTTATGGTTGTTTGATGCATTTAAAATCAGTTGGTGGTAATAAATGAGAAGGGTTTAGGGTGGTTGAAGTTGGGAAAGATTAGGAGTCCAAGACTCCCTAGCCAAACTTGGCAAATCTGCAGAACCGAATCGATTCGGCCTGGCCGAATCGATTCATCTTGAGACACTTTCCAGGTCTGAGTCGACCGAATCGATTCGGATAGTCCGAATCGATTCGGCATTTATACAGAAAGTCATATTTCCTGACCGAATCGATTCGGCTAGTCCGAATCGATTCTCTTTTCTGAACCCAAATCGATTCGGCTAGTCCGAATCGATTCTAAAATCCTTCATTTTTCTTTTGTTTTTCTTTTCAAATTTTAACCCTTTTCTTTAGGCTTAGGACCTAGGAACCTTCTTGTATGAAGTAAACTTAGAGTCCTAGAGTTTTAGTTGAGTTTGGTCGTTACCCTAGAGTTAAATGGGTTCACTTGGGGTTTATTCCATGGGTACCAAAAGTGATGTTTAGGCATTACTTTTTATTTCGCAAATTATTAGGAATTAAGAGTTATAAGCCAGGGAGACTATAGTCCTCGGCCATATGCGGGATTTTTATATGTTTTTTCTGCGCTAGTGAGGTAATTCCGGGTGTGGTTATGACTCACTCGCAGTCATATGGCCACTTTTCGACGTGCGTTAGGTGCCCAGGTTGTCTTGTATAGAAAGGCCCTGGAAGATGATAGTCATTTAGGGGCGCGCCGAGTGGGAAAACTCGGAGGGCGGTCTTAGAATCGTTATATGTATAAGAATATAACCTTTCTAAATCAACTGGGACTTGATATATGTAAATTGCCATAAGAAAATATAATGGTAATTATATTCGTGTTAAGGAATGGAAAAATGAAAAGATATGAGGAGTAATGATGTTTAATTTTATTCTTTTTTATAAGTCAACAACTGTTGGAATCATTTAAATTGTCTTATCGTGCTTTGTAATTAGGTTTTTAGATTTTCATCTACTTCATTCATGATTAACTGTCCATATCTATCATGCTTCTTGTTCATCTGGTAATCATATATAAACCAGGCACTGACCCGTTCATTTTCCATGTTGTGCATGTTATTGTATCCGCTCAGGTACTCCTCCACAAGGGCGCCCGTTGTGATATTCCTATTTATATGCTTTTGAGGAGCTGTTAGATTTTTGCGGATATTACTGGATGCCTTGTTAGACGCCTTCATTTTCGAATTCTAGATATGATCAGGTCTTTTATTCGGGCGGGTAGCCCAAACTTTTGTAATTGTTTAATGGATGTATTATGTAAATTATTGAATTGTTGTAATACGTTGGATGTAACTGTTGACCGACAGATTATTCGGTCTTTTTATTGTATGTCGTTTTAGTAATATTATAAGCTTCTTTGAAATTCCACTTTTTATCAAATTGGGTTGTTTAAATTATTTCCTTAACTTGTCTTCAATTAAGATTTTCGGCAACCCGTTTTCTGATTTATTGGGTGGTTTTCCCGTATACCTATTTTTGTTAGGATGCTGATAATGATTTCCATCTATGGTTCTGTTATTTTGGAGTATCGGGCTGGCCACCCCTTATTTCGGATTACGGGTTGTCACAATTGCATATTGTTGTTGCGTATCACTTGATACCATGACCAAGCTACAAATTGATTGTCCTAGTCATAGACCACAACTGAGATTTTGAACCATGGTTGGCATAAGAGTTGCCTTTCTAGAGGAGATAGACTTGTGCAACAAACCTGGTCTTTAGGAGTATTTCGTTATATTGTCTTTATTCAAAATCATTGGTAAAGTTGCTAGAAGATTAGAAAAATTAATGAGACTTTCTTTTAGGGGCTGGGGAATGTTGAGAGAACCTTTTTGAATGTAATTTATTTTGTATAAAAATATGATAGAGAAATGGGTATGGAAGAAATTTAAGGAGAAGGAACTTAGATCTTCTTGGTAAATGGCTTTGGAGACTTCCCATAAAAAACTCGCGTTGGTATTCTATAATCCGTACCAAAATGGTCTCCAACCAAGCGAATGGGATTCATAGGGGTTAAATGGGTTATCAAAACTGGTGACTTCTTTCAAAGCAAGATGCCACATACCCTTATTGGTACTATCTGTGCAAGTAGGTAGCATACTATACACCTAGTTCTTATGAGGCAAAAGTTTCATGGATTGAGGTTTAGAGGCTACCTTCCTAAAATCATCGAAAGTACTTTTTGTGGTTGATTTGGGGGTGATATGCAAAAGCAAAAATTCAAAATTCTTATGGAGACGTGTTGGTTTAGCTCTTGCTAGGTTGGTATGGCTAGAGCGTCATTCCAGAATATTTGAAATAACGAAACATTTAGGTAAGAGATTTGGGAGGGACTGAAATTGAAGTCATTTACGTTGGCATCAACTCATAAAGTGTTTAAAGGTTTGGTACCCTCGTATATTGCACTACGTTACAGGAATCGTAATTTAAGGGAATGTAGTTGTTTTTAGTGATTAGCTGGCATAATTAATTTTGGGAGACATGGTATATTCTGATGCATATGAACTTTTCTATATTTTTTTCCTCTTTATTTACTTCTTTATGCACTCTTGCTAAGGACTCCTGCTTCTCTTTTCTTTGTTATCTTTCTTGCAGTAATAGATTTTTTTATTGGCTTTTGAAAAATGCTCCAAACATCTGTCCATTTGTATTTTCTCCCATTTATTTCGTTGATTGATACATAAAAGGATCATTTATACTTCAATGCATTACTAATTATTTAATGTTAATGGCAATGTGTCCTTTTAAAAAGATTAAATAATTTAAATGAATTAAAATCCAAAACATCTCTGAAAATTAAGTACAGAAAACAAAAAAAGAAAAACAAAAAGAAAAGAGAAAATAGAACTACTTCACCCATGAAACCGCTCTCCCGCTCCTGCAAGCCCACCTCCATTCATATATCTCTTACGCGTGTGTAGCCCACCACCATTTATATTTCTCTTACGCACACACTATCACAAATAAACCATATTCATATCCCAAGTAGACACTCTCACAAACAAACCAGATTCATATCGACCATCCATTCATAGCCTAGTAATTCAAACGATTGATACCCATATTCATAACACGAGCAAATTAGATCTCAAATCAAATGCGTCGGTGGTAATAGGCAAAGGTAGCAGGTGTGAGAGAGAACGAAAAGTGGATTGGGGATTGGGCCATTGGGGGTTTCCTTTTGATTTTAGGTGGTGCGTGTGTGAGAGAGAGACGACGGTAAATGCTAGGAGCAACGGTGGTGGGTGGTTGCCCTCATGTGTGTGTGAGTGGGGTGGGGGTTAGATTGAAGATGATTTGTTTTTTCTTCTTCTTGGTTTTGTTTTTCCTTTTTATATTTTTCTGCAATTTTGAATTATTTTTAACTTTATAGGGCCTTTTTTTATTTTTTATTTTAGTAACTTTTTTTGTATGATTTTAATTCAAAATGCAACGTGGCAGTTATTGTTAACGGATCTATCAATGATTTAGGGTAAAGTCTAATTTTTTAATTAAAATTTATTTATTTATTTATATATAAATTCGAACATTAATACCTATTAAAGCAAAAAGAACTACATAAAATTGTACAAAGACTAAAAACCTCTGATATGATTCATTATGTGATTTCAGTACCGATGTTGAATCATCTGTCCCACAATTGATACCTCTCACGGAAGAAGAAAATCATGAGGAGATGACAATAAACTCAGAGACCATGGTCGCTACTGATGATGTAAATCAGGTTTGTTATTAAAGTTAGTTGATGATTGAATTTCTTCTTTTAGTTACTTTTACCTTTTTCCTTTTTTCCATGATGCATAATTCAATTGCAAATAATTGAGTTCTCAATAATGGGTTGATATATGGAAATCAATCTTGTGAATGTGATTTTTTCTTTCTTCTTAATTTTATCTGAACAGCTTCTGGATAAATGGAAGAGACAAACTTGTCCAATGTCAAGAGACTTATGCGTTTAATGATCATTTAGAATAAGAAAATCATAATACATTGGAATTTTCGGTGAAAGAGAACCTTGAAAATGATAGGGATATGAATAGGATAGGGGAATAAACATGTCATAGGTTGGTCTTTACTTAATGATAGAATAATTCCAATCCAGTTCCTCATATGACCACTGAGAATAATGGGTACCGTTCGGATGATCCACAATCCAGTTGGCTAACGCCACAGGAGCAACCACGTGTTATTTCAATGACAATTTAGCTTATCAAGTTGGAACCATATCTCCAGTGCTAGAATTGTCCATTGTTGATAAAATCCACGAAGACGTAAAAACCCATGTAAAAAATATATATATATATATATAGTTTAACTAGTGCCTAGCTAATCCCAAAGGGTGAGTTGGAGAATAATCAAGAATTTTCGAAGTTCAAAGTTACAATTAATGTTGAAATACCAGGAGATCTGGAAAAAAAATTCCCACCTAGTATTGCACTTGAATCAAAGTTCCAATCCGGTGATAGACTTCACCACGAGAAACTGGAAACTTAGGTTTATCAAGAGTCAATAGGTCACGAAAATGCGGAATCTATTCACTATGATCATGAGAAACGAGAAACTCAGGTTTATCAGCGATCAATAGAAAATGAAAATATGGATTGTGTTCATGACTACCATAAAAAACTTGAAACTCGGATCAGCAGTCGATAAACAATGAAAATATGAATTCTATTCACGACAACCATGAGAAAATGGAAATCATGGTTTTTTAGTGGACAATTAATCATGGAACTATGGATTCTATTCATGACAACCATAGGAAATTGAAAACTCGGGTTTTTAGTAGTCGAAAGATATGAATTCTATTCAGGATGACCTTGTGAAAGTGGAAACCTAGACTTATCACAGCAGTCAGTTAATCTTGAAAATATGAATCTTATTCACGACAAGAATGAAACAGTGTATCATCAGTCAATTGATCAAGAAAAAATGGAAAATATTTTTTATTAGAAGTCAATGGATCATGGAAATATGGAAGATCGGTTCCAGTTAATAAATCATGAAAATATGAATTCTATTCACGACAACTATGAGAAATTGGAAACTCGGATTTACCCGCTGTTAATAACACGTGAAAGTATGGATTCTACTCATGGAACATGTTCTTCGGCCATGTACTACTCGTTTGAACCCACCTGATGCATTAATTTGTGAATGTGAAAATTCTTCTGGTCCTAATTTACTATCTCAGGTTGCTGAGTTATGTTTAAATGAAACTTAGGGAACAAGGGAGGCTGCCCATGCTTTTGGAGCTTCCATAGATGTGCAAGGTTTGTCAAGCAAGCTTATGTATTTAGTTTGGCATATATTATAGGTACTAGAATCTGTGGCAAACTCGATGCGTGAGCTTTATTATTATTTTTTTACGGAATGTAAAATTTAAAAAGGTTAGGGATTATTTTGATTCCTCATTGTTGGTTAGACGCTTCCTATTTGAGCATTGGTGTCCATACAAGAACCAAGGTTTGTGTATAGATGAGAACAAAATTACATTAATTTAGTGTAGGAGGGAAAGGTTTTGCACACCAGAATTGGTTTTATGCATAATATTATAATTTTTGAGATGTTTTTTCTTAACTTTCTGCTTTGTTTTCCTTTACTCTTAATTTAAGTTGGTTTCCATTAGTGTATATGACGTCTTTCAATGTTTTAAAAATAATTTGACTTTCATATTATTAAGACATGTTGTTTATTTATAAATCTATGGATATTTGTATAGTGATCATTTATGTTTACTTCGTGTTATTTTGTAACTTTTGTTTTATTTTTAATATTTTTAAGGGATTATACTAATGACCTGTATAAAACCCGACATGACTAACACGATTTCTTGAATTTTACACTCAATTAAACATAAATAGACATGATAATAGGAATTAAAAAAAAAGATAACACGACAAGACATGATAATGCGACTAACATGACTCATAATTTTGACACACACAACTGGACAGGACTTTATTTCAAAAAGGTTCAATACGAGCAGGACATGTCATATTAATTTTGGATCAGTTTTGTGTCATTTCATTTATTTTCTAGAATTAACACAATAAATTGGCATTGATCCTATTATAATTAGTGTTACAAAGCAATTAAAGTTCATTTGAATGAGTAACAAGTATTGAATTAGTATAATTGGTGTATCAGTAACAAGTAACTGAAGTGCATTTGATTTGTAAAGTTGGTGTATCCGACGTAGGACCTTTTTTATTTTGGATATTAGTTAATAATTAAAAAATGTTGAAACATGCACGTTAGTGTGCCGAAAACATAAATATAGTAGAACAAAATTATAACCGTGTCATCGGCGCGAGTTACGCCTAGTTTCTCTATATAATAAAGCATAATAGTGTGTTGGGAAGGTGTTTTAGTGTGTAAAAAGACTAATAAGGTAAGGCTTTAATGTAAGGGGGTATAAAGAATTGGGAGAAAAGAGATTGAAGGTAAAGACAAATTGACATTATTGTCCACAAACAATGTATTTTGGATGTAAATGAATTTTGTTGTTTTTTACTTTATAGATTACTAAAGAAAAATTTCTACTTTAATTTAAACTTGATAATGCATCAGGCTCACCGCTCACCAGATTTCTTGGGGCTTTCAACAACCATCTTAAAAGGATGAAGAAATGGAATTTATCCTTTAAAACTCTCGATCAAACTATTACCTTGAAATCCCCTCTCTATGTCGCAAAACTTAATGGCACGCCATGATATCAATTGACCTATCAAAATGTTACTAGTCTGACCAAAATTATCCCTTTATATTACTTTCATATGCTGAAGTACATTATACAAATATTTGTCTTTTATATGCAAGTTTCTATCTCTGTTTCTTCGTACTGTTGAATAAAAGCTTATGTATATTAACGAAAGTGATTGCTTTAATATCATCTGTGTTTCCCATATGAAACTTCTCTCTATATATATCATTCTACAATAAATCAACTATTGGATGAGTAGTAACAAAAAATCATCTCTTGGTTTTTAGTCAATTGTCAATGTAAGTTAAGACTTCATTTTATCATTAGAAGCCAGCTAGGGTGCTTGACAAAATGCGCATTTTAGTTATTTTGATTATCGTTTAGACCGCCTTTAGATATAATATATGTAAATTTCTTATGTAATGTAAGTTAGAACAAAAATATTATATTTCTTCTACTGATAAGCACCCAAAACTGTACAATATATACCCCAAATAGATGTACTTTATTTGCTAATTCTCGGCAATTTGAATTTTCTGTGCTTAAATGTTATTAATGCAGGCTTATTGCAGTTGCGGTGTCAAAAGTTATATTTCCAAGCAATTTGCAGTTAAAATGGAGTTAATTACCTTATCCCGTAATCCTAACTTACCCTAGACCTAGCCTAAACCTACCCCGAACCCCATGTGTGTCTAATTTGTCTCTTTTTATTATTTTTTAGACTTTTAGTTTGAGTCATTTTTATATTTAGAATTTATTTTAGATTTATTTAGTATTTTCTAGATTTTATTTTATTTTGATTTTTATTAATTTTTAGTTTAAGTTTTTATTTTATTTTATCTTATTAATTTTTAGGAGTTTATTTTTAATTTTATAGTACTTTTTTTTAGCTCTTTAATTTTTATATTTTTATTAAGTTTTTAGTTTTATTTCTTTTATTTTAATTTTACTTTATAGATTAGAAGTTTTATTTTATGTTAATTTTAGTTTTTATTGATTTTATTTTTTTTTAAATTTTAGTTATTTTTATTTTTATTTTTTCAAGAATCCAAATTAAACACACTCCCTCACCCACACTCAATACCATACACTCACACACAACTTATCACCCCTAAACCCATCTCCTCAATCCAAACTCCATTAACAAACCAACACCAATCTCTCTCCTAAAACCTCCATAACCCAAACCACTCACCTCTCACCCAACATCCCCAAACCTCCTACCACAAAACAATAAACCCGGCGGCAACCCCCGGCTCCGATCGACTGAACCAAAACCCCTTTCACCAGCGGCGATCCGATTTCCACAACCCGAAACACGTACCAGAGACCCACCGTCGACCTCCTCTCCCTGACATCTTCGGTGTAACCCCCCCCCCCCCCGGCGTTGCAACTGCACACCAGCCAGCCGTCGGCGACCTCCCTGCGATCCAACCCTCATCCCATCCGTCCGGCGACAAACCTCAGCCGACTTCAAACCCCGCCGGACGGCGCGCTGCCCAGCCATACACGCAACCCGTTGTTGGACCGACCTCCGACCAACCCGATTTAACCCCTCCGGAGCCTTAGAAACCCGATCGGAGCAACCATTTCCTCTTCAAGCCAATACCCATTTCAAACCATACAAACACCCACTTCCCATTTCATCCCAAATGCCTTCTACGATTTCCTCATCTGCTCAAATTCCAAATAAACCAAATGCAAACCAAAGCCAAGACCAAAATAACAAATAACCCACATGTGCCTAATAAACTAACTTATTCCCATTTACCCATATTACCCCCAACTAACACTTTTCACACCTTTTACCTAAAACACCCCCATTAAGCATATCAGATTTTTTATTCCCTCACCCCTCATTCACATGCCCTCACACCATATTCACATGCACACCCTAGCCATATACCCAATTAGGCCTGTCAACGGATCGGAGACAGATCGGGTTTAGGGAAATCTAGATCCGTGTGATCGGGTCTTCATCGGGTTCGGATTCGGGTTCGGGTCCGGTCTTCATCAGGTCTACAATATTGGATCCAGACCCGGATCCGTTCGGGTCTTCGGATCTCGGATTCGGGTCCGGGTCCGGTCAAATATGTACATTTATTTTATATTTATTTTATTTTATCCCCCTTCTTTATTATTTAATCTTAAATTAAAATGTTTTGTAATGTATTGTAGAATATTATTAGTATAAATAAAGCATATATATTACTTATATTTACTATATACATAAATATATATTTTTATATATAATACTTACATGTTATATTGATAAGATATATTTATAAATATATATAAATTTATAGTATATATGTATATATATACAAAATAATAATGTACAATTCGGGTCGGGTCTTCGGGTCCGGGTCTTGTATAAGATTCAGACCCTACCCGTTTAATAAACGGGTCTTCGGGTATTCCGGTCTTAGGGTCTCGGATCCAAAAAAATATGCTCAGATCCTATTATACGGATTGAGTTCGGGTCCGGGTTCAGACCCGACCCATTGACAGGCCTATACCCAATATACCCCTTTGCTCCATGTGTTTCCTATATAAGAAGACCATGCTCATTCAAAAAGGGAGAATGAGGAGCTTGGTAGGAAGAAAATTCTAGAGAGAGATAGGTTAGACTAGAAAATAAATTAGGTAGAATATTTTGTAAATAGTTTTTTTTTTTTTAGAGAATTGTGAGAAATTAATTGTTGAGTGATTCAAATGAGTGTTTGTATGTAATTGAATATTGTGGAAAGCTCATTTTGAATGGATGTTGCTCAATTTCAATGGAGGATTAGAGTCCAATTTTGTAAATCAAGGAGACTTATTTGAAGATTTGTCCTCTTACCCTTCTATTTTATTTGTTTATGCCTTTGATTATTAATTTGTCAAATTTTATACCATGTTAGGCTAAATCTCCTTTCAAGGGGTGGGGTAAAACCCTTATTTGATGTTGTTTTATTTTCATTAGTTTAATTACTTGAAAAGTCCATTTGAATGTTAATTTTGATCCCTCACCCTTAAATTTACGCCTCAAGAGAGGATAATGATTTTCGAGAGAAAATCGAAATTCTAATTATAATACCCATTTTAGATTCGAACTAGAGATATGGATTTTTTAAGTGGAGTATTATAACTTGAATTTTAACTCTAAAATTATTTTCTAAGATTTACATAAATTTTAATTGATCGATCCTAGCGGGTGATTAATTAAAAGGAGTGTAGATCTATTTTTCTAGAGTTGTGGAGTGTTAAACTTAATTTTCTAAAAGATTACAATTATAATTACACTTGCAACGAGAGTTGATTTGTAATTTTGATATTAATTTGAGAGAATTCAATTAATTAAATTAATTAATTAGAATAACTAAAATTTGTGGTATCTCCCCATTCCTTGATTGTTCTCACAATTATTTACCTCATTTATCTCTTATTTTTAATTTAGACTTTATTATTCATTTTAGTCACTTTCTAGTTAGTTATTTTCATCTTACTTTAGTTTAAAACTTCACCTCACCCTATTGTTTTAATATTGAAAAAGCTAAAAAAAAAATAGAAAAAGTAAAAAGCCCAAAAAGAAAATAAAAAGTGAATTACAATTGAATTTGTCTCTAGCTTACTCCCTAGGAAGTAGATCGATACCCTTACTTACCTCTACACTTTAGATTGTTATATTTTGTAGGTATTTGAGGTTTTGACTAACTTGTCTTTCAACAACGAGATATACAAAAGTCAAAGTTATCATCTACCACGTGGAATATGAAGGTAGGAGAAGAGAGATTGCATGGAATTTGTTTGTTTCATTATACTTCAAATGGTTGTGAAAACATAATTTTTTTTTCATTTTTTATGTTTACTTCTTCAATGTAGGTACAAGAAAATATTGAATGACAAATGAGAAACTAAGGAGTTCAAGTTCCATAAAAGGGAGCTTGATACATTTCTGACACGAAAGCTATGCTGCAACACTTTTGGATCTATAATGGGGTTTGATCCTATCATTTTAAGTTTGGAAATTAGTTTTAAGTTGGTTTTTATATATAAGATTTGGGAACATACGTTGAGCAGAAAAAATATGTTATAAATAAATAATTTGCCATGCCTATAAATTAGGGTACCTAAGGAGTTTACTCATTTTTTTCTTAGCTCAATGAAATGACAGGCTTCAATGTTCTTGATCATTAAGGTTTTTATTCATTGATTCTTTTTCCTCTTATATATGCGATGTGCAATATTGAGCTTATGATTTTTGAAGTGTTTTCTTCTGGCAAACCTTACAACATACGATATGTGTTAACACTTCAGTTGTGAATTTCAATTGTGATACCGGCGTAGTGTGCATGTGTATATTATATAATTTATTTTAAGGATTCTTTTTAGTTCTTTGTGTGTTGAATACCTTCATTTTAATTTTTAATTTACATGATGAACTGTTAAAGTCTATGCATTTTATATTTGATTATGTATCTCACTATTGATTAGCCCAGTTGAATCTCACTATTGACACATTAAAGATAATAAGTATATAGTTAAATATAATTCCTTACTTTGAATTTGTTAAATATTTGTGTAGCCGAAATTGTTGGGATTCAACACTGAATATATTTTTTACATATAGAATGTTTCTGCTCATACTCATTTCTTATGAGTTGAGATAAATAATAAGGCAATCTGTTTTATACTTTTTTCCCGAGATTGGTAGATTTGGGTATTGTCACATCTCACAATCTCAAGTTCCAATCAATTATGTTTTTGTTATTTTATTTTTGCAGGTGATGTTGAAGATGAATTGATGCTTGGACCTTTACACCAAAATGGAAAAGATTGACTTTTCTACATTTTCTTCTCATGATCTGAAACAGGGCCCATTTGGCAATCCAATTCCAAGGCTTGGAATTGGAATTGGAAGGCCAATTTCCATTCCGTGGAATTAAAATTGGCCTTCCAATTCCATTTCCATGGCTTGGATTTGGGTTGTCAAACGGACCTTGAATGAGTGGTTGGTCGGTTTTCCTTTTGTTTGGGAATTTGAGAAACAAGTATAATGTAGTTTATAATAAGATTCAAATAGTTGAAAAATTGAATTATATATTAGGTCTATTTTTTTTATTTGTTGATGTGGTGTTGAATGACTCCTCCCCCTAAACAGGCCGCCACTTGCTTGACGACAATGAGCATTGGTAATTCTTTGCACTTGATATGGTGTTGCGTTTAGTTGACGGATTTGAGTGTCGAACAATAAAGGAAATACGATATTGATCACAATTGCTGTAGAATGGAACAAGGTTGTCCTTTCAAGTAGGGTTATAATTGTCAATTATCAAGTTGTAAGGGATAATAACATGTTTTGGTGGGTTTGTGAATTATTGGATCTCAAGTATTTAGAGTCTTAACTTACTTTAGTCCTGACTAATTTAATTAATAAGCATTTTTTTCTCAAAGTGCATGAATACTAACAAAGGGTTATAACAATGTACTCAAGACACTTTTGGGGGTCAAATTTATATGAAAGAAAATTGTCGAGGGGCAGAATTATATATGCTTTAATGTGTATTACATTTTTTTCTTCAAAACTGCAACATTTATGATGGTGGTTTTTTGTTGAGCTTTATGTATTTTGTTAGTCCTTCTAACAACGTATCTGATATATTTTCTATTTTATGGCTTTGCCACATTACAAAGTTGGTTTACTTGATTTTTTAATTATCCATTTTTATTGGAATGCATATTTGATTTCAAAGATACTGGTACTGGTACTACTTGGCCTACACTAATATTGCATTCCAACCCTTCTCCATCTGATTGAAGTCTAATAGTGACAACTAGAGAGTTTAGGTGAGTGTTTTCTTAATATTTGACTATCACTAATTAATTTGTAATTGGACTTGATAGACATGGGAAGCACAAGATAGGAGTGTGTGGCAAAATCAATACCAAAAACAGGTTTAATACACTCAAATCGAAATTATCGATTATACTGCCTAGTATAATTTAACTTAAACCAAAACCGAACCACCCGGTACAACAATAAAATTGTTTTTTTTTGGTAAATTCCAAAATTTTTGAAATAACAAAAAAGTCGGGAATTTCTCCATTTAAAAAAAAAATGAACTAAAATTATAAAAATGAACACAAAAATTATGAAACTCTCATGGGAATGCTCATTACAGCTTGTCCATTAGATGTAATAAATCAAAATTTCCAACAAAAGAAATAAAACTAGGTTTCCGTTGTTTTTATTTAGTCGGCTTATTTTTTACCTAAATAGCAATGATCACCTTATCCACCTTATTTGCTATAGTGGTAAGGGGCAAGCTCGTTAGGTAAAAGGTCTAGAGTTCGAAACCTCTCAACGGGGGTGTATGTTTGGGTAGCTCTAGCACGTCATCACCCCTATTTAGCTCGCACAGGGAAGTCCAAAGGGCTCGTTCTTGGGGAGGTTCAGTGTTATAAAAAAAATGATCACCCGACTTCATACTAAAAAAACGTCCCTCTCATTATAGTGGTTGGGTAGACTAATTGTAGAGATTGTATTGTGGATATGTATTTATAGAAAGGGATAGGAGCTATATCTCCTCTTGTGTCCGATGTGGAACTTGTTCTCACACCAAATACTCATATGATTTTGTTATGAACATGTTAATGCCCACATTCACAAGTACCATGTGATGCATTTCATAAAAATGGGAATAAAAGTGTATTGGAATCATCTTAGTTTCTCATTTTCTTGTGCAAAAACCAATGAGATGCATTTATTTAAGGCTGTTTTTAAGGGAACCACAATAATTGCTTCAAAATACCATAAGTTAAAAAAAATGGTTTTTTTGCTAAGGGACACCACAACTATATAAATTATTTTTTTACCCTACTACAACCCACCAACCACTACACTCCAATCTCTCCCTTTCTCTCTCTATCCACTCCACATTAAACTCTCCCTTTCTCATCTTCTCTTCACCCAACACATTTGTCTCCATTAATCCAACCATACACCTTCAACAACATTAAAGTGTTGTTCTATTGGTCCCCACACTCTATTAATAAAGTTTTGTCCCCCACCAACCATCAATAACAACATTATTAAATAACTAGGATTTGTCCTTTAAATATTCAAATACTAATGGGTATTCCACCATTAGACAATGACCACTCCTCAAAATCAAATGACAACTCTTCAAATCCACTTTTTGAGATAACTTTGGGTCCCATTACACATAATTTTTTTTCATAAGGTTTGAAAATTAGAAAATTCACAGAAAATGTACAGTTGGTTCTGGATCAGGTTCTCGATTTCAAGGCAGAAATTTGGGTTAACCTCCCGAACTAACTCTATATTTTTTTATTCGAACTCGGTCCATTCGTTATAAATCTACCGAACTAATGCCCAATATTTGGTATATTTACACCGAACCATATATACCTGGTTCATGACAATCACCCCGAACAATATTTTCTATTTCGGTATCTTTACTCCGAATTAGTGATCCCAAGTCGGTATATCCATGACGAATGGAAATCAAACTTACAAATTACAAGCTTGTTATTCAAGTTCAAACTCTACATTTTTGTTATCAATGTAATTCAATCATATAATGTAATTAGGCTTGTTATCAAACTCTACATTTTGTTATCAATGTAATTCAATCAAATGCAATTCATTCAAACTCTACATTTTATTACCAATGTTATTCAAGTTCATTCATTGAGCACTAATAATATTTTTACTTATTCAGGATTTCAATTCTGTATTATTTGATGAGGCGTTAGAAATTATTGAGATCTCACAAAGCGATGATGTTTCCTTAGGGGTCGATATTAGCCGGACATTCTTTACGATGAATATATTTCCTACTCGGCAAGAGTATGTTTCTTGGGCTCAAGATCAAGCCCGATCTGTTAAAACAATAATAGTCATCATGAAGTTCAATTCCCCTTCTGCAACCTGTAAGGGACGTCTACACATTGGTTGTGAGAGGGGAGGTGAGTATCTTGATCATCACAGGAATAATGTTGGGAATGAAGGTAGTAGCTAAGAGAAAAAAGGTAGGAAGAAGGGCATTCCACTTGACAATGGATAATGGATATTGTCTGTTGTTTGCAGTGTTCACAATCACCAATTGTCGAAAACATTAGTTGGGCATGCATACGTCGGACGACTCACTTTGGAGGAGAAAACCATTGTGAAAAGGATGTCCTTGAGTGGGGTAAAGCCATCCGCCATTATGACGATGATAAAAAGTCGTAACATTACTAATGTTTCAACCATGAAAACCATTTACAGCGCCAAGGGGAAGTTGAGGATTTCAGAATGAGAGGGTAGAACGACGATGCAAAAATTAATGAAGTTGCTTGGGGATAAACATTACGTCTATTGGTATAGAACGAATGATTCAACCATAGAGGTGGAAGACATTTGTTGGGCTAATCCAAACTCGATTCAACTGGCCAAGTGTTTTTCGATGGTTGTCATTGTTGACTGCACGTACAAGACTAATCAATACAAAATGCCTATGTTCGAGATGGTTGGTATAACGTCGTGTGGAAGGACTTTTAATATTGCCTTCTCTTTTTTAGCAACGGAGAAGGTGGAGAACTATCGGTGGGCATTAGGGGGTTTAAATCCCTATTCGATTCGTTTATTTGTCCCACGATTTTCATCATAGATGGAGAGTACGCGTGCATGAACGCGTTGCGGGTTATGTTCCCCGAGGCAAGGCCTATGGTTTGCAATTTTCATGTTCATCACAATGTGTAACTCCATGCTTGGAAAGAGATCCACGATGAGGATTCATTGGATAAGTTCATGAAGGATTGGATGCATTTAGTTGAATCCTCCACCGATAATGATTTTAATGAAGAGTGGGCGTTATTTCACTATGATTGAGTTGCATACCCGAACACACTTCACTACATAGATTTCACATGGTATAATCTAAGGGAGAGATTCATTCACACGTGGACAAATATTATTAGGCACCGGGGCAACCGAACTACCAAGCGTTGTGAAGGAGCACACGTTAAGTTGAAGAGGAACTTAGAAAGTTCTAAACTTTATTTTGGTAAAGATTTTTTTGGCATACATAACTACATTGAGTTGCAAGTGACCGAGATTAAGAGGGAGTTTGAGGATTCTTTGCAAAAATTAAATCACTCCCACAATATTCCTATATTGCGTGAGCTCATAGTCCGGGTTTCTCATTATGCCATTGAGAGGAGTTAAAGTCTTACGATACCATTGGCATGGATGCTAAATCGTGCCTCCACTTAGCACATAATATCTATGACCTACCGTGCACTCATTAATTGGTCATCTATCGAATGGAGGGTAGGGCAATACTTTGGGGTGATATCGATGCACATTAGCGCAAATTAACAATGGTGCTCGAATTAGTGAAATACCATATGGTTGACTACGAGCCAGAAATAATATTATTTAAACAAAGGTGGGAACGATCAACTATTGATGAGAAAAGAGCCATTTTGCAAAAACTCAAGGACATCAGTTGTCCCACCACCGCTAGGCTATTTGAGCCATCAGTGATAAAACATTGTAAGGGCTCAAGAGGTCGAAAACTAACTGCTAAATAGAAAAATCATGAGAATTCAACTAAAAGTGATTCCTCGGGCTTCGAACTTCCTAAGAAATCAATAGAAAAGGGATACCCCGCGGTCCAAAGGCCTAAGAAGAAAACTAATTTCAAGGAGTTCACACGCCCAACCCCATGGTCCCCGAACTACTCCCTCGCGTATAAATAATATATCATTGAGATACAGGTATTTTATAAAGATTACGTAGATGATATCATCGAGTTGAAGTTGACAAAAATTATGGGTTTAGATGCGTTGGTAAATGCCTCAAATTTGGGTCGGACAGATGGAGACATATGAGATCAGACTTGATTAAAAAAGTTACGAAAAATAAAGAATTATATGCACATTCTTTTGGTGATTGGTTTCCGAACACTCTTCTACATATGTTGAACGATTATTCAAGCCAATGTATGCCCAAGTCTTGGATTATTATGCCTGAGTGTGGCTATCTTTTGGTAAAAACTTACAAGTGCGTGTGTGTCCTCATTTTGAAGAGAGAGTGTCTCACCTTTCTACCAATGGGACATGCACGAACCGTGCATCCAATGCTCATAGAGATTGCTCATGTTTGCGGGAATCACTTTGTAGCTTTGAAGTTGAAGTACGGTTGTCCAATTCCCCCGGTAGCAAGTCACTAGCATACTTGTTTCTTGCCCAAAGCCAAATCTTGGATAGATAAATCCGCACAATAAGTAGCAGATTTTTGAAAAATATGCCCAAAGGATGTAACAACCAATGATCAACCTATCGAGATCAACTAGTTCTAGATTTAATTTAATTTTATGAAATCATGTAAAGCGTGTTGATGTATTTGTAAATGAAGTAGAATTGAAATGAAGTTCTATGAAATTAAATGAAGTTGTATGAAATGAAATGAAGCAGTATGAAGTGAAGTTGATTTGAAATGAAGTTGTATGATTTGAAATGAAGTTGAATGAAATGAAATGAAGTTGTATGATTGTTATACCAATTTATATGATGTGAAATGAAGTTGATTTGAAATGAAGTTGCATGATTTGAAACCATACCCACTGTAAGGGATGTTTATCCCGAACCAAATATCAGTCGCTGTGTATATAACGAAATTATTGAATCTATTCGCTATGTTCATAGTGAATGAACCTTACATAATTTAAAACCATACCCATTGTCGGGGATGTTTATCTCGAACCAAATATCATTCCCTATGTATATAACGAAATGGTTGAATATATTTTCTATGCTCATAGAGAATGAACGTTACATAATTTAAAACCATACCCACTGTCAGGGATGTTTATCCTAAAACAAATCTAATTCTCTATGTATATAACGAAATGGTTGAATATATTCGCTATGTTCATAGCGAATGAAGCTTACACAATTTCAAACCATACCCACTGTCAAGGATGTTTATCGCGAACCAAATCTTAGTCGCTTTGTATATAACGAAATTGTTAAATCTATTCGCTATGTTCATAGTGAATGAACCATAGTTATTTTCATTGTTTATCCACTGTTAGGGATGTTTATCCCGAACTAGGTTAATTCATTATGTTTGTAGCGAATGGGGGCTTATACTAGATTTCAATCAATTTCAAACCTACTCCACTGATAACAAATTTCAATGACGAAAGCAAATATTTAATCCAAACCATATATCATTTAACAATAGCAAACATTAATACCAGCTTTTCCAATATTAATACCAACTGTTTTATACCAAAATTTCACCCAACATCAATACCATTTTTTTCATACCAACATTTTTAACCATATAATCAAAACTAATACAATTAACTCCAATATACTAATATAATCAACTCCAATATAATTGAAATTAATAACAACTTTTATAATCAAAATTAAGTTCAACTTCAAACCATATAATCCGAACTCCTATTTTTTTCTTTTTCTAGTCTGGGACCCCTCAACTATTTTCTCTTTTCTTTTACCTTTAGACTTGATTTTCTTTACAACCCGCTCCGGAATGACAACCGACTTGCCTACCCCAATGGCCGCAGCTAGGATATCGTAGGCTTGGACATCTCTTGCTAGTAATGCTCCTGTCTCAGCAACAATTCCTTTGTCAATTGATCTTCAATAAATCCATAGCCTTGCGCACGTCGTCCGCCTTTCAAAGAGATAATAACATGAAATTAGTAATGAGAGTAAAACAATCGAAAGTTTGTTGTAACATGAAATTAGTAATGATAACACTTACCAACAAGGTTTGTTGTTGTTTGATCGTGCGAAACTTGGGGTTTTGGACTCTAGGATGGGATTTGGACATGAACCAAGCCATATGATCACTGCTACAGTCCCATGGGCTCAATACGGGCACCGACCTAGACTTTTCAGATAGAAGATGGTCTTGCCAATTTTCTTGGCACCATTTTTGCATATTAATTTTTACCTTGTATCGAGTCGCCCTGTCCCCCCTATAGTCCTTCAATGGTGTCATGGGATCCCGAGGTATGATTTGAAGGCGTCCAACTTTTCTCAGTCATCTTTCCGGGTAATAGGGCTCCCCCACCTCAAAACAAATCATAATCCCGCTATACCATGACGCTTCATGAAAGGGATAAGCAACCCTGGAATCTCGGTAGGGTTCCCAAATGATCTACACATAAATAAAACATAATTGAATGTCAGAAAAAATATTTAAATACACTCTCATCACCAACACTCATATCATTACAAATAATATTTGAATACAGTCATATCACCAACACTCATATCATCTAATTTCTCCCAAAAATTGATTGAGTTTTGAAATGTATTTTTCTGAGAGGCAGACTACAACGACCAATATGCAATCCTTGGATTGATTTCCTCAAACTCCATGTCAACGCATCCGACAAAATGCTCATATATCCATGACTGCAAAACACACATATTATGAATTTATTAAAAAAGAGGGGGAATTGAAATATGAATGGGTGTTATTAGTTACCTGTATAAGAAAGAGGCAACCACTCATTTGCCTCACACCTGAACGAGAGGCAAGGCTTAGCTCCCTATACACATGCTCCAGGATACCCATCCCCCATGCTAGTTTTCCCACCTTCTTCACGTCTTTAAGAACATGACGGTATAACACTAAAATCTTATTCTTTATCTTGTCAGGAAAAACTATGCACCCGATAATGTAAAGCAAATAGGCCCTAGCATAATAGTCTTTGTCTTCACTCAATGCATTGGCGACATGCGACCTTTCCTTGAAATTCGCAGTGAGCCAGTTCAATCGAACGACCGCATGCTCACCAAATTCCTCCAAGGCAACTTCCTTGCTCACTCCTAATAACTCCACCACTCGTCCACAACCGATGGGGCCACTACATCCTCCTCCTCCTCAACTGTGGACTGAGGGTTATACAGAGGTGATCCGACGAGAGGAACACCCAAGATCGTCGATACGTTATCCAGGGTGATTGTCATCTCCCCAAATGACATGTGGAATGTGTTAGTCTCCGGATGCCACCTCTCGATAAACGCAGATATAAGGGCGTAGTTTATATAATGGTGGCTAGATGAGATAAGCCCCCCCAACTTAGCCTTTTGGACCCTCCTTTGTACACTTGCGAAAAGATCACTAAATTCCCACTCCTTGATCTTCGTCTTGTGATTTATGCACAATAAAGGCACCCACTCCACCTACAATATAAGCAAAATATTTATTAAGGTTTGCCTAAGTAATCGAAAATTTAAAACATGAATGATTTAACTTTGAAGGGAAATGAAATTACCACTGAACCGGTCCAAATACTGTAGGCCATGTGATGCTTGAAATGCTTTAATAGGCTAAGATCCACGGGCCCCCGTATGCCGCAGTAGAGGTGCCTTCATCAGGCACCTTTTTCTTCTGGCTATATGCAACTGTTATCTTGTGTAAAATGCTAAACGGGTTATCAGGCCATTGGAGAGTAACATTCTCCAGCTCGGCATCACTCTCCGCCGCCTCATGACCCTCTTCAGCCTCCTCCCCAATCTAGACCTCCTCCTCAACCTCGGCCTCCTCATCCCCCTCCTCAACCTCAACCTCCTAGTTATGAACTGGAACATCCTTGTCATGAATCGCAACCTCCTCATGCATCTCCACCACTGGGGTATCCACCTCCATCACATCCGAGACAGTCGCAGTAGACAGGGCATGGATCTCTTCACGACGCTTCCTCTTTGAGGCAGTCAACGACTTCCTGTTCTTGCGAGAGTAGGATACTAGGTTATCCATGGTAGACCTGCATTAAAATAATTAACACACTGATGAGTATAATGAAATATAACATAACTAACCTATTGTGCTATAAATAATTCCTTAAGTCATAAACACAACGAACGTATTGTTGTAAACATAAACCATGTATTGTTGTAAACTTATGTCTTTAACATAAGTCATGTATGTATGAACAATACACTAATATAGGTTAGGTAAATACATAAGTCATGAATTCATATATTAACATAAGAAAATATGCAGGTATTACATTCGTCCCTATCTAGGAAATATCATAAATTCATAAAACCCAATGTCATTCGGCATAGATATGCTGAAATTAGTTAGTTCATTCGGCATAAATACACCGAGATGAAGACATTACGTCGGGGTGTACAAAGCAAATGGAATCTAGTTAATACCTATATTCATTTGGAATATATGTGCCGAAACAATTATATATCATTCAACATGAATATAATGAATGAAACCCTAGATTCTAAAAAATGATTCGTTATAAACATATGGAATAAATAGAATTAATTCAGCATGTTTATAACGAATGAAACTGTAATACCCCGTATTTTTATGCTTTATAAATTTGGGGATTTATTAAATTTAATGTGAGTTATTAATTTAATATAAATCCAAAAATTAATTATGTTATAATTATTAACGTGATGAGAGTTAGTAATTATGGGAAATTTGTTGAATATTACTAATGAGCAAAGTAATATATAATATTGGTTCTATTAAATGTCACGAGTGAATAGAATGACAATTTTGAAATTTAAGTCGGGACGCGCCTGTGTCGCGTCGGAAATAAATGTTGATTAATAAAAGTGAAATATTTTTAAGTTATTCGTATGGTCGTTTTGAGTGCGCCATTGTGTCCGTAAGGGTCGAGATAGTCAGAAAAGTGTACCCGGGAGTTTAGTTTGGGTCTCGGGGCGTTTTTAGGCTTAATTAGTACCTCGGGAGGGCATTTTGGACATTTTGTAATTTTGGGTAATTAAACCCACGAAATTTCAAGGGTTATATCAGATGTCTAAGGTTGCCTTCTAGGGTTAACACAACCAAAGACAAGTGACGGCCATAGGAGAGGGAAGGAGAGAGCTTTCAAAGCAAATTCTAGACCGAAAATTCATCCGGTTGCACCGCCACCACCATCAACGCGTAGATCGCGCGACGGAGAACGCAACCACACCAAATTCGTCATCAAATCAGAACTTTGAAATTTCCAGGCAAGTATTTATCTTTCTTATTTTCGTTAATCATGTTAGTCTAGGGTGATTAGGATAAGTTTCGTAGAAGAAAATCCATGTTGGAGATAGGAAAATCGCATGTAGTAATGATTTGAACGATAATCTGGAAACCCGTTCACATGTAGAGGCTTAACCACGAATTTATGATGAATTAGGAGTAGAAATTTTTGGAAAAAGACTGATTAGAACCATGTTAAAGAAATTCTAGGGTTCTTGAGATTTATATGAGTTTTAGCCCATTAATCTATGGTTATTGATGAAAAATTGCATGCTTTATGTTGAAGATGTATAATATGGGTTCATACCATTTGTAGCACAAATTTTAGGTAGTTTCGGTGTGAAAAATATGGATTTGATTGAGGTTAGATTATGAAACCCATAACTGTTAATCTGTAGAACTCGTATACCTGTTTGATCGATCGAACAAGGGGTGTCGATCGATCGACGCATCGATCGATCGAGCTCCTGCCATCGATCGATTGACCCCTTCTGGCAGACTCACATTTCCCCTTTGAAAATAGTTAAATTCAAATTAAATGAGTAGAAATAATTGGGTATCCTTATTTAAAATAATTTGGAAGGTAAAGGAGACTAGTAGGACTTATTAATAATTATGAGACCTTTAATGTAAGACAAAATTTGCATTTGTGGGATGTTTACATATAAGGGACGATGGATTGATGTACTAAAGGGAGATACGCGTAAGATAGTTACCTTGGAAATTAGATGAGAACCTACTGAATTCCATACTTGGGAGGATAGAGTCCATGAGTGTTACGTAGTAAGTTGGATTAATCCCTCAATTAAAGTAAGAGACGAACCGTTATAAGTGATAACTAAATGATGAGAAATAAGGATAAATGTTATAATTATGGGTTATGAGATGAACCTAAATTTGATATAGCAAAAGTAGTATATTTATATGACTGTGTTTATGCATATACTATATACGTGTAAAAATCATGCCCGCGCTACTTGCTATCCCTGAGGTTACAGCGCTGGGACAGTTTTATCTCGATGGGACCTTTACGGGGGATATTGACTTGTACCCTAGAAGATAGGAATCCTAGGTATGGGCTATCGGATCGATAGTTGGACGGTCCTAAGAGACGTGAGGGTATGTACTGACCTCTTGAACTTGGAAACTATGCTTCGCCTCAATATTGTTTTTGTTTTGTTCAATACAGTTCAAGAGTGATTCCAAACTTGTATTTCCCTTAGTACGAGTGATACGGGGATTGGATAGCAGAGTATGCTCGCTCCATTATTATTATGTGGGGTGCCGTTAGAATATATATATTATATGAGTATTTAATATATATATTGAATTCTGGAATTTTGGAACTACCTACTGTGTTGATAGTAAGTAAGAAATGTATAATTATTACAATTGAGAAAAATGTGTTTTAAAATTATAACAGGCTACGGAGAAACTTTATTAGCGATTAAGGTTTAAATGAGAACTTTGTTGTCAAATGAAATTACCCTCTTAAACAGTTGAATTGTTCATTTAAATCTTACGAGTGAACTAAGATAAGATAAGTTAAACCGTTGGGAAGGTTAGTGAGATAGGTGTGCACATTAGAAGAGAGGTGAGAATTTCTCAACGGAGTGTCGCACTAATATGTTGTTGCATTGGCCTGTAAACATTTTAAATACTTGCTAAACTAATTTTAAATCACTTACACTATCGGGCTCTGACCCGTTTCCATTTTATTTTCTCTCTTGTATATATATGTATGTATACAGGTGCCCAGCCACAGGGGCGTCTTGCATAGGATCCTTTGGAAGGAACGTGCTGCAGTTTAGGTGGGAGTTGCAGGCCTCTTGCTTAGACGACCTCACTTATTGATTCCACTCCTTGCATATTTATTCAGTTGAGCATGTGTCGCCCGTTTCCATTATTCAGTTATTTAGTGGACTTTGTGATTCATTTATTTCCAGTATTTTATTCTTTGGGATTCATTATTGTCAGGATGTTTTCATTTAAGTATTAAGTGTTGGATTCATTTAGTTTAATGTTTGATTATTTGAATTGTATGTTCCAGGTATTTGTGGTGTGACTATTAAATTGTGAATTACGCAAAGTTTTAAATATTAGTTTATTAAATAAAAATTTGGAAAGTAATGTCTAAAATTGTTTTGACACTTAGCTTAATTATTTAGGGTGTTTAAATTGGAAAACTTATTTTTACGACAGTGATGCTAAGAATGATCCAACTGTTCACCCTGATTTTAATTTAATAAAGGAGTGATCGCCCGGTATTTAATTAGACGGGGTGTCACAGGTGGTATCAGAGCATCAGGTTCTAATGTCCTTAGGATCTGTACGGCTTATTTCCCTTTCAGCTTAGCATTTTTTATATAGAGCCCTATTTTAGGATTGTTGTATTCTTGCTTTTACGATTACGTCTTCAGCTATTTGAGATTTGGTAATAACTGTAGACTAATAAACTTCTTCACTTTTCAGATGCCTCCGAGACGTGCTCCAAAGGATAGGCGTGCCCAAGCCGAGCAGCCAGCAGCTCCGGCTCAGGGAACGATGAATGCTAATAAGGTAGCCGTTATTGTTGCTCAGGCGGTGAATGACGCGTTAGCGGTAGTACAACAGGCTCCATCCCAGATTCAGGCAGTGGCGCCAGTACCTGCACAGCTTCCATCTGCATGGGAGTGGGTTAGGGATGCCTTTCAGAAGGCGTATCCCCCTGAGTTCTCTGGTAGTTCAGATGTCATCATCGTCAACCAATGGAAGAAAGATATCCAGCGGCATCTTCGTATGTATGAGTGCACAGACGTGCAGAGACAGTTGTTGGATTCCTTTAAGCTAGTGGGGGCCGCTTTGCAGTGGTGGGAATCCACCACCACCTTGGAGGAGAGGGATACTATTCTGATTCAGTCATTCTAGGAGTGGTTTGACCGCAAATATTTTTCACCCGCCGTGCAGACTGAGATGAGGCAGAAGTTACTGAACTTGAAGCAGGAAAATTCTACCGTTGCTGAGTATGAGGAGGAGTTCACGAGACTTCTAACCATAGTGCCAGATGAGGCACCTACCGAGGGTAAGAAGATAATGTTATTTGTGGACGGGTTAGCTTGGAGGATCTGTCAGCACCTTATAGGGAATCTATCTCTGAGTATTTTCACAGATATACTCAATGCTGCTTTACTACACTGCCAGGACCACCGCTTCCATCTGCAGGGAAGCAAGCAAGCAGGAGAGTCCGGCCAGCAGGGCAGGACAAGGGGGTAGTGGCGCAGGTGGAGCACCGACACCCCAGGGTCAGACTCGACAGCATGAGCAGAGTTCCCATCAAGGGGACCCTGCCAAGCGCTTCGGATCAGGTGATTACAGGCAGGGATTTGGGGGTTATAGGCAGGGCCAGCCTAATCAGCAGGGCCAGCAAGGCCAACACCGATAGTAGCAGGGCCAACAGCAGGGCCAACAACGTTTTTATTAGGGCCAACAGGGCCAGTGGCGGGGTGGTAACGGCCAGCAGGGCCGTGGTCAGCAGGGTCAGAGGAGAGGTAACTTCAGAGGCCGATGTTTTGTGTGCGACAAGCATGGCCATAAGCGCCAGGATTGCCCAGAGGGTGATCGGGCCCCACAGGAGCAGGGTGCCCGTAATGAGCCACAAAGGCCCCTTTTTCCAGCATCCCTCCCCGCACCAGCCATTCCAGTAGCTCCAGTATAGCAGGGGCAGTTACAGTATGGACGTGTCTATAACGTCCACCAGGAAGCAGCTCCACAGGCACCACATGTGATTGAGGGTACGTTTCCTATCCATGGTACTATAGGTCGAGTTTTATTTGATACTGGGGCGACGCACTGTTTTATAGCTACCCATTTTGCGAAGGCCTTAGGGTTATTAGCCACATCAGAGAGCACTGTGACGTGTGTAGACTCACCACTGGGAAATGGTTCGCTTATTTTCTTTATATGCCGGGGTGTGGGGGTAGAGATTGGTAGCTTGGTATTACCTGCAGACATGTTAGTCTTAGATATGCATGAGTATGACGTTATTATCGGTATAGATTGGCTCGCTGCTTATCGAGCCATGATAGATTGTTTCGGTGGCAGTATTGTCTTTGCCATTCTGGGGTAAGAGATGTTTGTAGTGGCGATGCCTCGCCCAGAGGGAGGCTCGACCGCTCATTTGTTTTACATAGAGGAGGATACCTCTAAGGAGGTTGTGATTCCCTTAGACTCGATCTCAGTTGTTCGTGAGTATTCCGATGTATTTCAGGAGATACCAGGCCTACCCCCCAGTCGTGAGATAGACTTTGTCATAGATTTATTACCGGATACTAAACCTATAGCACACACTCCCTACCGTATGGCTCCGACGGAGATGCGAGAGTTACGAGATCAGATAGAGTAGCTGTTAGGTCAGGGTTTTATTCGCAGGAGTACCTCACCTTGGGGCACTCTAGTCTTGTTTGTAAAGAAGAGAGATGGTTCACTGAGGCTATGTGTGGACTACCGAGAGTTGAACAAGGTCACGATACGGAACAAGTATCCGTTGCCTCGAATCGATGTTCTGTTTGACCAGCTGAGGGGAGCAACTTTCTTTTTAAAGATAGATCTGAGGTCGGGGTACCATCAGCTACGTATTAGGGAGCAGGATATTTCAAAGACTGCTTTCTTGACGAGATATGGGTTCTATGAGTTCAGAGTGATGCCATTCAGACTCACAAATGCTCCAGCCGTGTTCATGTACTTAATGAACCGAGTGTTCAGAGAGTTCTTGGATCAGTTTGTCATCGTCTTCATAGATGACATTCTGATATTTTCACACTCCGAGGAGGAGCATGCCGAGCACTTGAGTCAGGTTCTTCAGACTCTACGAGAGCATCAGCTGTATGCTAAGTACGAGAAATGCGGGTTCTAGTTGTGGGAAGTGCAATTCTTGGGACATGTTTCTTCTGAACAGGGGATAGCAGTTGACCCGAGTAAACTGTCAGCGGTGAGGGAGTGGGGACAGCCCACGACACCGACGGAAGTGCGTAGTTTCTTGGGGTTAGCCGGATACTACAGGAGATTCATTCAGGGATTCTCCAAAATAGCGGGTCCATTGACGGACCTGACTCGCAAAGGGGTACCATATGTTTGGGACGATGCTTGTCAATTGGCTTTCGATGAGCTGAAAGACAAGCTTACTTCAGCACCAGTCCTTGCTCTACCTAAGCCGGGGGTGGAGTACCTGGTTTACACCGATGCCTCTTTACGGGGACTTGGGGGAGTACTTCAGTAGTAGGAGAAGGCTATAGCTTTTTCCTCCCACAAGCTTAAGCCGCATGATAATAATTACCCCACCCACGACCTGGAGTTAGCAGCGGTCATTTTTGTATTGAGGATATGGAGGCACTATTTATTGGGGGAGAAATTCCGCTTATTCACAGATCACAAGTCACTATAGTACCTATTCACTCAGCGAGAGCTGAATATGCGTCAGCGCAGATGGTTAGAGTTTGTGAAGGACTATCAGTTCGACATACAATACCATCCGAGGAAGGCCAACATAGTTGCTGATGCGTTGAGACGTAGATCGGTAGACGATATAGCGGACATCTGGAAAGCAAAGTGGAAAGAGTTGGTTCACCAGGATGCAGTAGCATGTTCTTTCGTATCTGTCATGACAGTGACACTCGAGATTGTTACGAGGGTGATACAGGCACAGGTCACAGACCCGTTTTGCTAGGAGAAGATTGTACGACTTTTAGCTGAGGGTGCTGAGTCCTATTCTGTTAGTTTTGATGGGGGTTTGAGATTTAATGGGAGATTGGTGGTCCCAGAAGGATCAAAATTACGTTATGCAGTGATGACCCAGTCTCACGGGTCCCAATTTGTGGTACATCCTGGAGGAGATAAGATGTACCAGGATATGAGGCGGCAATACTGGTGGAGTGGGATGAAGAAGGACATTGCTGAGTTCGTGTCCAAGTGTTCTACCTGCCAGCTGGTAAAGGTGGACCATCAGAGAGTCTCTGACAGAGACCATCAGGGTTGCTTCAGCCATTGGAAATACCCGCGTGGAAGTGGGAGAGTATTTTCATGGACTTTATTACGGGGCTGCCTACACCACAGCAGGGCCACGACTCTATCTGGGTGATTGTAGACCGTTTGACCAAGGTGGTTCATTTTCTGTCGGTGCGAACAGACTATACCGCGGGTCAGTATGCTCAGTTGTTCATTGCTGAGATTGTCAGATTACATGGGGTGCCCCTAAATATTGTGTCAGATAGACACAAGATTTTCATGTCGCGGTTCTGGGAGATCTTTCGGAGGATATGGGTACAGAGTTGAGGTTGAATTCAACTTATCACCCACAGACAAATGGGCAAACAGAGCGTACTAATCAGATGCTGGAGGATATGCTACGCATGTGTGTCCTTGATTTTGGAGGAGGTTGGGAGCCACATCTTCCACTGGTAGAGTTCGCTTATAATAACTCTTATCAGTTCACGATTGGCATGGATCCATTCGAGGCTTTATATGGCATACCTTGTCGTTACCCAACTTGTTGGCTAGAGGTGGGGGATAACAAGTTGCTAGAACCAGAGGTGATTCAGGAAACCTCTGCGAGGATTGAGATGATTAGAAGTCGCATTCGAGTAGCCCAGGACAGGCAGAAAAGTTACGCCGATGCGAAACGGTTCTTCCGAGAGTTTAATGTGGGGGACCAAGTATTACTGCGAGTATCTCCTATAAAAGGAGTGATGAGGTTCGGGAAGAAAGGAAAATTGGCCCCGAGGTACGTGGGACCATTTCCCATTATCGAGAGGATTGGGTCGGTATCATACAGATTGGGACTGTCATAGCATTTACATCGCATTCACGACGTATTCCACATCTCGTCGTTAAGACGATATCTTCAGGATGGCATGGCTCACACCCACATCGCGATAGAGGAGATAGACTTACAGCCTGATAGCTCTTACGAGGAGAGACCGGTGGCTATCCTAGACCGTAGCGAGAGGAGATTGAGGTGGAAGGTAGTTCCACTTGTACGGGTCTAGTGGGAGCATCATAATGTGGAGGAATCCACTTGGGAGCGAGAGGCAGTTATACGCGAGAGATATCCAGATTTATTCTTACCAGGTATGCCTTATTTTCCGAATTTCGGGACGAAATTCAGTTATTAGGAGGGAAGTATGTAATACCCCGTATTTTTATGCTTTATAAATTTGGGGATTTGTTAAATTTAATGTGAGTTATTAATTTAATATAAATCCGAAAATTAATTACGCTATAATTATTAACGTGATGAGAGTTAGTAACTATGGGAAATTTGTTGAATATTATGAATGAGCAAAGTAATATATAATATTGGTTCTATTAAATGTCACGAGTGAATATAATGATAATTTTGGAAATTTAAGTCGGGACGCGCCGGTGTCGCGTCGGGAATAAATGCTGATTAATAAAAGTGAAATATTTTTAAGTTATCCGTATGGTCATTTTGAGTGCGCCAACGTGTCCGGAAGGGTCTAGATAGTCAGAAAAGTGTACCCGGGGGGTTTAGTTTGGGCCTCGGGGCGTTTTTAGGCTTAATTTGTACCCCGGGAGGGCATTTTGGACATTTTGTAATTTTGGGTAATTAAACCCACGAAATTTCAAGGGTTATATCATATGTCTAAGGTTGCCTTCTAGGTTTAACACAACCAAAGACAAGTGACGGCCATAGGAGAGGGAAGGAGAGAGCTTTCAAAGCAAATTCTAGACCGAAAATTCATCCGGTTACACCGCCACCACCACCAACGCGTAGATCGCGCAACGGGGAACGCAACCACACCAAATTCGTCATCAAATCAGAACTATGAAATTTCCAGGCAAGTATTTATCTTTCTTATTTTCGATAATGCATCGTTCATGTTAGTCTAGGGTGATTAGGATGAGTTTGGTAGAAGAAAATCCATATAGGAGATAGGAAAATCGCATGTAGTAATGATTAGAATGATAATCTGGAAACCCCTTCACATGTAGAGTCTTAACCACAAATTTATGATGAATTAGGAGTAGAAATTCTAGAAAAATACTGATTAGAACCATGTTAATGAAATTCTAGGGTTCTTGAGATTTATATGAGTTTTAGCCCATTAATCTATGGTTATTGATGAAAAATTGCATGCTTTACGTTGAAGATGTATAATATGGGTTCATACCATTTGTAGTACAAATTTTAGGGAGTTTGGGTGTGAAAAATCTGGATTTGAATGAGGTTAGATTATGAAACCCGTAACTGTTAATCTGCAGAATTCGTATACCTATTTGATCGATCGATCGAACCAGGGGTCGATCAATCGAGCTCCTGCCATCGATCGATCGACCCCTTCTGGCAGACTTACATTTCCCCTTTGAAAATAGTTAAATTCAAATTAAATGAGTAGAAATAATTGGGCATCCTTATTTAAAATAATTTGGAAGGTAAAGGAGACCAGTATGACTTATTAATAATTATGAGACCTTTAATGTAAGATGAAATTTGCATTTGTGGGATGTTTACATATAAGGGACGATGGATTGATGTACTAAAGAGAGAGACGCGTAAGATAGTTACGTTGTAAATTAGATGAGAACCTATTGAATTCCATACTTGGGAGGATAGAGTCCATGAGTGTTACGTAGTAACTTGGATTAATCCCTCAATTAAAGTAAGAGACGAACCGTTATAAGTGATAACTAAATGATGAGAAATAAGGATAAATGTTATAATTATGGGTTATGAGATGAACCTAAATTTGATATAGAAAAAGTAGTATATTTATATGACTGTGTTTATGCATATACTATATACGTGTAAAAATCATGCCCGCGCTACTTGCTATCCCTGAGGTTACTGCGCTGGGACAGTCTTATCTCGATGGGACCTTTACGAGGGATATTGACTTGTACCCTAGAAGATAGGAATCCTAGGTACGGGCTATCGGATTGATAGTCAGACGGTCCTAAGAGACGTGAGGGTATGTACTGACCTCTTGGACTTGGAAACTATGCTTTGCCTCAATATTGTTTTTGTTTTGTTCAATACAGTTCGAGAGTGATTCCGAACTTGTATTTCCCTTAGTACGAGTGATACGGGGATTGGATAGCAGAGTATGCTCGCACCATTATTATTATGTGGGGTTCCGTTAGAATATATATATTATATGAGTATTTAATATATATATTGAATTCTGGAATTTGGGAACTACCTACTGTGTTGATAGTAAGTAAGAAATGTATAATTATTACAATTGAGAAAAATGTGTTTTAAAATTATAACAGGCTACAGAGAAACTTTATTAGTGATTAAGGTTTAAATGAGAACTTTGTTGTCAAATGAAATTACCCTCTTAAACAGTTGAATTGTTCATTTAAATCTTACGAGTGAACTAAGATAAGATAAGTTAAACCGTTGGGAAGGTTAGTGCGATAGATGTGCACATTAGAAGAGAGGTGAGAATTTCTCAAGGGAGTGTCGCACTAATATGTTGTTGCATTGGCCTGTAAACATTTTAAATACTTGCTAAACGAATTTTAAATCACTTACACTATCGGGCTCTGACCCGTTTCCATTTTATTTTCTCTCTTGTATATATATGTATGTATGTATACAGGTGCCCAACCACAGGGGAGTCTTGCATAGGATCCTTTGGAAGGAACGTGCTGCAGGTTAGGTGGGAGTTGCAGGCCTCTTGCTTAGACGACCTCACTTCTTGATTCCACTCCTAGCATATTTATTCAGTTGGGCATGTGTCGCCCATTTCTATTATTCAGTTATTTAGTGGACTTTGTGATTCATTTATTTCTAGTATTTTATTCCTTGGGATTCATTATTGTCAGGATGTTTTCATTTAAGTATTAAGTGTTGGATTCATTTAGTTGAATGTTTGATTATTTGAATTGTATGTTCCAGGTAGTTGTGGTGTGACTATTAAATTGTGAATTACGCAAAGTTTTAAATATTAGTTTATTAAATAAAAATTTGGAAAGTAATGTCTAAAATGGTTTTGACACTTAGCTTAATTATTTAGGGTGCTTAAATTGGAAAACTTATTTTTACGATAGTGATGCTAAGAATGATCCAACTGCTCACCTTGATTTTAATTTAATAAAGGAGTGATCGCCCGGTATTTAATTAGGCGGGGTGTCACAGAAACCCTAGTTTTTAACCTTTTTCAACAAGTTAGTTCATCTGATATAAAAAAATTGAAGGTTGGTTCGGCTACGTGTAGAAATGGCTCGACCAGTGAAAATGAGACAATTGGTCCGAAGAGACAGTTGATCAAGGTCGACCCGTGAAAATGAGATAGTTCGTAAATTATTTTCTTACCAAAAATCAGAGAATGAATTTCGTGAATGAGGGAATCTACAACAGGTATTCATTATATATGTTCAACTATATTAGTTCGTGAATGAGAGAATCGCCAGTTGGTTTGCGAATGATATATATATATGTGTGTGTGTGTGTGTGTGTGTTCAAAAGGATAGTTTAAAAGTGTTGGTATTCACTGTACCAGCCTGATGTTTAGTCTTTAGTTGAAGGAGAATGGATTTGAAGATGAAAGGTTTGAATGGGTAGAGAGATGGAGGGAAAATGTGTAAATGATTTTTGTAACTTTAAATATGTGGTGGCTTAAATGTGGTATTTGGAAGAAACTATTATAATTAAGTGGTATTTTTAAGTAACAAAAATTTTGTGGTATTTTGAAGCACAAAATGCGGTGCCCATAGAAACACGCTTCTTTAATTATTAATGTACCCTGACGTTGCAGCACCTCATTTCTACCAATAAAGTTTCATTGGATTTATGATCTTTCCCATGTATATAGCTATGGGTGTGTTAAATTAAGATTTATGGCCGAGTTTTTTGTTTTATTACATGGGAATCGATACATTTAGTTTTATTCCTACAATTCTAATTTGATATTTTTTGGTTGTGATTTTGGTATATTATTGCGGTAATTTTGGTATTTTAGATTTTGGTATATTTGATATGGTAATTTTGGTAAATCGATTTTTAAAATGTTTAAATCAAAACTCACCACAAAAAATTCAGTAATTTCAGTTTTCGATAAGTAAAAAATGTAAACCAATACCACTTTTTTTTGCACAAAATGGTATGGTGCGGTTTTTTTATCGTAGTGCGAATACCCCTAGGTATGTTACAAACACATGCCAAGTTTATTTTGTCAGTTCACTTTATTTCTTATATATTAGACTGAGGTAATTAGTACATGAAGACTTCAAACAAACAATATAATGCAAAGAGAAATTCCTAAAAAATTTAGGAGATGTTTGCGGGATTAAAGAGATACATAGATGCCTTTGATGGCCCTTTAAGGGTCATTGCTTCAAATTCATTCTTCATTGAGTTATCAATTTTTTATTAATTTATATTATTTGGAGTTTTGATTAATTTGTATCTCATAATTTTTTCTTTTTTTGATTGCCTATTTGTCTAAAGCTCATGTCATATATGGACTATTTGTGATATACATTCAAGCTCCCATTGAACCTATTTTTTTTGCTCTTGCTTTGCAATGGATTCAGTTCCTAAGATAGTCAAATCTCATTTTATCCCATGTTCAATTATATTTCCCTTGTTGATATCTTTGTTCATTTATGCGTGTTCATATGATGTGATATTTTTCAGTTGTGATTTTAAGCTTCATAGGGAAGAGTTTATGTATTGGGGGTGTTCTCTATAAAAAAATCCTTCTTTCTTCCTTTGTACAATCTTAAACTATTCATCACCCGGTTTATTTGTTTTTGAAATGATCTTTTGTAGGGGATAACTTTTTGGGTATTCTAAACATGCGAGTTCCTATATCAAATACATCATGGCAAATTCTTGGCCATTTAGTCCATTATGTACAAATGAATTTTTACTCTAGCCCTATATATCGAGTTGAGTCGGGCTTGAGGTTGTTCAAGCTCGACCCAAATTGAACTATGAATTCCCGGCCTGAGCTCGACCTGAACTAAAAACATACCCATTGGCTCAAAGGTCGGCTTACATTCAATAACGGGCTTCAGGAAGGGCCGAACTCGGTTACAATGGTCATAATTTATAAAATATTACTTCATTTAAGACTTGAATAATCATAATGAGGAAAATAAAACTAAATGGAAAATAATAATATATAAATGTTTACAACTCTTGCATAAATAATATAGATTTCTAAAGTTTTAGTCCAAAAGAATTAAACACAAAAATCACTATCTAAATATTTTCAAATCTATTGTCAAAATCGATAATATTATACTTGTATAACTTAATTTATATAATAATTTTTTACCTTTGGCCCAATTGGGGATCACTGATATGTGGCTCAAGCTCGGCACGGATTGTTGTTCAGGCTTGAAAATATATCTCAAGCTCATCCCTTCTTAAACTCACTAAAAGCTAGGCCCAAATTTGGCGGACAAACAAGCTGGCTTTGGGCATGCTCGGATCAGTTTACAACCCTACTTATGGAGTGTGGGAATGTAAAACATATTGAGAATGACTATTCCAATTGAAACAATACTTGGGCCCGTGATTTTTTTTTTTTAATGTAAGAGATATTTTTCCCATTTTTAACAAATTGGTAAGTGCAAAGAGTGTATAAATTTTGAGTTCTTTATCAGTTCAACATAACCAAACTCAAATGTGTAAAGAAATTAGTCATTCTCCAAACCTTTAAATTGTTGTTATTCATTGCATGCTTGCTTCTTTTAGGAATTAGTCGGGTAATTGACGTGTAACAATAAAAGTAATGGATAGGTCAGGTATGGCAGTGGTGAAATTGTGTCCTTCGGGTAAAAGGTTAGTTTGAGTTCACAGTAAGGTGGTATTTAAGGTTCCGATGGAAATGTTACTAGTTAATATTTTATGTAATAAGTAGTACAAATTGTGGCCTATTTGTAAGTATTTCCTTACCCTGAAACTTCATGAAAGATTATTTGGTCGACTTGTAGAAAAGTCGTAGAACAAAATATATTAGAAAAAAGTTATGAAAAAGTTTCTATTTTGAACTTCTGGAAAACCATAAAATCCAGTAAATTTCCATTTAAAATTGTCTACCCCCATTATTATCTCTGCATCAATATGATTTCTAGAATAACTACAAAAATAAATTCCATCGTTCATGTTACAAAATAAAGCTAAACCCCTTGACCTATTAACACATTCCACATGAAAAGCACTCAAAAATCTTAATTTACACCTTAATCTTTCTGCTTCTACGCTCAATTTGGTTTTGAAAAGAAAAGAAGTTGGGCTCTTTCCCTATTTGTCAAATCACATAGGAATAAAACTGCCGGGGTGTTCCCAAGCCCCCGACAATTCCATCATATAATCAACATTGGGATTCGTCAGACTGAATAATATTCGCCGCCGTTCCGCCATCCAAAATAGAGTTAGTACCTAATTTTTGCAATTTTCGACTCCCCATGGTCTCTGAGTTCCCTCCATCTACCAGTGTGTTCCTTTTTTTAGCCCACTTTTATACTCTGCATTGCCGGTTCTCTCTCCCTCAATTGTTCATTTTTCCTCCATCCCTTTTATTTTCTAATTGCGTCGAGTGAAGTTAATGAAGTTTTGGTTGGGTTTTGGAATTAGATAATAAAGGATTGAAACATAAGGTTTCTAAAGTGGAAGTATTGTTGTTAGATTGGTTTAACGCTTTTCATTCCATTGTGGTTGATTCGTTAAGACTCTGAGCTTCGGAAACGAAATGAAAAGAATTGGGTATGATGGGTTCAGGTGGAATATGATTAAGGCTACTGTTGGGAAATAGTTGGGATGTTGGTTTGGTCATGTAGGACTGATCTAGTTGGTGAAAGTGGAGATAAGAATTTTTTACGACTCAACTCAATTTCCCCCGTACTCAGTTGATTCGAGTACACAGTTACCAGTATTTCCCACTTTGTTATTTTGTTCCACATTTTTAGGAACCTCGTCATAATCCAAAACAATTACCTCAATTATATTTTCTAAAACCGTCCCTCCTGAACCCCCTTCTATTTCGCCTTCTCCTTCTCCATGACCCACGTTTTGTGTCTTACTCCCATTTTTTGCGGAATATGCAGTGAATTCAAATTTGTGGCACCGTTATCCCACCCCTTAGCTTAGTCGGTCTGTTTGTTACCAGAAAATTAGTCGGGGAAATTTTTGAGGAATTTTGTACTTGTTTGATTCACCATCTTGTTTTGACTCCTCTGACCTGGACGTGTTTTATTCTTCTTCACCGGTGATGGTCTTAGCCAATTCCCATATTTTGGTGACTCGGTAGAAAACTCATCAAATTTATACTTTTCCTCACAATCCCTCTCTCTATGGCCAATACATCCATAAGAAAAACAAATATAGGGGAGTTTTTTTATATTGGAAGTATAATGAACTTCACTGCTAGCCCCTTGTATTCACCTTCATTACTCTAAGGAGTGGTTTCATGTTATCCAATTGGACTTTGATTCACAAATATTTACCCCACCCCGTTCCATCCGGACTCAAATTGGTATCTTCATATTGCCCAATTTTTCGCCTACTTTTGTCCAGTTTCTCTATCCAACTTGTTTAAAGGCATATTAAAATTTCATAACCATATCGGTGACCAAAAAAAAAAAATTCCAACGGTGTTTTGTTCCCCTCCATGCCTTGAATCAACAACAATTGTTAATCAAAAGACCACGGTCTGCCTTCCATCAACTTTTTCGTGTCCAAAACATGACCAAACTTGAACAAAAAAATTTTATCTCCAAACTTTTCCATCTCCATTCCTCTCATTGGCTGCCACACCAACTGCATCATTCTTTGAAGAACCGCAAAATTTGGTATCTTTGCGCTATTATTTTTCCCACAACACATAAAGAACTTTGTTTTTCAATATTTTCCTCTATCTTCTCTGTGATCTCAACACCTTTGTCTTCCTCTTCCGTTAACCGCAAACTTTTCCACATTTGTTCCAACTAGTAAACCATTATGATTGTTCAAGCTACGAAAGACACTGTAAGACAAATCCCACAAGAGAAATCTAGGTGAATAGACACACTTGTACAAGACAAGAATGAAAAAAAAAACTACAGAAGCCAAAGCTCTCAAGAGGATGAGAGAGAAGAAGAAATAGAGTTCAAAGCATGCCAAGAAATAAAATTTTCCAAAATTTTCTTTGCCTATAACTACATAGCTTGACATCTCTACCCTAAGAAATATTAAACAACTATACATGATAAATGACACAAACACAATTATGAACGAAATGTAACTATCGATCCATTTCCCACTATGAATTATATAGTAGAATTCAAAAGCATACAGAACCTCAGTAAATCATCTACTGAAATTTTAACCCAGGCAATATAAAAATTACAAATACTGACAAATCCACTTAATAAAAGTTCTAAAGAATCCAAAATCATGTCAAAATGCTAAGTGAAAACTCTCAGAAAAGAAAAGGAAAATATTGAACGTGCATTCTAAAATAAACACAATTGAAATCGAGAGATAATAGCGATACAGTTCTTTTTGTCATTTTAGCAAACACCAAGCACATAATTTATATAACTGGTGATAAAAGTAGTGGTGGAATAGGAAAAAAAACATGGCGGAAATATGAAATTTCAAAATGATTGCCTTGAGGAAAAAATAAATTAGATTGTAGAATAGAATGAGGGACCTCAACTGGGAGTTTTTAAGATAAAAATGAAATGGATTTCACTCGATTTTCCACATTTTAGGCAAATATGGAAAAAGAAAAAGGAAAATATAGATTTCATCTGAAAAAATAACATAACTAAAGGAAAGGAAACAAACCAAAAGATCTGAGTATATATTCAAAAGATTTATGAAAGTGTCAAAACTGAAACATGTAAATAAATAAATAGATAATGGTGATTTCTAATGGAGCAAAGTTTTGAGTACTAACCATTTTCCCTCTTTGATGACTGTAATTAACAAACTGTTGGTGTTTTGTTTCCAGCAATAACCATTTGATTTGCGTTGAATACATATAACAAATGAAAATGAGGGATAAATAAAAAATTAGAATGTAATGAAAAAGGTCATTCAATAAATAAGTAAATGCAGTACTATGATAGTTGAATACCCGCCTCAAAGAAAGAAATTCATTAGACACTAACAAAAAAAATTGAGAGGGTGAGAGAGAGAAATGCATTTGTTTCTTTATTGTCTTTTATTTTCTTTGTGAGAGTAAGGAGACAAGTTTTAAGCCAAAATTCAAGCAGTCAAAACGGTAGGATCAGATGAGAATTATGCTGGTGTGATCATGCCTGCAACTAATCAAGGTGGATTAAGGCCTGTAGGTGGGAAATTTGAAGTGGGAATGGGGCAAAATCGGAGGGCGTTGAGTAATATTAATTGCAACATAATTGGAGCTCCGCCATACCAATGTGCAATTAACAAAAGAGCAGCTTACCAGAAAAACATGCAATCCCTAATAAGAACCTTCCCGTTCCGGTGCATCGACCGATTACTAGGAAATTTGCTTCACAGATGGGTACCAAACAGCAGGAAATAAAGAAACCAATAGAATCGGTCGAGAATACGATTGAATCATAAGATTTTAGTATAATTGATGTGGAATATTACAACAAGGCCACTGATGACTTCCCTTACGTAAGTTATTATGAAGGAAATAGGCCGAATGAATGGGGAGATTGAAATGGAAGATACCGAGGAGGACCCCATGGTGGACATAGACAGTGGTGATAAGAAGAACTCACTTGTTGTACTGGAGTATATTGATGATATTTATGCATATTACAAGAAGGCAGAGAGTTCTAACTGTGTGTCATCAAACTACATGGAACACCAGTTTGATATCAACGAAAGGATGAGAGGGATTCTCATTGACTGGCTAATTGAGGTTCCCTACAAATTAGAACTGATGGAGGAGATCTTATACCTAATTATAAATCTCATTGATAAATTATTAGCAATCCAATCAGTTGTGAGATAAAAACTCCAGCTTGTAGGAACTAATGGTCAATACCTTGCAGTTTAATCTCTCAGTCCCCACATCATATGTGTTTATGACACTCTTTCTCAAAGCTGCCCAATCTAACAAGAATATGGAGCTTCTGTCCTTGATCGAGCTTTGCCTGGTCGAGTATGAAATGCTCAAGTTCCCTTCCATCTTTGTTAGCAGCAGCTGCAATTTTCACTACTCATTGTACTTTGTTTGGATTAAAGCAGTAGACTAAAGCCAGCGAGATACATACTAACTACACCGAATATCAACTATTGGAATGCTCGAAGTTGATGGTTGCTTTCCATAAGAAGGCAGACACAGGAAAACTCATAGGTCTGCACTGAAAGTACAACACGTCTAAGTATCGCCATGCCACAAAAGCTAAACCGGCTCATTTTATGCTAGACGCTAGATTCTTCTAGCTCAGTTGCAAAGAGTGACTAGATGATGAAGTTATGAGGCAGTAATTAAAACTTACGGGTAATTTGGGGGGTGGGAGTGCAATTAAGCAACATAAATTGCCCCCGGGTGTGGGTTAATAGAAGTTTCCCCGAGTGTTTTTATGTATTAGGAGATGAGTTCTTAAATCTTGCTTGAACTTTGTTTGATTACTGGTTGTTGTTTGCTGTGAATGATAAAAATTCTATTCATTTAAGGTATATATATGTCTGTTTTAAAAATATATATATATAGTTGAATATGCAAACGAAACCTCCATTACAATCACCAATATATTTACCCTCCGACCTCAATTCACAAAATCACACCTCACCAATATTCCCTTTTAGCATATCATCACAACTTCAAACAGACATGCATACACAATTGACACAACATATAGAAAAAATGCATCCATTGGAAAATAATTGCTTCTGAAAAGAATATTAAATAACTATCTCATAGGGTGCATTGAACAAATACTGAGGTAGTTAAAGAGAGGATATAACACAAATCAAAGATACTATCAACCGAAAAGAATCTTCAAAACTCATATTCAACTCGGACATCTCACCAAACATCATATATGCAAAATGGTTTCACACCCCTATTCACCAACCCACTCTAACAAACAAGACCATTGTATAATGATAATTTCATTAATGGTAGTTACCCATACTAACTATTGTGAACCCACAATTGCAATTCAAAGCCTATAATAATTCTCTTTTTCAAACGATTTCATTAAAGAAGTGTTTCCATAACCACATCATGCTTTACTATAAAAGTATCCATATAGCATCAATAATAGATAATCACAGTTCGGCTCAATTAAATAATTTATTACTTAATGTTGATATAAACCTCACAGTCTACTGTCAAAAATGAAGTAGCAGCTAAAGGGTGAACCTTCTGAATAGAACCACCATAAATCCAAGCTTCTCACAGTTCAAATCAAATCCCATTTAATAGACCCAAATATGTGCGCATTATTTTATTCTTTTCCCCTTTAAAGACATGATGCATGCTCGCCTTGATTAGAAAATCCAAGCAAGAGGCCAGCAATAACAAATATGCATAGCAAGACAAAGATGTGGGGTTAAATGGAGCGTATGACAGAGTAGGCTTGGAGTCAAATGATGATGATGAAGAATGTGGTTTAGATGATGTTGAGGAGGATGACCAAGACAAAGATGGTGATGGTTTGGAGGAAGGCAGAAGGATGGCAATTTCTCCTGCCCTGTCCCGCCCCTAACGGGGCAGGTTTGAAAATGATTTTTTTGGGTTTGGGTTTAAAAAATTATACCCAAGGCAGGTTCAGGTTTAGGTGGAAAAAAACCAGGCCCACCCCATTTATACATATTTTAGCAAAAAAAATATAAAAATATATATTTTACAAGAAATACCTTTAGATAGATATATTTTAACTTATATTTTCCCCATTACTAATCATATTAGTTGGTAATCATGGAGGTGTACTTGAGCATTATTTAAAATATATAAAAATATAAGCTCGCGGGTTGGGTCAGGTCGGGTTCGTGTTTCATAAGTATCTATCTAGGACGGATTCGGTTTAAATAATAAAACACGTTTCGGGTTCGGGCGTATTTGATATATTCTAAACGGGTTGGGTTCGGGTTTTGCGAAACCCGCCCCATTTCCATCCCTCAGGTAGCTTAGTTATTGATGAAGGAGGTGACTTACTGGAAGAGAAATTATGGGACAGTTTATGGTCAAGTGATCTTATATAATTATGAACAGAGGGTGGGTTACTGATGTCTGGGGAAACTTGGAAGAAATTTAAGTTCTTTGAGACTGAATGCATGTGGTGTGTGCATTGGATTGGGTTGTGAAATAAGTGTGACTTGGATATGTAGTGTAATTAGGAACTTCCCAATAGTCAATTGAGTTTTGATTTCTATTTGGGATAGAACTTTCAATGTACCGGGGCCGGATATAGGATCGAATGTCATCTTCTTCGCAGCAAAGTATAGAACACAAAATGTCCAGAAAAACACACATTTCTGTTTCTGTGATCACTTGCTACAGAATTTTCCAATCAAAGAGAGAGAGAGTAATGACAGTATCAAATATGACAAAACGATCGAGAAGACTTTGGGAGCCTTTCTTTGGTACACTCGAAGCACCAACGTTGTATAGTCCAATTAATAATTAAAAAAAAAGTAAACATTCACATAAATATGATACCTCATCAAATTATCTCAATTTTATTTGTGGAAAACACCGAGTCCATTCATTCAGTACTAACACTCGAATTAAGGAAAATCATATTACTTAAGCTTTGTGGATCAATGAGTCAGTATATTATTTGTAGTTTGACCCATAAAATCCATAAACACATTGCTGGACAGAAGCATCAATTTCAAGATATATACACTGTACATTCCAGATTAACTTTAAATGAAACTATCCACAGCAACCATAAATAACTAAATAGCCTATAATATTCAACTAAATAGCCTATAATATTCAAACATGTAGAAAGAATACCGTGGCCAGTGTGTTGAATCAGCAAGGAAGAATCATTTCCAATCGTTACCTGATCCGAACCAGAATAAGAGTCATGTATCTGAAGATTTGAGAGGTCTGGAGTGAGATAATGCATTGCTTTCGAATCAAGAATAAAGGATTGAGGAGATGGAGAAGAAGAAGAAACAGTAGAGAGAGGAGAAGAAGCTGAATCATTGGGGAGGGAATGTGTAAAATAAAGTAGGTGAAGGTTTAGGAGAAGACTGAAATTGAGGATCATTTTTATACCAGCAACCAAAGGCCACATGGTTAGGTCGATCGCATATTTAACAAAACACCTGGGGTGAATCAAATCTAGGAAACCGACCTCGATTAGAAACTCTTCCACGATTATTATAGGGCATAGAAGAAGAAGATCGACTTGAAAACTGTGGAGAACCTCTTCCACAACCAAAATGAGATGATTGACCTGTTCATATGGAAGGAAACGCCATTGTAGAAGGTGAGACAGTCTTGTTTTTCTGGAAACGGTGTAATTCCTCATATTTGAGCAGAGAGAAGCACTCATCAATTGTCACAGTTGATGAACGAATTCGAATCACAGATGCAAGAGTATCATAATCAGGAAGTAATCCTTCTAATGTGTGGCTTCTTGAAATTTCTCTGTTGGAAGAATAGACTCCTATCTTCTCCTAGAGTATACTTGCAGCGACTGTGCAATAGGGGGGTAAACTACCTCAGGTCTCAGGTGAAACAGTGTCTAGGCAAACTCTTTCAGCTTCAAATTCCTCGGATTGGCGGGCTGTTGACAAATCAAGAAAAAAAGGATCATGATTATCCTTATTCTTTTAGAGGTATTTTCTCCCCCTGAAGAAGAGGACGGAAAAAAAAATCTTATTCAACAAAAATTACATCCATTGATACAAATAATTTCCGTGACTACAGATGTTAATATTTACAACCTTTTTCCGTGTCGGAATAACCAACAAAGACACACTTGAGGGCACGTGGCTCAAGCTTCCCCGGTTTTGTGCGTGGATATGAACAAAGGCAACACAACCAAACACTTTAGGTGGTAATTTGCAAAAGAGATGATTTTTAGGATAAAATTCCGAGAACAAACTTATAGGACTCCTAAACTCTAACATCCGTGAAGGAAGTCTATTTATTAAATATGCTGCAGTGAGAACAGCTTCCCCCCAATAGGTTTCTGGTACATTTTTCTGAAACAAGATGGCCCGGGTAATTTTTAGGAGATGTCTATTTTTCTGTTCGGCTACCCCATTTTGTTGTGGTGTGTTGACACGTGATGAATGATGGACAATTCCTTCTTTTTAGAGAAAAGGTGATAGGATTTGGTTAAAATAATCTTGGGTATTATCCATTCAGATACTTTTTATGCAAACTCCAAATTGGTTTTGTACCATCCTGTAAAAATTATGAAAAACTGAAATCACATCAGATATATGTTTTAAAAGAAAGATCCATGTGGCCCTAGTACAATCATCGATAAATGAGACAAACCATTTTGCACCCGAAACTATCAAAAATTTAGATAGACCCCAAATATCATAATGAAAATTCCTACATCAGTGTTTTTGAACAACGAAGGAAACAAGTTTTTTAACAAATTAAATGGTAGTTATCCAAGACGTAAATGTTGGAGCCAAATTTCCTCTTTATTTGAATTGGGTATCTCGGATAGATACGAAACAGGGGGCTGGCGACTATTGCAATACTTGGTATCTAGGAGATTAAGTCCATTTTCCTCCTTAGCACATCCAATAGTTCGCTCTGTAACCGATTACTGAAAAACATAGTGTGTTAGGTAAAAAAATCACTTTACAATTCAGGTCTTTGCTACTTTTTGATTGACAAAAGATTGGAAGATAATTTTGGAACATGTAGCACATTTTTTAGTGAGGGAGAAGAGGAAATAGCAACAGTTCCTTGACCAGCCACTGATCAATTTTCCATCAGCGACTTTAGTCTTTTTGTTGCTAGGACAAGGATTATAGGAAGTAAATACTTGTGAGGAATGTGTCATGTGGTTTATGGCTCCTGAGTCTATGACCTCAAGTACCGTTTAGGAGTATTTCTGAGGCATTTAAAGCATAAGGAGTAGAGAAAATACCTATTTGAGCAAGAGAACACGAAGCTATAGTTTTTTCAAGGGAATTGAGAAACTCTCAACCTTTCTATTTCTTCTTGATCGAATCCTCCAGTTTCTTACCCGTTGCTTCTTTTTCAAATTGTTGTCCTTTGACATTTGACAGATAGGCTTGGCTCAATAAATGATCAGTTTTGGTATGTGTTGAGTCTTTTTGTAGTATGTACACCACACTCCATCTTAATTGAAAGATTCTTAAATATCATTCTTCCCATTCTCAGCACTATTGACCCTCCTCTCATTGGTATTCTTGACAGTTGCCTTACTATTTTTTGTGGACATCATGGATGACCCTTCAGACACTGGAGAATCAGTCATGACATTTCTTTGACCTTCCTCTGCTCTGATGATAAAAAAAACACCATTGAGAGAAGGCAAAGTTTCTTTTACCATACATTGGACACGAAATTGGTCAAACTCTTCATTGAGTCCTGAAAGAAATTAAAATATTCTTTCCCTTTCTACAAACTTATCTTGAAATTTTGGTACTAATCCAATTCAAGCCATAAGCCCATCATGGTGTTGAAGTATTCAATAACAGAGAGATTACCCTGTTTGGTGGCTGAGATTTTTGTCTTAATCTCGTAAATCAATATAACATCTTGAACTTTGGAGTAGGTTTAGCGATCCACCTCCCAAATTTGTCATACAGTTACAAGAAACACATACGTACCACTGACTTCGGGCATCTTGGAATTCCAAAGCCAAGACACTATCATCGAGTCTTCTTTATCCCATATTCTAAACTTTGGATCCTCTGGTTTTGGTCCATTGCTTAAAAGATGACTCAACTTCCCTTTTCCTTTCAGAAACGTCCTTATGATCTATGACCACTTCGGATAATTCCTTCCATTCAAGCGATAAGATGCCTGAATATTTTGAAGTTCACCTGTCGTTTGGGGGGCTGGCTGTTTTTGGATGAAAGAACGGTAGTTTGGGGGTTGATTTTAGGTGTTTCAGCCATATGGGAAGATAAGGGGAAAACGATGATTGTAGGGTTCAAAAAAGGAAAAAAAATTGGTGAGACAGGCCGTAGGTGAGAACGAATCACATAATTTTTTCCTAGAGGGATTAGTGCTGATACCATGAGGAAAAACTTATCTATTCTCTATTATTTCAATAACCAATACACAAGGAATAAATATACAAGGGAATAACGGAGTAGGCCTGTCAACGGGTCGAAGACGGGTCGAGTTTAGGGAGATCCAGATCCGTGTAATCGGGTCTTCATCGGGTTCGGATCTGGATCTTCATCGGGTCTACAATGTTGGATCCAGACCCGGATCTGTTCAGGGCTTTGATCTCCGGTTCGGGTCCTGCCAAATATATACATTTATTTTATATTTATTTTATTTTAACCCCCTTCTTTATTTTTTTAATCCTAAATTAAAATATTTTGTAATGTATTATAGCATATTATTAGTATAAATAAAACATATATTACTTATATTTATTATATACATAAATATATATTTTTATATATAATACTTACATGTTATATTGATAAGATATATTTATAAATATATATAAATTTATAGTATATATATTTATATATATATATATATATATATATATATAAAATAATAATGTACAATTCGGGTCGGGTCTTCGGGTCTTGTATAAGATCCAGACCCTACCCGTTTAATAAACGGGTCTTCGGATATTCGGGTCTTCGGGTCCAAAAAATATACTCAGACCCTATTATACGGATCGGCTCTGAGTCCAGACCCTACCCATTGACAGGGCTATAACGGACTATCCCTACAAATCAGGAAGTCTAATTGACTGTATCCTGTATCCCTACGAATCAGGAAACAGTCTAACAATTCACAATTAAGTTTTTACTTTTTTCACAATTAAGTCACTGGAAAGTATAAGTTTCGAAAAAAAGTTGAAATATAGTTATTAGGATACGGTCTTGACACCATTAGATTAGGCTCAAGGTATATCTGATTTCATTGAAGTATGTATACAACATTTAAAAGATCTTATTCACAAGGGATTGAATCCTGAAGAAGAAGATGAAACAGAGGAGTAAACAAAGTGTGTTTTGGTGGCTTGAACCATGTTCTTCAGTCTTGTATTTGACTTACAATACAAGTACAAATAAATTCCCTTCAAAGTAACAAACTAAAACGATTAGGCTTTATCAACAACCTACTTATCTCTAGACTCAGTCAAATCTGATTTCAATCTCTGTTGTTTATCACGCCCCGGCAAGCTCATGGGGTGAGGGCTCACCATAAGCTTGTTGGCAAGAGACTTGAAACGTACAGAAGATAGGCCTTTAGTGAACACATCAGTTACTTGGTCTTCTGTACAAAAGTACAAGACCTGAAGTTCTTTGAGCACCACTTTTTCACGAACATAATGATAATCAATTTCCAACTGCTTTGTATGAGCATAAAAGACCGGATTGTGAACCAAGGATATGGAACTGATGTTGTCACACCAAATCAGTTGTGTAGAAAGAGGAACACAAAGATCTTTAAAGATGGACGCAACCAAAAGATCTCAGCTACTGTATAAGCCAACTGTCGATACTCCGCTTCAGTGCTGGACCGTGATACTGTACATTACTTCTTAGAGCTCCACGAAATCGGATTATGGCCAAGACATATACAGTAACCTCCAGTAGAGTGGCGATCACCCGGATTGTTGACATAATCAGCATCTGAGTAGGCTTCCAAACGAAGAGAGCCCGACTAATAAAATAGACAATGATCATGTGCGGACTTCAAGTAACGTAAGATGCGCTTAACTGCTGCAGACCAATGGATCGAAATTGGCTGGTGCATGAATTCGCAAACCTGATTGACGGCAAAAGAGATGTCTGGATGAGTAATCGTCAAATATCGTAGTGCACCCACAACACTCCAATATTCAGTGGGATCGGAAAGAGGATCACCATTGTACAAGGACAGTTTCTTAGCACTCAAGGCAGGAGAGAAAATAGCTTTGACATCCTGAAACTTCATACAATGCAACAAATCAAGAACATACTTAGTTTGGGTCAAATGCAAGCCGCATGAACTATAAATTTCCACGATGCCAAGGAAGAAACGAATAGGTCCCAAATCTTTCATAGAAAATAATTTCCCCAAATTAGAAATTAACTCTGAAATACGAGAAGAATTATTTCCCGCGATGAGAATATCGTCCATATAAATAAGCTATATAATCCTTATTGACGAATGGCCGAATAGGCCATTGATGATGGACAGCTAAAGCAATAATGATGAAAATAGTGGAGTGTTTGACCACATGACTACAAGTTTCTGAATTATCAATACCTTCTTGTTGGTGGAAACCATTTGCCACAAGGTGCGCCTCGTAACGCTCAATTGAACCGTCAGACGTGCTTTTAATCTTAAACACCCACTTGTTGGGCAATATATTCATCTCAAATCTAGGAAGAACAAGTGACCAAGTACCTCACTGCTGTAGGTCATAAAATTCAACTCCCATAACTGTGTGCCACTCCACATTTTCTAGCACTTGTTATAAACTGCAATAAGAGCATATTTAGGATTTGGAAGGCGAATACCATCTTTTCCACGAGTGATTATGGAATGTTGCCAGGGTGGAGGAGGATGGTCTATCGAGGAGCAGACCTGCTGGCCCAAAATATCAGAAGGCTGGTCAGGTAAAGGATGCTTCTGGGAAGAGCTATTAATGGGATGAGTTGGTGCGAGAGAAGGTGAGATGGTAGGGGAGGAAGTGTTTAAGGGTGGGGGGTTTTAAGGATTACTGTGAGATGAATCATGGACATGGGAGAACGATGGGGTAGAAAATGTGGATTGTGGCAGCGTGACCATTTCCAATAGAGGATCAACAGAGTCGGGGGAAACGTGTTGAGCAGGAGGAGGAGTACTCTTTTGAAAGGGAAAAGAGGATTCATCAAACACAATGTGAGGAGATAAATATACACGACCATTAGCGAGATTAAGACAACGATACCATTGGGGAAAGCACGCACAACCAAGAACTCGGAGAGTGTCATGCTTGGGAGAATTGGCTAAAACATTTTGAAAGTCACATTTAGTGTATTCACCACCCCCATCAGATTGAAATAATCTAATCTTATAAAAGAATATTTGCAACATGCATTTTAAAGCTAACAAAGATATTAAACACCTCACGTTTAAATTGCATAGAAAAAATTCAAGAATAACGAGAATAATCATCCACAAATAACGCATAATATTTAGATCCTTTAACAAATACAATAGGGGATGTCCATACGTCAGAATGTATCAATTCCAAAGGTGATGGTCATACATCAGAATGCATTAATTCCCAAGGTGCACTAGAAATTGAATCTGATAAATGGAATGGTAATTTAGTTCTCTTTTCCAATGGAAGCAAATGACAAAAGGACAACGAACTAGATCCGGTCATTGGAAGACACTTATTAGAAATAAGACTCAAAAGTGCTGGAGAGGCAAGATGACCCAATCTAGAATGCCAGACTTTAACACTAACACGAACACCGAGAAGAGAAAACGGATGACCTGAGTTTGTAGAAATCTGATGGTGAAAGTGGAATGAATAAAGACAATTTTCACTCCTCCCGTGGAAAAGCGTCCTCCCGGTTTTTTATCCTTCGCATATAAAAAATCAGGGAAAACAATAAAATAACAGTTCTTATCACGGGTGCATTGGTAAACGGAAAGAAGGTTAGCAGAAAGTAAAAGTTTGACACCCTTAAGAAGTAGATGCATATAAAGAAGCAAAAAAAATGTAGCTGAGCAAAGCAACACATATGCACACCTACAGGTAACGAATTTCAATCCACAAACAAAACAATATGTAGATTAAAATAAAAAAACTTAATAGAACCTTGATCAGTTATTCCAAAATTCCTTACACACACACACACACACACACACACACACACACACACACACACACACACACACATATATATATATATATATATATATATATATATATATATATATATATATATATGGGGAGCGGCATAATAAGACAAATACTACATTTAAATTGTATAATAAAAATGAACACGTCATTGTCTTAGACGACTAAGTGCACAACAAATAACATTGTGTAGAAAACTAATAATGACACAAATGTATTTTTAGATTGAGTATTCATAAGAATGAAGCCAATCAACACATACATAGTGAAATAATCACAAGATTGAAAACAAAATCAATTTTTGGAGATAGAAAACAAAGTGTGTTATATAAGATAAAGATGTTCCAATCCTATACAATTAGAATGAAGTTTCGTGAAAGATTACCAATTTAAGTCATATCAATACTCCTTTATTCATTTGGATGTCTAACATCAAACAAAAATGTATGAAAATAATTTGAAATGTAAAATTCGAGGCACCATTGAGCTCATAATAAAAAATCATTTGAGATCACACAAATCTCTCATTTATCTATACTAAAAATCTTCGGTAAAAAGTGTGTTCAACCAAATCACCTAGGTCGCCCTTTCTCCGGCTTGAAACCACCATAGGAGCTCCATCATTTTTAGGGAGCTCCATCGTGCATAGCTTCATCAAATCAGTAGTCTCCGACGGACCTATGTCATCAACGCTCTATTCCAATTAACCATTGGGTAACCCGATTCACCGTGAGAAGCCAACCGTGAGAAGCCAACCCGATTCACCATAGGGTTTTATCTTGGGATATTCCGAGGAACCATGTGGGTATAAAAAAGGCAATTTAATGTGGGAATTTCTGTTTAAACCCGGCCTAACTATTTACAAACCAGAACTACCAGTTTTCAAAATATAAAATAAGAAGTCAGGAAAAAGACTATCATATCCCATCTAACACCCCCGGTCTGGAGAAGTCGATGAATGCAGGATACCAACAACAATATTATGGAAACAGATAAATTAGCTCATATAAACAATCTCTCTTCCATCACAATTATAAATGAAATCAAAACAAATGCCAAACTCAAAAGTTCTATTGCAAGATGATCAAAAGGAATATATTATACCACAAGCAGTTAGAGCATAGCCTTAGACGAATTAAAGAAAACCAGAGTAAAACCCAACACAAACACATGACCAATTTGATAACACAAAATTGAAGTTAGTTACCCATTTTTGCACCCTTAACCCAGTGATTACCAGTAGGGTTCAAACTAACTATAAAAAAAGAAGGGAAAAAACGAAAATGAAAAAAACATCAGTTTATGAGCGAAGTTATGGAATTGGGGCAAAGCAGAAACCAATATTATCTAAAAATAAAAAAAAAATAAGGAATGAAAAAACAAAGGAAAATGAAATGAAAGTTTTTTAATCCATTTTGATGCTCTTGAATGGCGTTGGTGAGAAAAACATTTTTTTTAAATTTTTTTTTTTTGTGCTTCAACTGTTGTTCAAGTGAGGTCAAAGATGCAGAGATTGTTGTTTGTCAGGTTTATTGAGTTATAGAGAAAAAAGTTTGATGTTTTCTGTAAATCCTTCAATAAACCCAAACAGTGGGATTGTTAACTGAGTTAAAATCCATTTGTGTGGGTTGAATAAATGGCAGGGACTGTTAAAAGAAAGCATGGGTTAGAATAAGAATACCCTTTAGTGTATGATCAAACCCGATTCATCTTTAAGGCTTGGAAACACGATTCACCACCGGTTTATGGAATCGAGCCACATTGAGATATAACTCAGATAACGATTTCCCTTTATCTACAAAAATCCCTTAAACCAGGGTATGAAAAAGAAAAAGGAAAACCGATAGTTTATATAGGGTGGAAAACCTCCAAACCAAAAAAAATTGAACCATTGATGAAACAAACATGGCGGCACACCTAAAATCAACCCACATTAACAAATTTGGGATTTACACCTGAAATCGACTCACCTATTTCGTCGCAGAGGGGCAATGAATATCAATGATCCACCCATTCGGCTGGTGCATGTCTCTTGGTCTGACATCCCAGCCACCATCCTCTTTATTGGGTCCATCATCATCACTGTCATAGAACTCTAAAAGGACGCACTTATGAAGATCTGTGGTGTGGATGATGATGGACCTAATAAAGATAAGAGTGAGGGGATACCTGATGTGCTGCTTCATTTATCATTTTCAGAGAGAGAGATGGGGAAATGGAGAAGAGAGGAGAAAGAAAAGTGTGGCCGGAATGGTTGGCAGAAAAAAAACCCATTTTAGAGTGCACATGAAACAACTGGAGAAGAAATTAAACCAGGATTTAGAATTTAGCTCTATAATTATCTTATAAGCTAAAGATCCCAACTTAGATTGAATCCTTCTGTATTTATTGAACATGAATTGGGCCCAAAGGTTTTAATATCAAGAACCTTGTGGATAGGCACTTAAAGATATCAAATAGTGTGTAAGCTCAGAGGAGAACAAGATATGCTATCAAATTATTCAAAAACTATTCCTCATTTGGTTCTAAATGATTATAATTATGATGTGGAATGTAAGGGGCATTAGAAATGAGTTTTTGGACTGAGCATAAAGAATTTTTAGAGGTGGTTAGAAGTCATTGGTGTTCGGAGTTGGGAGGCAGGACTATAAGGAAAATGATGGATAAATTGAAGAAATTGAATGATACCTATATCTATACTAGTCCAACTTCTAGGCAAATCTCTGCCTAGAAAAACAATCTTACATTGCATATATTAGATCCTCTTTGATGATAGGCCAGACACAGAGAAAACCAAACATATGCAACCAAATGTATAAAAGAAATGTAGTGTTAGTTGTGTGTGAGCAAATGATATGCATATTGGATGTACATTATAAACAGTAACAAGTGGACACATTGATCAGAATAGGGTCTTTTTTTGCGGTATAAAAGATAATCCTAATCTGTTTTCCTAATTTGTTTAGATGCACTTGCATCACTTCCAGTGTACTAGCTATGTATTTCATGAACATGGTCGTGCATGTAAGGAAACTAGATATTTAAAAGACGTTGGAGAGTTTGGGATTTTTTGAGTAAGAGTTTTCTCGAAGAGAAGGTGTTAAGAGGTGGAACGAGAAACACTTAACACTGGAGGGAAAATAATGAATTTTGGCTTAAGTTGGATCATCAGTGTCAATTCATTGCAGTGGAGTTATGGTAGTAAGAAGAAATTAAACCCGTTGGTTGTTTGGACTGAGCAAAAATGTTGCTAACAGATTTAGTACACGGAGCCAGTAATACATGCATATTCTTGAGTCAAGATCTTGAAATGAGTTAATGGTTAATGGGTTTGTGTCGTGTATATTCGGTGTATAATTGGGTTAAGTGTATTTAGTGTCTTAACTCGTTAAATATATTACCCTGATAAAAAATAGCCCAAACTTGTTAAGATGCTTATGTTTAAAATGTTTATGTTGCCGATTTCGGATCTTGTGAAGAGTTGCCAGTCGGATTTGTGCACGCATATATATCAGAGAGAGAGAGATGTGAATAATGGCAAGTTCATATCGATATCATATACATTCTTACATGGCTTCGTCATCCCTATACTATAAACACCAATGCCAACCCTAGATTGGCAAGAACACGAACTACAACATGAGTCCACCAGTAGCGTTCCAGGTCTAAAGAATTGATATATACAAATATACATATGTATACACATAATATACCTCTAACACCAGCAGCTATTTACTCGTGTTTGATGACAACAGCTTCAAGAATGCCATCAGATCTAAAGTTGGGAAAGAAGAGCCTTGGATATTGACCATTCCGTCACACTCAACCTCGCAGCTGAACTGACCTGCCAGGCCCACAACTATCAATATCAAATCAATTGTAATGCCAGCACGCATTAAACGCAATAAAGTGCTTGTACATTCTGTAGTTTAGAAATATCTCGTAGTTTCATCATCATTTGCCTCACTAGTTTAAAAATAGCAATAATTAGAACTACTGGAATATATCTGAACTATCAAACAATTCTGTGGACATGGATACAGGAGTCATGGAAACAGGATGTCACACAACTTACCACTCGAATAATTTATGCTTCTCGTAAAGAAAGGTACGGAAAACGGGTATATGATCCACAATGCATAAGCAAGACAATTTATAGCATTTCCCTTTCTCTAATTCTTTTCTATTAACACACCAGAGAAGAGAGTCTCTTTATCATGTTTATTGAGACAGATGATTTGTTAGGGTAAATAACTAAATATAGAAGTAACATCAACCTTAAACTTATAGAACAAAATAATCATATGCTCACGACTTGATGTCTTCAATTTTATACCAAGAAAAATTTCCAGACCAAAGTATTCTATGTGTGCATTATCCAGAAAACATGCATAACCAATTTGCAAGACATGCTATGAAGTAAAATGTACTGCCCAGTGAATTTCTTGTCCATGCATACATTTGATGGTGGGGATGATTTTTGGCTGACACGTTGATTTATGTAATATTATGTTTGTGGTTGCCTTACAGGAAATCGAATGGTGATCTTCTGTTCCCATCTTCTCAAATTGCTCGTCTAGATTCAGGACGCTGTTTCCATCATCGTGAATAGTTCTCTCAAATCGTCGCATAGAGATTCGTCGGCTTTTATGGGCAGATTATAAGCTCGCATTTTTTTCAACTGGAAAACAATGTGGTTTTGCGCACGTAGTTACGCACAAACCACAGGTACCAATAGGCACAAACACGTACCATGAGTGAAGATGAAGATGATATCAATTTGATGTGATGCAGGGGAAAAGTTATACACCTACACAAACACAAAGCTTTAAACTCTCTCAATTTTATTCAATTCAACAATGACTCGAAAGGTATTAAAATCTTCTTTTAAATAGACAATTCAAAGAGTCCTAAAGCTACCGAAAACCATAAAGATAATAAAGGTAATGGGGATAATTAAGGGAATCCTAAATCACCTAAAATCTCTCCTAGGACAACATAGAAATCCAGTCAGCCCTCTCCTATTTAAGCTACCCCATAATATCTGAAAATAAGAAAGAAAATTAAAAACATAATAATAAATCAAACAGAAAATAAAAGAAAATAAAAATTCTAGTGTGCCCCTGCATTCTCATCATAAAAACTAGCATATAAGCATTTATATTGCAAACTGATCATGTGAATTCAGGTCCAAGCACTGTGTAAACATCCCTATCTCCTGGATGAGATTAAATCCAGTGGGGACCAACAGTTGGTGGGTAGGGTCCCCACTTGGCTAAAGGAAATATGACCAAAGGAGGGGAACAAAAACACAAAAATTTCCACACTTGTGCCAGGGCAAAGCATCAAAGATCATCAATTCATATAATTAAAGACTCTTCGGGTTCCTGGCTGCTGGAGCAAGATTAAAAAACACAACGGTTAATTTTTTTCATGATATTCTTTGCAACGAGTAGGTGGACATTATTAAATTCCATTAAATTAGATTAGAGGGGCACTAGATTTATTACCTTGGCTATCCCTAGGATTGTCACAATTGATTGCTTGAGATGAATGTGCAGAATCTCCGGATTTCATGGCTTGTACAATGGGAGGTTGCACATCTTGTACAGTAACATATTGTAACTCGTCTACGGTTGTCGTAGCCGTTGTAGATGATATAGTTGATCTCAGCCGCCTAGAATATCCCGGTGCCATGCTAAACGATCTACACTCAAAAGAGTATGTTATGAACAAACAACTTGAAATTAAAGTTTGCGTATGTCTTTTGGGTTGAAGTGTTTAATTGAATCTAATTAAACACATTTGATGTTCAATAAAAATTTGATCATCAAAACCTCAAAGCCTTAATAACCTGTGGCATATATAAAACACAGTGATGTAGTGAACGTGCTATTGCTTATTATGTGGAGTTGATGAGCTTCCTGAAATTTGAAACAGGTGCGATTGTGTGAACGTGTTATTGAACCCGCTGTACGTCATATCTATTTCAGTTATTTATTTAAATTTTGTATTTTTTTAATTATAGTTGGAACTCATTATTCGTTTTGATGTCATTTGTAAAGTAACAATTTTATGCGATGATGTTCAATGTCTATAATGTGTTGTATGTGGAGAAAACAGTATGTGTTTGATAGGTTCGCTCAGTATAATGTTATAGAGAAAACAAAGGATTCTTAAACTATATTCCCGTAATGGATCAATAACTGGATCTAATTGATGATTTCATATCTGTATATAAATTTAAAAATCAGTTTCTTATAAACTGCCTATAGCTTCAATCATCGAATTGGAGTAATTTTTTCTTCCTATTTTTAAATATTTTTGTTAATTTGAATTTTACTGTATCAACTTTTCAATTACAATCTCTATTATCTTTTTGACGATACAAATCTATATTTTTAGTTTGTGTAATTTCAATTATACAAAATAATTGATAACTTCCTCTAATTGCTTACTCCATAACCATAAATCATTTTAGAATAGGATTTTGGGTCACGATTTTTTCTTTACAATAATTTGATGTTTTGGTTAGAGTTTTCCTCTATTTTTAGTGTTGATGTTTTTGGTAGGTTTTCATTTGTGCAATCAATGTTTAAGTGCAACACTCTAGCCCAGTTCCCCCCCCCCCCTCTTCTTTTGTTTGCCATTGTGTATGTTCTCTTCATTTAATAGTATACTAATCTTACCCAAAACCAACTGGTCACTCTAAGCAAACAAAACAACTTGTAACCACAAACAACATATATGTAGAACAGTTCTCTTTGTGGGTTTGAGGTGATTCCAAGAAAGAGGTTAATGCATGCATTCACATTTTTATTTTTCATATCATATATCTCATACTACAATAAATAGGTACTTTATTCATACACAAATAACAATAAGCTTAATCGAAACGAAATCATGAATTCACCCTACTATCGATCACTGTACACTTGCATCCGAAGACATTTGAACTTAGAAATCAAAACCAGTGCATTAAGGTACTCATACTGCAAGGTCCGCTGCTTTATGACGCACACTACCATTGTAAGCCGTTGACAACCGTGAAATTTCCTCCATCCTTTGTTTAGGATGTCATTACAACACATTAAAATTTCATACAGAACAAATAACCATGCCTATAATATTATTGCCCTCTCAATCGATCTCAGTCAAAATTGGAATCATAATTATATTCATAATGGTCCGCTTACAACAGAATGCCAGAACTCTTCATAGAACTTTCCAACTAAGAAAAGAAACCATGAAAGAAATAAATAATATGTCTTAAGCTATCCAATTACTAATTATGCTAAATCTAATTAAATAAACAACTTGAAAATAAAAGTTTTTGCTAAGTACAAAGGCATTTATAATTTCTAAGCTTACATTAGAATTTCAGAAAGTTCTGAAACACGCACAATTTCAGAAATTTGTGCATATGTGTTTTGGTGTGCGTGTGTGTGAGTGAGAGGGAGGGAGAGAGAGAGTGAGAATTACTTTAAGAAGTTGGGCAGGCGAGCAGCGACGGAGCTGGCACGGCAGCGGTGGCAGATTTGGTGCAGAGGAGCGCTGGCGAAGGTAGAGGAAAGGCAAGGGGAAGAGGAGATCGGAGGGGGGGGGGGGGGGAGAAATAGGTGGGAACCCAGAGAGGGAAACGAGGGGGAATGGGTGGGACCCAGAATTTTGTTGTTTTACCCCTCAAATTGAACTTTTGGCTACAAAAATATTTTGTAACAAAATAGTAAATCAATTACCTATGAAATATTTCATGATTGATTGTAATTATTTCGTTGAGAAAAATTCGTGCTTTTGTGCGGGGAAAAAATGGCGCCTATTTTTTATTGACAATTTGGCAACAAATTTGCTTCGTGGCCAATATTTACTTAATGACCACAATTTAAATTTCGTGGCTAAAAGCGATCATTTAGCCACGAAATTATCTTTGTAGCCAAATAAATCGTTGTTAGATGCAATATTTGTTATAGTGAAAATATATAATAAGAAGTCAGGAAAAAGACTATGATATCCCATCTAACACCCCCGGTCTGGAGAAGTGAATGAATGCAGGATACCAACAACAATATTATGGAAACAGATAAATTAGCTCATATAAACAATCTCTCTTCCATCCCAATTATAAATGAAATCAAAACAATTGACAAACTCAAAAGTTCTATTGGAAGATGATCAAAAGGAATATATTATACCACGAGCCGTTAGAGCATAGCCTTAGACGAATTAAAGAAAACCAGAATAAAACCCAACACAAACACATGACTCATTTGATGACACAAATTGAAAATCGTTACCCATTTTTGCACCCTTAACCCAGTGATTACCAGAAGGGTTCAAACTAACTTTAAAAAAAATGGGAAACAAAGAAAACGAAAAAAACATCATAAAAGAGGGAAGTTATGGAATTGGGGCAAAGCAGAAACCAATATTATCTAAAAATCAAAAAAATAAGGAATGAAAAAACAAAGGAAAACTGTTGTTGAAGTGAGGTCAGAGATGCAGAGATTGTTGTTTGTGAGGTTTATTGAGTTATAGAGAAAAAAGTTTGATGTTTTCTGTAAATCCTTCAATAAACCCAAACAGTGGGATTGTTAACTGAGTTAAAACCCATTTGCGTGGGTTGAATAAATGGCAGGGACTATTAAAAGAAAGCATGGGTTAGAATAACTCAGATTCACCACCGGTTTGTGGAATTGATATAACTCAGATAACGATTTCCCTTTATCTAGAAAAATCACTTAAAGCAGGGTATGAAAAAGAAAAAGGAAAACCGGCAGGGTGGAAAACCTTGAAACCAAAAAAAATTGAAGCATTGATGAAACAAACAAACCTAAAATCAAGCCACATGAACAAATTTGAGATTTACACCTGAAATGGACTCACCTATTTGGTCGCGGCTGGTGCATGTCTCTTGACATCCCATCCACCATCCTCTTTATTGGGTTGATCATCATCACTGAACTCTAGCCAATCTCATACAACTCGGAACTTAGGAAGATCTGTGGTGTGGATGAGGATCGACCTAATAAAGATAAGAGTGAGATGGGGATACCTGATGTGCTGCTTCATTTATCATTTTCATTTTATGAGAGAGAGAGAGAGATGGGGAAATGGATAAAGAAAAGTGTGTTCGCATCGCAGAAAACAAAACAACTCCTTGTAAAGCGCACATGAAACAATGGGAAAAAATACATCACACATGAAACAACTGGAGAAAGGAAGATGGAAAATGGAGCGACGTCGTTCAATAATCACACATCCAATCATTAGGGCGTCTTTTTCTTTTAAGAGGAGGGATCATGTACCCATTTTCATCTTCTAATAAATCAAACATACATGTGGCACCCAATAGAGACAAGAATTTAAGGGACCTGGATATGCAGACGGATGCAAGGAATGGAAATGAAGAGACACATGTCCGTTAAGGAAATAACTTAACAATCCCCTCTTTTTAGTTAATACAATAGAATGCGAATAGACGAACATAGGAAAAGTCCAATTTTCTCAATTTAATGGTCTCTGCGCTATAAATACTGCCATATATATCAAGACCTTCCCATTTTCTCTCATCTCAACTTAAAAAATAAATAAACAAAACATGGGTTTGGATGTCAAATTGGTTGCGTTGATAATCATGCTGCTCATTTTTTCTTCACTAAAAGCATCTAATGCAACTATTTACCAAGTTGGGGACAATGATGGTTGGACCCATCTGAACGTTAATTACACGGATTGGGTTGGTAATCGCCAATTTCACCTTTTGATACCCTCCGTGAGTGTTTTATGCTTCTCTTATATATATATATATCTTTGTGTTTGTGTGTGTTATTTTACTTTTGTTTTTAGTTTGTGTTGGGTTATTGAGTTTTTTTTCTATCGTGCCATGCATTAATAATTCTTGTTTTTTTTACTTTAACACATTATAATCTTCGATTTCATACTTTAATAAAAAATTATTAGTTTATTAGAATTTAATACATTTTTCATCGCTATATGTGAAAATTTCATCACTAAAAGTGATCATTGGTGACTTTTTGTCCAATAAACTGATAATATTGTACTAATGTAAAAAAAATTCATAATTCTTATTGGTATTTATAAATAAATTGCAAGAGGATGTGCAACAGTCTTTTGTAAATGGTACGTTTCTCTATTAGAAATAGATGTCTGTTAGAAAAAAATAGCTATGTGTCTTAAACTTTGAGTCTTAGTTGACTTTATTTTTTTATGGTTTTAGTTCCCAAACAAAGCATGGGTTTTAGACATAGTGTTAAAATCTTAAAATTCACAATGAGACTTCCTATTCATAGCACACACTAACACAATTGATGGGAATTGCGTTGTAAATTTCACTTGCTATATGACTCGTACAATTCAATTCCACTACGTTTAATTGATAGCTCGGTATATATATATATATATATATATATATATATATTCTATGTTATTTGCAAATGATCATTAATCAGTGAACTTCACTTTCAGTAGATTATGTTATGTTGAACTATAATACATGATATGTTAAAATAATTTGAGATTAGATATAAGTAATAATATATCTTCATTGTCATATCTCATAAATGTCATTGTGCACAGGTTTTTGGTACTTTGTAGACTATGACAGCAATGTGGTGCAAGTTGATACGAAAGAAAAGTATTTATCATGCAATGCGACGTCCCCTCTTGCCACCTACGATACAGGAAATGACTACATTGATCTCCAGAAAATTGGATACAATTACTTCATTTGTGGAGACCTCCATCATTGCATGGTCGGACAAAAGGTGGAAATCAATGTGGTTGAATTCGCTTCAGACGCTACATCTCCCTCTCCATATCCATCTCCCTTTGCATCTTCTTTTCCCTCCCCTCAAGTTTCGGTGGATAAAGGTTCACATAGTGAAGCATCTACATTGTATTCTGTGGGTAGGCTTTTTAGTGAGATTCTATTATCTATGGTTGTTATTGCATCTCGTGTTTAATTTTTTAACAATCATTTATGTTTCCTTTCAAATACTTTAATAAACGAAAGTATTTCTAGAGGTCGATATCTAGTTTACCTTTAATGGTATTTTGGCTTTGTGAAAACATACTTAAGAACACCACAATATTAATAAAGAACACATTAATTTGATTAAACTTTAGCATACAGTTTTTCTTAATAAAACGATCTTGGATCTTCATTTTTTCATAAATATGCCTAAATGATATAAATGAAGACTTACCTTGATCCAAATCATTGATCAAGTATGTTGTAAAAATCTCTTTGAATCATCTTGATGATTGCTCCACTACCACTATAAACTTCATCAATTTTATAGAAAATAAATATTGTTATATCAAATTTTCCCCCTCTTACCCAATATATTATGTTTAATGCAAATTATTTGATAGAGAATAATCTACTATATATAAGGTGAGATAGGACCCAATTTCCTAGTTAAACTATAATTCTACCATCCATCACAATAGTGTTTGATTAGGAATTAATCACCCATCAAAGTCGTTAATATTTAAATGATTTATCTAAAAGAATCCTATCAAATCCAAATTCTTATGTAGACAAAATTAAGTTGGACACTTATATTTAATTAAATAACTAATTTCGAATTATCTTAATTTCAAAATTAGATATTTATTAAATATTTCCAATAGTCTTCCACTTGGTCCATATAATCATTTCACTTTATGATTTGATTCAAGGAACATAAGACACATAATAAACTTTAGAATAATCATAATCAAGTATTAACCTTAATTAAATAATACACTAATGTGATTCATGGTAGTTCTGGACTTATTCAAGAGCATGGTTTCTTCCATGTACTACGCCACTAATGTCATATTCAATTAGGCCCAAAGTGTGGGTTGTCAATAATGGTCCTATAATATCTTTATAAAAGAACTACTCATGTCACATTCATTAATTCACATGCATGTATACAATAAAGACAAACATATTGAATTTCAAAACACTTTATTGATATCATAATGTAGTGTAAAAAATAAGAACTAGCAATTCACAACATTAAAACATTATTGGCTACAATTAAGGCCCATGTCTTAAGCATGCTTCATTAACGCCTATTGCGATAGCCTATTTATGTGAATTTTCTATGTTAACAATTGTACTAATGTGTTCAAGTGACACTCGTTGTTTTAGAATTTCTTATTTAATTAAAAGGTATTTACATTCTAGTTACTCTTAGAATACCTAACATTTATTCATAAAGAAGATTGCAACGACATTATCATAATATTTCAGCAGCTTGATAATAGTGCCGATAACTCAAAGTCCTGAAACGAAGTCACATTGCTATAATACATAAGTTGTAGCATCAAAGGATGCTACAAACTCAGTTTTTATAATAGTTAATGGATTGTGTTGCACTCCTTCATTATATTGGTCGTTAAATCAAAATAAATATACTTAAGCAAGAGTGAACTTCATACTATTCATACAACTAGTAACTCCGAGTCATAACAACCGTTCATATTTAAATGGAATGATATCCTAAATGTGAGCATATAGTCTTTTAAGTATCTCACTACTTCTTACATAACTCTTTAAACCCATATAAAATTATTTTATTTCTCTAATTTATAAATATGTGATTGTATATAGAGAAAATATATAAACTTACTCCCACTTATCTTAAGGTGTATACTAATATACAACAATTAAAGACATAATGGTATTGTTTCTTAAAATACCTTTTACGGGAAACTTATGTTTATACAGTGATTTCTTAAACGTATACACGTGGTTTATTAAACTCTAAAAAGTAGTTTTCACACCCACTTAATGTCGCTCTCAGTCGTAATTATGAAATCCCGCCAAATAAAATACGGGTGATCAGTCCTATATTAAATTAAAACAGGAATCTCATTTGGTTCATTCTTAGCATCACTGTGGGAAATATTTTAAACTTACTAACCACCTATTATTCAAAAAGCGGATGTCAAAATTTTAATCTTTTTATATGCAGTCAATAAAGTGGAACATCAACAACAATATAATATGCCAACACCAATATAAGCCCAAACCATCAAATGTTATAATTAAAATTTGGCCAAAAACCATCAGCAGGCAAACTACTAAAACCACTTAAGTCTAAATACTGAATCTGAAAAGAGTGGGCTACATGCCCTAAAATAAATCTGACATCAGGAGATAGATTCCTACACTAGGAATGATAAATGGAAGTGCATAAGAAAAGTCCTGCAAGAATCCACTCTTCTCACATCTGCGTCTTCCTAGGTCAGAAAAGATGAGTTATTTATTACACACGTTAAGATTTCACACACTCTCTTGAGTTGACTCACCCCTCATCTATAGTGCACGCCTAACGTCCAATACTTAGCCCACCTAGATGCACTACTCAAGCTAACTAGACTATACTACTCAACTGAACTTATCTAAGCAACTAAGTTTCCATACCGCCCTTACAGTACGTTAAGAGTAACACATCTCATATTTTGGAGTTAATATACAATAAAACTCAGTTTTGGGATAAAAATTGTACACAATTTTTTTTTCATTTATATGTGTGGTTATAAGTAGCAATATTCAGACGCAACCTTTTTACTCCTCAAAATAAAGAAAACAATTATCACTCTACACGGTAACTTGTTTCTTGTTTGAAATATTCAGACGCACGATAAGTTGTTGTCTTGGAAATTCACAACGAATGTCAAGGATTCCACCCCTAAACTTCTTAGATGTAAGAATCCCATGCTTAAATTAAACGGATAAGCATACATCGCAAGGACGCAAGTTCTTAAATTTGAGATTTTGGCATATATTGGAGATGCAAGGGGACTTGCGGACAAAATATATGTTGGTTGTCTTAGGCATCAATAATTTTAGAGCCCGATATCTTAACATTACCAAAAAATATATCCATAGTTTTTATAAAGAATGTAGCATTATGTATTTATGACTAATAATGTTTCTTTCTAGGGTACTAGACTTTTCAAGGCGGTTTCTTATTTTGTTTCTTACATTTTTTAACATAATCTTAAGAGTAAAATTACTCATTTGGCGGTTAAACTATCCGGGTCATTTCAAATCGGCTCATAAACTCTATTTAGTGTCAAATCAAACCCCAAACTAAATAAACAAATTTAATTTAACAAGGCCCTTAGGTCATCTTGGGTTGTTAACTTAGACGGAAATAAATTGTGTGCATGCGTGCGTGTGTGCCTAAAATCATTGTTCCAAAGAAAAATTAAATAAAAACCTATTTCACCAGCAGCCGCCCATCTTCATCGCTTTTTTTTAACAAAACCTTCACCCCCACCTCCTTCTCCGGCCAACCCCCGATCCCCATTCCTCCGGCGAAACCCACCGCGGCCCGCACCTCTTTCTCCGATAACCCCACCACCACACCCACACCAACACCCACCCCAGCTGCAAATGACCGTTTTCGCTGACATAATCCCCTCCCCAACCTTCAATTTGTCCAGCAAAACCCTCACCTCCCCACCCTACCTTGAATTTCCCGGAGAAACCTCCTTCCCCTAACATTTGATTTCCAGCAAAGCCCCATCCTTTGTTGTCTTCATTTTTCTGGTGAAAAACTCCCCTCTACCTCCTTCATTTTTCCAGATGAATCGTAAAGAAATTTGGCTCCGATAGACAAAACTTTCCCCCTCCGTCTTGTTGTTTGTGTCGGCAATGGATCACAATTTACTTTTTTTCCTTTTCTTTTTTAACATATACTCTCTTCGTCCCAAATTAAGAGTCCATGTTCATTTTTTGTGTATATTAATGATTCACATAATCAATGGCCAAGATTAATCCTTGTTCACTATCATGAAATTTTGTTGGTTGATTATGTCCAAAAAGGGAAAATGGCCTCTTAATTTGGGATTGCCCAAAATAAAATAGTAGAGTCTTAATTTGCTGGGGCAGAGGGAGTATATATATGTAAGTTAAATTAACATTTTGACCCCATTATCTAATTTCCGATTAAATTAACAGTCCAAGATGACGGAAGGGCCTTGTTAAATCTGTTTGTTTAGTTTGGGGGTTGATTTGACACTAAATAGTTTTTAGGGGCCATTTGTAACAAACCACACAGTTTAAGGGTCAAATGAGTAATTTAATCTAAAACGTTAATTGCATGATTGCATAATAATTAAAACAAAGACTCAGTTTAATGCTTAACCCAACTACAGCAAATTCAAACAAATATTTTGAAATATATAGTTAGAACTGCAAGATTTACAATTCAATAACAAAAAAAGTTGATTATTTCTGGCTCGAGTGGGATTTGAAAAATAGAGAGTAAAAATAAAAGTTCATGCGAATGCAGACGTGGTGTAGTTTCAGTAGAAAGAATGAAAAAAAGCATCCTATTTCAGCTCTCACTCGGTCAAATGAGAATTCTCGCAGTGCAATATTTTGACAAATATATTAGGAAGTCCAATATTTTGACTAAGATATAGTTCAATTACAATTCTGTTATGAAAACAAAACTCTAAGTGGAAAGGAAAGAGAACTGATACGCATACCAACATCTCTTCCACAGGCTTCAATTTTGGTAAATTTAGTTTGAAGACACATAATTATATCGTGTACTTTTATTTGGGGGGGGGGGGGGGTTGACTTAAATACGTCCATCATTACCCACTTATGAGTTTAGTACCTTTTTTAATTGACTTCGACTTTGGTACCTTTATCGTCAAACCTCAGTTAGACACCCTATTTTAAAATAATATAATTAAAAAATTAAGAAAATAAAAAAATAGAAAATAGTGAAAAAAAGAAAGAATAATATTCTGAAAATAGAAAGAAAAAAAAAAGTAAAAACAGAGAAAACCTCAACCCCTTCTTCCAAAAAAACCACCGGCAGCCCCCTTCCAGCACCACCCACCACTTCTACTAGCTCCGCCAACCCTCCACCTTCTTCCACCAGCCGACCTCTCTCTCCCTCTTCCCCAAAACTCAGTTAAACCATTCCTCCTCCCCCCCCCCCCAATCGAACCACCAGCCAAACCCTTCCTCTTCTCACCGCCAACGTCCTCCATCCCCACCCTCCCCCAAACACAGAACTGGAATTTACAAATTCAAAAATTATATATATATATATTAAACATCGTTGTCTAACTGAGGTTTAACGTTAGTCAATTAAAAAAACGGTCCCAAACTCAAAAGTGGGTAGTTATGGACGTATTAAAGTCAATAAAACCCTACTTTTATTTATAGTGCTATACGAAGAAATAATTTAACTTGCATACGCGAAAATACTTTTCAATATTGTATACTGGTTGTAAGTACAAATAACCTCTTTGAGCTATGCAGCTCTTTCAAGAAACACCGCTTCGCTATGTTAAAGCAAAAAGAAACCCCAACAATGCATCTACTGTAAAAACCCTATACCTTGATATTGTTGCTAAGTATCCCCAATGGGCTCTTGGCAAGATATTATATAGTTCAAAGATCTTTTTTGGGGTGCTTCTTTGGGGCCAGTTGTACTTCAGTTTTTATGGGGGTGTTAATTGTATTGTTGCCTCTTTCTTTTAGTTTGGTAGGGTATTTGGTTGTTCCCCATGTTCTCCCCCACCCCCTTTTTGCGGATCTTTATATAAAAAATCTATCGCTCAAAAAGTTATTTAAATATGAGAAAGAAATAGGTTAAATAAGGTTGTTGAAGTGAATAAATGGTAATGTGCGAAAGAACATATTGAACAGGTGAGGCATTCGTGAGAAGTTAAAGCAAACATTCATGGTAGACAGTATGACAACATTGTCTTATATTTCAAATAGAGGATTGCCCCATGACCTAGTACAACCAAAGTAGATGCTTCCAAATTTATATCAAACATATGATATCTATAATTTTCTATTTACAGGTTACTTATTATCTAAAATATGTAGAAATATTTATAATGTGAGGGAAAACTAAAAGGAAAACAGGAGTTGAAAAGATATAAAAATGCATGCTTTTGCATTGAGATAACAAAATTGTTGGTAATGGCTTACACCAGCTGTAGTGTACAAATCTTCTGTAAAAGGAAGATAAACAATGGTGTTCAAGAGTAAACAATACTATACAACACCAAATATAGAAAGAGGCCCATCTACAGTGGTTAGTGATATTGACATGAATTCCATTGTAGTTTCTAGGGGGAGTGGAAAAAATTAACATTGAAAGAAAAAGGTACCTTAAAGATCACACGAGAACCCCTAATGCCCAGTTTTGTGTACAATTTGAAGATGCTTACAGAGCTCCCACTGTATAATGTACCAGATCATTAGAAGATATTAAACTTCATCCAACTCTATGGCAGGCCTAAGATATTTCCCTCTTACGATGCTTTGATAAATCTGACCATGAATCACCCAAGATGACGTATGAGGAAACTCAGAAATTGATAAATATTATAAGATGTATGAAACATGGAAAATAATGATAGGTTATACTGGTACATGTCAAAAAAATTAATGTGCAAACACAGATTCACATCAAGTTCCAAGTTTATACTAACTATATTCCAATTACGAGCAAATATTAAGCCCTTTCCCCAAAAAAATTTATAAGTTTGACACGTTTAGTTGTGTGGTCAGCTATTATCCACGCCAATATATTTACTAGGAGATATATAGATACATAGCATGCATATACAAACACAGAAAGGAGATACATACATGCAAGCATACACACGGAAATGATCAAAGATATAATCAGGATACCTAGATATAACTTTGACTTCCCAAAAATACAAATGAGAAATGCATTAGAGACATGTAAAACGTCACAAAAATTGAAATAAAGTATAATCATATTATGGAAAGGGGTCCGTCGTAATAATACATGAAAAGAAAGCTTGTGGAATAAAATATGTACGTGGTTAAGGGAAAATTCAATTTGGATACAAATTATTCCTGCCAGGATTATAAGCATCAAGAAAAGAATATACTACTAGGTCATACATGAGTAGCACATAGGGCTATTTAGATGATTGGAAAAGTTAAGTTCAACACACTAAGGACGCAAATTTACCAAACACGACATATAATCAACCATAAATTACAGAGTAGCTGTTGGCAAGGTTATATATATATATTTACTTTTGGAAGATAAATTACGAACAGGTGACCAGAATCATCTACCTACCTCATCACTAATAGTATATGTCTACAGATCACCATGTTTTTAAGCATCTAGCATAAGAGTCATTTCAAAGCTACAACACATGCACACAACAATTAAATAATATCAGAATGCATGTTTGTTCATGAGACGAGAGCACTGCTGATAAAAGTTCCTATGGGTTCATTTGAACAAGAAATTTGTAAAGCCCTAGGAATTTTGTAATAGAGGGAATTTTGAAGCAATCCAAATAAACCTATCGTTAACAAATCCTTTGTGTAAGCATATTTTCCATGCCAATGTTCAAGAATCAACCTTGTGTCAAAGTTTAAATGATGGCATGATAGTTATACGGGGTATTTTGACTTTACCCCCCATGTAGTAATCATTATTTGACTTTACCACCATTTTTTTTACTTTACCACTCAGTTTGACATTTAGCCACCCAAAAAGTGAAGGAAGACGTTGCTAAATGTCAAACTGAGTGGTAAAGTAAAAAAAATGGTGGTAAAGTCAAATAATGATAACTACATGGTGGGTAAAGTCAAAATACCCTTAGTTATAAAGATAATGATGGCAACAACATATCTAGTGGTGCTAGAGATGGGGACGGTGGCAGAAGTGCTAGTAGTATGGTGGTAATGGAAAAATCATAAAGAAGGTGGTGGTAATGCCATAATCATGGTAATGTGATGGTTGATGGTGGTGTGGGGCCAATGGAGGTGATGGACACAATAGCACGATGATGGTGGAAGTGATAACAATAGCATGGCTATAGATGTGCCAATAGTGTAGTAATGATGGTGGTGATGACTGTGATATCGATGGTACAAGTTGTGGCGGTATTGGTTGGCCAAAGCTAAGGTGGTAGTGTTGGTTACGGTAGTCATATGAAGAACAAAGGCACAATACCAAGAAAGATTATTCAGAAAACAATTCTTAATGTTTTATTCGAGTTGGTACTCCAAATCCTGCATTGAAATATCTCAATGCATTTTGTAAATGTTTCTTTTAGTAATTAACATAAAAATTTAATTTCCATAGTTTCCAATCCCCAGCCAAGGCAATGTGCAAAAAAACAAAAGGAACCCTAATGAATTCTAGAATCATTCAGAATTTCATTAAAATTTAGGCTACGGGCTAACATCAAAGGCTAATGAACCTTATACTGTGAAAGAAAAATGCACGGATAAGTGGTCTCGAAAAACAAATTGATGCAGGAGCATAGGGACATGGACGTCCTTTATAATATTCTTTTATTTTGTCTTTTTTTTCCTTTTGTATGGTAAGTATAAATAGGCCAAGGGCCTTTTTTTGTAACACTTTTGCCATTTTGAGATTCATAGCTTAGAGAGACAAATAAGAAACCCTCTTCCATTTTCCAAGTTATTGTTGTGTAGATAACTTCTTCTTTTTACGCTTTCACACCCTTAATTACATCAAATTAGTACAAGATCTAGGTTTGCTCTTGGATTGAGAGATGTTCATCGAAGATTAGGACTCGGATTGTATTCATCCGGATGAAACACGAAACATTCCCAAAATTTTCCATGAAACCCTAACCCTAGAAATTGAAAATTCAATAAACCCTAATCTCCCACCACCTAAATTCAATTATACACCTTCCGAATTTATCCAAACCCTACCCAATTCAAAACCACATCACCCAAATATCCAAACAGACCCACCTGAAAGTAATTTTCAACCCAAATTATAAAATCGGAGGTCAGACAGCCCTAATGGCTGCCGACCGAAGCCGCAACCAATCGAAACCCCAAGAAGCCCACCCAGATCAACCGTCGGTAGCCAATCAGTCCAGCCGAACCTCCAACCCAACCCGACCAGTCCCTATCTACCTTCGGTCCAAACCGACAGCCCATCCCGACTCTCTCGAACACCCAATTCAACCCAATTTCATATCGTAACCCTATAAACCCTAAACCAAACACCAAAGAACCAAATTATCAACCTGACCCCATCTACAAAGGATGTCCATCTCTAGGAATCCTTCCTATTCCACCCTATGTACCGCTATCCTCCCCTCAATCTATTTATCGACGACGGGAGTCATTTTACCATGAACAAGCGAAGCGTGTGGGAGTTTCTACCGCTTATATGCACACGGTGATGGTAACCACACCCGTAGATCCACAAGCATCCCCACCTAGTGAAGACACTTGAATTCGATCGAGTATTTTTTTTACTCGATGCACCTCAAAAGGGAGGCTATGCACGGTGATTATTGATGGAGGAACTACTAATAATTTGGTCGCGCAAGAGATGGTTGACAAGCTAAACCTTCCTACAGAATCATTGCGTACCCCGTGTTGTATTGGATGGTTGGGAAACGAATCCACTCTAGCTCCTAGCCGATAATGTCAAGTGACCTTTTCCATCGAGGACTATCGTGATGAGGTTCTATGTATTGTGGTGGATATGCGAGTGTGTCACCTTCTTTTGGGAAGGCCGTGGCAATTTGATCATCGCAGCATGCACGATGGTCGAGCCAATACATATTCATTTATGCATGAGGGAATAACTTTCTCCTCCGCCCTCTGCGAACATTCCCGATGTCTCGACCTTCCGCCCTGATAGTTTCATATGAGGAGTTTGCCATAGAGGTCGCGGAGGCAGGGTTGTGCTTTGCTCTCATTAGCCCCATCGCCAACCCAGAGGCGATTGTCCCACCACGTGTTCAGAGTTTGTTGAATTCTTTTATCGATGTGTGCACGCCCCCACCTTCCTCCTCTCAGGGGTATATAGCATGCCATTGATTTTATGTCAGGGGCGTATCTCCCCAACCTTTTCCACTACGGTATGTCGCCCACGGAGCACGCAGAGTTGTAAAGATAGGTCACAGAGCTCTGTGACAAGGGCTATATTCGAGAGAGTACATGTCTCCTTGTGTTATACCCGCATTGTTAGCGGCAAAGAAGGATGGAAGTTGGCGTATGTGTGTTGACAATCGGGCTATTAACAAAATCACCGTGAAGTACAAATTCCCTATTCCTAGGTTGGAGGATATGCTAGATCAACTCCACGGTGCGAGAGTTTTCTCCAAATTAGACTTGAAGAGAAGCTAACACTAAATTCGTATGAAATCATAGAATGAGTGAAAGACTTCCTTCAAGATGAAGGATGAGATATATGAGTGGACAGCGATGACTTTTGGCCTCTCCAATGCTCCATCTACCTCTATGTGAGTGATGACACAGATACGGCAGATACTGCACAGACGCTTAATATTATGTCCATAAGGGGCAAGATCTGTGTGGCCCATTTCTGGTAGAATTTTCAGGAGGCGATGGGGACAGATTTATGATTGAGTACAGCGTATTACCCACAGCGTATTACCCACAGACAAATGGGCAGACTGAGAGAGTTAATCAGATGCTTGAGGATATGCTGCGAATGTGTATAGTAGATTTTAGGGGAGGATGGGAGAAGTATCTTCCTTTAGTGGAGTTTGCGTATAATAACTCCTACTAATTTACCGTCGGCATGACACCTTTTGAGGCATTGTACGATCGGCCTTGTCGTTCGCCTACTTGGTTAGAATTAGGGGACAATAAACTATTGGGACCAGAGATGATTCAGGATACCACTGCCAATATTGGGCGGATTAAAGGGCGCATCCTGATAGCTCAAGACAGGCAGAAGAGTTATGTTGATGCGGACAGGAGACACATTGAGCTTGAGGTTGACGATCAGGTAATGATGCGAGTGTCTCCTATGAAAGGAGTAATGAAATTTGGCAAGAAAGGAAAATTGGCACTGAGAAATGTGGGACTGTTTCTGATCATTGAGAGGTTGGGACCAGTGACTTATAGATTGGGATTACCAGAGCATCTTCAGCGAATTCATGACGTATTTCACGTGTCATCGCTGAAGAAATACCCACAAAATGAGAGATTTTTAGCATGTTCCACTAGAGGAGATCGACTTGCAGCCCGACATATCATATGAGGAGAGACCATGGTTCAAAGTCTTGGTATTGGTCTCGGTATCGGATACTCGATTTTCAACTCGGTCGCGGTATCGATTGTGGTATCGGGCGATACTTTGAACCATGGGAGAGACCAATGGAAATACTTGATCGTAGTGAGCGTAAACTACGGTCAAAGGTGGTACCCCTGGTTAGAGTTTAGTGGGGGCACCATCATGCAGACGAGTCAACATGGGAGTGAGAGGAAGACATGCGCGAGAAATATCCCGAGTTACTTATCGCAAGTACGTCCAAATTTCGAGGACAAATTCCCTTGCAAGGGGGGAAGTATGTAACAACTCGTATTTTAAAAGAATTAAAAATGAATTAATTTAGTTAAAATTTAAATTACACGTGTGACGTAATTTAATGGAAATATGATGGGTTGATTAAATTATTAATTATTAACCGGAGAGAAATGATTATTGAATAAAATTACTAAGTGAATAGTAATTATATAATTGATGTCACAACGAGTGATAGGGACGTGACAGTATGATATCTCAACCGGATGTCATAAGCGGACTAAATATGGTATAGATAGAAAATAAATTATGAGCAACTCGGATGATGATTTTGAGGTTACAATTGAGTTCAAAAGGGTCGAAACACTCAAAATAGTATACTCGGGTATGTAGTTTGGGTCCCAGGACAATTTTAGACATAATTGACAACCCAAGAAGGCATTTTCGTCTTTTATAACTTAGGGTTAAGGGAATTTCGGGATTTTTAGTATTATATATAGTCGTGATGATGTGAGGCTAGGTTAAAGAGATTTGAAAACAAGTGGAAGCCATTAGAGAGGCGAGGAAGAGTTTTCATGGAGTTCAAAAAAGGGTTTTGGGAGAATACAAGCTCAATTTAGCATCACAACCACTACTGGATGAAGGATTAAAAGAGAAGCTTCATCAAAGAGGATCAAATCAAACCACTTCAATATAAGGCAAGTATTTACCTTGCAAATTTTATTAGTTATCACACCCATGTAGAATAGGAATTTTGTATTAAGAACAATTAATGTTACCCTTATAATTTGATGAGTAAAATTATAATTAGGAATAGGATTTGATGTCGAATAAATCCAAGTGCATGAAGAAACAAAAATCAAGAATTTGGGGAGTTGAATTATGGATTAAATCTGGGTTTTTGGTGAATTTATATGAAAAACACAAAACTATAGGATTTCTGATTATGAGGTGTTAAATTTGATTATTTGATGAAATTTTATGGATTTTATTCATAATTTACATTAGAAATCATTCGTAGATATATCTTTGATGTTTAGTAATGTTAATTCGAAGATTGGGATGTTTATATAAATGTTTGAGGATTTGGATAGTGTAGAAATTCGTAACAGCCATGAAAAGAAGAAGAGACCTGCTACATTTCGAATCGATTCGGCTCAAGGGCGAATCGATTCGATTTTGCCCATAATTGGACCTTTTCTTTTTAAGCCCAGAAATTATGGAAAATTTCGTGAGTAGACTTTTGGAGTGATTTTCAATTCTAGAAGAGAATATAAAAATGGTAGGATAGATTAGAATTATGCAAGATTGAGACGAGTACATAATTTGGGAAAATTGACAAAATATACGAAATTGATAAATGAAGGAAATTCGAGTAGGATTGCGTAGAGATGAGTGAACTTACGTTTCTGAACAGTAGGATACGATGGGAATAACTATGGATTTTAGAATGGGTAATTAAGAATATTAGAGTAGCGAACGATACTTGAAATTACACGAATTGAAAGGTTAATTGAAATTTATTGTACGTCGAATATACGAGTGATATATACTACGTACAAGTTGATGAAATGAGGTTGTGTGTATACTTACAGAGTAATATATAAATAGATTGTGTGAATACCTATAGATATGATTTGATTATTGAAATACCAATGTTGCCTGCTATCAGGATGTTTACGCGCAGAGGGTGATCCCACATTGACGATTCCAGTGAGGTCTGGATTAGTGCCCCAGAGCATGGAACTTAGGGCGGTCCACTATGTGTCGTGTATTAGTGGGATTGGCAGGTCGTTTGGGTCGTTAGGTATGTGCGTATCCCAAAGGCTTAGAACCGTGTTGACCTCCACATTTATATTGATTTATTTTGGATTTGAGGAGACATGCCGAATCAATAGTTCTTATTTGAGTACGAAAGGTACATGGACATGCTAGTAGAGTATGCCAGCATCACGAGGGACCATTCCGGGGATGCTATATTTGTGTATATATTGTATGTGTGATGAATATATATACCACTGTAATATATATACTTATGTGAAACAGTAGAATGGTTAGATGACGAATATCTAAAATGTAAATTAAGTTGTGAAACTTAAATAATTGACTCAATAATAAAATGGGAATAAATAATTTACTATTGAGACCCTTAACGTATAGTATGGAAATATACGGGAGAACTAGACATATCGGGAGTAGTCAGATACCTTATCTATTTTGACATGAAATACTAGTTAGATAGAATACATTAGGCGTGCACATTAGTTGAGAGATGAGAATCTCAAGTGAGTGTACGTGAATAATACATGTGTAATAAATAACTGATTTACATTGTGATTTAAATACTTGCCAAATATTTTCAAAATGTTTTACTTGGGCTCTGATCCGTGTCAAAAATATTTTCAAAACATTTTAGGAGTCCGACCACAAGGACACCCAGATTAGAAATCCTATCCAGTGACATGTAGTTGCAGTATTGTGGAGGCTCGCATGATAATTCTTAGACGGATCTTTACCCGACGTATGTAGAGTTGATCTTCACAGCTTTCCAATAGGGAAATGGGGAATCGGCGAGAGTATCTATTACAGGATGGTTTCCTACATCGAGGTATGGCCCTATGCATTTCATCTTCGTCTCTACGGGAGAAGATCATTTTTGAGATCCATGGGGGATGTTTAGCCGACCATCTGGGACATGCGTGTACTCATGCAATGATGGGGGATCGATTTTACTGACCGAAGATGAGGAGAGATACCAACTCTTTCATTAAGCGTTGCTACACTTGTCAGACGGCTAAGGGCCAGCACACTAATGCGGGCTTATACACTCCGTTGCCGATTCCCGAGTGCCCATGGCAGGATGTATCGATGGATTTTATAGTGGGACTGCCCCATACTTCTTGTTGTCATGATTTCATTCTTATTGTGGTGGATAGGTTTTCCAAAATGTCCCACTTCATCCCTTGCTCTCGCACGAGCATCACTTCAGACAGAGACGTACGATTTACAGGACATTTCTGGCATTCACTTTGGCGGCTTTTACGGACGGAGTTATAGTTCTCAACAGCTTATCATCCCAAGCTGAGGTGGTCAAACCGTTTTGTGGGTGACCTATAGTGGTGTCTGTCTTCCGAGCATCCCCATAGGTGAGACGTAGTGATCACACAAGCAGAGTTCACCTTCAACAATGCCATCAATCGGTATACTGGATTTTCTCCATTTTAGATTGTCTTAGGACAGTCTCCTATTATGCCAATTGATCTCGCCAAGCTTCCACCGACAGTGCCCATCTTCCCTTCAGCCGAGGAGTTTGTGTCTCACCTGACGTCCATCCAGGCCAACGTTCATGCTTGATTATAGACCATGTATACCTCTTATAAAGAGGCTGCCGATGACCACCGCCATTTTTTCTCTTTTCGCCCGGGTGATCTAGTCATGGTCTATCTCCAGAAAGCGCGCCGCCAAGTCAAGGTTTCTAAACTTATTATGCGACGCTTTGGACCTTTTTCCATTATCCGTGTTTGTGGCATGAATGCTTATGAGGTTGATCTTCTCGAGGAGTTTTGTATGCACTGCACGTTTAACGTGGCAGATCTTTTTCCATTCCGCAGCACTCATGCCCCACCGATTCTCATTCTGACGAGCACCGACCATCCTGTCCGCTCCCACATTGATCGCATTGAGGGGATTCTAGGGTTCGAGCTCGTGTTTTCCTCATCAGGTGATTATACTCGTTATTTAGTTCATTGGATTGACTGTCCCTAGACGAAAGATTCCCGGATCACAGAGGCTACCCTCCAACACATCGACCCCGATTTTTATCGGCAATATACGAAGTATATGGGGTCTTCTCGGGGGGGAGAGTGATGCAGAGCATAGGTACATGGACGTCCTTTTTAATATTCTTTTATTTTGTTCTTTTTTTAGCCTTCTGTATGTTTAGTATAAATAGGCCAAGGGCCTTCTTTTGTAACACTGCCATTTTGAGATTGAGAGCTTAGAGAGAGAAATAAGAAACTCTCTTCCATTTTCCAAGTTGTTGTGTAGATAACTTCTTCCTTTTACGCTTTCGCACCCTTAATTACATCACAAATATAATTTGCACAGTTACCACTAGTAAGTAGGATTCCAAATGATGTGTAGTGGGTAGCGGAAGCGTCATAATTACATTACACAATAACCATGATAAAATAGAGGAAATTATATTTGTGATGTAATTCTTCACTCGAATTCTTCATTCATAAAAATGAAGTTGTGAATACAAAATGGGAGCCAAATGCCTTATTTATCGGGTGAGGTTAGCTTTCTAGACAAGCTAACCCTAAAATCCAAAAGACTAAAAATGACAAAATAAGCAAAAGACAAATAACCTCTACCTATACTTGAAGACCAAGTAAAGATCCTAAAATAACTAAAGTACTAAAATACCCTAACCTAGAATTTTCCTTTGAATATTCATTTATTTTACTAATAAAAATAATATCAAAATCAAAACTTTCTTTCGGATCCGCCTCCTTGCGCCATGTATCATGCATATACATCACCAAATATGGGTGACAATCATTGTACCAATCATGATACTTTGCCTAAACTAGAAAATGTTTCTTACTTAATCAGAACAGTTAATAAAATAAAAATAAAACTATTCACCTTTTATTGGCTTAGGTGGCTTAATTGCACGACTTGAAGTATTTGTTGGGGAAAGAGACCTTTTGACAGGTGCAGGGTTCAATGAATTTTTAGGCTTCTTCGTAGATATGAGAGCTGAAGAAAGAAGAGCATTTACAACAACACGTTGTTGTTTCCTTTTCGTGATTGCATCATTTGGTGTTTTAATTTAATTAGAAGCTCAAGCTCCATCACTTCCATCTCTCTCTCGAAAATGTCTTCCTTGAGAGGGAGATTTTCCAATATCAGTATCTCCTCGCCTTCTATAATGCTCAAAAGATTCTGCAACCCCTTTCAAGGACACAGATTTCGTAAATTTATAACCATTTCCCTTCACCTGCTCAGAAGGAACTAAATTACTTGAAGATGTATCATTTCCTTTTCCCTCACCCACATCAGCATTTCCCATACTGAGTTGATTTTCACCACTTCGTTTCCCCTTAATTTTATCATCACACACTTGAAATCCTACAGTTACAGACTTCACATCCTTAGAAGTCTTGCTGACACTATTTTCAACAGCTGCAGATCCATGATCCCTCCTTGTTGAATAATCATGTTCATGTTTAGCTCTTCTTTTATTAGCTTTATCAAATTTTCTTATTGCTGAAGGATCCTACCCTCCACCTACTCTATCATCACCATAATCTCCAGCACCCGTGTTTTTCCTTTTCCTATCGACACAATCCTTGGCTTTCTTCTGTGGTTGTTCAGCATGCCTGCTGGCTTCTTTAACCTTTTTAGCATGCTTCTGATGTCCTGAAAGATTACCAGACTTTTCTAAATTGCAATCTTTCTTCAAAGCTGTCATAAAGACAGAATCATATGAATTTTTAGCAGATATAACCAAATCTCTTTCTCTAGCATCCTTAAGAAGAGCGGCCCAGTTTGCGTTTGTCTGTAAAGTTCTTGCATTACCCAAAATCCATAGAGAAAGGTCTGCCCCTTGTCAAGGAAACATTCATCCTTCTTATATCGACAACAAACCCAATATTTCGGGTATTAATCCTTGATGGTGGTTCTGAACATTGGTCCACTGCTCTAATTGTAGAAAGTAGCAGTATATCAACCTCGCGGCCTTGAAAACCATCCACATTATTAAATTTCATTTCACCCGCAACAGCAAATCCAAATGCATTAGAAAATCGTGAACGTAAAAAGGAAAGTTGAGACCTATAAGGAGTGATGATTCCAATTCGTCCACCAACAAACTCTGACGGGTACCTACACAAAGTAATCAGATGCTGATTAGAGGGGGAGAAGGGTTCTTATGGGCATTTGGCCCCCATTATTTTTTGTAATTGAGTTTAATCCCCCTAATATTCATAGCTTGGGTTTGGCCCCCATTAATTTTTTAAAATTGATTTCAAGCCCGTAATTTCATTTTTAGTGTTCCTTTCCCTAATATCTTGTAATTGAGTTTAAACTTCATAACTCTTATACCTTGGGGTGTGCCCCCCAAAATGACTATGAGCAACGCAAAGTGTAGCACAAAGTTTTACCAAAATGTTTTTTGTAACACTGTTGTTAAAAGTCATTTTGAAATCCAACCTTAAGAAATGAAAATGTTGGGGGGGGAAATCAATATTATAGAATTAAAGGGGGCCAAACCCAAAATAACCCCCCAAAAAGGATTGTTTTGCAAATAAATATGATGTACCTCTTCTTGAAAAACCTTATAACTTCAACTGCAGCATCAGCCTCGCGTTCATTGTGGAGCGAGAAAGAGCCGGAGTTCTTACCATGAAGCTCCTGCCCGTCAATAATATCAAAGGATACATATGGTCCAAGGCATTCAGTCTTGAGAAATGGAGCTTCTTTGCTGGATATATGTTCACCATTCAAAAACTTCTTGTTATAGAAATGTAAATAAGGAAATCGGCATAACTATGGATGCATCTTGTACTGCAATTATAAAAATTATCAATCCAAGTATCAAAGAACTGCAAAGGAGGCAATTATATACTTACAATACAGCTTCGACAAACATAGAACGACAACAAGAACAGAAATCATGAGAACTAATATCTCTTATAGCCTAGTCCTAATGATTTCTTTGCCCAACTTTTCAAGAATTCATAGACATATATAAGAGTAAGAAGTGCAAATGCAAAGTGATGACTATGCCAATGAATTTAACTCATCTCCCTTTCAACTTTCATCCACCATTCTTAGCTCTCAACTATAAAATCTCATTACCTCTGAAAACTTCCAGAATTCAAGGAGGAAAAGAGAAGGAGAAAAAAAAAGAAACAAGAAACAATGCAACCATATTCTGCCTAAGTAAGCTTGATGGGTCTCAAGCATTGAAAGCCTGTCCATATCTCCTTTTAGATTCCTAATAGTGCAGATGCATATATATTGCGAGTAATCACCACTAGGTTAGGAATTTAACCCGAGGCCAAGTTTAGACAAGAGGTAGATCATCAAAAATAGAGTAGTAAATTGTATATTTGTTAAAACTGAGTATTTGTTCTCCATGTGTATATTATACTGTTGTCATTATACATAGGAATATTTTGGCATGCATTATGTCATGTTCTTCCAAAAGTATCAAAATTTATAAAAATAAGTCAAATCATCATAGTAATCAGTTAATAATCAATTAATTGAGCTAAGTACTTATAACTAGAAATTATATTTCAATTTAGCAACAATAAATTTGAAATAATCAGAAATTAATCTTTTAGCTTACTAAATCAGATATTTAATATTCCGAGGGAAAGGGAAAATTTTCAACCAAATATTGACCAAAACATTATAGTCTTGATCAATATGAATATAATGGATCTGAAGCATGTAGCACACCTCAATTCCAGCAAGTAAAGATAACATCGGAGCTTCCATTCATATGTCAAACCATAGAATTGAACCATAGTGGCAACAAGCCATCAATCACCGCTTCCTTTTGAAGGTATTTTAACTTAGAATAGACAAAAAGTTCTGTAAATGCCTTTCACACCTATTGGTCAACTACATGGGTCATATCTCGTTGAGGTACCATGGTGGAAAGAGATAATTAGAGTTGCAAAATTTATTGTCCTTTAGGAAATGTGATTTAGAGTGTATGTGACGGTTGGAATGTTAAACATCTGATGCAGCAAGCGAAAAATAATTTTTCCAGTAGATGACTAGAAGATCTCTCATTGCTTCAGAAAAGCTAATAGCCCTGTTGATATTTAAGCCAACTGGAGCTGCCACAGAGGAAAAGCTATTTTTTATTATACTTATGCTCTGCCTAAAAAAGCTAAGGGGATTGCTACACCTGATCCAACGGGTTGGCTACCATTAGATTTCATTAATGATCTTTTTGGTGTTGTGATTATATTCAGAGTGTACGGGCGGAGCTATTTGTTATTAAAGGAGACAATCATCCTCCCTAATTTTGACAACAAAAAAAAAATTACGAGTTCTAAAGACTACTCAACTCAACTCAACTCAACAAGGCTTTTTCCCAATTATTTAGGGTCCGCTATATAAATCCTATTTTTGCATTCTGTCATTTACAGTATAATATCCCTAGTTAAACCACGTGATATCATGTCTTTTTTACAATATCCCACCAAGTCAATTTAGGCATATCTCTACACCTACCATTATTATCAAATACTAAGTCACTCTTCTTTACGAAAGCATATATTCATCTAGGTTTGACGTTTGTAAACCATCTAAGTCGATTTTCTCTTAATTTATCAACTATAGAAGTAACTTTTACGGCTTCACGAATATGTTCATTTCTAATTTCATCCTTTCGAGTTTTACCATATATTCATCTTAACATCCAGATCTCCGTTATGTTCATTTTCAGCACATTGTGTTTCTTAGTTTCCCAACACTCCGCCCATATAACATGGCAGATCTAATTTGAATATTAGTTCATGTTCCCCTCTTCCTTATGAGTGTTAAGACTGACCACCATATTGGGAAAATGTTAATTTATTTCATGTTTCCACTCCTTCGATTTTAAAGAAAATTATGAAGCAAAAGATTAACTACATACTACCACCCAAAAAACAAAGCTCCCACAAAATCAACAGAACAGTTTGGAGCCCCACATAGAATAAATAAATGAATTAAAAAAAAATAATAATCACCAACAATTTATGATTGCAGAAACTCATCCATCTTCTTCAACCACCACCTATTTCACTCCATCTAATTTTCCACAAGAGGCATAAAGGGTCATCCAAGTGTGATAGATGAGCCAATAAAAAAAGTCACCCCAAAACATATTATCATCCAAAAAATACGAAGGATAATAAAAAAAAGTCAAAAAAATCTCTCACCATCTCACAAGGAACAAAAAAGGTGATTGAATAGACTTCTCAATTGTCCACAAGTCACACCAATTAGCAGAACAGTTTCTCTCATTTATGAGTGTTCAGTTAAACATTGTCCTCCATAGCTCAAAGTATCGGTCCCAGTATCGAACATCCGATTTTTAACGCGGTCGCAGTATCGAGGGATACGCAAAGATATGCTATTTAGAGAGCGCAAAAAATTCTGAAAAAAATATAAAAAATTAAAAAAAAATAAGATTAACAATGTGGACCAATCAAATACTTCCAAAATCATACTTTAATATGCATTGCATTGTACGATTGGTTATACTGAAGTGCGACGAACTTGTCAGATTCAATTTTCCATAATAACATTATTTTTTAGCATTCTAAACATTATTTGTACATAAGTTTTATAAAATATGAACAAGACATTTATTTTAAGAATTTTTAGAATTACTAAACATTATTTGTACAATACATTATTTTAAACATTTTTTGAAGAGACAAAACATTATTTGTAAGTGAGTTGTAAATATTTTTTAGAATTCGTTTTTTTTTATTTTGTACATAAAAAAGAACTTTTAAACATAAGTGAGTTGCAAATATTTTTTATTTCATACAAAAAAAAAATTTATAAACACATATTTCCTTTAAACATTTTTCTGGTATAAAATAAAGACTTTACTCATATTTTGTTTGTATAAAAAAAACTTTACTCACACAAAAAACACTTTACTCACGTACCAAAAAAATTAATTTATAAACATTTTTTTTTGTTCATATGAAAAATGTACAACAAATGTAAAATACAAATATAAGAGCAGTTAACTTTCAATAATTTTTTGTACAAAAAAAATACCTTTTATCGGTAAAAAAATATGAACTTATATACATAAGTGTTGTAAACATTCTTTATTTTGTAAAAAAAAAAATTAAATCATTTTTTACAAAATGGTTAACTTTTATTTTGTACAAAAAAATGAACTTGAAAACATAATTGGGTTATAGACATTTTTTATTTCGTACAAAGGATGAACTTTTAGAGATAAGGGAGATGTAAAGAAACCTTGAACCATGTACGAAATATTTATTTCTGAAAAGTACAGCAGCCTGCATCATAGAGAACAAAAAAAGTACATGACAGTTGTAGCCTGTAAAGACATACTCTTATCTCAATGAAATTTTAATAAACCAATAGAGCCTTGACAACTCAGTTGACCAAATAAACAAATTTAAAACAAAACCCTCTAGACTCTATTGGAGTAAAAAACTAGCATCTTTAACTGGGTTTTTCCGCAAAGACGGCACAACATCTTCATCCCATTATGAAGGAATTTGTGTCCAGAGACTCCAGAAGGTGAAAAACTTTCTCCTTCCTCTTTTTTCAGTCAACTTTCTTCTTCCTCATCTTTGAGTAACTTTTTTTCAGTCAACTTTCTCAACCAAACAAAGCTTTTCATCTCGCCAAGATATCTCCTGATGCACCGAAATATCGGCGAGATGTCCCGATCCGGTGAGATGTAGACTTTTTTTTTACTCGCGTCTCGTAATCGATGCACCGGCCAGCAATTCCGAGTCGGCCGATTTCGAGTTGACTCGAGCACTACTTTGAACCATGTTGTCCTCATACCAAAAAATAAGTCACCTTTAAAAGAGCCTTTCACCTCAAAATGTCCTTTAAGAGAAATTTAAGGCAGAACTTCCTTGGATAAGTAAAATGAAAAATGAAAAACAAAAAATAAAAACGTAAAAAAAAAGTGAAATAAAAGGACCTAACATGCGACATTCCACTATCACGGCCAATCTATCGTAAAGAATCATTCCCACCACTCGAAAAAAAATATTATTCAGAGCTCCCAAAGATGCACCAATTAACTCAACCTCCCAATCATGAACTTTGGGTTCCTAACAACCCAGTCACCAAATGCCCCTCCCACCAATGGTAACATGCAACAACTCAAGGAATCTTAATTTGGGAAGACAAGAATCTTGTGCTCCAAATTGAGTTGAACTTAATATGGTCTTAATAACACACATTCACAAAGTATCCTCCCCAAACACAATAAGAACACAACATATCCAAAATGGCCTTTTTGAATATGCAAAGATCCTGATCTGCAATTCTCACCAAATATCCTTTGATTCCAACAAAGGATACTCATCATCATTCCCTTACCATATAATATAATCACAAAACCCCTTTCTTATAGACATCAGCATAAATTATAGAAATAAAGTACGTTTGTGAAGGTTCACGATCCAATTATTAAATTTAGATGCTCTTCTTCGAAAAAAGTACATCCTCTTTCATCCCACCACTCTTTTCTCAAACCTCTCAATTGTTCAATCTCACATAACTTCTTACATTGTGGTTAACTTTCACAAGTTGACGAAATAGGAAAATGGAAGCACATACACCACCCACTCCAAAATATCCCAAAGCACCAAAATGGATCCCCGACCCACCATGATGAAATCACTCTTCCGGGCATTGTTATTCAAAACCCAAAAATGTTTCAAAAACAAATATGTGCCTAAACTAAGGGACACGTCTGCTCCACCTCGGGCAGCAATATTTGATGGTGTGATGGGGAAGTGCAAAATGGAAATAGGGAGGCACCTATCACTGTTATGGGCACCTATCACTATCACTGTTATAGATTTGTCAAGCACTCTATCCACTGCTCTCGATATAGTCTATCCAATGCTTCCATTACCAAGATAAAAAGTAAAGAAGAGAGGATCCCCTAGCGGTGATTCCCCGACCTCATATAGAAGCCTTATCAATTTATACGAACAAAATCTAATTAGTTTGGTGCTAAAGAATAAAAATTGTGGATGCCCTTATCGTTTTACTTGACAAACCTAAATTGATTCTAACCTAAAACCTACAAGGTTTCAACCGAAGGCTGTGTCTTCCGATTACTAACTCAGTATTGGATTAGAGTGAGACAACCCTCCCTCCCCGTACATCCTCATATATTTCCCCTGCCAATCTTGATCTCGACAAGGCCGCCAAATTCAAAGTGTACAGAGCAGAAAACGCACAAACAAGAAAATATAACAAGAAATCAAATATACTCGAAGAAACTCCAAAAGAGCTCATAAATTAACCATCTCATGTTCAATAGGCAACCACCTAGGCACTAGGTCACTGTGTGCCTCGCCTAAGGCCTAATTGGCTGTTAAAATCGATCAGGATAATTAGGTGGGGTCTAGGCAGGCTAAAATGCGAATCCTAGATTGAGGCGGGCTTGGCGGATTTACGCGGCTTTGACCAAATTTTTTACCCGAAGTTTTAAGAGTTTTGGGGGTGGTCACTTTTTTTTACGTTTCTCATTTTTTCCATAAGTAATCCACCTACAAAATGACTTTGTGCATAATTTATGTATATGTGTGCAATTAGGCCATATATTAAAAAAAATGGGAAGTATCATTCAATTGATTTAATGATTTACGTATATATGTCCTGATTGAGGCAAAAAATGCTCAAATATTTAATGATTTATGTACCTATATATAATCAATATCTCTGAAATAATGTGTATAAAATATAAAAAATTAATTAAATAAGAAAAAGCGTAGCTATAAGGTCTCTCGCAAGCCTGACTAGCATATCTTAGAACACTGCCCATTTCGCGCCACAATAAAACCTACTGTGGGGAGATATCAGTAAAATATCATTGAAAACAAAAAAGTATGTCCGCATAGTGGCATCATTAAGTCACTAGATACAAAAAGACTCTAATCAATTTAAAAACACCATTAAGTCACTGCAGAATTGAAAAACTCATTAGATGCCCAAAAGAAAACTCTAATCAATTTGTTAAAAAAAAAGAAGAAGAAAAAAACACCTGACCATTGATTAACAAACTCCAAAGCAGCAATCATCAAACTATAAAACCAGATGTGCTATACTAATAACAGGAACAACAATATATCCATGTATTACTCAAAAAAGTAAAAGCTTTTGAAGATTAAAAAATGTATCACCCATATTCAGCCAATTATAGCTCCGAGTGTACCAAATAAAGTAATATTATGGGAATTTGCTATTTGGATAAATTGTAATCGACATGATTTAACCTCCCAAAAAAGTATTAAAAGTGTTTGACATCACTCAACGAGTCCTAGGGATTTATCAAGGTTAATTTAAAAGGTGAAATTGTGAGATGGGGGGTTTTCTTGTCAAAAAGCAAGGCTTAAGCCTTTTTTCCATAGAATTTTGTAAATTAAATAACAGAAAATGTTTATGAAAATAAAGGGTAGTCTGTAACATTCACATAATATTCCTTTTAAAAAGTAGATAGCATTCAAAATAGTAATAACTCAACATTAGACAAACACAAGTTTACTACAGAATGTCACAGTATTGTAATAACAACATGTTCCTCTACATATTAATGCCAAAATGTCATTTTAAACATCAGATTAGCTAAAAGGGTTCTTAAAAATGATAACGAATGAAACCTTAGTTCTTATCCTTTTTCAACAATTTAGTTCATCTGATATAAAAAAAAATTAAAGGTTGGTTCATCTAAGTGTAGAAATGGCTCAACTAGTGAAAATGAGACAATTGGTCCGAAGAGACAGTTGATCAAGGTTGGCCCGTGAAAATGAGATAGTTCGTGAATTATTTTCTTGCCGAAAATCAGAGAATGAATTTCGTGAATGAGAAAATCTACAGTAGGTATTCAAAATATATGTTCAACTATATAAGTTCGTGAATGAATTTTGTGAATGAGAGAATCACCAGTTGGTTCGTGAATGATATATATATATATATATATATATATATATATATATATATATATATATATATGTGTGTGTGTGTGTGTGTGTGTGTGTGTGTGTGTGTGTGTGTTCAAAAGGATAGTTTAAAAGTGTTGGTATTCGATGTACCAGCCTGATGTGTAGTCTTTAGTTGAAGGATAATGGATTTGAAGATGAAAGGTTTAGAAGTTGAAGATGAAAGGTTTGAATGGGTAGAGAGATGGAGGGAAAATGTGTAAATGATTTTTGTAACTTTAAATATGTGGTGGCTTAAATGTGGTATTTGGAAGCAACTATTATAATTAAGTGGTATTTTTAAATAAAAACAATGTTGTGGTATTTTGAAGCACAAAATGCGGTGCCCATAGAATCACCCTTCTTTAATTATTAATGTACCCTGACGTTGCATCACCTCATTTCTGCGAGTAAAGTTTCATTGGATTTTTTATCTTGCTCATGTTCATAGCTATGGGTGTGTTAAATTAAGATTGATGGCCAAGTTTTTTGTTTTATTACATGGGAATCAATACATTTAGTTTTATTCCTACAATTCTAATTTGGTATTTTTTGGTTGTTATTTTGGTATTTTGGATTTCGGTATATTTGATACGGTAATTTCGGTAAATTGGTTTTTAAAATGTTTAAATCAAAACTCACCGTAAAAAATTCAGTAATTTCGGTTTTCGATAAGTAAAAAATGTAAACCATTGCCACCTTTTTTTTTTTGCACAAAATGGTACGGTGCGGGTTTTTACCGTAGTGCAAATACCCCTAGGTGTGTTACAAACACATACAAAGTTTATTTTGTTTGTTCACTTTGTTTCTTATATATTGGACTGAGGTGATTTGTACATGAAGACTTCAAATAAACAATATAATGCAAAGAGAAATTCCTAACAAATTGAAGAGATGTTTGCGGGGTTAAAGAGATACATAAATGCCTTTGATGGCCCTTTAAAGGTCATTGCTTCAAATTCATTTATTCATTCAGTTATCAATTTTTTATTTATTTATATTATTTGAAGTTTTGATTAATTTGTATCTCATAATTTTTTTTTTGCTTGCCTATTTGTCTAAAGCCCATGTCATATATGGACTATTTGTGATATACATTCAAGCTCCCATTGAACCTATCTTTTTTGCTCATGCTTTGCAATGGATTTAGTTCCTGACTGTGAACTGATGAGTCAAATCTCATTTTATCCCATGTTCAATTATATTTCCGTTTTTGATATCTTTGTTCATTTATGTGTGTTCATATGATGTGATATTTCTCACTTGTGATTTTAAGCTTCATAGGGAGGAGTTTATGTATTGGGAGTGTTCTCTACAAAAAATTCCTTCTTTCTTCCATTATACAATTTTAAACTATTTGTCACCCGGTTTATTTGTTTTTGAAATGATCTTTTGTCGGGGATAACTTTTTGGGTATTCTAAACAAGCGAATTCCTATATCAAATACATCATGGCAAATTCTTGGCCATTTAGTCCATTATGTACAAATGAATTTTTACTCCAGCCCTATATATCGAACTGAGTCGGGCTTGAGGTTGATCAGGCTCGGCTCGAATTGAACTATGACTTCCCCAACCCGAGCTCGACCTGAACTAAAAACATACCCATTGGCTCAAAGGTCGGCTTACATTCAATAACGGGATTCGGGAAGGGCCGAACTCGGTTACAATGGTCATAATTTATAAAATATTACTTCATTTAAGACTTAAATAATCATAATGGGGAAAATAAAACTAAGTGGAAAATAATAATATATAATTGTTTACAACTCTTGCATAAATAATATAGATTTCCAAGGTTTTAGTCCAACAGAATTAAACACAAATATCATCATCTAAATATTTTCAAATCTATTGTCAAAATCGATAATATTATACATGTATAACTTAATTTATATAATAAGTTTTACCTTTGGCCCAATTGGGGATCACTGACATGTGGCTCATGCTAGGCACGAATTGTTGTTCACGTGTAATACCCCACATTTTTATGCTATATTAATTTGGGGATTTATTAAATTTAATATGAGTTAATTATTTAATAAAAATTCGAAAATTAATTATGTTATAATTATTAACGTGACGAGAGTTAGTAATTATGGGAAATTTATTGAATATTACTAATGAGCAAAGTAATATATATGATATTGGTTATATTGAATGTCATGAGTGAATTAAATGACAATTTCGTAAATTTAAATCGGGACTTGCTCGTGTCGTGTCGGGACAAAATTTTGATAAATAAAAAGAGAATATTTTATAAGTTGTCCGTATGGTCGTTTTGAGCGCGTCAACACATCCGGAAGGGTCGAGATAGTCAGAAAAGTGTACCCCGGGGGTTTAGTTTGGGTCTCGGGGTGTTTTTAGGCCTAATTAGTAACCCGGGAGGGCATTTTGGTCATTTTACATTTTTGGGTAATTAAACCCACGAAAATTAGAGGGACTATATCTGATATTGAGGTTGTCACCTAGGGTTAGAATTCCCAAAACCTAGAACGGCCATTGGAGAAGAGAGGGGAGAGCTCTCAAGCAATTTCAAGGCTCAAAACTCAACGGTTTGCGCCGCCGCCACCACCAACGCGTAGATCGCGAGACGAGGAACGCAACCACACCAAAATCAGCCGTAAATCAGAATACCAAAAATCCCAGGCAAGTGTCTATCTTGCTTATTTCATTGATGCATCTTTCATATTAGTTTAGAAGTAATTAGGTTGAGTTTTAATGGAAGAAACCCCAAATTATGATAGGAAAATCCATGTAGTATTGGTTTATATGATGATTTTGGAAACCCTTGCCATGTAGAGGAATTTAACCACGAAATTTTGATGATTATATGAAGGAAATTCTGGAAAAATTTGTTAGAAGCCTGTTTAAGAAAATTCTAGGGTTCTTGATAATTAGATAAAACTTTGGGTTGATAATCCATGTTTAAATGATAGAAATACACATGCCTTACGTTGGAAATATCTGGTATATTGATATAATGTTAGTCGTAGAATTTTTGGGATGTTTGGGTTTGGAAAATATGGATTTGGATGAAGATAGGTGGTAGAACCCGTAACTACAATTCTGCAGAAATCGAAATACCTGCTTGATCGATCGATCGAGCATAGAGCTTCGATTAATCGAAGGTTCGATCGATCGAGCCCCAAACCTCGATCGATCGACCCCTCCTGACAGACTCATGTTTCCCTTATTAATTAGTTGAAAGTCAATTTAGTGTGAAATAATTCTTGGGCATCCTTAATAAAATGTTTTGGGAGATATGGAGGACCAGTAGGACATATGAATAATTTTGGAATTCTTAATATGAGACGAGAATTGTACATGTGGGATAATTACTTAAGGGTTGATGAATTTAAGAATTAACGGGAGAGTTGCGTAAGAGAGTTACGTTGGAACATAGAAAGGACCCTTATTGAATTTTATACTTGGGAGGATAGAGTCCATGCATGTTACGTATTCAGATGAGAAAACCCTTCGAGATAAAGTTAGAAACGAACTCTTATACGTAATACTAATAATGAGAAAATTAAGGAGAAATGTTGTAATTATGGGTGATGAGAGGAACCTATATTAATATGATAAAAGTGGTATATTTATATGATTGTGTATGCATATATTATATACATGTGAAAACCATGCCCGCGCTACTTGCTATCCCTGAGGTTACGGCGCTGGGACGATCTTATCCTGTGTTGCCTTATGGGGGATATTGATTCGTACCCTAGGAGATAGATATCCTTGGTACAGGATATCGAATCGATAGTTCAGACGGTCCTAAGCGACGTGAGGGTATGTACTGACCTCTTAGAGACTTGGAATCTATACTTCGCCTCAATCTTGTTTGTGTTTATATGTTGATACAGTTCGAGAGTGATTTCGATCTTGTATTTCCCTTAGTGTGATCGATACGGGGATTGGATAGCAGAGTATGCCCGCACCATAGTTTTATTTGGGGTGCTGTTATTATATATATATTATACGAGTAGTTAATATATATATGAAATTATGAAATTTGGTACTACCTATTGTGTTATGGTAAGTAAGACTGATATAATGTCGTAAATCGAAAATACTTGTTTGAAAAGTATAATATAACACTGGGAAGCTTTGTTAATAAATAAAGTAAAAATGAGAGTATTGTTATTAAGCGAAATCCTCCTTTTTAAACATTTACACGGTTCGGTTCTGAAATCTTACAAGTAATCTAAGATAAGTTAAATCACTGGGAAGATTAGTGCAATAAATGATAAGACAAACCGTGGGGAAGGTTAGTGCGATAAGTGTGCACATTAGAAGAGAGGTGAGCATTTCTCAAGAGAGTGTCGCACTAATATGTTGTTGCATTGGCCTGTATCAATTTAAATACTTGCTAAACGTATTTTAAATCAAACACACTATCGGGCTCTGACCCGTTTCTTTTTCTCTTTCTCTCTCTTGTATATATATGTATGTATTACAAGTGCCCAGCCACAAGGGCGTCTTGCTTAGGATCCCTTGAAAGGAACGTGCTGCAGCTTAGGTGGGAGTTGCAGGCCACTTGCATAGACGACTTCGCTTACTTGATTCCACAACTATCATTCTCATTTATTGGGCATGTGTCGCCCTTTCCACTATTTATCTGTTTTATTGGGACATTTGTATTTCAGTTATTTCTAGTACGGTTACCTTGGGATTTATTCCAGCATGAATGTTTTACTTTAGGTTTTAAATGTTGGGATTTGAATGTTGAATGTTTGGATTAATTGGATTATGTTCCAGGATGATTATTGTATGATTCTTACTTATTGAAAATTTGGTTAATAACTAATTAAATAAGCTTTTCTTTAAAAATACAATTTGGTTAGAAAGGTTAAAAATGGTTTTGACACTTAGCTTAATTAATTAGGGTGTTAATTTGGAAAAGATTATTTTTACGACAGTGATGCTAAGAATGAACCAACTGTTCACCTTGATTTTAATTTAATAAAGGAGTGATCGCCCGGTATTTAATTAGGCGGGGTGTCACAGGTGGTATCAGAGCATCAGGTTCTAGTGTCCTTTAGGATCTGTGCGGCTTATTATGCTTTCAGCGTTGCTTTCTTTGATATAGAGCCCTAATACTAGGAATGTTGTGTTCATCTCTATACATTGGAAATTCGTGCTTCTGCGATTTGTTTATTTGAATGATGAACTCATCCAAATTTATTTAAATTTTCAGACGGACCGTCAAGAAGAACTCGCTAGAACGGTTACGGGAGTCAACGAGCAGGATCGACTCACACCTCAGGTACCCCTAGAGAGACTATCAACCGCGGAGTTAGCAGGTATTGTGGCACAGGCAGTTTCCACTGCAATTTTACAGTATCAAGAACGCAACACATAGCTCATGGGAGGCAAAAGATCTAGAGAGTACAGTCAGTCTGTCGTGACTGGTAATAACAAGTGCGTGAAGATACAAAAATCGCGACAACAAGCTCCTCAGGCCAGTAAAAGCCACGAAGGTAACCAATTGTGCGGAGAAGCCCAAAAGCGTCAGGGTCAACAAAACCGGGGGCCGAGTGAAGTCACGAAGAGGTGTTTTAAATGCGGTATGGACGGTCATGAACGTCGAACTTTCCCGGATCAGTCTGGAAAGGAACTTCAACCCAACCAGAGAGAACTTTCAGGACTCTGCTATAAATGTGTACAGCCGGGTCACATGTGGAGGGATTGTCCTCACCCTAACAAAGTCTTTTCACAAGTTTTCCATCAAGGCCAGCAAGACCAGCGAAAAAGAGAGACTAGTCAACAAAGTAATGAAGTGAAGAAGTTTCGAGGGAGGTGCTTCAAATGTGGCAGAAATGGCCATAGGCGTCAGGATTGCCCAGAGAAGAATAGGGCCCCACGATAGGAATGTGCTAGTAATAAACCACAGAAACTAGCTCCACCGCCTTTTCCAACATCCCCAGTGCAGCAGGGGCAGTTACAGTATGGACGTGTATATAACGTCCCCCAGGCAGCAGCTCCACAGGCACCACCCGCGATTTATGGTATGTTTTTTATGCATGAAACTTTGGGTCGAATTTTGTTTGTTACTGGGACAACACATTATTTTATAGCTACGCATTTTGCGAAGGTCTTAGGGTTATTAGCCACAGCAGAGAGCACAGTGACGTGTGTAAGCTCACCACTGGGGAGTGGGTCACTTATTTTCTTTATATGCCCGGGAGTGGGGGTAGAGATATGTAGTTTGGTATTACCTGCAGACATGTTAGTCTTAGACATGAACGAGCATGATGTGATTATTGTTATGGATTGGCTCGTAGCTTATAGAGCCATGATTGATTTCTTCGGTGGAAGCATTGTTTTTGCCACTCCGGGGAAAGAGATGTTTGTAGTGGCGATGCCTCGCCCAGAGGGAGGGTCGAACGCTCATCTGTATTACATAGAGGAGGATACCTCTAAGGAGGTTGTGATTCCGTTAGATTCGATCCCAGTTGTCAGGGAGTATTCCGATGTGTTTCAGGAGATACCAGGCCTACCCCCCAGTCGTGAGATAGACTTTGTTATAGATTTATTGCCAGATACGAGACCTATAGCACGCGCACCGTACCGTATAGCTCCGGCAGAGATGCGAGAGCTACGAGATCAGATAAAGCAACTGTTAGGACAGGTCTTCATTCATAGGAGTACCTCATCTTGGGGTGCTCTAGTTTTATTTGTGAAGAAGAGAGATGGTTCACTGAGGTTGTGTGTGGACTACCGGGAGTTGAACAAGATCACGATACGGAATAAGTATCTGTTGCCTCGAATCGATGATCTGTTCGACCAACTGAGGGAAGCAACCTTCTTTTCGAAGATAGATCTGAGGTCGGGGTACCATTAGCTACGTATTAGAAAGAAGGATGTTTCAAAGACTGCCTTCTTGACAAGATATGGGTCTTACGAGTTCAGAGTGATGCCATTTGGTCTCACAAATGCTCCAGCCATATTCATGGACTTAATGAACCGAGTATTCAGAGAGTTCTTGGATCAGTTGTCATCGTCTTTATAGATGACATTTTGATATGTTCACACTCCGAGGAGGAGCACGCCGAACATTTGAGGCAGGTTCTTCAGACTCTACGAGAGCATCAGTTGTATGCTAAGTACGAGAAGTGTGGATTCTGGTTAAGAGAAGTATAGTTCTTGGGCCATGTCATTTCAGAGCTGGGGATTGCAGTTGACCCGAGTAAAGTGTCAGCGGTGAGGGAATGGGGACAGCCCACGACACTGATGGAAGTGCATAGTTTCTTGGGGTTAGCCGGATACTACAGGAGATTCATTTGGGGATTCTCCAAAATAGCGGGTCCATTGACGAATCTGACTCGCAAGGGGGTACCATATGTTTGGGATGACGCTTGTCAGTTGGCTTTTGACGAGCTGAAAGACAAGCTTACTTCAGCGCCAGTCCTTACTTTACCAAGGCCGGGTGAAGAGTACCTGGTTTACACCGATGCCTCTTTACGGGGACTTGGGGGAGTACTTCAGTAGGAGGAGAAGGAAATAGCTTTTGCCTCCCGCAAGCTTAAGCCGCATGAGAAGAATTACCCCACCAACGAGCTGGAGTTAGCAGCGTTCGTTTTTGCATTTAGGATATGGAGGCACTACTTGTTGGGAGAGAAATTCCGTTTGTTCATAGACCACAGATCGTTACAGTACCTGTTCACTCAGCGAGAGCTGAATATGCGTCAGCGCAAATGGCTAGAATTTGTGAAAGACTACCAGTTCAATATATAGTATCATCTGGGAGAGGCCAACGTAGTTGCTGATGCATTAGGTCGTAGACCGGTAGACGAGGTAGCAGACGACTGGAAGGCAAAGTGGAAGGAGTTGGGTCACCAGGACGCAGTAGCCCGTTCATTCATATCCGTTATGTCAGGCACACCCGAAATTATTACGAGGGTAATACAGGCACAGACCACAGACCCGTTTTGCCAGGAGCAGATTGTGTGACTTCTAGCCGAGGGTGCTGAGTCCTATTCTGGTAGTTCCAATGGAGGTTTGCGGTTTAATGGGAGGTTGGTAGTTCCTGAAGGGGATGAATTACGTCATGCAGTGATGACCCAATCTCACGGGTCCCGGTTTGCAGTGCATCCTGGAGGGGATACGACGTACCAGGATATGAGGAGACAATACTGGTGCAGTGCGATGAAGAAGGACATTGCTGAGTTCGTGTCCAAGTGTTCTACCTGCCAGCTGGTGAAGGTGGACCATCAAAAACCGTCAGGGTTGCTCCAGCCATTGGAAGTACCCGCGTGGAAGTGGGAGAGCATTTCCATGGATTTTGTTACAGGGTTGCCTACATGACAGCGGGGCCATGACCCTATCTGGGTGATTGTAGACCGTTTGACCAAAGTGGCTCAATTTCTGCCGGTGCGGACAGAATATACCACGGGTCAGTATGCTCAGCTTTTTATTGCCGAGATCGTCAGATTTCACGGGGTGCCCCTGAATATTGTGTCAGATAGAGACAAGATCTTTGTGTCACGCTTTTGGGAAAGCTTTCAAGAGGCTGTGGGTACTGAGTTGAGGTTGAGTTCAGCTTATCACCCACAGACAGACGGACAGACAGAGCGTACTAATCAGATGTTAGAGAATATGCTACGCATGTGTGTCCTTGAATTTTGGAGGAGGTTGGGAGCCACACCTTCCACTGGTAGAGTTTGCTTATAATAACTCGTATCAGTTCACGATTGGCATGGCCCCATTTGAGGATTTGTATGGCAGGCCTTGTTGTTCCACAGCTTGTTGGCTCGAAGTGGGGGATAACAAGTTGCTAGGACCAAAGGTGATTCAGGAGACCTCCGCGAGGATCGAAATGATCAGGAGTCGCATTCGGGTAGCCCAGGACAGGCAGAAGAGCTACGCCGATGCCAAACGGTTCTTTCGAAAGTTTAGTATAGGGGACCAAGTGTTATTGCGTGTATCTCCTATGAAGGGAGTGATGAGGTTCGGGAAGAAGGGGAAGTTGGCTCCGAGGCACGTGGGACCATTTCCTATCATCGAGAGGATTGGGTCGGTTGCATTCAGGTTGGGACTGCCATAGCATTTACATCGCATTCACGATGTATTCCACATCTTGTCGTTAAGACGGTATCTTCGGGATGATATAGCCCATACTCACATCGCGATAGATGAGATAGACTTACAGCCTGACAGCTCTTACGAGGAGAGACCGTGGCTAGCCTAGACTATAGTGAGAGTAGATTGAGGTCAAAGATAGTTTCACTTGTACGGGTCCAGTGGGAGCACCACAATGTGGAGGAATACACTTGGGAGCGCGAGACAGATATGCGCGAGAGATATCCGGACTTGTTCTTAACAGGTATGCCTTATTTTCCGAATTTCGGGACGAAATTCCGTTATTAGGGGGGAAGTATGTAATACCCCGTATTTTTATGCTATATTAATTTGGGGATTTATTAAATTTAATATGAGTTAATTATTTAATAAAAATCCGAAAATTAATTATGTTATAACTATTAACGTGACGAGAGTTAGTAATTATGGGAAATTTATTGAATATTACTAATGAGAAAAGTAATATATATGATATTGGTTATATTGAATCTCATGAGTGAATTAAATGACAATTTCGAAAATTTAAATCGGGACGTGCTCGTGTCGCGTTGGGACTAAATTTTGATAAATAAAAAGTGAATATTTTATAAGTTGTCCGTATGGTCATTTTGAGGGCGCCAACGCGTCCGAAAGGGTCGAGATAGTCAGAAAAGTGTACTCGGGGGTGTAGTTTGGGTCTCGGGGTGTTTTTAGGCCTAATTAGTAACCCGGGAGGGCATTTTGGTCATTTTACATTTTTGGGTAATTAAACCCACGAAAATTATAGGGACTATATCTGATATTGAGGTTGTCACCTAGGGTTAGAATTCCCAAAACCTAGAACGGACATTGGAGAAGAGAGGAGAGAGCTCTCAAGCAATTTCAAGGCTCAAAACTCAACGGTTTGCGCCGCCGCCACCACCAACGCGTAGATCGCGAGACGAGGAACGCAACCACACCAAAATCAGCCATAAATCATAATACCAAAAATCCCAGGCAAGTGTTTATCTTGCTTATTTTGTTGATGCATCTTTCATATTAGTTTAGAAGTAATTAGGTTGAGTTTTAATGGAAGAAAACCCAAATTATGATAGGAAAATCCATGTAGTATTGGTTTATATGATGATTCTGGAAACCCTTGCCATGTAGAGGAATTTAACAACGAACTTTTGATGATTATAAGAAGGAAATTCTGGAGAAAATTTGTTAGAAACCTGTTTAAGAAAATTCTAGGGTTCTTGATAATTAGATAAAACTTTTGGTTGATAATCCATGTTTAAATGATAGAAATACACATACCTTACTTTTGAAATATATGGTATATTGATATAATGTGACTAGTAGAATTTTTGGGACGTTTGGGTTTGGAAAATATGGATTTGGATGAAGATAGGTGGTAGAACCCGTAACTGCAATTCTGCAGAAATCGAAATACTTGCTTGATCGATCGATCGAGTATAGAGCTTCGATAGATCGAAGGTTCGATCGATCGAGCCCCAAACCTCGATCGATCGACCCCTCCTGGCAGACTCATGTTTCCCTTATTAATTAGTTGAAAGTCAATTTAATGTGAAATAATTCTTGGGCGTCCTTAATAAAATGTTTTGGGAGATATGGAGGACCAGTAGGACATATGAATAATTTTGGAATTCTTAATATGAGATGAGAATTGTACATGTGGGATAATTACTTAAGGGTTGATGAATTTATGAATTAACGGGAGAGTTGCGTAAGAGAGTTACGTTGGAACATAGAAAGGACCCTTACTGAATTTTATACTTGGGAGGATAGAGTCCATGCATGTTACGTATTCAGATGAGAAAACCCTTCGAGATAAAGTTATAAACGAACTCTTATACGTAATACTAATAATGAGAAAATTAAGGACAAATGTTGTAATTATGGGTGATGAGAGGAACCTATATTAATATGATAAAAGTGGTATATTTATATGATTGTGTATGCATATATTATATACATGTGAAAACCATGCCCGCACTACTTGCTATCCCTGAGGTTACCGCGCTGGGACGATCTTATTCTTTGTTGCCTTATGGGGGATATTGATTCGTACCCTAGGAGATAGATATCCTTGGTACAGGCTATCGAATCGATAGTTCAGACGGTCCTAAGAGACGTGAGGGTATGTACTGACCTCTTAGAGACTTGGAATCTATACTTCGCCTCAATCTTATTTGTGTTTATATGTTGATACAGTTCGAGAGTGATTTCGATCTTGTATTTCCCTTAGTGTGATCGATACAGGGATTGGATAGCAGAGTATGCCCGCACCATAGTTTTATTTGGGGTGCTGTTATTATATATATATATTATACGAGTAGTTAATATGTATATGAAATTATGAAATTTGGTACTACCTATTGTGTTATGGTAAGTAAGACTGATATAATGTCGTAAATCGGAAATACTTGTTTGAAAAGTATAATATAACACTGGGAAGCTTTGTTAATAAATAAAGTAAAAATGAGAGTATTGTTATTAAGCGAAATCCTCCTTTTTAAACATTTACACGGTTCGGTTCTGAAATCTTACAAGTAATCTAAGATAAGTTAAATCACTGGGAAGATTAGTGCAATAAATGATAAGACAAACCGTTGGGAAGGTTAGTGCGATAGGTGTGCACATTAGAAGAGAGGTGAGAATTTCTCAAGAGAGTGTCGCACTAATATGTTGTTGCTTTGGCCTGTATCAATTTAAATACGTGCTAAACGTATTTTAAATCAAACACACTATCGGGCTCTGACCCGTTTCTTTTTCTCTTTCTCTCTCTTGTATATATATGTATGTATTACAGGTGCCCAGCCACAGGGGCGTCTTGCTTAGGATCCCTTGAAAGGAACGTGCTGCAGCTTAGGTGGGAGTTGCAGGCCACTTGCATAGACGACTTCGCTTACTTGATTCCACAACTATCATTCTCATTTATTGGGCATGTGTCGCCCTTTCCACTATTTATCTGTATTATTGGGACATTTGTATTTCAGTTATTTCTAGTACGGTTACCTTGGGATTTATTCCAGCGTGAATGTTTTACTTTAGGTTTTAAATGTTGGGATTTGAATGTTGAATGTTTGGATTAATTGGCTTATGTTCCAGGATGATTGTTGTATGATTCTTAATTATTGAAAATGTGGTTAATAACTAATTAAATAAGCTTTTCTTTAAAAATACAATTTGGTTAGAAAGGTTAAAAATGGTTTTGACACTTAGCTTAATTAATTAGGGTGTTAATTTGGAAAAGATTATTTTTACGACAGTGATGCTAAGAATGAACCAACTTTTCACCTTGATTTTAATTTATTAAAGGAGTGATCACCCGGTATTTAATTAGGCGGGGTGTCACAGGTGGTATCAGAGCATCAGGTTCTAGTGTCCTTTAGGATCTGTGCGGCTTATTATGCTTTCAGCGTTGCTTTCTTTGATATAGAGCCCTAATACTAGGAATGTTGTGTTCATCTCTATACATTGGAAATTCGTGCTTCTGCGATTTGTTTATTTGAATGATGAACTCATCCAAATTTATTTAAATTTTCAGATGGACCGTCAAGAAGAACTCACTAGAACGGTTAAGGGAGTCAACGAGCAGGATCGACTCACACCTGAGGTACCCTTAGAGAGACTATCAACCGTCGAGTTAGCAGGTATTGTGGCACAGGCAGTTACCACTACAGTTTTATAGTATCAAGAACGCAACACACAGCTCATGGGAGGCAAAAGATCTAGAGAGTACAGTCAGTCTGTCGTGACTGGTAATAACAAGTGCGTGAAGATACAAAAATCGCGACAACAAGCTCCTCAGGCCTGTAAAAGCCACGAAGGTAACCAATTGTGCGTAGAAGCCCAAAAGCGTCAGGGTCAACAAAACCGGGGGCCGAGTGAAGTCACGAAGAGGTGTTTTAAGTGCGGTATGGACTGTCAGGAACGTCGAACTTGCCCGGATCAGTCTGGAAAGGAACTTCAACCCAACCAGAGAGAACTTTCAGGACTCTGCTATAAATGTGTACAGCCGGGTCACATGTGGAGGGATTGTCCTCACCCAAACAAAGTCTTTTCACAATTTTTCCATCAAGGCCAGTAAGACCAGGGAAAAAGAGAGACTAGTCAACAAAGTAATGAAGTGAAGAAGTTTCGAGGGAGGTGCTTCCAATGTGGCAGAAATGGCCATAGACGTCAGGATTGCCCAGAGAAGAATAGGGCTCCACGATAGGAATGTGCTAGTAATAAACCACAAAAACCAGCTCCACCACCTTTTCCAACAGCCCTAGTGCAGCAGGCGCAGTTACAGTATGGACGTGTATATAGCGTCTTCCGGGCAGCAGCTCCACAGGCACCACCCGCGATTTAGGGTATGTTTTCTATCCATGAAACTTTGGGTCGAATTTTGTTTGTTACTAGGACAACACATTGTTTTATAGCTACGCATTTTGCGAACGTTTTAGGGTTGTTAGCCACAGCAGAGAGCACAGTGACGTGTGTAAGCTCACCACTGGGGAGTGGGTCACTTATTTTCTTTATATGCCGGGGAGTGGGGGTAGAGATTGGTAGTTTGGTATTACCTGCACACATGTTAGTCTTAGACATGAACGAGCATGATGTGATTATTGGTATGGATTGGCTCGTAGCTTATAGATCCATGATTGATTGCTTCGGTGTAAGCATTGTTTTTGCCACTCCGGGGCAAGAGATGTTTGTAGTGGCGATGCCTCGCCCAGAGGGAGGGTCGAACGCTCATTTGTATTACATAGAGTAGGATGACTCTAAGGAGGTTGTGATTCCGTTAGATTCAATCCCAGTTGTCAGGGAGTATTCCGATGTGTTTCAGGAGATACCAGGCCTACCCCCCAGTCGTGAGATAGACTTTGTTATAGATTTATTGTTAGATACGAGACCTATAGCACGCGCACCGTACCGTATGGCTCCGGTAGAGATGCGAGAGCTACGAGATCAGATAAAGCAACTGTTAGGATAGGGCTTCATTCATAGGAGTACCTCACCTTGGGGAGCTCTAGTTTTGTTTGTGAAGAAGAGAGATGGTTCACTGAGGTTGTGTGTGGACTACCGGGAGTTAAACAAGGTCACAATACGGAATAAGTATCCGTTGCCTCGAATCGATGATCTGTTCGACCAACTGAGGGGAGCAACCTTCTTTTCGAAGATAGATCTGAGTTTGGGGTACCATCAGCTACGTATTAGAAAGAAGGATGTTTCAAAGACTGCCTTCTTGACGAGATATGGGTCTTACGAGTTCAGAGTGATGCCATTTGGTCTCACAAATGCTCCAGCCGTATTCATTGACTTAATGAACCGAGTATTCAGAGAGTTCTTGGATCAGTTTGTCATCGTCTTTATAGATGACATTTTGATATATTCACACTCCGAGGAGGAGCACATCGAACATTTGAGGCAGGTTCTTCAGACTCTACGAGACCATCAGTTGTATGCTATGTACGAGAAGTGTGGATTATGGTTACGAGAACTACAGTTCTTGGGCCATGTCGTTTCCGAGCAGGGGATTGCAGTTGACCCGAGTAAAGTGTCAGCGGTGAGGGAATGGGGACAGCCCACGACACTGAAGGAAGTGCATAGTTTCTTGGGGTTAGCCGGATACTACAGGAGATTCATTCGGGGATTCTCCAAAATAGCGGGTCCATTGACGAATCTGACTCGCAAGGGGGTACCATATGTTTGGGATGACGCTTGTTAGTTGGCTTTCGACTAGATAAAAGACAAGCTTACTTCAGCGCCAGTCCTTGATTTACCAAGGCCGGGTGCAGAGTACCTGGTTTACACCGATGCCTCTTTACGGGGACTTGGGAGAGTACTTCAGCAGGAGGAGAAGGCAATAGCTTTTGCCTCCCGCAAGCTTAAGCCGCATGAGAAGAATTACCCCACCAATGACCTGGAGTTAGCATTGGTCGTTTTTGCATTTAGGATATGGAGGCACAACTTGTTGGGAGAGAAATTCCGTTTGTTCATAGACCACAGATCGTTACAGTACCTGTTCACTCAGCGAGAGCTGAATATGCGTCAACGCAAATGGCTAGAGTTTGTGAAAGACTACCAGTTCGATATATACAATATCATCCGGGAGAGGCCAACGTAGTTGCTGATGCGTTAGGTTGTAGACCGGTAGATGAGGTAGCGGACGTCTGGAAGGCAAAGTGGAAGGAGTTGGGTCACCAGGACGCAGTAGCCCGTTCATTCATATCCGTTATGTCATGTACACCCGAAATTATTACGAGGGTGATACAGGCACAGACCACAGACCCGTTTTGCCAGGAGAAAATTGTGCGACTTCTAACCGAGGGTGCTGAGTCCTATTTTGTTAGTTCCAATGGAGGTTTACGATTTAATGGGAGGTTGGTAGTTCCTGACGGGGATGAATTACGTCATGCAGTGATGACCCAATCTCACGGGGCCCGGTTTGCAGTGCATCCTAGAGGGGATAAGATGTACCAGGATATGAGGAGACAATACTGGTGGAGTGCGATGAAGAAGGACATTGCTGAGTTCGTGTCCAAGTGTTCTACCTGCCAGCTGGTGAAGGTGGACCATCAGAAACCGTCAGGGTTGCTCCAGCCATTGGAAGTACCCGCGTGGAAGTGGGAGAGCATTTCCATAGATTTTATTACAGGGTTGCCTACATGACAGCGGGGCCATGACCCTATCTTGGTGATTGTAGACCGTTTGACCAAAGTGGATCATTTTCTACCGGTGCGGACAGATTATACCATGGGTCAGTATGCTCAGCTTTTTATTGCCGAGATCGTCAGATTTCACGGGGTGCCCCTGAATATTGTGTCAGATAGAGACAAGATCTTCGTGTCACGCTTTTGGGAAAGCTGTCAGGAGGCTATGGGTACTGAGTTGAGATTGAGTTCAGCTTATCACCCACAGACAGACGGACAGACAGAGCGTACTAATCAGATGTTAGAGGATATGCTACGCATGTGTGTCCTTGAATTTTGGAGGAGGTTCGGAACCGCACCTTCCACTGGTAGAGTTTGCTTCTAATAACTCGTATCTGTTCACGATTAGCATGGCTTCATTTGAGGCTTTGTATGGCAGGCCTTGTCGTTCCATAGCTTGTTGGATCAAAGTGGGGGATAACAAGTTGCTAGGACCATAGGTGATTCAGGAGACCTCTGCGAGGATCGAAATGATCAGGAGTCGCATTCGGGTAGCCTAGGACAGGCAGAAGAGCTACGCCGATGCGAAACGGTTCTTCCGAATTTTAATATGGGGGACCAAGTGTTATTGCGTGTATCTCCTATGAAGGGAGTGATGAGGTTTGGGAAGAAGGGGAAGTTGGCTCCGAGGCACGTGGGACCATTTCCTATCATCGAGAGGATTGGGCCAGTTGCATACAGGTTGGGACTGCAAAAGCATTTACATCGCATTCACGATGTATCCACATCTTGTCGTTAAGACGGTATCTTCGGGATGATATGGCCCATACTCACATCGCGATAGATGAGATAGACTTACAGCCTGACAGCTCTTACGAGGAGAGACTGGTGGCTAGCCTAGACTATAGTGAGAGGAGATTGAGGTCAGAGATAGTTTTACTTGTACGGGTCCAGTGGGAGCACCACAATGTGGAGGAATACACTTGGGAGCGCGAGACAGATATGCGCGAGAGATATCCGGACTTGTTCTTAACAGGTATGCCTTATTTTCCGAATTTCGGGACGAAATTCCGTTATTAGGGGGTAAGTATGTAATACCTCGTATTTTTGTGCTATATTAATTTGGGGATTTATTAAATTTAATATGAGTTAATTATTTAATAAAAATCCGGACATTAATTATGTTATATTTATTAACGTGACGAGAGTTAGTAATTATGGGAAATTTATTGAATATTACTAATGAGCAAAGTAATATATATGATATTGGTTATATTGAATGTCATGAGTGAATTAAATGACAATTTCGGAAATTTAAATCGGGACGTGCTCGTGTCGCGTCGGGACTAAATTTTGATAAATAAAAAGTGAATATTTTATAAGTTGTCCGTATGGTCGTTTTGAGTGCACCAACGCGTCCGGAAGGGTCGAGATAGTCAGAAAAGTGTACTTGGGGGTGTAGTTTGGGTCTCGGGGTGTTTTTAGGCCTAATTAGTAACCTGGGAGGGCATTTTGGTCATTTTACATTTTTGGGTAATTAAACCCACGAAAATTAGAGGGACTATATCTGATATTGAGGTTGTCAACTAGGGTTAGAATTCCCGAAACCTAGAACGGCCATTGGAGAAGAGAGGAGAGAGCTCTCAAGAAATTTCAAGGCTCAAAACTCAACGGTTTGCGCCGCCGCCACCACCAACGCGTAGATCGCGAGACGAGGAACGTAACCACACCAAAATCAGCCATAAATCAGAATACCAAAAATCCCAGGCAAGTGTTTATCTTTCTTATTTCGTTGATGCATCCTTCATATTAGTTTAGAAGTAATTAGGTTGAGTTTTAATGGAAGAAAACCCAAATTGTGATAGGAAAATCCATGTAGTATTGGTTTATATGATGATTCTGGAAACCCTTGCCATGTAGAGGAATTTAACCCCAAACTTTTGATGATTATAAGAAGGAAATTATGGAGAAAATTTGTTAGAAACCTGTTTAAGAAAATTCTAGGGTTCTTGATAATTATATAAAACTTTGGGTTGATAATCCATGTTTAAATGATAGAAATACACATACCTTACGTTGGAAATATCTTGTATATTGATATAATGTTAGTAGTAGAATTTTTGGGACGTTTGAGTTTGGAAAATATGGATTTGAATGAAGATAGGTGGTAGAACCCGTAATTGCAATTTTGCAGAAATCGAAATACCTGCTCGATCGATCGATCGAGCATAGAGCTTCGATCGATCGAAGGTTCGATCGATCGAGCCCCAAACCTCGATCGGTCGACCCCCCCTGGCAGACTCATGTTTCCCTTATTAATTAGTTGAAAGCCAATTTAATGTGAAATAATACTTGGGCATCCTTAATAAAATGTTTTGGGAGATATGGAGGACCAGTAGGACATATGAATAATTTTAGAATTCTTAATATGAGACGAGAATTGTACATGTGGGATAATTACTTAAGGGTTGATGAATTTATGAATTAACGGGAGAGTTGCGTAAGAGAGTTACGTTGGAACATAGAAAGGACCCTTACTGAATTTTATACTTGGGAGGATAGAGTCCATGCATGTTACGTATTCAGATGAGAAAACCCTTCGAGATAAAGTTAGAAACGAACTCTTATACGTAATACTAATAATGAGAAAATTAAGGAGAAATGTTGTAATTATGGGTGATGAGAGGAACCTATATTAATATGATAAAAGTGGTATATTTATATGATTGTGTATGCATATATTATATACATGTGAAAGCCATGCCCGCGCTACTTGATATCCCTGAGGTTACCGCGCTGGGACGATCTTATCATGTGTTGCCTTATGGGGGATATTGATTCGTACCCTAGGAGATAGATATCCTTGGTACAGGCTATCGAATCGATAGTTCAGACGGTCCTAAGGGGCGTGAGGGTATGTACTGACCTCTTAGAGACTTGGAATCTATACTTCGCCTCAATCTTGTTTGTGTTTATATGTTGATACAGTTCGAGAGTGATTTCGATCTTGTATTTCCCTTAGTGTGATCGATACGGGGATTGGATAGCAGAGTATGCCCGCACCATAGTTTTATTTGGGGCGCTGTTATTATATATATATTATACGAGTAGTTAATATATATATGAAATTATGAAATTTGGTACTACCTATTGTGTTATGGTAATTAAGACTGATATAATGTCGTAAATCGGAAATACTTATTTGAAAAGTATAATATAACACTGGGAAGCTTTGTTAATAAATAAAGTAAAAATGAGAGTATTGTTATTAAGCGAAATCCTCCTTTTTAAACATTTACACGGTTCGGTTCTGAAATCTTACAAGTAATCTAAGATAAGTTAAATCACTGGGAAGATTTGTGCAATAAATGATAAGACAAACCGTTGGGAAGGTTAGTGCGATAGGTGTGCACATTAGAAGAGAGGTGAGAATTTCTCAAGAGAGTGTCGCACTAATATGTTGTTGCTTTGGCCTGTATCAATTTAAATACTTGCTAAACGTATTTTAAATCAAACACACTATCGGGCTCTGACCCGTTTCTTTTTCTCTTTCTCTCTCTTGTATATATATGTATGTATTACAGGTGCCCAGCCACAGGGGCGTCTTGCTTAGGATCCCTTGAAAGGAACGTGCTGCAGCTTAGGTGGGAGTTGAAGGCCACTTGCATAGACGACTTCGCTTACTTGATTCCACAGCTATCATTCTCATTTATTGGGCATGTGTCGCCCTTTCCACTATTTATCTGTTTTATTGGGACATTTGTATTTCAGTTATTTCTAGTACGGTTACCTTGGGATTTATTCCAGCATGAATGTTTTACTTTAGGTTTTAAATGTTGGGATTTGAATGTTGAATGTTTGGATTAATTGGCTTATGTTCCAGGATGATTGTTGTATGATTCTTAATTATTGAAAATGTGGTTAATAACTAATTAAATAAGCTTTTCTTTAAAAATACAATTTGGTTAGAAAGGTTAAAAATGGTTTTGACACTTAGCTTAATTAATTAGGGTGTTAATTTGGAAAAGATTATTTTTACGACAGTGATGCTAAGAATGAACCAACTTTTCACCTTGATTTTAAGTTAATAAAGGAGTGATCACCCGGTATTTAATTAGGCGGGGTGTCACAGGTGGTATCAGAGCATCAGGTTCTAGTGTCCTTTAGGATCTGTGCGGCTTATTATGCTTTCAGCGCTACTTTCTTTGATATAGAGCCCTAATACTAGGAATGTTGTGTTCATCTCTATACATTGGAAATTCGTGCTTCAGCGATTTGTTTATTTGAATGATGAACTCATCCAAATTTATTTAAATTTTCAGATGGACCGTCAAGAAGAACTCGCTAGAACGGTTAAGGGAGTCAACGAGCAGGATCGACTCACACCTCAGGTACCCCTAGAGAGACTATCAACCGCCGAGTTAGCAGGTATTGTTGCACAGGCAGTTACCACTGCAGTTTTACAGTATCAAGAACGCAACACACAGCTCATGGGGGGAAAAAGATCTAGAGAGTACAGTCAGTCTGTCGTGACTGGTAATAACAAGTGCGTGAAGATACAAAAATCGCGACAACAAGCTCCTCAGGCCAGTAAAAGCCACGAAGGTAACCAATTGTGCGGAGAAGCCCAAAAGCGTCGGGGTTAACAAAACCGGGAGCCGAGTGAAGTCACGAAGAGGTGTTTTAAATGCGGTATGGACGGTCATGAACGTCGAACTTTCCCGGATCAGTCTGGAAAGGAACTTCAACCCAACCAGAGAGAACTTTCAGGACTCTGCTATAAATGTGTACAGCCGGGTCACATGTGGAGGGATTGTCCTCACCCTAACAAAGTCTTTTCACAAGTTTTCCATCAAGGCCAGCAAGACCAGGGAAAAAGAGAGACTAGTCAACAAAGTAATGAAGTGAAGAAGTTTCGAGGGAGGTGTTCCAATGTGGCAGAAATGGCCATAGGCATCAGGATTGCCCAGAGAAGAATAGGGCCCCACGATAGGAATGTGCTAGTAATAAACATCAAAAACCAGCTCCACCACCTTTTCCAACAGCCCCAGTGCAGCATGGGCAGTTACAGTATGGACATGTATATAGCGTCCCCTAGGCAGCAGCTCCACAGGCACCACCCGCGATTTAGGGTATGTTTTCTATCCATGAAACTTTGGGTCGAATTTTGTTTGTTACTGGGACAACACATTGTTTTATAGCTACGCATTTTGCGAAGGTCTTGGGTTTGTTAGCCACATCAGAGAGCACAGTGACGTGTGTAATCTCACCACTGGGGAGTGGGTCACTTATTTTCTTTATATGCCGGGGAGTGGGGGTAGAGATTGGTAGTTTGGTATTACCTGCACACATGTTAGTCTTAGACATGAGCGAGCATGATGTGATTATTGTTATGGATTGGCTCGTAGCTTATAGAGCCATGATTGATTGCTTCGGTGGAAGCATTGTTTTTGCCACTCCGGGGAAAGAGATGTTTGTAGTGGCGATGCCTCGCCCAGAGGGAGGGTCGAACGCTCATTTGTATTACATAGAGGAGGATACCTCTAAGGAGGTTGTGATTCCGTTAGATTCGATCCCAGTTGTCAGGGAGTATTCCGATGTGTTTTAGGAGATACCAGGCCTACCCCCCAGTCGTGAGATAGACTTTGTTATAGATTTATTGCCAGATACGAGACCTATAGCACGCGCACCGTACCATATGGCTCCGACAGAGATGCGAGAGCTACGAGATCAGATAAAGCAACTGTTAGGACAGGGCTTCATTCGTAGGTGTACCTCACCTTGGGGCGCACTAGTTTTGTTTGTGAAGAAGAGAGATGGTTCACTGAGGTTGTGTGTGGACTACCGGGAGTTGAACAAGGTCACGATACGGAATAAGTATCCGTTGCCTCGAATCGATGATCTGTTCGACCAACTGAGGGGAGCAACCTTCTTTTCGAAGATAGATCTGAGGTCGGGGTACCATTAGCTACGTATTAGAAAGCATGATGTTTCAAAGACTGCCTTCTTGACGAGATATGGGTCTTACGAGTTCAGAGTGATGCCATTTGGTCTCACAAATGCTCCAGCCGTATTCATGGACTTAATGAACCGAGTATTCAGAGAGTTCTTGGATCAGTTTGTCATCGTCTTTATAGATGACATTTTGATATATTCACACTCCGAGGAGGAGCACGCCGAACATTTGAGGCAGGTTCTTCAGACTCTACGAGAGCATCAGTTGTATGCTAAGTACGAGAAGTGTGGATTCTGGTTACGAGAAGTACAGTTCTTGGGCCATGTCATTTCCGAGCAGGGGATTGCAGTTGACCCGAGTAAAGTTGTAAGGACACAAATTTCCAATTGAGTCCATTTATAGTTTTGGCTCAATTCCGGACAAAAACATTTATTCATAGGATAATATTTATTGTAATATTCTCAAGCCTATGAAGTGTATGTTGAAGACGTAGCGGCAAAGAACTTAAAGCTTCATCAAAATGCCGGTTTGTGTGCCTCGTTTCTACGTCATCAACTAAGGTTCCATGCTCCCAAGGTATGAATGTAATTATATGTATATAGGAGCTTGGAACAATTTGTATTGGGAGTTAGGTGAAATAAATACTGCATTTTATTTTCAGAAAGAATCAAATAGAACTTTAATATAAGTATATAAAAGTTTCTGGTCCAAAATCGAATTTTTCAATCTTTCTGGTCGTTCGTTAGAAATGTCGTTCGAACGAGTTTTTTCATTCGAGCCAGTTTCGTTCGAACGAGTTTTGTCGTTCGAACCAGGTTCGTTCGAACGAGTTTTGCCAATGACCCTAACTGGACAGTCGTTCGATATGTCGTTCGATATGTCGTTCGAACGAATGATCGTTCTAACGAGGTATCTAACGAACTTCTAACGAGCCCAGGCTGGTCACTCGTTAGAAGTCTCGTTCGAATGAGAATCACGTTCATTCGAACGAGATTCCAGCGGGACAGTTATTTGGCAGTTTTTTACAGTTTTTCCCCAATCCTCCACTTGGTTTTCAACCAACTTTTTTCATACATTATTATGTGCGGGAAACACATTTTCCAAGACAACTTTTCCAACATTGTTTATCTCCTAGAGAGAGTTTGAGATCAAAATTAGTTTAGGAAAATGTTCAAGTTTTGAGTGTTAATTTTTAATGAAAAATTCATACACACTCTAGTTTACACCCAATAATCGTTTATCCAAGTTTCTATATTTATATCAATTGCTTGGAGTTTTTGGCACCGGTTTTCTCTACCGAATTGAAGAGACGTTTCGGGTTTTCTTCTACACCCCATCACAAAGAAGACTTTTGTTGAGATTCTACCCACACGGAGAAAGGCTCCATGCTTGGGTGACGGTGACCATATAAAGTCCCATCGGTGGATTCCGAGACCGCGGTGGTGTTCCGAGGTTGTTCGCTAGGAAGAGGTTTCTACGAGAAGAAGCGTCGAGGCTTGAGAGGGATCGAGTCAGTCGTTGTAAGTCTACCTGTCTTGTAATTGTAATTCCATATCTAGTGGACTTGTGGCTAGGGTCGTCCGAGGTTGTTTCCCGTCTTGGGTTTTTCCTCGTACATCTCGGCGTAGTGTGACATTGTTTATTTTATCTTGCATCATAATTTAGAACGCATGCTTAGAATTAATTCAAGATAAAATTTGGTTTATTATCACACTATATTTAATTTGGGACTTAAATTATATATTGGGTAAATTTGGTTTATTCAAGTCATGTACTAAAATTGGTTTCGCCTAACTTTGGATAATTGAAAATTATGACTTAGGCTAATTCTAGGACTTGAATTATGTTTTAATTTGTTTTGAGAAATTAAAACTTGATGTTATTTTTGAAAGTTAAAACCATCTCAACGCTTCCGCATTTATTTAAAAGGAAATTATATCCTGTTTTACAACGCTTCCGCATCATCTATATTGTTTTTAAGTAAAAAGGAAATTAAATTATTTTAATTGGGACAATTCACTTCTTCAAATTGGTATCAGAGCCAAAAACGATAATTTATTGCGTTAAGATCTTTTAAATTAAAACATAATTCAAGTCCTAGAATTAGCCTAAGTCATAATTTTCAATTATCCAAAGTTAGGCGAAACCAATTTTAGTACATGACTTGAATAAACCAAATTTACCCAATATATAATTTAAGTCCCAAATTAAATATAGTGTGATAATAAACCAAATTTTATCTTGAATTAATTCTAAGCATGCGTTCTAAATTATGATGCAAGATAAAATAAACAATGTCACACTACGCCGAGATGTACGAGGAAAAACCCAAGACGGGAAACAACCTCGGACGGCCCTAGCCACAAGTCCACTAGATATGGAATTACAATTACAAGACATGTAGACTTACAACGACTGACTCGATCCCTCTCAAGCCTCGACGCTTCATCTCGTAGAAACCTCTTCCTAGCGAACAACCTCGAAACACCACCGCGGTCTCGGAATCCACCGATGGGACTTTATATGGTCACCGTCACCCAAGCATGGAGCCTTTCTCCGTGTGGGTAGAATCTAAACACAAGTCTTCTTTATGATGGGATGTAGAAGCAAAACCGAAACGTCTCTTGAATTCGGTAGAGAAAACTGGTGCCAAAAACTCCAAGCAATTGATATAAATATAGAAACTTGGATAAACGATTATTGGGTGTAAACTAGAGTGTGTATGAATTTTTCATTAAAAATTAACACTCAAAACTTGAACATTTTCCTAAACTAATTTTGATCTCAAACTCTCTCTAGGAGATAAACAATGTTGGAAAAGTTGTCTTGGAAAATGTGTTTCCCGCACATAATAATGTATGAAAAAAGTTGGTTGAAAACCAAGTGGAGGAGTGGGGAAAAACTGCAAAAAACTGCCAAATAACTGTTCCCGCTGGAATCTCGTTCGAACGAACGTGATTCTCGTTGGACACAAATTTCCAATTGAGTCCATATATAATTTTGGCTCAATTCCAGACAAAAACATTTATTCATAGGATAATATTTATTGTAATATTCTCAAGCCTATGAAGTGTATGTTGAAGACGTAGCGGCAAAGAACTTAAAGCTTCATCAAAATGCCGGTTTGTGTGCCTCGTTTCTACGTCATCAACTAAGGTTCCATGCTCCCAAGGTATGAATGTAATTATATGTATATAGGAGCTTGGAACAATTTGTATTGGGTGTTAGGTGAAATAAATACTGCATTTTATTTTCAGAAAGAATCAAATAGAACTTTAATATAAGTATATAAAAGTTTCTGGGCCAAAATCGAATTTTTCAATCTTTCTGGTCGTTCGTTAGAAATGTCGTTCGAACGAGTTTTTTCGTTCGAACCAGTTTCGTTCGAACGAGTTTTGTCGTTCGAACCAGGTTCGTTCGAACGAGTTTTGCCAACGACCCTAACTAGACAGTCATTCGATATGTCGTTTGAACGAATGATCGTTCTAACGAGGTATCTAACGAACTTCTAACGAGCCCAGGCTGGTCACTCGTTAGAAGTCTCGTTCGAACGAGAATCACGTTCGTTCGAACGAGATTCCAGCGGGAACAGTTATTTGGCAGTTTTTTGCAATTTTTCCCCACTCCTCCACTTGGTTTTCAACCAACTTTTTTCATACATTATTATGTGCGGGAAAAACATTTTCCAAGACAACTTTTCCAACATTGTTTATCTCTTAGAGAGAGTTTGAGATCAAAATTAGTTTAGGAAAATGTTCAAGTTTTGAGTGTTAATTTTTAATGAAAAATTCATACACACTCTAGTTTACACCCAATAATCGTTTATCCAAGTTTCTATATTTATATCAATTGCTTGGAGTTTTTGGCACCGGTTTTCTCTACCGAATTCAAGAGAAGTTTCGGGTTTGCTTCTACACCCCATCACAAAGAAGACTTTTGTTGAGATTCTACCCACACGGAGAAAGGCTCCATGCTTGGGTGACGGTGACCATATAAAGTCCCATCGGTGGATTCTGAGACTGCGGCGGTGTTCCGAGGTTGTTCGCTAGGAAGAGGTTTCTACGAGAAGAAGCGTCGAGGCTTGAAAGGGATCGAGCCAGTCGTTGTAAGTCTACCTGTCTTGTAATTTTAATTCCATATCTAGTGGACTTGTGGCTAGGGCCGTCCGAGGTTGTTTCCCGTCTTGGGTTTTTCCTCGTACATCTCGGCGTAGTGTGACATTGTTTATTTTATCTTGCATCATAATTTAGAACGCATGCTTAGAATTAATTCAAGATAAAATTTGGTTTATTATCACACTATATTTAATTTGGGACTTAAATTATATATTGGGTAAATTTGGTTTATTCAAGTCATGTACTAAAATTGGTTTCGCCTAACTTTGGATAATTGAAAATTATGACTTAGGCTAATTCTAGGACTTGAATTATGTTTTAATTTGTTTTGAGAAATTAAAACTTGATGTTATTTTTGAAAGTTAAAACCATCTCAACGCTTCCGCATTTATTTAAAAGGAAATTATATCCTGTTTTACAACGCTTCCGCATCATCTATATTGTTTTTAAGTAAAAAGGAAATTAAATTATTTTAATTGGGACAATTCACTTCTTCAAATTGGTATCAGAGCCAAAAACGATAATTTATTTCGTTAAGATCTTTTAATTTTTGGCTAAAATGGATTTTTCCCCATTTTCAAAATTTCCTATTTTTGATGGTTCTAACTACGCGTATTGGAAAGCGCGTATGAAATCAGCACTTAAATCTATCGATGAACATGTTTGGATGTCTGTTGTTACCGGGTACTCCCCACCAACTCATCTAATTGAAAATGAACGTGTTCCCAAACCCATCGATAGATGGACCGAAAATGAGTTTAAACTTGCAAATTTTAATTCCCGTGGTTTAAATGCCTTATTTAGCGCTGTCGCACCGGATGAATTCCGACGTATTATGACGTGTGAAACCGCTAAAGAAGCTTGGGATGTTTTACAATTAACTCATGAAGGAACTAGTGTCGTTAAAGCTTCAAAACTCCAAAACCTCACCACTCAATTTGAAACTATCAAAATGGATGAAAAAGAAACTTTTGATAAATTTTATGCTAGACTTTCTGACATTGTTAATTCATCCTTTAACTTGGGAGAGAAAATACCTGACGACCGTGTTGTAAAGAAAATTTTGAGGTCCCTACCCAATAGATTTATTCCTAAGGTGACCATTTTAAATTCTTTACCCACTTTAGCCTCTACGAAATTAGAAGAGCTTGTAGGTGATTTACAAACCTATGAACTGGATATGTTTCCCTCTAAAACTGAAAAGAAAATTGAAAAGGGTGTTGCTTTAAAAGCCCGAAAAGAGGTCAAACAAGTAGTAGAGAGCGATAGTGATAGTGACTCGGAAGACATGGCTTTGTTTTCTCGTAAATTTAGAAAATTTCTTAAATTTAACAAAGATAAAGTTAAAAATGATTTTAAGAAATTTGATACTTCTAAACATGATAAAAGCGAGAAGATTTCTAAAGCCGAGAAAATCCCTAAACCTAGTAATGAACATTTAGATAGGGACGAGTCTAATAAGTGTTTTGGTTGTGAAGGTTATGGCCATAGGGCTTATGAGTGCCCCACTAAACTAAGGAAAGATGGTAAGCGACCTATTTCATATAATGCAACCCTTAGTGATAGTGATAAGGAAGAAAAGCCCGATTCCCCCACTAAGAAAATTTTTGTGGCTTTTATGGCTAGTCATGTGAGTGATAATGAGAACTCATCGATTGATGACACGATTGCACATGCCACTTCCAAGGTCATTGTTCATGATTCCCTTGTTTTTAATGATAGTGAGAGTGAAGAAGAAAGAGAGAGTGAAAATGAAGAAGAGGTTGATGTGAGTGAACTTCAAAATGCTTTTCATGAATTATATAAAGAATCTATTAATTTGAAAAGAACTAATTTGAAGTTAGAAGCTTGTTTAAGAAAGAGTGTCAAGGTCATTGATGATAGTGCCTTAATAGAAGACCTTAGGACACGTGAGAGGACTCTTCGAGAGAAGCTAGAATACGTAGAAGGCGAGAGAGATAGCCTTAGGGGTTTAATGGAATCCTTGAAAAAGGAGCTTCTTGCTTTTGAAGAGCGAAATGTTTTACTAGAATCTAACATTGTTGAGTTGGAAAATAAATTAAAAGATTCTAGTATTGTCAAATTTGATTTGGAATGTCGTTCTGAAAAACTAGTTAAAATGTTAGGAACGGTCCAAATTAAAAATGACACTTGTGGTTTAGGCTTCAATCCTTGTAATGAATTTACTCATAATGCCCAAACCAATGTTTTAGGAGAATCAACTAGGAATACTTTTAAAGATCACTCCTTAAGTAAATCTTTTCGACATGTTCTCACTTGTACACATTGTGGTCGACAAGGTCATCTTAGAAAATTTTGTTTAGATCTTAAACGAATTCCTAGAAAATCCCATAGTAAAGTAACCACGATAGCTAACGTTCCTACACCCCAAGATAGTAATTCTTCATTAATTTGGGTTAGGAAATTCGACTTGGTTGCCTTACAAAATAGGGATTTTGATTCTCATTTACTTTCACATCCTTCCTCCCTTGCTAAATCTAATGGATGAATGTGTTAGTATTTGCATACTTTAGCGTTTGTACTTCATGCTATATTCATATGCTAAATGTATGCTTGTTTAGTCATTCTCTAGTCATTGCCTTATTTCATATCACATGCTAGAAATTATGACTTGTTTATCTTTTTGTATTATATTTTGTGTTTGAATCGACTGCATAATATAAAAAGATTTTTGTTTATCATTTGTGTTTTATTTATTTCATTTAAGCTTAATGAAAAATACAAATGATTTTTGTTTGTCCTTTTTGAGTAAATATTTATTTTTGATTAAAAATGTTAAAAACTCAAAAAGATTTTGTTTTGTGTGTATTTTTGTTTGACACACTTTATGTGGCATATATTTGTGTTTGAATCCTATCGTTTACGCTTCCATGTGGCTAGAAATTTTGGTTTAGATTTTCAATCCTTAAAATGTTCTTTACCATGTTTTATATGGAGTAGTTGGATTTTGTATTGTTTAAATGGATTCTATTTCTATATGCCTCTATTCACACATGCACGAGCTCTTTTGAAATCTTAATGTCACATGTTATATTTGAGCTTTTTTGAGGTGTTCTCCTATCAATCTAGTCATCTACATATCTATGACCTAGGAGGACTAGTGCATGTCAAAATCCATTGCATGTGAGATTTGTGTAAAAAATGAAAACATGATAAATTAATATATGCACGGGGAAGGGCTCCGAAAGGATGAATTAAATCATTTGCGATAGTAAGCCACCGTTGATTGGACCTAAAAGAAATACGTGATCCAAAGGCCTAAAAACAGAATATTTGGCATTTAAAAGAAAGCAATTGCCAAGGCCTATGTTTGTTTGATATATTCATTCAAAAAACAAAATAATATATATGCTCATTGAGGGAGAATTGGATGGTATATCAACGGTTTGCACAATGTCCGTTTATCCTAGTTGTCTTTAATGTCATGACTCTATTTGATTTGTAGAATCATCATCATGCTAGGCTTGTATGCATTGTGTATGTTTGTTCATTGAGGTCAATCTTTATATTGTCACATGAGGTTATATTTAACTGTGATGAAGTTTGCAATCAAATGAGAACTCCGTGAACGTTTCTTAAGTGTTTGGGTCTAAATTTAATTGTTGCTAGTTCACACCCCTACACTTCCGTTTCCATATGACACATTTTTTCCATACGAGTGTGCAAACTTATTGTATTTTGTGTCATGTGTGTGTTTATATCTATCTATATATGCCCGTACTTATTGGTATATATATATATATATATATATATATATATATATATATGATATTTGTTTGTCTTTGCCTTGCTTTTATTGCCCATATGCTGTCATGTCTTTTATTTAAGCTTCCACATGTTGTTTATTAGTTCTTTATCCTTTGCCTATTCCCGAACAAAAAGGGGGAGAATGATGATAGGGGGAGAAATGGTATCTAATCCTATTATTATCGTATCTTCGTTTGGGGGAGATTTATCTTAGGGGGAGACGTCTTTCTAAGTAGGTCATGTGTTTAAAGGGAGAATTAATTTAGGGGGAGTAATTAATTAATTGCATTTAATATTTTGATATTCCCTATGCATTTGATGAGTTTGCTTAAGTGTGCAGGAATTATTCTAAAGCGGCATTTTTCTATGGCAAAGCGTTTGATCCTTGGGTTGAGTCAAGTTTGGGCGGGTTATGTCTTGAGTCTAGTAGAGCTTGACGGCCCTTTAGGATTTTTGTTTGGTTTTTGTCCCGGAATAGCCAAAGGGGGAGATTTGTAAGGACACAAATTTCCAATTGAGTCCATATATAGTTTTGGCTCAATTCCGGACAAAAACATTTATTCATAAGATAATATTTATTGCAATATTCTCAAGCCTATGAAGTGTATGTTGAAGACGTAGCGGCAAAGAACTTAAAGCTTCATCAAAATGCCAGTTTGTGTGCCTCGTTTCTACGTCATCAACTAAGGTTCCATGCTCCCAAGGTATGAATGTAATTATATGTATATAGGAGCTTGGAACAATTTGTATTGGGTGTTAGGTGAAATAAATACTGCATTTTATTTTCAGAAAGAATCAAATAGAACTTTAATATAAGTATATAAAAGTTTCTGGGCCAAAATCGAATTTTTCGATCTTTCTGGTCGTTCGTTAGAAATGTTGTTCGAACGAGTTTTTTCGTTCGAACCAGTTTCGTTCGAACGAGTTTTGTCGTTCGAACCAGGTTCGTTCGAACGAGTTTTGCCAACGACCCTAACTGGACAGTCGTTCGATATGTCGTTCGAACGAATGATCGTTCTAACGAGGTATCTAACGAACTTCTAACGAGCCCAGGCTGGTCACTCGTTAGAAGTCTCGTTCGAACGAGAATCACGTTCGTTCGAACGAGATTCCAGCGGGAACAGTTATTTGGCAGTTTTTTGCAATTTTTCCCCACTCCTCCACTTGGTTTTCAACCAACTTTTTTCATACATTATTATGTGCGGGAAACACATTTTCCAAGACAACTTTTCCAACATTGTTTATCTCCTAGAGAGAGTTTGAGATCAAAATTAGTTTAGGAAAATGTTCAAGTTTTGAGTGTTAATTTTTAATGAAAAATTCATACACACTCTAAATTACACCCAATAATCGTTTATCCAAGTTTCTATATTTATATCAATTGCTTGGAGTTTTTGGCACCGGTTTTCTCTACCGAATTCAAGAGACGTTTCGGGTTTGCTTCTACACCCCATCACAAAGAAGACTTTTGTTGAGATTCTACCCACACGGAGAAAGGCTCCATGCTTGGGTGACGGTGACCATATAAAGTCCCATCGGTGGATTCCGAGACCGCGGTGGTGTTCCGAGGTTGTTCGCTAGGAAGAGGTTTCTACGAGAAGAAGCGTCGAGGCTTGAGAGGGATCGAGTCAGTCGTTGTAAGTCTACCTGTCTTGTAATTGTAATTCCATATCTAGTGGACTTGTGGCTAGGGCCTTCCGAGGTTGTTTCCCGTCTTGGGTTTTTCCTCGTACATCTCGGCGTAGTGTGACATTGTTTATTTTATCTTGCATCATAATTTAGAACGCATGCTTAGAATTAATTCAAGATAAAATTTGGTTTATTATCACACTATATTTAATTTGGGATTTAAATTATATATTGGGTAAATTTGGTTTATTCAAGTCATGTACTAAAATTGGTTTCGCCTAACTTTGGATAATTGAAAATTATGACTTAGGCTAATTCTAGGACTTGAATTATGTTTTAATTTGTTTTGAGAAATTAAAACTTGATGTTATTTTTGAAAGTTAAAACCATCTCAACGCTTCCGCATTTATTTAAAAGGAAATTATATCCTGTTTTACAACGCTTCCGCATCATCTATATTATTTTCAAGTAAAAAGGAAATTAAATTATTTTAATTGGGACAATTCACTTCTTCAAAAGTGTCAGCGGTGAGGGAATGGGGACAGCCCACGACACCGACGGATGTGCGTAGTTTCTTGGGGTTAGCCGGATACTACAGGAGATTCATTCGGGGATTCTCCAAAATAGCGGGTCCATTGACGAATCTGACTCGCAAGGGGGTACCATATGTTTGGGATGACGCTTGTTAGTTGGCTTTCGACGAGCTAAAAGACAACCTTACTTCAGTGCCAGTCCTTGCTTTACCAAGGCCGGGGGCAGAGTACCTGATTTACACCGATGCCTCTTTACGGGGACTTGGGGGAGTACTTCAGCAGGAGGAGAAGGCAATAGCTTTTGCCTCCCGCAAGCTTAAGCCGCATGAGAAGAATTACCCCACCAACGACCTGGAGTTAGCAGTGGTCGTTTTTGCATTTAGGATATGGAGGCACTACTTGTTGGGAGAGAAATTCCGTTTATTCACAGATCAAAAGTCGTTACAGTACCTGTTCACTCAGCGAGAGCTAAATATGCGTCAGCGCAAATGGCTAGAGTTTGTGAAAGACTACCAATTCGATATACAATATCATCCTGGAGAGGCCAACGTAGTTGCTGATGCGTTACGTTGTAGACCGGTAGACGAGGTAGCGGACGTCTGGAAGGCAAAGTGGAAGTAGTTGGGTCACCAGGACGCAGTAGCCCGTTCATTCATATCCGTTATGTCAGGCACACCCGAAATTATTACGAGGGTGATACAGGCACATACCACAGACCCGTTTTGCCAGGAGCAGATTGTGAGAGTTCTAGCCGAGGGTGCTGAGTCCTATTCTGTTAGTTCCAATGGAGGTTTGCGGTTTAATGGGAGGTTGGTAGTTCCTGAAGGGGATGAATTACGTCATGCAGTGATGACCCAATCTCACGGGTCCCGGTTTGCAGTGCATCCTGGAGGGGATAAGATGTACCAGGATATGAGGAGACAATACTGGTGCAGTGCGATGAAGAAGGACATTGCTGAGTTCGTGTCCAAGTGTTCTACCTGCCAGCTGGTGAAGGTGGACCATCAGAAATCGTCAGGGTTGCTCCAGCCATTGGAAGTACCCGCGTGGAAGTGGGAGAGCATTTCCATGGATTTTATTACAGGTTTGCCTATATGACAGCGGGGCCATGACCCTATCTGGGTGATTGTAGACCGTTTGACCAAAGTGGCTCATTTTCTCCCGGTGCGGACAGATTATACCACGGGTCAGTATGCTCAGCTTTTTATTGCCGAGATCGTCAGATTTCACGGGGTGCCCCTGAATATTGTGTCAGATAGAGAAAAGATCTTTGTGTCACGCTTTTGGGAAAGCTTTTAGGAGGCTATGGGTACTGAGTTGAGGTTGAGTTCAGCTTATCACCCACAGACAGACGGACAGACAGAGCGTACTAATCAGATGTTAGAGGATATGCTACGCATGTGTGTCCTTGAATTTTGGAGGAGGTTGGGAGCCACACCTTCCACTGGTAGAGTTTGCTTATAATAACTAGTATCAGTTCACGATTGGCATGGCTCCATTTGAGGCTTTGTATGGCAGGCCTTGTCGTTCCACAGCTTGTTGGCTCGAAGTGGGGGATAACAAGTTGTTAGGACCAAAGGTGATTCAGTAGACCTCCGCGAGGATCGAAATGATCAGGAGTCGCATTCGGGTAGCCCAGGACAGGCAGAAGAGCTACGCCGATGCGAAATAGTTCTTCCAAAAGTTTAGTATGGGGGACCAAGTGTTATTGCGTGTATCTCCTATGAAGGGAGTGATGAGGTTCGGGAAGAAGGGGAAGTTGGCTCCGAGGCACGTGGGACCATTTCCCATCATCGAGAGGATTGGGCCGATTGCATACAGGTTGGGACTGCCAAAGCATTTACATCGCATTCACGATGTATTCCACATCTTGTCGTTAAGACGATATCTTCGGGATGATATGGCCCATACTCACATCGCGATAGATAAGATAGACTTACAGCCTGACAGCTCTTACGAGGAGAGATCGGTGGCTAGCCTAGACTATAGTGAGAGGAGATTGAGGTCAAAGACAGTTTTACTTGTACGGGTCCAGTGGGAGCACCACAATGTGGAGGAATACACTTGGGAGCGCGAGACAGATATGCGCGAGAGATATCCGGACTTGTTCTTAACAGGTATGCCTTATTTTCCGAATTTCGGGACGAAATTCCGTTATTAGGGGGGAAGTATGTAGTACCCCGTATTTTTATGCTATATTAATTTGGGGATTTATTAAATTTAATATCAGTTAATTATTTAATAAAAATCCGGAAATTAATTATGTTATATTTATTAACGTGACGAGAGTTAGTAATTATGGGAAATTTATTGAATATTACTAATGAGCAAAAGTAATATATATGATATTGGTTATATTGAATGTCATGAGTGAATTAAATGACAATTTTGGAAATTTAAATCGGGGTGTGCTCGTGTCGCGTCGGGACTAAATTTTGATAAATTAAAAGTGAATATTTTATAAGTTGTCCGTATGGTCGTTTTGAGTGAGCCAACGCGTCCAGAAGGGTCGAGATAGTCAGAAAAGTGTACCCGGGGGTGTAGTTTGGGTCTCGGGGTGTTTTTAGGCCTAATTAGTAACCCGGGAGGGCATTTTGGTCATTTTACATTTTTGGGTAATTAAACCCACGAAAATTAGAGGGACTATATCTGATATTGAGGTTGTCACCTAGGGTTAGAATTCCCAAAACCTAGAACGGACATTGGAGAAGAGAGGAGAGAGCTCTCAAGCAATTTCAAGGCTCAAAACTCAACGGTTTGCGCCGCCGCCACCACCAACGCGTAGATCGCGAGACGAGGAACGCAACCACACCAAAATCAGCCATAAATCATAATACCAAAAATCCCAGGCAAGTGTTTATCTTGCTTATTTTGTTGATGCATCTTTCATATTAGTTTAGAAGTAATTAGGTTGAGTTTTAATGGAAAAAAACCCAAATTGTGATAGGAAAATCCATGTAGTATTGGTTTATATGATGATTCTGGAAACCCTTGCCATGTAGAGGAATTTAACCACGAACTTTTGATGATTATAAGAAGGAAATTCTGGAGAAAATTTGTTAGAAACCCGTTTAAGAAAATTCTAGGGTTCTTGATAATTATATAAAACTTTGGGTTGATAATCCATGTTTAAATGATAGAAATACACATGCCTTACGTTGGAAATATCTGGTATATTGATATAATGTTAGTAGTAGAATTTTTGGGACGTTTGGGTTTGGAAAATATGGATTTGGATGAAGATAGGTGGTTGAACCCGTAACTGCAATTCTGCAGAAATCGAAATACCTGCTTGATCGATCGATCGACCCCTCTTGGCAGACTCATGTTTCCCTTATTAATTAGTTGAAAGTCAATTTAATGTGAAATAATTATTGAGCATCCTTGATAAAATGTTTTGGGAGATATGGAGGACCAGTAGGACATATGAATAATTTTGGAATTCTTAATATGAGACGAGAATTGTACATGCGGGATAATTACTTAAGGGTTGATGAATTTATGAATTAACAGGAGAGTTGCGTAAGAGAGTTACGTTGGAACATAGAAAGGGCCCTTACTGAATTTTATACTTGGGAGGATAGAGTCCATGCATGTTACGTATTCAGATGAGAAAACCCTTCGAGATAAAGTTAGAAACGAACTCTTATACGTAATACTAATAATGAGAAAATTAAGGAGAAATGTTGTAATTATGGGTGATGAGAGGAACCTATATTAATATGATAAAAGTGGTATATTTATATGATTGTGTATGCATATATTATATACATGTGAAAACCATGCCCGCGCTACTTGCTATCCCTGAGGTTACCGTGCTGGGACGATCTTATCCTGTGTTGCCTTATGGGGGATATTGATTCGTACCCTAGGAGATAGATATCCTTGGTACAGGCTATCGAATCGATAGTTCAGACGGTCCTAAGAGATGTGAGGGTATGTACTGGCCTCTTAGAGACTTGGAATCTATACTTCGCCTCAATCTTGTTTGTGTTTATATGTTGATATAGTTCGAGAGTGATTTCGATCTTGTATTTCCCTTAGTGTGATCGATACGGGGATTGGATAGCAGAGTATGCCCGCACCATAGTTTTATTTGGGGTGCTGTTATTATATATATATTATACGAGTAGTTAATATATATATGAAATTATGAAATTTGGTACTACCTGTTGTGTTATGGTAAGTAAGACTGATATAATGTCGTAAATCGAAAATACTTGTTTGAAAAGTATAATATAACACTGGGAAGCTTTGTTAATAAATAAAGTAAAAATGAGAGTATTGTTATTAAGCGAAATCCTCCTTTTTAAACATTTACACGGTTCGATTCTGAAATCTTACAAGTAATCTAAGATAAGTTAAATCACTGGGAAGATTAGTGCAATAAATGATAAAACAAACCGTTGGGAAGGTTAGTGCGATAGGTGTGCACATTAGAAGAGAGGTGAGAATTTCTCAAGAGAGTGTCGCACTAATATGTTGTTGCATTGGCCTGTATCAATTTAAATACTTGCTAAACGTATTTTAAATCAAACACACTATCGGGCTCTGACCCGTTTCTTTTTCTCTTTCTCTCTCTTGTATATATATGTATGTATTACAGGTGCCCAGCCACAGGGGCGTCTTGCTTAGGATCCCTTGAAAGGAACGTGCTGCAGCTTAGGTGGGAGTTGAAGGCCACTTGCATAGACGACTTCGCTTACTTGATTCCACAGCTATCATTCTCATTTATTGGGCATGTGTCGCCCTTTCCACTATTTATCTGTTTTATTGGGACATTTGTATTTCAGTTATTTCTAGTACGGTTACCTTGGGATTTATTCCAGCATGAATGTTTTACTTTAGGTTTTAAATGTTGGGATTCTAATGTTGAATGTTTGGATTAATTGGATTATGTTCCAGGATGATTGTTGTATGATTCTTACTTATTGAAAATGTCGTTAATAACTAATTAAATAAGCTTTTCTTTAAAAATACAATTTGGTTAGAAATGTTAAAAATGGTTTTGACACTTAGCTTAATTAATTAGGGTGTTAATTTGGAAAAGATTATTTTTACGACAGTGATGCTAAGAATGAACCAACTGTTCACCTTGATTTTAATTTAAAAAAGTAGTGATCGCCCGGTATTTAATTAGGCGGGGTGTCACAGGTGGTATCAGAGCATCAGGTTCTAGTGTCCTTTAGGATCTGTGCGGCTTATTATGCTTTCAGCGTTGCTTTCTTTGATATAGAGCCCTAATACTAGGAATGTTGTGTTCATCTCTATACATTGGAAATTCGTGCTTCTGCGATTTGTTTATTTGAATGATGAACTCATCCAAATTTATTTAAATTTTCAGATGGACCGTCAAGAAGAACTCACTAGAACGGTTAAAGGAGTCAACGAGCAGGATCGACTCACACCTCAGGTACCCCTAGAGAGACTATCAACTGCCGAGTTAGCAGGTATTATTGCACAGGCAGTTACCACTGCAGTTTTACAGTATCAAGAACGCAACACACAGCTCATGGGGGGAAAAAGATCTAGAGAGTACAGTCAGTCTGTCGTGACTGGTAATAACAAGTGCGTGAAGATACAAAAATCGCGACAACAAGCTCCTCAGGCCAGTAAAAGCCACGAAGGTAACCAATTGTGCGGAGAAGCCCAAAAGCGTCGGGGTTTACAAAACCGGGAGCCGAGTGAAGTCACGAAGAGGTGTTTTAAATGCGGTATGGACGGTCATGAACGTCGAACTTTCCCGGATCAGTCTGGAAAGGAACTTCAACCCAACCAGAGAGAACTTTCAGGACTCTGCTATAAATGTGTACAGCCGGGTCACATGTGGAGGGATTGTCCTCACCCTAACAAAGTCTTTTCACAAGTTTTCCATCAAGGCCAGCAAGACCAGGGAAAAAGAGAGACTAGTCAACAAAGTAATGAAGTGAAGAAGTTTCGAGGGAGGTGTTACAATGTGGCAGAAATGGCCATAGGCATCAGGATTGCCCAGAGAAGAATAGGGCCCCACGATAGGAATGTGCTAGTAATAAACATCAAAAACCAGCTCCACCACCTTTTCCAACAGCCCCAGTGCAGCATGGGCAGTTACAGTATGGACATGTATATAGCGTCCCCTAGGCAGCAGCTCCACAGGCACCACCCGCGATTTAGGGTATGTTTTCTATCCATGAAACTTTGGGTCGAATTTTGTTTGTTACTGGGACAACACATTGTTTTATAGCTACGCATTTTGCGAAGGTCTTGGGGTTGTTAGCCACATCAGAGAGCACAGTGACGTGTGTAATCTCACCACTGGGGAGTGGGTCACTTATTTTCTTTATATGCCGGGGAGTGGGGGTAGAGATTGGTAGTTTGGTATTACCTGCACACATGTTAGTCTTAGACATGAGCGAGCATGATGTGATTATTGTTATGGATTGGCTCGTAGCTTATAGAGCCATGATTGATTGCTTCGGTGGAAGCATTTTTTTTTGCCCCTCCGGGGAAAGAGATGTTTGTAGTGGCGATGCCTCGCCCAGAGGGAGGGTCGAACGCTCATTTGTATTACATAGAGGAGGATTCCTCTAAGGAGGTTGTGATTCCGTTAGATTCGATCCCAGTTGTCAGGGAGTATTCCGATGTGTTTTAGGAGATACCAGGCCTACCCCCCAGTCGTGAGATAGACTTTGTTATAGATTTATTGCCAGATACGAGACCTATAGCACGCGCACCGTACCATATGGCTCCGACAGAGATGCGAGAGCTACGAGATCAGATAAAGCAACTGTTAGGACAGGGCTTCATTCGTAGGTGTACCTCACCTTGGGGCGCACTAGTTTTGTTTGTGAAGAAGAGAGATGGTTCACTGAGGTTGTGTGTGGACTACCGGGAGTTGAACAAGGTCACGATACATAATAAGTATCCGTTGCCTAGAATAGATGATCTGTTCGACCAACTGAGGGGAGCAACCTTCTTTTCGAAGATAGATCTGAGGTCGGGGTACCATCAGCTACGTATTAGAAAGCAGGATGTTTCAAAGACTGCCTTCTTGACGAGATATGGGTCTTACGAGTTCAGAGTGATGCCATTTGGTCTCACAAATGCTCCAGCCGTATTCATGGACTTAATGAACCGAGTATTCAGAGAGTTCTTGGATCAGTTTATCATCGTCTTTATAGATGACATTTTGATATATTCATACTCCGAGGAGGAGCACGCCGAACATTTGAGGCCGGTTCTTCAGAATCTACGAGAGCATCAGTTGTATGCTAAGTACGAGAAGTGTGGATTCTGGTTACGAGAAGTACAGTTCTTGGGCCATGTCATTTCCGAGCAGGGGATTGCAGTTGACCCGAGTAAAGTGTCAGCGGTGAGGGAATGGGGACAGCCCACGACACCGACGGAAGTGCATAGTTTCTTGGGGTTAGCCGGATACTACAGGAGATTCATTCGGGGATTCTCCAAAATAGCGGGTCCATTGACGAATCTGACTCGCAAGGGGGTACCATATGTTTGGGATGACGCTTGTCAGTTGGCTTTCGACGAGCTGAAAGACAAGCTTACTTCAGCGCCAGTCCTTCCTTTACCAAGGCCGGGTGCAGAGTACCTGATTTACACCGATGCCTCTTTACGGGGACTTGGGAGAGTACGTCAGCAGGAGGAAAAGGCAATAGCTTTTGCCTCCTGCAAGCTTAAGCCGCATGAGAAGAATTACCCCACCAACGACCTGGAGTTAGCCGCGGTCAGTTTTGCATTTAGGGTATGGAGGCCGTACTTGTTGGGAGAGAAATTTCGTTTGTTCACAGACCACAAGTCGTTACAGTACCTGTTCACTCAGCGAGAGTTGAATATGCATCAGCGCAAATGGCTAGAGTTTGTGAAAGACTACCAGTTCGATATACAGTATCATCCGGGAGAGGCCAACGTAGTTGCTGATGCGTTAGGTCGTAGACCGGTAGACGAGGTAGCGGACGTCTGGAAGGAAAAGTGGAAGGAGTTGGGTCACCAGGACGCAGTAGCCCATTCATTCATATCCGTTATGTCAGGCACACCCGAAATTATTACGAAAGTGATACAGGCACAGACCACAGACCCGTTTTGCCAGGAGTAGATTGTGCGACTTCTAGCCGAGGGTGCTGAGTCCTATTCTGTTAGTTCTGATGGAGGTTTGCGGTTTAATTGGAGGTTGGTAGTTCCTGAAAGTGATGAATTACGTCATGTAGTGATGACCCAATCTCACGGGTTCCGGTTTGCAGTGCATCCTGGAGGGGATAAGATGTACCAGGATATGAGGAGACAATACTGGTGCAGTGCGATGAAGAAGGACATTGCTGAGTTCGTGTCCAAGTGTTCTACCTGCCAGCTGGTGAAGGTGGACCATCAGAAATCGTCAGGGTTGCTCCAGCCATTGGAAGTACCCGCGTGGAAGTGGGAGAGCATTTCCATGGATTTTATTACAGGGTTGCCTACATGACAGCGGGGCCATGACCCTATCTGGGTGATTGTAGACCGTTTGACCAAAGTGGATCATTTTCTCCCGGTGCGGACAGATTATACCACAGGTTAGTATGCTCAGCTTTTTATTGTCGAGATCGTCAGATTTCACGGGGTGCCCCTGAATATTGTGTCAGATAGAGAAAAGATCTTTGTGTCACGCTTTTGGGAAAGCTTTCAGGAGGCTATGGGTACTGAGTTGAGGTTGAGTTCAGCTTATCACCCACAGACAGACGGACAGACAGAGCGTACTAATCAGATGTTAGAGGATATGCTACGCATGTGTGTCCTTGAATTTTGGAGGAGGTTGGGAGCCACACCTTCCACTGGTAGAGTTTGCTTATAATAACTAGTATCAGTTCACGATTGGCATGGCTCCATTTGAGGCTTTGTATGGCAGGCCTTGTCGTTCCACAGCTTGTTGGCTCGAAGTGGGGGATAACAAGTTGCTAGGACCAAAGGTGATTCAGGAGACCTCCGCGAGGATCGAAATGATCAGGAGTCGCATTCGGGTAGCCCAGGACAGGCAGAAGAGCTACGCCGATGCGAAACAGTTCTTCCGAAAGTTTAGTATGGGGGACCAAGTGTTATTGCGTGTATCTCCTATGAAGGGAGTGTCCGAAATTAAGAACATATAATCTTAAAACATGAACATAAAGAATTAATTTAGAATGTTTAAATATTACTCTCGTAATATCTTAATGAATAACGAATTTTTAGAACTTTTAAAACATATGTAGTAAATTTATAAAAGCTAAACTAATTAAACATGCACAAATAATAACTCTAAATTTGGTGCACCAAAGTTACTCACAAATTAAAATATGTGTTGATCACAAGACCCTCAATATATAGGAGTAAAAGTCCTATGTGATGTGCACTTTTCATTTGATAAATTATAATAAAATATCTACTCTTAAAAAGATGATTTTTCCTTTAATTTTTTGGATTCTTTCTCTTTATTTTGCTTGAAATAGATCTTAATATCTTACTGAATTACTATTTTTAAATGAATAATTCTACATGGACCCTTAAATTGTACCTTTTTTCTAGACTCAATGATGTGTCAAGCTCATATTGGATAATATTTGTATTTCACATGAAGTCTGTTACAAACACCACCCAATGTATACATGACATATCATCAGATTCAGAAAAGGATCCAATTCTAGGGTATACGTAGAATTACTCTTTTTAAATATCAACCAACACCTTTTATCGAGTTTCCTTAATGATTAATGCTAGGGAGACTCACTTCGTGGACACATTTTGTGGACCCGTGAATAAGATAAAAATAAATACAAGTTTTTACTGCATTGATTGATGTCCTGATGGGACCCAAAATATTAAAATATAAATTTTTAATGCAATGTATCCACGAAGTGAGTCTCTCTATCATTTTCCTTCCTTAATCACATCAGTTCCTCTAGTTTTGTCTTCTTTTCCACGCATAGATGGACTTTTTCGTGGAGCTTTCAATTGTTGGATAACTAGGATTTTGATTGGAGTTGGGACACGTGTCGCTTGGACTCTAGCTAGCTTGGACCTTTGGTGATATGACTTGCCTTTGATCTGGGCCTGGAGCCTTGTACTTGTTCCGACTTTGATCTTGAAATTGAGTTGACTGGGAATGGACTTTTCTAGACAGTTGGCCAGTTGACAGCTTGAGCTTATGGAGTCGTGGATTACTTGGATTCCTTTATAAAAATACTAAAGCTTACCATCTCCATCAACTGCACCATGTGAAAGAGCCCCTAACTCAGAGTGAATTTAGTCACAAATATCCAAAATATTTATCTCATCTATGTTTATTTGTAAAAGAACAAAGGGACAGTATAACAGACACAAAAATAATGTGTTCTTATATACATATAATATTCTTTTAATATTTGTGATAAACTCATAAGTAGATGATTCAATTTCAGCTCACTACTATTCATTGTCAACATAGTTTATGACAATGCAGAGTACATATGAAGTTAATTACTGTCAACCCTCAACTTTGTTCGGATTTGTGGTATGAAGGCATCTTTTGCTTGGTAGAATGGTTTTTTTAAAAGCATAAAGAAATGGAATAGCAAAGAAAAAGAGTAAAATATTTTGAATCAATAGTCTGATTCTTATGTCTTTTACAATTCACAAAAAATGAAGGGTTGGAAATGGCCCCATTATAAGGAAACTGAATAGTCTAGTTTCTCAAAAAGACATCAGAGCAATGGCAGGCTAGCAAATCGTCATTTGGTCTCCCAAACAATTAAACTGAATAGTCCGTCTCTGTTTAAACTTTTTAGTTTTATGACCAAATAAAATGTAAACCCTTGGTCTCCCAAACAATTAAGGTTCAACAAACCATTGGTGTGCTAACAAACCTTTGATCTCCCAAACAATTAAGAAACTGGCCACGTGTAGATCTACTACTACGTATTCAAGCTTCTATTATATATATATATATATATATATATATATATATACACATAAATAGATATCTATTATATATATATACATAGAGATAGATTTGTGTTGTTTAGTGGGTTTGTCTTTGAACTTTTCAATGGCAGAGAAAGGGAAAGACTTACATTTTTTCCTCGAGAATGATTAAGAATGTGGTAATGATGCACAAGACATCAACTTTGACAGTGGTAGTAGCAGTGAAGAGGTAGGTGAGGGCGGTCGTACCTCGTCTTTCTATTCTAACCAATGGCCACAGAGTTTCAGGTTAGCAGCTCCATTTTCTCAACTTTGTACTCCCATGAACCGTTTGGTTGTTGAGAAATCGACAACTGTGTGTGTGTGTTTACAAAATTATAATTATTGCACTTTGATATACATGGTTAGTCTTGGTATAAAAGTTTAAAGAGAAAAGTTATAGCATAAGTAAGATTAATATGAATTCATAATAATTGTGGCAATAAGATAGTGTATTTTAGGACGGGCATAACCAAAGATAATAGTGAAAATGTAATCCAATCCGACAAAGAACAAGTAAAGTGAGATCTTATGTCCTTTTGTGCCCGTGTGAGACTATTTTTTACATGGCATTTTTCGGGAAAGTAAACTCAATTCAAAAGTGTATAAAAATAAAACGAACTCTATAATTTTATAAATTTAATCATTTTATTATAAAGATCAGGAAAAATAATCAATATATCATTTGACAATCCATACAAAAAAAAATCATTAAATTTTTAAAAGTCCATAACTTCAAATCTACAAATTCGAAATTCACAAAATTTATATATTTGAAATCTACTCGCCGAGATCTCTCCAACAACACCCATATTCGAGATTTTTTAACGAATAAATTAAAAGAGATAAATTTACTATTTCACTAAACCTCCGTTTTTTCCGGCGAAATGGTGCCATTGGCGTGGACATAAAATAAAATAAAAGAAATAGACAAAGAGAGAGAGAAACGAGAAGAGAGAAACAATTCAACGAGGATTTCGGTGATTGGTGGAGGTGGAGTTATGTATTTATTTTTAGAATGGTTTTAAAATGAGTATGAGTAAGGGTATAAATATAAATATCTCTTTAACCAAAACAAATAAAATGACATGTTTTATGTACTCCTAACTCTAAAGGGACCATACAAATAAATATTATTGTACCACAAGGAGTATATTTATAAATCTGGAAACTAGTGTTCTATAAATCTAAATATAGGATGGAACATGACCTTGAACCTAATTCTCTATTTTTATATTACAACGGAGGGAAAAAATTGCACTTTGATATAACTTGGCCTATATGTCCAATTGGAGTTTTCAGTTGAATATGACATGGAGATCGTTTGATAAGGGGGAGGTGAAATGTAGCGCAGATAGTATGAACCTAGGAATCACAGACACTTTTGAATAGGCAACGTGTCAGTCACTTGTTAGACTGTCAGACACAGACACTCATCTGACATTCTCGAACACCGCGTTCGACACTCCTTTCACGTGTCTATAATATAAAATATTAAATTAGCGTGTCCGACACTTATTTTCACGTGTTTGGCATTTATTTGCTCATATCCGACACTTATCGTGTATGTAACAATATAAGTTAAATTAGTGGCATCACTTTGAGCTTCATCTTTTAAGAAATATGATTTGGTTCCACTCAAATGACTATCCTATGCTCTCCATGAACGTTCTTATCTTAAAAGAACCTTCATTTTCACGTTTTTCTGTTAAAATATTAATCCATTCTTTTTAATAAATATTCAAATATGCTATTTTTTTAATTTTATCCTCGTGTTCTTGTAAATTTCTCCATATATTTTTAGTAAATATATTTATTTATCAACGTGTCCCTGTATCCTAATTTTTTTAGATTTGTCATGTCGGTGTGTCCGAGTCATGTCAGACACAACACTCGTGTCCGTGTCCATGTTCGTGCCCGTGCTTCTTAGGTATGAACAATTATCTTGTGTTGATTTTTTTCTTCCTCGTGTTTCTTGTTATAACCTTGTAATTGTTGTAAAACTCTAACCTCTTGAATAATTTTCCATAAGTTGTTGTATTTAGTAGGGATATAATGGTGAAATATTGAACTGGAGGAAAGGAGTGAGGGTTATGGAGAATTTGGCTAAGTATTTGGGAAAATTTATGTATCTCAATTGGGAAAACAAACTACAAGGTTGCACTTACTGAATCTTAGTAAGATGATTTGTGTGAAGGAGATAAAACTCTAGCCTCAAAGTAGGTTCGGTAATAAAGAAACGTATCTCCATTTGATTGATGATCTTTTTCATTTAAGTAGCTTCTATTGGTGGTGTTATGTAAAATCAACAATACTTTCATTGTTGGAGGAAGGGTAGGGGTTAATGTTATGTAAGTTTGGCAACACAAAAAGGGAATAACGGGAATAGTTATGCATTTTTTTTCTTGTTTCGGATCTCCAATCATACTGGTGATAATTCCAACGTCCAAGCACATTATGGATTACTTTTACTTCAGTATTTAAAATGTAGGGGAAGATGATGTAAATAGGTGGTCAGATTCAGATTTTATATTTTTATGTTGATTTAGTCTTTTGTTTTATTTTGAGTATATAGAATTGTTAATAGTAAATGTAATAGGGGTTTAGTCCTCTTTAGGGAATCTTAGAATAAGTAAAGTGTAACACCCCGCCTAATTAAATACCGGGTGGCCAGCCCCATACCAAATTAAAACAGAATATACAGTTGGCTCATTCTTAGCATCACTGTCGATAACATTTACAACTCACCCAATACTCAATTAAGTTGGTGTTAAAAAACTTTCCAAATTTTAATTCAACAAAATTCATTTCTAGTTTAAGAATAACACAACACATTTTATTCTACAACACTGATAACCAAATAGATAACATAAAAGAATTTAAAAGCATTTGGAATAAACATTCCCACATAATATTAATCCATTACAGTAATCCCAACAATCTTAAATGTATTAAAAGACACGAATACAATAGTATTTGACCCCGATAGAAAAGAGATAACTGAATCCTTTGGGCGACATGCCCTGACTAAGAATACTGTGAATCAAAAAGATTATAGGCGTTTAAGCAAAACTCCATAAATCCATAGCCTGTCATAATCCGCTAAGGTTGGCGTCCCTGTTGCTGGACACCTGATATAGAAGATACAATAGAAAAGAAAATATGCAAAGAAACGGGTCAGAGCCCGATTGTGAAAATGATTTTTAAAACAACAAGTATTTAACAAGTGCAAGAAAGCATTTATTATGTACATGTTAGATCCAACTCTCACTTTCTATTCTCACCTCTCAACTAGAGTGCACACTTAACGTTTCCTATTAACCTCCTAGTTAATGATTCCTCTTTAACAATTCCATAATATAATTCCATTCCCATATCATAACCCCACATGTCCAATACCATACGTCACATTATTATTCATTTACATTTCTCATTTATATGATTAGTTTCTCATTAACATGAATCATTTCTCATTAATATGAGTTAAGCTTTTCAATTCTTTAAGAATAAACATTCATTAACTTAATTCCATTATCTTTCTCTATTCACCGTTATCTACAATTATCACACAGTAGATGACTTAACCACAATATAACCATTCAATCATTTAATTCATTATATATATATATAATACGGCACCCCGAGTCACAGCTGCGGTGCAATGCATTACTCTGCTATCATGTCCCATCATCGCTGGTCGCCGAATAGTGGACAAAAGGTTCGGTAAGGATTCCTCGAACCACAAACAACAACACAATCATTGGAGGCGAACATAGTTCTCATACCCATGGGTCACGCACATACCTACGTACCCATAGTCAGCGGATTTATCAACTCCCCGATAAGTCTTTCATAGACCTATGTTCTCGAGCGACAAATCAAAGATCCCATGGATTCATCAGGATATGACTTCCCTCACGCGTAAACCTCCCACCGATAGCAAGTAAGCTAGGTATGTCATACACATAAATCATCAATCAATCAAATAGGTATTATCATACCTATAGTATACTAACAACAAGGTACTCACATTAACCTCAGATTATTCCCTTACGTAGCATTATATCTCTTTAAATCCCACGTATTAAAATGTCATATCTTTACTTCATAATTTAATTATCCTCTCATCCTATAACATCTCTCCACTCCCGACGTCGTTAAGGTTCATGCGCGGAGCGTCTCGCAAAGCGAAATCCAAACAAGGAACCCCTCCAATACACTACTACTTAACTTGTCGATCGAGGAGGTCCGCCAACTTTAAATACGTGATCGGGATAACCTCATACCCTCTTTCAACCAAATGTGTTCTAAACTCTCATCTCTATCCAGGAGTCATACTGCTAAGCGCTCGTATTACACTTAGTCCTTGCACAATCAATAATGAGCTTTAACTCAGTCCTTGATGTTCATATTGTAATCCTAAGGCTACCCAGGTGTTACATTCAATCACCACTACTGGACCTATCCTTAATCCTCAAGCAAACCAATTATAATCCAACAAATGAATCTAGCAACCGAAATTTCTTCCAATTTAACTAACATAACTCCAATCAATTAAATCCCAATCAAATCAATTCAAATCTTATCTAGGTTTTACTGATATCCTCTAAGTCCCATAATATCCCATTAACAATCACCAAAAATCTACCAAAGTTTTGGGATAAGAACCAACATTAAAAAGAAACAACTTCATGAATTCTCATATTTTAAATACTCAGAAAAATCAGATCCAAAAATTATTCAAATCATCAATCCGACTTCAGATTTGGATTCTACACGAAAAATTGAGTCAGGTATGTGTTTTGAGTTTTTCTTAAATCTCATCTAAATGCACTCAAAAAGAAGATCTAAACATTCCAAATTGGCTCTTCTCATTCCACTCGTTTTTGCCTCTTTTTCCAGAAAATTATCAACATATTGTCTTCAAGAATACTAAATTATTTTCAGAATTTCTTCCACAGATTGATGAATATTTATTGGATTACTAACTACCTATAACATGAGTTTAATTCCTATATATTTTTAGATTCCAAAAATCCATTAACAACTATATCCTTTCATCTTCCAAGCATGAAAATCACCTCTTTTTATAACTATCCTAACATGGACAATATACGAACTTAAATTGAAAATATCAAACACTTGCCTCTAATGAAGATCTGATCCTTTGGGGTTGAATAACATAGGTGGTTCTCCCTTTCTCCGGCCACTTTCGGTGGTGGTTGGTGGTGGTGACCTTTGACCTTTGGTTCTCCTCCTTCCCAAGCGAACTTCTTTTTCTTTCCAAGCAACCTTCCACTCTCTCTAAGAAGATGAATTTTAAATTTTGTGTAGAAGATATGAATGAACCCACATTAAACTAATCTCCAAATACTTATAATAAGACAAAACCCAAAATCACTATTCATTAAAAATAACCAAAATGCCCTTTTGGGTTGTCTTTTCATTTCCAAATGACCCGAGACTCAAAATTAACATCCAAATAGACTTTTCTGACTATTTCGAACCTTCCAGACACAACGACGGAGTCGAAATGACTATAAGGTCGATAGAAAAAAAATTTCCTTTTTAATTTAATAAATTAGTCCCGACACGTCCCATACCGCGTCTGATTAAAAATCCAATTTACTGAAATTTATATCATACCGTCATATCAATGACATCACATTCATATATTACCTAAATATCTTTAAGTAATATTCAGAATCATCCATTTTAATATCCACAATCCGGATAAAACCCAAATGAATTAATTAATAATAAAATCCAATTAATCCATTAATTTAAAATATAACCCATTTTAAAAGTCATTAAAAATCACGGGGTATTACATAAAGATACTTTTGGTCATTTTATTTTTGGCACTTGACTTGGTGAATAAGTATTACTTTCAGGATAAAATTGCATTAAGTAATGGTGAGTGCATGAAAATTTTACTTGTTAATAAATTTCAAATTTGTGCTTCAGTCTACTATATCTTCTTTGGACTTAATTAGTGGTGTTATCTTACTTCTTTGGAATTCTTAATTTGAGTTCTTATGATTCCTTTCATCATGGAAGGGAGGCAACTGATTCATTGACAATTGCTGCATCGCCAAATTTTGGAATACATCGACGTGCATCCAGTACTGGATATTCACATAGTGCTCCTGATATTAGAAGTAACATTGACATTGATTTGAAGGATCCTTTTCTGTCTCAATATGAGAAATATTATCAGAAAGAAAGCTTGGGGAGGATCTCAAGAACGCAACTATCAATGTCAGATAATGCTACATTGCATGAGCAACTCACCGGAGAACTTCCCATTGGTGGTGGATGCAACTTTACTCAAACTATATTTAATGGTGAGCAATGGCATTACAATTTTAAATGTCATAATTATAGATTTTTTTTTGTTTGTGGGGGGGGGGGGGGGGGGGTGGAGGAATGGAGTTTGGGGAGGGGATAATTATATGTTTCATTACATTGCAATTAATGGAACTGAAATGTAACAATTAGTTAGGATAATGGAGAAACGTGCTACAAGAGTCGATTTTAGGAAATAATTTCTCATGACTTTTTGCTAGTATGCTTGTTTATATTTTCCTTCTACATATTTTTTGATTTGAGAAAAATGAAAACTAACAACTCCCCCCCCCCCCCCCCCCCCCCCCGCCACACATGTGGTTTAATTAAGGCAGACACATTATTTGGTGTTCAGAGCATGTGCGACCAAATTGGACCAAACATGCGGACGAAATTGTCTGCTCCGACACAATATTATAGTTGGAGCATTGTAATTTCTACCTATGAGACCCTGTTTGAGTGAAAGTAGCATTTGGTTAGCAGCAGTGTTATGGGGTCCATATCCTTAAACTTTCCTTTAAGAAATTTTCCCACAATGCGCATCCCACATAAAACACAGAATTGGGGTAAAGATACAAGAACTTTGGTATATTTATCATGTAAATTATATATTTTTATTATTATCATCATGAGTTTTAATAACAAATAATATGCAATTTATAGATATTTTTATTGATTAAAATGTTGTTAATAATTTTTTTGTCATATTATGTAATGTATGAGTTATGTGGATGTTAATTAATTTATTTATACTTTTTTGGCGATTTAAGTAAGAAAATATACTATATTTTCTTTTACTGTAATATTAATTTTTGTATTCAACTTTTTAATAATTCTTGTTAAATAAATGCATAAATGAAAGTTATGTGGAGATGTCATAAACTTCATCACAATCAAATGGAGCCTGAAATACTTATGTATGGAGATGTCAGAAAATCTTATCTACTGTGATGCAAGTTATGTGGGAATTAATGTTTTGAAGTCAGAAATATCACTCTTTTTCTATATGGATTTCAATTATATGCAGAACATGTCCCCTTTTTAGTTTGATTTACGATAATTCAAGTGTATTGTGCTGGAACAGGATTGAATTTGTTGGTTGGAGTTGGGATTCTTTCTACACCTTATACTGTGAAAGAAGCTGGTTGGTCAAGCTTGGTAGTGCTAGTTCTTTTTGCAGTTGCATGTTTGTATACAACTTCTCTTATGAGACATTACTTCGAAAGTAAAGAAGGGATCATAACATACCCGGATATTGGAGAAACTGCATTTGGAAGATATGGACGTCTTATCATATCAGTAAGTTGACACAACTAGGGCTGTCAATGGATTGGATTTGACACAAATCCAATTGATTTATCGGTATTTGGATTATATTTTAAAATTTGATTGATTGTTTACCCGATTATCGGATTATTAAATGGATGGGAGATGGATTTAGCCTAATCCGATTCGTTAATAGCCCAATCCCATCAAGTATGGTATATATTATAAATTAATATATACTTATGTATGTATGATAAACAATTAAATTATATTTATTTAAAACTTAAGTATTACAAATATAAAAATATAGTTATATCTATAATACATAAATGAAATATATATGTTTACATACGTATCATAAATATATAATGTATTTAACTCACATTTAATCAAAAAGTAAGAATTAAAGATAAAAGGCATAAAATAAAAATATACTAAGTATTTTTTTTAACTTTATTAAGTCTATACCCCATTTTGAGTTTGGTACCTCATCTGTTAGAGGGGACTTCACAAAAATGACCTGTGAAAAAAAAATAATTAAAATAAAAGAAAACTGAAAATAAACAAAAAAAAGAAAAAATCTTTATTCTCTCCCCCCCCATCAATCCCCTTCCCCTTGCCTAGATCCCTGCCAACCCGTGTAACACACACCACCATAGTTTTTTTAATCACACCTAGTAATGGCAAAACTATGGCTGGGCCAAATATGGGCGGGCCGAATATGGGTTGGGCCAACCCATTTTTTTCTTTCCAATTCAAGTATTACAATTCAAGTAAAAGTGAAAAATACATATTTCACTCATAACTTTTAAAGATGGATTGGGCTTCATATTTAACAAATAGCTTTTAAATATGAGCCCCATATTTGACTCATAGCTTTTACATAGGGGCCTCATATTTGACGCATAGCTTTTAAATAGGGACCCCATATTTGAATGTATGGTCCATAACCACTGCCTCCTCTTTCCACGAGGAGGATGGGGGGGGGGGGGGGAGCGGGCTTTACCTCCTCCCTACACCCAGGACACAAGTGGGAGGGGGCACATTTTTAACAAAACGATTGTTTTTAGTGGCCAAAAAGTTTGAACAAACCCTCTACCAAAACTAATGGATATTTGGAGGGGTATTTAATGACCAAATACATTTTCACATCAATTTATCAAGTATATAAGAAGATGAGGGGCAAGGATTAATCGGAGTAGCACTAGAAGAAGAGACTATTTATAGCCCAATCTCACTGAATATTATCACTACGAGAAGCTATTCACGTAAAACTATCTTTAGCATCAACTCTTCTGGTAGGAATCCACAAAATGGCCATATACTCTCATCAAAACATGTCTAACCAATTTAAAATTCAATCCTCCACCACAAGGGATATATTGGTCTTTAACGAGGGTCCAAGGGTATCTCGGAGGTCTTGTTAACCCACCTTAGGGCCCTCAACGGAAGGAGTCCACGGATCATACCAAATTGAAATAAACGAGCCATCCTCCACTTTTTTACAAAGACCTCTAATGAGAAACTCTCCACCCTTCACCAAACTACTCCACACCCATGAGGGTCTCAATTCGTTAGGTTCCTCAAGAAAGGAGAAATTGGGGAAATAAATAGACTTAAGGATACGGGCCCACAATGAGTTAGGGTGATTTAAAAGCCTCTAACATTGCTTGGTAAGGAACGTAATATTAAAGCATTGGAAATCTCTAAAACCCAATCAACCATCATGTTTATGTGTAGAATATTATCCCAACTCCTCCAATGACAAGACTTTCTCCCATTCTTCTGACCCCACCAAAATCCACTAACAAGTTAATTGAACTTCATACACAAGGAATTAGGAAGAGGAAAATGGACATGGCGTAGGATTGGATAGCTTGAAACACGACCTTTATAAGGACATATCTTTCGGCGTAAGCGAGGAAAGTATGTTGCCAATTTTGAAGCTTGGTTCTCATATTAACAAGGAATCTAAAACCCTCCCCCTTAGATCTCGTCTTAAAGGATGGTAACCCAAGATACTTGTCATTAGGACTCATGGTTGGAAAGCAAGGATATCATAAACACTAAGTCTAGTCTCTTCCAAAGTTTTAGTTGAGAAGAAAAGACTAGACTTGACAAAAAAAAATCACAAGTTGACCCGATGCATGACAATAAGCATTAAAATATTTAAGAAAGTGAGATGCTTGAATTGTGTCACTTTCCAAAAAGACAATAGAATCATTCACGAAAATATGTGGGAATGGCTAGGGCTTCCCCTTTGAATATTAATACCCTTAAGAGACTTGGAATCAATCTCAATCAAAGCTCTAGAAAGCACATCTAAGGCAAAGAGAAAGGGTTTCTCCTTGTCTAACTCCACGTTGAGGAACAATGTGGCAAATAGGAGCACCTTCTCTAGTTAGACAATGGTTTCTCCTTGTCTAACTTAACCGTACTAATACATTTCCAAATCAACTGAATCCAATAAGAATAAAAATAAATTTTTTGATGAAGTGGCAATGAGAAAATCCCACTCTACCTTATAATAGGCTTTGTTCAAATCAAACTTGATAGCCATAACCTCACGGTTTCCCCATTTATATTTTTTAATAAAATGGAAAGCTTCATTGGCTAAAACAATGCTATCTTGAACATGTCTATTTGGGACAAACACTAATTGATTGATAGTGACCAAGTATCCATGAAAGGTTTTAGTGCTATTTTGCCAACACCTTTGTAATGATTTTGGAAACGAAATTAGTAAGGCTAATTGGTCGAAAATCTTGAATGATTTCGGGAGAGGAAACTTTAGGAATGAGAACAACAAAAATTTGAGATTAAGCTCCTTGAGCATGAAAGTTCCATTGAAGAAACTCGTAATAGGTTAAAAAAAAATTCTTCATAAATAGGGACAATTCCCCACTGATTTATTGATAAATAGGAAAATGATCAAAAGAGCTTACAAGAATGAAGGATGACTTTATAAATAGCCACCTTTACAACGAAAATTAAACTAATTAGGATCTGAAATTTGGGAAACCCCAAGCATCTAGATTAATCAAACCTTTTAATTCTTTAGGTAAATCATCTAAAGAATTAGAGGTTAGATTTATTTGGGAAGAAACTACATGATTAGCCAGGAAATCATCACATATATTTCCTTCTCTGAGAATATGGCAGTAATGCTCCTTTAAATTCTGAGACTTGTTTTGAATTTTAGCAATAATAGGCATAATACTCCAAGGGCTCGTCATCTGACCATTTAGCACTTTATTAACGGATAAGGAATCAGATTCAACAATTAGACCTTCCTTCAATTTAGATTCACATAATTCAATGGCTTTGAGAATTGATAAGGCTTCTGCCATCACATTCGATCCAAAACCAAACCTACAAGCAAAGGCAGTGATAAATTTCCCTTTAGAATTTCTTAAAATACCTTCTCCCCCCGGATTACCTTTACAACTTCCATCTATATTTATTTTGACCCATTTGTCTTCAGGAGGTCTCCACTGAACACTTCTAATAGGCTTTTGTTGATGAGGCCTATATATTTGAGACGAGAAAAGGCTTATATTTAGCTGGAGATGAAAAAGAGAATGAATATCCATAATGGTTCTATCTGCCACCATTCTAGAGTTTTCAAACTTCCATTTATTCCTCGCTTTCCACAACCCCCAATAAATAAAGGCTGGAATAACTGCCAGTAGGTTGCCCCACTTAGATTTGTTCAAACTGGTCCACCAAGCGATTAATCTACCTCTGATCGAGACATTTAAAATCTTGATCCCACACAGATCCTCAAAATGCTTCCATATAGAAATTGCAAAATCACTTTGACTAAAAAAATGCTCTCCAGATTCAACGTTTGGGCCTAGGAAACAACCACATTTTGAAGGACATCTGATACAAATTCTCATTATAGCTGTATCCACCGGTAAGAAGTCGTGCAGCAGCCGTAGAAGGAAAAAAGAAATTTTTGAGGGAATCAATTTATTCCAAATGAAAGTGTTAGTCCAGGTATGACATTTGGTCTTCCTAACTATATTCCATGCTGAAGAGAGCGTAAACGAACCATGTATGAAGGCATCCATACCAATTTATCACTGTGATTATTTCCCATGACTTCCACTTTAGAGCAAGTAGACAAAGAATTGATAGGCATCAATCTGTTAACTCTATAATGATCCCATTCTCCTTTATTGTCTAGCAAATCAGAAATTCTAATGTTCTTTGCTATATCTTTAGAGTCGAATGAAGCATTACCTGTCCAGTTGTCCCATTTGGAATATAAATTTCCTTTCCCAATAATCCATAAGCTATTGTTGATATACCCATATATACCCTCCAACCGGACGACCCCTCAGGGGCCGACCCTTCATCAGGATCAGGCTCCGAACGACCCCTCAGGGGGGGCGACCCTTGATTAGGTTCCAGACAACCCCTCAGGGGCCGACCCTTCATCAGGTTCCAGACGACCCCTAAGGGGGCCGACCCTTCATCAGGCTCCGGGCGACCCTCTGAGGGTACGACAGTACGAGGCCTAAATTAGGCCAGACTCACTACCGGAAGGAACTTTTCCCTCGGCCTCGGCTCATAGGCCGAGGGTGACATCATCACAACGCGTGGTTTGGGAGACGCGTGGAACAGTGCGCGTGAGGCTCACATGGCACAGGGGAGACCGTTATAACAAAATCACACCCTCACGTGAGGGAATATTATGTCATAATTTGGCATCTACAGGTGTCAACAGGGGATTGGCTAGATCATCATTCACATGCACCATGCATACTTGGTGGGTACACTACACCCCCCAAGACCTATATATACTTGTCACCTACAACCCTACAGGGGATGGATCGATAATTGTAACCCTAGCAAAAACTCTGCTGGTACACACAGTAGAGAGAGAGAGGAGCTTATGTGCATTGTATCCAAGGCCATTAGTGCCCATACTTAGTGGATCACACACTCACAGTGGATGTAAGCCAAATTGGCTGAACCACTATACATCATTATCTTATTCCTCTTATACTCATCTCCTTCTACACACTTATACACTTACATCTCTATGACTGCCATGGTTACTACTGTTTGAGCTCACTATCACTTATCCGGCAGTGCTAAATCTTAGCATCATCAGTTTGGCGCCGTTTGTGGGAATCTTATCATCATCAGTTTGGCGCCGTCTGTGGGAACGAGAAGACATCTCTTCCTTTGTACAGCTTGACCTCACTGGGCACTCTGGTGGTGAGCCAGCACTCCCCCTGAGAGGAGATGTTTCACCATTGAAAGAGACCCACTAATGTTCTCAAGCTCACCAGTCTTTTCTTCAGTTCATCTTTTCATAGCTCAAACACATGGCACCTGGAATGCCACCGCCACCGCTTCCCCTGCCGGATGATGGGGGAAGACCCAGTTCCAGTCAGCCGTCGCCTCAGTCTGAGATGGCTGATGTGGCGGCAGCCTTAAAGTCTCTGGCAGCAAGCCAGCGGATGATGCAGGAGCAGTTCACAGCTCTAAGGCAGAACATACTAAGACCACCAGGGGTTTCACCTGAGATGATTACTCCGGCAACAGTTCCAGGATAGCATGAGGCCAGGGGACCACCCCAGGCACCACGCAAAGACCTGCCACCCCCTCAGCGGCATAGGGATGTTACTGACCCCCGGCGTCTACGCCTGGGGAGGCAAGGAAACCCTTGCCCTGAGGACAGGTATGACGATCTGGAGGGAGAGGAGGCCCCAATAGAATGCTGGGAACCATATGAGGTCTCCAACAATACTGTACGACCTCTCCAGGATAGTAGAGGAAAGTGCGGGAGACCAAATCCTGATGATCGTCCGAGAGGCTCTGCTTTTGATCGCTTGAGCAGGGGGTCAACCTTTGAGAGGCTGGGCCCAGTAAATGACCTGCGGGAAAAATTATCCAGGTCAAGAAGTGCTGCGAGGTCTAGGAGGGAGGCAGCAGATGGCCGACCCCAAGGACGGGATGACGGCCAAAGGGAAGTAAACAACCGACACAGGCCTGCCGCAGCAGAACCCTCCGTCAACCTTAAAGAGGCGGCAGGGGATAACATCGGCCAAGCCGACCCTGTGAGGCCCTGGAATGACTCAATCCAGCGACTAGGGGATAAGATCGGTGATATACTGAAGAGACAGGACCTTCTGAAGGCTCACCCTTTGTGGCAAAGATAGTCAACTTCCCTACGCCATCAAGGTTCAAGCCACCTGAGGTCACCCCAAGATACGACGGGAGCACCAACCCTGTCCACCATGTTGAGATGTATAAATCAGCAGCAGACATATACTCTATCTCAGATGAGATGAGGTGTCGTGCCTTTTCTGGTACCCTGTCAGGGGCTGCACATGTCTGGTACACGTCTCTTCCAAAAAATTCCATTGAAAACTTTAAGCAGTTGGCAGACTGGTTCATCCACAACTTTTGCTTTGGGGTGAGGCCACAGAAGAAGACCACCCACCTGCTCTATGTTAAGTAGGGGAAGAATGAGAGTCTGAGGGACTACATAGCCAGATTCAATAAAGAGAAGCTGGAGGTGGAAGACTACGAGGAGAGCATAGCTATGACAGCCTTGATTGGAGGGCTCCAAAAGGGGAAGCTGTTATGGAAGCTTGCTGAAGACCCTCCGAGGACGATGGCTGAATTGCTGTCGACAACAGGAAAGGTGATGAACGCCGAGGAGGCGATGGCCGCAAAATATGAAGACGAAAAAGGAGGTGCTAGTGGGGGTAAATACCCTAAGAAGAACAAAGAGGGGAAGAAGAGGTCCACGGATGACAAGTTCGCTGGTTACACCCCTCTAACGGTCAGCTGTGAACAGATTCTCAATAAGATAAAGAGTGACCGGTCCCTGAAGTGGCCTGAGAAGCTGAGGGCAGCCCCCAGCAAGAGGAATAAGAACCTGTGGTGTGAATTTCACCAAGACCACGGCCACGTAACAGACAAATGCTTTGCTCTGAAAGATGATATTGAGAAGATGCTAAAAGAAGGGAAGTTCAGAAAGTACGTCGACAAAGGTGCCTTCAAGAGGGGCCGAGTGGACGACCCCAGAAAGAAGCGAGGCGATGCATGCAGAGAAGGTCCTAAAAAAAGAGGGGACGACCCTTCTGATGATGAGGACGACCCTGACCTCCCGCCGAGAGACGACCAAGGTCCTGTCAAGAGGCTTAATATGATCTCGCTCGGAGTGGGAATGATCTTCGGGGGTCTAGCAGGAGGAGGGTCTGAGGTTGCTGACATGAAGGCCCATGTGGCTGAGGCCAAGGCAGTGACTAAGACGGTACACTCAACCTCTCTGGAGGTCAAGTCAGAAAAGAGGAAGAAGGTTGATATGGACACTCTGATAGTGGGGTTCTCGAGAATGGAATTTAAAGGCCTCCTAGCCCCACACGACGACCCACTCGTCATCATAACTAGGGTGCACGGGTGTGAGGTGTCGAGGATATTGGTCAACGGGGGCAAAACTGCAGATGTAATGTTTTGGCCGTGCTTCAAAGCCTTAGGTCTCAGTCGTGATAGACTCGTCCCATACCATCATCCATTGATTGGGTTCAGTGGAGAAAAGGTTCATCCCCTTGGAGTGTATGAGGCCAATGTTAGGATGGGGGACGAGTGGCCGAGATGGCTTACCAAGAAGGTCAGTTTCTTTGTGATGGATGAGCATGTGTTTTCGGCCTACAACATCATACTGGGGCATGTGGACCTCAAGGGGTTTGAAGCTGTGCCGTCTACGGTCCATCAGATGATCAAATTTCCTACCCCTTACGGGGTGGGGGAGGTTCAGGGAGACCAGACAACAGCGCGAGAGTGTTACTATAACTCCGCTGAAGAAAGGGAGGCACACAAGAGGGCTACTACCACTTACAATATAGATACCCTAGACCCCAGGGACGAGACGAAGCTCAAGAAAGGAGAGGCCGCGGAAGATGTAGAATCCATCATCCTCGATGAGGATGACCCAGAAAAAACCGTCCAAGTCGGCAAATCTCTGAAGCCCAATGTCAAGGAAGACCTCATTAAACTGTTGAGGAGAAGGCGAAGCTTCTTCGCATGGAGTCATGTAGATATGCCGGGGATTGACCCTGAAATCATGTGCCACAAGCTCAATGTGGTAGAGGGAGTGAAGCCGGTAAAGCAGAAGAGGAGAATTTACTCTAGAGAAAAGTATGAGGTCATAAGGGATGAGGTTAAAAAATTAGAAGACGCTGAATTTATCAGAGAGGTCATCTACCCCGAATGGCTGTCCAATGCAGTCATTGTTCCAAAGGCCAACGGGAAGTGGAGAATGTGTGTGGACTTCACAGACCTCAACAAGCACTGTCCCAAAGACAGCTTCCCTCTCCCCCGCATCGACCAGATGGTAGACGCTACCGCAGGCCATGAGCTCATGAGCTTCATGGATGCCTATTCAGGGTATAACCAGATCTTTATGAACCCTGAAGACTCAGAGAAGACAACCTTCATCACTGACAAGGGGACATACTGCTATAGGGTCATGCCCTTTGGCCTAAAAAATGTGGGCGCAACGTACCAACGCCTAGTAAATAAAATGTTCGAAGACCAAATTGGGAAGTCTATGGAGGTCTATGTAGATGACATGCTAACTAAGAGTTTGAAGGCAGAGGGTCATGTGGCAGACCTGGAGAGGACCTTTAATACGATGGACAAATACCAGATGAAGCTCAACCCGACCAAGTGTGTCTTCGGTCGGAACAGGGAAGTTCTTGGGGTTCATTGTCAACCAAAGAGGCATCAAGGCCAATCCTAAAATGATAAAGGCCCTTGTTGAGATGAAGACCCCCAAGTCCATTAAAGACATTCAGAGACTCACAGGGAGAGTTGCTGCCTTGAACCAGTTCGTGTCTAGGGATACAGACAAGTGTTTGCCCTTTTTCAAGATCCTTAGGAAGGCCTCTGAATGGAGTGAAGAGTGTGATAAGGCTTTCAGGGATCTAAAGTCATACTTAGGATCTCCCTTGCTGTTGTCATGACCAGTGCAGGGTGAATGACTTTACATGTATCTGGCTGTCTCTGAGTTGGCCGTTAGCGCAGTAATTGTCAGAGACGAAGACGGGGTACAGAGGCCAGTGTATTTTAACAGTAAGGCACTTCAGGGGGCAGAGCAAAGATACCCGAGGATGGAGAAGTTAGCCTACACCTTGATCCACGACTCAAGGAAGATGAAGCCGTACTTCCAGTCTCATACAATGGTCGTCCTCACCGACTCTCCTCTTAGGCAGGTCCTACACAAGCCAGAAAAGTCAGGCAGGCTAATGGCCTGGGCTATAGAGCTGGGGGAGTTTGACATAGTGTATCAGCCTAGGACGGCCATTAAGGGGCAAGCACTGGCAGATTTCGTAGCTGAGTTTACTTGGGAAGGTGATGAAGCCGAGGGTGAGACCCCCGGGAAGACAGATACACAACAAGACAGGACCACTGACACACCCGCAGATAAGGTTGAGACAAGCAACACTAGAAGGAAAGCGGTTGAAAACGAAGAGGGAAGATATCTCTTTAGACAGGGGTCACTCACCGAGGGAAGTTTCTCATAAAACACACCGTGTGGAGTCTCTTCGTCGATGAAAGCGAGAGCGGAGCTGGGTTAATAGTATCAGCACCCGACGGCACTAACGTTGAGTATGCCCCGAGTTTCAAATTTAAGGCCTCCAACAACGAGGCCGAGTATGAGGCCTTTATAGCAGACCTCTCCTTGGCCAGATCTCTTAGTATCGGCCAGATTTTGGTTCATAGTGATTCGAGGCTAGTAGTGAATCAGATACTAGGAGCCTATGAGGCCAAGGACGAGAGGATGGATAGGTACCTTGAGAAGGTGAGGTCGTTACTGAAGGGCTTCAGAGAAGTGAAATTAAAAAGGATACCTAGGCTTGACAATGGCCGTGCTGATGCCCTTGCTAGGTTTGCCTCGGCAACGAGGACAGACATCAGGAGGACGGTCCCAGTAGAAATTTTGCTTCGACCAACTATTGAAGACACTGAGGGAACACTTAGCAATTGCCTAAATGTTTCTTAAGAATCTTAATGGATGGACCCTCTGATCAGATACATTAAAGAGGGTGAGATGCCAGAAGCAAGGCAAGAAAGGAAGAAGCTGAGGTACAGGGCTGCAAAATTCACTATCGTCGGAGACACTTTGTACAAAAAGGGTTTTTTTCTCCCCTTACTTAGGTGTGTGCATCCCTCAGAAGTCCCTTCCATTTTGCAAGATGTGCAGGAAGTATCGTGCTCAAGCCACATCGGGGGAAGATCCCTAGCGAAGAGGGTGATCACCCAAGGGTACTGGTGGCCGACCTTGGGGAAGGATGCCATAGCATATGTAAAAAAGTGTGACAAATGTCAACGATTTGCCACCATCCCTCACCAACCCCATCAGCCTCTTACTTCCATTACATCCCCATGGCCATTTGCAGTGTGGGGAATTGACCTAGTAGGACCCTTGCCTAGGGCCGTCAATAATTATCGGTTCCTCATCGTAGCCATTGACTATTTTTCAAAGTGGGTGGAAGCGGAGCCGATGGTGATGATCATAAAGCAGAAGACCTTCCAGTTCATCTGGAAAAATATTATATGCAGATATGGTCTCCCCAACACCCTCATCTCGGATAATGGGACTCAGTTCAAGAATACCTCTCTACAGAAGTACTGTGAAAGGGTGAGTATCAAACAATTTTTCTCCACCCCAGGTCGACCTCAGGCCAATGGGAAAACAGAAGTTACAAGCAGGAAAATCCTTGATGGAATCAAGAAGAGGCTAGAGGAGGCAAAAGGAAGATGGGTCGATGAGTTATATGCCGTGCTGTGGGGATACAGGACGACAGTGAGGACCTCTATCGGAGAGACCCCATTCATGATAGCTTATGTCTCAGAAGCCGTCATCCCCACCGAGATTTAGTTTCCTACTCATAGGGTCCAAATGTATGACCCCCAGAGAAATGAGGAAGAGAGGAGACTCGACTTGGACCTGATTGAGGAAAGGAGGGAGGACGCTGAGATAAGGCAGGCAACCTACCAGCAGAGGACCGCAAGGTTTTACAATCAGAGGGTGAAACAGAGGCCAATCGCAGTGGGGGACTTGGTCCTCAAGAAGACTTGGCAAAAGCCCAACAAGCTCCATCCTAATTGGCATGGCCCATATAGGATCATCGATGAAGTCATCCCTGGACCTATGGACTAGAAAACCTAGAAGGGGAACCCTTTTCCGACCCCTGGAATGCAGATCATTTGATGAAATACTATTAGTAGTGTTGTAAGGTCTTGATAGACCATAATTGTAATAAGAGTTGCTCCAACAGAACACTTGGAAAATTAATGAGAAATATCAGTGTTTCCCCTCATCCTGTGGTTATCAGTTCTAGTACGCATGGAAACATCTACAGAGAACCAACCTCGGCTATAATGAGGGCCAGTGGGGGGCACGACCCCACCACTATCCTCAAGAAATATGAGGGAAAACTTTGTTAAAAACCATTAATTTGGTAAGTTGAGCCCTCGGCTATAATGAGGGTCAGTGGAGGGGACGACCCCACCACTGTCCTTAAGAAAGACGAGGGAAAACTTTGTTAAAAACCATTAATTTGGTAAGTTGAACCCTCGGCTATAATGAGGGTCAATGGAGGGGATGACCCCACCACTGTCCTCAAGAAAGACGAGGGAAAACTTTGTTAAAAACCATTAATTTGGTAAGTTGAGCCCTCGGCTATAATGAGGGTCAGTGGAGGGGACGACCCCACCACTGTCCTCAAGAAAGACGAGGGAAAACTTTGTTAAAAACCATTAATTTGGTAAGTTGAACCCTCGGCTATAATGAGGGCCAATGGGGGAGGGGGGGGGGGACGACCCCACCATTGTCCTCAAGAAAGACGAGGGAATACTCTGTTAAAAACCATTAATTTGGTAATTTGAACCCTCGGCTCTGATGAGGGCCAGTGGAGGGGACGACCCCACCACTGACCTCAAGAAAGACGAGGGAATACTTGTTTAAAACCATTAATTTGGTGATTAACCCTCGGCTATGATGAGGGCCAGTGGAGGGGACGACCCCACCACTGTCCTCAAGAAAGACGAGGGAATACTTTGTTTAAAACCATTAATTTGGTGATTAACCCTCGGCTATGATGAGGGCCAGTGGGGGGGACGACCCCACCACCGACCTCAAGAAGGACGAGGGAATACTTTGTTAAAAACCATTAATTTGGTGGTTAATCCTCGTCTATAATGAGGGCCAACGCAGGGGATGACCCCTCATTCACCCTCAAGAGAGACGAGGGAGTGGTTAGTGGCATTAACAAAGATTCACAACACAAATAATGCAAAAGGCAAAACATGGAAGACAGAAAAGGAGACGATAGTATAAATGAAATATCAAGTGTTCTATAAGATAGAGTACAAAAATGTCAATTACATAAAGAGGGTATGGGCTACAGACAGCCACCCTAAGGAACAATATCAGAGAGCAGGGCCTCAACATCCACAAGAGGGGTTTCCTCAATGACCACAACTGGTTGGTCTTCAGACGTGCCGACACCCTCAACTTGCACTTGGGATTCCACCTGGGTAAGAGCCTCGGAAATCAAGGGGTCGTCCAGTTGAACCGCCTCCAGAGAGGGGCGGACTGAAGAGACGACATCGCTGAACTTAAGGACGACCCACCGACAGGCCGTCCTTATCCCTCTCTCCAAGTACTCAAGATCGAAGCCTTGGAACTCATCTGAGAGTTTATAGGCTTCCACAGCGTCTGCCTCGGCTTTCTTCACAGCCTCAGATAGCTCAATCTTAAACTGGGCCTCCCGATGGGTCATGGCTTCATCCTTCTCCTTCAGAAGCAGGTCTTTGGCCTTCAGGTCCTCATCATGCTGCCTCGTCAGCTCGTCCATAATTCGTGCATGTTCAGTTCTGGCACTCTCTAGCTCAGCCTTTACAGTATCTAAGTCAGCCTGCAGGTCGACCTCATGCTGGATGGCCCTCTCGGCATCTTGGAATATCTCCTGATTCTCAGCCATCCATTTAGTTGCCGAGGTAAAGGCGCATACAGACTGCATAGAAAACATTAACAGATGTCAAGAGGCCGAGGAAAGAGTTATCAAAAAAATGCAATTAAAAGAAATGAATCAAGACCGATACTTGGGCTAGAGCGTGCAAACCATAGTCATACACTTTAGCTGGAGGAATCTTTGACAAGAAGTCGTAATTAGCAGCCGAGGGAGCAGAAAACATTGATGCCTTGGCTGCCCTCAAATTTGTGATGAGTGATGAGGGCTCGGCCCTCAGATGTGCTAAGTTCTGGGACCAGAAGGCCCCCATACTGGATGAAGAAGCAGTCCCTTCAGATGCTTTGACCCTGGCCCTCGTTCGAGAATCCGGCCGAGGATCAACAGGAATCTCAGGCTCTTTTCTCTTGTGGCTATCAGTTGTCGGCTCAACGACCGTCGGCCCCACGGCCTTCGTCTTCCTCGGAGTCTGCTGAGGCTCCTTACCCTTCTTCTTTGCCAGGCCTGATAGTAAACTAGGAGCAGTCATTTCCCAGAGAGAGTTTGATACACCGGCAGGACGACCTGAAAAGGGTACGACACATGAGAAATATGCATAGATAAAAAGGAAACACTTGGAAAAAGTAAAGAAAAGTACAACTCACATAGTTCTGTAAGGGGCCCGACCTTCAGACCAGCTTCCTTGAGGAACCGAAGGGTCATCATATCTTTAAACTTTGGAAGTTCACCCCCTCGCCCTCGTCCTCTCATATATTCAACAATATCTTTCTCTTCCAGGCTAAGTTTGGGGTCTGACCTGGCCTTCATTGACGGGTTAGACCATCTTCGGGGGACCCTCGAACCATCAGCTACAGGAGATGCCTCGGCAGAGAACTCCCACTCCCCAGAGACGAAGAAGAATATCTTCTTCCAATCGTGGTTGGAGGTTTGTGCCATGTGGAGAAGCATTTTCTCAGACCTCCTCACCCTAGATGATAGTACCCAGGCTGTTTGGACGAAGAGGTGATATTGTAGAAGGCCAAGAATATGTCAGCCGAGGGATCATTAGTGAAAGCATTCTTCCACAGGGAGATGTAACCTAGTATCGTCCTCCAGGAGTTGGGAGGAAGCTGAGAGGGGGAAATACCGAGGGCTGATAGGATATCTACGATAGCAGGATGCAGAGGGAACCATACGCCAACCTTGAACATTTGTTCATACACTGCAACCTCACCCTCTTCACCCTCAAAAACCCTCTCAGACTCAGAGGGAACCCTCATGGTTATGCCGGGGGGCACTCCATAGGCATGTCTCCACAATAAGAGGTTGCGATCCCTAATGGAGGAGATATAGGACGAGGCATGGGAGGTATCAACCTGGTCATCTGTATCATCGCCCTCGTCCTCAGTCCCCTCTCCCTCGGCCTCGTCATCTGCCAGAGGACCTTGGGGAAAGGCCATCTGGAAGGCATGTGGAGATAGGGTTGTCACAGGGACAGCCTCGGAGAGGACCATACCCTCGGCCTGTCGGCCTGGGCTTAGGTCAGATGTCTCTATTCTACCAGAAGGTCCAGCGCCAGTTGGCGAGGATGCTCTCTCGTCCATCTCACTTGAATGACACTCGGCTGGACGATGGGACGACCCACAAGACTCAGACGGTTCAAATGGTTTTATTGTGGCTAGAGGAATGGGAAAGATGGGTCGTACCCAGTTAGGGTCGGCCCCTCGTCTCTTCTCTTCCTCTTCCTCTATTCGTCTGATCTCTGCAAAGAGCTTCTCTCTCAAGGATGGGAATTCAGATGCTAAACTATAAAGCCTCCTAAGCATTAAAAGGGAAGACCCTACACTTGGAGGAATTTGGGGAACTTAACTACAAACAAGTTTGCAGTTGACCAAATTAGACTTTTGGATTAAAATAAAGGGAATCGATGGTTTTCACTCAAGAACACTCAAGAACACTCAAAAACCAGTCGCCGGAAAAGTTGTAAAATGACCCAAATCAAGCCCTACAGGCCTAAAACCAAAAAGCAAAAAAAAAGTAATGAAAGTTAAGAGGACGCTGGGGGTGAAGTATTACCTGAAGAGAAAGGGCAAAGTTGCTAGGCTTGAAGGATCGAAGACTGTAGAAATGGCAATGAAGACTGGTGAAAGGCTAGAGAGAGAGATCTTGGGCGCGAAGAAGAAGAAGAAGAGAGAGAGAGTTCAAAAATCTCTTAAATACCTTAGTAATGAGTGGGCCCATTAACCAAGGCAGGGCACAACCCACGAGGAAGGCATCATTAAGGCACAAAGCCCCAGGCAAAGTATGCAACTGCCATGCCTTGGAAACTTGAACAACAATGAGTATCTTCCCAGGTGTCACTCACCTAACTGATCATACACGCATCTCAATTACAACACTATCCCTCAACCATCTCAACAGCACCTATGGCTAAGGGCTGGGGGGTGATTGATATACCCATATATACCCTGACCCCTCAGGGGCCGACCCTTCATCAGGTTCCAGACGACCCCTCAGGGGGCCGACCCTTCATCTGGTTACAGACGACCCCTCAGGGGGCCGACCCTTCATTAGGTTCCAAACGACCCCTCAGGGGGCCGACCCTTCATCTGGTTCCAGACGACCCCTCAGGGGGCCGACCCTTCATCAGGCTCCAGACGACCCCTCAGTGGGCCGACCCTTCATCAGGATCCGGACGACCCCTCAGGGGGCCGACTCTTTATCAGGCTCCGAACGACCCCTCAGGGGGGCCGACCCTTTATCAGGTTCCAGACAACCCCTCAGGGGCCGACCCTTCATCAGGTTCCAGACGACCCCTAAGGGGGCCGACCCTTCATCAGGCTCCGGGCGACCCTCCGAGGGTACGATAGTACGAGGCCTAAATTAGGCCAGACTCACTACCGGAAGGAACTTTTCCCTCGGCCTCGGCTCATAGGCTGAGGGTGATATCATCACAACGCGTGGTTTGGGAGATGCGTGGAACAGTACGCGTGAGGCTCACATGGCAGAGGGGAGACCGTTATAACAAAATCACACCCTCACGTGAGGGAATATTATGTCATCATTTGGCATCTACAGGTGTCAACAGGGGATTGGCTAGATCATCATTCACATGCACCATGCATACTTGGTGGGTACACTACACCCCCCAAGACCTATATATACTTGTCCCCTACAACCCTACAGGGGATGGATCGATAATTGTAACCCTAGCAAAAACTCTGCTGGTACACATAGAAGAGAGAGAGAGGAGCTTATGTGCATTGTATCCAAGGCCATTAGTGCCCATACTTAGTGGATCACACACTCACAGTGGATGTAGGCCAAATTGGCTGAACCACTATACATCATTGTCTTATTCCTCTTATACTCATCTCCTTCTACACACTTATACACTTACATCTCTATGACTGCCATGGTTACTACTATTTGAGCTCACTATCACTTATCCGGTGGTGCTAAATATTAGCATCATCAATTATTATCTGCCATCTCTCTATTCAAAACCATTCTTCTCCAAATGTGAGATCCTCTAGCCTGAGCAGCCATAGGATGATTAATTCTGCAGTATTTTTGAAACATAAAACGGGCCCAAAGAGATTCTTGCTTCCTGAACTTCCACCAAAGTTTAAGACTAAAAGCTTCATCTATATCCTTTAAGTCTTTGAACCCTACACCCCCCACCACAATTGGCCTACATAGTTCCTTCCAAGCAATCCAGTGGTGTTTGTTCCTATCCTCATTTGATCCCCATAAGAAGTTTGCCATTATTTTTTCAATGATAGCAATATCTTTCTTTGGTGGTTGCATTGCAGCTAGGGTATAAATAGGAATCGATTGAAGAACGTGCTTGATAAGAGCCATTCCCCCCCCCCCCCCCCCCCCATGGATAACATCTTAGCCTTCCAACCAACTAGTTTGCCCCTGATTTCAGAAATTAAATTTTCAAAAAGAGAGCACTTCAACCTTCCAACATACATTGGGCATCCCAGGTACACAAAAGGTAATTTTTTAATGGTCATATTCATAATCTCAGAGAGTTTCGTTGATTTAGCTTTGTTGATAGTCTTAGAGCAATAGATGAAGCTTTTTGACCTGTTAACTTCTTGACCCGAGGCAGCATCATATCTGTTCATCACATTCTTCAATTGTTTGATGGCTTTAACACTCCCAGAAGAAAAAATAATCAGGTCATCAGCATATGCAAGATGAGATACCAAAGGGCATCTGATTGGAGTTTTAAACTTGGGAATTGAAGGATTATGGAACACTTTATCTATGTTTCTTCTCAGAGCTTCAACACAAATGATGAATAAAGCAGGAGATAATGGATCTCCTTGTCTTAAGCCCTTGAGAGATTTGAAGTAGCCACATAATTCTCCATTTATCATCACTGAAAAAAATTATTAGAAATCAATCTCCAAATATAATCTAACCATACCTCATTGAAGCCAAATTTCCTCATGACTTTTATCAAGAATAGCCAAGAAACTTTATCATATGCCTTGTGCATATCAATCTTCACAGCTACGTTACTCCCTTCATTCTTAGCATTGATCATAGAGATCATCTCCTGAGTTAAAAGAATATTGTCCATAATGCCTCTATCTTTAACAAAAGCACTTTGGTTAAGGGATATGATTTTTGGAAGGATTGAGGAGAGTCTAGAGGCAAAAATTTTGGATATGATTTTGTTAAAGAAAGTACATAGGCTTATAGGTCTGAATTCAGAGAAAGATTGCAGGTTGTCATTTTTGGGAATCAGAATAATGATAGTGGAAGTAAAGAATTTTGGAATCTCCATGCCACTAAAAAAACCTTCAATAGCTTTACATACATCCCCACCAATAATATCCCAAGCTGATTGGAAAAACTTACCAGTGAATCCATCCATACCTGGAGAATTATCCCCACTAAGAGCCCAAATGGTAGCTTTTATCTCCTTCATAGATGGAATATCATTCAGCATGGCATTATCATCTTCACCAATTAGAGAAGGAATAAGAGCCATAAGGTCCTCATCTTCAGTTCTAATAGTTTCCTCACCAAGCATAGACTGAAAAAATCTAAGGCCTTGATTTTTAATCAGTTGTTTATCATCAATCCAGTCACCTATCTCGTCCTTGATTTTATGAATGAACTTTTTTGTTTTCTGACTTGAATAGACTTGTGGAAGGATTTAGAGTTTATATCCCCTTCTTGATCCCACTTGCAATTGTATTTTTGTCTCCAGAATTTCTCCTCCAATTTTAAATGATAAGCTAGATTGGCCTGGCACCTGTTCATCTCCTCCCTTTTGTCAATAGATGGATCATTCTCAAAAAGAATTTCACTTCTTAGAGCTTCATCTTCTGAATTTAAGGAATTCTGAAATAAATTACCAAAGGTCTCTTTATTCCATAATCTAATACCTGCTCGGATATTCTTCAAGTTAGCTACCAAACAGTACATAGGATTACCACTGGAGTATGGGAGCCAATGCTGTTTGATAAAGGACAGGTATGTAGAATGATAAGGCCAAAATTTTTAAAATAAATCGCGAAGGGTGATTGTCCAAATCAGTATATAAAGACAACAACATAGGAGAGTGATCCGAGGCTGTTTTTCTAAGATGATCAATCACCACCTTTGAGAACATCAACTTTCCATTAACATTCATTAACATTTTATCAATTCTCTCCCATATGGCATCATTTAACTCCCTTTTGTTCCACCATGTGAATCTAGATCCCAGGAATCCAAGGTCAATCAGACCATTAGAATCCATACATTGAGAATAATCTTCTGCAGAATTCATATCATAAGGAAGATCTCCAATCTTATCCAATGAATTAGATATTGTATTAAAATCACCCCCTACAAACCAAGGATCCGTTGTATGAATTGAATTCAGGTACTCCCATAATTCTAGCCTCTCCCCTCTAGAGCATTTAGCATAAACTAATGAAACTTGGACAGACTTAGTTAGAAAAGGATGGGATATAACAAAGGTAATGCATTTAGGAACTTGAGAAATAAACTTTACAGAAATGTCATAGGAAAAAAAGCTCCAAATAGAATTGGACTCATTTTTTATTGCAGCTTGAAAACCAAATTTAATACGAAATTCCTCCAATCTAGTACACTTTCGGTTCTAGACAGATCAACATCACCAAAAAATGCATCTGTACAAATTTTTGTATTCTTCTAACAGCTCCCTTATTTGCAGTACCCCTCACATTCCAAATCATGAGTTTAATCATTTAAAACAAGGTCTAGGGGTAGCCTTAGATGAGGACCTTAACAGCTTATTGTCAATGCTTATAATTAAATTCTGTATTTTCTTCTTTTTCTTATTAGAGACATGTGTCCATTCCTCTTTTGATTGATCAGTATAGTCCCCATCTGAAGGAATAGTCCTCGGGGATAACTTTTGAATGTGAACCACATCTCTTTCTACCAAGCTTTCATCATCGATATCCTCTTCAATTTCCTCAATCTCCTTCTGAACAGATATACCAGCCTCCTCATTTGTCTCCTACTGCTGAATTTTTCCTATTATATCTTTATTGATCACCAGTGCTGCAATCTGCGTTTGATCATCTTGGCGATTCGAATTTTGCAATTATAACAGCCTCCTTATTAGCCTCCTGCTGCTTATATTATATTTACCTAAGTTAAGTGGGAGATAAAGTCCATAATAAGATAATTACTAATAACTATCTATATCCAAACTAATTGATGAATATCACAAAGGAGTATCTTTAATTTCATAAATATAATCAGTTATTCAAAATAAATACAATTAAACAACTACCATTAAAAATTCTCTTGAGATCGGCTCCATCCACATGCCACATGTCAAACCTGGTATGCATCACTAAAACACTAATTTTATCCCAGAAGGATCTAGCCAACACTACTCGTTCCCTCATAGTAAAAGTGGACAGTAAAAATGGTTGAATGTTGAAGATTCATAGTTTTACTTTTTATTGGTCATTGTGCTTTGTAATCCCTTTTCTAATAATATCTTACTCTTGGGTTTTGGTGCAGATCATTTTGTTCACAGAGTTATATGTAAGTAAAGTACTGGTTCCGGAGTAACAAGTTGGTTTGTTTATAATTGTTTATCAAGAAGATTACTCACATTAATTATTTCCAATTATGTAGACTTGTTGTGTGGAGTTAATTATTTTGGAAGGTGATAATCTTACCACGCTATTCCCTAGAACATCCTTGGTTTGGTCTATTTTTAATATGGATTCTATGCACTTATTTGGAATTCTCACTGCGATTATTATTCTGCCCACTGTTTGGTTGAGGGATCTCCGAGTGATCTCGTACCTTTCAGGTGTTTAGTACTACTTATATCTAGCAACTCCATTGTGTCAATGCTATAGGAAATTCAACTCACTTGATAATCAATTTTGTTCTATATTTTTGTTATCCAAAACAGCTGGAGGTGTTCTTGTGACTATTCTGATTGTTCTTTGTTTGATATTTCTTGGTACGGTGGATGGGATTGGATTTCATCAGACTGGTCAAGTGATAAACTGGGGTGGTATTCCTTTTACCATGGGTGTATATGGCTTTTGCTATTCTGGGCATTCTGTACTTGCAAACATTTACCATTCAATGGTCGATAAAACAAAATTTATGAAGGCACTTTTAATATGGTACAAGGCTTTTATTTTCATAGCAGCATATGCATTTGTATTCCTTTTTTTTCCATTCTCTCAAGTGTCTTTCTCTTTGTTGTTTTTTTCAGTTTTCTTTTTTGTGTTGTAATATATGGGGTTGCTTCTATCATGGGGTTTCTCATGTTTGGTCAAGGTACATTATCCTCGATAACTTTAAATATGCCGGGGAATTCAATTGCTTCCAAAGTTGCCCAATGGACAACAGTAAGTAATGAATTCTCATCCTTTTACCTATTTCGTTCTGCTATTTATATGTTTTTTTTTAGTTTGGGTGGAAATTTTAATTTGTTTTCGTATTTTTATTAAATTTCTACAGGTTATCAACCCGTTCACCAAATATCCTTTTTTGCAGTCAATTATCCGTGTCAAAAACTAAAATTGCATATATAATTTGATTGCGCTTTTCAATCATTTTTTCATACATCTCACTTAACAATGCACAAATATGCCTTGTTAATGAACCCAATAGCCAGAAGTATAGAAGAGATGCTTTCGAATGGAATTTTTAGTAGTATCTGGTGTTATATTCTTCTCAGGACAACACTAGTTATCTCTACTGTCTGCGTTGCATTTCTTCTTCCTTTCTTTGGTACGTACTGAGCTACTGTTTTTATCCTTTTCTTTTTCTTTATCTGAAAGAGTATACTCTTTTTGGTATGATAAGATGATTTTTCATAGACTTGCAATCTAATCAACTGTCCCTTATTTCATAGCTCAAACTTTGATTGTTATATTTGTATCTCTGTCTTGGTGGTGAAATGGCACTGGTCTTTTGTACTTTGTTTGGTTATATTAATAAGAAAATTTATGATTCTGTTTAGGAAAAATGAAAATGAATATGTGAGGTGATGTTCTTTCGGATACGTATTGGACATTATCAGTCTATCACTCTCGGGTGTGTTAAACTTCATTGATGATTCATCATTTCGATATAATTTTCTTCACTATTGTCAAAAGACTCAAAACTAGTTGGAAACTAGCAAAAACTTGACAAACAAACTTTAGATGTTTAGATAGGACTTCGTTTTTGCTGTGAAAGATGTATAATTGCAAGAAAAAAATCACCATACAAAAATAAGATAAGAAAAGATTTTATTAGAGGAGTGGGGGTATGGCTAATAGGAAGGTAGTTGTGACTCATAGTTGTTGGTCCTTAAGAATTTTGAAGGTAAGTCTCAGGTGGTGCACATATTCTTTAATATTCATACTGTACACCAATATAACCGGTGCATTTGTGGGTTTGAAACTATTGTTCATTAGCACTTGAAATGCAATTGCTGCATTTGTGAGTCCAAATGGCCTCACCTTAAACTCGTAATGCCCATGGTGTGTTTTAAAATCTGTTTTGGGAACACCAGGTTCATGCACTCGAATTTGAATTTGATGGTACCCCTCCCTCAAATCTAATTGGGAAAATATTTTTTCCCTGTATAGTTAATCAAGTAGTTCATCAATAATGGACATAGGGAACTTATCTTTAACTGTAGCAGCGTTAATTCCCTATATTCAACACAAAATCTACAGGTGTTATCTTCTTTTAACAAGAATCATGGGGGATGCAAAAGAACTTGAACTAGGCCTAATAATTTCTTAATCAAGCATTTCTTGTAACTTTTCAATTTTTGCTTCTTGTATGTGGGGGTAACAGTAGGGTCTTGAATTTACTAGGTCGGTATTATCTTTGAATGTAATGTGATGGTCACAACTCTAATGAGGACGCATCCCGAGGGGGAGACAAATATATCTTTAAATTCCTCCAACACCGGTTGTACTTCTATTGGTATCTCTGCCTTTTCAGTTTCCCTTGTAGTTGTATCAACTCTTCCTCTCTATAGAAATTCAAGGCCAATCTGCTGAAATTCATAGTAATATCCCCAAGAACATTTAGCCATTGCACACCCAAAACCATGTTACATCTTTTCAATGGTAACATCCTCATCTCTGATTCAAATTGAAACCTTTGTACTTCCTATTTAAAACAGGGGCATTTGGCATTGCTTGTCAATTTTCCCCTAGTTGTTTTTTGCTTTAGTTCCATCTCCTAAGATTTTTAGGCTCACAGATGTATTTTTAAAATTGTATTAAGTCTCATAACCACCCAAAACTGCCCATAACTACTCTATAACCGTCCATCTTCCTTTTTGCAGAGAGTGACACTTGTCCCATAATGGTTATAATAGGATCAACAACTAAAAAATTAAAGACATGGCAGTAGATACAAATAAATCTTAAATAATAGGACTAAACACTTAAGATCCCATTTCCCCCCACCTGCCACTGTTACCATTCTAGTCAGATCGCAAGCCACTATCTCACCTAAAACTAAGTTAAGGAGGGTAAGCCTTTAATCTTTTATGGGTTCACTCAACATCGTTGTCCTGGGACAAGGCGTTTGTTGTACTCTCATTCCAACACAATCTCCCCAACAAATGACTAAGACAATAATCGAACCCCTAACCATTGGTTGTGATACCACTAGTCAGATCTCAAGCCACCATATCACCTAAAACCAATTAGTGTTAAGGAGGGTAAGCCTTTAATCATTTACGGGTTCACTCAACATCGTTATCCTGGGCAGGGCATTTGTTGTACACTCATTCCAAAAACCATAATAGTGTTTTTAGTTTGAATAGGGTACCCTGCTTGTCTGGTAGTCACCGGATCTATAAAATTATGGGAGGTCACTGGGTCTATAAAATTGTGGGTACTCCCCACATCCACCAATATTATTATAGGAATCCTCTTTGCCTTATCCTTGAGCCTAATTGTTTGGGGGGGTTTAAAACCTACTCAAGCCATGCAGAAGATAGCCATTTCTTGGTTGCAATCTTTCTTGTCTTCGTATTCCTTCTCCATTGCTCCTTCTTCTAATAGCTATTTTTTTTGCACACTTATGCCCCATTTTATGCACCTCATCACAATAGTAGCATAACCCTTTTCTCTCTTCTACTTCATTTCCTCGAGTGTTAGCCTCTTCACTGGTGTGGTATATATTGTAGTGCAAGGCTTGCTGTTACTGGTGAGGTGAAAGTTAGACTTGTTTTTTTTGGTTGTAGTCTTGGGATTTGGGAGAATGATTGAGGTTGGTTGGCAACTGAAAATGCTGGATTTTTGAATGGTTCTTGTTTTCTTTAATGGCTCCCACTGACGTTTCTTGTAATTTGGCTATGGTAATAGCTTGCATTAAGCAAGTGGGTTCGAACATTATCACAATACACTTGATCTCCTTCTTGAATCCACTTATAAATCTTTTGACAAAATATTTCTCACTTAAACCCCAGTTTTTGCACTGCACCAATGGGTGCAACTCGTCGGGCCTTTCTTGATAAGCTTCTAATGTGGAGTTTTGCACTAAGTTTTTGAATTCTTCCATTATGGTCCCATCTACAAATCGAGCACAAATAGCCTCCGTGAAATCCCTCCACCTAGGATTGAATCCCCTTCATAATATGCTTGATACTAGTGGTTAGCCCTACTTTCCAAGTACGGTGCAACCACACCTTTTAATCCTCTATCATAGGATTCTATTGAAATAAGTTTTGACATTTCTTGACCCATTCCGTGGGATCTTCCCCATTGAACCTCAAAAAATCAATTTTCGATGGCCGGTGATTCGAATTTGATTCTCTTGGGTGACTGGCAATCCTATCATTTATGACTTCTCCTTCGCCGCCCTCAGTTAGAATGGTCACTCTGTCACCTTGTTTAGTAACCAGGTCTTCGTCGTTGCAATAAATAATTCTACCCACTGTTTAGAGTTTTATGCTATTATTTGGGCTGATAAGTGTTTGTGTGAATACTTGTTATGACGAGAGTTTATTAGAAAGTCCATCAATAAGGCCCTAAGAGTACCTAAATTTCCATTGGATGGTCAGAGATATGTAGGCCAGGTGGGCCAACTTTATGAAGTGCACCTTTTGCATCCAATACAAACTCAGAAAGGAGAACCAAGTAGCATAAGCTTTGAGCTGGTGTGATCATGACCTTATCATCGTATGTAGTGTCGTTTCATAATTTTGACAGGGTCTATGATCTTTACACCACAAACGCTCTCTTCAGCCCCATTCTCAAAGATTGTAATTGCCATCATAGCGCTTCAGGAGAGTTTTAATTACAAGATGGGGAGTTATGGCTCGTTGAGTCCCAGATTATTCTCTTTCCGATATATCATAAGAGAAGTTCCCATTAGCAGGATCTTCGTCTACATGTGTATTTTGTTATACCCTAACCTTGTTACAAGATCTTTTTTATCGGCGTAATATAAGAAAGGACGTCGATGTATTTATCTGATGTTGCTATATCAGATAGCAAAGGGGCAACACTCCAATTCTATTATTTATACCCTGTTCTCAATTCCCAAGTGCTTGTTGACCGATGTTTCAATGGATTCATTGTTGTCCTCCCACGATTGAATCATAAATTAAGTTGAATCTTCATGGTTGTTGATCGGTTCTCAAAGATGTATCCTTTCATTCCGTGCACCTGAACATTTGATGCCTCACTTATGACCACCTTGTATTACTTGGAGATTGTTCACATCCATGTTATAATGCAGACCGACACCTCATGCTGCGGTATGCTTTTTGGGTCATTTCCTGGCGGCTACTATGTTGTTCCCTCCAATTCTCCATGGCTTTTCATCTTCTAACATATGGAGCTCGTTAACCGAAGCGTCGATGATCTTTTATGGCGTTTGGATGTAAACAATCCCTAGAGTTTGGATTCCATTATTTTAACAACCGAGTTTTCTTTAATCAATATTATTAATCGCTTAGCCGACCTCTCCTTCCATATTATCCTCAGGCCTCTGTTTAATGCCCATTGATCTTTTCAACCCCCTACCCACCACTCAAGTGTGTCCTTTGACTACCGAGTTTGCTACCCGGTTGGTATCTATTCACATCGACGTTCGCAATTGCCTTCAATACATGCACGTTATTGAATCTCATTGCAACCGCTTTGTCTTTGAGCCAGGAGATTTAGTGATGATTTATCTCCATAAGAAGCGTCAATATGGAAAGGACATATGCGTCAACATGTGTCGATTCGTCCCTTCCTTATTTTTAGGTAGGCATTGTGGGGATAACGCCTATGAGGTCGACCTTTTGAATGACTTCCGATTACACCTAGATCTTTGAGGTCACTTTATAACACATCGACCCCGATTTCTACGATCAATACGTAATACCATAGTTACATGGACTTTTCTCTAGAGGGAAGAGTGATGCTATGATCATGGGTTTAGGGGATTGTTTTTGCATTTTTACTCTGTAGTTTTTTTAGAGTTCTAAATTATTCTTTGGTGATGTTATGACTTATGCCACTTTAGTGTGACAACATCCATAGCATCCCTTTAAAGTTATAGATTATATTTGTATGTTTATCCAGTAAAAAGGCACTGTTGATTTGACGTGAGATATGAATCATCAACCAATTGCACACAAGCTGCAAAGCTGTTTTTCACTCTATGTAATGTTGGTCAACTAACCCCAAAACCCAACCAATTTTTTTTCTAATAAAGTTCACAAAGGGTATTTGATAATAAAATGGAGTGAATTACTACTGCAAAAGAAACCCAAACACCAATCTACCAAGAAAGGGGCCTTACGAATGACACAGACTAGGAGTTGAAATAATCTAGCTTCCTTTAAGAGGCTTCTTCCTAAAATTGGGAAGGTTGAAGAACCTACCTAACTATTACAACCTCCTAACTCAACCTCTTGTGTACATACTATATATTCTTGTTCTTACTCCTGTTCAAGAAACATATTAGGGAAATTTTATGTGGAGTAGCTACACATAAATTTAGTTGATGTAGTATTAATTTTTCTAATTTCCTTTTTTGTATTTGGAATTAAAGTGGATAGCAATTATCATAATTTAGGATATTTAGTAATTAATATTATTATGTATATATTAGTTATTAGAAATTATGTAGTATTTACTAATTTCAGTTAGTTTTTCGTATTGAATTAGGATTTATTAGGTTGTAATATCTTTTATTTGTATTTATTAATTACAATTAGTTTTCCTATTGGCTTATATCTTCTTCCCATTTCTTCTCTTTTCTTCTCTCCATCATTTATCATTCTGCATCAAAATCCTTTGGTTTTATTTATCTTATGTTATAACATCAAACTCATTGCCAATTTAAAATGTCTGGAGAGGTGGGAAACTGCACATTTTTAACACACTTCCTCCTGTGTGATTTGGTTTCCTTCCATGAGCAGACCAAACACGTATAGGTTAGATCTGAATAACTTGCTTTGATACTATGTTACACTATCCAACCCAAAACCAATGTCAATTCAACACAATTTAAATAATCAAATTATCAATAACAATACATACACCAAATAATAGTCATATATATATGGCATAGGCGAGGTGGCAGAGCAACACTTAGGTGGGGATTTTTAGAACTCTTTTAATGTTTCCAAAGCATGTGTAGTGACTCAATTTCTTCCAAGGCATGTCTAGTGGTGTTCTCCCTTTTGCTTAATGTTCTTATCGTTTCCTTGGATGTTATTCTTTGAAGAAATAAATGACTAGGATCTGGGCTTATTTAAGTTCTTCTGTTATTCTCTCTCTGTCCATATAATATCCTTATCAAATATTAAGACTATGGTATAAACTGACTCTTAGCCTTGCCGATCTTGTTGAGTAAAAGAAAAACTGAAGAAAGTTGGGTTGATGGAGGAATCCATGACCTCTTCTTCTCACTAATGTGTTTACTCCCTGCTTTCTTTATTCTTTTAGCTTTAGTAAACACAAATACAGAAACAATTGTCATTATCTGGTTCCATGTGAATGTCACTATCATCTCCCTCGTTGCATATCTCGATAAAAAATTAATTTTTGAAACGATGTGTCAGAGAAAATCTTTTGTTACAATTATGCATGTGCCTTTTTGCGTGTCTCTTCTATAATTAAGACTAGATCAATTGCTTCACATGAGTTGATGGTGGATTTCCAGTTTAACCTCTTGGATCTCGATGAGAATTGTCTTGCACTGCATACGAGCTAAGCTAAGCCTATTTCCGCATATAAAAAGACAAATTTTGTAGCTTGGACATCCGTCCGAATTGATTCACAAAGACCACTGAAAAAACTCACATGTCCACCTTGTGGGAGACCACCGGTCTTTGTACTAAAAATCCTATTGCAACTTTTAAAGTTCTCTGTAAAATTTGTATAAAAATCATTGAACTGACTAGGACTAAAGCAAACAAGCAATGCTTCTTTGAATCCATCCCAAGTGAAGATTTATTTCATGTTTGAATTGTTGGTACCATAATTGAGCATCCCCTTTAAGACGAAATGATGCTAACTCTACTCGTTCAACTTCCTGTGGGTTTTGGAATTAAAAAAAATGCTCAACTCGGCCTAACTAACTAGTTGGTTATTTTTCATCATAATGTTTTTTATATACTGGGGTATACAGGTCCCAACCATGACACACTATGGGAGGTAGCCCCAGTAGGATTACAACTCTTGACCTCCAGGTTGTGAGGTAAGAGCCTACACCACTGGGCTATCCCCTTGGGGTTTGGCTCCTCTTCATCTTTGAAACATGGGAAATCTGATTTCACAATCTTACGCGTATAAGAAGCACCTGAGTGCGTGCGCTGGTACCCACCATTTCTATCGTTTTCCCCCCATGATTGCGAACAGGAGCTTGCAAGGATTCACCGTTTTCTTATATGCGGATTGTACTGGTAGGTTATCAAATCTTATAGTGAGTTATACAACCACTTCCGTAATCCGATTCTTAAAATCTTGTTGGCCATCAGGAATGATAGCCATAATTTTTTTCCATTTGTTCCACCCGTTGGTCCATTCCCAAGCTCTTCTACGACTTTGGTTCAAACTGACTCCTAGCCTTAACTATCTTTTAGATTTAAAAGAAAAATAGAGAAAGCTGAGCTAATGGATGAAACGTCTTCTTCACACTATTGTGTTTAAATCTAAATTCCCTGCTTTCTTTACTCTCAGCTTCAATAAATACATTACTTTAAGAGATAAGAGAAATGCTCTCAACAAATTTATTGACATTTAGTCCGCAACTACCTATTGAAATGTAACATGTTATACATTGAAATGTAACTCACTCCCTTACATATTTACACTTAAAAGTATTGCGTGAGAATTTCAAGTACATAGTTGGTATACAATTCTGAGAACACACACACACACACACACACACACACACACACACACATATATATATATATATATATATATATAATTTCTAGTACATAGTTAGAATACAATTTCTAGGTCTTCAATTACATTTATTTTTGCTGAAGAAAAGGCAAAAGCCGGAAAAAAGGTCACATGGTTCTACATCAAGTCACCAGCTACAAGTGACAAAAGACATTTGGATGGATATGTAGACCGTAATGGTACAACCTTTTGAGAGCATTTCTAGTAAATATATGAGGGGGGGGGGGGGGGGAAGTTCAGGTTGAACAATGGTACAACCTTTTGAGTTTGAGCTTGGTGTTAAAAAGATGTAGGAAAAAGAAAGTTATGAACTGTTTAGCAGAAATTAATCCTATATTCTCTCTTTAATTACAAAATTGTCTCGTAAAATATGCCTCAAGGGTTTTGGAAACTTGAATAAATCAAGTCATGATTGTGCATTAATTCGAACAATATTAAAAATGACCAGTGGAAAATTCATAATTGAGAAACCAGAATATGAGCTACGTAATTCTAGATGCAAAATATGGATAAAACTCTAATTAGTAAGAGTATTGATAGAATCATGAATGTCGGTGGATTTGACAACCTGAAAGTGGCCACTTTATTATAATAGAAACATTATCCTTGAGGAAGGGCAGAAATTCTTTTGTGGTGTTATAAAATTTTAATCAAGGGAAGTGGAAATTATATAAGATAGTTGTAGCCCTCGTTAGGTTCATGGTGTAAATATAAAGAAGTTTAATTAACAATTGAGTGCATGGAAATGAAAATATAAAGATAGGTCAATGGATATACGATAAATAATACCTATATAACTAAGAAGCCAGGGGGTGCACCAGCTTAAAGGAAGGTGCGGAAGCTCATTCAGTTGTGCAATGCAGTAAAGTATTATTTAATATTAAGTCAAATATACTATAAATAGATGGCCAAATGACAATGATTATGAGAGGACGTGAACGTGGACTTGTTAATTAACACGCGATATGCAATATATAGACATAACTTAGGAAAATGTTATTGTTGAGTGGAAGTATAATAATAGCTCGACTTCTTTCTTAAGGAAAAAGAATTTAAATGTATGAAAAAAGGTTTAAATAAGGGCCTTGGTCTGAACAAGTATATGAAGCTAAAAAAGCTATTGGACCCCCCTCCTCTATTCATTTTCATTTTCTTTTTTAAATTTTTTTCTAATAAATGTTCTTGGACTGTGTAAGACTAATGTAATAGTTGAAATAAAAAAAATGTTGAACAATAACAGTTTCTTGTCTATGAATTAATTTGCAACTTCCGTGCAGCTTTACCAACTGCAAAATGGTAGAAATGCTGAATGAACTCAATTTTGTATTGTTTCTATTGTAGGTCTTGTGATGGATTTAATGGGTTCTCTCATTTGTATTCTGCTGGTAAGCATACACTTCCCTTGATTATATTTTCCCAATTCAGGTAGGCGAAATGTGTAAATATTTGATTTAGAGATGGGATCTGCCATTTGAATCTTCTGAGTTAGAACTTCTACTAATTTATATTGTCACTGAGAACAGGAAAATTTTCTACCATAACAAGCATATTTAGTTTAGTACTATAACTCAACGACTCTTTGAGCTATTATTTATTTAGTCACTAGTGCTATTTCAAAAAACATGAAGCTAAGTATTATGTTCCTTAGAACATGGCCCAGAATATGGCTAAAGAAGGTCATATCTAGTATGATTTCTTATGTCCTTTGTATTTTGTTGGATGAGAAATTTGGTTGATTTCCCCCCTTTAGTGCTTCACAAAATTTATCTATGGCTTACAGAATATGGCGTGGAATGTTTGGCTACTTATTTGTTGTTCCCTTCTTATCTCGCCTCGAAATTTTATTTTATTATATCAGAAATAGAGCAATTTCAATAAGAGAAATATGGGTACAACAAAGTTACAAAATAAGTGGACTAGAAGTCCATAAAACAGAAATGAAGAAGAGAAAATATAGAATAAGAAAATGTACAAACGATAAGAAAAGAGAAGATTTGACTTACACCTTAGTAATTTTTGGTTGATTCCTCCCATCTCCATTTATACCTTTGATTCTATCAAACCAAAGCTTCCATGCCATCACAACCATCAAACTCAAACAATGACTATTCCCTGAGTCCGTTACTACCCACAAAGCATCAATTAATTTCATACGTTTACGCTTATCATACATGAAGGCCACCAGTAGTGGAGCCAGGAATTGAGTTTGGGGTGGGCATAAAATAGCAATGGGGGTTCGGGGGAGATAGCCCCCCCCCCCAAAAAAAAATTTACGGTTATTTTTACATTGTTACAAATATTTAGTTAATAATTCATATTTTGAGACAATTATAACACAAATTTTTAGTGCATCAATTTGATAAAAAAAACAAAGACATAAAACAATAACCAATTTTAACAACTAAAACATATACAGCTGATTTGTGCCCACCCCGATATACAACTAAACATATACAGCTGCTATCCTATACAACTAAACATATATATATACTGCTGCTATCCTACGAATGTTATCTTTTTTGCCTAATTTTTTTTTTCAAATACTGGGGGTAGGCACTTGCCACCTCCAACAGCAAAGTAGAGGCCAACTTACATATGTTCCATACTACAGCAACCCACGCACACCACCAAATAGCATGATCCAAGGATTCCACCTCCTCCTCACAAAATCCACAATAAGGTGAAATGAGGATTTCTTGAGCACACAAATTAACCTGAGTAGGTAAGCAATCAATGGACACTTTCTATTAAAAGACGAGGATATTTCTTGGGAATTTTAACTTCCACATGATCTTCCACCAATGATCTAACACACATGAGGATGAGGAAGGGGAGTCTTGGGATTTGTTGTAAGCTACCTTAAAATCATTCTTAACCGAATATCTTCCAACATGGTCGAACTGCCTAACTTTAGTATCTGCGTAATGAGGGCTCCCAATAGGTATATCTAGATAATCTCCAGCCTCCCATTCAATAAAGATATCCCTAGTGAATTATTCATTCCAATAGCCAGTTTCAGAAATAAGGTTAATTATCTGAGCATTAGGAGGAAGGACAAAAGGATAAATGACTTTAAAAGAGTTCGATCTAGAGATCCAAGCATTTTTATAAATAGAGATAGTTCTCCCATTACTAACCATCCATCTATACCCACATTCCAATATCTCTCTACCCCCAATAAAACTCCTACAATTATAGCTTCCATAATTTGGGAGTCAGGTAATTTACCTTTTAATACCCTACTTACAAGAGGTTGTGAGTTTTGAGCCAATCTCCATGCTTGTTTAGCTAATAAGGCTTGATTGAAAGGATGAATGGATCTAAAACCCAAACCCCCCCTCTTTTTAGGCTTACAAAAATTATTCTAGGACACCCAATGTATCTTTCTCTCCTCACCTGTAGACCCCAACCAGAAATTAGCTGCGAGGATATTCAACTCATTACATAGTCTTACTGATAGTTGAAAGAAAACTCATGTAGTGTATAGGGATGGCTTGTACTAATACCTTATTTGAAATCTCATTGCCTCCTCTTAGAAACAATTTGTCTTTCCATACTTGAAGTTTCTTCCAAACTCTTTCTTTAAGCACATTAAAAGTTCTTATGTTTCTCCCAATGACAGTGGGTAGCTCTAAGTATCTTGAGTGGAAAGCTACCACAAGGACACCAAGAGGGAAAAAATCTATTGTTGACTTTGTGAAAAATCATTGGGGCTGAATTCAATTCAAGATTTAACAAAGTTTATCATTTGACCCGAACCCACCTCATAAGCACTTAAAATATCTTTAATAACTAAACATCCCTCAATAGAGCTTCTCATGAAAAATATGCTATCATCCTCAAATAGCATCAAACCCCAAAATTTCACTGAAGAGACACATTTCGTACTCCAGAAACCCAGAGAGAATCAATCCCCAAAATTTCCAAATTTTTCTTAAGATAGAGAAATTCAACCCTATCATATGCCTTTCTCATATCCACATCAAAAGCCCCCTACCCATTAGATGTAGAAGTGTTCCTCTTGATATGATGTATAGTTTCAAAGGCCATGGTAACATTATCTAATATTTTTCTACCATGGACTTTGAGAGTCCTCAGTAGTATCCGAAAAAATCTCTTTTAAGTCTATTAGCTAAAACTTTACAAATAATTTTGTATGCCACATTACCTGATGGGTTTACAATATTTCACTTTCAAAGAACTTTAACTTTAGGAATCAACATGATATAACTTAAATCTTATTAATCTTCGTAGTATCATTAAGTGAATTAAAAAACTGCGGACACAGCAACAATAGATCATTTGAAAGAGAAATTTAATATTAGGACTTACTAACCCTTCTTTTCCCGGACATTGGGTGGTAGCAGGTTTTAGTCCAGATTGGCCCAAGTCTCCTTTTATATCCACCAGAGGTTCAATATGGACTACCTTTCTAGCATCATCCAGGCTTGTTTTATGTCTTCGCACCCTCGTGTCTTTCTTTTTTTTATTAAGGCCCAGAATCTACACATGTTGGCTTCACTATGTCCACCTTCATACTCTGTCCCATCTCCTCCAAGATCCTGCTACCTACTTTTCCATCCCCATTTGAATTTTTTCCTTGTGAGCAGTTGACAACCACACCCGCTGCCTGCCTAGTAGGTGAGACCACCCCTAAAAGTTTGCCCACCACTGTCTGGTTATTCACCTCTGTGGAATATACTACTTCCTGAGACGGTATGCTCTCATGCAAGAGATCTTTACACCGCCCCTCCACCGTTTTTGTTCTAAAATTCAATCCACCTTAGGTTGAGGAATGACCACTGCATTTTTCCGCTGCTGTAACAAAAGTCCGGTAGCCTTTCTTATGAAATTGCAATCTACATTGGGTCTATTCCTTCTTCCAGTGCAATACAAATGCCTCGTCATAGAGGTTTTGATATATCAATTTTAACTTTTACCACATTTTCTTGACGCCTTTAATTACTCCACATCATTATCAAAACAAACAAGAAGTTGTCTATAGTTCGATGACGCAAAGTCGAGAGCATGTGCACAGAAATTGGGAATAAATTCCTCTACTCCTCAATGAAAAAAGCCCTGTCCAGCTTCTGTTGAACAAATTCCTCTACTTTTTCCCATTCCTCCATGTAAACATTGGTCCCCACAATCGCATTTCAACAAGACTGGATATATACAATGCCCCTCTGAAATTGTTCATTAATGATTGGGCTCGGAGTTGGCCTCCCTATTTATCATCATCTTAGAGAACTTAATTTAAATCGCCCGTTTGTAACTTGGTTTCCATAAATCCTGATATATCGCCAATGAGTCCCCTCGGATTTAACAAGAGCATCAATATGAAACATGGAAAATGATCGAATGTCCACTGTAATTGACTCCCCCCATAACAATGCAAGGCTGCCTATTAATCCTTCCCTATCCACCTAGAAATAACTAGAGAAACCAAATTGCATTCTAACTTTTCTTTGATAATTGAGCATTTTGTCTCCAACAAGAAGACTAAAGGGGGATTGCAGCTCCTGAAAATTTTGCGGAGTGCAGTGGATCTTAGGGAATTCCCCAATCCATGAACATTCCAATAGGCAACTTATGTTTTTTGACAGCGCTGGTCATCGTCCCGCCGCTACTGTTTGTTTAGAGATAGATATTTAATAAGCATTATCGCTCACTAACTTATTTTTCCCTAGATGCTGGGTGGTAGCAGGTTTTAGTTCAGATTTGTCCAAGTCTCTTTTTATACCCACCGGAGGTTCAATGTGGGTAACCTTTTTAGCATAGTTTTGGACTATTTTATGTCTTCTCACCCTTTTATCTTTCTTTTTTATTATGTCCTAGAGGCGACACGTGTTGGATTAACTATTTCCACTTCCATACTCTGTCCCACCTCCTCCAAGATCGTGATACCTACTTTTCCGTTCCCATTTGAAAATTTTCCTTGTGAGCAGTTGGCAACCACACCCATGGCCATCCTGGTAGGTGAAACCGCCCCTGAAATTTAGAGCACCATTGTCTGGTAGTTCACCATTGTGGAATCTCATACTTCCTCAAATGTATGTTCTCTAAAAAGAGATATTTAGGGCGCTCCTACACCATTTTTTGTTCCAAAATTTTATCTACCTTTGGGTTTGAGGAATGACTACTGCATTTTGCCTTAGTAATAACGTAGTTTGATGGCCTTTCATATGAAATTGCAATCTATATGGAGTCTATCCTTTCTTCTAGTGCAATACAAATGCCTCGGCATGGAGGTTTTGATATATCCATTTATCTTTTACCCTCAACGACTTTCCCACAAAAGTAGCCGACATACAAGCAATATGCAGAAGCCTTATCAAAAGACCAATGGCCTGTTTGAGAACCTTATTCTTCTTGACCTCCAATGAGAAGTAAAACATAAATTAAGTTTCTCCGATTACCTTCATACATAAGACATCATTAACACGTCAAATTTGAGTAAACACTGCTCCTATAACCTCCTTGTTAGTTGATCGATTAGTGAGCAGTTTCCCTATCAAACACAAAGACATGGACTTTTGACACCCTGTACACAGTGTTTGAGGAATGATCACTACATTTTTTCTACTTTGGTTAAGGAGAAAGATCTCCACTTATTGAGTAGTTCTTGCTCCATATCCAACGAAACAGAAATCGAACTGACAAGAGAGAAAAGGGGCGTGAAATGCAGAGATATGTAGTACTAGAGAGAATAGGATAGAAGATGGAGCGATGAGAAATCCGACCCCTATTGGAAATCCAAAGGAGAGTTAATCTTGTATGAGGCAACGAACACCCCTCATCCTAGATATCCTAGAGAGAGAGAGAGAGTGAGGCGAGAATCAATGATGAAGTTTTTTCTATTGGTAGAGATCGCATGTGTTCACCTTCCCTTAAACTGTCAACCAAACAAATAATTTTGGTGTTGCACCCACTTTCCAAATCATTGGCACAGATAAAAAAGAGATGAATATGGAGAGGCCACAACGATTTCAAAATATGATTTGCAATAAAAGTAACCTAGGGATACACAATTCAAAAGGGATAGGTGAACACTTTCAACTCGATTTAAAAGAGAGACTATCATTGATTTCCTGTCCATTTCAGTTTCTAACAAAAAAGAAAAATTAAATGACCAAGAGAGATTGGTTGAAAGTATGATGGAAATTTGGAGAGACTTCACAGAGACAAGGAAACATGGAAAATGGGTATTCCCCAATAAAATATCTTCCCAAAATTAAAAACATTACCTTTCTCATTGATGAGTTTGATATGTATACTTAACTATCTCGTTTGCACGCACCACTAAATTCAAAATAATTTCTACTCTTGACGGAAGCCCCTTGAGATTTATCATCTTTTTCACACACCACTTTCATTGATCTCGAGGACAAGACTGGATCCAATAACTTGTACACATAAGATACCTGACTAATAGGTATAGAATCCTTTATTTTCCCAGAAGACTTAACTTTTTAGGGATGAAGCAAATAAAGTGAACATTGGTTTTTGCATTGACACTTCTATAATAAAATCCCAAGAAAACTATATACAAAATCATATTTAATCCCCTCCCAATATTCCTTCACAAGTCATAATAAAACTATCAGGGACCCAAGACTGAGGAGGTCGACTAAGCTAGAGGGTTCTATCCGTGAGTAGTTTTTTTAATCTAATGTTGCTGGTATTTTTATCTTTTACTTTTCTGCACTTCCACCATATTTTTTGTTGCCATTTTCGCTTTAAATTTTAAGTTTTAGTATCCCTATTCACGACAGATTTGAACCATTTTGTTTTTCCATCCTAGTGCACTGCAATATTATTATATACATTCGTATTTCCAGAGTAATTGTTTGTTTTCAGAAAAAATAGGTGTTCGGTGTTTCCTGTTTGTGTATACCCTTTGCGAACATATTTTTTGACTTATATAATGGTTGTCTCTTTTCCATTCCTTTATCTTCATAATTCACAAATTAGATATGCTGATACATGTTGCGTGTCTTTGAATCAGGCAATTATAATTCCATCTTTATGTTTCTTGAAAATTATGAAGAAGAATGCTACAACAATGCAGGTATATGCCTTAATTCAGATTGTCAGTTGCATCAGATACCATCTCAATCCCATTTCCCCAGTTCTTTTTAATAAGCTTTTCACATTCATATAGATTTGTTAAATTGAGAATGTCCAAAACCTGTAATTTAAATTCAGTTATTAATTTTTGTTGTAAAGAGAAGTGTTACAGTGTAGCTAATTGATGAAGAGAAACAATACTTGCTCAAGAAGAGCAACAATAATCAGAAAGAAAAGAAAAATGCAATATCAAAGAAACATTTCTAAATTATATCAATATACAGTTCATTTATACAAAGGTTCTAATGCATAGAGATTACAACTTGTTTATAAAAGAAACAAAATCCTAATTATATGGAGGGGTTGTTTGCCTCAATCAAGAGGTTTCAATAGTGTTTGTTTTACTAACTTAGAGTATCATGGTCAGTATTTCCTCATAATGGTTATAAAAGGTAGAAGAGGTTCTGAATTTGAAAGTTGAGTAGACTATATACATCCATTTATTACAACAAACTTATTTTATAGATTCTGATTTTGGGCTTAAAATTATAACAAACTTACATGTCTGATTATTACAACAAACTTACATCCATTTATTACAACAAACTTACATGTGTCACCTGGCGGTGAGCCTAGAAATTATCGGCTAAATTATAGGCACTCTCTCTCTCTTTTTTGGGCCCACCACCATGTGACACATGTCCGGTCCGCACAAGAGCAGTACTGTTTGTATATATATATATATATATATGAACAAGTCGTGTCTTAAGGGGATTGGAGACAGATAAAACCAAACCTGATCCATTTTGTGTACTGTAAATAGATAAATTGGTAAACGGGCGTGAGGGTTTTCAAAAATGCTTAGACCCGATAAAAAGGACCTTTCGATCCGAATCCGACACATTGACATGCCTAATGTAATTAATCACCTTGAAGCTCTGGAAAGGTTGTACAATTTACTACAATGTGGGTTTTCAAAAATACTTAGACCCACTTAAAAGGACCTTTTCGGCCCGAACTCGACACATTGACATGCCTAATGTAATTATTCACCTTGCAGCTCGCAAGGTTGTACAATTTAACTATAATCTCATTTATAGTTTCACATTTGATAATTCTAGAATCATACCCTCAAATACCCTTCTTATTTGTCAGAAAAAACATTCGTTAATGCGTAAAGTCCACATGGGCTCCATTGAAAAATCAACCAATGATGTTTTAACAACTAAGGGGGTATGGGTTTGAGGGTATTATTTGAGGGTACATGTAGAATTACTCTTCTCTATATTCACTTCTTGTGTTTTGTATATTCAGATTATCTTGAGTACTGCTATTATTGCATTGGGCATCGTGACCGCAGTGTTTGGGACGTACTCTTCGCTATCAAAAATTGTGAAGAGCTACTAAGACACCTTCAGAACTTCAACGTTTCAACATTTTTGGCAATGATATTCTAATGTATGAAATATACTTTGTGAATTTTCAAATGTTAAATTTTGTACTTTAATATCTGGATAAGCAATTTGGATGTTAAATCTACTTTCTTTATATTGATCTTTGGAAGGTTTGTGTTGAATACTCTAATTATTTATAATTTATATGGGGTCCATCATATGGTCAAGGATTTTTATTGTTTAATTTGCAGTTATTCAACTACCACCTGGTCCCACATCTGCAACCGGGTCAAAAAATAACTCTTGTTTGCAACATATACAATAAATAGAGAACTTCAACACAAGTCATTTACAAGACTATACTTGCCTTTATATTATAATGTCCATTGCATGTACTAGGATGAGTAAAGTATTACAATGTAATGTATCATGTAATAGGAAACCAATACTTCGATCTAAGCATCTTTAAATATAGTATAGAGTATCTCCAACGGACTCCTCAAATTCAACCGACTAACCAAATTTTACCTGGTCTCTTTAAAACTTATCCTTAAAGGACTAATCAATTTTTAGCAAGGTTCCGTCCCATAACCAAATTGCTCCATCTAATAATCAAATTTAGCCAGTCTTTTATAATAATCAAATATCTGATCATTGACTATATTTTTTCTCTCTCTTCTTTCTCCGACCCTCTTTCCATCACAGTTCTTATAAAAATTTCACTATTTCTGATCAAGCAACATAGAGGTAATTTTATATATATATTTCTGATCACAGTTTTAAAGAGACGATTTCAATCAACATCCACACACACACACACACACACACACAGACACACACACACACATACACACACACACACACACACACACACACACATATATATATATATATATTCGGTTGAACTCGAAGGAAAAAAACTCCAGTTTTTCATATTATAGAAATTGTAAGATTGCTCAATTATAGTTGTCAATGAATTTTGTTTTTGAGAACTACAAGTTGTAAAAAACAGAGGTTTATTGGAAAGTGTTTTATCTTTTAACTGTTTTATTGCTAAAGTTTTGAATGTGTATGATATAAGTAGAGTTTTATGGGAACTGATTTATCCTAAATTGTGTTATTGCTAATTTTTTAACAACATCTATGTTAATAATTGTTATGATCAAGTAATATTACTTTAACTATTTGACTACATGTATGCCAAATAGTTTGTACAGATTACTTTAGCTTATGATCAAGTAAGCTAATGTAATGTTTATGTATTATGATCAAATAATTTTTTTAGTTTAAATATTTTCGTTGATCATTCGCACATCCTAATTTTTTGTTGTTCCATTTTACTGCAAGAGTACAAAAAAAAATGCAGGTTTGATTTTTGCCCACCATGTCTTCCTCCAACCTCCCTGATTTTTCATCATCATCCTCATCTGATGATGATGACAGTACAGTGAAATTAATATATCGAGGCGCTGCAATTGGTGCAAGTATTTACAAAACATGGTGCCAAAAATTGTCTTGCAGGGGAGGTTCAATTAAAGAGCGACGATACATTCATCGTGATAGAATTGTGACTCATAAATGGCTAAAGAGGGATTATTTTGATGATAATTGCACATATTCCGATGAAATATTTCGTCGACGATTCCGAATGAATAAACTATTATTTATACGCATCCACAATGCTGTGTTGGAGCATGATCCAACAAACTTCCTACAACGCCGAGATGCTGCGCATACGATCGGTTTATCTTCTCTACAAAAGGTCACAGCTGCAATGAGAATGTTAGCATATGGAATGGCAGTCGACCAATGTGACGAGTACCTCAAAGTTGCAGAGAGCATCGCCATTCAAAGCATGAAAGAATTTTGCATTGCGGTCATTGATGTCTTCGCCGATGAATACTTGAGAAATCCAACTAAGGATGACATTGAAGGGATCCTTCCGGAAAATGCTGCTAGAGGCTTTCATGGAATGCTTGGGAGTTTGTATTGCATGCATTGGAAGTGGAAGAACTATCCGAAGGGGTGGCATGGTAGTCATGTAAATGGAAAGATTGGAGCCCCGACTCTTATCTTAGAAGTTGTTGCGACTCGCAACCTATGGATCTGGCATTGTTTTTTTGGTATGGCAGGTACAAATAATGATCTTAATGTTTTAGACAATTCCCATTTATTCAACGGTATTATATCGGGTGAGGCTCCATCTTGCATCTATGTTGTGAATGGGCATGCGTATAATATGGGATACTACATATATGATGGCATTTATCCAAAATGGGCAACTCTTATCCAAACAATCAACCAGCCAATCAACGAAAAACAAAAGTATTTTGCTGAATAACAAGAGGCGACACGAAAGGATGTAGAGAGAGAATTTGGGGTTTTGCAAGCACGTTTAATAGTAAAGAGATCAGTTCGATTCTGGAACAAAGAAGAATTGGGTCGCATAATGAAAACTTGTATCATACTCCATAATATGATTGTAGAGAGCGAGGATGATCCTTTAAGTTGGCAACCACTCGAAGGGGAAACATGTGAAAATGTGATTCCTAATCGAGATGAGAATGTTTTGCGAGAGAGTCGTATTAGTCGAATTAAAGCAATAACAAGTGAGATAGCATACAATCAACTGAAATTAGATCTTATCGAGCATTTGTGGAACCGCCGTGGCGAAGATGGTTTAATGTGAATTTATACAGTACATTTTAAATTTATTTTGATTGAAAATATCTTTATAAATGTATGGACCTTGCAGTTAATGCCTTTGCTATTGGGATTCATATTTTGCAACTTGTTGATCAGTTCTTTTTTATATTACACTACTGTACGTGGGAGAAATCGTAGCTGAATATAGGAACTGCTATGCAATTCCATGCATGCTCTAACAGATCATTGCTCTAACAGAATATAGGAACTACTATGCACTTTCTTACTTCACAGTCTAGTTTCCCCCGACTTATATGTGCATATTGGAGTTTTCCATTTCACACATATAATTAATGAACATGAGTTCATTGTTTAGCTGATGGAGTTAATATTTGAATAAATCTAAGCTATACCACACATTTGAGATACTATTTGATGGAGTTAACATTTGTATAAATCTAAGCTATACAACACATTTGAGATATCATTTCACTTGATTTGTGTGGCAGTTCATTAGTTATATGTGACTTCTACACATTTGAGATATTATGACAGATTATCTGTTTGGATAAAAAAACAAGGCCTTTACTTCTCCGTGGCTTTGGAAATTATAATTACAACTAAAAATTATATGATATTGTTTGTAGCTACTGTACATTTACATAAAACTACCTAGTTTACATGAAATTTCTGGAAGTAGGAGGGAAAAAAACTAACTCGAATCTGTTGCAAATTTGACAGAAATAGTGCAAGCAAAAGTAGAGTCTACTACAATAACAAGACAATTAAAATGAAATAAGTTCGATTCAATTCATTAACTTCCAAAATGAAAAGTTACTCAATCAAACCAACTATCCACTACAATTATTTCAAACCGACAAATTGACACTAAAAAGATTTTAAATTGGACACTAAAAAATAATTAACTAACTCAAAAGGCATTCAAATCATCATTTAAATTGATATTAGTACCAAAATCGTTTGGGGTCTCGTTGTTCAACACCAGTCCAGCTGCCTTGTAACGATCAACAATAATAGATTGTTGGAGCTTCCAATAAGGCTGTTGCTCAGGAGCAAGTCCGGCCATAGATTGACTCATTACTTTCATTTCTTGGTTCAATGCTTTTTGATCTTTTTTTTTATTGGTCTCCCACTTTTACACATCAATTATTGTAGCTTCTTTAAGTGTTTCATTGATACTTTTCAGATACAGAATCGACTCTTCTTCTTTGTTTTCTCTCCTCTTTGATTTAACCTTCTACCGTCCCTCAGGTCGCACAAAGTTTTGTCCAATATTCGGTGAAGCATCCTCATTATGGGAGTTTTCTGTCGTTGAATTCATGAATGGTGGACTACCCAAATTTTCCACATCAATTGTTTGCGACTTTGGATTTAATGTCTGTTTTGGTGCCTTGGTTGTGTTCCGAACAACAACAAAGTTATTCCATTTTGCAGTGTCCTTCAAAAGCTTCCAACAATGTTCAAACTTGAATTTATAAAATTCCACTGGTCTTGGTTAGAGAGAACCTTCAATTGCACCAAACTATTTTTTGGCTTCCTCAACCTACCTCCAAAAATAAAGAAATGACAAAATTGTGAAACAAGTATCCAAAAAAGATCACAATAGAATTGGATTCAAACAACTTTAAACTCGATTTAAACACTTTTTTACCCAAGTTTCATAAATAAAGTTATGTTAAGTATTAAAGATATATAGAATACCATAATTTAATCAACAAACTTCACTTGGTGCTATCAAATTACGGTAAGCAAACCATCAATCATTTGGTATGCATGTTACAAATAAGACATGGTACAATCACAAATATGCTTTTTTGTTAATAATATGAAGTTAAGAAAATAAATATCTAGGATTAATAAAGAGAAAAATGCTTTACTTACTTTCATTTGATCATTCCAACCACTTGGGTTCAATCTCCCAATCTTGTTATAGTGTCCACAAAATTTAGAAACGTCATGTGAAATTGTTCCCCACCAATTCTGTAACCCCTGGCCATTTCTCTCTGTGATCTTACCAAGAAATTCATGGAATTTTTCCAATATGCGCTCCCATAACCTTGTGCTTTTTTGATCCCTTCCAACTTCTGGGTCTTCAGAAATGTTCAACCAAGCACGAACAAGTGCTATGTCCTCTTCAATTGAGTAGTTTTTATTTCTCATTTTCTTTCGTTCCTCCTGTTGTGTGTTGAAATGGGGAGATTTGGAACCAATCAAATGAATCGTCATCCATGGTGAAATTTGGAGCAGAAAACTATATCAAAGTTAAGTGATTACAAAAGGGATGAGAGGCCTTTATTTATAGGGTGATAGTGTCGGGAATCCACATAAAGATTAAATAAATGGAGGGAACCTATTTTATGCGCCAAAAGGAGGTAAAATGGATGGTAATCCCGCCCTTTTTATTATTTTTCAAAGTTACCGCTGTGTACAGCGACTTTGTCAAATTTATCCGCTTGCTATTTATGCTATCAAACGCTGGCATGGCATGATTTAGCCACCTATTTTTAATTATTTTGCTGGAGATACTCTTAGAAAGTAATAATAATGGCATGGCATACAATATATAAATAATACTTTAGAAATTACATAAAATGATATGGAAAAACGATGTGAAATTTCTTAGGCCATCTCCAATAAGGGCATGCAAAATTCATAGTCACATCAACATGTTATCTAACCACATCAACAATTTGTTTACGCTCCTAACGCGTTTCATTAATTTGCTCCAATATACAAAGACAAAATTATACAAGAAAATGCAACATTACAAAGAACAGATGCAAGTCCCATACTTCAAGAGTCACGCTACTTTTTTATTTGTTGAATATCCACAATGTTGGTTGATGAATTAATGATAGTACCTTAACTCGCGCAACATTTGTATCATGTGTCAATTTTGTCAATTCTACACCAGGAGAAAAGTCTAACCACAATATGTGAACTTTTTAATGAATAGTAGTACCATGTTTTGGTACTATTGATATAAATTAAGCCATATAATAATGATTGGTCTATATTCTTAGTTGGTTTCTAGATCATTGGTCTCATGCTTTAAATGACAAAATTCAATAAATCCTTCAGAACAAAACAAAACTAACTCAAGCCTAAAACTAATAAAACTCTTAGTTACCTTGATACCCACTACAACACAAGTATACGCTATCAAGGCTAGCGTTATCAATTAGTATTGATATATATCTTGATTTGATGGGTAAAAATAAATAATTACTATTTGAACTGCAACCTTGTTGAACCACAACAAAAGGGGGTTAGACACCCACCATCTTCGTATCACATTCTAAGCTCCAGGGTCACCACTCATCATAGTTGATCTTGATTCCTAAATTATGTTATCATACTAAAGGAGTAATATTTTCGTCATTATTCAGATTTTCCATTGAATGATAATACTACTTTAATACCATGGGGTTATTCAAGTGCTAGGACGAGTTGTGATAAGCGCCTCAAGAAGTGTGGGTCACGAATTTGAATTCCCATAGATGCATACACCCCTGTTGAGCCCCACTTTCCTTAATTCTGTCCCATGCAACACGATTGAAGAGCTTATTACCAAATAAAAACCAATCCTACTTTCTAAAATGTATTACAAAGGTATTCGACCACACTAATTTAATGTTCCCCAAATTTGACAACCGATAAAATATTACATATTTGACTTGGTATCACATATTTGATTCAGAGTGTTGGTGAAACATAGAATATGCTTGGTAGTGGATATGAGTGAATGTGTTAGAAATAGTTCTCATTTCTGATGAGAATGGTGAAGTGAAATGTTCTTAAATCTAATATCGTCAACATGTATTCCTTTATTTTGTTTATCTATTATTCTATTTCATTATATAGGTTAGTAATTTAGATAGTGGTAACATTCCTTTGGAATATTTAATCGTGCACTTTTTAGTCAATTTACCTCTTCAGGTTATCTTGGTGAGTAAGATAACTTTACTATAAATTACACATTTGACCAACCATTGAAGTTACATTACATTTTAGTGATATAAAGTTGTTCTAAATTTGTTATTTTTCATGTGCCATTTATCGTTTAATGCCAAATTAGTATATAAGCCTTATCTCTTCCGATCGTTGTAAATCGTGACAACCTCATATTTCACCGGGGAGATCAAAGCGAAGTTAGGCCCAAAAAATGAGTCTCCAACTTGGTTCGAGCCATTTATCGTTTAATGCCAAATTAGTGTACGAGGTTCGTGGCATACTCGCTATTGTAACACCCTACCATTTTGGAGACTGAGAAATTAAATTTTGGGAAAATAAAATTGGAGAATTCTAAAATTGGGAATTTCAGTCCAAAAATAAAGGACGTTTTAAAGTATTCCGGATGATGATTTTGAGGGTACCATTGATCCCGGAAGGGTCGAGATAGTCAAAATGACTGTCATTGGGTTTTATTTCGACTCCGGAATATTTCAAGTTAGTTTGACTCGAATGGTGTAAACGAGTCATTTAAAGTGTGTATTAACATTTATAATTGGGACTTATGTTTTAAGGGATTTAAAGGCTTACGGATGAAGCCTTCTCATTTGAGAAAAAGAGAGAAAGAGAAAGAAAAGAGAAAGAAGAAGAAAGGAAGAGAGAGAGGAGGAAAAGCTTGGAGATTTCCGGCCCAACCGCGACATCGAGGACGATCCAACCTCTACAAATTAGAGGCAAGTGTTTAATCTTGATAAATAGCTATTGGTGTATTTCATTTCATAATTTCTGGGTTAAAGAAATGGATTTTTGGGTATTAATATGAAAACCTAGATTTTTGGGTTTAATCTTGAAATCAATGTTTAAATATTGATTAAATGGAATAGAAACGGTTAGGATCAACTTTGGGTTGCTTTATTGGCTTAAAATCATGATTTGATGAAGGTTTGGGAGTTAGAATGAAAATTTTAGGGTTTAAAATTCGTGGGTTCATTGAAGAAGAAGAACCCTTCAAAATCTGCAGGTCCGAATCGATTCGCCCCTTAAGCGAATCGATTCGGTTTAGGGAATTTGGTAGGTCTGCATTGACCGAATCGATTCGGACCCAAGCCGAATCGATTCGGCCTGTGTCAGAAGCCCAGGTCTTTGGACCCGAATCGATTCTCCTTGGAGTTCGAATCGATTTGCTAGGCCGAATCGATTCGGAATAGGGCCGAATCGATTCGGAAACAGAGCATTTTGAGGTATTTTCTCCATAGTTATTTCAAACCCTTTTTGGTTGGGTTTATTGATTTGGGAGCCTTATCTTATGATGCAAGAGATATATTCTTGGAGACACATAAGGAGTTTCTCACATATGGAGTTTTGGGGAAACCTCATTAAGGTTGGGAATACCAATTATAGATAAAAGGTATGAATATGATGTCAGGTTGAGAACTCTTAGAGAGTGAGGGGTCTCATATCCTTAGAAATGTTTAGACTAAGGAACAATCGATAACTCAATAGGAGTAAGGTTTCATCAGATTTATTGAACCATAGGTGAAATTGGGAACGATTTGGATCGTACTATCGACTAGAATAAGCGGTAGCATAAATTCTAGTTATGATAGTTTACACGTAATTATGGGGAAATAACCATTGAGATTCCAATGCTTGAAATGAGGTTTGAATAATTTGAGGTTTTAGACTATTAAGTCATGTATGTGCCTATGGTTAAATAGTACTAAAGGTGATTATGTACTTTCGAATATGGATGAAATGTGTAGTGATGGGTTCCTACACAAAATTTTGGGTGATAACCCTAAGGTTGAATATATATATATATATATATATATAAATACATATGATTTTGGGAGACTATTCATCATTCGAAAAATGATTGAATATGTTTCAAGTGAGGGATTGTTTTCACATATCGAGGTAAATTAAAGGAAATTGTGGTGACGGCTTGTATATTGAGGATTATGTATACTTATAGCCGGGTTTATATATCTTATACTTATGAACGGGAATTAGTTTATATATATAGATATATGGATATGTGTATATATATATATATATATATATATATATATATATATATATATATATATATATATATATATATCTGTATGCATATAAATATATAGATATATTTATGTTGTGGACATACATGGTATGGATATTTAAACCGTATATGATGGTTTAATATTTGATCATATGATGGGATCATATGGAGGTTTGTATATTGCGCATGTGAGCGATATATATACTTTTGTGGTTAAGCATACCCCGCTCATGCTATCATTGGGAATTTTCCGCGCAGAGGGTGAGCATCCTGGCATATAGAGCAGGGTGTGGATATTCCCCAGGTCATAGTCGTCCCGTATTTTATTATACGATAGATATATTTTTGAGATGAGACGTGGTGGGTATGTTTCGTCTCATTGCCAGTTGGAGCTATGACCGCTTCCCGGGACGTCGTGTGTGTGAGTTATCACGAGGTCGGTGTTGTTGATCCCCACCAGGTGGTCCCCAGTTGCTACGTGAGCCGGGCACTGGGAAGATGATAGCATTGATGCAGTTTTATCGGCGATATATATATCCGGGTGGATTATGTGCATGTCCATTGTACATCAGATATGATATGTACACTTGGTCATGTGTATGGATGATTGGTATATATATATATATGGTGAGAATAAAATGCCTATATATATATTTATATATCCTATAGATGAAAGGATATGGTATCGTTGTGGAGTACATCTTGGATGATTATGGTGTACTAGATTGATGGGGGTTGATGTATCGCATTTAAGGAATATTTGGGTTACATCATCCCAAGGATATTATTGGAGATGTTAGTGGTAGTAGTAGTATGATATGGTATGTATGGCATTATGGATCTCTAGGATCGACATTGTCAAGGAGTAGTGTAACGGGGTGGTTCCTTGTTTGGATTTCGCTTTGCGAGACACCCCACGCATGAAACGCAGTGCAGTGTTGAGATTGGAGAAAAGTTCTGCCAATTATGGTATGTACGGCATTATGGATCTCTATGATCGACATTGTCAAGGAGTAGTGTAACGGGGTGGTTCCTTGTTTGGATTTCGCTTTGCGAGACACCCCACGCACGAAACGTAGTACATTGTTAAGATTAGAGAGAAATTCTGTCGATATTTATGTGTGGCATAATGGATCTCCAGGGTCGACGTTGATAAGGAGTAGTGTAATGGGTTGGTTCCTTGTTTGGATTTTGCTTTGCGAGACACCCCATGCACGAAACGCAGCGCAACGTTAAAATTGGAGGGAAGTTGTGTCAATAGTAATTTTGAATGCTTATTAATTAGAAATTAAATCATATGTTTCAACCCAAATGCATATTGGGTAACTTATTAAATTTATAAATGGTTAAATTATAAACCGGAATCCAGTAAGCCTAATAAGGCGTGTATGTTTGAAAATAAATACTTAAGTTTGTTTAGAAAGAGTGGATTCTTGAGTGAAGTTAGGAAGGAAATTCTCGTGGGTATAGGCTAGGCCTATGATAAGTTAGGTTGTCCTAATAAATGGGGGTAATTTAACTAAAAGTTAAGGACGCAAATAGGTGCGCGCCTTTAGATGAGAGGTGAGTTGGGGTTCCACAAGAGTACGATTCCACTTTTAATAATGAAATAAGTGCACCGATATTTATTATGCACGGTTAACACATTTGCTAAATATTTTTCACAACTCGGGCTCTGACCCGTTTACTTTTCTCTCCTGCCTGTATATATATATATATATATTACTACAGGTGTCCTACCGCATGGATGGCGGATGACCTTCTATCCAAAGTCTTGGGAGCTGTGACAGGTGCGGACTGTTGCGGGATGTATCTGGTAGTCGCTTCCTACTTCTTTAAAATTTGGGTAGGATTCATGTTGTATATCGGGTTTGTACCCAAGGGATATTTATATACATGTTTATATTTATTCCATTTCAGTTATTGTATTGACTGTGACCCGACAGCTTATTCGGGTCTACTTTTCGTAGTATATTCTGTTGTAGTCATTTATTTCATTTTATTTTAGCATTTCATTTATCTTAGTTCTTTCATGCATCTTTCTTTCCTTTATTAGTAGTGTTGGGTTGTGGTTTGTTGCATGCTTTAATTTATTTTAACATCTCGCCTATATGATATCGGGTAGTTAGTCCTATATTATATAGTACCGACAGTTGATGTTGAGACTGGACCATCTGAAACTCCTGATTTAATAAAGTATAGGACTGGTCACCCGTTATTATTTTAGGCGGGGTGTTACAGATGGTATCAGAGCATCAAGTTCTAGAGTCCTTAGGATCTGTGCGAGTTTTCTGCATTCTTCCGTTAATGTTCTTGACATAAAGCCCTACAATTAGGACTGTTGTGTTCACCGCGTTGTTTTCTTCTGTGAAGTATATTCACTTGATTGGCGTTCTGATAACAGTTGCTCTTGTTTCGTTTCAGACGTCGCCTAGATTTTATCGTCTAGGAAAGGATAGGATTAGGAGTACAATACCCATAGCATATTTTGGGTACGCTTTAATTCGGGGGTAATTGTTTTCCCTGATTCCAGAGGAGATATGGAGGAGATTTCTAGTAGTGGTGTGAGGTGATTTATCGACAATTCAGTAAGAAAGGAAAATTAATCGAATAGTGAACCTTGGACTGAGTAAAGTAAGTCTGAGGAGAGATTTTTGTAGTCCTTGGGAGGTTTAGGTTGAGAAACCAGTTAGCCTTCGTTAGGAAACCTGGTGTTGGTGACTCTTACCGATGTGAGGAAGGCGTAGTTGTCCCAATGTCAGGAGTATTGCCTTTTGGGAAGAGGGAGAAAATTTGGAGACTCAGTTTCATGGTGTAGGACAGAGGGAATTTTTGGTAGTCGCCATCGCGTTTTGTACTTTAATATGGTTAGGAAGGATTTATGAGGAAGAAAATTCTTTGAGGAGAATTAGGCCTTGGGGAGGACTGGGCAAGTGTGGTCTTTACGCGACATCTTTTGGAATAGTAAAACGTCTTATAATGAGCTAGTAGAGAGTGGCTCTATTGATTTTGGGAATGTAAATTGTTAAGGTTATTGGTTCATTGAGGGAAGAACTTAGTTTATGGAAAAGTGTTGATGTGATGTAGAGGAATTTCATAACTGAGAGGTTTAGAGTTTAGTAGATTTATGTTGAGCGGATAATTTCGCTCCTAGTTGTGCTAGTTTTGAGAACTAGGTAGTGGTTAGAAGTGTTGTATTTGTTGAGGCCTTGTGTTTTAAAATAAGGTGTTTGTTTGGCGTGTCGAAAGACGCGGAATATATTTATATCGCATTGTTGTATAGGCCCTCGGGCAATATCTAAAATATGAAAATCTCTTTATAAATCCTTAGCCCTGGTTCAACTAATCTCAATCCCCGACCTAGCTACACAGTAGTGTATTGGGAGGGTTCCTTGTTTGGATTTCTCTTGTGAGACCTCCCCCGCACGAAGGTGGCTAGCGTCAGGAATTGAGAAGAGTTCCACCATTGGGAATTTTCAAACTTTTATATATTTAGTATTTTGTTATAAATTATAATGCCGAGGGTTATATTATGATTTCAGGCTAATGGAGCCTGATAAAAATTCTACGAGTGGAAAATCGAATACAGGGTGTATGGGCCCCCTGGGTAGCTAGTGATTTTAAAATTTATATGGTTTGACATGAGAAGAAGGAAGGATCGGTATAGTGATCCTAAGAGTTGATGTTAGGACTAGATGATATTGAGGTCCTATGTGTATTTTAAATTTCGCGGGCGAAATTTTTGTAAGGGGGGAAGATTGTAACACCCGACGATTTTGGAGACTGAGAAATTAAACTTTGGGAAAATAAAATTGGAGAATTCTAAAATTGGGAATTTCAATCCAAAAATAAAGTACGTTTTAAAGTATTCCGGATGATGATTTTGAGGGTACCATTGATCCCGGAAGGGTCAAGATAGTCAAAATGACTGTCGTTGGATTTTATTTCGGCTCCGGAATATTTCAAGTTAGTTTGCCTCGAATTGGTGTAAACGAGACATTTAAAGTGTGTATTAACAGTTAAAATTGGGACTTATGTTTTAAGGGATTTAAAGGCTTACGGATGAAGCCTTATCATTTGAGAAAAAGAGAGAAAGAGAAAGAAGAGAGAAAGAAGAAGAAAGGAAGAGAGAGAGGAAGAAAAGCTTGGAGATTTTCGGCCCAACCGCGACATCGAGGACGATCCAACCTCTACAAATCTGAGGCAAGTGTTTAATCTTGATAAATAGCTATTGGTGTATTTCATTTCATAATTTGCGGGTTAAAGAAATGGATTTTTGGGTATTAATATGAAAACCAAGATTTTTGGGTTTAATCTTGAAATCAATGTTTAAATATTGATTAAATGGAATAGAAATGGTTGGGATCAACCTTGGGTTGATTTATTGGCTTAAAATCATGATTTGATGAAGGTTTGGGAGTTAGAATGAAAATTTTAGGGTTTAAAATTCGTGGGTTCATTGAAGAAGAAGAACCCTTCAAAATTTGCAGGTCCGAATCGATTCGCCCCCTTAAGCGAATCGATTCGGTTTAGGGAATTTGGTAGGTCTGCATTGACTGAATCGATTCGGACCCAAGCCGAATCGATTCGGCCTGTGTCATAAGCCCAGGTCTTTGGACCGGAATCGATTCGCCTTGGAGGTCGAATCGATTTGCTAGGCCGAATCGATTCGGAATAGGGCCGAATCGATTCAGAAACAGAGCATTTTGAGGTATTTTCTCCATAGTGATTTCAAACCCGTTTTGGTTGGGTTTATTGGTTTGGGGGCCTTCTCTTATGATGCAAGAGATATTTTCTTGGATACAAATAAGGAGTTTCTCACATATTAGGATTTTGGGGACTCCTTAGGGTAATTTGGGAGAAATGCATCCATGTATGTATTGGAGTTGTATATGGAGATTTTGGGGAAACCTCATTAAGGTTGGGAATACCAATTATAGATAAAAAGGTATAAATATGATGTGAGGTTGACAACTCTTAGAGAGTGAGGGGTCTCATATCCTTAGAAATGTTTAGACTAAGGAACAATCGATAACTCAATAGGAGTAAGGGTTCATAAGATTTATTGAACCATAGGTGAAATTGGGAACGATTTGGATCGTACTATCGACTAGAATCAGCGGTAGCATAAATTCTAGTTAGGATAGTTTACACGTAATTGTGGGGAAATAACCATTGAGATTCCAATGCTTGAAATGAGGTTGTAATAATTTGAGGTTTTAGACTATTAAGTCATGTATGTGCCTATGGTTAAATAGTACTAAATGTGATTATGTACTTTCGAATTTGGATGAAATGTGTAGTGATGGGTTCCTACACAAAATTTTGGGTGATAACCCTAAGGTTGAATATATATGTATATATAAATACATATGATTTTGGGAGACTATTCATCATAGGAAAAATGATTGAATATGTTTCAAGTGAGGGATTGTTTTCACATACCGAGGTAAATTAAAGGAAATTGTGGTGACGGCTTGTATATTGAGGATTATGTATACTTATAGCCGGGTTTATATATCTTATACTTATGAAAGAGAATTAGTTTATATATATATATATATATATATATATGGATATGTGAATATGTGTGTATATATTTCTGTATGCATATAAATATATAGATATATTTATGTTGTGGACATACATGGTATGGTTATTTAAACCGTATATGATGGTTTAATATTTGATCATATGATGGGATCATATGGAGGTATGTATATTATGCATGTGAGCGATATATATACTATTTTGGTTAAGCATACCCCGCTCATGCTATCATTGGGAAGTTTCTGCGCAGAGGGTGAGCATCCTGGCATATAGAGCAGGGTGTGGATATTCCACAGGTCATAGTCGTCTCGTGTTTTATTATACGATAGATATATTTTTTGGATGAGACGTGGTGGATATGTTTCGTCTCATTGCCAGTTGGAGCTATGACCGCTTCCCGGGATGTCGTGTATGTGAGTTATCACGAGGTGGGTGTCGTTGATTCCCACCAGGTGGTCCCCAGTTACTACGTGAGCCGGGCACTGGGAAGATGATAACATTGATGCAGTTTTATCGGCGATATATATAGTCGGGTGGATTATGTGCATGTCCATTGTATATCAGATATGATATGTACACTTGGTCATGGGTATGGATGATTGGTATATATATATATATATATATATATATATGGTGAGAATAAAATTCCTTTATATATATTTATATATCCTATAGACGAAAGGATATGGTATCGTTGTGGAGTACATCTTGGATGATTATGGTGTACTAGATTGATGGGGGTTGATGTATCGCATTTAAGGAATATTTCCGCTACATCATTCGTTGTTTCCTAATTAAAAAATTAAAGTAGAATAGAGTATATACCTGACTTGAAGCCATTAATACCTTAAGAACAGAGTCACCATTACCTCCTCCGTCTCAGACCACCAAATAGCCATTCGTTGTTTTCTAATTAAACAAATGCGGAAGAACAAAGTATTGAACTGTACAGGGTGAAAAATTTCAGAAAAACAAAAAGAAATAAAAAAAATTAACAAAGTCAAACAGTTCAAATCCGGAAAGAAGTATTAAAAATAATTAAGACCAAATTTATTACTAAAAGAGAAAAACATTTATAAATACCCGTAAGACGGTGTGGGTGGTGCCCTTGCTTGCGCCTGGAAAAAAATCAAACAACCCATGAATAAAATTAGCAAACTAAGAATAATCCAACTCAAACTAAATGAATAAAGGAAAAAACAAGAAGCAAGTAATAATGGGTAGTCAAAATGGTCAAAATTATATTTGATAAGTACAAACGACCCACTATGAAGCTCATTGTTTCTACGAAGCAACCCAAATTTCACTATATTATGATTGCACCCAATATATGAGGCTACATGCTTCTGGTCAAAGGCTATATGGAAGTAGTATACATAAGAAAATACATAAACTTTCTGTAAAATGTATGATTTTTCGGGGAAATAAAAGATCAATGAAAAGTTAATGGTGTGCAGTCTAGAGGATAGGTTTTGACGATGGTACGATGAACAAAACTTTTATTAAGTCTTATATTTGATGAATAACATTCTTAACCAAAACGTTTAAATCTAGGGTAAGTGCGTGACAGTCCTGTATTGTGATTTTCTAGATCATCAATTTAGAACCCTTTTTCACCTGGTACCATATTTTAACCTCACAACTTCTATTTTTCACACATGCACTCAAAATAACTAATATAGGTTGGCCTAACAAGCTCAACACAACCCACATCCTACTCGTTTAGCCCAAATTAATTAGAAACATTTTCCCGCCAAAGCCCATGAACCACTTTTAAATAAATGGAGTTGATCCGGCCCAGTGTGTCTGTTCTTCCTTGTTTACAAGCCGACCCTTCTAAGATTTTTCACTGGATTAGCTACCCACATTGTTTATTAAGTGTGTTATCACTTGAAACCATACCATACGTATATTTATAGCTAACTGAACATACCTTAAATGGTTGAACATTGATGAGCCGAAACCAAAGAAATGACATCATCCTCATCAAGCGCCTCTGCACTGCAGAACTTTGTTGCCAACAATCCCACTCGAATTTACTCTCTCTGTAATTTCATGCACCCCTTGTCATCATCTCCAGCTGCCATAAGGAAGTTGAAGTTTTCCACCTCCATAGCCTTAAGTTAAAAAATAGTTTAAGGCAGTTTTAAACATGACTATTAATCTGGGTTGAAGGAAGTGTATTTTTATTCCAGAATAACATTGTGTGTGCATGGTAGTTGCTGCTAAAAATTGCAGGAGTATACAACTAATTAAATAATGGAAATGTGATATCTATAGACATTCACCCATTCCCCTGCTCCCATATATGCAGCGTGAAGCCTAAATTTGAATTTTGATTTTAAAAGACATACCAGGAAATGAAATTGAGAAAAAAAAACTAAAATATAAATACCTTAAGAACAGAGTCATCATAACGTCCTCCATCTCAGACCACCATAACCCCCACCATATATACAGTCAATCATTGCTTCCTAAATGTGACTTTGTCATTTTGACTTGAAGCCTCCATTTACAATCCAACAACACTCAACTTGAAACGTTTTGTTGGATCGTAAATGGAGGCTTCTGATCGACGATCAAACTTAGGGTTATTTCAAACTCGTATTTGTAGGTTTCATCAAACGAATAAGAGAGAGGGTTTTGTGTTGTGTCTAATTAACATTTCAAGAATATATCCTCACCACACCAATCAAAAGATGGCTAGTCAAACACAATGAAATTATTTTTTCATTTAAAGACTGAATCTGAAGTCTGAAATCTGAATCTGAATCTGATGTTTGTTTTTATTTATGGATGGATGTATTTAGATAGATTCAGACTTCAGTTTTTTATGTTTGAATGGACATTTGAATGGATGCATTTAGACAGATTCAGACTTCAGATGTACATTACCTCTTAATCATTCAGAGGCAAAAATAGCCATTGACCTCTTAATCATTTAAAAAACAAACACTATTTGGTACCTCTTAAGTCTGTATGGTTCAAATTCAGGCTTAAGAGATAAAAACAAACACGAGACCGAACAAATCATTTTCCATTTAAAAGCTAAAAATAGTAAGGGTCTCTTTACTTTGCCCCATGAGATTATTGCAAATTTAGACTTACCCCTAAAAGTTCAAAAATTAGACTTATACCCCAACCCCAACACAAATATGTGCATCAACCCACTTGTACCTTATGCTTTATCTGTTAAAAGTAGGGGTTAGTATAATATGACTTCTAGAGATCAAATTTAATTATTAAAGCATCTCGGGTAAAGTCAATAAATCTAAAATAATAATAATGACAAAATAAGACTGGAAGTGTTTTTCGTTTATTCGTTTTGATAATAAATGCGGAAGCTTGCATTAAATGTTCAAAGATGAGGTAATGTTTAACCATAATTCTGGAACATAACCAACAGAATATGGGCACCATAAGACGTACATGAAATAGATATAACGAGAAACCTAAATATCCAACGTAGGAAAGCAATTCACATTCTACTAATATTGATCTCGTGTCTAAAATAATGCATCACTTTTTTTCCAACCAGAAAAGAAAGTTATTATTAATAAATAGAATCAGATAATTTCGAAAGGTGTAGTTGACCAACAATACACCTCATAAGCAATAAGCCTATGCTAAATAAAAGGAAATAAAAGACATTCCAAAAACAAATAATTAAAAAAAACACCACATCTTATCTGGAAGTAGAACCCCACCACCACCACCACTTACCCACAAAAGCACAAATTACAAATTACAAGGTGGCTAACTATTAATTTAGATGGAGAACATGAATTTGACATGACATGTTTGTGTCGGAATTTTTTAACAAAATCTTCTCGTGTCATTAAAATTGTGATTTGCATTAATCGTGTCATCACGTCTTGTCGTGTTTTTACTCGTATTGTATTTTGTTTCATTGAGTGTGCAAACTGTGAATGTTGTACGTCGCATGGTGTCGTTTCGGGTAGTGTCCTGACGTGTTGGGCCAAAACATGACTCAAAAACACAAATTTCAATCCTTAGGGACACATCGGTATTGACAAACAAACAGTGAGAAAGAATCCCAACCAAGCCTAGATTCCATATGTTTTACCAACTCCAACCTAACACATGTTTTTTTCTTGTTAATTGGCTATTCCAACGTTTATCCTAATAAATCATCTCAAGAAAGAAAATATAATTAAACGTCTTGTACAAGATTATTGCATTTCAGAACGAGAGAAACAACAGGAACCCAAGTGTGTGAGCTTGGACATAGAGAGTACAATTAATTTGGTGACTGCAACGATATTGTTCAATGGTTTAGGAGTCGACCCCTAATGCATACATTTTTGTTAGTCCACGTTTCAGTTGTTGCATTCGTGAACTAAAGATTTGCACTATGTAATGTGAATACGGGGATATTTCGAAACTAAATACCTCCGTGCAATATATCTTTTTCAAAACTTATTCCATAATTTAATAAAGGGATTTAGAGTTTTGACCCATAATTCATAATATAACTGAATGAATCTTCATGTTAACATGTATTTATGGTCATTCGTTTTGGATCTTGACCTTAGTTTCCAGAACGTTACTGTACTGAAAAATATGGGGATACTTCCGAACTGAACACCTTTGCCCCATATATCTTTTCCAAAATAAAGATTTTTATTCTTATTCATCATGTAAATGAATGAAAATAATCTTTATGGTAACACGTATTTATGTTATTTCATTTTGGAGCTTGACATTATTTTCCTGACTTACTAAAAATTTGATATCTAGTAATCCTCTACATAATGAAAACAAAAATAATTATAGAAAGGTGGATGGAAACCATGTCTCATGTCCCATGATCTATATCCAAAAAAGCACACATCCATCCTCGTATATTACTTATAGTGGGAATATTTGTTTTGACAACCCTTCAAAAAAGATTTGTTGACAACTTCATGTACATATCTTCGATCAAGTTATATTATGCCAGTAAGTTCTGTCAAATAACAATGACTGAACCATGAAACTTCGAGTAGACAAGGTATACATACGATAGGTGGTGGTGGTGTAGTTTAATATAAGGATCGAGGTGTAGGTACTAGATGAGATGGCAGCAATGGTGGCACTGGTGATACGGGTACATGGCAAACTAGTGTAGTTTTATGGTGCTGAGAAAAGGAATTCTACTGGGGGCTGCAACAGAATGTATGTGACATATGAACTAATGTTTTAAATCGCGGTCGCGCAGGGTGTCACGTTTTGGCTCCAAAGTTGCATCGCGCATTGCACAAGCAATTCGTACATTCCAGTTTTATAATTAGAAAAAAATATAAAATATATAAATAAATAACAATTTTAAATGAAATTTGTAAGCGACATTTTAAATTGATTTTTTTTTAAAAGGCAACATTTGAAACTTTTTTTTTTTATTAAAGTAACATTTTATATTGAAATCTGTAAAATAAATAACATTTTAACTGAAATTTGTGAAAAGAATTGTAACATTTTAAACTTGATTTGAGAAAAATGTTATATTTTAAACTCAGATATGTAAACAAAATATAAGTAATATTTTAAACTAAAATTTGTAAAAAAAAATTAAAAATGAATAGAATTTTAAAATGAAATTTGTGAAAATAAGTAACATTTGAACTGAAATTTATAAAATAAATAGCATATTAAACTCAAATTTGTAAAAAAGTAACATATTTGTTAAAACAGAGATTTAAAAAAATAAAATTAAAAAAAACTGAGATTTAATATAAAAAATTAACGATCTACTTGAAAACAACATTTTTAAAGTTGAGATTTAAAAAATAACAGTCTTTGTAAACTGAGATTTAATACAGAAAACATTTTAAACTGAAATTTATATAAAAAAAGTACATTTTCTACTGAATTTATAAAACAAGTTTGATTTTAAATTGAGATTTGAAAAATAATGTTCTTTATAAACTGAGACTGAATTAAAAAAAATTAACTGAGATTTGACAAAATACAGTTTTAAAGCTGAAAAATAATATTCTACTTGTAAACTGAGGCTTATAATATAATAATACCCTTTACATTTTAAGCAAAGTTACCAAAAAAGGACCTACTTTTGCAAGTTAGAAAAGTAATAAAAAAAAACTCTAAAAGCGCGTCAATAGCACACAATTGCGCAAAATAGCGCACAATAGCGCAAAATAGCGTACGCTATTTGGGCATCTCGCGAATCAGAATGCTCTATATAACATTTTTACACCGCAAAACGCAATAGCGCGCAATTTAAAACATTGGTATGAACTAATTTTAGGAAACATTTAGAAGGCTGAAAAGCTAACGAATGTTTATCATACTATTAGGTACTTATGAAATGACCATTGTTCAAATTCCACATATGAAAGATAATCCTTCATATGATGAAATGATAAACTCGCGACAACAACCACTACAAGTGACTAAAGGTCATTACTGGATTTCAATCTTTATCAATGTTGATTTCAAACAAATCTACATAAAGTGGAAACCGTAGAAAGATTATGATCAACTACAAACTTCGCCACCACATATCACTATAGACACCACTAGAATTCACCCTATTTCAATTTTGGCACCTATGTAATATACATATGAAGAAAGCGATAGAATGCAAAATTAACCCTAAATTTTTGGGGTTAACCCAATCTCTCACAAGTTGCAACTTTAATCCTAATGTCTCATTTTTTTTGCAATTTTATCCCTGCATAACATCTTCGGGAAGAAATTTAACATAACAAATGACATAACATAATAGGATGCCTAAACATCCTCTGTTAACAAGACATGAATGAGGATAAATTGCACGAATTCAAACACCGGGGCTTACATTGAAGGTTTTAAAAATTGGATCCAAATGAAAAACGATATAAAACTTCAAGGTTAATTTTGTAATTTAACCTAGTTCAAAAGATTACATGCTCAAGTCAAGTGGTAATTATACAAATTCATCCACAAAAATTACCAAGGGTGTGTTTTGTAACTCCAGTTGGAAATTTTGTTTGTTTGGTAACTCCAAATCAATGCCTCATAATCGTAGTATTTTTAATCCAAAATTTAAAAAATTTGAAGTGAAAGATTAAAAAATTTTGATCAGAAAATATTTCAATTCCAATTTTTTGGCACTTAATTGAAATTCCAAAACATCTCTAAAAGACCACACACGTGAACTCGAGTGTTCATTGGTGTTGATTGCAAACACAGCAACTCTAACATACATTGCACCCATAGTTTCACACACACACACTGCACATATAGTTTCACACACACACCCAGTTTAAACAACACGACAATAAAAAATAAAAAAAATAAAAAATAAAAACTGCCCCCACACAATATTTATAGAAACATGGATTTAGAATTCTAATAAATCCAAGTCGTTGAATTCTAAAGTCAAGGATTTGGAATTCATTGAGGGAGTGTAGCAAACCCAATTCCAATTCAATGGCTTGGAATTGGAAATTCTTTAGTTCTGAAAATTTTCCAATTTCAAGTCCAAGACAGGGAATTTGGATTCCCAAACACACCTTGAATTTAAATTTCCAAAATTAGAATTCATGCTGAATTCCAATTCTAAGCATCCAAATTTTAAAAATTCCTAGTTTTTTAAAAATTTGAATTGAAAATCTTCCAATTCCAAGGCATGGAATTTGGGTTCCCAAGCACACCCTAAAAACATATCCGGTTCTCCACCATAGTTTAACATCACCTACAAGATATATGGAAGTAATGCTCAATTTATCCATTTTCGGTATATGATTCCGTCTAATATACGATTAGACATCGAACATGAAGTTCTCTACTTCCTTGAAACTCCAAGCACCATTGATGGCCATAAGATCAGGGGTTTCAAATTCTTGGTCTATCCCTGTGCTCTCAAACTTGTTGAGAGAATGTTAAATAACTCATTAAAATAGTAAGCTGCGATAGGAGAAAAAAGTCGATAGTGTTCCGTGAATGGGAACAAGACTGAAAGCAGAGTATATAACTGATTTCATTCGCAGTGTGATGTCAATTTCACCATAACTCCCCCATAACCTCCACCATATTACCAAGAAATGAAATTCAGAAGAAAATAAAAAGTAAAACATAAATTACAATAATGGATTTGAAACCTTGAGAACTGCACTGAACCGATTCTGAACCCCAAAAAATCGAAAGGTGGTAATGAGAGAGAATATACAAGAGAGACAATTACAATGTGATGGTTGTTTCACCATAACCTCCTCCATCTCATACCACTATAACCTCCACCACATATACAGTCATTAGTTGTTTCTTAAATGTGACTTTGTTATTTTGACTTCAAGCCTCCATTTACGATCAAACAACACTCGATTTGAACCGCATTCTTCGATCGTAAATGGAGGCTTCTAATCGACGATCAAACTTAGTGTTTTATCGAACTTGGATTTATGGGTTTCATTAAATGAAAGAGATAAAAGGGTTTTGTGAGTGTCATCATCTAAAACTGGTATATAGATTTTGGGCCTTAGCTATAATATGATAATATTATCAATACCAACTTGCCAATTTGGGAAGAGTTAGAGAGAGACGATAGACAAAGAAGGAAATCGAAGATTAACGTAGTACGGCCCAATGCGGTGCCTACATCTACAGGTGCATTGCTGATTTCATTTATTTCAACGGGAAATGGCCATGAAAGGATTGGATACAAGATCTCAAGAATCTCTCCGGGGTTTTTGGGCATGACCGTTGGGTAGAATAATTCGCAGGATCCCTTATTCTGTGGAATTGAGTGTTATTTATAGGTAGTTATTAGATAAAAATATAGTAGTGAGACAGGTGGAGTGCCTTTATATGTCAGGCAATTACACCTTTTACATACCATATAATGAGTTATCATGAGTTGGTTACTTACAACCTATAAAAGGCGATCTATTGTGTACCGTACTCTACATGAGTAATGGTGTGAGTGGGACTATTTACATTCCCCCACATGACACGTGTACCTGACAGAATCCACCAACGGTGTCAACTGACGTTGGGAACTTATAAGCCGAGCTTAACTATTACTGAGCCAAACATAATGATAGGTTTATTAAGTAAATCGAACACCTTCTGATGACAGGAATCATAATCGTATTGGTCTACTTAGTGTCCAATATTTATGGTACAACAAAAACCTCCAAGAATCCATTCATGATTAGAGCAGGTAGCAGGTCCTCTGGAGTTAAACCTTCAGAGTACCTAGTAATGAGGAATGAACAGAAGGAGTGTTTAGTGGGATTTGGTCATCTTTATAGACATCTGATCATCTTTTAATTCTGTTCGGTTGCGCTTTCCAGATGTACTTGATATTTTTTCTAATTACTACAGTGGAATGACACGTGTCAACTGACTTGGACCGTCACCTAGCGTGATCACCACACGCATTCGAGGTAACGTATGCACCGGTTCTTAGCACCTGCTGCTTTGTTTATCTTTTCCCATAGTCATTTGAAATACTTAAAGAATTTGAGAGAGAGAGAGAGAGAAAAAGAGACTACCCAGTTCCCAAAAGTGCATTCGTCTTCAACCAGGTACAACTCTTCAAGCGTCTGTAATTCCGACCAGTTTTGTGTTTTCCATTTTTAGTGAAGTTATTACCCCTTGTCAGAGTTAAATCCTTTTCTCAAATATCTTCCACCTTTCTCAGGTTCTTCAGGTACGCAACTACTTTGTCTTTTGGTTTCTAGGGTTTTTTTGCCAATTCTTCTATTGTTGTTAAATCACGCTGTGTTTAATGCTGAATTTGGAGGTTTTTACCATTTAAGTGGCCATTGAGTTGGTTGGCCCTCGGTCACATAATTTTTAAGGATTTTTTAGATTAGATATTTATCGCAATCACCTACTGTCAGCGCTCTTATAGCCCCCAAGATTTTATATACGTTGATTTTGTGGTGTTCTTGATGAGTTACAAACCTCGCATGCGTATGTGGATTGAGTATTTGTCTAAGTTAGAGGCCGATTGCCCAGACATTCTTTCAAGGTGGCTTCCCAAGCCCCTTCACGTAGTCCGCCCTGAAGATGAGCCCGAACACCCAAATTATACCCCTAAGACAACCTCCTCTGGTGGTTTTGCTCTATTGCCTGCTGAAGTTCCCTTTGTGGGTCCTGAGTTTAAGGAACAGTGGCAGCGAACCCTGTTAAAGAAAAAAACAAGTTTAGCAAAAACGGTGTTAATATCTGTAGTGGACTTGGATTTTTCCCCTAAGAGGTCTATATTTGATAAGGCAGCACTTGCGAGGTCTATCCGTTCCCCTTCCCCTGCTAAAGAACCAGTTGGTGAAAATCCAGCGAATGATGAAAGTTCTTCTGGAGATTCAAATTCTTATGACCTCTCCACTACTGACCCCAAGTCGTATGCCTATGATATTTTGGAAAATGAGCTAGACCACCTGAGGGAGAAGTATAGTATCCCCATTATCATTTCTATCAGGTTGCCTACCAGTGAGGAGAGAGTTTACGACACCTCTAACTCAGATGAAGTCTGCCTTCCCTTTTGGGGGCTTCAAGTGTGACTTCAACTGCCTTTACATCTTATTATTAGGTCTATCCTGAATGGTTATGGTGTCACTCTTACCCAACTCCCACCTAATGCTTATAGGACTATCATGAGTGTTATGATATTCTGGAAGGCTCAGACTAGTTTCGACCTGATAGGGACGTATTGAGATATGTCCTTGGCCGGAAGGACAATGAAAAAGCCCCAAGGTATTATTAATTTTCCCCTAAGAAGTCACATTTGAGAATGGTCAAGGTTATCCAGACTAATGACATCTTGAAAGGCCAATTTGCTTTTATGAAAGGGTGATTGGGAATTCAGAAGCCATGATAAAGATCAGTCAAGTAGGATCCCTCGTGAGTGGAATGGGCCGAACAAGATAAGTAAATTTTTGATTTATTTCTTTACGTACTGGTCTTAATTTACAGTGCATTTTTATAATTCTGTTGATCCCTGTTTCAGTGAAGAAGGCCCCAAAGCTCCTCATAATTTTGCAAGACTTCGTTGAGACACTGTGTGCTTTACCCCCCAAAATTTGAAGACTTATTTTCAATTGAAAAGTTCGTCAACGATGGGTATTATATTCCACGGGTGGGCCCCCCTTCTGTTGTGACATCTATACCAGTGGAAAAAGGATTTTTATTCGAGACAAATCCGGAAGTCGAAGCTGCACAAGGTGTCGAAGCTGAGGTTAAAACAGGTAACCATATACTTATTCTGCTCGTCCATGGCCTATTTCTTACATTTTTTACTAATTCATTATTTCCTTCTCAATTGCATCCCCTGCTGCTTCAGAACAGTCACCCTCTGAGTATACTCTTGGAATGGATCCTCGGATGAGGCATGGGCAAAGAAGAAGGTGGATGCCCAAAATAGAGATGAAGGTGAGGGGAGAAAACAATCTGAGGCCGCTGCTCGGGGAATAACTGATGTTAAGGCCACTGCACAAGACAAGGGGAAGGGGAAAGGTCCCATATCCTCCTGAGACAAAAGTCCTTTAGATAGCCTAAGACCTCGAAATGACCCAAAGGTTACAGGGTTGGTGGCGTCGCTGAAAGAGTACAGATTGAAGGATGACCATCTCGTTTGTTATTCCGAGCATAAGGGTTGTCTTCACGTTATGGGGAAGTTAAAGATTTAAATTAGACCCCCATCACGTGGTTACCTCGGAGGGTTTTAAAAATGACCGTGACTCCATCTCTCAACATATGAACAACTTTACTGACCTGTTCGGGTACCATGGCCACAAGAAAGATTTTGAGTTATTAAGGGCATACAATCCAAATGCCTTGTGGAGATTAGCCCAACATCATTTGGCAGTGGTGAGTTCACATGACCCTTTCTTGTCTTGCATGTTTTATACTTCACCATTTTTCTGAATTGATGGCTTATTGACAGAGCTTTACGGCTGCTACAATTTTGAGACAGAGTCGTCACCAACCACGTGGCGTATGAGGAGCAAAGGAACAGTATATACTCCTTAACTAAGGAGAATGCAAAGCTAGAAGATAACTTAAAGGAGAATGCTGAGCTAGAAGACAACTTAAAGGGTACTAAATATGACTTGAAGAAGACCTCTAATCATCTCCAACAGAAGGACGGGGAGGTAGTCAACAAAATGGTTACTCTTAGCCAAGCTAAAGAAGTTCATAAGTTGAAGGATCAAGCTGATACTGATGCTGTGAAGTTCAAGAGTCTGGAGGAGGCCTTGAAGAAAGCGGATACTGACTTGGTAGTGTCCAACAAATCTCTAAACGAGGCCAATCAAAAGCTTATGAAGGCCGAAGAAGCTCTAATGAAGGCTGAGGGGACAGCAGTAGAGAGGTGCAAATCTTTGATCGACTAAAATGTGGACAGCTTGTCTTTCTTCCTTGATGGCTATGAGGAATTGAAGAAATAGTGATGAAACAGTACTCTGACATAGCTGGGGAAATTATGAAGTGGGAGAGCAATGATAATGAGGCCACAACTTTTGTTGTCGAGCAATTGATGGACGCAGAGGAGTCTGCTGCTGATGCCGATCAAACTGAAGAGGATGGTCAGGTACGGATTGCTGAGGAAGCTCTTCCTCTGCTCAAGGATTTTTTTGGTATTATAGATGCTCCGGTTGCTACTTCGGCTTTGGCTGAAGATGCTGCTGGTGATGCTCCCGAGACCTGATCCGTTCAAGTGAAGCTCTGGGCTTGTCTTTTTGTGAAGCTTCTATGCATTTTTCTTTAATTTATTTGATATGTATTTTCATTTTATGACATAGAGTTTATAAATAGTGTTTTGATGAATAAATTTGTGCCCGCTTTTGCAATAAATAGCTTTTTGTCCCATATATTGTCTTCTTTGCATGCTTGTGTTTATTATACTGAATTTAATGTCAACATTTACATGTGTTCGACTGGATTTCTGAATACATGGAGACCAGTGTAAACGAAAAAATATTTGGCATAAGTAAATGTGATCGGGGATGCCTTCGACCTAGTCAGTTCTAGTCTAATGGACTGATCGTAGTATTAAGTCTAGTAGCCATGTCAACTTATTTTACTAACTATTAGGTGTTTAAAATGGGTCTGCTAGGAGTTTAGTCTTATGAACGTGTGATCGACTACTGCCTGATTGATCTGCCTTACTAGCTACCAGTGTTGGACGAAATTGGGTTGTCCAGTCCTAGATTCTATTGACGCTTATTCCAACTTACTGGTCGTATGGACGTATCTTATTGTCCTCACCAACTGTTAGCGTTAGTTACCCGAGACGACCAAATGTGCTAATCCTAACTTCTACTGAAGCTTATTCCAACTTACTAGTGGTATTGACAGATCTTGTCGTCCTTACCAAGTGTTAACGTTAGTTACCTGAGATGACCAAATGTGTTAGGACCTATCCCTGCGTTAGTCAGTTATGATTGGATCTCGCGTTCGTATTTCCTACACTTGGCAAACTTCTTGTTTGTGATCTATCCTAAGACGAGATCATACATGAAGTTAAACTTCTCATTTGTGACTTGTTCGGAGACGAGGTCATACATGAAGTTATGCATGAAGTTTATTTGTTTTTGGATATGCATGCATGCTTACTGAGATGTCTTTGGCTTGGGCACATCTCCCACTCCCACAAAAAAATATAAAAATTCGAAACGACAGCATTCATGGGACACTGAAGGTTTTTATTTATCAAACAAGGTTACAAGAAATGAAAAGTGTTTATATTTTATCTCATTCATTGGTAGTACTTTCTCAGGTGCTCAGCATTCCAGTGATTCTTGAACTGTTCTCTCCTTCCAGAGTTTCAATTTTGTAAGTTCTAAATCATATAATCGCAAATGCTTAATACAGACCATGCTAAATGGGCTCCAATTTTTTCCCTTTCTGGATAACTTTCTTCGGTACGTGGTCTCCCTCTTAAGAGTGCTCGGTTTAACCAGCCCGTTATTGGTATGCTATCACCCTAAGTGTCGCATGTTCCCTAACTTCTTCTACTATAATATAATCTGGCATCATAACTATTAAACCCACTCCACTGCCAGTGACACATAATGAACCATCTATTCGAAATCTCCTTCGATCAAGTTTCCATATTTGAATGAATTTCTCATTTTCTCTAAGTCGCAGGCAATATAGTCATTTTCTATAAGTCGCGAGAGGAGTATATACCTGATTTCATTCGTAGTGTGATATCAATTTCACCACAAATCCACAATATAGTCATTTATTGTTTCCTAATTAAACAATTGCAGAAGAACAAAGTATATACCTGACTTGAAGCCATAAATACCTAAATAAATACCTTTAGAACAGAGTCACCCTAACCTCCTCACCTCAGACTACCAGAACCTCCACCATATATAAAATCATTTATTGTGTCCTAAATAAGCAATTGCAGCAGACTTTGTCCTTTCTGAACTAAAATAATTTCATTAAAAACTGAATTGAAACTATTCTGAAACCAAAAAGTAAGGAGCCAATGAAAGAGAATATACCTGATTTCATTCGCAGTGTCGTGACTGTTTATCCATAGACTCCATCTCAAACCGCCATAACCTCCACCATACAGTCATTCTACAAAATACAAGTATATTTTTTTCATAAATTATAAATGCAAATTTTCAGTAACTAATTTAATATATGTATTGATTTCATAATATTTTTTCTAAGTACTCATTTATTAGAAATGAAAAAATAAGTGTTCAAGATTTTTTACAACAAAATTTTAACAGTTTTTTCCAAGAATTTAACTTTATTCTTTACCAAATCAAGTTAGTATTTAAAAAAAAAATTGTAAAAAACAATAGGGTAAATTTTAGTTATTTGGAGAAAGCGGTGGTGACTAAAATGAGGAAACAAGTTCTTAAGAATTATTTACAAAACAGTTTTTTTGTTTTTTTTTTACAAAACACGAAAATAAATTAACTGTACAAATGTTTATCTTTTACGTTTACAAAAAAGGAAAAAATCATCTTTGAATTTATACTAAAACGAACACGGGCTCCAAACCTAACATAAATAACATAAGAGGGGTTGAGAAAACTGACACACCTGTAGCACGAAATCGGCTGCCAAAATCCGCTTAGAAAAGAAGGCGACAGAGGTGTGTTTATAAGGGATGAGATGAGTTGGTGATTAAATTTGCAATGGTATGGTTACATTGATTTAGTGGTTTTTTTCGCAACCCTAGGGTTACCAAGAACATAGTATGTGCCAGAGAGGAAATCATAGTGGGATGTATATTTCACCATCTGAATTGTGCTGGCGTTCGTTGTTTCTTAATTGTGACTGTTATTTAAACTTGAAGCCTTCATTTACGATCAAACAATACTCGACTTGAAATGAAACTGTATTGTTGGATCATAAATGGAGGCTTTTAATCGTCGATCAAATTTAGGGTTTTTTCGAACTTGTATTTGCGAGTCTCATCAAATGAAAGAGGAAGAAGGTTTTGTGTTGGCTATTCCAACGTTGAATGCTTAGGAGGGAAGGATTTTGTGTGGGTTTGATCAAGCATAGCAATGCACAAGCTATAAGGGAATGTCCTAACATAAATACCTTAAGAACAGAACAGAACAGAACGAAACAGAGTATATACTTGTTTGAACCTGAGAATCACAGTGTGATGTGTATCTATTTCACCATCTGAGACCACCATATATATTTGATTCGCAATTTGATAAAATAGAAATCGAGTTCAAACCGTATTGCATATTTCATAGGAAGTTTGAAGCCCCCATTTACGATCAAACAACATTCCATTGACATTGAGTTGTTGGATCGTAAATGGACGCTTCTAACCATACTTAGGGTTTTTTCGTCTAAGAGAGAGGGCTTTGGGTTTTGTTTTGTGTGGGTTTGAGCGTAGAAGATTTAGCATTTAAACATTTAATGTTTTAAATGTTAAATATTTAGTTTAATACTATTAAATAATAAAGAATCAGTTAAAAACAAAAAAGTGTTGCCATTATTTGTTAATAACCTAATAGCTGTCAAAACAAAAAATTGCTTCCAAATTTTTACAGTCAACATTTCAATTTAGATTTTAATTTCACTCCACCAAATATAACAACAATAAAAAACTTGCAAGCATATAGTTGATGCTCTTTTGGCCTCATGGATATTTTGTTATTAACACTCCCTATGATTCTTTACAATTCTAAACAATAAAAAGCACAAATTTCAGCATTCAAACCACAACAACATCAATACAAGCACAAATTGAAATATACTCACTTCAATTAGAGGGGAGAATTAGATGGAGGGCCGGACTGTTGGAGTTGGGGGGGAGGGGGGGCTGCAGTCGAAGAGAGCTTGACAGTGCAGAGCTACAGGATGCAGTTGGGGGGAAGGGAAACTGTCGGAATGGGGGAAGGGAACTAGAGGTAGGGGTTATTTTTTGAAAGAATGGGATGTGCATGTTTTAGTTTTATGGGAATCAAAATATTTACTTCTTCACCCTGAGCTTTTAAAATACAAGAAAACTCATGCCTTTACTTCAGAAAGTTACACTTGGGTCCAAATATTTTTTTTCACCATATACACTGAAAATTTTCCCCAAAACTCCGGGTGGTCGGCCGCCCACCTTCGGGACGCTGTAGGTCCGCCCATGTACATAATTAAATTTTACCCAAAAAATATCAGTAACTCATTATTAAAAAATAAACTAAAATATAGTGATTTGTGTGTTAAAAAAATGATGTTATTTATCTAAAAGATTATTAAATTGAATAAAGTCGAAGTGTAAAAAGTAACAGGAAAATGGTAGTTGATGATTAAAAAATTTAGCATTTAAAGAAAAAAAAAATTTAATTTTAAAAAAAGATAAAAAAAGGGATCATATATCAAATAGTCCCTTGAACTTATTTTAATACATGTGTAGTCCAAGCCTTTTTTTTCATCAAAAAGTCCTTCACCATGCCAAAAAAGCTTTACCATGATGCTGACGCGAACCATTACAGATAAGAGAATAAGGGACTTTTTGGTACAGAATAAAAGGCTTAGACTAAATGTGTATTAAAAAATGTTTGTGGGAATTTTTGGTATTTGATCCTAAAAAAATAACATTTTCTCAAAAATAGGAAAATACTAATAAGGACAATACATTAAACTTTTTTATAGAAAATGAAAATAATAGGGAATATAATGAATCTGAATATTAGGAATTTGACAAAATTTAGTTTATGGTTAAAAATAAAACATGTATTGTTAATAAACTCATATGATTTCCTAATTAGTCAGTTACTGGACTCGACAATTGTGCAGATATGAACGGATCAGAAATGGATTTAGTTGGATTTGGTTGGGTAAAAAACGGGTTACGATGATGTTCAGGTCGAATATGGACGGGTTTGGGACAGATCGATTTGGGTTAACCCACACTTTTTTCCTTTTAATAAGATAAATCTATTGTAAATAATACGACACAAAAGAGTAAAAAAGGAAAAACATAGAACTATTAAACCATTAAAGCAAACAAACAACTGATTTGAATCTCTCTTACATACAGTAGCTCCCTCACAACAATGATAGATAGAGAAGATGGCCAACTAAGTTTTTGGTTTTCGAGAAAGTACCATCTTGATACACAACTAACCCGTAATTGAACCCCAAATAAATCGGTTTAGTGATCCAATAAACCCATTTGAATCCACAATCAAAATAAAATGGAATCGGACAATTAATTTTGGTTAGTAAATGGGTGGTTCCCTTCATAGGAAACCATATTATCGGGCCTAGTCATAACATAAGATAATACAAAAATGTAATGGGAATATGTATTTGACTCTTAGTAATAACCGTTAAAAAGTAAATTAACATTAGATTATCTTTAGTGAAATCGAACTCACATTATGGTCTCAAATATACTACAACTTCTTTTATTACCCATTTTGCCATCTAATGATATAAACAAAAACGTAATCCATACCACATTGATATTACCAACTTTTTAACATAAATTGAAAATGACAAAGAATGAAGATAACCCACATGAAACCCATTTCCAATAAAATATAATGGAGATAACCACAGTACACTCCCAAAATTATTGGGCTAACCAAGTTTCATGTGTTTTCTATTCTTAAAAAAAATTGTATGTTCTTGTTTAAAATTGAATTTCAAATTCCATGGTATTCGGTAATTCAGCAAAGGAAACATACATAAAGATTATATATATATATATATATATAGGGTTGTCACGGTTATTGAGTAATGAGAAGTTATAATAAGAATGGGTAGAAGTTCAGGGAGGTTATTTAACAGTTGTATAGGTATAAATGGGTTGTTAACATTTTTCTCGCATCGACTCCCTCTAAGGTGTTCAAATGGGCCTCAAATACATATATTTTTCAACGAATAACTAGCCCAAAGGGCCCCACAACACATAAAAACTTGTTTTTATTATTTAATTTTGTCCACTAACTTGTCCCCAAATTAAGTCTCCATCAAAATTCACTAAATAAACCATAACAAAAGTCTCACTAAACTAAATATGTGAGTGATCAACATTTGAAGTAACCCATACATCTACACACAAAACAATGACATAGCCATAGAATAACAGTTACAAGGAAACATATACATATTGGGACAAATGTTTGTTATTTAAGGTTATTATCAATGTAATGGTGGTTCGTTGTTTGGATAAAAATATTTTAAAACATTTTAATGATGCATTATCTATGAATAAAAAATGGTCTTAGAAGGACTTAGTTGCCTACATATGATGGCGAACGAATAACACAAATGAAAATTAGAGAAAGAGAGTGAGGTACCGTAATGAGAGGTTCATTGATGATTATGATCGATGTCTCCAATTCTTGTCGATCTCTCTTATGGATCTCAGTAATTACCCCCACCTAGTGGGGCAATTCCTCGCCAAGTACCCAAGAATGTTTTGTGTCTGATTCATGTGAGATACATAAAAACAACTAAAGGAATTTGTGCTTCAAATTTGGATTAACAGTTGTGTCCTCTGTCGGTGACTATACTCGCTATACTCACAATGGTTATCCCGTTTCTTTTAATAATCTAACTGTTGTCCAAGTGTTGGAAAAAAAACCATAAAAATAAAAAATAAAGTGTGACACGTGTTAATTAAATGGAGACGATACCAACAAATAAGAAAACGGTGTGGGAAGATGTACCAAAAATGAGAATACCTTGAATACAGTCACAATTATCGGCCTCTTTAGAAACTAACCTCCTCTCTAGACAATTTGACATGAACACACAGATAACCGTAAACACGTTTGTAGCATAGAACAAATGATGTGAAATCAAACCATAAAAGCTATAAGAATCTAACCCCATCTCCGAATCGTCATGTCAGAATCAAACACACTCGAAGTAATTCAAAAACTCAGGTCTAATTCGAGTGGATGACCATTTAATTGATATCTGAGCGTAATAAAAAACATCTTGAAAATGTAATTCTTCTTGATCTGATAAGATCATTGGGACACATATATGTTCTGGTACACATTCTTGTTCAGGAAAAAAATGTTGTACTTAAAAAAATCCTAACTTATTAGAAACTGAGTGCATACATGTATGTGTGTGTGTGTGTGGACGCACGCGCGCATGTGTGTGTGTGTGTGTGTGTGAGAGAGAGATAGAGAGAGAGAGGGACCACAAAAAAGGACTCATAAAAGTGAAGAGTACATGACGATTCACCGTGAGGAGCAAGGCGAAACTTGAAATTTCGGAGATGTTGAAAATAATTTGTCCTCCCCAATTTGTCAGGGCTGCTAAACTTCAACTCTGGAGATTCCAACTGCTTATAAAATCAATATGCATATCTTTCAAAGAATATATCATTCCAATAAAAGCATAGCGGTTAAAATCAAAAGTACTTAAGTAATTTCAAGGGAACTTTCCGATTTACAAAATGTTACATGTATGAACCAAAAATGAATGAATCCAAAAAATGTTAAAGAGCGCAAGAAATTTTAACATATGAAGGGTTTCTGAACCCACGTTTCTATATGAATAATAACATACAATAGAAAACTAAAAAAATCTTTATTTTTCTACCCCCAAAAGCAGCTAGAAAAAATTATATATAAGAGAATTTCAAGACTTTATCATTTGGGTTGAGATTTAGGTTACATAACACATGTATATGTATGCCATTTTGAACCTAAGAGACTGGTCATTTAAACACACGTACACACCCGTTTTTTGCATTTCTCGTCCACCGTGTTAAAATGTAATGTGATAGCAGTTTAAGTGCATTTGTTACAGTCAAAACTGTTAACATGTGCCTGCATAGTATACCCCCCGAATTCTGAAACATTTGGTAGCTATAACTTTCTCCCATCTCAAGAATATTCAATGAGACAGTATGTCTTGTGATCATCCTTAAAATTTTGCAACCCCGTATGTGCTTATATCCCCAACGCCATGAACCATGTTTTCGTCTTTAAGCCTGTATGTATAGTGGATAGATGTCGTGTCACCATAACAATCGTTCGACCATAAATAATCTTCATAATTGCTTCTCGAACTAATATCTCTCTGATACATTATCAATTTCACTGATTGACTCATCTATCAACAAAATTTGAAGAGTGTTACAACCTTTCATCAAGTTAATGATTGAGAAAAGTAGAACACTCACTAAGAAAAGAACATATATTTCACTAATTATATAATGCTATGCACACATACCTATTTAGTTAAAAGATGAAATTAATAATATCACTGCCTAATACAAATGGAATAATATCAAAGTGAACTAACTAATGGAAGGCATTATAGAAATACCTAAGATCTGGAAAACAAAATAAGGTCATTGGCTAACAACTACAGGGCATACAAAGTTTGTATGGTAACAGTCCTTACAATATGTAAGTGATAATATTGAACATACTTTATTTTCAACTCCCCCAAAAGGGTTAGAAACTTATATACTGACCCATGCCTATTAGACTATCAACTACATAAAAATAGTTTGAGTAAGACAACCACTAATACCACTTACCTCAATGCATTATTAGAATCTCAATATATAGTAATGCAGTGCAAAAAAAACAAAAAGTATCCAACATGACATAGAGAGACAATTGACATAGAGATTAGATATTAAAGGTACAGTGTGGGAAGAGTATATTCTTACAACTTAACATTTAACATCAAGTTGATATTGTTGGTTCTTCATGATCTGTTTTTAACACTCCTACATAACTCAACTACAAAGTAAGTTTAATCAGTGTATAATATCTAGGTAGTATACTAACATAACATAAGGGATAATATTTCAGTACACTCGATAAAAATAGTGTAAACAAAAAATTAACAACAAACACATACCTCGTAAAGATAAGATGCATTTAATCTTAATTGCAGTTGTATCTGGTCTTTATAGGAGTTGCATTTAACAACAAACATGCACCTAATAGGAGTTGCATATGGTCATAACAGAGCAGGAGAGTGTAAACAGAGCAGGAGTGTGCAATACGTTATCACACATCCACACGATGTCCATACATATGCATTCACACATTTTCTTCTACCTTTAATGAGCAACGTTCATAAAATTTATGAAGTTGGGTGCTTAAAGGTAAGGCAGTCCCATTAATACACCTATTGAAAAAGAATGTTTGAAAAAAAATGAAAATATAAGATAAGAATATTTTGGTGAGACATGTCATCTTGAACAATAAAAATCGAAGGCATAGAGACAGACATTATAAAACCACGTAGATAGATTTCCACAGTAGGATTAGCCATGGTTGTTACCAGCAGTGTACACCATACTATCTGATTATTGTACTATGGACTTTAGCAGAACTGCATATGCAGTAACTGCCCCAACACACATATGAGTTTATAATTAATTGATATATTTCTCTTGAACTAATAACACAAAACTCCATAATGTAACATAACTAAACTCCATAATCTATAAAAATATCCCTTTGAATCTCTTAAAATAACACCAGTCCCCATAACTGATAACTGGCCTCTTGTACCTGAACAGTTGAGCTTTATTTTCCCTCTAGTAGACTTCTTCCGATACTGAGATTGAAAGAAACTACTGTTATTTTTACTTTGCTTGATGTTGAATAACTCCAAAACAGATTTGTCCACTTATTTGTCTTCACATTTGAATGAAATTCCCTGAGCAATACTCTGAAATTCTATGAATAATATTGTGAATGATGGTGGCTGTTTTCATAAAATATTAACATGGATCACTTTATGCACAGAATACTAACATGGATCACTTCATGCATCCACTAAGATAACTTCGAATTACCTGTCTCAAGCCACTATTGGATAAGAACTCCATGAATTGAATTGGAGTGCAAGCGAGTCAAATATGATGAATACTATGAACTCATGCTTTGGAGAAATATTCGATTCTAGAGTGAATCTAGAAGGAAGATTATTAGGGTCATCGTCTGTACTCGATTCATGTTCTGAAGCTCACAGAACAAATATATCTTTTCTTCCCTTGGAAAATCCATAACTCACATGGGCTGCAATTCACATTCTTCTCAATGAAAAAGAATCCCAGCTGAATAGTTTCACTAACTTATATGTGTGTGCACGTGCGCGCATTGTACTGCTGCATAGATTATGAGCATATTGTAATTGCATCTTGGATATGGAAAAGGACTCGAACTTGATAAATGCCCAAGATGGAAGATTTGGGAACAATACATCAAGTATCTTAGACTTGTACGTACTATCATGAATCATAAATCAATTCCCCAATCATGATTTCCTCCATTACCATTTCTATCACGGGACCTTTCACAATCTCAGTCCCGATCACACTCACGATCGCGATTTCTGTCCCTGTCGGAATAATCACCTCTTCTATGTCGACTATCGTGTTCTTTCTCCTTTTTCTTTCTCCCTTATTCGATTTCTTTCTCCCTTTCTTAAATTTCCTCTTCCTTTTCTTTCTCCTTTGTTTCCTTATACTCTGCTAGAAAATCCCAGACCATGCCATAAACAATATGCCGCTTGGCAGTGATGTGAGACTGAGTTCTCTCAATGGCAGCAGACCCACGTTAATTATATGCGCCTTAAACACGAACATATCAAGGAAACCCATATTTGTTAAATTTGCAAAACAAATCACAAAACAAAAATGAATTAGGTCGCATTCTTTTTCAACCCATTTTACAATCTAATAGACACAAACCCTACATATCAAATGATTATTCGATGGGAATGAATAAATGAATGCCATTATAAATAAGCAATACCTAATATAGTCATGTATGTCTAACAGGAAAATTCATAATATTGTAGAAAATCAAAATCCCAAAACGATTTCTAAAATGAAAACAACAAATGTCAATAACGATTAAACATCTGAGTCGATTAAACAACTTCATTAAGAAAACGTGTGCATGTGAATGTCAATTTTATAACCAATAACATCCAATTTTGTACAACTTAAAAACTTATTTTCACATTAGTGAAGGTTGTGTTGCTATTGAGATCGATGGCCCTTCACATTTCCCAGTCCGACGTGGTATTTTCTAAAATACCCGCGAGACAAATTCAAAATGATACAATCATTCAACATATTGATGAAGAACCACCAATTATAACAAAAATATTGATACGTGCAACGAAACGATCACTGCCAATATTGGTCCAAGTGCAGCAGTGTCGTATGCTCGCGCTTTATTAGTCGTTCAATACTTGTAAACATTGTCTCGTGCTTCATTCCCTGCGAAGATAATAGTTATTCGATAATTGTTGAATAAAAGTTCATGATGGGGTTCTTGTGTCGAATCCGTGTCACAATCATTTTGAACTACAAATAACTATATGAATGTGTGTGCACAAACTGAGTGAGCACGTTAAAATTGCGTGCAATAGGCATATAAATTCACATATAATGCAACATAAATTGCAATAGGCATAGAAATTCACATATGATGCGACATAAATTCACATATGACGCCAATGCAAGCTGCCCAACGTAAGCATAGTGATATGTTCGGCTGTTCGGCGTTGGTCGAGTTATCAACAAAATGGGACCAATTCAACAAAACAAATGGGACCAATTCAACGTACAAGTATATTATATATATATATATATATATATATTACATAGGAAAATAGATTTGAGTATTAATGCACCTAATACATTTACAAATTAGTTACGAACAAAGCATATCAGAAAAACATCACAACTCGAACATTTAGATCTACTTAATATAACAAATCAAACACACCCCACACTACACCAAATAACGCAAACACACGCACATACATCCCACCCCAAAACCTCTTTCCCCGGTCCTCCTCACCACCCAAACCCGTAACAGCACACACCCCACCTTTCTCCCCTATCCACCTCACCACCTAAACCCAATCTGCTACCTACTCCCAAATCCACCAACTCCGAACTGCAAACTCCCCCATCCCCTGAGCATACGTGTATCATAGTTAGTGTTGCCCAGATTATACTCAAGAGGGGGGGGGGGGGGGGTGAATTCAGTTTTTACAAACTTTTTAGCCAAATTAAAATTTTAGAAAAATATTTAATTTATAACACTTTGACAAATTTCAGATTAATAAAACTATAAAGAATAAATCCAACAATATCAAATAAATGCAACCAACTAATTTAAACAACTAGAAATGCAGATTTTAACACTCTATGAATATTAAATTAATTTTCATATTTAATATTAAGTGATATTCTGAAATTAATTATTTAATTCAAAAATAATTATTTTAATCTTAAAATTAATTAAGTCAAATTTCGGAATTAATTATTTGCAAGTTAGTGTGCTGAAAATATTAACTCAAGCAACCATGTGCAAATAAATAAATAAAAGTGCAGAAAATAAATGACATCGAAATTTAACGTGGTTCGGCCAAATCCCGGCCTACGTCCACGCGCTTAGATCCCCCGTCTCCTTTGCGCTTCACTAAACTGATCCACTTGCGGGTAGGATCCAACCACCGCGTACAACCGTTTGCAAGCTAAGCTTCAAACCCCGTGGCCCACTTGCGAGTAGGAACAAATTACCGGTACAAACCGAAGCTTAAAAAAAGCTTCACAACAAATCTGAATTTTTGTAGTATAAGGTACAATAATGAAACTCATTAAAATACAATTGGTAATCTGAGTTTCTCCTTCTTTAATGAGACTTCAATAAATGATGTTGAAGTAGGCACAAGTCTTCTTCTTCAATGATTGAGCATATTGTAAATTAATTGCTCTCTTAAATGTGTAATAGTTGAGTAGAAAAATAAATGCTCTCAATAATATTTCAAGTCTTGATCATATTCTCATTCAAGTGTGTTGTCTTCAATGCAGCTCTTCAAAGCTTTAAATGTGTCTTCAAAAAAACTGGCTGTTAGACACATGCATTTTGAGCATTAAATGCTCCTGATTTTGCTGAGATGAAGTAGCTGAAAATAATCTCCAAATCTGATATGCAAATCTTTATTTTTATCTTCTCCATAAAAATATAGGTGTTGAGACATGAGAATAGACATATGAAAATATGGAGTCTAAAAGATATATTCCTCAGTATCCTTATTTGTATTTATTTGAATCTGCAGAATGTTAGTTCACAAAACAAAAGAAATATACAATGTATCAAAGAGATATAACCAATGAAAATAAGTGAGTTGTAGAAGTCAATAATTTTTATATTATAATTATGCATGGTACGAATAGGCAATCAGTCGTAACTAGTTGATATAAAATTGGAGCATAAAAAAAATGCGTGGCTCATGATAAAAGCCAGTTGATGAGATCTTTTATAGAAGATTTTATTTAAGGATAAAATCACTCCAAGTTCCCTCTTGTCATAATCGAACATCAGTAACAATATATGAACTGACATAACACTGTTTCTCCTTGAGTGGCTCGAAATCTGAAATTGTTTAGTTACAAATTTAACTTAAAAATTTAATATCCACTGTATGAGGAAATAAAAGCGGGTATAGTGGCGGTACAAGCCGAAAGGATATGTCTGTTTAACATATAGTGTAAATATGAAAGATTTCGTTCATATATAAAAAGTCTGACAGTCAATGGTTCCAAAGATGATATGGTTAAAAGATATACTGCCTAATAAGATTTCGTGGCCCAAAGCAGGTAAACTATAAACCATTGGATAACAAGTACATAAGGTCAATAAGGTGTAAGCAAAGTAGATCCGACATTCTGTCAAGGAAGTAATTCAGTAACGCGCGGTTGCCAAAGCCATTAAATGAGAGCTGCGTTACTATATAGATATTACATGCACGCTCCTAGGCAATATACGGGTAGGAGAATCAGACATGCAAAGACATTTCAAAGTTAAGTATTGTGGGTATATAAACCTCTGTCTGGCAAAATAACACAACAGGTAATGGTCACATATCGGTACTAAAAGTCACTAACCAACAGGTATAGAAACTCAATTCTTCTGACATAGCTGGTCTAAGTCATGTATTAACAGGTCTAAGTCCAATCAATATTAATCGCATAGCTAGCATTATTCGGACAAATCGATGACAGCTATAGCAGGAGATCCAAATTAAATCTCGGTTAGTAAAAAGATTTTTATAATTGGTCAAATCAGATAAGAGGTACAATTCGGATAACAGGTCAGTTCCTAAGGTTTCCAATAGTTAAACCAAAGAAAATCTCGGACGAATATGGTTTAAAAAAATCATTTTAACTAAAGGGACACGCTAACAGATACATGCTAAGGCGTAATGGTATGGCTTCCTTATAAAATCGGACATGTCAAATCAACACAGGCCCAAGGCTCAAGGCAGTTTTCAAAGCCAAATAATAAGATAGTTTTATAACTGATGTGACATATAAGCAAATGACAAGATGGAGATTACTAATGACCAAAGCTTACACTAGCAGGTCTTATTCGGTCACAAGCCAAAGTGACTAAAGCTAGATTCACATAGGACGAAATCTAATAGTAACTTAGCCAGGCTTAAGGTATTAATGTACCACCAGGTTTGAAACTACCAATAGACGAAGGCATGTAGCAGGTCGGTCATTACACGGTTAAAAAACAAGTAAATCGAAAACTAAAAATCTATGATATGAAATAACAGATAAAATATTATAGAGGTACTGAACCTACTTGCTAAGGTCATGTCCAACAGTTATGGGGCTAACACAAAAGTCTAAAGCCCTCTATTCCGACAAATAGTCTGGCATGCATGGTTCAAGGTGGGATAGGACTAAGGTCTGTAAATGAGCTTAACATCACCAACTTCAAAGAAGTGAATAGACATTTCTGAAAATAATGTAAATAACTATAAACCATTAGTATATAGGAAATATGAATAATTATATATAAAAAACGTAATAGGAAATTATGTATGTATATATAAATAATTGACAAATAAAATAATATTATAAAATAAGAAATAAAAGGATTAATAAAAGTATGTTTGGAATCATCAAAATAAATATATTATATTAAACTAAAATGTACATTAATTAAACTAATTTAAGTATTAATTAAGGGATAAATACATTTTCGTTAATAGTTAGCTGTGAAAATATGATATCTCACCAAAATATTTTTAATTTTATTTGTGGAAAACACCGAGTCCATTCATTACATACTAACACTTGAGTTAAGGAAAATCATATTACTTAAGCTTTGTGGATCCATGAGTCAGTATATTATTTATAATTTGACCCACAAAATCCACAAACACATTGCTGGAAAGAAGCATCCATTTCAAGATATATAGATTGTACATTCTAGATTAACTTTAAATGAAACTATCAATAGCAACCATAAATTACTAAATAGCCTATAATATTCAACTAAATAACCTATAATATTCAAACATGTAGAAAGAATACCGTGGCCAGTGTGTTGAATCAGTAAGGAAGAACCATTTCCAACCATTACCTGATCCGAACCAAAATAAGAGTCGTATCTAAAAATTTGAGAACTGAAGTGAGATGATGTGTAGCTCCCGAATCAAGAATATAGGATTGAGGAGAAGCTATGAGACTTCACTATAAATTCAGTTGAAATCGAATTATTTAGTTAAAAACATATTTGTGCACACTAAGCATGTCCAAAAAGATGAGATAAATTTGTGATAAAATATATGTCCCAAGTGCAGTGGTAACACTCGTATTTGTTTGTTAAGTAACAATATTCACATGAAAAACATAAAATCAATATAATACGACATATAGAAAATCTCAGTTTATGAGAACGTTTGAAATTACCTGATTGACTATTTTTTTATAAAATAATCCTGCAAAAAAGAAATCAAAACAATAAAAATATAAAATCATCACAATACGACATATAGAAAATCTCAGTTGATGAGAATGTTTGAAATTACCTGATTGACTATTTTTTATAAAATAATCCTGCAAAAAAGAATTCACAACAATATTAGTCCTTCAAAAGAAATTAAATGTCAATAGATGTGTACAATTCATTTTCCAGATCTAATAGCCAATATCTAATTAATAATAAATGAAAACAAAGTATACGTTTCAACTAAAGGAAACCACCTTAAAAATGTTTAGTAGTGGTTTTAATAACCAACAAACTAAGTATATGTGCGAAAATCTTTAGACAAGGGGAAAAGTTAGAGCCCAAATAAAAAGTATTTTCAATATTTAAAGAATTCCGACTCCATAACCCTAAAAAATCTCAAAGATACCAAAAACTAATGAAATAGAAACGAACATGTAAAACTAAAAAATAATTTCAAGAAACCTCGATTGAGTTTGATTACAACTCATACAACCCTAGATCTGAATGTGAAAAACACATACCTTTGGTTTTGGCTTGTATTCACACATCAAAATCACAAATCGATTTTGTATTACCCAAAAACATCAGATTTGTAAACAAAACATCATAAATGTCAAAAAATTAAGCCCCAAGATCTGTGTGTGCGTGTGTATGGCGGTCGAAGTGGCGGGGGCAGAGACGGTGCCCCAGATATGTGTGTGTGTGTGTATGTGCGTGTGTATGTATGTGTAGAGAGATTACCTGAAGATAGCAGAGCTGGAAGCATGCGGTGGTGGTAGAAGCGACGAGGGATAGGGTTAGGGGGACGGGGAGGGAATGAGGGGACGAGAGAGAATGAGCTGGAAGGGGAGAGCCGAAATTAGAGAGACGGGGGTAGGGTTTGGAATTAGGATGTATTCCCTTCATTTGCCATGTCACAATGCTAAGTGGTGACATGGCAGTCTCTCACACCTTTAGATCACCCCAAAAAATTTGATCCCAACCGTTAAATCATTTTACTATTCAAACTCCCCTCTCTCTTATTTTATATATATATATATATATATATATATATATATATATATATATATATATATATATATATATATATATATATATATATATATATAATAAATATTGAGTAATATATCTTAAATCCAATATAAATTCCATAAAAGGCACAATTAATCCTCATAAAAATGGTGTAAAAAATACGGGGTATTACAACTGCTTGAGTTATAGGTTAGGTACTTGAGTTTATCTTTAAGCCTATAACTCATATAAGACATTAATCTACCGGAGTTAAAGTAACACCAACTTCACATCGAGTTTATTCTTCATACAGGGGATCTCAAGAAAGGTATATTTGGTGTATCATGTTGATCCCAAGATTTAGTTTTGCATGTTAATATTGTTTTAATTTACTAAGGATATTTTTTCAAAAAAATGATTTTTTGGAAAAAAAATATTTCGCGAAGTCGTTTAAATGAACTTCATTTTCGTTCGAACGAGTTTGGCATTCTCATTTCAAGTGAGCTTCAATCGACCATCAAAAGAAATATTTCTTCTTGGCAAAAAGTTCTCGCTAAAAGTTCATTTGATCCTCGTTGAAACGATATTTGGGGTCTTGTTCGAACGACCCTAGTTTAGTTCGAACGAGGTATCCATAATCATATGAACAAGTTTCAATTTTTATTCTAATGAGATGCCTCAAGTTGACTAGTGCCATTTTTTTTATATAGTTTTCTATATAAACAAGGGCACAACAAGTTCTTTCAAGTTTAAGAGTTTTGAAAACTGATTTATAATAACAAAACATAAACCTCTTTTAACGCTATTTACACCCTAATTTTGAGATCCATGATTTAAAATAATATGTTTTATTAATATATCACGTTTGATCACCAAGATCGTGTTTTACTCTGCATATAGTTGAGTATTATTTAATTTTGTTCTCTAACAAGTCCCTGAATTAAGTCTGCATCCAAATTCGCTAAATAAACCATAACTAAAATCTCACTACATATATTATAAATAATTCACTACACTAAATGTGTTAATCCATTATATATATATATATATATATATATATATATATATGAAAACTAATAAATCTCGAGTAATATATCTTAAATCCAATATAAATTCTAGAAAATGCACAATTAATCCTCATAAAAACGGTGTAAAAAATATACGGGGTATTACAACTGCTTGGGTCATAGGTTAGGTGGTTGAGTTTATCTTCAAGCCTATAATGCATATAAGACACAAATCAGCCTAAGTTAAAGCAACATCAACTTCACATCGAGTTTATTCTTCATTCAGAGGATCTCAAGAAAGGTATATTTGGTGTATTATGTCGATCCCTAGATTTCATTTTGGGTGTTAATATTTTTCTTTGAAAAAATAATTTCTTAGAAAAAAAATTTGTTTCGCAAAGTCGTTTAAACGAACTTCATTTTCGTTTAAACGATTTTTAATCTCGTTCAAACTAGTTTGGCATTCTCATTTCAAGCGAGCTTCAGCCGACCATCAAATAAAATATTTCTATTTGGCAAAAAGTTCTTACTAAAAGGTCGCTTGATCCTCGTTCAAACGAGATTTGGGGTAGGTCTCATTCGGACGACCATGGTTTAGTTCAAACGAGGTACCCAAAGTCGTTTGAACGAGTTAAATTTTTTATTTTAGTGACATGCCTCAAGTTGCGTACCGCCATTTTTTTTAATAGTTTTCTATATAAACAAGGACACAACAAGTTCTATCAAGTTTAAGATTTTTGAAAACTGATTTATAATAACAAAACATAAACCTCTTTTAACGTTATTTACACCCTAATTTTGAGATCCAAGATTTAAGATAATATGTTTTATTAAGATCTCACGTATGAGCACCAAGATCGTGTTTTACTTTGCATACAGTTGAGTATGTTTCGTATGATGGATTCCATGTCTGTTAAGGCGACGGAAGACTAGCCCAAGATCAGTGGATAGCGAGACGTTCCTACATTGTGAAGAACATTAGCAGTGTCCATCGGTGACTGTGAAGAAGGTTCAAGGAGCGAAGAGTTCATCAAGGCTTAAAGTACTCGAGTGTGTGACTATTCAAATTTGTCCTTCTATGAGAACTATATCATAGTCGACTTATGTAAGATATGTTATCCGAGTATTTTTTAATTGTGAATTTTCCTCGTACACTCCAGTATTGTGTGATTGATCTTTTTATTCTTTCTATATCACCTAGATTCTTGTTTTTGGAAAGATAAAACGGGACTAGTTGTTTACACAATAATTGTTAATCCATGAAAAGTTTAAAATCGGTTAATTTCTCACTCACTTAATTAATTAAAATTAAAATTAAAATATGGTAGAACCGCGACACTAGTGTTTTCAAATCGGTATCAAGGTAGTTACACTAAATTACCATGTTGATCTTGTTTTAGTGTGCTTAGGGTTTTAGTGATGGATTTTAACCGAGAGGGAAGTTCCATTACCCGACCTCCCCTGTTTGATGGCTCAAACTATCCTTATTAGAAGGTGCGGATGCTATTTTTTTTATTCCAATCTATAGAGGAGGACATTTAGAATTCGGTTGAATAAGGATGGCATCCTACCACGAAATGTGGTCTACCGATAGCATATTACCATTGGACTAAGAAGAAAAAAGGCTTCTTATGAGGGTTAAAAATCATCATAAAATTATTTTTATAATGGATTTAAAATTAGCTAAATCTGTTATAAATGTCAGGGCTATAAAAGTTCAAAAAAAGTTATAAAAACATATTTGGTATGATAGTTTTAAAGATGTCTCCAAATAGTATCTTTGATGACAATTTTTCTCAAAACTCCGTCATAAAAAATGCTTGAAACCGTCATGAAAAATATTATTAAGCCAATTTCCCTCAAGTCGGTATTAAAAAGTAACAAACTTTAATAACATTTTTTCTAGCAAACTACTATAAATAATTATCCACACCAAATCATTTCGCAAACACTATTGTTTGTAACTGTTCCTTACAAACCTTCATATATATTTGTTGTAATAATTTATTCCCACCAAATCAGCCATGAAATTCACAGGAATAATGATATTTACACCATTAAACGAATAACCAACACAAATAATTTAACGAACTAAAATCCATCTATTCCAATCAAACTCAAATAAATATCGTTCTTAAAAAACTACCAAAAATTGTATTTTCAATCCAATTTCAACCGTCTATATATTTACAAAAAACAATAATCAACAATCACACATTGATTCAAACCTAAATTTATATTATAAATATACAAAATGATAAACAAAAACGTGTATAGTCTCCACCCAATATATGTACTTCAAAGCTCCTCAATGCAACGAAACTCGATACCTAGCCAGATATGCAGATATAACAAAACTTACGTTAGAGCTGCTATTTTTCATAATATATAATCAATACCATAATCAATTTTAATGAGTTACAAACTATTTAAATCTCAATTCTCTTTCGAAAAAGGTGATATAAATTACCTTAATCATGTAGAGATACGTTCCATAACAAATTTTACCAACTCGACTCAGACTTCATCTATTTCATTTTTTGTGTACATCGCTTTCTCGAATAATTTTTTAATCTAAACAACAGGGAAAAAATATATTATAATGCATAAACACATGAATTAATTAATTGAGGAGGAAATCATTTAAAGTTACCTTCACCTCAATAGTTGTTGAAGAATCCTCCATAAGTTCTCGCATAAACTTCATCACAAAATATCTGCATTCAATATTACCTAGTTGTTTTGGGAACTGCATGAAGGCATTTTTAGTAGTAAAAACAAGATAACATCCGAATTAAAAAACTTCCAACTGTAATACCCCATATTTTTATGCTATATTAATTTGGGGATTTATTAAATTTAATGTGAGTTAATTATTTAATAAAAATCCGGAAATTAATTATGTTATAATTATTAACGTGACGAGAGTTAGTAATTATGGGAAATTTGTTGAATATTACTAATGAGCAAAGTAATATGTAATTTTGGTTATATTGAATGTCACGAGTGAATAAAATGACAATCTTGGAAATTTGGGTCGGGACGCGCCCGTGTCGCGTCGGAACTAAATATTGATAAATAAAAGTGAATATTCTATAAGTTGTTTGTATGGTCGTTTTGAGTGCGCCAACACGTCCAGAAGGGCCGAGATAGTTAGAAAAGTATACCCGGGGGTTTAGTTCGGGTCTCAGGGCATTTTTAGGCCTAATTAGTACCCCAGGAGGGCATTTAGTCATTTTGTATTTTTGGGTAATTAAACCCATGAAACTTAAAGGGGTTATATCAGATATCTGGGTTATCATCTAGGGTTAGAAACTCTAAGCACAAGTTACGGCCATAGGAGAGGAAGGAGAGAGCTCTTAAGGCAAATTCAAGGCCCGAAACTCACCCGTTTGCACCACCGCCACCACCAACGCGTAGATCGCGAGACGGGGAACGCAACCATACCGAATTCGACACCAAATCAGACTTCTGAAAATCCCAGGCAAGTGTTTATCTTTCTTATTTCGTTGATGCATCTTTCATATTAGTGTAGGAATGATTAGGATGAGTTTTAGGGAAGAAAACCTAAGATTTGAGATATGAATCGCATGTAATTATGGTTTAAATGATAATTCTAGAAACCCTTGCCATGTAGAGGAATTTACCCACGAAGTTATGGTGTTTATAAGAAGAAATTTCAGGAAAAACAGATTGGAACCATGATTTAGAGATTTCTAGGGTTCTTGAATATTTAAATGTATTATGGCATGATTAATCCATGTTTAGTGACGTAAATTGACATGCTTTACGTAGAAAATGTATGATATCATGTTAGGATGTTAGTAGTACAAATTTTGAGACATTTGGGATTGTAAAATATGGATTTGGTGTAAGTTAGAAGATGAAACCCGTAACTGCAATTCTGCAGATTTCTTAGACCTACTTGATCGATCGATCGAGCCCAGAGCTTCGATCGATCGAGCCCCAGACCTCGATCGATCGACCCCTCCTGGCAGACTCCTATTTCCTTTTTAAATGAGTCAAATTCAATTTATTGTGAGAGAATTCTTGGGTCCCCTTAATAAAATGTTTTGGGAGATAGGGAAGACCAGTAGGACATGTGAATAGATTTTGGGACCCTTGATGTCGGGCAAAGATTGTATTTTGGGATAATTACATAAGGGTCGGTGAATTTATGATTTAAAGAGAGAGACACGTAAGAGAGTTACTTTGGGACAAATGTGTATACCTACTAAATTTTATAATTGGGAGGATAGAATCCATGAAGCGTTATGTAGTAAGTGGAAAAGTTCCTCAAATTAAAGTAAGATGTGAATGGTTATACGTGATAACTATATAATGTGAAATAAATGCGAATGACGTGATTATGGTAATTGAGAATTTACCCATTATTGATATGGTAATATTAGTATAGTTATATGATTGTGTATGCATATACTATCTATGTGTGAAAATCATGCCCACGCTACTTGCTATCCCTGAGGTTTTCGCACTGGGACAGTCTTATCTCGATGGGACCTTTATGGGGGATATTGACTTGTACCCTAGAAGATAGATATCCTTGGTACAGGCTATCGGAATGATAGTTCAGACGGTCCTAAGAGATGCGGGTATATGCTTTCCTCTTAGAGACTTGGAATCTATGCTTCGCCTCATATTATTTGTGTATAGGTATCCTTGGTACAGGCTATCGCAGTGATAGTTCAGACGGTCCTAAGAGACTTGGAATCTATACTTCGCCTCAATATTGTTTGAGTATGTGTTAATACAATTCGAGAGTGATTCCGAATTTGTATTCCCCTTAATGTGAGTGATATGGGGTTTGGATAGTAGAGTATGCCCGCACCATAGTTATTATTTGGGGTTCGTTATGATATATATATATATATATTTGAGTAGTTAATATATATATATGAAATTCTGAAATCTGGAATTGCCTACTGTGATTTGATATGTAGGACATGGTTGATGACTCAAATTGTAAATACTTGTTTTGAGAAAGTATAATATGAAATTGGAAAAACTTTATTGATTAATAAAGTCGAAATGAGAACTTTGGTTACTAATTGAAATATTCTTTTGAAACAATGGAATCATTAAATTTTGAATCTTACGAGTAATCTAAGATAAGTTAAATCATTGGGAAGATTAGTGCGATAAATGATAAGACAACCCGTTGGGAAGGTTAGTGCGATAGGTGTGCACATTAGAAGAGAGGTGAGAATTCCTCAAGGGAGTGTCGCACTAATATGTTGTTGCATTGGCCTGTATCAATTTAAATACTTGCTAAACAATTTTTAAATCATATACACTATCGGGCTCTGACCCATTTCTCTCTCTCTCTCTCTCTCTTGTATATATATGTATGTATTACAGGTGCCCAGCCACAGGGGTGTCTTATTAGGATCCTATGGAAGGAACGTGCTGCAGCTTAGGTGGGAGTTGCATGCCTGTTGTTTAGACGAATTCATCCATTCGATTCTACTCCTAGTTCAGTTTTATCCAACAGGGGCATGTGTCGCCCTCTTTCTATTATTTAGTTGGTATTGTCAGAGATTGTAATTTTTACTTTCAGTACCTTTATTTCGAGATTTATTACTGTCAGGATGTTTTCCTTTAGTGTTGTAAATGTTGGGATTTATTATTGATGATTAAATTCGTGTATGTTAAATTCTATTTTTATTCTTAATGTGTGACTCTTTAAAATGTAAATGGTTGAAGGTTTTATAATTGGATTTAATAGAATGGGAATACGGTTTTAAATGGTTTTGACACTTAGCTTAATTATTTAGGGTGTTTAAATTGGAAAAGTATTTTAACGATAGTGATGCTAAGAATGAACCAACTGTTCACCTTGATTTTGATTTAATAAAGGAGTGATCACCCGGTATTTAATTAGGCGGGGTGTCACACCAACATACAATTTGTTACTACATTTATTTACCTTCGGGTATTTTCCTATATGGTTTGTCCACGACTATTTTTCCACTGATATGCAATGTGTTAAGCCCCCTTCAATAAAATAATTTAAACATTTATTGCATATATTGAATATGATATCTAATTTATATGTCCAAATGAGGGAAGATGTAACATGTTCTACATATATTTGCATGCTATTATAAAATAATCATACAAAAATCACAAAAAATTATCCAAAAGGTGATATAATCTTAAGCACCATTCTAACACGTGTTATAAAATCCACACAAATTTAACACTCGTATGTTACATATGCTACATTTGTTTGTGGGTGTATATGTTTATCACGGTTTTAAACCAGTAAACATTAGGTTATAGATAAGTAAGATTTTGAAAAAAATCCTCTATAAATTTACTCTCTCGCTTCCCATCTTCTATACCTTGAAGAAGTGAAAGTTATATATACATATATTATTACGCACACACGTGTTTATACATTTTATAGAAATACTATCTGTTATTATCTACATATGTTAAGATCTTTTGTTATGAAAACATATTGTTTTTTAAGAATAAACTAGCTTTAGATGTTATGTATAATTTGATTTGATTTATTTGGTAGGTTATATTTGATATAAATTTAGATTTAGTTGTTTGTTAATTTCCTCCCATCATTGACACCATTGATGAATTTCCTCCCAGTTGTTTGTTAATTTCCCCATGTGTGTTTTCCTCAAAACTTACATCCATTTCATTATCTAAAATATCATGATTGTTAGGTCTCCTTCAGTCTGCATTTGAAACACGTGTGTTATGCCAATCCTTTACTCCTTTAATTATGGTCATATCCAACTAAACAACGAAAGTTGCATTCGACACATGTATGGCATTAGGCAGGGTACTTAACTGGGCGTATAAACTTCCTCATTATTGATCACTTTGGATGGAAATTGCTTCATATGTATAGCAATCCTAGTTGATGTTTCCATATTAGAATTTCAAAAACATCCCGCCACACTAGTAACTTATTTGGAGTGGGATTCCTTATCATCGTGAAGATTATGTTGGGTTATGTCAAGAATCCACCACTTGGTGGAGTATATTTGTTTATGACAAAGCTCTCCACCATTTGATGGAGTATATTTGTTTATGACAAAGCTCTCACCCATTTGGTGGTGAAGTCTTCTTCTCCATAAGAAGTGCTCTAAGTGGACACTCAAGTAAGCCATTTTATGTGGTCATTATTCCTCTTACTCACCTATAAATAAACCATGTGTATTGAGAGAAAAACACACCAGCAAATAGGAGAGAAACAAAGAATATAGAGACTCTTGTTTGAGAGAGAATAAAGAGAGCAAGAGTGTTTATAATTCTCCTCTTTTGATAATACAATTCCGTTGCCCCCGTGGACGTAGGGAAATTGTCAAACCACATAAATCTCTTGTGATTGTGTGTGATTCAGTGTGAGCTTGATTTCTAGAGTGTTACTGGGCACAACAATTGGTATCATAGCCAGACACAGCCGTTATTGGCACTTTATTCATTTTTTTTGCCACAAATCAAAATATTTAAATCTTAAATTTGAACACATCAGGAGGAGCGTATCGTCGATACGAGTCCAACGAAACAAATTGGAGGCCAAAAGGAGCTCTGAAGCTCCCAAATTTTCCCACTAAGAGAAAGAAAAAAAATCCAGCCAAGTTGTTGACCAAGCCACCAAGCTGTTTGACCAAGCCATCGAGCCGTTTGACCAAGCCACTATGCCGTTTGACCAAGCCGTCAAACTGTTTGATTGAGCCACTGATGTCATCAAATGGAAGAGGAATATTCTGTTAGAATATTGTTTTAATTTTAACAAAATATTCCCCTTGAGTCAACTCGGTCCAAAAATATTATTTTGGGCCAACTCAGTCCATTTTGGACCCGTTTTCGACCGAATCGGACCCTTTCCTAGCAATTTCAACCATTTCGGACACAATCATGCCCTCCGTTTCTGTTGATTCTGCTCTTAAGTTGTTGTATTAACTTAAGAGGGACATATAACTGTGTTTTAAGGAACTTCCAGACGTCAAATCTATTTTTTTTGTGGAGTCTAAGTAACAATGGAAGGTGAAGCTTCTTCCGATTCAATTGAAGTACAAACTCTGATAACCACCAGTAGCTCTTGGAAAATAAGCTACGTGTCAAAGGAAAAGTTTGATGTCGAAAAATTTGACGGTACAAATAACTTCGGCATGTGGCAGTTTGAAGGTTTGGATCTGTTATTTCTAGAAGGGTCATATATTGGCTTGGATTCCAAGCCCAAGGATATTTCGGAGGAAGATTGGAATTTTGTAAACCGTCAAGCTTACTGTACAATTCGATTATGCTTAGCCAAAGACCAAAAGTATTTTGTCATGAGGAAGACTGTGGCAACAAGTCTCTGAAAGAAGCTAGAGGACAAGTATATGACGAAAAGCACAGAAAATCGGCTCTATCTCATGAAGAAACTCCTTTGCTCCAATTTAAGCACGATACATCTATGAATACTCATTTAGACAGTTTCAATAAAATTTTAGCCGATTTACAAAATTTAGAGGTTGAAATTGCTAATGAGGATACGACACTGTTATTGCTAAATTCATTGCCTGATTTGTATGATCACTTGACTACTACCTTACTGTATGGAAAAGATGAGGTAAAATTTAATGACGTTTCTAATGCTTTGATGAACAACGAGGTACGGAAGAAGGATCTGCAGGTCCATCGAGACCCCTCATCATCAGAAGCTTTGGCAGTAAGAGGGAGGACACCCAATAAAGGACGAGGAGGAAAATTTCGCTCAAAGTCAAGGGGAAAATCATCTGATAGACGACAACTTTCTAAAGACGAGTGTGCCTACTGTCATCAAAAGGGGCACTGGACGAAAAACTATCCGAACAGAGATAAGAAAAAATAGCCAAATGGGTCAGGGGGTCTGGGGGTGGTGTATGTGTGTGTGCAGGGGGAGTGAGGGGGGGGGGGGGCAGGGGGAGTTGGGGAGGTGTGTGTGTGTGTGGTTTTCAATTTGGTTTTAGGAATTATAAATATTGATTGGGTATTTTTATTTTTAGTTTAGGACATGAAATTAATTGTTAATGTTGATTGGGTGGAAATAGGTATTGTTAATATTGATTGAATCTTATTGTTTAGAGAATGAAATTAATTTGACATTATAAATATTGTTTGTGTATTGTTATAGAGGTTTGAAATTGGTTAGAAATTGTTAATGTTGATTGGGTGTTATTATTTAGGGCTTGAACCTAATTAGTCTTATGTATTTAATTAATTATGTTGTTGGAATTTAATTAATTGAGTAGATGAATTAGAAGGAGTGTGGGATACACATTTGTTGGTTTGTTGTTGTTGTTGGATTATATTAGACGGATGTGGTTGGATATGAAAGTTAGTTGTTTAATTTTTTAAAAATCCTTAATTTAATTCACACTAATAAATCCTTAAATAATTATATTGTCTTAATTTGTTGGGTTGGTTAATTTTGAATGTGGCATGACCTCTGGATTATTGTTCAAAGGGGGTAGTTTTCAATTTTTTTCTAAAATTACTTTGTGTCACGACCCATTCGAGAGTGACATGACCACGGAGTCATGGTAATTAAATGAAACATACTTGAAATTACATATAGTGCGCATAGATACTAGCCTTCTAGTTCTTATCCGTACGCATTCAATAGTCTTTAGAACCGTTCCAGAGTCATTACTCTTGTAATGAGATCTCTCAAATTGTCCCATTTGGACAATTTGGGACTGCGTAGTTTCTGTATAATAATATTCTTAGTGGCTTAAAATTCTTACTTTGGGGGGAAGTTCTGCAGTTATATCTTAATGTTCTCTGGGTACATACTAGATGATGCGATGTAAAGTGTTGTTTCAATTGATAAATAGAAATAACACTCACACTTGCGAATCTATGTCATGTACTTGGAGAACTATGGGGATATGCTGTCGAATTCTTCTCAAATTGGAACAATGTGCATGAGTTGTTAAGTATATTACAGAAATATGTGATCTTGAATGGGATAGGACCACTAGCCCTTTAGAGGAGATGGAGGAAATAATATTTGATATTACAAATTGAATTTTAATTTTAATTTCAATTTCAATTTCAAATTTGATTTGAATTTGAATTTGAATGCACAAATAAATTTACACATAGAAACTAGCCTTCTAGTTCTTATGCATACGCATTCAATATGTGATTGTTTATACTAATGGGAACTAAATATTTACACTTTCATTTATGCTAATCCACGAATATACACTTCTTAACCAGAATAGGTGAATGTTTGTAGTAACCGTGATGGGGCATCCTACATACAAAGAGTGGATGTGTGAGACAAATAGATTAGGGGATGTGTTTCGCAAAGGTGCTAATGAATTTGTGAAACGGGCAAAGAGATGTCATGATGATGAAAAGTTTCCATGTTCATGTGCTAGGTGTAAGAATGATAAGGTGTTTGAGTGGAAAATAGTTGAACTACATTTGTTAAGATCGGGCATGCAAGATAGTTATCGAATTTGGGCTTTTTACGGGGAATCGAAATTTCCTTTTGTTCTCGAGCAACCTTCACTATAACCTTCAACAAGAAGGATAGATGTACAAGGGGATGATGGCAATGTAGATCATAATATGCTATAGGATTTAGTTGATGGCACGTATGGAGTTCATAAAGTGGAAGAGAATGAGGTCACTGATGATGTGCAAGGTTCAAGTGCTCATGGAGATATTGGGATAAACCTTGATGATGACTACCAAAGTTTAAAATTTAAGGCAAGCCATCAATTATACTCTAGAAGTGAGAAATATCAAACAACTTTACATGCCATGGTTGGTTTGTATAGTTTGAAGACCCAATACGATTTGTTTGGTAATAGCATGACAGGAATTTTGAATTGGGTGAAGGGCTTGCTACCCAAGTAGAATACGCTTTCAAACAACTATCCTACTATGAAAAACATTTTGAAAGGTTTGGGAATGAACTATAAATCAATTCACCCTTGTTTGTATGACTTCATACTATACCGAAAGGAGTATGAAAATTTCGATCGGTGTCTGATATGCGATGAACCTAGATATGTCCAATCTACTGGCAAGGAATGCACAAGCTCAAAAGTGCCTAAAAAAGTGTTAAAATATTTTCCCATTGAGCCTAGATTAAAGCATTTTTCATAGTACCATGGATAGTGGAGGTAATGACTTGGCATGCTAGGGAAGAAGCAGGGGAAAGTCTCATGCGCCATCCTATTAATTCTACAACCTAGAAGAGAATGAGTTTTGAGTATCCCGATTTTGCTCGAGAATAGCATAACATTCGTTTGGCAATATCAATAGATGGTTCCAATCCATTCAAAAAATCTAAGCCCCAATCAGAATGTATGGCCAGTGATCTTAGCCCCACTCAACCTTCCTTCTACACAGTGTATGCGACCTGAATTTTTGATGCTATCTTTGTTGATACCTGAGCTAAAGGCACCAAGTGAGGACATCGATGTCTACCTCGATCCTTTGGTAGAAGAATTAAATGAGTTGTGGGAAGAGGGTGTGCAAGCATTTGAATCTTTTAAAAAATAAGAGTTTACGCTGAAAGCTACGTTGATATGGGAAATTCATGATTTTCAGCTTATGGGACATTATCCGGTTGTGTAGCACATGGTTATTTGGGGTGTCCTATTTGTGGAGAGGAGACTGAATCTTTTTATCTCACTGCTAGCTCAAAAAATGTATACCGTTTCCATAGGAGGTTTTTACACCTCGCTCATAGTTTCAGATTTGAGAAAGGCTTTAATTTTTTAACGGGTGGGTTTGAACATAGGCTACGGTCGAGAAAACTTCCAGGCTCAAAAATTGAAAGTAAATCATCTGATTGTGTCCCTAATATGCCAGGTAAGAATCCTAAATTTAAGAATGTCAAGCATAAGAAGACCCCAACTGGGTATGAAACTGAGACAAGAAAGGTATGGTCTAGGAGGTCAATTTTATTTGACTTGCCTTATTGGAAGAATAACCGGGTGCGCCATGTATTGGATGTGATGAACGCAGAGAAGAACATCACTGAACATATTGTGGGCACGTGCCTTGGGGGGAGTCATTCGAAGGATGGAGAAAATGTATGAAAAGACCTTAAAGCGTTGAAACTTAAGACACAACTATGGTTAAAAGAAGATAGTAGGGGAAGGGAAATAATTCCCCCTGGTGCGTTTACTTTGACGAGTGAGGAAAAGAAGGTTCTTTTAGACACAATATATAATTTGAAGGTTCCATCTAATTTTTTGTCCAACTTCTAAAGGATTGTGAATTATCCTACCCACAACTTACATAAGTGTAAGTCCCACGATTGACATGCGATCATGTAATTAGTTCCTCTATTATTTAAGCATTGTTTCTCCAGGAAAAAGGATTTGCGGAGGGCTATTATGCAAATTAGTATCTGCTTCTCACTTTTATGTGAGAAGGTAGTCAATCGAGATCACATAGTGGCCGCAGAATTGGCAGTGAGTGAAGCGATTTGTGTCTTGGAAAAGTACTCCCCCCGTCTTTCTTTGACATAAAGGTTCACTTGTTGGTACATCTATATGACGAGGCACTTCTTTGTGGCCCAGTTAGATATCTCTGGATGTATCCATTTGAAAGATTTATGAAAGTTCTCAAAGATTACGTCAAGAATACACGATACATTGAAGGATCAATTGCAGAGGAAAACATCACCGTTGAGTCTTCAATATACACTCGGGAATATACGCCTGACTCGACCAGCGTGGATGATAATGATGAGTTCGTCGATGAGGGTGGTCATGTGATGGGCAAACGAGTGAAATTAAGAAGTTTGCAACATGAACAAGTAGATAGTTATCCATTTGGCACGCATGAAGATGTCGAAGAATGGAAAAAGTAAGTTTAAATTATTTTAATTTTTCCATGATTAATTTTGTAATAAGTTCGTCACGATCTATGCAAAAAATATGAAGCTTGTGAGAACAATAAAAAACAAAAAACAATGGCACAATTAGACAACGAATTTAGGTTGTGGTTATCACACGAGGTAATTATAATGAAAATGATTGTTATTAAATGTCACATTACAAGAAAGCTTTACAACTAACCTAATTAATTTAGCTATATTATCGTCTAGCCACCGAACCCTTGTTCATGGCACAAGAGTAGAAAAAGTATCGATTGAACGGTTACGTATTCGGTGCAAGGGTGTACGAGGAAAGTACAAATGTACAAAACTCGAGCATTTCATACAAGGCTCTTACTTTCTTTCGAGTGAGCGCCAAGGATAAAAACCTCGTAGAAGCTGAAATGAGTTACCGTAGTGTAATTCGAAATATATTTGAATTGGAGTATGTAAACTTCAAAGAGGTAATATTTTACTGTGATTAGGTAAGAGTTAAGGATAAAAATGCTTGTAAAGTTGATCTTGGCTCCAATTTGATCATGGTTGACTTGTCCAAGTTGAAGAGAACAAACACGTGAGCGATGAGCCGTTTGTTTGTGATTTTCAAAAGGTCAAGCAAGTATTTTACTCGAAGTATATCAATAACGAGCCGTGATCAATCATCCAACATGCGCCAAAGTGTCTAATGAGTAATGTGGATGACTTGGCTGCACCTACCGAATATCAATCCATTTTTTATGATAACCCAAATTTGAAATAATTTTTAGAAGTATTCCAATTATTTGTAATGACCAGTTGTTGTATTATTCTAGTGCTTTATTATTATCAGACGATAATTTAATGCTTTTTATTCATTTATACTTGATCATTTTAATTAGGATTTTAATAAATTTAAACATTAATTCAAAGTCCTTGACCCGGGAGTGTGTGTGCATTGGGGGGGGGGGGGGAAGGGGGCAGTGTGCATGTGTGTAAATTAAATTTGGTATGGGTATAAATTGTTATAAATTGAATTTGGTATTGGTATAAATTGGTATGTATTGTTATTATCGGATTTTAGCATTAATTTAAAGTCCATGACCCTGGAGTGTGTGTGCGTGCGTGGGGGGCAGTGTGCATGTGTGTAAATTGAATTTGGTATTGGTATAAATTGAATTTGGTATTGGTATAAATTGGTATGTATTGTTATTATCGTATTTGAGCATTAATTCAAAGTTCATATACATATTTGTACTACTAATAGTAATTTTTGCAGAAAATGACTTCATCCGGGCGCGGTAGAAGAGGCGTCGAGGGCTCCTCGGCCAGTAAGCCCCCAAAATGGGGCAAATTAGGGGTCGTCATCGAGAATAAGACGACATTATTGACTAGAGTGCTAGAGTTGTTGAAGGCAATCGTTGGCCCGGTGTACACTAATAGGAGAACCGTGACTATTGACCTCTAGATGAACATCTGGGGGAACTACAAGTAGTGTATTTATATTTATATTTATATTTATAGGTACATGCTACTAACACTTACTTTCTTTTTGGTTTCTATTTGTTTGACATGAACAATTCGGCCTGCCCCCACAACTCTACGACTACACCTTGGAATAATTGAGGGATCAACATACGTCGTGGAAGAAGAATTTGCGGGTTCGGTACTTTGGCAAGACCCGAGAGTCAATTATGGGACTACGTGACATCGTCCCCCCGAAGGAACCAATCTCATTGGCACAGTCACAAAAGTTTATCGACAATGAGATCTCTGAGCGGCAATTGGCATCTCACCAATCGGGGAGGGAAATCGGGCAAAAAAGTCAAACGTGCACTACTCCGGGCAGACTTCTTACACCGAGGTGGAGCATAAGATGGTTATTTTTTATTTTTCTTTAATTTTAGTTTTATGTTATTCTACTTTAGCATTACTTTGCTTTACTAAGTAATTCTATATTATTTTATTTTAGGACACGAGGAGTGGCCCTAGGGGTAGGCCATATAGGCTCGATTCCTATGTGGTAATTCAGACGAAAAAGGGTAAGGACAAGGAAGTGGCCCCGAGCGTCGCAGCCTCCATTGTAAGTTATAAATGTTTATTTATTTTTAATTACATTATAATTTTTTTATTTACTTAATTAACTAGTCGTGTACTTTTTGTCTTATCAGGCAAAGCTTAAGGAAGTGCACGAGTCGTAGTCCAATGATGACAAAGCATCTTTGGCTTCGAACGCACTCAGCCAAGTGCTCAGGCCGGATCGCAAGGGGAGGATTAGGGGGTGAGCTCGTGGGTGGGGAAATCTCGGATCATCATAATGGAGACGAGCAACAACAGGTTAGCCCATAAGGTGGACGTCCATGATGAGAAGTTATCAAGGTTGGAGGCAATGGTACTAGATATGTACTCCTTCATGAAGCATAAGTTAGGCAAGGGCAAGGGGAAGGATGTAGAGGAGGACGAGGACGTCACTGCTTCGCTGATACGCACGAACTCGACATATATTATGGGGAGCTAATAGCGAGGGGGTTGAGGGATCTGAGCTTCATCCCGGGTATGATGTTTTATGGACGTACCCTCCAAGACATTGAGGCAAGAGTGCGCGCCACGCATGTGGTGGAGGGAAAGGAGAACTCACCTTTGTGGATGTGTGAATAATGCGACGTTAAGCATATTAAGGGGTGCCTAAATTCATATGTCGTGTGGATTGCCTTCCTCCTCCGACCTACTCCTTCTTCATGACATTATTTTTATCTTCTTTATTTGGATATTGAATTATATTTGTATTTTTTTTATTTTGGTACATGTTGGTTTGGATACTTGCATTTCTATTTGATTTGGATATGAATTATATATGCCATGTATTGGTACATGTTGATTTTATTTTATTTGTGTATATGTTGTTCGGACAGTTACAATTTGCTATAACAGGTACAAATATACTGCTGGACAGTGACAGTGGCCATACTGCCCAACAGTTTTTTTAATTCCGCCTAGAATTGCCACGTAAAAAATCGTGACAAGCCCGCGACAAAGAAACTTATGACCTACTTGTCACGGTGTTTGACCGTGATAATTCTTTTATTTTGTCACGGGCTTGTCATCATCTTTGACAATGACAAAAAACTTGTCAAGGTCAAAGACTGTGACAGGACCGTGACAAGTTTAATGACTTGTCACGATCAGGACCATGACAAGTCTATGATAAAAAATATTGTCACCCCCATTCTTGTCACGATCAATGACCATGATAATACTGTCTTTTTGGTGTAGTGGCTGGATGAAGGTAAAGTAAAGGGGGTTTCATGCAATTATACTTAGAGAGAACCAAGAGTATCACCATTCTAGAGTGTTTACTCCTCATTTTATGCTCTCTCACACACTATTGAGAATATATATGTATAACTTGGATAAGTTCAAGTTAATATATATCTTATTCATATTGTTGATCTCTAAATCAATACCTAGGAACCTTTGGAGATGCCAGTCAGTTACTTTCGAGAACGTTTTGGATTGTTGACAAAGGTTCCAAGACATCAGACTCTCTTGAGAAAAGCTAGAGAGGTTTCTTAGAGTGTAACAACTCATTTGTGATCTAATTAATAGTACAACACCTTTGATAGTAGATGTAGGATCCCATTCTGAGGTTGGAACTACTTTAAACCTTTGCCTCACTCATTGAAATACCTTTCCTCTTAACCATATGAGGTACAAATGGGAGCAATTATGGGTCTGAAGTCATTTATAATTTTTAGACCAATCAGTTTGGCACCATCTGTGGGAACGACAAGTTACATTCCTTTCAAATACACATATAACTCACTTTAAGATTTAAGATAATACCGTTTTGGCTCTTTCTTAAAAGGGATAAAAGCCTAATAAAAAGGACTCCCCGAGGAACCTTGGATATGGAGTGGCAGAGCATGGATACTTTATATAGATGAAAAAAGTAAAGAGGTGACCTTGTTGACTCTCTGATACCATATGCATCGATGTAGAGGATCCAACTAAAGAAATTCAAATTAAGGCCTACCTGAGCCCCTCTATTGAAGAAGGACTCATTTAGTTACTACAAGAGAACCAATATGACTTTTCTTATAGCCATTTAGATATGATCATGGTGGACCCTGAATTCATAGTTCATCTCCTCAACGTGGACCCAAATCAAAAGATAATCTGACAAAAGAAAATGTTCTTTGGACCAGAGAGGGACAATAATGCATCGTAGGAGGTTGATAAAATCCTAAAATACAACTTTATTAGAGAGGTCAAGTATTCAGAATGGATCTCAAATGTGGTACTTGTTCCTAAAGCTAATAAAAAATTGAGGATGTGCGTTAATTTCACTTACCTCAATAAGGCATGCCCTAAGGGATGCTATCCTTTGCCTCAAATGGACTCATAGGTCGAATCTATAACTAATCAAGTTCTCTTCTCCTTTATAGATTCATAGGTCGAATCTACAGCTAGCTATGAATTACTACTACGTAGATTATTTGCGATAAAATAAATATACTATACGTAGTTATGAGAGAATAATACCTATATAAATATATGTTTGGGTTGGGTGAATACCTATGAATTTTTAATAGGATGTGTGTATACCTATTATATGATAGTTTTGTTCAGTGCACTAATGGGTGATAACCTGGGGGTGCAAGGTTGTGTTGCTAAGTACACTAAAGGGTGATAACCCGGGGGAGTAAATTTTTTTATTAAGTGAACTAATGGGTGATAACCAGGGGGTGAAATAATATTTTATTGAGTGCACCAATGGGTGATAACCAGGGGGTGCAAGGATACTTTTGTAAGTGCACTAATGGGTGACAACCCGGGGGTGCAGGATCATTTTATTTATAGCACTAATGGGGCTTAAACCGGGGGTGCAGAACTGAAATATATATGTACAGGTATAATATAACTATATATACATATATATGTATATTTATGAGAAGTTCTACTAAGAGAAACTAGTAGTTATGGCAATGAGGACAAATGAAACAATCTTAATGAGATAAAGATTTAAATGCTCTGATAGTGAACATGAATGGTAGTAAAATGTGATGGACTACTTATTAGGTATTGCATGGGCGATACGGGAATACTACTTTTGAATGTAGATAGTGTTACATTGAGTTTGACCTAGTTAACTTGGGTAGAATTACTAGTACTAGATAGAAGATGCGATAGGAGTGCACAATATAAGAGAGGTGAGAACTTCATGTGAGAGCACAAATCTAACATGCATGATACGACACAAATATGGCATATTTTCGCCCGTTATCTTTATGCATTCTAGCACTTTTATGGTCCTAAATGCCTATATTTATGCTCATTAACCAGACAACCTTGGATTTGGATATATACATGCTTTGTAGGGGTTAATTGCGCCTTTGTAGGTATTGGAACGATAAAAGTGAGGATCCGTTGCATTTCGGAGAAGTTCCATTGCCAGATGCTACTTGAAGGGAATTTTAGTCGATTGACATTTCATCTTTGGCTCATTGAAATTCCACGGATGCGTAGTTCATTGAGCAAGCTTCGCGTGGAAGTAAACGGTGCGCAATTCTGAGTCCGAACGATGAAGTTATCGTTGTTTTCGTAATAGACTTTTCCTCCCCTATTTATGGACCAAATAGCTGCCAAAAACAGAGTACCCTTCAACCACGGTTTGAGGCCCGATCCACCGCGATTTTGGATTTTTTCGTGGAAAGGAGACAGTGTGCTTCAACTTGAAGGCGCGGTCGACCGCGCCCTTGCGACCGGTCGAATGCGAGTAGCAGATATTTGTTTCCTCTTTTCCTTTTCTTTTCTAATTTTATTCCAACTTACTATATAAACCAATTTTGTTGTAAATATCAGATATATTAGACTTTAGATAGTTTTAGGTTAGGGTTTGGGGGTTTGAGAGCTCAATCTTCATCTCTTCTTGATTTGACACCCATTTGGGTTTGTAAGTGGACTATTCATCTTCCCTCTATTAATTTAAGTTGTATTTCCTTATTTTCTTGCTTCGTAGTTAATTTACTTGCTTTGTTAATTAGGTTTACATGCTTTCTTTAGTTTCTTTCTAGTGTAGTTTTACCGCGTTTATTTACCGCATTTTTATCATGCTTTCTAGCTAAGTTAATCTAGGTTGTGTCGGATTGAACTCATTCAAGGTTGACATATTGCTTTCCTTTGGTGATGGAATTTACGGTCTATTTCGAGTGCGTTGTCCTAGTTATTGCGCCTAGGAGATTTGACGGGCCACATCTTGTATGCTCCGTGCTTACGATCTTGTGTGCGTAGTTTTCGGGGTATTTATTGACGTCAAAATCTTATTAGGCTTTTATGCGAATTTAGGGGCGTGACAACCCTTGATTTAATTAGCTGTTGAAACAAGACGCATTCGTAATAACTCGTCGACCTATGTAACAATTTTATACAAATTAACTCGGGTGAGGGATATTTGACGCCACCTATAGTTTTTACTCGCTTTATTAGTCTAGCTTTATTTTCCCTCGCCTAGAATAATCTTTACCCTTTATGTATCTTTTCCTTTTTGTTATAATTTATCTTTTACACTTTTATTTAGGAGTATTAAATCCTATAAATTATAGCACCTCATTTCTATAGATTTTCGATACCCGACTTACCGCTACACTTGTATCGCAAGTGTAGTTGTAATTTAGGTTTTTGTATTGGGGAGGTGAAACAGAAAACAACGATCGGCGTTTAACGTGCGCCGCTTTTCACCTTCGATCAATGCACATAATACATGCTTTACTAAAACATATATTTACACATCGGGCTCCGACCCGTCTCTTTCATCTCTTTTCTCTCTTGCTATATATATATGTATTATATCAGGTGCTCAGCCACACGGACACTAGATTTAGAGACTTGGATTGCTTGGCATGCTACGGATGATGTGGAAGCTATAGGTCTTTGCATTAGACGCTCCTATAATTTCTCTCAGTTATCTAGACTTTTCGTTTAGGGCATGTGTCTCCCATTCCTTAGACATTTTATCAAAGATTGTATTCATTTTACTTTCTATTCATTTTAGTTGGATTTATTTTTACTATGGATCTGTGGTTTAGAGTTTTGAATTGTAATGTTTTATCGAGTCGTATTTATTTCCGTACGTGATTTAGATTCATTATTTATTTTATTCAGCTGAATGGTGAATGGATTTTATTTCAATTCTTGGACTTTATAAATATGATTTTTTCTTACAATTTAAAAAGGAAGGTATTTGGCACTAACTTAATTTATATTAGGTGATTAATAAAGTTAATATTTTCGACAGTGATGCTAAGAATGAACCAACCGAACATTCTATTTTAAAATTTTATAAAGTACTGATCATCCAATATTTAATTAGTCGGGGTGTCACAGCTGGTATCAGAGCTTCAGGTTCTAGAGTCCTTTAGGATCTGTGCGGCTTATTGTGCTTTCAGCTTAGCGTCCTTTGATATATAGCCTTATCTTTGGGTCTGTTGTATTCTTATTTATGTGATCACGTCTTCAGCAATTTGAGATTTAACAATAACTATGGGCTAATAAACTTTTCTCTCGTCTCAGATGCCTCCTCGACGTGCACCAAGGGATAGGAATGCTATTCCAGAGCCACAGCCAGTCCCAACTCAGGGCATGATGAATGCTACAGAAGTTGTTGCCATCGTTGCACAGGCAGTAAATGTAGCACTGGCAGTGGTACAGTAGGCACCACCACAAACACCAGTAGTGGCGCCAGCACCTGTTCCCATTTTCCCTACGGCATGGGAAAGAATCAGGGATGGCTTTCAGAATGTGCATCCTCCAGAGTTCTCAGGCAGTTCTGATGTAGTGATGGAGAGTCAGTAGAAAAAGGATATACAAAGGCACCTTTGTATGTACGAGTGCACTGAGGTTTAGAGGAAAGTTTTGGCTACCTTTAAGCTGATAGGGGAAGCCTTATAGTGGCGGGAGTCCACTACTACTTCAGAGGAGAGGGATTTGATGTTGATCGCCAATTTTTGGGTACGGTTCAACCGTAAGTACTTTCCTTCTACCGTCAAGAGTGAGATGAGGATAAAACTTTTAGAACTCACCTAGGAAGGGAAGACAGTTGAGGAATATGAGGAGGAGTTCACACGATTGACTATATATGGTACTGGATGAGGTGCCTACTGAGGAGAAATGAATTCATATGTTCATAAATGGTTTGACTTGGAGGATACGACAACACCTTTTGGGTAACCTTTCCTTATATTCCATACAGATGTCCTACATGCAGCATTATTACATTATCACGACCACCGCTTCCATGCTAAGGGAAGAAAGCGGGGAGGAGATCCCAACCAGTTGGGTAAGTCAGGGGGAGGTAGCGCTAGTTGGGCACTAACTGATCAGAGTCAGAGGCAGGGTTCCCAGCAGGGGGATCCTTCTAAGAGGTTTCGTTCAGGGGGTTTCAGGCATGGTCATGGGGGCTTCGGATCGAACCACCAGGGTCAGCATCAGGACTAATAATAGGGAGGACAGCAGGGCCATCAGGGCCAATGTAGGGGTGGTAACGGCCAGTAGGGCCGAGGTTACCAGGGACAGAGGGGAGGGAATTTTACAGGCAAATGTTATACTTGTGGCAAGACTGTCCATAAGAAGTAGGATTGTCCCGACAGGGACAAGGTCCCTCAGCAGCAGGGTGCTCACCAGGAGCCCTAGAGACCCATCTTTCCTGCCTCCTTACCAGCTCTAGTTCCAGTTCTAGCCTTACCGCAGCTCCGGTGCAGCAGGGGCAACTTTAGTATGAACGGTCTACAACCTCCATCAGGCCGCAGTCCCACAGGCTCCACCCATGATTGAGGGTATATTTTCTATTCAGGGAACTATGGGGTGTATTTTATTTAATATGAGGGCCACACGTTGTTTTATTGCCATGAGGTTTGTACGTGCTTTGGGATTAGCTTGTTGCATATAGGGCCATGATCGATTGTTTTAATAGGAGTATTATTTTTGCTATACCTGGTCATGAGATGTTTTTATTGGCGATGCCTCATTCTGAGGGAGGATCTTTCACGCATTTGTATTATATAGAGGAAGAGACCTTTAAGGAGGTGATGATACCTCTCAATTTGATACCGGTGGTTCGGGAGTTCGCTGGTCTGTTATAGGATATTCCAGAATTGCCACCTAGCAGAGAGATAGACTTTGTTATAGATTTGATGTCGGCAACTCAGTCGATATCCTGGACACCTTACCGTATGGCCCAATGGAGATGAGGGAGTTACGGGATCAGATAGAATAGCTGTTGGGTCAGGGGTTTATTTGTAGGAGTACTTCATCTTGGGGTGCCCCAGTACTGTTCGTTAAAAAGAAATATGAACCGTTACAGTGTGAGTCGATTACCATGAGTTGAACAAGGTCACGATACGGAATAAGTATCCGTTTCCCTGAATCGATGACTTATTCGACCAGTTGAGAGGAGCTGCTTTCTTTTTGAAGATTGACCTGAGGTCGGGATACCATCAGTTATGGATCAGGGAGCAGGATGCGTCAAAAACTGCCTTCTTGACAAGATATGGTTCCTACGAGTTTAGGGTTATGCCTTTTGGACTAACCAACACCCCAACCATGTTTATGGACTTGATGAACAGGGTGTCAAGAGAGTTCCTGGATCAGTTTGTCATTGTCTTCATAGATGACCTCGTGATTTACTCTCCGACGGAGGAGGAGCATGCCGAACATTTGAGGTAGGTTTTACAGATACTGCGTCAGCACGGGTTGTATGCAAAATATGAGAAATATGGGTTTGGGGTGAAGTAAGTTCAGTTTTTGGGGCACATTATTTCGAATAGAGGGATATCCATAGATCCGAGGAAAGTGTCAGCGATGAGGGAGTTGGGACAGCCCACGACGTCGACGGAGATACACAGTTTCTTGGGCCTAGAAGAATACTACAAGTGGTTTATTCGGGGGTTCTCGAAGATAGTGGGTCCATTGACTCATTTAACTCGCAAAGGAGTTCCATTCAATTGGGATGATGCCAGTCAGTTGGCTTTTGATGAGCTGAAGGACAAGCTAACTTCAGCACCAGTGTTGCCCAGGTCGAGAGTGGAGCGTCTACTCTACACTGATGCGTCCTTACTAGGACTTGGGGGTGTGCTTTAACAGGAGGAGCAGGCTATATCTTATGCTTCTCGAAAACTTAAGCCTCATGAGAAGAACTACCCGACACACGACTTAGAGTTGGCTGCCGTCATGTTTGCACTCAGGATTTGGAGGCATTACATTTTAGGATAGCAGTTTTGCCTACAAAGAGAGTTGAATATGCGTCAACGAAGGTGGATAGAATTTGTAAAAGATTATGAGTTATACACTACCACCCGATAAAGGCTAACGTAGTTGCAGATGCGTTGAGTCGTAGGCTAGTGGATGAGACGGTCGAGGTGTGGAAAGCAAAATGGAAAGAGCTAGGTCACTAGGATGCGGTTGCCAGATCATTCATATCAGTTATGACCGTCACACCACAGATAGTGACGAGGGTGGTCTAGGCTCAGGAAGTAGATTCTCTTTTCCAGGATAGGATTAGATAGCTCTTAGCCAGTGGAGCCGAGTCTTATTTGGTGGGTTTCGAGTGAGGCTTGCATTTCAATGGGAGACTCGTGTTTCCATAGGGGGAGGACATTTGACATGCAGTGATGATGGAGTCACATAGGTCTAGGATTATGGTACATCCCGGTGGGGATAAGATGTACCTGGATATGAGGCGACAGTGCTGGTGGAGTGGGATGAAGAGGGATATCGCAGAGTTCGTATCCAAGTGTACCACTTATTAGCTAGTAAAAGTGGACCATTAGAGACCACCAGGTTTACTTCAGCCGTTAAAGATCCCTATGTTGAAATGGTAGGGCATTTCCATGGACTTTATTACAGGGTTGCCTACTTCGCAGAGGGGGCACGATTCTATATGGGTTATTGTGGACCGGTTGACAAAAGTAGCCCATTTTCTACCAGTCAGGACAGACTATACAGCGGGACAGTATGCTCAGATATTTATTGCAGAGATAGTAAGACTGTATGGTGCGCCTCTTGATATCGTGTGAGATAGAGATAAGACATTTGTGTCTCATTTTTGGGAGAATTTCCAGGAGGCTATGGGTACCAAGTTGCGGTTGAGTATGGCGTATCACCCACAGATCGATGGGCAGACTGAACGTACTAATCATATGCTTGAGGACATGTTTCTCATGTGTATCCTTGACTTTGGGGGAAGTTGGGAGTAGTACCTTCCACTGGTGGAGTTTTCTTACAACAACTCCTATCAGTTCATGATTGGCATGACCCCATCCGAGGCATTATATGGGAGACCTTATCATTCTCTAGCCTGTTGGCTAGAGGTGGGGGGACAACAAGTTACTTGGGCCAGAGGTAATTCAGGATACATCGAGCAAGATCGAGATGATTCGAAGTCGCATACGGGTCGCCCAGGATAGACAGAAAAGCTACGCCGATGCTAAAAGGTCCTTTAGAGAGTTCACAGTGGGGGACCAAGTTTTGTTTAGAGTATCTCCTATGAAGGGGGTGATGAGGTTCGGGAAAAAGGAAAAATTGGCTCCGAGATATGTAGGACCATTTCCTATTATCGAGAGGATCAGACCAGTGGCTTACAGACTTGGGTTATCGGAAAACTTACACCATATTCATGATGTATTTCATATATCGTCACTGAGGTGGTATCTTCGGGATGAGTTATCCCACACTCACATCACGATAGAGGAAATCGATTTGCAGCTCGACAGTTCTTATGAGGAGAGGCCAATGGCTATCCTAGATCACAGTGAGAGGAGACTGAGGTTAAAGGTAGTTCCACTTGTGCGAGTTCACTGGCAGCATCATAATGTGGAGGAGTCCACTTGGGAGCGAGAGGCGGATATGCGTGAGAAGTATCGAGAATTATTTGTACTAGGTATGCCTTACTTTTCGAATTTCGGGATGAAATTCTGTTATTAGGGGGGAAGTATGTAACACCCCGTATTTTGAGAACTTAAATAATTATGTGATTAATTATTATTATGGGATTAATTAAATTAATATACGAGAATTAATTAGTGATTAATTTGGATTTAAAAATAAATATTAACTAGCGTGACAAGGGTTAATACTTATTAATGAGAACTATTGAATATTATTGAGTAAATAAGTAATATGTAATTAATGAATTTGAGAAATTGTTGAGAGTGAAATATACGACAATTTGGTATATTAAGTCGGGACAGGCGTGTGAGTCGTGTCGGGATTAATTGAATGGAATATAAAGGTAAATTATTTTTAAGTAACTCGTATGGTAATTTCGAGTGTGCCGTTGAGTCCGGGAGGGTCGAGATAGTCAGAAAACACTCACGGGTATTTTATTTAGACTCCGTGATATTTTAGGCCGAACCGGCATCCCGTAGGGGTAATTTTGTAATTTTAATTTTTGGAAAATTAAATGGATGAAAATTGAGAGTTTATTAAATCAGTCATGACAGGTTCATTAGGGTTAATATATACAAAAGTAAGGAATGACCATAGAGTGTGTGAGGGAGAACAAATTCCAAGAAGGAAGGCCCAATTAGCACCACCTTGCACAACCACCACCACCATCGTGTAGATCGGAATAAGAGGAACACACCCATACCAAGAACATCAAGAGATTAGACATTTAATTCGAGGCAAGTATTTATTACTTTCTTTCTTGTAGCAATAATCATGTTCATGTTAGTATAGGTAAATTTGATAATGAATTACATTAAATTTGGGTGAAAATTTGGAGAAGTAATTTATAATCATGGACAGATGGTTCAGTAGTTAATTCCTTCATGCATGCAAGAGAATTTAATACGAATTGGAGTACAAACTGATGAACAAATCTGGGTTAATTAAGTTCTTTAATGGGAAATTATGAATCTAGGGTTCTTATGATATAAATTGAGAATTTCATTTTACCTTATGATTTATAACGATTGAATGATCGTAGGATGTTAGAAATTGTGTAAACATGTTGAGTTATTAATCAAAATAGTTACATTGAAGATTGGGTATGAACTATGAGGTTTTGGGTGCAAAAAAAATGGTAAAAATGTAACTGTTGAAGAACAGGTCTAACATGACAGGATCAGTTCATTTTTCTTAAATAGGATCGGTTCGTTTTCTGATAAGATTGGTTTGTTTTTATTTTAATAGAATCGATTTATTTTCTAGAGGATCGGTTCGGTTCATTTTTTCTGCAGACTTCTAGTGCTGCTGCAGAACCTTGGAGAACCTTTCGAATCTTAAATTGTGAGGTTAGGGAAGAATGATATCCTGGACTAGTAGAGTGTAGGGACCTTATCTACTATCTTGATATGTAAATGTAGTGGTACCCTTCGAGTGAGGAAAAATACTCCTGAGCGCTTAGTAATGAATCTAGTTATGAATTACTACTATGTAGATTATTTGGGATAAAATAAATCTACTATACGTAGTTATGAGAGAATAATACGTATATAAATATATGTTTGGGTTGGGTGAATACCTATGAATTTTTAATAGGATGTGTGTATACCTATTATATGATATTTTTGTTAAGTGAACTAATGGTTGATAACCCGGGGGTGCACGGTTGTGTTGTTAAGTACACTAAAGGGTGATAATCCGGGGGTGTAAAGTTATTTATGAAGTGCACTAATGGTTGATAACCCGGGGGTGCAAGAATATTTTATTGAGTGCGCCAATGGGTGATAACCTGGGGGTGCAGGGATATTTTTGTAAGTGCACTAATGGGTGACAACCCGGGGGTGTAGGATCATTTTATTTATAGCACTAATGGGGCTTAAATCGGGGGTATAGGACTGAAATATATATATATATATATATATATATATATATATATATATATATATATATATATATATATATATATATATATATATATATATATATATATATGTTTATGAGAAGTTTTACTAAGAGAAACTAGTTGTTATGGCAATGAGGACAAATGAAACAATCTTAATGAGATTAATATTTAAATGCTCTAATAGTGAACATAAACGGTAGTAAAATGTGATGGACTACTTATTAGGTATTGTATGGGCGATACGGGAATACTACTGTCGAATGTAGATAGTGTTACATTGAGTTGGAACTAGTTAACTTGGGTAGAATTACTAGTACTAGATAGAAGATGCGATATGAGTTCACGATATAAGAGAGGTGAGAACTTCATGTGAGAGCACGAATCTAATATGCACATAATACTTGCTTTAAGACAGTTTTAAATACTTGATAAAACATATTTTTACACATAGGGCTCTGACCCGTCTTTTGCATCTCTTTTCTCTTTTGGTATATATATGTATTATATCAGGTGCTCAGCCACAGGGACACAAGATTTAGAGACTCGGATTGCTTGGCGTGCTACGACTGATGTGGAAGCTATAGGTATTTGCATTAGACGGTCCTATCATTTCTCTCAATTATCTAAACTTTTCATTTAGGGCATATGTGGCCCATTCCTTAGACATTTTGTCAGAGATTGTATTCAGTTTACTTTCTATTCATTTTAATTGGATTTAGTTTTACTATGGATCTATGGTTTAGAGTTTTGAACTGGAATGTTTTATCTAATTGTATGTATTTCAGTACGTGATTCAAATTCATTATTTATTTTATTCAGTTGAATGGTGAATGGATTTTATTTAAGTTCTTGGACTTTATAAATATGATTTTTGGTTACAATTTAAAAAGGAAGGTATTTTGGTACTAACTTAATTTATAGTAAGTGATTAATAAAGTTAATGTTTTCGATAATGATATTAAGAAGAACCAACCGAACATTCTGTTTTAAAATTTTATAAAGGACTGATCACCCGTTATTTAATTGGGCGGGGTGTTACAAGCGCCCAAAGAGCTTGGATGACCCTTACTCCAAAAACTATATCTCAACTCCCCCACATGGGTATTATACGGGGATGGCTCCTTAAACAACTGAATTAGTAGGGTTGAGCTTAATGTAATAATTTGTGAAGGAGGTACTATATCCTCTTCTCCATTTTAAATTCAAAACCTCTAATAATAAAGAAGAGTACAAAGCCTTGGTTGAAGACTTAGGCTTGTCCGTTCAGCTAAATTCCCAGCAGTAGAAGCCATCAATAACTCTCAGCTTATGGTTAACCAGGTCACTGAGGTCTATAAGGCCAAAGGTGACATGATGGCGGGGTACCTAGAAATTTTACAACACCTCATCAAGAGGATCCCCAAATTTTTCATCATAAGGGTATTATGAAAAAAGAATTCAAAAGATGACCATCTGGCACAAGTGGCATCATAAGATGAGATAGACCTAGAGGTCCTATTTATCACTTTGTACCTACCAAGCATTAGTTAGTTGCATATTAAGACGGTGGATCTTGATCGGAGCCTAAACTGGATCAACCCCATTAAATCTTACCTCAGAGATGGTTTCCTGCCTAAGGACAAGATTCATCCCAAGAAAGTGAAATCCATAACCATTAGATACTATTTAAAAAATGGGGTATTATTCAAGAATGGATTATGCTCAACACCCAACTATGCCTAAGCCCTTCATAATCTAGTTATATCCTCAGAGACCTCCACGGAGATGTATGTGGTTACCATACATGCCCAAAGACCTTAGTCTACAAGGTCTTAAAGAAGGTTATTTCTAGCCAATATTGGGTAAGGAAACTAGGGACTTGCTGCAGCATGGGAAAAATGTCATAGGTTTGCCTTTATTAAAAAGTAGACAACGGATAAGATGTCACCAGTGCTAAGTTCATGGACCTTTTCCCAATGGGGAGTGGATTTGGTAGGACCAATACCCCTCAACAAAGGTTAAAATAAGTTACGTAGTGTAGCCATTGAATACTTGACCCAATGGGTTGATAATGAACCCTTGACCACCATCACAGAGAAAAGTAACTAACTTCATCTGGGAAAACATCATTTGCAGATTTGGCTTGCCTAAGGCCATCATCTCAAATAAGAAAAAATAGTTAGACAACCTAAGATTGTGGAAGTTTTGCTTACATTATGGCATAAGAAACCACTAATTATCACTAGGACACCCTTAGGCTAATGGTTATGTTAAGGTGAAAAATATGAAGATATTACACAGCCTGAAGAAGAGTTTAAAAAAGGCCAAGGGGCTGTGACTTGAAGAATTATCGAGCATTTTATGGGCCTATAGGACCATAGTCAGAGGTCCAGCATGGGGGAAACTTCATTCTCCCTGACCATTAGCACTAAGGCATAGATCCGATTGGAGGTTGAGGTACCGACACAAAGGGTAGATGAATTTGAACCAAAAGGCAATAATGAAGGCTTGAATAGTTCTATAGATGAGTTTGAAGAAAAGAGGGAAGCTTTATTGATCCAGATGGTTTCATACAAGAAAAAAACAACCTCCCACTCCAATAAAAGGTTTACTAATGAGACTTAAAGGTGGGGGATTTGTTCTGAGATAAATGACCCTGGCCACTAGAAATATGAATAAGGGGAAGTTGGGTCCTAAATGGGAAGATACCTACATAGTCACCCAAATTTACGAGACCTAGATACTATTACCTAAAATATATATAGGGGGTATGAAATCACCTATCCATTGAATGTGGAGCACCTCAAAAGGTACTGCCGATGATGTATTCAAATGATCGAATGAAATGAGAAGAATCTTTATTGCTAACTATGATGTATTCAGTATAATCATTCTTTAGGAGCTGTAAGGAGTTCAAACCTGGCTCTAAAATATATGGTATAAGGCCACCAACTAAGTTGCAAGGACTTTAGCCCTGTCTTAAAACCTAAACCAAGGTCTAACGACCCCAAATAAATAGTTGTAAGGATTCCAACCTTGACTCCAGGTTTAAGCTAAGGTCTTAGGACCCAAACTTCAAGTTACAAGGATTATATCCTTGAGGACCCAAAAAAGACTACAATCCACATGTTTAAACAACCCAAAAAATAGTCAAAGGTGTAAGGACTGAAAAAAAGACTAAAGAATCATCATTGTTTTCACCTTTGATCATATTCAAACCGACTAAGGTTCAAGGACCCAAAAAAATCAGTCTAAAGGATTTTTTCACTCTTAATAAAACATGCTTTCAAAAAGAATAAAGTTAGACAAAAAGCATAGACCTTAGCGTAGTCTTTTATTATACCCTTGCTACCCCCCACCCCCAAAAAAAAAGTGTCAAACACCAATTTTTACTATAAAATGTGAGGCTTGTATAAACATTATTTTTTCAAAAAACAATTGGGGGGATATGTGTCAAAATGCAAAAAAAAAAATCTAAAGCTTAAGTTTTTAAAGTAAAGGTGTGAAGCCCAAGGTTCGGAGGTATTAGGACCCACCGTGGAATCTCAGAATTTCCTCGTCAAGGGGTTTAGGTCCAAAGACTTTTCAACCCAATATGGCCTTCAAAATTTTCTGAATCGAGAGAATGTTTTACCATATATTGGAATTCAGATTTTAAATTTACCTAAGTTTAGAGGTCTACTGACCAATTGTAGGACTTCGGGATTCAAATTTTATTAAGCCAGAGATCTTATGACCCATTTATTGGACTCCATAAATTCCAAATGCTAAGTTCAGAGACCTTAGGGCCTTTTTCGGACTACAACATTCAAAACACCTAAGCTCAGAGGTCTCAGGACCCAAAGTGGGGCTCAAGGTGGATTATGTTTATAAGTTCTAAGGTCATAAGACCCTCAATAAAGCTAGAAATTTTTCTCTAAAGTTTTCATCCCTTATATAAACATGTTTTAAAGGTCTTAGAACCCATTGTGGGACAAATTTGAAGTTCGGATTTTGAATCTAAGGTCTTATGACCCTTAGCAGGTTTACTTTTTAGTATGTAGTCCTAAAAATTTTAGGGGGCTAAGGGTTGATACAAATATATTTTCCTTTCAGTTCTAATAAAATGAAAACACTAAATATTTTGTGGTTCTAAGGGCTACTGACCCATTACAGAACCTCAGTCTTGATTTCAACATATGCACTAGTATGGGGCAAAGGTTTCAGAACCCTTAGTTCTACTTCAATGAATAAGCTACTTAGGTACTTTTATTTATTAAGAAATCTCGAGGGCTAAGGGAGTACTACCTACTCATAGACATAAGGAAAGTGAATGCTATGGAAAAAATTCCTTACTAAAGAAAAAAGGCACAACAAATATGAAGTAAAGCAGAGTATCAGGACTCCAAAAATAAAAGATAGGAAATCCAGATTATCAAAATGGCCCACGACTAATAAAGAACTTCAGATATAAATGTTACATATAAAATCCACTCTCAGGTATTGGGGTTATCATGATCCATGGGAGCTTCACTTTTAGAGGGGCTTAATAAAGGAAGAGAGATAAAGATGTATCCATTGGTTCATTCTTCTCGGGCCTTAGGAACAGAGGTTTCAATAGTGTCATCATCAGAGTTTCCTTCATCATCCAAATTTCCCCACAAGACTACAGATCTTCAACAAATAAGCCAGAAACATAAACATGAGGAAATAGACTTTAGACATCTACCTTAGAAATGCCAAACCTAGGACTATAATTTTGAAAGAGATACTTCTTATATGGATTAAACCTAAGGTAGTCATCCATGTTACTCTCAACGGCGGAGTAAATCTTTACGTGAAGAGAGGAATAGAGCACAAAAACCTCACCATACTCCATTTGTTGCTCCAGACCTTTTGAGGTCAACTCCTCCTTCATAGCTATGGACTCTCTGATTGATTGTGAAATCATTGGATATGCAATGAATTAATGGCCATCAGTGAGTTAAAAATAACTTACATTTTTTAAAATTATGACATATCTACTGAAGGGAAGAAATCATGCACATTAAATCCCCAGGTCTGTTTGGTCATTTTCAGATTAAACCGTGATATGAAACCTGCACTAACAGATTAAACTGTGATGTGATTTGATTATACTAAAAGAATTAGGCTCTGTGCAAAATAGGATTCCAGTTCTGTTTGGTCATTTTTTGTGTAAATAAAATAATTATTTTGACATATCAATTATTCCTGCTGAAGCAGATTAAACCGTGATATGAAATGATTATATTGACGGAGTTAAACTCTCTACGAGATGGGATTCATGTTCTGTTTGTGCATGTTTCATATCACGGTTATGTTTATATAGATATATTATGACGTAGATACATTACCTTCCTATTTTTCATGTCTATATTTGTGAGTTAATTCAGAGCCAGTTCTACAAGAGTCTTCATCATGGTTTAGTTTGTAACACTTAAAGCAATATTGTGGCACATTTTCATATTCCATATCCTGCCAAAATCCATCCTCACCTTATCCTAACCAAACCCTAGAGAGGAACTCATCCATCAATTTTGAGAGTTTTTCCAATAAGGTTACTAATAGAAAACAGGTGGATCTTTAAAAATAAGGGAGAGGAATAAGAGGGAGGTTACCCATATAAGGACAAATGGTGATTCCCTATCCAATATGAATTTAGGACACCACCAAAAAATATCGTCAGAGATTTTCCAACATACCAAATGTCTTTCATCCGCAGCCTATGAAAATCATCCTCATTATGTAATTGGAGCAGTATGTATTTTTTTACCAATCACTCCAATCGAGACAACTAATTTTAATCCAAAGGTATGAAAAGTCTTGTGTATTTCATAAACTTGGTGCTTATTGTGTCAAAATTTCCATACTAGAGCATGTTTAAGAGGTGACGGTATTACCAAGATTTCTTCCTCTTCCGTAAAAAAGAGCGTTGGTTCTCCTTTGTACTGAGATGGTTGTTTAAGATTGAAGCTCTGTGTAAGGTTGCCTTGATTCAAAGCAGAGGAGTATTTGAGGTTATTAAGGTTAGAATCTGGTGGTTTGGGAGGTTGACATATGTTGAAACAAGGATACTGTATTAAGACTTCCATGACAGCCATCAAAAGATGTCTAAATCGCCTTGCGAAAGAAAGTAGCAGCTCCACATAATTTACTTACTATCGCAGTTATATTTGGTCATTTTTGGTGTAAATAAAACTCCATAACAAAATATTTTGTTATTTCTTGCTGATGTTACCTCCCGTACTGCCACATGTTGTCGGATCAGTTGCCTTCTTTACCGTCTTTTGCTGAAGAGATTTCGTATCCCTCCATATAAACACATAAATTTACGTTGGTAATATAAACAGGACATTCATAAAAATAAATCCCAGGTGTATTTCAAGCATAAAATTGTAAGTTTGAATAAAGTTGGCAAAAAAGATAGAGTTTATTCTATATGAAGTATGGCCAGAAATGGCCAAAAACAAGAAAACTTGATTACAGATATTTTGTCTTACCACAATACCTGATCTGACCACAAGTAATTGTATCATTTACACAAAGTATGTTACAAGCCACAAAATCTTTTTGAAGTTATTATAAATTTACACACTTGAACAAGGGGAGTACAAGATATCAACTCGTTGTCATACTTCAACCACTTTGGAGTTATAATGTATTCCAATAAATCTAAACAACAATAAATCTAAAACACATCGATAAACATTTATATAATAAATCATCTCAATTTTTCACTTATCTTCCAACTGGATAATCGGGTCTTAAAATTGAAACTAAATTAGGTCATTAGATGTATGTCTCAAATAAATAATATCGGTATCTAACTCAACGTACATGCACAACTATTGAGAAAAAAAGCAACATCTTCATTAAACCCAACATTTTTAACTTAACTATAACCTTCACTATTAAATTTCAATCTTAACATATCAATGAATGAAATGAAGATACCCCATAAATTGACTTCATTGTAGATTCATAATAAATTATATCTTCACTTAACCAAATATGTATATCCTAAAATTTCTTTTCCCTCTTATACTATAATCTAGACAAGTATTTTTATAGCAAGAGAACAATGTAAGATTCTCTATGACAAAATCAATGCCTAGATTTTATGAACAAACTAAAGCCAAACTTTGCTCAATAAGGGTTTGTCCAATTAAACCCTAAGATTTTATATATATATATAGGAATTCTCAGGAAAGGACCTCCAAAAAAGGGACCAAAATGGACCGATTTTTAAAAAATAGTAAAATGCATTTTTTTGAGTTGGTTTTTTTCTGGTATATATAGAGATACATGGGTACCCCCTAAAAAATCAGCTCAAAATGAATTTGTTAGCTATTTAAAAAAAACTTTCAAAATCTGTCAATATATGTTTGGGTTTGCGCCAACAAGATCTGACAGATTTTGAAAGATTTTTTTTAAAATAGCAAACAAATTCATTTTGAGTTGATTTTTTTTGTAGGAGTACCCATGCACGTGTATATATCTTAGAAAAAAATCAACTCAAAAAAATGTATTTTACTATTTTTTAAAAATCGGACCATTGTGGTCCGTTTTTAGTCCCAAAAATGGACGTCCGTTTGAGAGAAGCCCTCTCTCTCTATATATATATAGAGAGAGAGAGAGAGAGGGAGAGAGAGAGAGTTAGACTCTCCAACATATTTCATTAAACATACCTATGAACATACCAATTTTTTTAAAATAGTAAAAAAATTAATTTTGAGTTAATATTTTTTTATATGGGTTCGTGATATTTCAATGTGCCCGTGTAAAAATATTCAGATCAAAATAATGTGTTTTGATATTTTTTAAAAATAAGTAAAAAAATTGAGAGTTTTAAAGGGTAAAAACTGATAGTTTTTTGACTTATTTTTAAAAATAATAAAAGCCATTATTTTCAATAGATTTTTTTTATAGGGACACACTGAAATATCATGAAACCATATAAAAAATATCATCTCAAAATTATTTTTTTACTATTTAAAAAAAGGTATGTTGCTTGGAGATATGTTGGAGAGCCTGATTCTCTCTCTCTCTCTCTCTCTCTCTCTCTCTCTCTCTATATATATATATATATATATATATATATATATATGTGTGTGTGTGTGTGTGTGTGTGCGCGTGTATATTCTTATATAATGTAAGGCAATATGGAACTAACTCCTCCTATGAAGACACATTTCTCAATCAGTATGCAATAATTTTCATAATTTTACAAATCGCAACAAAGAACCCCTAAAAAGTGTTGATTCTCTGAAAACTATAAACATAAACACAATGCCCTAACATTTCAATCGGCTACATGCTTGAAATCCCTAACCTATAATGTTTTTAATGAATCGTAAAGTAAAAACCTTGGCATGTATGACAGTATAATGACATTTTAAAACAAAAACTTTGGGACGATTTCGCTCGTGATAACACTATATTTATCAAATTCAAAACGTATATGAATAACTTTATTGTCTAAGCTACAGGGGAAACCAAAATTCAAAGAAGAAATCCATAGATTCATACTATACATATAATGTAAGATATAATGAATAAAAAATGGCAGATATAACAAATACAGAAAATACATAGAAATCAATATATATATATATATATATATATATATATATATATATATATATATATATAAAACATCTATATCTATACATATAATAGCAGATATAACAAATCAGAAAAACTAATTTTAACTATACACACAATATAAATGCAATGAATATAAAGACAAATGCTGAAAACCAATAAACATGAATAAATCCCTAAATGCATACTTTTGATAGTTAACGATAGTTTGTGTATGGATGGTAGAATAAAGAGAATCAAGATCATGCAATGCAGAGAATCAATATACAGAGATAAAAAAGACATGGAGAGGCACGATCGTGATACACTAAGGACGGGCGATGAAATTTTAGATATTTTCATGTATGAGAGTCGCAGGTGAGAATGGCGAAAAGTTTAGGTGAGCTTGTTTGGGACACAAAATACCTTGGGTCTTTTATTTTTTGGAGTGTGTTATAAAATTCGTTACCTTTTATATTTCACTTATGAAATTATAAAATAAAATTAGTAATGGAAATATTATATTACTAATGGTAAATTGTTGTTAGAATTGTCATGTATAATACTAGTAGTAATTTTTAAAAAAATAGTCTGTTACTAAAAGTGAGTTTTGGAGTAGTGTTGATCGCTGAAGAAACGTAGTATTTGAATGAGTCTAGTGATACACCCGAATGCCTCAATCTGTTTATGTGCATCACGTATGCATTCTTAGCACTCTTGTATGTGTCAAATCATTCGACTATTGTATCAGGAAACCCATCGACATAGTGTTTGCATTCTTCTCAGCTATTATAATTCCCATTTTTCTTCCCTAAAAAACCATATAGTATTTGTTTATAATCATTCGACTACTATATCAGAAAACCCGTCGACATAGGGATATGGGTCCAGTTAAGTGTATTAGAGACACAAATCAAAATATATTAATTATTGATAAAGAAATTCTATATAGATGGGAAGAGTATTTTCAAGGATTATTGAATGAAGAATATCCCAAAAAAGATGCCGAGTGCATTGAACTGAATATAGGAATGGTATATCCGATTACTAAAAAAAAGTAGATATATTAATAGCCCGAATAAAATACCCATAGAGGTATGGAGGACTCTTGGAAGTATAGGGATAAAATGGTTAACATGTTTATTTAATTGTATAAAAATAAAGGGGATATATAAATTTGCGCTAATTATAGAGGAATCAAACTGATGAATAACACTATGAAATTATGTGAAAAGGTTATAGAACAACGATTAAGAAATGAATCAACTATTTCAGACAATCAGTTTGGTTTTATGTCTGGGCGATCCACCACAAAAGCTATTTACTTAATAAGACAGTTAATGGAGAAATGTAAAAGTAAGAATACAAATTTATATATGGTATTTATAAACTTAAAAAGGCTTATGATAGAGTACCCGGTGATATAATTTGATGGGCTTTAAGCTGTAAATGAGTCCCTATTAGTTATATTAAAGTAATTGAAGATATGTATGATAACACAAAGACTAAAGTAAGAACTATATGTGGAGAAACTAATGACTTTACGATTAAAGTGAGTCTACATCAAGGATCGACCTTAAGTCCTAACTTATTTGACGTAGTTTTGGATGAGATTAATAATGACATCCAAGAAGATGTCCAACGGTGTATATTGTGTAATACCCCGTATTTTAATGGCTTATAAATTATGGGATTTGTTAAATTAAATTGGGTTATAATAATTTAATATTAATTTGGATTTTAAAATAAATATTTACTAGCGTGACGAGAGTTAGTAATTATTGGGAATTTTTTGAATATTACTTAATGAGTAAAGTAATATGTAGAATTGAATTTATTAAAATTGTCACAAGCGAATAGTACGACAATTATGAAAATTAAGTCGGGACGCGTCTGTGTCGTGTCGGGACTAAATTATTATTATAAAAAGTGAATATATTATAAGTCACCCGTATGGTCATTTTGAGTGCGCCAACACATCCGTAAGGGTCGAGATAGTTAGAAACGTGTACCCAGGTGTTTACTTTGGGTCCCGGGGCATTTTTAGACTTAACCGACATCCCGGGAGGACATTTTGGTAATTTCAATTTTTGGGATTTAATTACCTACGAAAATTAGAGAAGTATATCAGGTGTTAGAGGTTGTCTATTAGGGTTATCAATCACAGAAACATAGAACGACCATTAGAGAAGAAAGGAATAGAGATCTTCAAGACTATATCACAATCCGTAACACCTTTTACAATAATAACACCACCGGGGCATGGATCGAAAGACGAGGAACGCAGCCATACCTTCATCACCAATAGATGAAACCTTCGATTCCCATGCAAGTATCTATCTTGCTGATTTCTAGTTGTTATCCCTTCCATGTTAGCCTAGGAATTAAAATCACATGTTTTATTTAAAGAATTATATGTTTTGGAAGAAAATTTATATGTTGTAGGGATAATCCATGTAGTCTGAAATCTTGATCATATGTAGAGGATTGCCTGTGACACCATCCTAATTAATCCCGGGTGATCATTCCTAAATCAAGTTAGAAAAGGTTTCTCAGTTGGTCCATTCTTAGCATCACTGTCGTCTTTTTAAATTACAAACCACCTAAGTGAGAAAAATAGACTCGTGCCAATTTTTATCTTTCGATTAATTAAATTAAAACTCATGCGGAACATACAACAATACACAATCACAGTTAATTAAAATAACCATCCACAAATAAAATACCTAACCGGATAAACCATCGGTCCAAATAACCAATACAAATAAATATCAGGAAAAACATCTCAACAGGTCTACAACTGATAAATGAACTGTGAGCGACAAGCTCAGATAACTACTAGAGAGTCTCTATAAGAATGGAAGAAGGAGGCGTCTATCAAAACCCCGCAACATCCACATGTGCTGCAGCAAGGATACCTGGAATAGAGTCAAGCTTGGCGCCCTTGTGGTTGGACACCTAAAAGGTTTTTAAAATTTTTATAGCAAGGGTTAGTACCCAAAAACATTTGAAAACATTTAACAAATGATTAACTTGCAGTAATAAATAAATATGCATGCTCTTCATATTTTAGTTAGTTCCGCACTCTCTTGAGGACTTCCTCACCCCTCCCCTAATGTGCACTACTAACGCTTCCAATTAATTCACTAGGTCCTATGCCCTGACCCATTGTTTATTTTAACCCTTGAACTTTACCAACTCTAAACGAGTATTCCTTAAATCATGATTTTTCTTAAGTTATTATAAACGTCAACTTATTTAAATCATTACTCCTTTTAATTCCATACAACATTCACACCAGTTATATACCTAATACATTTTTCACTATGTATTAATTTTTCCCCGTATAATTATTTACCTAATTATATAATTCATTCATATTATAGTATTCACAAACATACTGAAATAACATTTAATGCCAACTTTCGACCGAGTAAGAATATTCACAAAATATAAATTTTCCCAAGTGCTATCCCACTAGGTGTATTCACGTAACCTAGTTATCCAAGTTAGATTCGCTAACTAACTTAGTTTAACATACGAATTGGAGGCGGTTATATTCCTTCCCTGAAAATGAGATACCCCTCACCCATACAACGGACGCTATGACCTGGGATTATACTGGCCCTACTCCTCAAGCTAGGGGATTCATCCACTGCGCGCAACCTCCCCCTATAGCACTAGAGTACATACTAATAATATCCAATCACTATTATTAATGCACACATACATACTAATAATATTCAATCACTATTATTAATGCACACATACTATATATATATACTACCACACTCCGTATATATATATATATATATATATATATATATATATATATATATATATATATATATATATATATATAAATGTCCCGGCTACTCCATGTACAAAACCCGTAACATAAGCCCATTTAATTCATTAAGAGTTTTATGGCCCAACTCTAATTATTAATTAATTTGCACATTAATTAATTTAGTCACCTTTGGTGTCGCCCCCACCATAAATTTGGACTTACTCTCGTAGCCCGAAATAACCTCACTCGAGTCTAAATTCCCGACTCTTGAATTTTCTTCATTTCGTGACACCAAAAATTCCTCAAATCCTAATTAACTTTACTCCTAATTAATTATGTTTAAACTCATGTAATAATTTCCCCATAATTAATTACATAAAGGTTTATTTAATAATTTTCTTTTATATACATAACTGGGCAGAATTGCCGAAAACTGCCGACCTTCGATCGATCGACCCCAGACCTTCGATCGATCGATCGAACAGGTCTTAGTCTTCTTCGCGAAGACTGAATCAGCCATGGACGAAAATTCTCAAACCCTAATTCCTTCTACCAGTAACTTCAAGCCCTCTTAGCATTAATACATGTTAGAAACCTTATTAGGGACCTCCAGAATGTCCACCAACATCATTAATTCGTCCATTAACTACAGTTTCGGGATTTGGGGAAAAATTCATCTTTAACCCTTAACCCATTTACATCCCAAATCCCTTCACCAAATTCGTTTCTAATTATCCAGATATCATCCTACCAGATATGTATCAGTTCATAATATCAGATTTCTACCAGAATTTTCATTAAAATTCGTAAATCAGATTAGCACTTTCCAAAACCTCATGTTTATGCCATGAATACCCAAAACGAATTTTTGATCAAACACATCACATGAATATGAATTTCAAAACAGATTTAATACTATTGCAAGTTATCCACTTGCCTTAGGTTTCGTAGTGTCTGATTCGGAGATGAATTCCAAGGTTGAAGATGATCCTTGTTGGCTCTCTAGTGATCCCAAAATTGCCTTTAACTGCTATTAGGGTTCCTTAGTCCAATTAGCCTTTTTCTAAAACTTTATCAGCCGTTATATCATTCCTCCAAATTCCTTAATTTACCTAATCCCGTTTTTTGCCTAATGGGCCAAGCCCAAGTGACCCAAATGCCCCCGTGTGGGCCCGGCTATGTCTATAAACGCCCCGTGACCCGTTTACTACCCCCGGGTACACTTTTTCGACTATCTCGGCCCAACTGGACTCAACCGTACACTTAGAATTAGCATCCAAATTAATTTATAAAATGTTTATCCTCTCACCCCTTTAGTCTATACCGACTCCCGGTTGAGATAAGTGCCTACCTTGTCATTAATACTCGAAATGACTTAAATAAATAATTACTATTCACTTAGTAAATAACTTCCCGTAAATATTAACCATTTATTCCTCGATTAATATTTAAATAATATTTCCCTAATTAATTCAATTAAATTACGATTCACAAGTAATTTTAATTTCCCGAATTAATTAAATATTTAATGCATGAAAATGTGGGGTGTTACATACTCCCCCCCTTACAAAGGAATTTCGTCCCCGAAATTAGGTCATACCTGTGATGAAAAGCTCTGGATATTGCTCCCGCATATCCTCCTCCCGCTCCCAGGTAGACTCATCAATGTTGTGATGACCCCATGTACTCTAACTAGTGGAACAACCTTGGATCATAATTTCCGCTCGCTATGGTCTAGGATAGCCACCGGCCTCTCCTCATATGAGATGTCTGGCTGTAAATCAATTTCTTCGAGTGGAATGTGCCAGAAGGCCCTCTCACTCCTGCGAGATTTCTTCAGCGATGCTACATGGAACACGTCGTGTATCCGCTGAAGATGCTCCGGTAATCCTAGCCTGTAGGCTACAGGCCCCACCCTCTCTATAATAGGGAAAGGTCCCACGTACCTCGGTGCTAGTTTACCCTTCTTGCCGAACCTAATCACCCCTTTCATGGGGGATACCCTGACCAATACCTGATCCCCAACCTCTAACTCCATGTGTCTCCGTGAACCATCAGCGTAACTTTTCTGCCTATCATGAGCTATCCGAATCCTTCCTCGGATCAGATCTATCTTGGAAGATGTTTCCTGAACAATCTTTGGCCCCAACAGTTTGTTGTCCCCCACCTCTAACCAACAAGCGGGTGAACGACAAGGTCTCCCGTATAATGCCTCGAATGGTGCCATGCCGATTGTGAATTGGTAAGAGTTATTATACGCAAACTCCACCAGAGGAAGATATTTCTTCCAACCTCCCCCAAAGTCTAGTATACACATTCTGAGCATATCTTCCAACATCTGATTAACTCTCTCGGTCTTCCCGTCAGTCTGTGGGTGATAGGCTGTACTCAACCGTAACTCCGTGCCCATGGCCTCCTGAAAACTCTGCCAAAAATGGGCTACAAAGATCTTGTCCCTATCTGACATAATATTAATCGGTACCCCGTGAAGTTTAACAATATCCGCTATGAATAGCTGTGCATAACACATCGTCTCAAAGTCTGCGCGAACTGGTAGGAAGTGGGCCACCTTGGTCAACCGATCCACAATAACCCATATGGAATCGTGACCCTTCTGTGATGTCGATAATCATGTAATGAAGTCCATAGAGATTCTCTCCCACTTCCACACAGGAATTTCAAGTGGCTGTAGCATCCCTGATGGTCTCTGATGGTCAACTTTCACAAGCTGACACATGGCACATTTCGAAACAAATTCTGCTATGTCCCGTTTCATCCCTGCCCACCAATACTGCCTCCTCATATCTTGATACATCTTATCCCCACCGGGATGTACCGCGAATCTCGATCCATGAGACTCTGTCATAACAGCGTGCCTCAACTCCGCATCCTCTGGCACAATCAACCTCCCATTATGGCGTAAGCCTCCCTCCGAGCTGATCGAGTAACCCTCTGCTCCCTCAGCTAGCAACTGGCTCACCCTATCCCGGCAGGTCTGATCCTCTGCCTGGGCTCCCACAACCCGCATAATGATCTCGGGTGTGATGGATAATGCTGACATGCAAGCCCTGGCTACATCATCCTCGTATCGAAGTTCTCTCCACTTCGCTTTCCAGACTTCTGATATATCCCCAGTCGATCTATGACTCAATGCATCTGCCACCACACTAGCCTTACCAGGATGATACTGAATATCAAACTGATAGTCTTTCACGAATTCTAGCCATCACCTTTGTCTCATATTCAAATCCTTCTGAGTGAATAGATACTGAAGTGATTTGTGATCCATGAATAGCGTGAACTGCTCCCCCAGGAGAAAATGTCTCCATATCCTCAAAGCAAAAACGACTGCTGCTAACTCCAGGTCGTGAGTGGGGTAATTCTTCTCGTGGGTCTTTAGCTTCCTGGACGCATAAGCTATAGCCCTTTCCTCCTGTTGAAGCACACCCCCAAGTCCCTGTAAGGATGCGTCAGTGTAAACCCGATACTCTAATCCTCCTTTCGGCAATGCAAGCACGGTCTGACACCACGTGGCCAAGGAACTGAACCTCCCATAGCCAAAGTCCACACTTACCGAATTTGGCATAGAGTTGGTGATCCCGTAATGTCTGTAACACTATACGTAGGTGCTCTGCGTGCTCCTCCTCAGTACGTGAGTAGATTAGGATGTCATCAATGAACACGATAACAAACTGATCGAGAAACTCCCTGAATACTCTGTTCATGAGGTCCATGAACACTGCTGGTTCATTGGTGAGTCTGAATGGCATCACCCTGAACTCGTAAGATCCATACCGCGACAGGAAAGCGGTATTCGAAACATCTTCCTCTCGGATACGTAATTGATGATATCCTGATCTTAAGTCGACCTTAGAGAAATAAGACGCCCCTCTCAACTGGTCAAAAAGGTCGTCAATCCTAGGCAACGGATACTTATTCCGTATCGTGTCCTTATTTAGCTCTCTATAGTCCACGCATAACCGTAGTGAACCATCTCGCTTTTTCACAAATAACACCGGTGCACCCCACGGCGATGTACTCCGTCGTATGAAACCTTGACCCAGAAGCTGCTGAATCTGCTCCCTTAGCTCACGCATCTCTGAAGGGGCCATACGGTATGGGGACCGAGCAATTGGCCTCGTCCCCGGTGCTAAATCGATCACAAATTCAATTTCCCTGCTAGGTGGCAACCCTGGTATCTCCTGAAACACATCCTCAAAGTCTCTCACCACTGGGATTGAATCCAACGGAATAGTCACCTCCTGTGAGGTTTCCTCCTCAATGTAATACAAGTGTGTGCGTGACCCTCCCTCGGGTAGTGGCATTGCTATTAAGAACATCTCTTGCCCTGGAATGGAGAACACGATAGTCCTTTCGTAGAAATCCACCGTCGCCCGATAACCTGCCAACCAATCCATACCCAGGATGACATCGTACCCCTCCATATCTAACACTAGTAGGTCCGCTGCTAAACTAAGTCTCCCAATCAAAATGTCCACACCCCGACAAATCGAGTGAATCGTGGCCCCGCTGCCAACTGGCGACTCTACACACATCCGAAGACCTCCCACGGTCTCTAGTAGTCCGACCCGTTTAGCAAAATTTAGTTTAATGAATGAATGCGATGCTCCTGTATCAAAGAGAATACTACCCTCATAACCATGAATGAGAAACATACCCTCAACTGTTGGTGGTACTTGCTGTGCCGGGGGATTAGGAACATCCCGGACGTTATACACACGTCCGTAGTGCATCTGCCCCTACTAAGGTGGGGCGGGTGGGGTTGGTGCTGCTGGTGGTAATTGCCCCCATTTCCCCTGTTGGGCCTCCTACTGTTGACCTCTGCCACTCTGTGGGCATTCCCTCTTGAAGTGTCCTGACTGGCCACACACAAAGCAGCGTCTCTGTCCATCCCCCTGTCGTTGGCCCTAACGTGGCGGGCCCTGGCCCTGTTGGCCTCCTCCATTGTTCCCTTGGCCCTGACGGCCCTGAGGAACCTGCTGCTGCTGATTCGGGCCCGGCTGCCCCTGCCTGAACCCCTGTCCCCCCTGTCGGAAACCACCAGGCTTTTAATTCTTAGCTTGATTCCCTTGTTGACTACTCGCCTGCTGCTGATCACCACTAGTGTCACTACTAATAACAGCCTTGCCCTACTGGCTCGGCTCCCCTGTTTGCTTGCTCCCCTTCGCATGGAAGTGATGGTCCTGTAAATGTACAAGTGCGGCATTAACGACGTCTGTATACGTCACTAATGCCGGATTCCCAATCAAGTATTGCCTGATCCTCCAGGCTAATCCGTCCATAAACCTCGATTTCTTCCGCTCCTCATCGCTCACCTCATTTGGCACAAAGTTTTCCAAACGGGTGAAATCTTCCTCGTAGTCTTCCACTGATCGGTCACCCTGAACTAAATCACTGAATTTCTTCCTCATCTCAGTCTCTACTGCTGGTGGAAAGTATTTGCGGTCGAACCGCACCCAAAACTCTGCTATCGGCATCAAGTCTCGCTCCCCGACGGTGGTAACTGACTCCCACCACTGTAAGGCAGCCCCTGATAGACGAAAGGTAGCAAGCATCTGCTTCTGTACCTCGATACACTCTAGCATGCGCAGATGGAGCTGAATGTTCTTCTTCCAGTCACAAGCCTCTATCACATCTGTACTACCCCGGAACTCAGGTGGGTGACCCTTCTCGAAGGTCTCCCTAACTCTCTGCCAAGATAGTGGCCCAACTGGACCCTGAACTGCTGGTGCCACTGGAGGCAGTGCCTGGGGCTGTGGAAAGTGAGCTGCCATAGCTCTCATTGCTGTTTCGACCGCCTGGGCCACTATCACTTCCACCTGAGTAGTGGAAATCAACTCGGGTGGGGGTGGTGGTAGCGGTACATGTGGCTCCTGATGAGCCTCCCTGATTTCATCCCTAGCCTCAGCCCTCTCGGCTCTCAGTCTCCTCGGTGGCATCTGAAATAGATTGAATTGTATAAGTACACAATTTACACAAAAATATACACAGCAGAAATACGATATCTCACAAGCGGAAAATGAATCAAGAGTCCTAATAATAGGGCTCTATAACAAACGAGTGCTACATTGAAATGTAGAAATCCGCACATATCCTAAGGACACTAGAACCTGATGCTCTGATACCATCTGTGACACCCCGCCTAATTAATCCCGGATGATCAGTCCTAAATCAAGTTAGAAAAGGTTTCTCAGTTGGTCCATTCTTAGCATCACTGTCGTCTTTTTAAATTACTAACCACCTAAGTGAGAAAAATAGACTGGTGCCAATTTTTATCTGTCTATTAATTAAATTAAAACTCATGCGGAACATACAACAATACACAATCACAGTTAATTAAAATAACCATCCACAAATAAAATACCTAACCGAATAAACCATCGGTCCAAATAACCAATACAAGTAAATATCAGGAAAAACATCTCAACAGGTCTACTACTGATAAATGAACTGTGAGCGACAAGCTCAGATAACTACTAGAGAGTCTCTATAAGAATGGAAGAAGGAGGCGTCTATCAAAACCCCGCAACATCCACATGTGCTGCAGCAAGGATACCTGGAATAGAGTCAAGCTTGGCGCCCTTGTGGTTGGACACCTAAAAGGTTTTTAAATTTTTTATAGCAAGGGTTAGTACCCAAAAACATTTGAAAACATTTAACAAATGATTAACTTGCAGTAATAATTAAATATGCATGCTCTTCATATTTTAGTTAGTACCGCACTCTCTTGAGGACTTCCTCACCCCTCCCCTAATGTGCACTACTAACGCTTCCAATTAATTCACTAGGTCCTATGCCCTGACCCATTGTTTATTTTAACCCTTGAACTTTACCAACTCTAAACGAGTATGCCTTAAATCATTATTTTTCTTAAGTTATTATAAACGTCAACTTATTTAAATCATTACTCCTTTTAATTCCATACAACATTCACACCAGTTATATACCTAATACATTTTTCACTATGTATTAATTTTTCCCTGTATAACTATTTACCTAATTGTATAATTCATTCATATTACAGTATTCACAAACATACTGAAATAACATTTAATGCCAACTTTCGACCGAGTAAGAATATTCACAAAATATAAATTTTCCCAAGTGCTATCCCACTAGGTGTATTCACGTAACCTAGTTATCCAAGTTAGATTCGCTAACTAACTTAGTTTAACATACGAATTGGAGGCGGTCATATTCTTTCCCTGAAAGTGAGATACCCCTCACCCATACAACGGACGCTATGTCCTGGGATTATACTCGCCCTACTCCTCAAGCTAGGGGATTCATCCACTGCGCGCAACCTCCCCCTATAGCACTAGAGTACATACTAATAATATTCAATCACTATTATTAATGCACACATACTATATATATACTACCACACTCTGTATATATATATATATATATATATATATATATATATAATGTCCCGGCTACACCATGTACAAAACCCGTAACATAAGCCCATTTAATTCATTAAGAGTTTTATGGCCCAACTCTAATTATTAATTAATTTGCACATTAATTAATTTAGTCACCTTTGGTGTCGCCCCCACCATAAATTTGGACTTACTCTCGTAGTCCGAAATAACCTCACTCGAGTCTAAATTCCAGACTCCCGAATTTTCTTCATTTCGTGACACCAAAAATTCCTCAAATCCTAATTAACTTTACTCCTAATTAATTAGGTTTAAACTCATGTAATAATTTCCCCATAATTAATTACATAAAGGTTTATTAAATAATTTTCTTTTATATACATAACTGGGCAGAATTGCCGAAAACTGCCGACCTTCGATCGATCGACCCCAGACCTTCGATCGATCGATCGAACATGTCTTCGTCTTCTTCGCAAAGACTGAATCAGCCATGGACGAAAATTCTCAAACCCTAATTCCTTCTACCAGTAACCTCAATCCCTCTTAGCATTAATACATGTTAGAAACCTTATTAGGGACCTCCAGAATGTCCACCAACATCATTAATTCGTCCATTAACTATAGTTTCTGGATTTGGGGAAAAATTCATCTTTAACCCTTAACCCATTTACATCCCAAATCCTCTCACCAAATTCATTTCTAATTATCCAGATATCATCCTACCAAATATGTATCAGTTCGTAATATCAGATTTCTACCAGAATTTTCATTAAAATTCGTAAATCAGATTATCACTTTCCAAAACCTCATGTTTATGCCATGAATACCCAAAATGAATTTTTGATCAAACACATCACATGAATATGAATTTCAAAACATATTTAATACTATTGCAAGTTATCCACTTGCCTTAGGTTTCGTAGTGTCTGATTCGGAGATGAATTCCAAGGTTTAAGATGATCCTTGTTGGCTCTTTAGTGATCCCAAAATTCCCTTTAACTGCCATTAGGGTTCCTTAATCCAATTAGCCTTTTTCTAAAACTCTATCAGCCGTTATATCATTCCTCCAAATTCCTTAATTTGCCTAATCCCGTTTTTTGCCTAATGGGCCAAGCCCAAGTGACCCAAATGCCCCCGTGTGGGCCCGACTATGTCTAAAAATGCCCCGTGACCCGTTTACTACCCCCGGGTACGTTTTTCCGACTATCTCGGCCCATCTGGACTCAACCGTACACTCAGAATTGGCATCCAAAATAATTTATAAAAATGTTTATCCCCTCACCCCTTTAGTCTATACCGACTCCCGGTTGAGATAAGTGCCTACCCTGTCATTAATACTCGAAATGACTTAAATAAATAATTACTATTCACTTAGTAAATAACTTCCCGTAAATATTAACCATTTATTCCTCGATTAATATTTAAATAATATTTCCCTAATTAATTCAATTAAATTACGATTCACAAGTAATTTTAATTTCTCGAATTAATTAAATATTTAATGCATGAAAATGTGGGGTGTTACATTACCCTTGAACTTATTATGATATTTGGGAAGGAAATATGGATTAAAATAGAGATTCTTGATTATTCATGCAAAATTAGGTTTTATAAAGAAATCTGGAATTAAACCCCTTTTTGATTGATTCGTTAAGGATTTATTGATGTCGTTACGTTAAAACTTGTTTATACATATTGCTTATACATTTGGATTACTTATTTGGGAGTTTGGGATGAAATTATAGAGGTTTTGAGGATTTTTAAGGATTGAACACATAGCTGTCGTAAAGAAATATGGGTTGAGATCTGAAGGGTCGATCGATCGACCTATGAATGTCGATCGATCGACTCTTGCTGATTTTTGGAATTTTCCTCTTCTTTAATGATGATGTAATACCACTTCGAGGGGACTTTGCATGATGAGATTATTATAATAGGACTTATGAGAGACCAGTAAGGTTATGATTTAGGTCCGAATAATATGGATTAATACGAAACTTAACCGTAGTGTCACGAGGGCCTTAGAATAATAAAATATGTTTGTATGTGCGACACACTAGGTTGAGTGAGCATGATTGATGACTTAGGCAAGTAGGATAGAGAGTGTTAACCTACTGACATTATGGTTATAGAAATAATACGCTTCGGGGGTTGAGAAGTAATTGGGAACGTGTGGTAAAAGGGAAAAAGTACAAGCTAATAATACGTAGATTTTGAGAGTGAGAACCACGTATGGTTAAAATATAAATATTATGGGTCGTGAGTGTACCAATATGAATTATGGAAATACATAATTGTGGGTATATATGATTATCATATTATTATGTGTAGATAATCATACCCGCGCAACTTGCTACCACGAAGGTTTTTACGCCGGGACAGTCTTATCTCGATGTGACCTTTATGGGAGATATTGACTAGTACTCTAGAACATAGGATCCTTGGTACAGGCTATCTGAGAATGATAGTGAGACGGTCCTAATAGACGTGAGGGTATGTGTGGACCTCTTAGTGACGTAGAACTATGATTCGCCTCCAATATGTGTATTTTGTGTTAATACAGTTCGAGAGTGAGTCCGAACTAGTATTTCCCTCGTTTGTACGAGAGGTACAGGGACTTGATAGCAGAGTATGCCAGCACCATAGATTTTTATTTGGCGTGCCGATTAGTATATATATTGTATGAGTGATTAATATATATACATATACCTGGAAATCTTCTACTGTGTATGTTAGTAGATAAATATTGAATAAACGTTCCTAATCATAGTAAATGCTTGAGATTTCATAACAGTATTGAGATATAAATAATTGACTTTAATGGTCCTTAATAAGATGTTAGTTTAATAAATCATAGACATATGGTCTCGCGAATCAAAATTCGTGGGAGGAGAATTTGGTTAGACTTATGAGTCATTTTAGTAGTACGATAGGCGTACACACTAGATGAGATGTGATAATCCTCAAGAGAGTGTCGAGTGCTAACATGTATGTGATATCAACTGGTAAACGTTTTAAATACTTTCTAAACTATTTTAAACTTGTTTTACACTTGGGTTCTGACCCGTTTCCTGCCATCTTTTCGCTCTCGTGTATATATATATATGTATGTATTATCGGTGCCTAGCCACAGGGGCGTCAGGCTCGGATCTTTGGACTGTTGACGTGCTGCAACTAGTGTTTTGTAGTAGACGACTTCATCCTTGTCTTCCCAGACTTTCATTTAGTTCTCATTAGATAGGGCATGTGTCGCCCATTTCCACTTTTTACCTAGTCCAGAGATTTGTACTCTTTATTTATGTCCGTATTTCATTTAATTGGGATTATTTTAGTTTATCACACTGTCCTGCGATTTGGGATATTTTATTTGGATTGAGTTATCTAGCATGTTCTTTCATTTGGATGGTTCGGTTTTAATACTATCATTTGTATCCGTGAGAATGGTTTCATAGTTAATAATTACAATCGAATTTAATTTATAAAATTAAATGTTTTGACACTTAACTTAGCTTAATTATTTATTAGGTGATTAATTAAGAAAATGGTTTTTCGACAGTGATGCTAAGAATGAACCAACTGAACACTTTGAGTTAATTTAATAAATGACTAATCACCCGATATTTAATTAGGCGGGGTATCACAGGCGGTATCAGAGCATCAGGTTCTAGTGTCCTTTAGTATCTGTGCGACTTATTATGCTTCCAGCGTTGCTTTGTTTGATATAAAGCCATATATTTAGGATTGTTGATTTCTATGGTGAGATTCTGTTCTCATGCTATAACGTATGTATATTAGTGAATCTTATTTGCGTCCGGGCATGTTCGAATAATGAAGTATGGCAGGCAAGGGACATTGGGCGGACAACAGGAGGCAGGGCTTAGTTGAGGTTGTAGAGTGTATTCGAGGATGATGACCATAGTCGAGGTCACCCCTTCTATGGCATGAGAGGCCGGGACTATAAAGATGACTAGGGCACAATAGATGATTTCCAAGTGCTGCTATAGTCGAAAGTGGTGCCAAATCAGGCTCATCCAACATGGTAGGACTGGGAGAGATTCAAACGAAACATTGAGGAGAACCATCAGTAGAAGTTCTATAAACATGAGAATTGTGTGTGTTAACCAATGAATAAAATATATCCAAAGGCTCGGGAATTTGGCGGAGTGTGGTTAACCAGAAGTGAAAATTTGGCGTAAAATTTTTCTTGGCTCGTCGGAACGAAGTTATAATGGTGGGAGTCAAACACCACTTTTAGAAGTGGAATGCTATGTCTATATAAGGCTCTTAAGTACAGTGTAACCACAGGTCCCTTTATTAGATGTTCAGGATAAGATGTGAATGTTGTTCTGAACTCATTACATGAGGGCCGGACGGAGGTCTATTTATGAATATGAATATAAACGGTTAGCGAATCTTGTATCGGAGGATGTAGATACAAATGGAGGAGAGGATTTCAAATGGGAGATCGACTCGTAAGAAAAGTTAACAACACTTAAAGGAAATTCTGCTGGACGGTCGACCCAGATGGTGATAATGTCGCGTTTGGTTAATGGAGATGTTAACACTTCTTTGTGTGGGAAACTAAAAGAACCAAAGAATTTAGTCAGAGAATAAGACTGGAGAAAACGGTGTTAGTAAAACACCACAAGGGGGAGACCCATCAGGGGAGCCATTTAAATGATTCGGATAACTGAATTTTTACCGAGCGATGGTGAATTCAGTAAGGTCTATTGAAGCAAGTAACATATTTTTTAGGGCCAACAAAGCTAAGGGAACAATGGGGGTCGCCATCAGGATCGAGACTACTAAAGTCCGATAGAATGACAACCTTAACAGGGTCAGTATGATAGGAGATGAGTGGATTATGTGTTGAGATATTTTGTGGAGAGTAAAACCACAGATGTTAAATTTTTCCCCGAAGCAAGTAAGGGGACAAGGGTATGGTGCTTGCAAGGGTAATGGTTAATGTTGTTTTCGATTTTGGTTCGGATAGGCGTGTTATGTCCGGGAAAACATTTTATCAGCTAGGGAAATTGGCAAGGTAGGAGTATGAGTTATATCCCCAGAGGATGATGCGTATTTTGTGTGACACAAACGAGTCACTACATTTTGATTATTGAGGAATTCGGATGTGAGTCGAGTTTAGGGTGTATATCGACAACGTTATTATGTGTATGTTTTCCCTGGTATAGTGGGGTTATCTTTAGTGTTATCCGCGGAGGATAAATGGGTGTATTGTTAGTGGTATATACTTTATTAAGATTACTCATTTTAGTGTTGGGATATATGAGTATGATATTATCCTGGTTACGGCTTTATAGTAATGGTTAGAACGATAGTGGGTAGTTATTGTAAGGCTATCGGGGTGGTTGCCCCTAGTGCATCATGTTTTATTCTGGCGAGTCCTCACTTGCGAGAGGGTCGGGCTCGCACTTATATTATATATTATAGAGACTTTGGAGGTATAGTGGTCTCGAGATATTCGATCTCGATGTGTGTAAGGATTTTATTTCCATGATTCAGAGTGTATTAGGTTTACTATTGAGTAGAAAATTTTAGCTCGTTATTATGTTTAACACTAAGGACTTAGTAATAGGAGAGCGCATTGTTATATCACTCCTTTAGAGGTGTGGGAGTTAAGACTTGAAGATGTATGTCTGGGAAGAGGGTTTTGAGAGCCTCGATTATACGTGTATGAAGTTTATGGAATGTGATTGCCACCAATGGTGAGCGGTAGTGATATTGGCAAAAAGTTCTTTGTTTAAGTGTAATTGCGGGAGGAGATGTAAATTTTATGACAAAACACGGGAACATAGGGGTACATGTTATGGACAGAGAACCTAACGGATTTCGATGATCGTCAATGCTAGGAACTAGTGTATCGAGGGGTTACTTATTTGGATTTTGCTTCGCAAGACATCCCACGCATGAAACTTAACGTACGGTTGGAAGTAGGGAGATGTTTGTTCATTAGTCCATGAGTCGGTACCCCGATCATCATATAAGTATGTAGTTATAACTGTAAGTAGTTTAATTACGATATAAGGCCAGTGGAGCTGGTTGTGAAGTGAGGAGGCACTGAAAATTTTATCTTATCGCCGCGAGTTGAGGGGTGGAACGAAGTTAAAGAGGATTTATATATTCAATTTTTAGGGTGATTGAGAGTACCTAAGTGTTGTAACCACGTTGTGAATACAAGGGCAATAAATAATTGAGTGTTATGTGTGAAGCGTATGTGATGTTTATGTCGGTATGCACGGTTTATAGGCTGTGTGGGCATCCTGGTTAGCTGAAGTCATAATCGTCCGGGTTAAAGGAATGGGGGAATAGATGTGTGGAATACATGACTAAGGGACTTATATTACGAAGTAGAAATAGTAAAGTGGATTTAGCATCGTGTGTGAAGGACGATAATTCGTAAGTACGTGCGCAATCAGAATAGCACACTCGAATTTGGTTGAAAGGCTGTTGGAAGCCATTTAGAAAGGGGTATTCCTTGAGAAGGGTAAAATTTAACAATCAAGGAAAACACTCGGAGCGTAGTTTTACCTTGTTGAATGTTGAGAGCGACTTGCGCGTAGGTAGAATAATGATGTTATTTAGGTATAAAAAGTCCAAAATTGCACATCGTGGAGAAAAGTGCACAGGTCAGAACTTTCGGTATACACTAAGGAAAGAAAGGGAGTATTAAGTATCACATAACGTGAGATATTACAACTGGAAGTCGATGTTGAGTGGGACATAGTGATTAGTCTCCGCATGCACCACTCATAGATAGAATTCTGTTGGAACAAGAGGTTCATCCAAAAAATTTCGTATCAAGCCGATGATTCCGGTAGTGGAATAGAGTAGTCAAGTCGGTAAAGTTTCGTTGATGAGTTGCTAACCTCAAAGTAAGATCAAGGGTTCCTTCGAACGTGTGGAATAAGTTTCCCATTAAGGAAGTGATTGATATTCCTTTGGGGTGATTTAGAATATTAGCTAGTGTGCCCCAGTCTTCGTTTGAAAAGAAGAATCGCGTCGGTACGTGTAGGGGTGTGGATCGGTTCGAAACCGACCTATTTGGGACAAACTGAATCCAATCCAATTACAATCGGTTTTTAGGTTTTGCAATCCAATCCAAACCGACATTGAGTTAAAATCCAATCCAATTGTAATTGGATTGGATCGGGGTTTTTCAATCGGTTGTAAGGTTTTGAATTTAAACCTCATTTTTCAGTCATTAATCATCTCAAAGAAAATAGATCGAACAAATTCTCAGTCTCTCAAACTTTTTTGTGTGTGTTTGTGTATATATGTATGTATGTGTATATATATATATATATATATATAGAGAGAGAGAGAGAGAGAGATAAATTATTGTCGGAGGAGGACCTCGTGATTAACAGCAGTGATAATCACCAATGATCGGGGGTGAAAGGGGTGGTGGAGATCATCTCGTAAAAGGGGCGGTGGAATCAGCTCACCCGTAATAGGATGGGAGAGGGAGAGGCAGTGAGGAATGAAAGGAAATCTCGTAGGTTTTTTAGTAAGGGTATATATATTGGGTAATAAATGGGTATTGGGTAATAGGTGGGTGGGTATTATTGGGTCTTGGGTATTTTTTTAACTACATTAATTATAATTGGACTGGTTCGTTTTTTAATCAATTTTCTTGGGTAAGAACCAAAACCGATCCAATTAAATTGGTTTTTTGAAATCAAAATTCAATCCAATCCAATTGAGGTCGGTTTTATAATTGGATTGGATTGGATCGGTCGATTTCATCGGTTTGGTTTGGCTTTTGCACACCCCTAGGTACGTGGTCCTACAAGGTATTTTTCTGAATTAGGATGCGATTTTTGAATCCCACCTTCAATATGAAATTTCAGGAAGTAGCGGAGGTAATGTTTTATTTAGAGCAGGTTGAATCACCCATAGCCGGGGAGTAGGCGAACGGTGATTAACGATTTGTGGAGACGCGTGAAAGTAATTTTTGATTCATTGTGATCATTTCATTTCCACAACGAATATAGCTATCAAGTGAAGCACTCGTACCTGTTTATTGTGGACAAACTGCTTATTGAAGTTTTGTGTGGAAAAACTTTAACTATTCTCCCTCGAGTTATTTTGAGGTGAGCGGATAATCATAATTTTGGATTGGTCGAGTTAGATCCGATGACTAAAGTGGAATAACCACAACTGTCTTAGGTAACCTTTTAACTATCGTAAGAGTTACGTCGCCAGGAATTAAGATTGAAAGAACTGACAAGAGTAGTCAGATGTTCATATGGTTTCTCTCAGGATGGGAGTTTTATGTTTAGATAAATACGGGAGTTGATACGAGGTGAGGTGAGACCTCCCAGTAATATTGAGACACTGGGGCCAATGACATATAAGCTAGTCTCATTCGAATGTTGTTCGGTAGAGCATGATTGAGGTGTCGTTATTGAGGTGTGACCCTATAACTGATAAAGTGTCGAGAGTGTTAAACAAGCTTGTTGTGAAATGGGGGCTATAATGATTGAGCATTACTTTGAAATTGGTTTTCAGTACTAGAGGAAACCTGTTTTTATCAGGGATGCCTTACTTATCCGAATTTCGGGACGAAATTCCATTATTAGGAGGGAAGTATGTAATACCCCGTATTTTATGGCTTTTAAATTATGGGATTTATTAAATTAAATTAGGTTACAATAATTTAATATTAATTTGGATTTTAAAATAAATATTTACTAGCGTGACGAGAGTTAGTAATTATTGGGAATTTGTTGAATATTACTTAATGAGTAAAATAATATGTAAGATTGAATTTATTAAAATTGTCACGAGTGAATAGTACGACAATTATGGAAATTAAGTCGGGACGCGCCTGTGTCGTGTCAGGACTAAATTATTATTATAAAAGTCAATATATTATAAGTCACCCGTATGGTCATTTCGAGTGCACCAACGCGTCCGGAAGGGTCGAGATAGTCTGAAAAGTGTACCCGAAAGTTTAGTTTGGGTCCCGGGACGTTTTTAGGCCTAACCGGCATCCCGGGAGGGCATTTTGGTCATTTCTATTTTGGGGATTTAATTACCTACGAAAATTAGAAAAGTATATCAGGTGTTAGAGGTTGTCTGTTAGGGTTATCAATCACAGAAACATAGAACATACATTAGAGAAGAAAGGAAGAGAGCTCTTCAAGACTAGATCACAATCCGTAACATCTTTTACAAGAATAACACCACCGGGGCATGGATCGTAAGACGAGGAACGCAGCCATACCTTTGTCACCAATAGATCAGACCTTCGATTCCCAGACAAGTATCTATCTTATTGATTTTTAGTTGTTATCCCTTCGATGTTAGCCTAGGAATGAAAATTACATGTTTTATTTAAAGAATTATATGTTTTGGAAGAAAATTTATATGTTGTAAGGATAATCCATGTAGTCTAAAATCTTGATCATATGTAGAGGATTGCCCACGAACTTATAATGATATTTGGGAAGAAAATCTGGATTAAAATAGAGATTCTTGATTATTCATGCAAAATTAGTTTTTATAAAGAAATCTGGAATTAAACCCCTTTTTGATTGATTCGTTAAGGATTTATTGATGTCGTTACGTTAGAACTTGTTTACATATATTTCTTATACATTTGGATTACTTAGTTGCAAGTTTGGGATGAAATTATAGAGGTTTTAAGGATTTATAAGGATTGAACCCGTAGCTGTCGTAAAGAAAACTGGACTGAGACTTGAAGGGTCGATCGATCGACCTATGAATGTCGATCGATCGACTCTTGCTGATTTTTAGAATTTTTCCTCTTCTTTAATGATGATGTAACACCGCTTTGAGGGGACTTTGCGTGATGAGATTATTATAATAGGACTTACGAGGAATCAATAGGGTTATGATTTAGGTCCGGATAATATGGATTAATACGAGACTTAATCGTAGTGTCACGAGGGCCTTAGAATAATAAAATATGTTTGTATGTGCGATGCGTTAGGTTGAGTGAGCATGATTGATGACTTAGTCCAGTAGGATGGAGAGTGTTAACCTACTGACATTATGGTTATAGAAATGATACGCTTCGGGGGTTGAGAAGTAATTGGGAACGTGTGGTAAAAGAGAAAAAGTACAAGGTAATAATACGTAGGCTTTGAGAGTGAGCACCACGTATGGTTAGAATATAAATATTATGGATCGTGAGGGTACCTATATGAATTATGGAAATACATAATTGTGTGTATATATCCTTGTCATATTATTATGTCACTACACCAAAACTGGCGATTGGTCACGGCCAAAATCCCTGACCAAAGCTGTGGGTCGCGGACTTGGGCCGTGACCATTTCTGGCGTGACCATTTTTGTGGGTCGCGGCCCAAGCCCGTGACCCAAAAATGGTCACGGCTGAGAGGGGTCACGGCAGATGGTCGCGGACTTAGGCCGTGACCCATGTCATGACGGGTCGCGGCCCTGATCCGTGACCCACAACCGTGACAAATTGGTCGTGGCCAAAGTCCGCGACCCACGACCGTGACAAAAAAAAAAAAAAAATTGGTCGCGGCCCTGATCCGTGACCCACAACCGTGACAAATTGGTCGCGGCCAAAGTCCACGACCCACGACCGTGACAAAAAAATAAAAAAAAAATTGGTCGCGGCCCTGATCCGTGACCCACAACGGTGACAAATTGGTCGCGGCCAAAGTCCGCGACTAACGACCGTGACAAAAAAATAAAAAAAAATTGGTCGCGGCCCTGATCCGTGACCCATAACCGTGACGAAAAAATAAAAATGGTCATGGACAAAGTCCATGACCATATTTAACTACAATTTTAAAAAAAATGTATTTTTTGGTCCAATCCTAAAATTGGGGGTCTTGTGAGTGAACTATCAGTTGCTACGTGTAACGTTTGACGCGTACGAGGTGTTACAAATAATTATTATTGGCAAAACAATAAAAATTAATCACAAATTGCGAATCGAGAACGTTGTTAATAAATATATATATATAAAAACTTATAAAAATTACATGTCTTAATAATTCACAGACCAAAAAAAAATTGGGCAGAGTTTCCTCTATTTTCTAGACATTTCAAAACCTATAAATGTAAAACCAACTTATTATAAAGCCCGCACGGCTATAAAATTCAACAATCAAATTATAAAAGCCCACACGACCATAAAACTAAACAATAAAAGCCCGCACGGCTGTAAAACAAAAATCAAAATCCTGAATCTCCACAACCTATAAACAATCTTCATGTTGTAGACCATTGCCTCCTTCGTTTGTTCCCCGTGCAAAAATCCTACAAATGATGGGATACATAAAAAAAAATATCAGTAACCAAGTAGTTTTACAAAAAATTTAATCAAGCAGAAAAATTGCATATATGAGTTAAAATTATCAGTAACCAAGTAGAAATATGCAAATTACCATCGTATTCTCAAACTGGGAGTCCCGCGGCTGCGGGGTCAGTTCCTACGAGTTACATTGGTCCCGTGGGAGGTGTTGGTGCCACCCACGAGGCCGTTGGGGGGTTGTTTCGAGTTCTCACCCTCTAACGCCATGTTTTTAACCCTAAGTCAATAAATATGTAAATTATCATCATATTCTCAAACCGGGAGTCCCGCGGTGGCGGGGTCAGTTCCTACGAGTTACATTGGTCCCGTGGGAGGTGTTGGTGCCACCCATGGGGCCGTTCGGGGGCAGTTTGAGTTCCCACCCTCTAACGCCATGTTTTTAAGCCTAAGTCTAGAAATATACAAATTACCGTCGTATTCTAAAATCGGGAGTCCCGCGGCTGCGGGGTCAGTTCCTACAAGTTACATTGGTCCCGTGGGAGGTGTTGGTGCCACCCACGGGGCCGTTCGGGGGCTGTTTCGAGTTCTCACCTTCTAACGCCATGTTTTTAACCCTAAGTCTATAAATATGCAAATTACCGTCATATTCTCAAACCGGGAGTCCCGCGGCTGTAGGGTCAGTTCCTACGAGTTGCATTGGTCCCGTGGGAGGTGTTGGTGCCACCCACAGGGACGTTTGGGGGCTGTTTCGGGTTTTCACCCTCTAACGCCATGTTTTTAAGCCTAAGTCTAGAAATATTCAAATTACCATCGTATTCTAAAACCGGGAGGCCCGCGACTGCGGGGTCAGTTCCTAGGAGTTACATTGGTCCCGTGGGAGGTGTTGGTGCCACCCATGGGGACGTTCGGTGGCTGTTTCGAGTTCTCACCCTCTAACGCCATGTTTTTAAGCCTAAGTCTATAAATATGCAAATTATCGTCGTATTCTAAAATCGGGAGTCCCGCGGCTGCGGGGTCAGTTCCTACGAGTTACATTGGTCCCGTGGGAGGTGTTGGTGCCACCCACGGGGCCGTTGGGGGGTTGTTTCGAGTTCTCACCCTCTAACGCCATGCTTTTAACCCTAAGTCTATAAATATGCAAATTACCGTCGTATTCTCAAACCGGGAGTCCCGCGGATGCGGGGTCAGTTCCTACGAGTTACATTGGTCCCATGGGAGGTGTTAGTGCCACCCACGAGGACGTTCGGTGGCTGTTTCGAGTTCTCACCCTCTAACGCCATGTTTTTAAGCCCAAGTCTAGAAATATGCAAATTATCATCGTATTCAAAAATCGGGAGTCCCGCGGCTACGGGGTCAGTTCCTACAAGTTACATTGGTCCCGTGGGAGGTGTTGGTGCCACCCACGGGGCCGTTGGGAGGTTGTTTCGAGTTCTCACCCTTTAACGCCATGTTTTTAACCCTAAGTCTATAAATATGAAAATTATCGCTGTATTCTCAAACCGGGAGTCCCGCGGCTGCGAAGTCAGTTCCTACGAGTTACATTGGTCCCGTGGGAGGTGTTGGTGCCACCCACAGGGACGTTCGGGGGATGTTTTGGGTTTTCACCCTCTAACGCCATGTTTTTAAGCATAAGTCTAGAAATATGCAAATTATAATCGTATTCTCTAACCGGGAGTCCCGCGACTGCGGGGTCAGTTCCTACGAGTTACATTGGTCCCGTAGGAGGTGTTGGTGCCACCCACGGGGCCGTTGGGGGATTTTTTCGAGTATTCACCCTCTAACGAGTTATATTGGTCCCGTGGGACATTTCAAATGATTAGTTAGATAGCTTTGTTTTATTTAAGGATTGGCCTAAACAGACCCCAAATACTAACTTTGACATTTCAAATGATAAATGTTTAGGCCAATAAATTAGGTGTTCTCAATACATTGTTTTGAGTTTACATTTTTTATACCAACAATCTATATAAACAAAAAATATAAACAAATAAAGAGATACATGGGAATTTTTAGGAAGTGTTTGTGTGATCTGAGCACAAATTAAATGCAAATATGTTCCAGGGAAAATTTGAAACAAAAAGCTAAACCTTAACTCAAAAAACAAACTTATGTAAGTCATTTAAGTGACTTTCCCCAAAAAAATTAATTTATAACAGCAAAGCATACTTGAACAGTTCAATCTTCATTGTACTCGTTCAATTTTGGTCATAGGGGACTTTCATTAACCATTTTCTTAGGACAATATATAACTATGCAGCTATGCCAATGGAAAACTACTTCAAGAGAATCAAATATGCCTGAAGTAGTCTTAATTTCTTATAATTCCACAATTAATGACAGGTCAGGATCATAATAATACAAAAATAAAATTAAAATAAGGTCCTACTTATCATATGTTCTGTAATACCCCGTATTTTTATGCTATATTTAATTTGGGTATTTATTAAATTTAATGTGATGATTTATTTAATAAAAATCCGAAAATTAATTATGTTATAATTATTAACGTGACTAGAGTTAGTAATATTGGGAAACTTGTTGAATATTACTAATGAGCATAGTAATATATTATATTGGTTATATTGAATGTCATAAGTGAATTAAATGACTATTTCGGAAATTTAAGTCGGGACGTGCCCGTGTCATGTCAGGACTAATTATGTTAATTAAAAAGGGTAATATTTTATAAGTTGTCCGTATGGTCGTTTTGAGTGCGCCAACGCGTCCGGAAGGGTCGAGATAGTCAGAAAAGTGTACCCGGGGGTTTAGTTTGGGTCTGGGGGTGTTTTTAGGCCTAATTAGTGACCCGGGAGGGCATTTTGGTCATTTTACAAAATAGGGTAATTAAACCCACGAATTTCAGCCATCCTTAGCAGCTATTTAGGTCAGCCTTTTAGGGTTGGAACATTCATAACCCTAGTACGGCCATTGGAGAAGAGAGGAGAGAGCTCTCAAGGTGATTCAAGGCCAAATACACCACCGTTTGCACCGCCGTCACCACCAACACGTAGATCTCGAGGAGGAGAACGAAACCACACCAAAATCAACAGGAAACCAGACCTCTGAAATCCCAGGCAAGTGTTTAATTTGCGTACTTTCGTTAGTGCAATAATCATATTAGTGTAGGAATGATTAGGAGTATAATTAATGAAAGAAAACCCCAATTGTGATAGGAATTTGCATGTAGAAACCATTATAACCTTATTCTGGAAATTTAATATGTGAAGTAGATGATTAACCCACGGATTTGTGATGATTTGTTAGAAGGAAATTCTGGAGAAAACTGATTAGAACAAAAGTTAAGAAAACTTAGGGTTCTTGATGATTTGATGAGATTTTAGGTTGTTTAATCATGTTTAATGATGGTTATATGCATGCTTAACGTTAGAAACATCTGAAAATATATTACCATGATTGTAGTATAAGTTTTGGGACGATTAGTGTTGGAAAATATGTATTTGGATGAAGAATTTTGATGAAACCCGTAACTGCACTTCTGCAGAAATCGAAATACCTGTTTGATCGATCGATCGACCCTAGAGCGTCGATCGATCGAAGGTTCGATCGATCGAGCCCCAGTCGTCGATCGATCGACCCCTCCTGGCAGCCTCTTATTTCCCCTTGTTTAATTAGTTGAATTAATTTATCGTGGAATGATTCTTGGGCATTATAAATAAAATGTTTTGGGATATAGGAGAGACCAGTAGGACATATGGTTAAAGGATGGGAACTTTATTATGAGACGATAATTGCGTTTTAGGGACAATTAATTAAGGAATGATGAAACTACGCATTTCAAGTGAGAGATTACGTCAAATACTTACGATAGTGAATAGGCGTCTACCTACTGAATTTCCTACTTGGATAGTTAGAATCCACGAGTGTCACGTAATTAGTGAGAAAACCCTTCAAGTCAAGGCTAGAGACGAAACCTTATACGTAATATTAATAATGTGAAATTAAGGATAAATGTTGTAATTATGGGTAATGAGAGGAACCTATATTAATATGAGGAAATTGGTATATTTATATGATTGTGCGTGCATATAGTATATACATGTGAAAAACGTACCCGCGCTACTTGCTATCCCTGAGGTTACCGCGCTGGGACGGTCTTATCCTGTGTTGCCTTACGGGGGATATTGATTCGTACCCTAGAAGATAGAGATCCTAGGTACGGGCTATCAGCTTGATAGTCAGACGGTCCTAAGAGACGTGAGGGTATGTACTGACCTCTTGGACTTGGAATCTATGCTTCGCCTCAATCTTGTTTGTGTATATGTTGATACAGTTCGTGAGTGATTCCGAATTTGTACTTCCCTTTGTGTGAACGATACGGGGATTGGATAGCAGAGTACGCCCGCACCATAGTTTTAGTTGGGGTGTTGTTATATATATATATTATTCGAGTAGTTAATATATATATATATATGAGATTATGGAATTTAAACTACCTACTGTGACTTGATAAGTAGGACATGGTTGTTGACTCATATAATAAATACTGTTTTGCGAAAGTATAATATGACACTGGGAAACTTTATGAATCAATGAAGCTAAAACGAGAGTTGTGCTACTCATTGATAGTAACCTTTCACACGTTGACAAGGTTCGGTTTTAAAACTTATGAGTAAGTTAAGAGAAACTAAATTATTGGGAAGGTTAGTATGATCTAAAATGTTAAGTTAAACCATTTGGGAAGGTTAGTACGATAGGCGTGCACACTAGGAGAGAGGTGAGAATTTCTCAAGGGAGTGTCAAACTAATAGGTTGTTGCATTGGCCTGTATCAATTTAAATACTTGCTAAACTGATTTTAAATAACACACACTTTCGGGCTCTGACCCGTTTCTTCTCTCCCTCTCCCCCTTGTATATATATGTATGTATTTCAGGTGCCCAGCCACAGGGGCGTCTTGCATAGGATCTCTTGGAAGGAACGCGCTGCAGCTTAGGTGGGAGTTGCAGGTCTTTTGATTAGACGACTTCGTTCATTCAGATCCACTCTTAGCACTTTCATTCAGAGGGGCATGTGTAGCCCTTTCCATTATTTCTTTATGTTGGCCATTGTTATTTCAGTTGTTTCCTAGTTCGTTATTATGAGATTTTGTTCAGGATGGATGTATTACTTTATTTTTCTCGCATGTTGACATTCGTTGATGAATGTTTTATATTTTGGATTCTTTCGTTCCAGTTTATTGTGGTGTGTATCTTATTCATTGAGCTTTGTTAATAAATTAAATAAATCTTTTCTTTAAATAAAATTTGGAAGTTAATGTTTAAAATTGGTTTTGGCACTTAGCTTAATTATTTAGGGTGTTAATTGGAAGTTTCTTTTTACGACAGTGATGCTAAGAATGAACCAAACTGTTCACCTTGTTTTAATTTAATAAAGGAGTGATCGCCCGGTATTTAATTAGGCGGGGTGTCACAGGTGGTATCAGAGCATCAGGTTCTAGTGTCCATAGGATCTGTACGGCTTATTTCGCTTTCAGCTTAACGTTTTTGCTATAGAGCCCTATTTTTAGGATTTGTTGTATTCCTGTTTTTACGTTTAAGTCTTCAGTTAATTGTAATTCGATGATGACTGTAGACTGATAAATTTTGTTCACGTTTCAGATGCCTCCGAGACGTGCTCCGAAGGATAGGCGTGCCCAAGCCGAGCAGCCAGCAGCTCCGGCACCAGGCACAATGAATGCGAATGAGGTAGCCGCCATCGTTTCTCAGGCGGTAAATGCCGCGATAGCGGTGATTCAGCAGGCTCCACCACAGGTCCAGGCAGTGGCGCCAGTACCAGCACAGCTTCCATCTGCATGGGAGAGGGTTCAGGATGCTTTTCAGAAAGCACATCCCCCTGAGTTCTCCGGTAGCTCTGACATTATCACGGTTAGCCAATGGAAGAAAGACATCCAGCGGCATCTTCGCATGTATGAGTGCACCGAAGTACAAAAGCAGTTATTGGCTTCTTTCAAGCTGGTGGGAGCCGCATTACAGTGGTGGGAGTCCACTACTACTTTGGAGGAGAGGGACACGATCCCTATTCAGTTGTTCTGGGAGCGGTTTGACCGCAAGTATTTTCCACCCGCAGTGCAGACGGAGATGAGGCGGAAACTACTAAATCTTAAGCAAGATAATCTTACTGTAGCAGAGTATGAGGAGGAATTCACGAGACTTCTCACTATTGTGCCGGATGAGGCACCCACTGAGGGCAAGAAGATTTTGCTGTTCGTCGACGGGTTAGCTTGGAGGATCCGTCAGCACCTTATTGGGAACTTATCCCTGAGTACGTTCACTGATGTACTCAATGCAGCGTTACTACATTGCCAGGATCACCGATTCCATCTTCAGGGAAGCAAGAGAGCAGGAGAGTCCAGCCAGCAGGGCAGGACCGGGGGCAATAGTGCCGGTGGGGCACCAACTCATGGACAGACTCGTTAGCACGAGCAGAGTTCCCATCAAGGGGACCCTGCTAAGCGATTCCGTTCAGGTGATTCTAGGCAGGGATTCGTAGGATTCAGGCAGGGCCATTAGGGTCAGCCTAATCAGCAGGGCCAACACCGACCGCAGGGACAACAGCAGGGCCAGCAAGGCCAACAGCGTGCACATCAGGGCCAACAGGGCCAATGGCGTGGAGGTAACGGCCAGCAGGGCCGTGGTCAGCAGGGACAGAGGGGAGGTAATTTTAGAGGCCGGTGTTTTGTGTGCGGCAAGCACGGCCATAAGCGTCAGGATTGCCTAGAGGGCGATAGGGCCCGACAGCAGCAGGGAGCCCGTAATGAGCCGCAGAGGCCACTCTTTCCACCTGCCCTTCCAGCTCCAGCCTAGGTGCCAGCCCTACCAGCCATTCTAGCAGCTCCAGTGCAGCAGGGGCAATTGCAGTATGGACATATCTATAACGTCCACCAGGCAGCAGCTCCACAGGCACCACCCGCGATTGAGGGTATGTTTCCTATCCATGGTACTATGGGTAAAGTTTTGTTTGATACGGGGGCAACGCATTGTTTCATAGCTACGCATTTTGCGAAGTCCTTAGGATTATTAGCTACAGCAGAGAACACCGTGACGTGTGTCGACTCACCACTAGGGAGTGGGTCACTTATATTCTTTATATGCCGGGGAGTAGGGGTAGAGATTGGTAGCTTGGTATTGCCTGCAGACATGTTAGTCTTAGACATGCACGAGCATGATGTGATCATTGGTATGGATTGGCTCGCATCTTATAGAGCCATGATTGATTGCTTCGGTGGGAGCATTGTTTTTGCCATTCCGGTGCAAGAGATGTTTGTAGTAGCGATGCCTCGCCCAGAGGGAGGTTCGACCGCTCTTTTATATTACATTGAGGAGGATACCTCTAAGGAGGTTGTGATCCCTTTGGATTCGATCCCAGTTGTTAGGGAGTATTCCGATGTGTTTCAGGATATACTAGGCCTACCGCCCAGTCGTGAGATAGACTTCGTTATAGATTTATTGCCGGATACGAGACCTATAGCACGTGCACCGTACCGTATGGCTCCGGCAGAGATGCGAGAGCTACGAGATCAGATTGAGCAGCTATTAGGTCAGGGCTTCATTCGTAGGAGTACCTCACCTTGGGGCGCTCCAGTCTTATTTATAAAGAAGAGAGATGGTTCACTGAGATTGTGCGTGGACTACCGGGAGTTGAACAAGGTCACGATACAGAATAAATATCCGTTGCCTCGAACCGATGATCTGTTCGACCAGCTGAGGGGAGCAACTTTTTTTTTGAAGATAGATCTGAGGTCGGGGTACCATCAGCTACGTATTAGGGAGTAGTATGTTTCAAAGACTGCCTTCTTGTCGAGATATAGGTCCTATGAGTTCAGGGTGATGCCGTTCGGACTCACAAATGCCCCAGCCGTTTTCATGGACTTGATGAACCGAGTATTCAGAGAGTTCTTGGATTAGTTCGTCATCGTCTTCATAGATGATATTTTGATTTATTCACACTCCGAGGAGGAGCATGCCGAACACTTGAGGCAGGTTCTTCAGACTCTACGAGAGCATCAGTTGTATGCTAAGTATGAGAAGTGTGGATTCTGGTTACGAGAGGTACAATTCTTGGGCCATGTTGTTTCTGAGCAAGGGATAGCAGTTGACCCGAGCAAAGTGTCAGCGGTGAGGGAGTGGGGGCAGCCCACGACACCGACGGAAGTGCGTAGTTTCTTGGGGTTAGCCGGATACTACAGGAGGTTCATTCGGGGATTCTCCAAAATAGCGGGTCCATTGACGAATCTGACTCGCAAGGGGGTACCATATGTCTGGGATGACGCTTGTCAGTTGGCTTTCAACGAGCTGAAGGACAAGCTTACTTCGGCACCAGTCCTTGCTTTACCGAAGCCGGGTGTAGAGTACCTGGTTTACACAGATGCGTCCTTACGAGGACTTGGGGGAGTACTTCAGCAGGAGGAGAAGGCTATAGCTTTTGCTTCCCGCAAGCTTAAGCCGCATGAGAAGAATTACCCCACCCACGACCTGGAGTTAGCTGCGGTCGTCTTTGCATTGAGAATTTGGAGGCACTATTTGTTGGGCGAGAAATTCCGTTTGTTCACAGACCATAAGTCACTGCAGTACCTGTTCACTCAGCGAGAGCTGAATATGCGTCAGCGCAGATGGTTAGAGTTTGTGAAAGATTACCAGTTCGATATACAGTATCATCCGGGGAAAGCCAACGTAGTTGCTGATGCGTTGAGCCGTAGACCGGTTGACGATGTAGCGGACATCTGGAAAGCAAAGTGGAAGGAGTTGTGTCACCAGGACGCAGTAGCACATTCTTTCATATCCGTGATGTCAGTCACACCCGAGATTATTACGAGGGTGATACAGGCACAGACCACAGATCCGTTTTGTCAGGAGCAGATTGTACGACTTCTAGCCGAGGGTGCTGAGTCCTATTCTGTTAGTTCGGATGGAGGGTTGTGGTTTAATGGGAGATTAGTGGTCCCAGAAGGAGCGGAGCTACGTCATGAAGTGATGACTCATTCTCATGGGTCCCGATTTGCAGTACATCCGGGAGGCGATAAGATGTACCAGGACATGAGACGACAGTACTGGTGGAGTGGGATGAAGAAGGACATCGCTGAATTTGTGTCCAAGTGTTCTACTTGCCAGCTAGTGAAGGTGGACCACCAGAAATCGTCAGGATTACTTCAGCCATTGGAAGTACCCGCGTGGAAGTGGGAAAGTATTTCCATGGATTTCATTACCGGGTTGCCTACATCACAGCGGGGCCACGATTCTATCTGGGTGATTGTAGACCGTTTGACCAAGGTGGCTCATTTTCTGCCAGTGAGGACAGATTACACCACAGGTCAGTATGCCCAGTTGTTCATCACTGAGATTGTCAGATTACATGGGGTGCCCCTGAATATTGTATCAGATAGAGACAAGATTTTTGTGTCACGTTTCTGGGAAAGCTTTCAGGAGGCTATGGGTACAGAGTTGAGACTGAGTTCAGCTTACCACCCACAGACAGATGGAAAGACAGAGCGTACTAATCAGATGTTGGAAGATATGCTACGCATGTGTGTTCTCGATTTCGGAGGAGGTTGGTAGCCACACCTTCCACTGGTAGAGTTTGCTTATAATAATTCCTATCAGTTTACGATTGGCATGGCTCCATTTGAGGCTTTATACGGCAGGCCTTGTCATTCTCCAACTTGTTGGCTCGAGGTGGGGGACAACAAGTTATTAGGGCCAGAAGTGATTCAGGAGACCTCCGCGAGGATTGAGATAATCAGGAGTCGTATTCGGGTAGCCCAAGACAGGCAGAAGAGCTACGCCGATGCGAAACGGTTCTTCCGGGAGTTTAATGTGGGAGATCAAGTGTTGTTGCGTGTATCTCCTATGAAAGGAGTGATGAGGTTCGGGAAGAAGGGGAAGTTGGCTCCGAGGTACGTAGGACCATTTCCCATCATCGAGAGGATTGGGCCAGTAGCATATAGGTTGGGATTGCCAGAACATTTATATCGCATCCACGATGTATTCCACATCTCGTCGCTGAGACGATATCTTCGGGATGATATGGCCCATACGCACATTGCGATAGATGAGATTGACTTACAGTCGGATAGCTCTAACGAAGAGAGACCAGTGGCTATTCTAGACTATAGTGAGAGGAGATTGAGGTCGAAAGTAGTTCCACTTGTGCGAGTCCAGTGGGAGCATCATAATGTGGAGGAATCCACTTGGGAGCGTGAGGCAGATATGCGCGAGAGATATCCAGAGTTGTTTTTACCAGGTATGCCTTTTTTTCCCGAATTTCGGGACGAAATTCCGTTATTAGGGGGGAAGTATGTAATACCCCGTATTCTTATGCTATATTTAATTTGGGGATTTATTAAATTTAATGTGATGATTTATTTAATAAAAATCCGGAAATTAATTATGTTATAATTATTAACGTGACTAGAGTTAGTAATATTGGGAAACTTGTTGAATATTACTAATGAGCATAGTAATATATTATATTGGTTATATTGAATGTCATAAGTGAATTAAATGACTATTTCGGAAATTTAAGTCGGGACGTGCCCGTGTCACGTCAGGACTAATTATGTTAATTAAAAAGGTTATAATTTGTCCGTATAGTCGTTTTGAGTGCGCCAACGCGTCCGGAAGGGTCGAGATAGTCAGAAAAGTGTTCCCGGGGGTTTAGTTTGGGTCTCGGGGTGTTTTTAGGCCTAATTAGTGACCCGGGAGGGCATTTTGGTCATTTTACAAAATAGGGTAATTAAACCCACGAATTTCAGCCATCCTTAGCAGCTATTTAGGTCAGCCTTTTAGGGTTGGAACATTCATAACCCTAGTACGGCCATTGGAGAAGAGAGGAGAGAGCTCTCAAGGTGATTCAAGGCCAAATACACCACCGTTTGCACCGCCGTCACCACCAACACGTAGATCTCGAGGAGGAGAACGCAACCACACCAAAATCAACAGGAAACCAGACCTCTGAAATCCCAGGCAAGTGTTTAATTTGCGTACTTTCATTAGTGCAATAATCATATTAGTGTAGGAATGATTAGGAGTATAATTAATGAAAGAAAACCCCAATTGTGATAGGAATTTGCATGTAGAAACCATTATAACCTTATTCTGGAAATTTAATATGTGAAGTAGATGATTAACCCACGGATTTGTGATGATTTGTTAGAAGGAAATTCTGGAGAAAACTGATTAGAACAAAAGTTAAGAAAACTTAGGGTTCTTGATGATTTGATGAGATTTTAGGTTGTTTAATCATGTTTAATGATGGTTATATGCATGCTTAACGTTAGAAACATCTGAAAATATATTACCATGATTGTAGTATAAGTTTTGGGACGATTAGTGTTGGAAAATATGTATTTGGATGAAGAATTTTGATGAAACCCGTAACTGCACTTCTGCAGAAATCGAAATACCTGTTTGATCGATCGATCGACCCTAGAGCGTCGATCGATCGAAGGTTCGATCGATCGAGCCCCAGTCGTCGATCGATCGACCCCTCCTGGCAGCCTCTTATTTCCCCTTGTTTAATTAGTTGAATTAATTTATCGTGGAATGATTCTTGGGCATTATAAATAAAATGTTTTGGGATATAGGAGAGACCAGTAGGACATATGGTTAAAGGATGGGAACTTTATTATGAGACGATAATTGCGTTTTAGGGACAATTAATTAAGGAATGATGAAACTACGCATTTCAAGTGAGAGATTACGTCAAATACTTACGATAGTGAATAGGCGTCTACCTACTGAATTTCCTACTTGGATAGTTAGAATCCACGAGTGTCACGTAATTAGTGAGAAAACCCTTCAAGTCAAGGCTAGAGACGAAACCTTATACGTAATATTAATAATGTGAAATTAAGGATAAATGTTGTAATTATGGGTAATGAGAGGAACCTATATTAATATGAGGAAATTGGTATATTTATATGATTGTGCGTGCATATAGTATATACATGTGAAAAACGTACCCGCGCTACTTGCTATCCCTGAGGTTACCGCGCTGGGACGGTCTTATCCTGTGTTGCCTTACGGGGGATATTGATTCGTACCCTAGAAGATAGAAATCCTAGGTACGGGCTATCAGATTGATAGTCAGACGGTCCTAAGAGACGTGAGGGTATGTACTGACCTCTTGGACTTGGAATCTATGCTTCGCCTCAATCTTGTTTGTGTATATGTTGATACAGTTCGTGAGTGATTCCGAATTTGTACTTCCCTTTGTGTGAACGATACGGGGATTGGATAGCAGAGTACGCCCGCACCATAGTTTTAGTTGGGGTGCTGTTATATATATATATTATTCGAGTAGTTAATATATATATATATGAGATTATGGAATTTAAACTACCTACTGTGACTTGATAAGTAGGACATGGTTGTTGACTCATATAATAAATACTGTTTTGCGAAAGTATAATATGACACTGGGAAACTTTATGAATCAATGAAGCTAAAACGAGAGTTGTGCTACTCATTGATAGTAACCTTTCACACGTTGACAAGGTTCGGTTTTAAAACTTATGAGTAAGTTAAGAGAAACTAAATTATTGGGAAGGTTAGTATGATCTAAAATGTTAAGTTAAACCATTTGGGAAGGTTAGTACGATAGGCGTGCACACTAGGAGAGAGGTGAGAATTTCTCAAGGGAGTGTCAAACTAATAGGTTGTTGCATTGGCCTGTATCAATTTAAATACTTTCTAAACTGATTTTAAATAACACACACTTTCGGGCTCTGACCCGTTTCTTCTCTCCCTCTCCCCCTTGTATATATATGTATGTATTTCAGGTGCCCAGCCACAGGGGCGTCTTGCATAGGATCTCTTGGAAGGAACGCGCTGCAGCTTAGGTGGGAGTTGCAGGTCTTTTGATTAGACGACTTCGTTCATTCAGATCCACTCTTAGCACTTTCATTCAGAGGGGCATGTGTAGCCCTTTCCATTATTTCTTTATGTTGGCCATTGTTATTTCAGTTGTTTCCTAGTTCGTTATTATGAGATTTTGTTCAGGATGGATGTACTACTTTATTTTTCTCGCATGTTGACATTCGTTGATGAATGTTTTATATTTTGGATTCTTTCGTTCCAGTTTATTGTGGTGTGTATCTTATTCATTGAGCTTTGTTAATAAATTAAATAAATCTTTTCTTTAAATAAAATTTGGAAGTTAATGTTTAAAATTGGTTTTGGCACTTAGCTTAATTATTTAGGGTGTTAATTGGAAGTTTCTTTTTACGACAGTGATGCTAAGAATGAACCAAACTGTTCACCTTGTTTTAATTTAATAAAGGAGTGATCGCCCGGTATTTAATTAGGCGGGGTGTCACAGGTGGTATCAGAGCATCAGGTTCTAGTGTCCATAGGATCTGTACGGCTTATTTCGCTTTCAGCTTAACGTTTTTGCTATAGAGCCCTATTTTTAGGATTTGTTGTATTCCTGTTTTTACGTTTAAGTCTTCAGTTAATTGTAATTCGATGATGACTGTAGACTGATAAATTTTGTTCACGTTTCAGATGCCTCCGAGACGTGCTCCGAAGGATAGGCGTGCCCAAGCCGAGCAGCCAGCAGCTCCGGCACCAGGCACAATGAATGCGAATGAGGTAGCCGCCATCGTTTCTCAGGCGGTAAATGCCGCGATAGCGGTGATTCAGCAGGCTCCACCACAGGTCCAGGCAGTGGCGCCAGTACCAGCACAGCTTCCATCTGCATGGGAGAGGGTTCAGGATGCTTTTCAGAAAGCACATCCCCCTGAGTTCTCCGGTAGCTCTGACATTATCACGGTTAGCCAATGGAAGAAAGACATCCAGCGGCATCTTCGCATGTATGAGTGCACCGAAGTACAAAAGCAGTTATTGGCTTCTTTCAAGCTGGTGGGAGCCGCATTACAGTGGTGGGAGTCCACTACTACTTTGGAGGAGAGGGACACGATCCCTATTCAGTTGTTCTGGGAGCGGTTTGACCGCAAGTATTTTCCACCCGCAGTGCAGACGGAGATGAGGCGGAAACTACTAAATCTTAAGCAAGATAATCTTACTGTAGCAGAGTATGAGGAGGAATTCACGAGACTTCTCACTATTGCAGTCCTTAGAGATTAGCTCACTTTGTCCACGACGACTTATCAACCGATTCAAATAACTTTGGAATCTTCTGCATTTCTAAACAAATAATATAAGGTTGTCAAAAATAAAATAAAAATGAATGTTTAAATAGCTGATGTAAAACATTAAAATAAGCACTACAATTTTATCAGTTCTAGGTTTAAATAGCACTTCAACATTTAAACATGAATGTTTGAATGTTTAAATAGTTGTTGCAGCATATATATACTGCATATATATGCACTGCATATATATGCAGCAGTTGCATATATATGCCTGCATATATATGCACTACATATACATGCAGCAGTTGCATATATATGCAGATGTAACTGCATATATATGCAACACTTCCCCGCCCCTGCCCCGTCGCCTCCCCCCTTTCCCACTCACACACGCGCACACAAACACACACACAAACATATATGCACTGGAATATCTGTTAAGTTTTTGGATTGGGGGTTTCATGTTGCTGCCAAACATGTTTTATTTCACACATGCACACACGCGCCCCCTGCCCGTCCCCTCCCCCCTTCCCCACTCGCATACACACAAACATGCACACACACACACACGCGCCCCCTGCCCATCCCCTCCCCCCTTTCCCACTCACACGCACACGCACACACACACAAACATGCACACACACAAGCCGGGAGCGCCGTGACTATACGGTCGGTTCCTATGACTTACATTGGTCCCATGCGAGATGTTCGTGACTCTTGCGGGACCGTTTTGTGGGTGTTTTACGTTTTCACCCTTCGATGGCATCTTTTTTATTCTCAAGTCTAACTTTTTGCAAATTTACGCCGTATACTCAAGCCGGGATCCTTGTGACTACCCGTTTGGTTCCTACTATTAACATTGGTCTCGTGCGAGGTGTTCGTGACTCTTACGGTACCGTTTTGTGGCTTTTTTACGTTTTCACCCTTCTAAGGCATGCTTTTATGCTTTAGTCTAATTTTTTGCAAATTTATGTCGTACACTCAAACCGGGAGCGCCGTGACTACGCGGTCGGTTCCTATGAGTTACTTTGGTCCCGTGCGAGGTGTTCGTGACTCTTATGGGACCGTTTTAAGGTTGTTTTACGTTTTCACCCTTCGATGGCATGCAAGTCTAACTTTTTGCTAATTTACGTCGTACACTCAACCCGGAAGACCCGTTACTACGCGGTCGGTTCCTACGAGTCACATTGGTCCCGTGCGAGGTGTTCGTGACTCTTACGGGACTGTTTTGTGCTTGTTGTACGTTTTCACCCTTCGATGGCATGTTTTTATGCTCAAGTCTGTTTTTTTTTGCAAATTTACGTCGTACACTCTAACCGGGAGCCCCGTGACTACGCGGTTGGTTTCTATGAGTTACATTAATCCCGTGCGAGGTGTTCGTGACTCTTATCGGACCGTTTTAGGGCTATTTTATGTTTTCACCCTTCGATGGAATGTTTTTATGCTTAAGTCTAACTTTTTACAAATTTACGTCATACACTCAAACCGGGATCCCCGTGACTACGCGGTCGGTTCCTACGAGTCACATTAGTCCCGTGCGAGGGGTTCATGACTCTGACGGGACCGTTTTAAGGCTGTTTTATGTTTTCACCCTTCGATGGCATGTTTTTATGCTTAAGTTTATTTTTTTTGCAAATTTACATCATACACTCAAATCGAGAGCGCCGTGACTACACGGTCAGTTCCTGCGATTTACATTGGTCCCGTGCGAGGTGTCCGTGACTCTTACGGGACTGTTTTGTGGCTCTTTTATGTTTTCACCATTCGATGGCATGTTTTTATGCTTAAGTCTAATTTTTTGCAAATTTACGCCGTACAATCAAACCGGGAGCGCCTTAAACCTAGAAAGTGGCAATCCGTTGGATAATGACTTCTTTTTCTAGTGTTCACCCTAACTATTCTTTGTTCAAAAGTTATGTTCTCCCCCCCCCCCCCCCCCCCCCCCCGCCACTGGAAGTGACAAGAAACAAATGCGCCAACAATACCCAAGCTATAGGGGGCACAAAAAACTTAAAATTACGGGGTTTAGACATAAATAGGATCCAGACCCAAAATAATTAAAAAAATTGAATCAATGCATATTTAACCTTAAAATAAAGTTCATCATAGGTCTATCCATTACCTGGATATTTTGTTACACCCAACGCCAATCAGAACCTTCTCTATGCCAGTAGCGATGCAATTTCAGATTATATTTTATAGTAGTTCGACCCCAACATCAATGTATCCTATGACAATGAAAAAATAATGAATTTTTTGCAAACAGTTATGTTCAATTAAAAAAATGGTAGAACCAAAAAATCAAATTCAAAACCAAAGGAAGAAAACCAGGGCTAGTTCTTTCGTCACTCACTGTCCCTACGAGTTACATTGGTCCTGTGGGAGGTGTTGGTACCACCCACGGGGCCTCACAGGGCCGTTCGGGGGCTGTTTCGGGTTTTTTTTTCCTCTAAAGCCAAACGATAGAGATAAATAAATGAAAACATATCTATTCTAAACAAAAGAATCGATAAATCACCTAACATTTGCACAAATAGCGGGACATTACACTTAAAAGTATATGAAATTCATAAATTAATGTAAAGTGCTAATACAATGTCAATATCATAATAGGATACAAATCAGATTTATGAGGATAAAATAATATTTTGATACTCAATCTTCCTCTAAATCAACAAAAAGATCCTTCAAATTAGGGTTGTCATCAAGAGCTGACTGGAACTCTTTTGGAGCCTTTAATGCGTCTACTTCAGTAGTCATACCCTTTGGTGCATGCACAACAATAGACCAATTGCCATCGTTTATGCACATCGAGTAGAATCCCTTTTTTATATTATGAAAGGAACAAATAAAAGGCTCGTCGACTATGCGGTCTTTAGTCTTCAGCTTTGATAAATCTAACATAATAAGTTTGGAGTCGGGATCAACTTTGCAACCATTCGTTGTATTCTCCACCTTTACCCAATCACAATAGAATACGGTTTCTGTGAAATCCAAGTAATCAAGTTTTAGGATTTGTTGAATTATCCCATAATAGGTTAGCACCATATTCTTTGGATTTTTATCACTTTTGCTAGCGATACAAGTGGTCAAGGCATAAATTGATATTCCACTGTTTTGCGTCAAAAGCTTTTCTCATATGGATATGAAATGAAATCAAAACCATTGGTGTGGAATTTCTTAAACTCTTTTGCACGAAAACTAGGACCTTTTGCTAGGCGTGCAAGTCTGGAAGAGACATCACCTCTTTTTAGAAGCTGCATTTATTAATGAATTTGTATTAGGGCATGTTTTTACCATACATGAATAAATAACCGCACACATAAGATGTGAAAAGTACCTCTTTTGATACCCATGCCCTAAAGTCAGTTGTCGTCCAATTTCTCCTTTGATTTTGGATAATTTCGTTCTCGTACTTCCTACCAAAAAATTATAGAGTTTAGATCATAAAATAAAAAATACATATAATCAAAGAAGAAGAATTCAGTAGATAGTCACTTTCTCCAGTCTTGGACTTCATCTTGCGATTCGAAGACATGACGAGTTGCTTGCTCGTATTGCAGGTTTGTGAGTTTCACCTCTTTAGGGTTCCCAAACGATAATTCATCCTCAAACTCGTCAGGTTCCTCTATCACTCGTTCTCCACGAGGATTAAACCTCCTCACCTCTTGTTCTGGCATATGTTCGCTAGCGAATAACGATGATTCCACCATTACGTATTCTTCAGCAATTGACCCTCCAATATACCGTGTATTCTTTAAATAATCTTTGAAAGTTTTCATCAAGCGCTCAAAAGGATACATCCAACGATACCTCACGGGACCACATAATAATGCTTCATCGCATAAATGCACAAGCAGGTGGATACTGATATCGAAGAATGACGGAGGAAAATATTTCTCTAATACACAAATTGCCTCATCTAAAGTTGATTTTGCAGCTTTAATGTGCCTTCTGTTTACCACTTTTGCACAAAGTAGGGTAAAACACAAACTGATTTGCATAATTGCCCGACGGAGATCTTTTTGTTCAGAGAAGCAATGCCGAAATAACAACGGGATTAATTGGATGATTACGTGCCAGTCGTGAGACTTGCACTGTTTCAAGTCATTTGCTTGGTAGCTTACTACCCAACGTAAATTACCAGAATAATCGGTTGGAGTCTTCAAGTTGAACAACGTGTCTAAGAGGATCTTCTTCTCACTAGTAGTCAAAGTGAAAGCAGTCGGGGGGATAGAAATTCTTCCTGTCGTTGGATCATTTTTTAACCACGGTCTCTTCTTTATTTTCATATCCTGTAGATCTCGGCGGGCATGCTCTCCATCTTTGGAATGAGATCCACCCAGACATGTTCCTATCAAATGTTCTGCAACATTCTTCTCTGTGTGCATCACATCAATTATATGCCTTACACGATGATCTTTCCAATACGGCAAATCAAAAAATATTGATCGCCTGGACCATGGCTTCGCTTTACTAGGGTCGTTCGGATCCTCCCTAGCTTTACGCTTCAGGTTTACAAACTGGGGGTGTTTGCCTACGTACCTATTCCCCGCAGTCGCAGCCACCGCCTTCTCCTTAATTTGCTGACCAGAAAGTCGAATAGGTGACGTTCTTTGCTCGTGACCGACAGGCAAAAAGTTAGACTTGTCGTTCCAAAAAGGGTGACTGGTCGGCAGAAATCTACGATGACCCGTGTAACTCAACTTACCACTATGTTTTAACCAACAGGCTTCACTTTCCTCCCCACATATGGGACATCCATAATAATCATGAACATTACAATCGGACAAGGTCCCGTAAGCAGGAAGATCGTGGATCGCCCACATCACCATTGCTTTAAGTGTGAACTCTTCACCCTTATGATAATCGAACGCCGCCACGCCTTTATCCCACAACTCTTTAAGTTCTTCGATTAATGGTGCTAAGAATATATCAATATCATCACTGGGAGCCTTCGGCCCGGGTATCAACAGAGATAATAATGTGAACTCCTTTCTCATGCATAATGTCGGAGGAAGACTTAAAGGCGCCATAAGAACTGGCCAATAACTCTGACTAGTACTTAAATTACCGAAAGGGTTAAACCCATCAGTTGAGATTGCAAGACGAACATTGCGCGGTTCCTTTGCAAATTTATAGTGTTGTGCATTTGATATTTGCCAGATGAGTGAATCAACCGGATGACGCATCAAATTCCCACCCACCCACCTCACATCGAGCATGCCATGTCATGGCCTCCGCTATCCACGGTAGAGTAAAAAAAACGTTTTAACCGTGGCCCAAGTGGAAAATACTTGAAAACCTTTTGTGGGACTTGCGAGCACTTGCGATTTTTTGCATGTTTGCCATTTCCATTCTCACAAACCATATATCTAGGATCACTGCATACAGGACATTCATCCTTCTCTTCGTGCTCATTCCGGTACAATATGCAATCATACTTGCAAGCATGAATATATTTGTATTTCAAACCTAAACCCTTCAAACTCTTCTTCATGGTAGGATAATTGTCTGGTAACATGTTCTCTTTTGGGAGAATTTCTTTAACCCACTTAAGAATTACGGTTACACTGTTTCCAGACAAACCAAATTGACTCTTCAAACTATGCAAACCAATCATTGCATATAATACCGAGTGATCTTCATCGCAATCTTTATACAACGGTCTAGCCGCATCGGCTTTCAATCGTATGTATTCCCAATCTCCTAGTAGTTCAGCATCAATTTATTCATTTACTTGGTCATAATGCGAATTATTTGTATCCATAGGTTGGTGGTTTTGTTGGTTGTGGAGTCCGTAAGCATCATCAATTAAGTCGGTCAATGGACGATGTGTTGGTGAATCATGTACCACTTCTACTCCTTTAGGTTCTGTTACACGGTCGACTCCCGATAATTCTTCTGGAACATAAGGTACAACTTTTTCACCATGGTATGTCCATATTATATAGTCTTGACAGATTCCCCACTTTAGTAAATGCAACTCAACAACTTCCAATGACTTATATTTTCCGTTAATACAATGAGTGCACGGACACGGAATCTTCTCACTTTTAAGATTTTTGGAAGCGTATTTAACAAATTCATAAATGCCATATACATGATTAATTGATATCCGGTTAGTCTCTCCCATCCACTCATTGTATTGTGGGAAATCCATGTAATAATCTTCAAATTTCAGTCCTGTGGTAATAGGTTAAAAAATATTATTACAACTGAAAAAAAAAAGAATATTCTTACGACTGAAACAAAAAAAATATCATTCCAAACGAAACAAAACCAATATTCTTACAACTGAAACAAAAAAAATATCATTCCAACTGAAGCAAAACCAATATTCTTACAACTAAAACAAAAAAAATTATTACAACTAAAACGAAAGAAAATATTATTAAATCTTGGCTAACAGATAAAGTGGCCAAGTAATAAAAGATTTTGCATAATTCCTCAATTCCATCCCATCCCCGCTGTTAACGTACACAGGTACATCTCCGCAGCCGTTGTATATTTCATCGACCATTATTTTAGCCTCACCCTTCTCCAAAGGTCGGTGATGTACTAGAGTTCCAAGAACCCTGGAGATGAGTATCCACACACCAACAAACCTCGAATTGCTCATGTCCTTGATATAGTACTCTTCGCCATAGTCACTGTGAGTTGTTGACGATGATCCGAGCCCGTGATTGGCGGAGGTACATGGGAGGGGAATGTTGGAGGATGAGGCATTTGAGAGGGGAATGTTGAAGGGGAATGATGTGTGAAACCTTGAGTAGGAGTAGGGTAAGGGTAACCTTGAGGAGGCATTGGGGGCCTATAACTTTCCCAAAGATTCACAAGTTTCCCAATTTGATTTGTCAATAATCCCAAGGAATTTTTAATCTCATGGACATCCCCGTCGGTCTTAAACTGGTGGTCCTTTTGGGATGAGATACAATTCTTGACCGAAGAAAGCTCGTCCACAAGAGGTGCAATGTGTTGAAGTTTTGTTTTTGGCATATGTGAGCCAACACCTCTCGTCCTCCCCTTTTTGTCCTTTCCAAAGGTCTTAGTCAGGGCATCATTTTCAAGGTCAAAGTCATCAGTAGGGCTCGAATCTGATTGACTGCTGATGGCCTCTATTGATTCCAGTGTCTTAGCCAAGTGCAGCGGGAATTTATTATCTTTGTCCCGTCGAGCATGAAGGAATAAGTTGGACCGATTTGGGTTTTTACCGGCATCTGGACCATCTTTTGTTCTACTCTCCCATTCATTCTTCAAATCCTCATATGATTTGGATCCCAGCCTATGGATATCAGTTTTTTGTGCCCTATTTTTTTGTTTTGCTCCCTCTAGACCAACTTTTTTTCCTTAGCCTCATTCTCCCAAAACTTATTCCACTGATCCACCGGCATTTCAACATTGGGAGGCACTTTCTCTTTCAAAGCCAAAATATCTGAGCTCGCTGCCTCTTTCGGGAAATGTTTCTTCCGAAGGTTTCTCCTGTATGTTCTTAATCCTTCAGCAACCCGAGATATAACCTTATTCTTGGAACCGTCAGGAAATGAGAAATGCTTGCAAAGTTGGTCATGTATGTCATCTTTGACAGCTTGATCAACAAGGTTCCAATTGTCTGGTCCACCGACTCCCACGTTCATTTTTCCCAGCGACAAACACCGGGCTTTAAAGTTCAGCACGTCATTCCTATCACCCGTCGGGTTATTCCCGAGAAGGGAGAAGCCAATAGGCTACTTTTCATTTGAGCGGGTGGCATCATGAGTGTTGAATGGGGGCGTTAAAGCAACGGGAGTGCTGGATTGGGGCGTAGGAGCACTTGGAGTTGGACTTGGTGAGGAGTGAACCATTGGTGGAGTTGTGAATTGCTCAGCCATTGGTGTTGAGAATTCGGGTTCTGCACGAGATGGTGAACCTCGTTGTGGTGTCACATCGGCACTTGGTACCCTTGGGTTATTTCCTCTCGACATTATCTACAAAAATTAAAAAATATAAGTGACTAAATAATTATAGTAATATGAAATTATAACTAATTAATCAAGCTTAATTAGTTTTATATATATAGATAGATAGATACCTTTTCAAAGTAAGACTTTAGAATAAGTTCAATGTGTTTGATCTCCATCCATTCGGTATTAGTTTTTAAGAACCTATGATTTTTTGCATGTGGCCAACTAGAAGGAAGGGTATCTATGATTGATGTGTAGATGTCAGTGACCTGAACTCGGAATCCCCTATTTATCAACTTGTTGGCAAGATTCAATTTTACGTGCATGTGGCGCGAGACATCACAATCTATGTCAATGCTCTCTGTACGCAGTTGTATCCATAACGGGTGGATTTTTTTTCCGCCTTCTCCAACAACGTAACCAAGGTCAGGGCTATGTCGGGATTATGTGTGTGAAATATATTTTGTATAACGTTATCCCAGTTTTCTGGTAGAGAAAATAAAATACGATCGAACAAGTAATCTTACTGGATATCAAATCCATGATTTACAAGGTAGTTAAATTGTTCGATCTTTTTATTTCTGTACCTATAAATAGGAGTACCCTCTATATGACGCATGCTAATAAAAGAGTTATGTGTGCGGTCTAACTGCAACCTCTCCCACTCTTGTTGACAGTATTTATCACCGTGCCTCATTTTTCCTGAGAAAAGTATACGAGGTCATAAATATGAGTCCTGCTATTAAGGTTTAGGTTTGTAAGTTATGAGAGTTTAAACATACATATACACATAAACAATTTGTTCATAATTACACACATAAACATACATATACACATAAATCTATACACAATTTATTTGTTGGCCCAAGTCCGCGACCCACTGGGTATGACAAAAAATGCACATTAATCGCAAGATATGTGATATACTTTTTCATAGGCAAATCAAGAGCACGCCCAACAACTTTAATAACATATACATTTATCGACACTAGTATCAATTCAATAAATTCAACATAGTATCCAAAAACCAAGCCAACAATATCTCACTATAGTAATGTGCACACGTGTTTGCGACTCGTATGTCAAAAAAATCATTTAATTATATTTTCTCAAAAAAACAAACAAGACAAACATATTTTGTCGAAAAAAAATACACACATATACAATCTAGGGTTTATTGACATAATCTATACATACACACACATACAATCTAGGGTTTATTGACATAATCTATACACACACACACACACTATTTAAGGTTTACTAAACCCTAATATTTTTTTGACATAAATCTATACATACACATACATACAATCTATACATACACACACATACACACATACAAACATAAATCTACACATACATACACAAAAATTAGGGCTTTAGATAGAAATCACGAAATCCAAATGAATCAATACATACCAACTGAAATCGATTAGCCAAATGCAAATCCAACTGAAATCAAACCGAAATCGCACGAACCCTAACAGCAAACGAAGTCGCACGTAATAAATGAGAAGCTGGAAATATTTCTTTTTAAGACTAGACTATGGTCACGGCCTAGACTCGTGACCCGATGTGCGCGACCCATTAATGACCATGAGGCTGGCGATTTTGATCTGGTCACGGCCTAGAGTCGTGACCCATTACTGACTGGGCAATGGCGATTTCAACTTAGTCACGGCCAAGAGTCGTGACCCATGCGCGCGACCCTTTACTTACTGGCAGGACAATGGCGATTTTGATTTGGTCACGGCTTAGGGCCGTGACCCATAATGCGTGACCCCTTTCCAGCAGCCTTGGTGTTTGAATGATGTATGATCACGGCCTATAGCCGTGACCCATACCAACAAATGGTCACGGCCCTAAGTCGTGACCCTTAATGTGTGTGTTTTATGCTTCGTCGCGCCTTTGGTCACGGCCCAAGTCCGTGACCCATCCTCGACCAGTTTGGAGGATATTCTGGCACCAAATTGGTCACGACCTGGTCACAGTCCAAGTCCGTGACCCATCCGCGACCAGTTTGGAGGGAATTTTGGCGCCAAGCTGGTCACGATCTGGTCACGGCCCAAGTCCGTGACCCATTATGGTCAGGGATTTAGTCTGTGACCACTTCCAGAGCATGGATAATTTAGTGTGGTAATAAAATTGGTCACGCCAAATATTGAGTGGGTCACGGCCAAAGTTCGCGACTAGCTGGTCGCGGACTTGGTCCGTGACCCATTGGGCGTGACCATTCGCAGGATTTAGTGTAGTGTGTGTAGTTAATCATACCCGTGCTACTTTCTATCACGGAGGTTTCCGCGTCGGGACAGTCTTATCTCGATGTGATCTTTATGGGGGGATATTTACTGGTACCCTAGAACATAGGATCCTTGGTACATGTTATCTGAGAATGATAGTGAGACGGTCCTAAGAGACGTGAGGGTATGTGCTGACCTCTTAGTGACTTATAACTATGTTTCGCCTCCAATATGTGTATTTTGTGTTAATACAGTTCGATAGTGAGTCCAAACAAGTATTTTCCTCATTTGTACGAGAGGTACAGTGTCTTGATAGCAGAGTATGCTAGCACTATAGATTTTTAAGTGGGGTGCCGATTAGTATATATATTGTATGAGTGATTAATATATACACATATACCTGGAAATCTTTTACTATGTGTGTTAGTAGATAAATATTCAATAAACGTTCCTAATCATAGTAAATGCTTGAGATTTCATAATAGTATTCAGATATATATAATTGACTTAAATGGTCCTTACGAAGATGTTCTTTTAATAAATCATATATATATGGTCTCGCGAATCAATAACTATGGGAGGAGAATTTGGTTAGACTTATGAGTCATTTTAGTAGTACGATAGGCGTGCACGCTATATGAGATGTGAGAATCCTCAAGAGAGTGTCGAGTACTAACATATATGTAATATCAACTGGTGAGTATTTTAAAAACTTGCTAAACTATTTTAAAGTTGTTTTAGACTCGGGCTCTGACCCGTTTCCTGTCGTCTTTTCTCTCTCTTGTGTATATATATATGTATGTATGTATGTATGATAGGTGCCCAGCCATAGGGGCGTTAGGCTGGGATCTGTGGACTGTTGACGTGTTGCAGCTAGTATGGTATTTCCAGGTCTTTGCAGTAGACGACTTCATCCTCGTCTTCTTAGTTTTTCATTTAGTTCTCATTAGATAGGGCATGTGTCGCCCATTTCCACTTTTTACCTAGTCCAGAGATTTGTACTCTTTATTTATGCCAGTATTCAGTTTAGTTGGGATTATTTTAGTTTATTACATTGTCCTACGATTTGGGATATTTTATTTGGATTGAGTTATTTAGCATGTTCTTTCATTTGGATGGTTCGGTTTTAATACTATCATTTGTATTCGTAAGAATGGTTTCATAGTTAATAATAATAATCAGATTTAATTTATAAAATTAAATGTTTTGACACTTAGCTTAATTATTTATTAGGTGATTATTTAAGAAAATGTTTTTTTGACAGTGATGCTAAGAATGAACCAACCGGACAGTATGAGTTAATTTAATAAAGGACTGATCACCCGGTATTTAATTAGGCGGGGTGTCACATATTATTTGCGAATAATATGGTTTTAATAGACACTTCAAATGAGGTCTTAACGATGAGAGTCGATACGTGGAGAAAAGCCTTAAAATCTAAGGGATTAAAAACCAGTAGTAATAAAACAGAATTTATGGATTGTAAATTTAATAATGAGGCGTCGGATAACATAATGTTAAAGATTGAAGACAAATTGATAAATCAAACTAATAAATTTCGCTATTTAGGATGAGTGTTACAAAGTAATGGGGATATTTCTAGTTAGATGAAATGGACACACGCAAGTGGGGTATTATGCAATAAGAGGATAATTAATAAATTAAAAGATTTTTTTTTATAGAATAGTTGTTAGGCCAGCGACCCAATATGGAGCGGAGTGTTGGGATTTAAAGAAAAAACATGAATAAAGTCTCTATGTTAGTAAGATGATAATTCTCTGATGGATGATAGGAATTACTAGAAATGAAAAAATTAAAAATTAGTAAGTGAGATAAAAGTTAGGAGTTGCTCCCATTAACGATAAATTAAGAGAATGTAGACTTAGGCGGTACAAATATGTGTTGCGTAGACCGGTAGATACACCTATAACAAGAATAAGATTATTGGAAATAGAGGGTAAAAGAGAAAAGGGTGACCCTAAGCTATCGTGGGAGGAAATTATTAGGAGAGATCTTAAGAAATTAAACTTGAATGATAATGTTGCATATAATATACAAGAATGGAAAAGGAAAATCTATGTAGTTGACCCCATATGAATGGATTAAGGCAAGGAGGATGATGATGGCGGTGACATATGTATGATATATACTTACAAATTTACATAATATAAACACAAACAGTGGAAGTTGTTTTTATGTATTTATTCATTTTATCATAAAAAAATCATTTACTTTGAAATTTTGTATTTCATATGTTGAAATTTTTGAGTTAAAAATGAGAAAGAGTTATGTATGTAATGAGAAAGTCATTTGAAAAAGAAAATATAATTAATACTTTAATAAATTATAGGTTTTTTTTTTACTTAACCCCAGTTTTAATGTGTTATTAAACTTACCCCACGTCAGTTTCCAGAGTTTGGCGATTTAGATTCTAGGAGGCTGATTGTATTTGTTTGATTTTAGGATAATGGTGATTGGATCTCTCTGATAACCCATGTCAGAGAGGCCCTCAAGGTTAAACATGTTTTTCATCTAGTTATGAATGTTTCTCAACATGTTTTCATCTAATCTCCCTACAAGGAGTAGTGTCAAATGCAGTTCATATTTGTTGGGTTGCCCGCATTCACCCATGACGGTCTCAATCCGAGCAATGTTTATTTTTACGCAGGCTGAAAACGAATTGTGTTTGATCAATCTCACACGCACACCATTGTTCTATTGAATTCAAAACTATATCTATTTTTAAAAGATGTATTGCCCTATCCTATAGTCGAATTCCATCTTATATTTGAAAGTATATTCGTCCCTTTTAGGCATATCTTCTTCTTCAAACTCTCTAAGGATGCAATGCTTGAAACATAGAAATGCGTTGACTATTATTGATTTCACCCGACCAACACAACAACCACCATTTAAATCGAACACTACAACTAGATTCCTTAAAATAATTATATTCCACCCACAAAATACAAATCGTCATCACGTCCAACTCTCATATCTTTGAAATGCCTCAAAAACCTAAGTTTGGTTATGGAGTGAAGTTAATATTTCATGACCTAAGTTTCCCACCACTCTCCCTCACAAAACTCCCTTCGAAATAAAAATAATTCTCGTAAGCCAATTCAGAATTTTGGTATCTTAAAATTCTCTTCTGTCTTAATCAGCAATCTCCAAAAAATTAAACCTAAAAATCTTCTATTTTGTAAATAATGTATCGGGCGACACAAATTTCTCAAATCATTTGATCAGACATGCCCGCAAATCAATCAATTTTTTACGATGGCATTGTAGGTCTTATTTGTTTGTCATATTCTTTAGGTTCAAGTTTCTCTCTCTCTCTCTCTCTCTCTCTCTCTCTATATATATATATATATATATATATATATATATATATATATATATATATATATATATATATATATATATATACACTAGGATGTACCTGTGCCAATGGCACGACGATAAATTTGTTCCCATTATATTTTATACGGCAAGACGATAATTTTGATCCCGTGTTAAATTTGTATCATCCCATGGGACACTTACTCGTCATGGATAGGTGTAACTTGAGATAAATGTTGATTCAATGCTTGCGAAATGATTATAATTTTAATATCGTGCATCTGTGTCTTAAAAAGATCTAATTCAGATCTAAACTTTACTTAACTAAACTTTATAAATTTTACTCACGTTGTGAATTGCCCTTGTACTCAGATAACTCGACATGTCACCCTTACTCCATCCTCGTTGGACCCCGTGTCTTTATTGTATAAAAAATCTTTTATACAATGTTGATTCAATGTGCATCTCGTGATAAATGCTTGATAAAAAATCTTTTATACAATGTGCATCTCGTGATAAATGTTGATTCAATGCTTGCGAAATGATTATAATTTTAATATCGTGCATCTGTGTCTTAAAAAGATCTAACTCAGATCTAAACTTTACTTAACTAAACTTTATAAATTTTACTCACGTTGTGAATTGCCCTTGTACTCAGATAACTCGACATGTCACCCTTACTCCATCCTCGTTGGACCCCGTGTCTTTATTGTATAAAAAATCTTTTAAAATATGGTACGTTTTTTAAATACAATAATTTTTTTAAATGACTTACATTCCAATTTTATAAAATATAATTGTACGTTATTTTATTTAGTTTATTTTTTAATGTACAATTTAATTTTTTTTTCAAGTATAGAATTTTAAACTATTTTAAATTTAAAAAAATCTTACTGTTATGATTGTTATATCTGAATAAACGTGTATTATTTAAAAAATATTAAAAAAGAAAATACAATGTACAATTTATTTAGTACGTTATTTGGAAAAAAAAAGTGTAAATGGAACCTTCACATTAAATTCGAATGAACACAATGTTGATAAGGAAAATGATTTTTATTTTAGGGAATCATAAATTTAAAAGTAAAAAACTCAATTTTCAGAAAAGCGCATTGAGTCATGTGAGTAGAGAAACCATCACCACTTATTTTAATCTTCACAAAACCCAAAACTAAACCATCACCACTGAAATTTTTGGTAAGTTCTAATATTACATGATATTTCAAAAACATTTTGTGAAATTTTTGCAATATCATATAATATTAGAACTTACCAAAAATTTTGAAATATATATAATCAATATTTAAATTTTCCTGAACCAAATTCAAGAAAATTAAAAAGTCTATTAAATTTTTAATGTATCAAATTTCATCCACAAAAGACTTTTTTTCAAATCATTGATGAATCATATGTATAATTAACCATTAAAAACACATAAAAAGATGCCAACAGTGTGATGAAATGAAGTAATCAAATATTCAATGTATTCGTTCTTGTGCCAATACATTCCGAAACTTCTTAAACCAAATATGACTAAGGATTCAATATATTATAATATTATAATATATTATAATATTATAGGTATAAACTGGGCATACAATGATACAAACAATTAAAAATCTCACTTCTCAAAACCAAAAATCTATTTTGAAAGGCCGACGTACATAAAGTGACAAAAAGGTAAACGTGTATAAAGTATAAAAAATAGTGAAACAAATTGGAATAAATCCATCAAACAATAATAAGAAGTTTAATTTTCACTTTGCCGTGGGAGTCGCTTATGCTAATTTAATTACAAAAAAAATAAAAACATGTTACAATTCTCTATTGTACATGGAGCATTTAGGCATCATATACTAACAAATAAAAACATGTATAAAAAACCACCTCTTAGATAGAGTTCTATATACTGACAAATAATTTGCACACAGATGTGAAAATTGGTTTCTAAACATCAGTTTTGAAGAAGAGTAGTGCTACACTCCCCGAATTGCACTTCCCGATTTCATACCCAATTCTTCTTCTTCTTTATTTATTTATTTATTTATTAAAATCAGTTTTATATCTTTTTTTAGGTAGTTGTATATCATTAAAATCAGTTTTTTTGTTAAAATTAGTTTTATATCTTTTTTTAGGTAATTTTTTTTTTTAATAATAAAAGCAGTCTTATTTGTTTTTTTACTTAAAAACATGTTTTGTTTTATAAAAAATCTGTATTTTTTTTATATAAAAAGTGTTTTTATAAACAAAACGAACACGAACATGATGACTAAATTAAAATAACACGAACATAATTTCTTTTTGTTCAAATCACTTTTAACACTTTTTTTTTGTTTTGTTTTTTATAAAATCAATTTTATGTCCTATCTAATGTCAATTAACAAAATAAAAATACTTAAAGAATATTGGTTAAATTAGTGTTTGAAGTTTTTTTTGGAACAAAATAAAAACACTTAAAGTGTGCCTCTCGCACGGACCTTTAAAAAAAAGAGAATATTGGTTAAATTAGTATTTGAAGTTTTTTTTGGAACAAAATAAAAATACTAAATGTGTGCCGCTGGCGCGGACCTTTAAAAATAAGAGAATATTAGTTAAATTAGTATTTGAAGTTTTTTTTGGAACAAAATAAAAATACTAAATGTGTGCCGCTGGCACGGACCTTTAAAAATAAGAGAATATTAGTTAAATTAGTATTTGAGTACGTTTTGGAACAAAATAAAAACACTCAAAGTGTGTCGTTGGCGCGGACTTTTAAAAATAAGATAATATTGGTTAAATTAGTTTGAGGAGTTTTTGCAACAAAATAAAAACACTCAAAGTGTGCCGCTGACGTGGAGCTTTAAAAATAAGATAATATTGGTTAAATTAGTTTGAGGACTTTTTGAAACAAAATAAAAACACTCAAAGTGTGTTGCTAACGCGAACCTTTAAAAAAAAAATATTGATTAAATTAGTGTTCGAGAACTTTTTGGAACAAAATAAAACAGTCAAAGTACCGCTGGCGCGGACCCACATTTAATAAATGATGTTGATTTGTGCTGATGTGGATCCGAAAATGTAGGTGGTCAGCGGCACTAATCAATCGCGAAACTAATACATCAAATTAAACAATTTTTTTATATTAAAATTAAAAATATAATTTTTTTTATAAATAAAAAAACTATGTTTACTATTTTTTAATACACATTTAGTTCAAGCTTTTTATTTTATTCCAAAAGAATTTTTTGGAACAAAATAAAAATGATTGGACTAAATTATTTATCAATTTAAAATAAATTTTAAAAAAATTAAAAGAATGTCTTTTAAAGGAATAAATCATAACTCTAATATTTATAATGCATTGTTTTTCAAAAATAGATTAAGGGTGGAGATTGTTTTGATTTTTAAAGAAGGGTGGGGATTGTTTGGGGGATGAAATTGGGAAGGATGATTTCGGGAAGTGTAACATTATTCTTTGAAGAATAGAAAAGACAAAAGGCAAGAGTAAATAGATTTCAAAACTGAATAAAGTACTTGTTAGAAGAAACTCTGACAATAATAAACAAAGTAGGACACAAACAGTAAAAAGTATATACATAAAAAATAAAAAGTAATAATAATGGGAAAATGGGAAACGAAAATCAATGCATCTGTTAGATCATCCATCTTCAACGCTTCATTAATGTATCTGTATGAAAATAAAAAAAGCTCGTCATCTTCAATGCCCGTCCAACAAATGAAAACAAAAAAACGTTCAACAGAGCTACAAAACCAGATCTGTATGGAGAAACTACCTAATAATGAGAAAATGAGAAACAAAAATCGAAAATCAATGTATCTGTTAGATTCATCTTCAATGCTTGATAAATGTATCTGTATGAAAACAAAGAAAAACTCATCTTCAACGCCCGTTCAACAAATGAACAAAAAAATGTTCAATAGATCTATAAGACCATAAAGAAATGGGAAAAAAAGGAAAAACACTTCTTAAAATTATATCCTACCAGATCTGGTTGAGATGTATAGTAGGTCTGCATAGCAGATTTAAATCGTGGGGTTGCTGAAACACCCTACCTCATCCATCAACTTTGTTGTTTAACCGCGATCCTTAGCCGAAGTTTTTTAACCGCGAGAGTTCATCTGCGCCGGAGGTTTTTTTTCACCGACGTTTAATAGATCTATAATACCAGATCCTTAACCGTAGGGTGTTTAACCGCTAGAGCTCCATTACCCGGGGATGTTGTTTCTGGGTATCAATGATTGCATCGTTGGTGATGTCGTTGGCGACTCCTCCATCTGAGTTGGACATAGACATGGGTGTTTTAATTTGGGGGTGTGCACAGAATCATGGGATGGGTCTGCTTGAGTTGGGGGTGTGCTAAAAAAAGGAAAAGAGTAATACACGGTGATGGGTTTGCTTGAGTAATACACGGTGATCAGTTGCTGTCCGGAGCTAGGGATTTGGAGAGAAGCATACCTTTAGAAATCTTGCTTTTGCTTTCAAAGGGATTTGGAGAGAGGAGAGAGGGAGATTTCGTGAATTGGTTTCAAATGTGTAAAATGACCTCGAGTAATGTGTTTTTTCGAGCCTTGTGCTGTGCATCATCATGAATAGTAGTGTACCAGTTTTACTGAAGCCAACATATCATGTGTGTATGTGTGCGTGTCTCAACCGTTAGATTTCTCCCCATTTCATCAGCTTGAACCCTTATCAACATTCAATCTCAGCGGTCAATTGATAAACACCAAATCCACAAACTTTTAATCTCAACCATTAGTTGGGGGAGACAAAAAAATCCTCCTCCTTTATTATATATATATATATATATATATATATATATATACACACACTTACTTCTATTTAGAATAAAATACCCCCATGGCTTTTAAACTATCACAACTTAACCAATTAAGTCCTTAAACTTATAATTTGGTCAATTTAGCCCTTCCTTTAAATTTGTCGTTAAACTTAACTGCCCAATAGTTTATGTGTTGTAGGGGAGAAAAAAAATAAAAATTAAAAGAAATCTATTTTTTTTGTTAATTAATTTTAAAACCTTTTTTTTTCAAAGTTGAAAATTCCTTATTTGTTCTAAATAAAAGGTAAAACCTATGAAACTAACCCCAAATAGTTAAAAACTTGATTTTTTTAAATAAAATAGGATAAAACATCTATTTTGTTCTCAAATTTATAACACCCAAATTTGTTGACATTATATATATATATATATATATATATATATATATATATATATATATATATATATATTTGTGTGTGAGAAAGTGTTTGAAGGTGCATATTTGAATAATAATGAGTATTAGCTTGGGTGACAATTTTATAAACGACATGAATTGACACGAAAATGACACGCTATATATTATGTTCGTGTCGTTTCATTTTTTACACGAGGTATTGTTGCATCCCGTTGTTTTAAAAACACGATTAATACAATAAGACGACTCATAATTTTGACACCAGCACGACACGACCCAAGTTTACTTACAAGCTATTTGTCAATATACAACACTTCATATGCATAAAATTGCCTCAAATATTTGCAAACTTTGCTTTGCTATTTATGTGAGAAATATTTGCCAACTTTTTGTTTTATAAAAGTGTTTTAAATTGAAAAACTGTTTTAAATTGAAAAACTGTTGTATAAAAAATGTTTTAAATTTATTTTAAAACTGTTAAAAACATTGTTCTCAAACTGTTTTAAAACTATTAAAAAAACTCCTTTAAAATGTTTTAAAAACTGTTTTATAAAAAAAAACGTTTTAAAACTGTTGAAAACACTGTTTTAATAATTAAAAAATTATTTTATAAAAATGCTGTACAAAAGTTTTTTTATAATGTTTTATAAAAACTGTTTTATAAAACTGTTTTAATTTTTTTAAAATGTCTTTAAAAAATGTTTTTTTTTAAATAAACTAATTGGATTCACTTTAATTTTGCCTAATTGGCTGCTTGATAGCTCCATATGAGAAAATTAGGTAAATTTTGTCATGGAAAATCTGGCCATCCTTAATTTTGTGCACTTTTTGAATCAGACGGACCCTAATAGAAAACTGTAAATAAGATAATAAAAAATTATTTTGGAAAATGTTTATAGTTTGTTTATTATTAAAAATAAATAAATAGAAAAACTGTAAGTAGAAGAAAAAATTGTTTGGAGATTTTACAATGCCCACTTGATTGTTTGTTAATAAACAAAGTGAAAGGAAAGTTATTCCCAATTTCATCCTAGTTTTATCCCAATAAATTGGGTGTTATATATTTGAGAAAAAATAAATGTTTTATCCCAGTTAAAAAAAAATCAAGTTTTTTACTATTTGGGTTTGTTTAATAGGTTTTACCTTTTATTTAGAACAAATAAAGAATTTTTTAACTTTGGAAAAAATCTTTAAAACAGTTTTAAAATTAATTAATAAAAAAATAGATTTTTTTGTTTACCCCTTTAGCACCTAAAACCAGTGGTCAATTAAGTTTAACGGAAAACTTAATGAAAAGGCTAAATTGGCCAAATTATAAATTTAAGGACTAAATTATTTAAGTTGTGATAGTTTAAGGACCATGAGGATATTTTACTCTTCTATTTATACGGGGCAATTAGGCATGTCAATCGGGATCTATGAGCCGAGCTTAAGATTGATCAAGCTCGGCCCGATTTTGATTTACTTGGCTCAAGCTCAAGCTCAATCCGAACGAGCTTGAGAGTGCTTGGCTCAAGCTCCGCTCACAAAGTAAATCGGGCTGCGGGCCGATTAGTGCAGGCCAAATTGAATATTCCAATACATATTTATTTATTTTAATAATAAATATTGATATTTCAGCAATAAATTTTTTATTTCAGTAATAAAAAATTACATTTTAGCAATAAAAACAACAGAATTCAACACTAATATTGTCATTTCAGTATTAGTAAAACACATTTCAGCATTAGTAAAACACATTTCAACACTAAAAAAAACACATTTCAGCACTAAAAAAACACATTTCAATACTAAGAAACACATTTTAGCATTGAAAAACCACATTTCAGCACTAAAAAAAAACAGATTTCAACACTAAAAAAACATATTCCAGCACTAATATTTGATAACCACATTTCAACACTAATATTGACATTTAAGCATTACAAAACCACATTTCAGCACTAAAAAAAAATAGATTTTATCACTAAAAAAACATAATTCAACACTAATACAGACATTTCAGCACCATAAAATTGTTTACACACTAATAAAATCCACATTCAACACCAAAAAAAGCTGTCTAGACAGGAAAAATACTGTTTAGACAAAAGTACAAATTTCCTCAATAATTCCCAACAATAAAAATCTCCTTGTAATGAAATGCCCTGCGTAATAAAACAAGTCCCGTAAGATTAAGTAAAGTAAATTAATAAATGACCCACCTTATTTTTCTTTCTTTAATATTAAGTGCAATAGTTTATTTGCATAAGGATAAAATTATAAAAATTATTTTATTTAAAAATATTTTTTACATATTATAGAAAATAAAATAATTTTGTATATATATATATATATATCTTTAGATTTATTATTTGGGACGAGCCTAATTTCATCTTGAAAGCGCTTCACTCGCGCTTGACTCAAATTAAATTTGGACTTAATATCTCGACTCAAACTTGGCTTCGATCAAACTCAATAAAAGCTCGATCCAAATTTAGCGGTCGAGCAAGGGCAAGGGTGTTTTAGTGTTCCATCTTATAAAAGTAATCTGACGGCCTATAATCGTCCATCTAAAGGAAAAACAAACGGTGTATATCAAGCTCCTACCCATCACTTCACTCTTCTATTACACAGTACACACCGCGTCATTCGGACCTTCTCTCCTCTTACACACCACTTCATCATCTCCACCAAATATCTCACTTTCAAATTTCAAATGAATTTTCATTACATTTCAGATTTGATTCACTGAGGTACATTCTTCTTTATTTGTTCTATTTCTATTTTATATGAAGGGTTCTACATTGTTTAAATTTTAGGGCTTCTAAACTCTTTCTGGATTTTTAGGGCTTCTGATCTCTTATGGGTTTTATAAGGTTTATAGAGACCACCACAACCACATCGACGTCAATATTTATATTTTGCGATGTTTGCACTGATAAAGTTTTTTTTTATTCATTACGAATTTCTTTAATTTAGCTTTGTTTCGTTGTTTATTGCTTTATTTTCCTACTAATTGCTCTGTGCGTCGTCTTACTATTTATATTTGTGCTCTCTTCTCTGATAGTGTTTATCCTCTAATACTCCGTATAGAGTTTTGTACAAATACAAAATGCCTGCTCTTAATTGTTGGTTGAATGTAAATATCATCTTCAACTTGGTATTTCTTATTGGTTGTTCATTTGTGCCCCATCTATTTTAGTGCTTATTTAAGAAATTGTTGTAGTGTGTTTTATTGTGTTGTGCCTCATTTCTTTAGTGAAGATTTAATGGAGTTGACTACTTTTGTATAAACTGATTTTATTGTTGTTCTTTTGTTTGTGCTAATTGTAGGTGCTTTACTGTTGACTCAGTTTTACCACCGGAGCCATGCAGATTTGGGAAGACATTAGGTATCAAATCTAACATTCTAGATGTCATATGGTTTATTTTCACACTTTTTGTTAGCTAGGTTAAGAAGTGGATATAAATTTAGAAGTAATTTGTCATACTCCTATAAAATTTAGAAGTATTTCAGTATCCTACTCCCTACTCATTACGCCTCATTAACTTTATGTATCTTACTCTCTACTCATTATTCCTCTTTAGTACAATGTGATGCCTTCAATGTACCTAGTTTGTTTATTGAATCTACAAGTTTATCTGCTTTTGCATCTCTATTGTTTTTGTATTTGTAAAGTCTGGTATCTCACTGTTTTATTTTTTTACTTTCTTTGTTCACATGCAATTTCTACAAGATTCCACTATGTGTTCTCTTATTTAGAAGGTGTGATCTAATTGTGTTGTTTTAATTTTTCTATTTTGTAGTAATGTATTAGTCTCAGGTTTACGGATTTGATACTTTTAGTTTGCTTCTCCTTCAATTGATTAATGAGAAAATGGAGGAAACTTTAAAGAAATAAATGATTATAACATGAATTTCTTGATCTTTCAAACATTGTAGTTTTCTTTTGTGTTTTCTTTTATCTTATTTCTCACATTTTTTAAAGTTCCTCTATGTTAACTTTTTTTTTGTTTTAGGAATTGGATCCGGAGGAAAATAAAACAGATTTTGTTCGGTGTGTTGGTGACTAATTGTCATTATGCTTTGGTCTTTGCAAACTGAAACTTTTTTTGGCGTAGTGAAAAAATTGAATCTTGATATGCCTTATGATAAAACTTGATGAAGTGATGATTTAACTAAAAAACCAGTTAGTATGATATTTTTATACTTTAAAATTGGTACATAGAAGATAAGCAATCCTTTAAGGACCAAGCGTAATAGACGTAATTGCTTGACTAATAGGGGAAGATAACGAGGTTAAATCTGTGTCATGTATACTCTACATGTCCATTTGTTTATATAAATTACCATTATGTTTAATAAACAACATAAAAACATTTTGACCTACCAGTTCATATTTTATTAATCCCTTTCTCATTCTAATGCAAAGTCTTATCATTTTCAGTTGTTATGTGGCTGTTACTAATGTGCACGAGGCCCGAAATTTATTTGTATTTTTTATTTATATTATTTTTCATGTTTTTGTTTGGCTATTTTCCCATTTTAGTTGTTATTTTAGGTTAGAGGGTGGAATTGTGTTTTAATGTCTTTAAAGTGCACTTTTTAGTCTTTTTACTTTTTAGGTTTGGCTTGACTAGTAAGCTATGATTTTCTTCTTGACCATACGTTGTAGTCACTTTACTTTTTGAGAGATGAATTAGAGATATTTCTTGGGCCATTGGCCTCTAAACATTACGTGGTTGTATAGTTAGTAATTTATGCTTCCGGCTTTTAATTTCACATGTGCTTGCCGATCTGGTTGTTGTAAGACCATGGGTAAGGCTCGGGGTTACTGACAAGCCACTTCTCCAAAATGCACTCCCGTCACCAGCGGTCAAGAAGCACCGCCATTTCCTTTACTACTATACCCACCAAACCCTTTATTTGAGTCCCAAAATCTCAGATCTAAGTCCACCCACCCCAAAAAATCCACCAAACAACAGATCAACCCCTTGTTCACTCTCACCAGATATGATCGACGGTTGCTTGGCCCTAGAACCCCAATTGGGGGTCGTCTTCATGCCTTCACTACCATTACAAGAGTGACGCAATCGGGGGGCGAAGAAAAGTAGATATGGGTACAAAATACCTGGTTCGAAGTCGGATGGTTCCTCCGATCACCATTCTAACATTGCTCTGACATCTTTCTGCCTCCGACGAGCTTAGCCTACCACCAATGGCAGTGTTAAGGACCCCGACTTCTATCACCAAACCCTCCATATCCTATTTTAGCCATCTTTCAAGCCACAGCCACAAGAGGGAGGGACAAAGATTTTTACAAAATTCAGCCTCCCACTAACCTCGATGGAGGTAGGCGACCATTGCCGAACGAACTCAAATGAATCTCACCGGAGTTCCGGCAGGCAGAGGGAAAGTGATGGCAACAACCCCTTATATAATACACAAACCCTATATAGGGTTTCTAAAGTTAGATCTAAATATGAAGGTAATACCGACTTTGTCCATTCCTTTTTTACCCAAATTATGACGCTCCAGACGTGCAAACCTACCCTCTCTTAGTTTAGTAAGTTTTTCATAACCCCTCCTTTTTTCCAAAAGTGAAATTTCAGCCCCATATTTTTTGAAATTTTAAAATTAACCCTTGAAATTTTTTAAAATTGAACCTCCAACCCCTAACATTCCAAAATAATTATTTGGTGCCTGGCTTTTAAATTTAAATTTCAGCCTTTACTTTTCCTGAAATTTTTAAATCTGCCCCCAAACCTTCGAACTTTCTAGAAATTCAATTTCATTCCCTACTTTTCCCAACGCCCTAATTGTCTCAACACATCATTCCCTGAGGATGACTATTCCCATTTTGATATTTTTTGGAATGAAGGTGGTGGTGTTGATTATGAAAAGGATATGGGGATTTGTGCCGAATTCAAGCAATTAAATCATATCGTCATCATATAATTTACAGTTCGCCTCAGTGACTTAGAATAGTGTGGAGAAATTCTACATCGAGAACTTCTGTGCTTTTAATTTAGTGCCTACTTCATCGAGGAGTACGAGGAATACATTACCTCCTCATTCAATGCCGCACGGAGTATATTGAGTTGGAGGTGGTGCGTGAGCATTGGGTACATGAGCGGGCGAGGCGTTTGGCCCATTACTTTGAGTATTTGTCCACCTGTACGGCTTTTTATCCTACCGACGTTGTTCCTGATTCAAGATCTGGGTGATTCACCCCATGTAACAAGTGTCAAAATCGGCCAGGAATCCGAAATGACGGCATAATATAAGCCGGCATACCTCTAGAGGCTCCTACCATAGATCCACTTTGGTTTTGTTCCGAACCTCCCCTGGACCCATCCTCTTTGATTCTGATTGTGGGGCATTTAATTCACATAAACCAGGAAGAAGAGTATTTCCTATGGGCTGTGTTGGGAGAGTAGCTGCTTACTCACTCTCATTCAGTCGATTCAGATACTGAATCGTATCTCTTAGAGAGAGGTGCAAAAGCTCTCCCTTTGACTCGAGGGGGCTTCCATCAATTCGACTAATGCGGATGCGGTTCTTTTATCGTGAAAGAAGTAAAGAGGAATGAGAAACAAATGTGGGCCTCCTCATTCCCGAAAGAACGAACATGAGAATTCTCAAAGGAATATGAGATCGGTAAGCGATTACACACGCTTCTTCCCTAGCCCCTATGACAAAGGTCTTTAGATGAGGACAAGACAGGGTGTCGGTCGGTGATCTTTATCAGCACGAGTAAGATTGTGTGCACAGGCCTTGGAAGTAGACGGGGCTCGGGGATGGTGTCCACTGCTGGCCTCCCGAAAGTCCTCTTCTCAAAACAAGTATGCATCATGTACACAGAAGAGCCCTTCGATCTAACTGCTTGCAAGCAAATAGATTCCGAAAGACGATGTCCCACACGTGCTCTAAATGAACCATACTTTGAGTAGGAGGCTTAGGCTGATAATGTACACCGAGTAATAACATGGATAGGATGGACGTGGTTCCCACTTCATAAGTAGGACGTCCCCGAGGAAGTTGATGCCCCGTCGGCGGATGGTATGAACCCTGAGTTCTTCCTATGTGATTTCATTTGTATTTTTTAGGAGGCCAATTGACTCACTCGCACCCCGTTCCATGATTCAGAGGTTTTCAAGATCGGGTATTTCTTTCCCATCTTTGAGGAAGAAGAGTTTGGGTTTATTATCGGTAATTTCTTCGACATTTTTGTTGAGGACGGTTGGGTGACTCGTAGGCACTTTCGCAAGGTGAGGTTGTATCATACGCCTAACTTCTTCCCACTCTTTGGGGATGAAGATGATTTTTATGGGGCTAGTTTGGGTCCATATACCCTCGATCAATCTCACCCACCCAAAGCAATGGATGGTCGAGTTGGAGCACCTAGCCTCACGAGCGCTAATAACTGGAGACTCGGACCACATTTGGTTCCGTTGGTCCTCCTGGGGGGAGGGGGCGTGATTATTATTTTGTTGGCAAGCTCCAGGGTCGAGTTCTAATTCGTCTGTTGTGATTAGGTTTTGTGTATATTCTTCCAGGACTTTTTGCAAGGGCGTTTCCAAGGACAACTTCCCTTTCAATTTGGGGAGTCCATTGAGTGGTCCTTCGCTCCTTTGCCACCCACCTCCTACGCCCAAAACAAGCTTTTTCAAGTGGGGGAGAGTGATGTGTATGGGGTCCCAGATTTGTTTGTATTTTTTGTTTATATTATTTTTCATATTTTATTAAATAGGCTATTTTCCTATTTTAGTTGTTATTATAGATAAGAGGGTTGCATTGTCTTTTAGTTTCTTAAAGTGCCTTTTTTTTAATTCTTTTTACCTTTTTAGGCTTAGCTTGACTAGCAAGCTAAACTTTTCCTATAAATAAGGCATCTATTGTACTCACTTTATCTTTTGAAAGATGAATTAGAGATATTTCTTGGCCATTGACCTCTAAACATTATGATGTTATTTTTGTTGTTGTATAGATAGTAATTTCTGCTTCCGTCTTTTAATTTGAAATCAGTTACATTATCATTTATTGTTTTTTAATAGTTTATTATTATGGGTATATATATTGTTTGTACTGGGGATGCTTTAATGATAATTGATGTAGTTGAGTAGGTATGAAATTTGGCACTCAATGGAAGTTATACCCTGTTTTTCCTTTGTTAAAAATTATAATTATTTTAAAACTGTGTTATAATCTTAACATTTAGTTACTAATTTAACCAGTGTTACGTTTAGCTATTATTTGACATTTGCAATACTATTATTATTTGACATTTGCAATATTATTCATATTATTTTGGGTAGTATTTCATTGTTATTAAGATTTGGTGCTCTTTATGTGCATAGGTCTTTGTACAATTGGGGACAAGATTTCAGTAGTGCCATTGGCACAGATGAGATGAGATGAATCCAACGGATAATATTAAGAGCTCTTTATGGCTTCTTTCAGAAGATGGGTATGGGACAATTGTAATTACTATATTATAATATGGGTATTTGTTAAAGTAACTAACCTAGTTGTATTCCACTTGCGCATGTGTAAAGGGTATTTGCTTCTCCATTTCAAATTTCAAACATTTAAGAGTTCTACATTTCTTCTTTACCTTCGTGACCTCTCCACCTCCTCCCAACATTATCACCCTTTCTCTCCTCCCCCCACCATTTTCAAAGACCTCGGAGAAATAAGAAAATATTTTTGTGCGTATCAAATCCCCTTTTTATTTAACCACTGCAATTTGTATCGCAAGAGTTGTTGCGGCTACGTATTCTTAGTTTGATATTTATTATTTAATACCTATAGTTCTATACATACGGTCAGTATTTTAGTTTCAAGTGAGTTTTGGTTGAGTTCCATTTTTTAGTGTAGTGGAAACTTGAGAAAATAAACTTGTACTGTAAAACACCTCCATGTTTTCAACAGTTGGATTGTATGTGTGGTTTTGAGTTTTGTTTTCATGTTCTTTTATTGCTTTGGTGAGTTTGAGATAGGTTTATTAAATATCAACAGAGTTTGCAGATCCGAGAGGTTGTTGTTAATGGCTTTGTCATTTTTTATTTTTTTTGTTCAGTTTGCAAAGTAATTTCATGGATTTACAAATTACACGAAGGTAAAGTTTTGAGATTTGAGTTTTGAACTATTATTGACCCTTCAATGTTTGTGTGTTTACATCATTTGATTTCAGTTTCTTTGTAGCTAATTTTGTTATTGTCTCACAGAATCACTATAGCTATAATTGTTTTTTCACTCGCACCGCTTTCTATGTAGCGATTTTTTGTAGTGGTGATCTATATTTTTCTAGTTGTTGATGTGTAGAAACATTTGTGCCGTATTTTGGAAACAATGAAGATAAACACCACTCATTTATCATAAAAATCGTCATAAAAGTCGGCAGTGGCGGATTCAGAATTTTAGTCCAACGGGAGTCAAATCGGTTGAAAATTACATATGTGAAAGTTTCGAGTGTTGTCGGGGGTTCGGGGGCGGGAGCTCCCGAGGCGATTTTTTGGGGGGTTATTTATAATTTTAAACAAATTATAGTTTTACAATGCCCAAACAATTACTCTCAATCATTATTAATAATTTGAGACCACACAAACATACATACAAATTAGACAAATTTGAGACTACATATTTAAAAATTTCTCCATATGCGGAATTAAACAAATTTCTATATACACGATACAAATTTCATATAAAATTTCTATATATACAAATTTCATATAAAATTTCTATATACACAAATTTCTGAGATATAAAAAACCACATAAAAAAATCACAAATTTCTATATACGGGTTTTCGTTGTGGGGTATGTGTCGTGGGAGGGAGGCGGGACTTATTATAAAAAGGAAATAGGTTAAACATTGGTTGTTTTTATCAAAAATTATTATTATTTTTTTTAGGTTATCCAACCGGGGCGATGGCCCCTCTTGGGCTCAAGCTCCATCCGCCCCTGAAAGTCGGCCTAGGCCCTTCGGCTTTATCACCCACGCGAATTCATCTTCTTAAGAGCTTTGTTATTTAGAACACAAGATGTTTGCCTGTGCAATGCGCGGCCTTTTTGTTAAGCTTGTTGTACCCTCTATATAATATGATTAATTAGAGTTCAACTTGCAAGCAAATGAGCAGGCTTATTGGATACAATGCATACTTATCCTGATTTGTAGTTATGAAACGTATCATGATTAAGGGTAAAAAATTACTGTCCAAGAAACATTCCAGATAAATAAAGGTTATACACTTGTGCATTTGAAAAGTTCATAGAAAAATTTGAAATTCAATCTCATTGATGAAGTCAATACAGATAAAACATTAAAATGTAGAGGAAATGAATAGAAAGATGATGTAGAAATTAGTTAATTTCAATCATCCATAAAAACACTTTTTAAGACTAATTTTATTAAAGCTTGATTCTTTATTTCTATTTATTAAGATAGAAGGTTTATAATGCTAAAATTCCCCACATCAATACCAAAAAATCAGATTAAACATATTTCATTTGCGTACAAACCCTTAATTCTGAAACCCTTGGCACAAATCTAACACACAAATGTGGAAAATATAATTACTTCTACGAAAACGTTAGTAAATATGATACATATGTACAAACTTTAAAAAAAATCTAAAACTCTTTTTTGAAACTGATGTGAATCAGGGGCGTAATCGTCATTTTTCATTTTTTTAGTTCTTTTTAGCATTTCTTCTATTTTTGAGCACTTGTTGTATTTTTCCTTTTCTTTTGTATTTAGAGGTAGGAAGGTTAGTTGGCCTTAGGGGCACAATTGTAATTAGACACTAGCTTAGTCGCCAAGCAACCTCCCCCCTATAAATACACCTTTTGTAGACTCATTTGAGTCATTCTTCCATATTTTGAGATTTGATTAGAGAGAGTTTGAGAGAGAATTATCTTTTCTTCTTCCCATTGACATCATTTACGTCAATTGGTATCAGAGCCTCGTCGCTCCACCTAGTTGTTGTTGTTGTTGTGTAGACAAAAACTCGTAAACATCACATGGGTTCAAGAAACGATGGACTCCTCCGATGCAAGCCCTTTCAATCAAATTCTTGAAGCCCTCAACCGATTGACGACTCGAGTTGATGCGATGGACGCCCATAGTTCTTCGCCGACAACCTTCACGGATCGCCCTCACACCGCACCGGTATCATCTTTAAACCCTAACCCTAGTTCTCCAAGATCAAGCCATTATACACCCCTACCCCAAAAAAACCCTAGTTCATCAAACCCTAACCCTATACTCATTCCAACAAACACCACCACACTGGGCCACCACCACCAGCTGTCGAAAAATCAAAAAAGCCAAAAAAATACCCAGCTGGACCCGAAAATCCCTCCCCTTCCCCAGAGCAGCACCGCCGCTGCCCCAGGCCCCGCCCCTCTTCAACCCGACCCTAACCCCTTCCCTCTACCAGCCTCGACCACCCCTCTACAACCCTCCACCTTACCCCAAACCTATTCCTACAATCGCCCAGCCCTAACCGGCCCAATTCTGACCCAAATTCCACCCCTACCCTCGGAATCACACCCCCACACCACCAGTTATTCCCTCTGGAATTCGAACAGTACCCTACACAACCCCTTCGTACCTCTTTCAACCCCTGGAGACCTCCGACCAACCTTGTTCCTTATACCGATAGCACCACCAATCAACCAGCCTCGCTGAAGGTTGTCCAACACATTCAGGCCCTGCCGGAGACTTTCTGGTACACCCTACCCCTTTGTGTATCCAAAAGGTACCACCTATGATCGGACATACTCTCCCACCATTGCCGAAATGATTTGTGACAGTCGGCACACAAAAACATTAAATCCGCCTCTAATCCATCCCAATGGCACATACCCTATGCCATTTAATCCCAATCTTGCACCACAAACCCTCGAATTTTCATCTTCCCACGTTCCCCAAAATTTTACCCCCCAAATTCACCATCACCCCCTATACCTCCACCTCCACCTCCACCGCCAAATATATCCATACACCACCAATTACCCTCACCCCATTTTCCCTCAACCTGTATTCTCATCCCATCCCAATCCCCGCCACCACTTCCACCACCATATTCATCTCTACCCCAACATGACCCCTCCTTACCCCCTATTTCCATTTACCCTCGCCATCACCCACAAAAACATCTTGAACACCCCCATATGCCACCAATACCCCCCACTCCTACTCTTCCCCCACACCCTCACCCACACCATTCCACGTTCCCCACGCTTCCGCCCCCACCTCTTCTACATACTTTTACCCCACTCGGACACCCTCTTCTTACCCCACATCAGCCACCCCCATGGGATACTTGTTCCTTTCACTCAGCACCCGTTGACTCCCATGAGCGGGTTTGGGAGTGGCTTACCCTACCTCCCCATGCTGACCCTCCTCCCCCCCGCCCCCACTCTGCTCCTGAGTTTGACCCACCCCCTCCTACTAAGTGGCGCGCAGATGTTTCCCCATTTGATTCCCTCCACCCCAAGGTGACCCTCTATGTCCCCATCTTCAAGCGCCATTGCTTTGTTTGCCACACAAAAGGCCACCAAATGAATCAATACCCCTACCGCCAGCCATTGGTTCCCCCACATCCTCCTTCCCCACCTCGTGAGCCTCTACCACCTCACACTACTCCTCCTACCACCTCAGTTCACCCACTTGCTCCTGACCCTCCTCATCCATCGCCTCGGGAGCACCCATAGCGCGCTTTACTTACCGAGCCTCCGCCAGGCGATGATATTGATGAGGATACCCTAGCCCTCTAGGGTAGTGATGCCATCAAACAGTTAGCCCTACCGTTACTTTCACGGAGTATGCAGGGTGATATTCGAGTTGATGTTCCCATGTTTGACGGCCACCCGTTGTGTGATGCCGTTGTTGATTGGCTTGCCACCATGGAGTGGATTTTTGAGTACAAACGGCTGAAAGGTCGTAGATGTGTTCTTTTAGCGGTGACCAAGTTTGAAGGTTATGCTAGTGTATGGTGGAATGAATTAGAGCAGCGACGTGCTAGTGAGGGCCTTACTCCTATACAGTCCTGGACCGAGCTCCGAGCACAGTTGATGATCACTTTTGTTCTTGCTACATATGAGCCCGACTTATTTTTACGGGTTTAGTCTCTTCGCCAGGATTCCTCTGTCTTGGACTACACCGAGCGGTTTTAGCTTCTATGTACTCGAGCCCACCTCAGTGAGAGCGAGGAGCAGTGCATTAGCCGTTATATTCACGGCCCCCAGGGCTACATCTAGCACGACCTTGATTTGCGGGAGGTCACATCTTTTGCCAAAGCAGTGGAGTATGCCACCAAGGTGGAGCCCTTCCACCAGACTGCCCCTCCACCACGTAGCCGCTCCACGCCTACTCCTCCAGCACCACTGACTTCTGCACCTACTGGGACTCCTTCCACCACTGTGCCTCCTGCTGTCATGGTTCCTGCTCCTACTCATCCGATCACCTTCAAATGATACAATTGCGGGGTGATGGGTCATCGTGCCTCTAATTGCTCTCTTCCTTACCGCCGAGCTCTCTTTGCTTCGGGGGACCCTGACTATAGTGAGGCACAGGAGATACCACCACAACCAGTTCTCATCATGATCCTTGATGGTGTCACGGAAGGCGCTCCCCTCTGAGTTCTAGATGAACTATTTTCGGGGGGGGGGGAGAGTGATGTGAATCAGGGACATATTCGTCATTTTTTAGTTCTTTTTAGCATTTCTTCTATTTTTGAGCACTTATTGTATTTTTCCTTTTCTTTTGTATTTAGAGGTAGGAAGGTTATTTGGCCTTATTGTAATTAGACACTAGCTTAGTGGCCAAGCAATCTTCCCCCTATAAATACTCCTTTTGTAGACTCATTTGAATCATTCTTCTATATTTTGAGATTTGATTAGAGAGAGTTTGAGCGAGAATTATCTTTTCTTCTTCCCATTGACGTCATTTATGTCAGAAACCTTTAACCCATCATAACCATAATATTGGAATCCTTAAAACCCAAATACACTATCAACCAAGTCAAAGTCTACTTCAAATCTATCTCTACTTTTCACGGAACTACCTGCTATTTGAATTTCAAATATATGCACATGCTTCCAGAAATATACGCACCTGCTTTCGGTTGAATAGCTCCATCAGTGTAACTGCATTCCTTGTATACAACAACTATATAAGTCTGTATAAGTCTCACGAGTAAATTAATAAAATCCTTAGAGAAATACATCTCCATAAACTCTCACTATTTAAACCACCAACTCAATCACAGTGCTGCATAAACATAACAGTGTTGCACAAACATTAACCAACAATGCTGCATAAATAATTCTGGTCCAGCACATATATTTACTAAGTTTGTCATGACAAGAATGGGGGTGACAACTTTTTTGTCACGGACTTGTCACGGTCATTGACCGTGAGCCACGGACTTGTCACGGTCAATGATCGTGACAATTCTGGGCAGAATTAAAAAAAAATCTGTTGGGCAGTATGACCACTGCCACTGCCCAACAATATATTTGTACCTGTTATAGTAAAATTGTACCTGGTCAAACAGCATATATCTAAATAAAATAGAAAGAATGCACCAAATCATTGCAGAGATAATTCCATATCCAAATAAAATAGAAATAAAATCAATATCCAAACGAAAATGTAACAAATCAAAACAATACAAATATAATCCAAGTGTCCAAATAAAATAGATACAAATACTATCACTGCTCAGAGTCTGGGCTAGGTCAGAGGAGGAAGGTAAGCAAAACGATATATGCATGGAGACACCCCGAATATTCGTCATGCCGCATTGTTCGCGCAACCACAACGTGGAGTTCTCCTTTTTGCTAATTACATGCGTGACGAGCACCCTGTACTCGATGTCTTGAAGGGCACGTCCATGAACCACTATACCCGTGACATACCTCGGGTCCCTCAACCCCCTCGCTATCGGCTGTCCATCATATATGTCGAGTAAGAACATGCTCGGCCAATCGAGTGTTGACATAGGCAGTTCGACGGGAGTCAAGATGGGAACTGGATCATCATCATGCGGCGAGTCCGCGCGTATCGACAATGAAGCAGTGACGTCCACGTCCTCATCCTCGTTCACCTCCTCCTCCACCGCCTTCTCCTTCCACTTTCCCTTCCCCATGCCCTTGCCCTTGCCCATCGAATGCTTCATGAAGGCGTACATATCTAGGACCGTCGCCTCCAACCTTGATAGCTTCTCGTCATGCGTGCCTACCTGACGATCCAATCTGGTGTTGCTCATCTCCATTCCGATGATCCTAGACTTCCCCCAACCCGCAAGCTCACCCCCTAGTCCTCCCCTTGCGATCAGCATCGAGCACTTTGCTTAGTGAGTTTGTAGACAAAGATGCCTTGTCGGCATCAGATGCGATTCATGCACTTCCTTCAGCTTTGCCTAAAACAACAAAAAGCACACAATTAGTTAATTAAGTAAATAGAAAAATTTACTTAGTAATTAACAAAAATTAAACATTTATAACTTACAGTCGTGTTCGCGACGTTCGGGAACACCTCCTTGTCCTTGCCCTTCTTCGTTCGAATTGCCACATAGGCATCGAGCTTATGTGGCCTACCCTCAGGGCCACTCCCTGTCTACTGAAATAAAATAATGAAAAATAAAATAATGCAGAATAACATAAAACTATAATTAAAGAAAAATAAAAACTTACCATCCTGTGCTCCACCTCGGCGTAAGACGTCCGGCCGGAGTAGTGCACATCCGTCTTTTTCGCTCAATTTTTCCTCCCCGATTGGCGAGATGTCAATTGTCGATCCTCGATCTCTTTGTTGATGAATTTTTGCCACTGTGACAATGCGGTCGGCTCCTTCCGTGGGACGTTCTCACGCAGTCTAAGAGTGGAGTCCCGGGTCTTCCCATAACGGGCCAACAAATTCTTCTTCCATGTCTTATGTTGTTCCCTCAACTGCTCCAAAATGGAATCGTGGAGATGTGGGGGCAGGCTGAATTGTTCCTGTCAAACAAATACAAAACAAAAAGATACTAAGTGTTAGTTGTTAATAAATATAAATATAAATATAAATATAAATATAAATATAAATATAAATATAAATATAAATATAAATATAAATATAAATATGAATATAAAGTGAAATTGAAATATAAATACATTACTTGTAGTGCTGCCCAAATAGCCAACTTGAGCTCATTTGGCACCTCCCTCCAACTAGTGTACCCCGGGCCGATAATTGTCTTCACCAACTCGAGGGATCTAGACAATAAACCCGTCTTGTTCTCAACCACCGCTCCTAATTTGCCCCATTTTGGGAGCCTAGGGGCCGAGGAGCCCTCGTCGCCTCCGCTGCCACCAAGCCCCTGAAGAAGACATTTTTTGTAAAAATTTATTGTTATTGGTACAAATTCAAATGAATTAGAAGAATACAAAGCACTAACCATATTATAACAAAACACTGGAAACTTTTAATTAATGCACTAAACTGATCAAGTACAAATAAATTAAGAGCATTAAACTGATGTCTGATAATAAGAATACTTCTAGAATAATACACCCACTGGACATGGACTTTGGATTAGTGCTTAAGAATTAAATCTAAATATTACAATGCAGTAAACTGATCAAGTACAAATGAATTAAAAGCATTAAACTAATGTCCGATAATTGGAATACTTATTACAAATCTAAAAATTGTTTCAATTTCGGGTTATTATAAAAAATGGATTGATATTTGGTAGGAGCAACCAAGTCATCCACATTACTGTTTAGACGCTTTGATGCATGTAGGACGATTGACCACGACTCGTTGATATACTCCGAGAAAAACACTTGCTTGACCTTTTGAAATGCACAAACAAACTGCTCATCGCTCATGTGTTCGTTGCTCTTCAACTTAGACAAGTCAACCATGATCAAATTGGTGCCAGGATCAACTTTGCAAGCATTTTTATCCTCAACTCTTACCCAATCATAGAAAAATACAACCTTTTTGAAGCTTACATAGTCCAATTCAAATATATTTCAAATTACACCATAATAAGTCATTTAAGCTTCAAAGAGGTTTTTATCTTTCGTGCTCGCTCGAAAGAAAGTAAGAGCCTGGTATGAAATGCCCGAGTTCTGTGCATTTGTACTTTCCTCGTACACCCATGCACCGAATATGTAACCGTTCAATCGATACTTTTTGTACTCTTGTGCCATGAACAATGGTCCAGTGGCTAGACGAACAAGCCTTGATAAATTAATTACCCGTCTTTAAGAGCTGTCTTTAAGAGATGATAAATTAATTAGGTTACTTGTAAAGTTTTATTGTAATGTAACATTATATAACAACCCTTTTCATTATAATTACCTCGTGTGACAACCACAACCTAAATTTGCTGTCTGATTGTGACATTGTTTTTCGTCTTTTATTGTTCTCACAGGCTTCATATTTCTGCATAAAGTTAATGTGACGAACGAATTAAAAAATTAATCATGTATAAAATTAGGGCTGTGTTTCGGTCGAATCGGATCGAAAAATGACCATTCAGAATTTTTTTTTGATTTTTTCGGAAATAAAATATTTGTTCCGATTTCCATTCCAACTTTTTCAGAAAATGAAAAAAGTTTTCGAATTCGGAAAAATCAGAAAATCGGAAAAAAATCGGAAATTCAAAAAATATACTAAAAATTCAAAAATTTTGGAAATTCCAAAATTTCAAAAAAATTAATATAGGATTTTTGATTACTCAAAATTCTCATTTTAAAGAAATTGAAAAAAAGATTAAATTCAACATGTAAATATATAAGGATTTAAGCATTTTTTTCATTTGTGTAGAGGATATAGGGATATTCTCCTTTTATAGATCACTTTTTTAGGCCTCTCTTCCTCTCCTAGATGACGTGGGACACATGAGAATGTTTAAAAAAATTGAAAATCGAAAAATATTTCGGAAATAATTATGAAAAATTGGATCGAAAAAATCAGAAATTCAGAATTATTTCCAATTTTCGATCCAATTTTTTTTTGAAAAAATCGAAAATCGAAAAATCGAAAATCGGAAACCTTATATACGTTCCAAAATCGGAAAATATTGGATCGGAATGTTAAAAAAAAAACACAGCCCTATATAAAATAATCTAAAATAATGTAAAACTTAAAATAATTTAAACTTACTTTTTCCATTCTTCGACATCTTCATGTGTGTCAAATAGATAACGAGCTACTTGTTCATGTTGCAAACTCGTTAATTTCACTCGTTGGCCCATCACATGATCACCCTCATCGATGACTCATCAATGTCATCAACGCTGGTCGATTCAGACATATATTCTCGAGTATAGATTGATGACTCCACGGTTATGTATTCCTCTGCAATTGATCCTGCAATGTATCGTGTATTCTTGACGTAATCCTTGACGTAATCTTTGAAAACTGTCATCAATCTCTCAAACGGATACATCCATCGATATCTAACTGGACCGCAAAGAAGTGCCTTTTCGCATAGGTGTACCAACAAGTGAACACTTATGTCAAAGAATGATGGGGGAAATTACTTCTCCAACACACAAATCGCTTCGGTAACCGCCAATTTTGCGGCCACTATGTGTTCTCGATTGACTACCTTCTCACATAAAAGTGATAATCAAATACTAATTTGCATAATAGCCCTCCTCAAATCCTTGTGTTTAGATAAATAGTGCTTAACAATAGAGGAACCAATTGCATGATCACATGCCAATCGTGGGACTTACACTTAAGTAAATCATGGGTAGCATAATTCACAATCCTTTGCAAGTTGGACGAAAAATTTGATGGAACCTTCAAATTATATATTGTGTCTAAGAGCACCTTTCTTTCCTCACTCGTTAAAGCAAACGCACCCGGGGGAATTATTGCCCTTCCCCTACTATCTTCTTTCAACCATAGTTGTGGCTTAAGTTTCAACGATTTAAGGTCTTTTTGTGCATTTTCTCCATCCTTCGAACGACTCCTCCCAAGGCATGTGTACATAATATGTTCAACGATGTTCTTCTCTGCGTGCATTACATCCAATACATGGCGTGCCGGGTTATTCTTCCAATAAGGCAAGTCAAATAAAATTGACCTCCTAGACCCTGCCTTTCTTGTCTCAGTTTCATTTCCAGTTGGGGTTTTCTTATGCTTGACATTCTTAAATTTAGGATTCTTACCTGGCATATTAAGACCACAATCAAAAGATTTACTTTCAATTTTTGAACCTGAAAGTTTTCTCGATGGTAACCTATGTTCAACCCCGCCCAATAAAAAATTGGAACCTTTCTCAAATCTAAAACTATGATTGGGGGGGGGGGGGGTAAAAACCTCCTATGGTAATAGTGTACATTTTTTGAGCTAGCGTGGAGACGAAGAGATTCAATATCGTCTCCACAAATAGGACACCCCAAATAACCATGTAATACATAATCGGATAATGTCCCATAGGCTGGAAAATCATGAATTGCCCACATCAACATAGCTTTCAGCGTAAACTCTTATTTTCTAAAAGATTCAAATGCTTGCATACCCTCTTTCCACAACTCATTTAATTCTTCTACCAAAGGAGCTAGGTAGACATCGATGTCCTCACTTGGTGCCTTTGGCTCAGGTATCAACAAAGACAACATAAAAAATTCAGGTCTCATACACTGTGAAGGAGGGAGGTTGAGTGGGGCTAGGTTCACTGGTCATACACTCTGATTAGTGCTTAGATTTTCAAATTGATTGAAACCATATGTTGATATTGTCAAACGAATGTTACACTGTTCTCGAGCAAAATCGGGATACTCAAAACTCATCCTCCTCCAAGTTGTAGAATCAATAGGATGACGCATGCGATTATCCCCTACTTCTTCCCTAGCATGCCAAGGCATTGCCTCCGCTATACATGGTACTATGAAAAACCGCTTTAATCTAGGGCTACCGGGAAAATATTTCAACACTTTTTGAGGCATTTTTGAGCTTGTGCCTTCCTTGCCAGTAGATTTGACATATCTAGGTTCATCGCATACCGGACACCGATCGAGATTTTCGTACTCCTTTCGGTATAGTACACATTCATACACACAAGCATGAATCGATTTATACGTCATTCCCAAACATTTCAAACTATTCTTCATAACAGGATAGCTATTTGGAAGTGTATTCTCCTTGGGTAGCAAGCCCTTCACCCAATTCAGAATGTTTGTCTCTCTATTGTCAGACAAACCGTATTAGGTCTTCAAACTATGCAAACCAACCATGACATGTAAATTTGTTTGATCTTTCTCACATCCAGAGTATAACGGTTGGGTCGCCTTAAATTTTAAACTTTGGTTGTCATCGTCAATGTTTATCCTGATATCTTCATGAGCACATTGTACATCGTCAATGATCTCATTCTCTTCCACTTCATGAACTCCGAACGCGTCATCAACTAAATCCTATAACATATTATGATCTACGTCGCCCCCTTGTACATCTATCCTACTTGTTGAAGGTTGTTGTGAAGGTTGCTCGAGGACAAAAGGAATTTTCGATTCCCCATGAAAACTCCAAAATAGATAACTTTCTTGCATACTCGATATTAACAAATGTAGTTCAACTGTTTTCCACACAAACACTTTGCCATTCTTATACTTAGCACACAAACACGGGAACTCTTTATTATTATGACATCTCTTTGCGTATTTCACAAATTCATTAGCAACTCTGCGAAACACATCCCCTAATCTATGTGTCTCACCCATCCACTCTTTGTATTTAGGATATCCCATCATAGCTACTCCAAACAATCCTATTTATAGGTAAGAAGCGTATATTCATGGATTAGTATAAACACATCATTACTTATTGTATAAAATTTCTCCCTATGTTTCATTTAAATATGTCGTATTTATATTCGATTTTTAAATTTCAAATGTCTTATTAGTTCCTATTTCCTCCAGCTCCTCTAAAGGGTGAGTGGTCCTATCCCATTCAAGATCACATATTTCTGTAATATACTTAGCAGCTCATGCACATTCTTCCAATTTGAGGAAAATTCGGCAATATATCCCCATAGTTCTCCAAGTACATGACGTAGATTTTCAAGTGTGAGTGTTATTTCAATTTATAATTGAAATAACACTTAACATCACATCATCTAGTATGTACCCAGAGAACATTAAGATACGACTGCAGAACTTCCTCCAAAAGTAACAAGTTTAAGCCACTAAGAATATTATTATATATAAACTATGCATTCCCAAACTATCCAAGCGGGACAATTCAAGAGATCTCATTACAGGGGTAATGACTCCCGGGTCCCGAATGGGTCTAAGGGCTATTGAATGCGTACGCATAACAACTAGAAGGCTAGTATCTATGCGAACTATATGTACTTTCAAGTATGTTTCAGTTAATTATCATATTATATATACATTGCTCGTGATACAAAGTAATTTTAGAAAAAAGTTGAAAAATCCCACCCTCATATGGACAATAATTCAGTGGTTATGCCACTTCTAAAATTAACCAACCCAACATCGATCCACTATAATCCAACGACAACAGCAACAACAAATGTGTATCCCGTACTCCTTCTAATACATCTACTCAATTAATTCATTTCATCACATCTTATAAGTATATCATCATTAAAGCTATCCTACTTGCATATGAAAGGGGCACTAATTATTAATTTACTAATTTAAAACCAACTATTAATTTACTAATTTAATAAAAAAAATTAACAATCAATAAAAATACCCCCTCTTTCCCCCATCACACACACGCACACACACCACCCTCATTCCCCCTACCCCCTGCCTCACCACCTTCCCCCCCACACACACAGCCCCACCCCCTGCCGCATTCCCCCAACCCCACCCCCACCCCCACCCCCACGCCCACCCCCACCCCCAGCCCTGCCCCCTCCCCCTCCCCCCACCACACACACATGCACAGACACACATACAGACACACGCACATATACACATCACACGCATATACACACATATACACACACACACACGCATATACACACACACACACGCATATACACCCCTCCCATACCCCACCCCTCCCCCCTCCCCCCACCCCCTCCCATACCCCACCCCCACCCCACCCCTCCCCCACCACACGTACATTTACACACACATATATATATACACACACACATACAAAGGGACTGGAAAGAGAGAGAAATCGTACCTGAAGGTAAAGAGAGAGAGAAGTCACTTAGAGAGAGAGGGAAACCAAAACGGTGGGAAAAAAGGAGGGGAGGTTTTTTTTACTGACAAAGTTGTCACGGACATGTCACGGTCCTTGACCGTGACAACCTTATAATATTGTCATGGTCATTGCCTCTTCCTTCTAAGTGGTTCTTAGATGTATCTCCCAAGGAGTTATTAGTCTCTTAATATAGATGATTAACTCACCAATCTCGAGTTGGGCTTGAGTCCACAACTCTAGACCCCCAAATGAGCCCAAATATCTTATCCACTTAGCCCAATAACCTCCCAACTCATATATATATATATATATATAACTCGGGACCATTTCTAAGTCTCTAAAACATCCTAATGAGTTCGTATAACCTCCTAAAGTGTGTCCCAAATATTTTTATTTAACATACCCATATGTATCATGTTTTAAACCAACACCTCACTATATGTTCTCACTTTATGATTTATTGCTCACGAGCGAACCCATCATTCCCAATTGAGTCGTATAATTATGAAATTATGAATAAGTATTTATAATCTCTTTAAATTTAAATCCCTCATATTTCATTCATTCTCAAATTTAAATCCAAAATTTTTAATTAAGTTTCAGTCATAATATTTTATTTCGAAAATACGGGGTATTTTATTCTTACCCCCTAATAAAAGAATTTCGTCCTCGGAATTCACTATAGCATGAAGTCACATTTTAATTCGTACCATAATCTTAAGTTTATACCTAATTAGCCCATTCTCATATCCCATGAGATAAGAAAATAATTTTAAAAAAATGACAAATGTAAGAAAAAAATTGGTTTGCCTGTACTAAAAATATCTGTAAACATGAGTATGATGTAAAATTTTCCGTAGCAACACATGTTTCAGATGTGATGCTTTTTGTACCTTTTTGCTAACTATCTTATGCGGCAACGATAAAAGAACCACATTTTAACACTCTATCATTATATCACACAGATATCACACAAAAAAGAACCACGTTTCTCTCTTCTCTATCTCAACTTCCTTATTCCGTGATTCACTCCTTTTTTTTTATATTACTCATCAAATATCACACAAATAATAACTATCAAATTTCCTATTTCCATTACCACTCTATCATTATAGTTGTAAAAATCCAAGACACTTCCTCCCTATATATTGAGCTTACCTTTCCTTATGGTGAATAACAAAGATGGGAAGTTGAGTGTGGTTTTACCCATTCATCTTTTTCATCTTCATAATCATTTTTCCACTTTGATATGCTTATTCTTCACGATATCTCTCTCACTCTTCCAACAATTCTTGCCCTTATGAGCCGGGCCTTGCATTGCTTCACTTTAAGAAATTTTTTACCATTAATACTATTGCTTCTAAAAAGTGCTTTCTATGGTCAAACTTCACAATCGAAGACCAAGTATTGGAAGAGGGGTACATATTGCTTCACGTGGGTTGACATCACGTGCGATTGGGTGACGAGCCACGTGATTAGGATGGTCTTATGTTGTAGATAGCTAAATGGAATCATGACTTCCAACATCTCACCTTAAGACCCTCAACCTTGCTCATAATGATTTCTATCCCTCTCAGATTTTACATTAATTTGGTGGATTTTCTCCGAATTTGACTCATCTAAACCTCTCTTACTCTGCGTTTACAGGCAATGTTTCATAAAAAATATCCCATCTTTCTAAACTGCTTTCACTTCATCTCTCTTATAATTTTGAAATGGAAATTGAAAGTCAGAATTTCAAATTGCTAATTCAAAACTTAACCCATTCAATCGTCCATTTGCAGTCTTTAAATATTCTGAATCTGTGATCATGCAAATTATTCGGGTTCATTCTTGAATCGCTCGAAAACCTTACACAGATCGATCATTTGAACATCTTCGGTAACAATTTTACCGGAGAGATTCCATATACACTTTTAAATCTCAAGCACCTCACTTTCTTAGATTTTACAAACAATCATCTTGGTGGACAAATTCCTTATTTTTTTTTTCCTAACATCACATCCTAGAGATATATCTATCTTGGAAATAACAAATTCATTGGCCCATTCCCGTCCCCAATTGGAAACCTCACAGCTTGTTAGTTTAGACATCTCGAGTAATTCATTGACGGGCCCCATTCCCTTCACTATAGTTTGGCTTCACAACCTAACCGATCTCAATATCTCCAATAACTCCTTCAACGGGATTTTACCTTCTTGGTTGTTCTCTCTTCCATCTTCGAAGTACATAAATATCAACTTTAATCGGTTGACTAGACAAATCCATGAGTTCAGATCAACCTCACAGTGGTCTATTTTTTAAAATAACAATGATCTGCATGGCCCCATTTCAAATTTGATTTTTAAACTTGTGAACCTATCTCAACTCGATTTCTCATTTCAGTGGTTCTATGTACCCAGACTTGTTTTCAAATCTAAAAAACCTTCAGATTCTTCTTCTTTTTAGAAATAATCTGTGACCACCAATATCAACGCAGGCTTCCCCAACCTCCATAAATGGAATTTGGCCTATTGCAACATAAAGAAGATCCCATATTTGTTAAAAGGTAGTCTGATGCTTCGACATTTAGACCTATCCTACAACCAAATTCATGGCTAACTCCCCCCTATTTTTTCACTATCAGATCAATTATATTCTCTTCACTTTCAATCCAATTTTCTTCAAGGACCAATACCTTCATCCATCTGCAGTTTCAGCTGTCTTGAAATATTTGATTTTTCCAATAACAAGTTTGCTGATACAATTCCGCAGTGTTTGGGAAACATCAACAATGTTCTTTCGTTGTGAAATTTACAAATGAATATATTTCATGGGTCCATTCTAACAACATTTGGTGCATACGGAACCATTTGGAAAGTCTCAATTTTCATGGAAATAAACTAGAAGGAACGTTGCCGTGATCTTTGCCCAACTGCACAAACTTATAAGTTCTTGACATCGAAAATAATCTAATAAATGATACATTCCCGAATTGGCTTAGAACTCTTCCCGAACTCCAAGTTCTTGTCTTGAGTCATAATAGGTTCCATGGTCCCATAAGTATCACTTCTAAGACTAATAAGTTTCTATTTGGTAAGGTTCGAATAATTGACCTCACTCACAATCAGTTTATTGGCTTTCTTCTATCACAATGTTTTATGAATTTCAAAGTCATGACGAATGGAAGAAAATGAAATTAAAGAGAAGTACATGTCGCATAGGACTAACTGTGACGAAATAAATCTAGTAGTGAAAGGAGTGGAGACTAACCTAGTGAGAATTCTGACTGTCTTCACAACCATTGATTTTTCTAGTAACGAATTTGAAGATGAAATTCCAAATTCCATCAAAAATCTAGACTGACTCAGATTTCTTAACTTATCCCATAACAGGCTAATAGATCATATCCCTTCTGCGCTGCCAAGTCTTTCCAAGATTGAATCATTGGACCTCTCCTCTAACCAATTTCTTGGACAAAAAATCAACAATTAACAACTTTAACATTTCTTACGGTATTGAATCTCTCGCAAAATCATCTAGTGGGACCCATACCTCAAGGAAATTAGTTTTATAAATTTCAAAATGATTCGTATAGTGGGAACTCGGGCTTGTGTGACTTTTCACTATCAAAGAAATGTAGAGATGACGAGACACCACACCCACCGCTAGTCCAACAAGAAGAAAATTTGGATTTCACAAGTGGTTTTACATGGAAGGTTATGTTGATGGGGTATAATTGTGGGACAATGTTTGGATTGGTTATGGGTTACCTCATGTTCTTTATAGGAAGACCAATATGTCTTACTCAAACTTTTTAAAAAAGACATCACAAGAATTTAAGGAGAGGTCCTCGACATCCACGAAGAAGAAATTCATAAATCTAACTAGTAAATGATACATAAGTTTTTAGATTGTTGTATTATAAGCTCTAGTGTAGAACTTTATGCGTAATTTTTATTTATTTGTAGAATTTATTAATTTACATGCTATTCTAATAGTAAGTTACACCTTTGTCTAATAGTAAGTTACATCTTACACATTATAGGATGTGACACTTGTGGATGTGTAACTGAAACTCACATTGTAATGATTTTTAAATCCCTACTAATTTCTCATGCTTCTAGTAGGGAGCGATTAAAAAAAGTGGTTTCAGGAAAACTGTAAATATCAAAGGGAAAAACAAGGAATATGTAGCAGCCCCGTGAATTTTGTTTTACCAATTTTGGATGAGAACCAACTAGCTTAGGTAGTTGGTAAGAACATTCTTTATGGTGCTTGAAAATTTTGTGATCCTTAACCATGGATACTTTAGCAAGGTAATACACATTTTAGATTGATAACCTCAAAAGGAGGATAGGCGATTAAGAATCATAAATTAAAATTAGATTTTCCTTTTCTAAATTATTGTCAGGTATCTTTTAGGATCAAATACCAAAAAGTCCCTCAAATATTTTTAATACACATTTAGTCCAATCCTTTTATTTTGTACCAAAAAGTCCCTTATTCTCGTATTTTTAAAGGTCCGCGCCAGTGACATGGTAAAGCCCCTTTGGCATGGTGAAGGACTTTTTGGTGCAAAATAAAAAGGCTTGGACTAAACGTGTATTAAAAAAAGTTCGAGGGACTATTTAGTATATGCCCCTATCTTTTAACCCTTTATATGTTCTTTATGCCCTTTTATAGCATGCTGGGGAAGTTAAAGTTTATGAATAAATGGATTTTAGTTGTATTCTTTTTTAGTTTTTTATAAAGTTGTTTTTATTTGGATTTGAAAAAATTTGAGTGACAATCATTTTTAACTTTAAGTTCATGGTTCAACCTCGCACTACACGTTGCATTTGAGACTTGGACATAACCCGTCAAATATTGGTACTCAATAGTATTGAAACTTACCTCTTTATATATATGCATAACAAGTTGATTTACCAAAATGAATACCTACCAAAGGTTTGATGGCCCCAAAATCAGAGATAATTCTTAAAATTCTAGTTTTTCTAGATATTTGTGCTTAACAAATATCTGGCACGTGGATAACATCATGTTCTTTGCAAAACGTAGAGGCAAATAAGGCCTTAGAGGAAAAACTTGCCATTATTTGGGCGCATACGTATTTAAAAAAGAGAAACTAAATATTTAAAAGAGTGAGAGTGAAGGAGTAAAAGGGCTTTGCTGATTTGTTACCTGCTGATATTTGTTGGTATTTATTGTATCGATGTTCTGCTATGAGTTTTTAATACTTGATTGATTTCAATTATGACATTGGGTTATGAATTTATTTGATATTTTTATGCTTCATAACGATATTCAATTTAGTGATCACTGCGAGATTGATTGGTTGAATATTTTATTGAAAATGCTAGTATTCCCTTGGCTGACTCTTCTACTTGACAGAGTGTTAACCTTAAAGACAAATATGCTTATTAGGTCCATGATGTGAAGATATTTTAATCGAACATTCAAGATTTTTGGGCTTTAGTGTATGGTCCTTGATAACGTTGATATTTTACTGCCCGCGAAAATTCATAGCACATATATTTTACAATCCCCCCCTGATGTTTTACAGGTTTGGCATATATTTTATAAGGATCACATTAAAGTTTAAAAAAATTATAGTTGCAAACTAATTTTTACAAACAAAAATTTTAGTAAGTTGGTCAAGGTTTTTGTGACTTGGCATATAATTTTATAGTTCTACGTAGTTAAAATAATTTTTGCTTTTAAATGATATTTTACTCATATATAATGAATCTATTTTATATGGATATAGGAAATGTTGCATCATATGGATTAGTTATATTAATTCCATAAAGTTAGAAGGAAAATGACCTTATTGAATGGGGGCCCACCCTCTTGAGAAGTTAAGCAGAACCCTAGAAGGAAGGCCTTGCATACAGGTAGATAGTGTTTGAGAGTTGAGGATAATTGAGGAAGAAATTGTAAGACATAGTTTTATATTTTATTTGGTTTTGTTAAACTCTTGCATGTAAATAAAAATAAAAATAAAATTGGAGTGGAACACTTTCAGCCTTTCAAGTTCTTACGTACATTGTGGAGGAACAAAAATAATTAATATAACATTAAAAAATATATCAAAGTTTACTTTTCAGAAATTAAAATTTACTTTACAGGAGTATAAGGAATAAAACACAAAGTTAACAAAACTAATAAAAAAAAGTATATTAATAATGATCAAACAATAAAGTTAAAGCTTTCCATTTTTCATAAAGATCATCCTATTGAATGTATACATACAAACTAAACTGGGCTCCAATTTGAATGATAGATAAATCCCTTAATATTGAGTTTTTCCGAATCAAAAGATAGATAATTAAGAGTTATCATCTCAAGTTGATTGTTAGTGATACACTTACAAAAGTTGAGTATATCAGACTTAAATTGCACAAACAAAACAATTGCAATTTGAACTATGTACAAAACTAATGTTAATTGTTAATCCTTGCACGGATGAATAAAAAAGGATCCTCAGTTCACAATGTAAAGTTTCTAATCAAGAGATATGCACTCGTTTTTCTTCCCGTCTTCATAATAATTCAATTCGCAAATGAAATGTTTACAAAGGAAGTAAATAAATATGTATATATATACATACACAAACATACATACATATAATGTACATATTGCTTCAAAATTTCCATATGATACAATAATATACAGAGTAGAATGTGAGGTTACAGTCTTTACAGGATGCGAGGTATTCAAGGACGACACCAACTCACTCGATATACTTGTCGTCCTTTAATTACCGAGAAATATGACGGAGCTGGAATAAAAGACGGGTAGCTTTAAGAGAACCCAATGTTGTTGCCTAAGTAGAATCTCAAAATATTGCATTGCAGAAATTTTGAGAATCCGTGACTAGGCTTCCGACTAATCAACAACACTAAACTCTAACTATTCCAAAACTATCTTAACTATTTTTGAAAGCATCTTCAATGGCAAAAGATTAAAGGATTCTATTCATTTCAAAGAATTTTTGAGAACCAAACTAAAGATTAGTTTTACCATTGAATTGTCAATGAACATCAATACATATATACAGAGAAAAGAGGACCAATTCAAGAGAATTGAGATTTAAAAATTCTGCTCTAAGTTGGGCAATTTATCAGAGTATTTTTGTACAATTTCTTTTACCAATAAAGGCATTAAGACTTGAAAACATGTTAACCTACCCTCGAAAATCAACCCTCTCAACTTACCTTATAAAATCAACCCTCTCAAGGCCTAATATCACAAGAGGAGTGATGTTTGGTTGCTCGAATGTGAATTAAATTGCAAAAAAAGATGTGAAGGTCAATTTCAGGTAAACAAAAAGACACCATGTTTGGAGAGAGGAAAATTAATTACAGGGAGTGATAGGGGCAGGGTGGAAAGGGACACATGGCTCATCATCGATTGATGATCATATCTTACTAGCACAAGGCAACCATAGGATAAATCTTATTTATTAAAGTCCTATTGTTTGAAGCAAAAAAAAAATATGATAATTGTTAAGTGATTTTTGCTTCATATAGATTTGAAGAGCTTTCAAGGGATCTGTACTCCTTGATATTATTGGTAGATTCTGAGAATATATTTATCAGTATTCCAATAGGAAAAGCATATGACGTTTCTGGAAATCGTAATTTAGCTTCTAACCAGCTCCAAATCAAGCATTGTATGCCTTTTTTCTTCCATAAATTTTTTACTTTCTACTACTACTTATTTACCATATGATCTTGGTTCTTGTCTTGTTAAGATTACCTTATTCAGCTCAATAAACAGACTCGGTCCCTGCTGTATCGATTGCACTTCACTTGTTTATATCTGTGGGAATACTAGCAACTGCACTTCTTTATGTTTCCTCTATAAAGCTAGAAACCATAGGGACTCTATCCACTGGGAGCACTAGAACTATTTTCTCCGACCAACCCATGAACCTACGCATCAATATCTGTATAGCCATTGTTTGAACCATCCATGATGAAGTAAAAGTAGTTAAGGTTGAACGTTCCCTGATTCTCAGTGAATAGGGGTTACTGTTTTGGTGGTAAGTAGAATTCTATATCCCAGTTATTTTGAAAATGCATTTGAGGTCCAGGGATATTCTCATTCCTAAAAAGCAGTTATTTCGTGGACGTGCACAAATTTTAAATAGGAAAAGCAATACTAGTTTATAAAGCTCAGAAACCCATCGCACAAGGGTACATACCATGCATCTTAATGTGATTGAACAAATCAGATAAAGCAGGGCATTGATTAACAAAATGTGGATTGTTCTCGGCATGTAATTAATTGAGGATAAGTACTATAGTTCTTTAATTCATAGACAAACATGGAAACTGTTATTTCTATTTCATATGTAATTGCCCATTCTTTTGTTTGTCAGTTTAATGGAATCAAGTAGCTAATGTTAATTAATAGAAAAAATGTTTATAACATTTGAAACTTCCGATACGCAGATAGATTCAAATAATCAAACTCCTTACAACATTATCCTTATAAACTCCTTTGTACATAGCATATATCAAAGAGGCATTAGATTTTTTTATCACCAATTTTGTTCCACACAAATATTGGATGTTGTTCCCAGCCATGGGTTGCTTGTTTGCCACTCCATTCAATTGCATACTTTGTGTTTATTCCCCCAGACAAGATATCTTACTTACCATTAAGGACCGCACCAACTGATAAATTTTCCCCTATTGTTCCAATTGTATTGTATGACAACAATGATTTTATGCAAATATGCCTTAAGCTAGGTGCTCCAACGCCATATATTATACGTGGGTGGGAGAATCTTTAATATCCCGATGCCCACTGGTGGGTAGATCAGGTGAGAGATTTGATTGTTAAGTGGGACACGCTTATCAGTCCATTGTCGGAGCTCAATTCAATCTAAATGAAAATTGAAAAAGGTACGATTTTTTTGTTTTATGCATTTCTTCAATAAGGTGTTTCACTATGATTAAACAAACATTGATGATTTTTTATTTATTTATTTTTGTATCCAAGAAATGTCAATTTCAGCATAGGTTCACAGAAGTGAGCTCAATCATGAGTTATGGTGATTTCAAGAATGTTTAACCCTTAATTTCTCCCAAAAGAGGAAAAGCTTTGGGTTATAGCTGATATTGAGAATTTATTGAGATTAATTTTGTCACTAAATCTAATCTTCAAATCATTACGTAAATTTTGCAATACTACCCATTATAAACCTCCAATTTTTTTCTTCACAGTTATTTAAATTTTCTCTTTGAGAAGACTCTATTTGATAACATGACTTTTTCTTATACACGTTTACTATGGCGGTATTATCATGGATCTCTAATTGGTCTCTTGACTAAATGCTTATTCGTATTGGGGATTTGATTTAAGAGAATAATATAATTATATATATCTATATAATAAGTTACAAAACTTAAGTATGTCATAAGATAGAACTACGATGTCATCAATATAATTTTTTTTTGCACTTCCTATTTTATCCCTCAATTTTTTGATTTCCCCCTCTTTTCTTACTTACCAAATCTACACTTCAATTCAAAGTTGAGGATAATTTGTTAAAGTTCATTTTATCAACTTGCTCACGCTCTCTCACTTCTCACACAAAGAAAATGTTCCTCTTATTCTCTACTTTCTTCTATGCTCTCATCACCAACCCCCCAAAAAACAATCTCTCCTTCTCTCCAATCCATTACTCCCTCTTCACCGGATCCTCCTCCCCTCAGTCGCACTGCTACTCCTCTCAACTGCCCCCTCCTCATCTCTCTTACACACACTCCTCCTCTCTTTCTCTGGGTTCACCCACCATCGTTGTTGAAAATGAATACATTTGAATCAGGAACTTTCTTCAATTTTTGATCTGACAGATCAAAATCAGGTTGTTAATTTGTTGTTGATTTTCCATCAAAATGGATTTCTATATAAACCTAGGGTTTTCCATCAAAATGGATTTTTGATTTAACCTTCGATTTTAGGGCTTACATTTGGAGGTTCATTTAGGTCTTATATAGAGAGGTTTATTTAGGGATTCCATATGGAGTTCGTTTACATTTGAACTATGTTTGATACAACATTTGAATGCAATAATAATTTAAGGGTTTTGTATTGATTTCCCCTAATTTGATATGTTATTATAAAGTTTATATTTTTAGAGTGTTTGAGTATTTTATTGAAGACAGATATTTTGTGATTATCTTATATTGAAGGCTAATATTTTGTTAGTATATGATATTTTATGAGTATTATATTGAAGGGTGATATTCATTCTTCTTTTTTGCAGATCTAACTCTTCAATAAGGAACCTAATCAGGTATACTCTCTTATCAAATTTGATTCCATAAAAGCAACGGCCCATACAGGATTATAGTTGGTATTTCCTTGATCTTAAGTTACTAGCAGTGGATCCAAAGTTCCCGTTGATATTAATTTAATGTTCTTTTGTGGTTTTGTAGTATTATCTTTTTATATATTAATTATGGCTGGAATAGCTAACGCCCATTACCATGTGTTTTGAGAGACTAAATGTTATGTCATTTATGTATGACTATAAAGTGTGTATGACATTATAAATGGTTTTATTTAGGCACTTCAGCGGTGAGGGGTAATTATTGCCAAGAAGCTGTAAAGGAACCTATTGAGGTAAGAATTTGGGGTGAAATATGTATTTGATCTTATAATGTCGTATAAAGCAAGAATTGTTTGCCATGTTGTACAGGTTAAAGATTATATATTTTGGATGTACCTGTGAGATTGTTTATTTTATATGTCTACCAATAGACCCATGATAAATTCGTCTACTTTTGGCACATTCATTCATTTTCATTATCTTACCTATGTGTTCGTTGAATTTTTTGGTTGTTTATTGAAAATGAGAAACCTTTATATCTTTTATGTTTTGGGGCAGATCGAAGGAGAAGCTGGAAGAGACACTGAATTGGAGATCAACATACAAGTTTGAAGTAATCCATTGCAAGTGAAGGTGAGATTGTTAAAGTATACAGGGCATATCTCGTTGTTTAGCATCAGAAGGTTTTGATAGCATAACTAGATTTTTTTCTATTAACACATTTTTTGTGTTGTTTTGATCGGGATGAATTCACGCTACACTCTAAAGTAATGCGTTTGTGGACACGGTTCTCCTAAGATATTAGTTTTTGTTGTACACAATTTTTTTTCATGTTTTGTAAAAAGCAATAGGTTGAGTATAATATAAAAGAGAGATCATAATGTGGAACCTGAATTACTTCGATTATTTGATAGTTTATTTGTTTTGTGCATTATCTTAAGTGTGGTTTGGAACTTTTAATGGCTACATCAAGCTTTTAAATATACATTCGTCACATTTTTTACACGTTTGAGGTTTGTGTCATAGCTCTAACATTTGAATCCAGGAGAAATAATGCATTATTAACTCGAATAATTATATTTCAAATGTTGGTGGTTCTAAATTTCTAAATTTTATTTATGAATGACTTATGTGAAAGAGAAATAGTAGGTCAATGTCTAATCAATTCCCACTGTCCCCGATCACCATTTTCTGTGAAGGATATGGAGTGATCATCGACAACATCGTAGTTACTATTCGTGTCATTCAAGGTATTAAATCCCATTGCCTCACACTTATGTTCTCGAGTCATGTTTCACACTTTTTACCGTTTGAGATATAAAGAGGGTTGAGAGGTAATTAGATGCACTAGAAATAGTGATGTCTAAAGACAAAAATTGAGTTGATGCTTCTCTAGATAAAAATTGAAATGATATTTAGTCCCTTAATTTTTCTGTGTCTGCACATATTCTAAATGGGATTATTGTTACGTTTCGTGTCAGATGTGTCTTTGATATGCAAACACTCATGGGATTACTGTTATGTTTACTTGGGTAATTGGATTGTTCAGTTGAAAATCTGTATTTTTTTTAAAAAGACTCTAATAGTTAGATCAGTGGAATAAAAGTGCCGTTCTTACCCAACCAACCAAAAAGTTACCTGATGAAATCAAATGTCACCCTTATATAATCCATTTTTTTCACAATATTCCCTCGCAGTGTTCATTTATATTCCCCACTAACCCTTGCATTGGGAACTTCTTTGTATGTACTTTCAAGATTTTGTAAAGGCTCTAATCCAACAGTTTTCTTTAGGACTACATATTGTATTAAGGCAACCATTTAGTTTTAACCCAATATTTATCAGTTGTTTTATTGGCATTTATTACTGCCAAGGTATAAGTAATTTGAGAGGTTTACAATTATTTTGAACTGTTTGTGCTGGAGACGGTGGTAACTGAAGACGGGTTATTTTTAGAGGTAACATCCCCCCTCCTATTATCCCATTGGTAACACGCTCTATATACATACTCGCACTGATTTTAACACGGACAGTTTCTGATTTAAACTGAACTAGATACATACACTGATTTTAACTGAATCATAACACTCTCTGAACACATTCATTTACATTCTGAACTTGCTGAAACCCATCTTACTAAAGCAATTGAGAATCTTATTATGAACTTACTGCACACGTTATGTTTCTAATACATGTATCTAATCTTATTCAGTATCTTATTCTGAACATACTAATCTTATTCAGTACCTTATTCTCAACACAATTATTTAAGATTTTGTGTTTATAATGTTTATAAGCTTTTAAGCTTTTGGACCATATACATGTTTTGGACCTTATAGACACAACACAATTGCATACTCACAGTTGTTGACCGGATATATAAATTTATAATGAATTTGTGTTTATACTATTTTGGACTGTTTACATACGCACTTCCTCACCAAAAAACAATCCTGAAACATTCCTAATATCTCTAATATGAGTGTTTTGGTAATATTTGGTTCTCTCATTTGAGAAAGAGAGCTCATAAAGTAAATGAGTTGAACTAAAGCTATTGAGTGTGTTCAGATTATGTTAAATTCACTTTGAAGGAATTTAATCCCACTTTGAAGCATCAAGTAATTAGTCCCACTGTGAGTATGTATACGGTCTAAAATGGTCTCATATTTGGAAACACAACCAAATCTTAGCTCATCTACTTTCTGAACCAATATCACGGTTCGTTATAAATTTAACCAAAATAAAATCACAACCAAAGCTTAACTCATCTCTTTGAAACATCAAGTAATGATCTCATATTTGGAGACACAAATTCAGTGTGAGTATGTATACGGTTTATTATAAGCTTAAAAGCGTGAATTATGCAATAACAATTACTTTTAGAATGACATCTATAGCGTCTGAGTATAGTTATTAGTTTATTCACATCTTATGTGTAGATGGATAAAATTGTCACATATGATCTGTTAATGCTATTTTTTGTGTTTAATAATCTCTTTTCAAATATACTTTACATGTAAATTTCAAATTTTTTATGTACATTTATGTATTTAAAATTTCTATACAATACATTCAAATGACAACATTGAAGTTACAAAAGTATTATAGGCATGAGCATTTGTTTATAGTTAATATTAGTGAGTTAAATTGTAGGTTTAATGCATGCAGCATGCATTACACTTTGATAATGCAGTGTACCAGATATGTGTGGTTGGCATTACACAAGTGACATGTCATAGGCATTGGTGTATCCTGGATACTGCTTTTGTTTGGGGGTTGGGGGATTATTTTCTTTGCAATGTTGCGATTGTGTTCAATGCCTGTGTTTAGGAGAAAATAACGTATGGAAAAGGTTGCATCTAGACTTGACTCTACTATATCTATAGATGTTAATTTGATTATATGATTTAATATTTAGATTCTCGAAGTAGAACCTTCCCTATTTAATATTTAGATATTTTATGACGTGAAATACGTGGCTCGCTGCCAAGTATGGTGGTCCTCTTAGTATATAATTTTTGTTTTGCTATATAAAGGTTTTTTGCTGACTTTGATAGTGTGCAGGGTAGACAAGAATGTGGAATGATATATCCTTCCTTCTATTATTTCCAAAATTAATTTATTTTGTTTATAGTTTTACTCGGGCATAAAGTTCCTTCATTTTAGTTATGTTCAACACTTGATGTCTCTTGCATAAAGTGATTGTGATGAGATTTATGAATTTTTGGGTATTATATGTAGTTTTTCTATTTAGCTTTTGTAATTTATGAGTTCTAGATTCTGAAACTTTATTTTTTTATTAACTAAGCATCCAAGCTGGTCCATGATTTTAGGAATGCAACAGATGTGGAAGAGGATCGCTTCAACAAACAAATAATACTGAATCGTGTAACTTAGAAGAAATTAGTGGAGAACAACTACAAGTGAATTATGATCCGACAACGTTCACGAACTTTATTGAATGGATGTGGATTATTCTAATGTAGTGTAATAGTTACAAAACAGAATGGGACCAATGTCCAAACAAATATATTCCCCTTTTGAGCCTGAAGTAACAGAATCCCTGCAGCTGTTGAAGGCATTCAGTTTTCTTAAAACTGGTTTTAACAATATTGAGTGGACAAGGATTGTTCAAATGTAGCTGAGGAGTTACAAAACGGAGAGTGTTGTCTCTCTATAAATGTAACGGTGCCATATGCTCTTATTTTGTCACACAATGCCATAACGGTGCATTTCTTTTTAGTTTGGTTATAGGATCCACCATATTTTTTGTGCCCTAAGATATTTTGGCAACATTTATTTTTTAATAAGATTTTCGATATGTAATATAGTTTGGACACGAAAGGAGCCATGAAGGTCATAGAATATTTGAAATATATTAACATATAAGACTCGGGTTGAATCATTAGCATGGAATGATGATAAGACTCAGGTTGAATCAGGAAGTGTACACAGTGGCGGGAAAATATTTATTGATAATAAAGAGGTGACAATCATATGTTGGAGCGTAATAAATGCTACTCTTTTAATCCCAAATCAATAGTTCTGCCCTTCTTTTGGGATGTCCCAAATTAATAGTCCACTTTATTTTTTAAATAGAATCAGTGAACCAAATTTCATGATAGTGAATGACTCTCAATCTTGGCCATTGATTGTGTGTGTTCTTAAAAATCATTATTTTTCAATATATCAACTATTAGTTTGGGATGGAGGTAGTATGTGTGTGTGTTGTAGGCCCGATAATCATGGGACATAGCCAAATATATCTAAGTAAATTTATGTATATCAAAGTAAAATTGACCACGATCAAATCATTTTGGAAAAAATGTTTTTCCTTCAGGAAAATTGACAACGATTGATACTTTCGAAAGTTGTATATAATACAAAACTTTATGACTTGACCACACGATTTATACTTGGGAGAAACATCATCGTGCCTTCAGGCACGGGCATACCGTAGTATATATATATATATAATCTGATTCCAGTGAAAAGGAATAATGAAGAAGTTGATAGTTGGTCAATAATTAGAAATTCAGCATAGTTGAAATGATTTTCTTTCGAGTGTATATATTGTCTATCTTTGATGCTCAATGCTTTTAAACAAGAGAGTGTTCATGTAGTTTTGTAGATTTTTGTAGCATTTCTCTATTTTTGTGGCTTTCTTGACATATCATTCTCTCTTTTTAAGCAGATTTTGCAATGTACGATCATTTCCCACCGTATTGTGATATACTAGTATACCTTTTAGGTATCACAAAGATATTCCAGGGCTTCTTCATGACACCCAAAAAAAATTCATGTTCCACTCTTTCAACGCTTGCTTCACCATCTTGAGTCTAATCAGCACAGTGTACATGTAATTTTTAATAAGGGGGACTGAGGACCAGGCTTGCTTCACAGTTCCGTGGAAAGTATGATTTGAGCATCACTCGTTAAGAAACCCGAAATGCTTGAGAGGATTATCAACTAGAAGAGTAGAAAAAAGTAGAGGATAGTGATCATAATTGAGCCCCACATGTACTTGATAAGAAGAGAGAGACCATTCATTTATCCAGCTAAGGTTGTCTGTCAAGCATTCCTTCCAGGAGGGATCTAGTAAGCCTAAAATTTTTAGACTATGTAGAAAATGCACCTTGAGTAGGGACATCCAAAAATGCACATCTACTGATCATCTCTTTAAATCCTCTAATAGCACATGGTAACCACTCCTCATGAGCACCCATCACGGAGTTAAAATCCCCCATGATTACCCAAGGAAGCTGAGAAGTATTTTTCATGGTACCATCTCTTGCCACAAAGCCCATCTACCCAAATAAGTGATTTTAGAATAAACAATAGTGATTTTAAAAGCATAAGTTGTGGTTTATTCTCTTTAGTGCCTAAAGTTGAGCCGCTATGCCTTTTTCAACATACTGAGTACCCTCCCCAAAGGCATCTCCTTTAACACCTTACTTAGAAGCCCAAGAAACCTTATTTGGTGGTACGATATTAGGCTCGGAAATCTAACCATATTTACTTCTTGAGATGCCTTAGCAGACCTACACGGAGAATATCAATGTCCCACAAAACTATGATATGTAGTAAATGGAGGTGAATTCTCATATTCTATCTCCACATGAAATCCATATAAACCAGCAGTACACTTTCTTTGGACAAAAAGAGATCCAAGCAAAGGGTATGCCATTTTTACATCAACCAGTACCCTTGCATAGTGGCCAATTTTTTTTTTATTCTGGTAGCGTAGTCTAACTAGATAGGGACACCAATGACCCTTTCAATTTCCAAAAATAAGTAGTATTCCAATAATCCTGACTAAGATGTGAGATTTGATACCTAAGCATGAGTTGTCTTTGGAGTGAGAGATTAAAATTTGGTTTCCAAACAAAGACTTCAAAAATTCCATCCTAATACCCCAAGTGACATTAAAATGGATTTGCTGCATTTCAAATTCAGTTGCAAAGGGAAGATCAAATATCCTTTGTTATTCAAAACTGCCCAGATACCAGCAGTAGGATTCCACATCTTCAGAAACTGATTCTACATATTATCAAGCGACTGAGGTTTGTCTCCCTTATCCAGATTATTTGTCCCATTAGATTTTATCTACATTCATCAATTGACTATATGTAAACCTCTTTAATTAAAGTGACCACAGCCTTATTACCATTCAGGCTACGAACAAAAATTTTGTCCATCTGTATTGAGGGAGGTGGGAGGGGTTCTCTTTGCATTACTTTCGTGGCATAAGATCTAGGATTCGGTTCATGACTCAGGCGAAGTGAGCCTTTACTAAACTACTGGGTTAAATAAACAATTCTGTCGAGGAGTCAATTTAGAAGGATAAAGGGAAGAAGACAAAGGAGGTATGGAAAATTTAGTAGTGTTACCATATAAACGACGCCGAACCCTAGGAGTTCTCAGCGTGACATCCCTTTGCCTTATTACAATTATATGCTTACAATGTAAATTGTCCTTAGCATGAGGTGCTCACTATTTCAAGTTATGTTATTTAGTAAGTTTGACTCCTTGTGTGATTGTGGTAAGTGTATCGTTGTAATTCGTTTGGAAAAAGTTTGACACTTAACTAGTTTGATGTTTTAATTATTTGCAAAGTATCGTTAAGAATATATGAAATAGACAACCTTACTTTTTCGAAATTGTAATGGGATATGTTGTAGGCTTGATCCACGGAATAAATGAACTCATTCCTACACGAGGGGAGTGTTGTAAACATGGCGATATCGGATACTAAATTAAAATAGTGCCTTTGGCATGGGCATCCACAAATCATTTTAACTAAACGTGAATGCAAAATCAGAATTAATGTACTTACCATTTGAGCGCTTTGAAAAACTTCCTCCGCTGAAAGTTCCAGAAGACCTTACTGCAAAAATGTTATCAACCGAAAGTAATATTAAAATACATACACAAAATGTTTCACCTTTACCTACATATCTATTCTCTGGGGAAAACACCATGGTAAGATATGATTATGTCCATGAATTTGTGATTACACGGTTTGAAAACAAAAGAAAATTATGCCTCTGGTATTCCATAAAAAATATAAAAATATATAAAGACCCTTTGAGCGTGTTCAAATAGGTGTTAATATGGGGTAGATGGCCTAATGTGAAGGAGATTATGAATTTTAACTCTGTAAAAACTACTCTGTTATCGAATCATTTTTTAATGAAGGAAAATATATATACATTTTTCTAAAAAATAAAACATATTTTATTAAGGATCAACTGCCCAAGCAGATACATTAACAATCCAGCAGACTGCCACTACAAAGATAATAAATTGTAGGATCAGAAGTTGAAAGGACCCTGTAGAATAACATATCTGATGCTCCATATCTTAATACAAATAATAATATTGAAGAGAAAGACAAAAAGAGATGAGAGAAAGGAACTTCGTTTTCCCCTTGTACTTTTTTCCATCATTATACCTTTCCCTCCTCGTCTAACCTTGTGAGGAACAAAGAAGGCTATCCCATAGGAGAACTTTACATTATCTATTCTCCTTTGCAAAAAAAAAACTGGAAACCTCACTTCTAAAATGGAGGGAAAAGAGAGGAAGGCGGTGGAAAAGGAAACATTCCCCTTCCGCCCGAAGTTACTTCCATTTTATTTCTTTTACCACTCATACCTGCTACCCATAAACAAAGTAGCTTTTACCTACCATCAAACAGTAACACAATATGGTTTCTTTAAATATGATAGAATACCAATATAATAAATAAATAACCAAAGCAAAGTTCCAGTATAAAATTTCTATAATTTTTATCCTGAATTCATGCATTTACTGGTTTGACTAGTTGAAATTCCTCAAGCTATCAATGTCAATGCTTTTGACAAAGGAGTAAGACTAAAGTTACCATCGTTTTTACCATTGACACCGTAAAAGTGTGCAATGAGACCGGTATTACATTTATTAAAAACTAGTAATGATTTTTAGAGAGACTGTCCTTAGGTCCTTGGGTGGCTGGGCCAAGTTCACTTAACTCTTACAATTAAGTTTTAGGGCCATCTTGCATGCATTCAGGAGCGACCCTTGTTCATCCACATACTACAGTATCTGGAATCACTCGTGCTCTCTCCCCTCCCGGAGCGCTTCCCCCTCACACTAGCAGAGCCTATAAATGGTCCGTACTATAGGCAACACCACTTCTTGCACTTATAATCGTGTGAGGGAAACTATGCTACTCTTGTGACTAGAATGGTTCTTTTTATTTTTTTGGATAAAAAACAGAGAGATCTTATTGTTGAACGTAAAAGGAAGGATAATGCCAGGGTGGACAAGCAATTCACATCCCAAACAGTGTTGGGGTAGTGACTTAAACCATGCTATAATGTAATAGTTTCAGGTTTATGTCTTAAGGATTTATCATTTACTAACGAAATCAATGTTTCATAATCCAATAATAATATCATTAGGGTGCAAGCATGTCTTTAAAGTATCCCTTTAAATTATCTCTCCTTATTTAGGATCCCAATGAGTGTTGCGGAGAGGATCGAAAAGACGATGAGAGATTTTCTTCAGTCTGGGGCAAATAACAATAAGAGAGACCACTTGGTTAGCTGGGATCAAGTTGTTGGACCGCGGGAAGAAGGAGGGATTGAGCAGGGGAATTTGGTATCTAGGAACATCTCTTTAGTGAGCAAATGGTTATGGTGGTTCCCTCGCAACCCAATTTTCTCTAGCATAGGGTCATTAGGAGAAAATGCGGGATCCAACAGAATAGATGGTACACCGACACTCGAAGGTATGTCACTCATATGAGTTCTTATAAATTCATTTCTCAAATTTACCCCGCATTCTATCCTATCATTCGACATAGCATAGGAGACAACTCTCGTGTTAGATTCCAGGAAGACCTTTGGGAGGGAGATGTAGAATTTGCCATTACCTTTTCACGTCTTTCCATTTATCCACTATTAATAATGCCTCTTATCTCCTCATTCATGGTTCAGGGAGGAAATTTATTTTTCTTGGGACTTTTATTTTTTTTTTAAACTTGAATGATCGAGAAGCCGTTGAATAAACTGCTTTGATAGATACACTTAATTCTTGTCATTTCTACACTGAGGTAAATCCTAGGGTCTGGCCCATTGATTCTTCAGGCAACTTCACTAGCAAATTATTCTTAAACTATATTTTTAAGAACCATCAAGCTCCATCATTTCCCCTAGCCAATTTTATATCAAAATCCAAGATCCCCCATAAGTTTAAGGTTTTCTTTTTGTCAATGGTGCTGAACAGACTGAATACTAATGATGTGTACATATACAACTTGCACAAAAGACTTGATCATCGGATCATGTAATAGAAGTTTTGGGTTCACAGTCTCATATCCCAGCGGTAGGATTGTAGCACAAAATTACATTTTTTTTATTAGAAACAAATATCACTAACCATACAAACAAAAGGGGACAACATGTCAACCTTTGAGAGGGAAAAAAATTACACAGGCATATAGCCCCAGAAACTTCCAAAATTTACATTAAACAATCATTCCAACTCAAAGATAACAAAGGGAATGGTATATTCCCCAACACCAAAAGTTAGGAAGTCCAAAAGATTGCTGAAAACTTGACTTTCTCCCAAATTGCCTCCTTCCCAACCTTTCTACCGTAAAAAATCCTCGAGTTGCTCTTCTTCCAAAAAATCCAAAAGGCTAGCCTGGAAGTACAATACTTTGCCAAAGAAATCAAATTCTTCTCTTCCTACCATCACAAAACATATCCATAATGACAAGTTTTGGATTGTCTCGGGAGGCCACCCACTATACTAACCTCCTTCAACGCTTTCCTCCAAATGAAAGTCATTTAATCACAATGAAGAAACATGAGATCAATATCTTTTGCTACCTTGTGACAGAAAAAAAACACCAATTGGGAGGTAAACAAGCATTTGGTTTTCTCTTTTGAATCATGTGATTAGTATTAATTTTACCATGATCCACTTGACAAGAAAAAAACTGCACTTTCAATGGAATATCACTAATCCAAATAGAATTAAATGGTGCAAACAAATTGTTAAAGAATATAGGATTGAGATGTAGAATTTAAGAGTATGAAGGATGAGATAAATGAGATGAGTAAGAGATAACACTGTATATGGAAGACTGGGAGACCAATAGAATATGGTGATTCTCACTCTCCACCCATAATGCACTATATATATAATCTCAAGTAGGGTTACACATGATTGACCAAATTACAATATCAAACACATAAGTAAAATTACATCAATGGCCTCACTACAAATTCTCTCATTCCTATATTCTCTAACACGCATTAAAAAAACAGAGAGTGGAGATGATCAAAAGATAATTTGGAGAGAAGCCCTCCCAATTCAAAGCTCACCTCCTTTCATCCCTCATTCCCATAGAAAGCCTAAACCTTTCTAACGCATCGAACAAAGAAACAAATTTTTCAATTTCATTATCTTTTATATTACTCTTAAACAAATGATTCCACACAAAAGATTGATTATGAACCGAGCTTATGGATCGATTTTTATACGTGGACAACTTATATAGATGAAAGGATCAAAATTTGAAAGAAGTATTTCCTCTCCAAGCATCCCCCCAAAATCTATTGTATTACCCGACTTTAGCTTCAACGGCTACGCAAATGAGGAAGGAATTAAGGTCTTTAAAATTGAAGTTCCAAGAACTTCTATAAGTCCTGCCTCTCTTCACCACATTTAAGTCCCACCCATTCTCACTCAATTTCCCATGAATGAACCTTAGAACCGAGTACCATAGAGAATCTCATTATCTTAAAAAATCTCCATAACCACTTTTCCAATGGAGCTTTATTTTTTATGATTAAGTTCCCAATTCCCAACCCACCATCTTCTTTATCTTTCCTTCCAAAGACCATTTAATGAAACAAATATTTTTATTCTCCTCTCCCCAACCCAACCCCCCCAACACGTCCATCCCCACTCGTTCCAGTCGGGAGTGTGGAGAAGGTTAATGTTCTGTCGGAGGTGATTGGGTGCAAAGTGGGTTCTTTCCTCTACTTACTTGGGACTCCCGTTGGGTGTTTCTTTAAAACCCAAGGCCATTTGGGATTCAATTATTGAAAAGGGGGAGAGGAGGTTGGCGGGATGGAAGGAGAGTTATGTGTCAAAAGGGGAAGATTGGCGTTAATTAAGAGCAAGTTTACCCTCTTACAACCTTTCCATTCTTCCTTTGCCGGTTTCCTCTTGTCGAAAGCTTGATAAGTTAATGAGGGATTTTTTGTGGAGAGGAAACGAGATAGTTTCAAACATTGCTGAGTGAGGTGGGAGGATGTATGCAAACCAGAGTGAGAGGGGGCAGGAGTTAGAAATTTGGCTATTTGTTACAGAGCTCTCTTGGGGAAGTGGTTGTGGAGGTTTCTGATTGAGGCAGACACGTTGTGGAAAAGAGTGGTAGTGGAGAGGTTTGGACTTGGTAACAATGGGTGGAGATCAGTGATAGAATAGTTTCCACATGGAATGGCGTTGTGGAAGCACATTGCGGGGGTGGAGGGAGTTTCTCAGGTTTACTTCCTTCAGGTTGGGCAACGGGGAGAGGGTTAGGATCTAGAGAGACAGATGGGGGGAGATCAATATTTAGAGGAGATGTTTCCTGGATTTTTCGTATTACGAGTGAGATGGAAGGTTCGGTGGCTCGATATATTTAGAGGGATGGGTATAGGATAGGTTGGAACCCTAGTCTAAGGAGGCGGAGGATATTTTGATTGGTTGGGAGGGAAGGAATTTCCAAGGGAGGAGAGGACTGTGTGTGGTGGAGGGGAAGTAAGAAAGGGGATTTATGGAGGGGCTGAGTTTCCTTGGAGGACCATTTGTCATTCACGAGCTCCACCAAAAGTAGGAAGTGAGATTATAACGACGGACGGGCTTAAGAAGGGAGGAAGGCACATAGAAAGTAGGTGTTGGATGTATAAGAATGCTGAGAAAATGACCGATCACTTGTTATATTAGTGAGTGGTAAGGGGTTTATGAGAGGTCACTTAGTCCATATATAGGGTGAAATGGGTGTGTGCCGAATCAATAAAAGAGGAGATGGCAGTTTGGAATTACAAGGGTTGGGGGTGGGGGTGGGGGGTGGGGGGGGGGGGGGGGGAGGGGGGAGAGTTTTGTTCTATGTGAAGAATGGGCCCTTCGTGCATTTTATGGATAATTTGAAAAGAGAGGAATATGAGGTGTTTCGAGGGAGAAAAGACTGAGACGTGAAATTTCCTATGTCCAGTTGAGGGGTGTTTGGGGAGTTTTTGGATTCCCTTTCCCCTGTTTTTCTTTTTTTGGTCATTCGAGGACTTTTGTATATCTCTTCTCTTGTATAGGGGTTTCCGCCCCTTAGGTAGCTTTATTTTATATACTCTGATTACTTATAAAAAATAAAAAAACTGTAACACCCCACCTAATTAAATATCGTCTGGCTAGTCCCATACCAAATTAAAACAGAATATACAGTTGGCTCATTCTTAGCATCACTGTCGAAAACATTAACAACTCACCCAATATCCAATTAAGCTGGTGTTAAAAACTTTCCAAATTTTAATTCAACAAAATCCATTTTTAGTTTACAAATAACACAACACATTTTATTCTACAACACTTAAAATCGAATAGATAACACAAAAGAATTTAAATGCAATTGGAATAAACATTCCCACATAATAATCCAATACAATAATCCCAATAATATGAAATGTATTAAAATGACACGAATACAAGAGTATTTGATTTAGACAAAAGAAGAGATAATTGAGTTCCTTTGGGCGACATGCCCTAACTAAGAGAATACTATGAATTAAATGAAGATAGGCATCTAAGAAAAACTCCATAGCTCCATAGCTCGTCAAAATCAACTAAGGTTGGCGTCCCTGCTGCTGGACACCTGATATAGAAGATACAGTAGAAAAGAAAATATGCAAAGAAACGGGTCAGAGCCCGATTGTGAAAATGATTTTGAAAACATCAAGTATTTAATAAGTGCAATAAAGCATTTATTATGTACATGTTAATATTCCAAATCTCACTTGTTATTCTCACCTCTCAACTAGAGTGCACACTTAACGTTTCCTATTAACCTCCTAGTTAATGGCTCCTCATTACTGATTTCCATGATATGATTTCATCCCATATTATAACCCCGTATGTCCCATACCATACATCGTATAATCATTCACTTACATTCTATATAAATCGTTTCTCGTTAACATGAATCATTTCTCATTAATATGAATTAATCTATTCAATAAATATTCATTAACTTACTTCAATACTATTCTCCACTCACCATTATCTACAATTATCATACAGTAGATTATTTAACAACAAAATATATCCATTCATTCATTTAATTCATTATATATATATATATATATATATATATATATATATATATATACGGCACCCCGAGTCACAGCTGCGGTGCAATGCATTACTCTGCTATCATGTCCCATCATCGCTGGTCGCCAAATAGGGGACTAAAGGTTCGGTAAGGATTCCTCGAACCCCAAACATCAACAAGCAAATTGGAGGCGAACATAGTTCTCGTATCCATGGGTCACGCACATACCTACGTTCCCACAGTCAGCGAACTTATCAACTCCTCGATAAGTCTTTCATAGACCTATGTTCTTGAGCGACAAATCAAAGATCCCATCGATAGCAAGTAAGCTAGGTATGTCATACACATAATCATCAATCAATCAAATAGGCATTATCATACCTATCATATACTATCAACAAGGTACTCAAATTACCCTTAGATTATTCCCATACGTAGTGGTATATCTCTTTACATCCCACGTATTAATATATCATAACTTTACTTCTTAATTTAATTATCCCCGAGCCTCACTCAATACTCAAGGTTCAAATAGGTTTTTCCTCAACATATATTCAGTAAGAAGTCACTAATACCCTACTGGTCCATATCGTCATCTCTCCTGAATTACTACGAATTAAACTCTCTCTTTAATTAAGGTTAAAACCGATAGTTTCTAATCTCTTATAAACACATCTTCTTTCACTTAGGATTAAACCCTCGTGTAAACTTAAGGATACCCAGGTGTTATATTCAATCACCCCTACTGGTCCTATATTTAATCCTCATGCATACCAATTAGAATCCAACAAATGAATCTAACAACCGAAATACCTTTTATATTAATTATCATTATTCTAATCAATTAAATCTCAATCAAATTAATTCAAATATTAACTAGGGCTTACTGATCTTATATATGTCCCATAATATCCAATTAATAATCACCAAAGATCTACCAAAGGTTTGGGATAAGAATCAACAATAAAAAAAAACAACTTTAAGAATTCTGGGGAGGTCGATCGATCGAAGGCAGGGGGTCGATCGATCGATCACTCAGGTAACAACCCAATTTTTTTTCTGCATTTCTGCAACTACGGGTTTAGCCATTTTTTATCATTCAAACCTTCATATTAACAATCCAAATGACTTATAATCCTTATTACATGATATATCAACATATATAAATGATTTCTAATCATCTAAACATCCTAGAATCATCAATGGATTGAATTAAAAGCATGTTTATATCCTCTTTTCCCAGAAAATTATCAACATATTATCTTCAAGAACACATCAATGGTTTTCAGAATTTTTGCAACAGATTCATGATTATTTCGTGGATTACTAACTACCTACAACATAATTTTGACTCCTACATATGTTCATATTTCCAGAAATCCATTACTACTCCATCTTTATCTTCCAAACATGAAAAAAACATCTCTTTTTATAACTATTATAACATAGACAATATACAAACTTAAATTGCAAATATCAAACACTTGCCTCTAATGAAGATCTGATCCTTTGGTGTAGTATATCTCAGGTGGTTCTCCCTTCTTCGGCCAACCTCCGATGGTGGTTGGTGGTGGTGACCCTTGGTTCTTAGTTCTTCTCCTTCCTAAGTAAACTCTTCTCTTCCCAAGCAACCTTTCACTCTCTCTAGGAAGATGACTTCTCTATTTTGTGTAGATGAGATGAATAACCCACGTACACTTAATCTTCAAACACTTATAATAGGACAAAATCCGAAATCACTATTCACCCCCTATAAAAATGACTAAAATGCCCTTTTGGATCGTCTTTTCATTTCCAAATGACCCGAGACCCAAAACTAACATCCAAATAGACTTTTCTGACTATTTTAAACCTTCCGGGTGCAACAACGTAGTCGAAATGACTACAAGGTTGATAGAAAATAAATTTTCTTTTTAATTTAACAAATTAGTCCCGACACGTCCCATACCGCGTCCGATTAAAAATCCAAATTACCGAATTTATATCTCACAGCAATTATCAATAATCATCACATTCATATATTACCTAAATATCTTTAAGTAGTATTCAGGATCATTCATTTTAATATCCTCAATTAGGATAAAACCCCAATGAATTAATTAATAATAAAATCCAATTAATCCATTAATTTAAAATATAATCCATTTTAAAAATCATTAAAATCACGGGGTATTACAAAACCTTCGCTTCCAATCAAAAAGATTATGTTTGAATTTGTGGCAACGCTACGTTATATTAAGTGACTTCCACTTGTTACCATCCTACCATCCCACAAAAATGTCTCATTCTCTCCACAGGATTCAAAATACGGCCAATGGATTGGAATGCTAGAAAGAATGGTTTGGACAAGTGCCAATCTCTCCCCTTTATAAAAACAACACTTGTTCCCATTCAAACCACCCAATATCTTCCTTGCTTTTGTCTAAAACCATGTTCTAAGAATTAACAAAAAGAAAATTAGTTTTCCATGGCCGCCAATCTAATTATAGACTATAAGTGTTTTTGTAGCATTCAAATGTAGGCGCAATTACGCTATTGGGTTCAATTGTATCGTAATAGACAAGATAGTTTTTTTGGGGATCACAAGTATTTAAAATCAAAACCCTAATTGACACGCATCCCTTTAAACATAAAAAGAGTCTAGCATTCGTTCATATACAACAAAACCCTCATAACATGAGTTCGTCACTATATACTAACCTCCGGCGCGAGCCATAATGTTTTTTCAACTGAGAAGAAAGTCAACCTCTTATGGAATCTAATGTGATGGGTTAAACAAGGTTATTTGAGTTTGTTTAATGAGTGATTCCACATAGCCCGCCTGGAGACCGAATCACTCCCTTTTTTTTCTTTTTTCTTTTTTATTCTATTGTGTTTAATAATTGATATAAAAATAGGTTTTTTATATAAAAAAAAATTATTTTTCATATAGAAAAACATTTTTTTCTATTAATATAAAAAAACTAATTTTTTTTATTGAAAGTAATTTTTTATTAAAGTTAATATTTTTTTATTACTATTAAAATTGATTAGTGCCGCTGGCGCGAACCCATAAAATATCGCGATTAATTAGTGCCGATGGCGCGGACCCACATTCAATAAATGATTTGAATTCAGAAATGTGGGTCCGCGCCAGCGACACTAATTAATTGTGATATTTTTAAAAAAAATATCTCGAATAATTAGTGCCGTTGGCACGGACCCACATTCAACAAATGATTTGGTCCGGGAATGTGAGCCCACGCCAGCGACACTAGGCGATTAATTAGTTCGCTAGCGTGGACCCATATTCCCGGACCCAAATTATTTATCGAATGTGGGTCCGCGCCAGCTGCACTAATTAATCGCGATATTTTTTTATGAAAAAATATCGCGATTAATTAGTGCCGCTGGCGCAGACCCACATTCAACAAATGATTTGGGTCCGGGAATGATACACTAATTAATCGCGATATTTTTTATTGAAAAAAAAATCATTTTATTGTTTTTTATTAATAAACATAATTTTCTTTATTTATGAAAAAATATATTTTTTTAAAGTTAATTAAAAGTCGTTTAACTTTAATAAAAACATTATTTTTTTTTATATTAATAGGAAAACAGTTTTTTTATTATAAAAACTGTTTTTTTTAATATAAAAAAACTTTTTTTATAGGAATAAATGAATAAAAAAATAAAATAAAAATAAAGGTAATATACGGTCTCCCGGCGGGCTAAAGGCGGTTCACCTAAAGTTTCCCTTGTTTAATATCTGCAAATGTGTACTACTTTAAATAATCATTTCGTCTCAAATTAAAGAGTAATACTACACGAACCCCCATTTTGTACTCCCATTTTGTACCCCCATTTTGTACCCCCATTTTGTACTCTATAATAAAACAAGGCAATAACAAGTTGTACTCTATACCCTGGAGGGATCCACAACAACAAGGTATACGCATTTATAACAGAGGATATGAATGGGGGTACACAATGGGGGCACACATAATTTTACTGCAAATTAAAACTTGCACTATTGTTTTGGGAGGCCTCAAATTAAGAGTTCGGTTTTACAATTCAATGGACAATTTCATAAAGTCTAAGGATAATTGAAGCGCGGTGTCGGATCAAAGATGCGTCAAATCTCATTAAAAAAAGTTTAATGAACAAGTCATTTTTCATTATAAATTACATATATTTAATAGTTATATATTTTTAAGGGCTAAAATAAAATCAATTATCGATATAGGACAATAAGCATTTGGGTTCCATTTTTAGTAATAAATGTACTTTCACATATACTCATTTTAAACCCACATACTCTCTCTCTAAAAACAAACACATAATCGCACACTTTTTCTCTCTCTAGAAGTCCCACCTCCACCCTCGGCACGCTCCGCTCCGCGCCACCCCACCCCACCCCACCCCACCCCACTTCATCGGAGACTCTTCAGAAACGGCCCACCAGAAAATCTCGTCGGAGGCCTGCGAAATTCTCATCGGAGTGTTTCTCTCTCCGTTTATTTCTTTGTTTTTCTGGTCCGTGCTAGTAGCACCATCGTTTGAGCTTGAAAGGAAGAGTTTTCATCGGGAAAAATGAAGGTTTTACAGAAATAGTAAATTTATCTGTTTCAATTTTTTCGTTAAAAAATATCGAATATGGGTGTTGTTTGATAGATTTTGACGAGTAGATTCCAAATATATAAATTTTGTGAATTTTGAATTTGTAAATTTGAAGGTTTATTTCGCAAAAAACGAGGTAACCGTTGTCGAAGGTAGTTTGGGGATATATTATTATTTTAATGCGCTGAGTTGGCAAAATAGGATCTTTGACACCACTGATTCAGTCAAAAGATCTCTTGCCTCATTGACCAAGTGAATGGGAGTTGGTAAATATAAAGTCTAAGTAATGTGTAATCTCATTCATTGATTACACAAGACTCAACATTTGTTAAAAAGTTTAAAAGTCAATGGCGACTTTAAATTTGAAACCGAAGGAGTAACAATTTTAGGATTCGTTTGATTGATATAATATTATTTTTCATGAAAAATAATCTTTTTAGTTGAGTTTTTACATTTGCAATGCTTGATTTCAAATGCATTTAGTAAAAACAATGGTCAGAAGTACGAAAAGTATTCCACAATCTATCATTTTCATGGATATTTTCTTACTCAAACCCCAAAGAATTTATTTCCATAGAAAACTCGTAAAGTAAGACTAGGGGTACACATGGGTCAGGTTGATTCGGTTACATTATGGACTTAAAACCAGTTATGAAGTTGGTCGGTTTCATGGTTTTGGAACCAATACCCTACCAGAACCGAACCGAACCGAAGCAAACCATCGGTTCTCGGATTGGTTCGGGTCGGTTCGTGATTCTAGTTTGCGATTTTGCAATTAATAATAGTTTTCTAAAATCATTTTCTAATAAATAAATAAAATATTAAAAGTTGGCAAATATTAATTATATATGGTCAATACATCTTAACCAAATACTCAAATATTAACCTACTTTATTTTTCTCAATTAACTTGTGTCATTCAAATAATTTATTTAAAAAAAAATCACGCGCATACACACAATTTGGCAAAAACTAATTGTCTAATTTCATTACATCATAACTAAAATACCAATTATAAATATAAATAAAAGCATTTTTAAGTAGCACTAAAAAAGTATCCAAGCAACTATTTGGGTCGATTCTCGAGTTGGTTCTTAGGGTCGGTGTGACAATCCGCCTATTGTAATATCAGGTGGCCAATCCTCTACTAAAATAAAATCGGAATCTCAATATGGTTTCATTCTCACCATCACTGTCACAACAAGCAATATAAATAATATAGATAAAACCATACACTAAAATGAATGGATAAATCATCATGCATAAATAAATAACAAAAGTGCACCGAATAACCCATCGGTGACCAAATAGTAACATCGACTGAATAAAACTAAATAAGAAGTGAGTACTAAAAATATCCTGATAAAAATAAACTCATATCTCAATTACGGGCAACACGCCCAAACCGAAGTATTGGAATAGTAAAGATCCTATTAGATCAAATAAGCTGAGGCCGCTAAGTCAAATTCGGTAGCATCCACAGCTACTGCAATGGTAAGAAACTGATTTATCCTTGTGGTCTTGGTTGCTGCTATTGCACACCTCGGATTTTTTTAAGAAGAAAAATAAGAAAACTAATTGCTCACGGCTCAAAGCCCAAAAAGTTTGAAAATATTTTTGCAAATAATGAATTGTTTTAAATTGATAAAACATGTAGTGTATTATTTTTATAATTAACCGATCGCACTCACATGAGATAAAACCTCACCTATTAATTATAGTGCGCACATAACGTGTTCATTTATTATCATAAATAAACTACCCAGTCTAACTAGGACATATAACCACTATCCCATCCCAACTCCGCTAATACTCTCTTTTAGCTAAGTATAAACTACCCTCACTAAGTATATGTTCATAAATAATATCGTAGCGACACCCATGCTATAGATACATATTCACGCAATAAATAATATAACAGAGTTACATTCGTGCTATAAGTAATTATACATGTTATATCATGTAACACACACACACACACACACACACACACACACACACACACACACACACACACACACATATATATATATATATATATATATATATATATATATATATATATATATATATATATATATATATATATATATCGCTCTGTATATAGGTATAATCGTATCCCCATAGCATGGACCTCGTGTATACATCCCTCGTGTGCTATCGGGTTCCAGGCATCATGAATCACACTAAGCCACCGGGTCGAAATCTCACCATCGAACCCAAATGAAAATATATACAACAGATGTGGTCATAAACATACGCCCGAGGGTCGCGACTATACCATATTGCACTCAACTGGTCTCCAAACTAACACCTATCCTCACATATAGATATTGGTCATGCCACATTACTATGACTCGGGGAATCAATCCCACACCTGCTATTCAACGCCAGGATGGACTACCCACTATGCGCAACCTCCTATGATAGTACTCAGTCCTGATTGTACATCTAAGTATTCAACACTTGAATTACTGGTTCTCCTCACCCGAACCCATCTATTCGTTGGCCTATTACACATATCAAACCCTAAAAAGCATTCCCCAGTAGTCCCAAAAAATCCCGAAAGCCCCTAAGGTCATTCCCCAAGCTCTAACTGGTCAAGAAAACACACGAACTAAAATGGACAAGCCAGCAAACCAAACCGACTTACTTGGCAAATCGAATCGGTTTGGTTGGCTGGGTTGCCTGTCATCTTCTTCCTCGGGGTTTTCCCTTCAAAACCCTCCAATAGAGGTCACAAACCACCCTAAAACATACAATTAACGTACTATATCATTAAATAAACATTCCATAAGTATTACAACATATAATTGACCCCAAATTCACCATCGAAAACCCTAGGATGCTAAATCAACTTCCAATTTATCAAACCCAAAATTTTCCCAATTTTGCGTGTTCATGAATTCCAACATCCTATCATTGTTCTACATACTCATCAGAGTAAACCTCGTTGAAATTTCAAAATTCTTATATGTTCAACATTAACTAATGGATAATTAAAATCAGAGAGTAATTTTAACCTACATCTCTTAATGAATTAATCAAAGTTTCAACCTTTCATCTTTAAATCCCAAATTTTAATACCAGTTAAATATGAATGTGATTAACTGCATGAACGTGCAATTTAAAGCAAGTAACTACTTGGATTTTATCTGAAGTTCTCTACGTTGGTTATGGGTTGAATTTGAAGATGAGTTCCTTTATTCTCTTCTCCAAGCCTTTCTCTATTTTTCTTCCTCTTTTTCTCTTTTCTTGAACTTTCTCTCTGACTTGATTGTGACAAATGTTAAAGATGGGATACCATCCACATTCCCTACCTTTAAATACCTCCTTAATTCACCCTGATCCCATTTTCCCATTAAACTCTAAGTGAAAAAGACCATCATACCCTTATATGGGTACTGCTATGTCCCAATCATAACACCCGGTACCTAATCTAGATTATTTAGACCATTCTTGGATCACTTATGCACTCACAAAGGTCATGTGAGTCACTTAGCTACAAATATACTAACATATCATTAATCGGGCCTGACACGTGCATACTGTAAGCGTCTTCCATAAAATATATCCATACATCGATTTACACTCAATCGACATATAATAATAAACCGTCGCTTTCATTCATACGCGATATATAATAAATCACATATCTATTTACTTATCACACGCAAGTAAATAATAATAATAATAATAATAATAATAATAATAATAATAATAATAATAATAATAATATTAAATATTAAACCTTTATCTCTCTACTTAATATTTATGAAAATCCAATTCAATTTCCCCCAATTAAATTAATAATTATAAGCACATGAAAATTAAATAATCATAAAATTATGGGTATTATATTCTCCCCCCTAACAACGATATTTTATCCCCGAAATTCGAACATACCTACCACGAAGAGCTCTAGATACTTTTCCTGCATGTCATCCTCATGCTCCCACATCAATTCGACAACATTGTGGTGTTCCCATTGTACACACACTAATGGTACCACCTTTGATCGAAGCTTCCGCTCGCTACGACCCAAAATGGAAACATGTCTCTCCTTATAAGAAATATCCAGATGTAAGTCAATCTCCTCTAACGGTATATGCCTGTAAGCCACATCATCCCTGAGATACCTTCTTAATGTGACACTTAGAATACGTCGTGAATCCGCTGTAAATGCTCTGGTAAGGTGAACCTATACATAACCATCTCAACCCTCTTGATAATGGGAAAGGGACCCACCTACCTAGGCATCAACTTTCCTTTCTTCCCAAATTGCATCACTCCCTTCATGGGATATACCCATAGCAATTCTCGAACACCCGCGTCAAACTCTAAAAATATATGATTCGTATTGGCGTAACTCTTCTGTCCGCCTAGAGCTACCAGAATATGACTCCTGATCAACTCAATCTTCGTTGACATTTCCTTAATTAAGTCTGGCGTAAGAATATTTTTGTACCCCACATCTAACCAACAAGATTGCAAACTATAAGGTCTCTTGTAAATAGCCTCAAATAGTGCCATGCCAATAGTGAAATAGTATGAGTTGTTATACGCAAACTTTACCAAAGGCAAATACTGCTCCCAACTACCCTTAAAGTTTAGAATACACATCCTCAGCATATCCTCCAACATCTGATTCACCCTCCTCATCTGCCCGTCGATCGATGGGTGATATGCCATACTCAAACACAACTCTGTCCACATCACCTCCTAAAAGCTCTGTCTGAAGGGGGCACAAAGATATTATTTCGATTTAAAATAATATTGAGCTACATACCGTGCAATCTCATTATCTGTGCTATGAACAGCTGTGCATATTTTCCTATCGTGTAATCCACCCGAACTGGCAAGAAATGGGCTACCATAGTTAATCGATCCACAATGACCTGGATGGAATCGTGACCTCTCTACGATATCGGTAACCTATGATGAAGTCCATTGAAATACTCTCCCATTTCCACACCAAAATCTATAACGAGTGTAGAAAATCGACTGGTCTTTGATGAACAACCATCATCATCTGATAAATTATGCATCTGGAGATAAACTCTGCTATGTATCACTTCATACCGACCCAATAATATTTTCTCTACATATTATGGTACATCTTATCCCCTTTGAAATGCACTTAAGATTGTGACCCATGCGCCTCCTCCATAACTGCATGTCGTGGGTCCTCGTCGTCTGGGACTATCAACCTCTCATTGAAGCGTAAGCCACCCTCAGAACTGACTGAGGAAGACTTAGCTCCACCTGCCAATAACTATTGAATCCTCTCTTAGAAAGGAGGATCCCCTACCTGTGCATTTATAACCCTCAAAATGATCTCGGGTGTGATGTCATCACTGCTATATATGCCTTGACAACGTTATTTTACTGATGAATCTCTACCCACTTTGCCTTACACAATGTTGCCAACTGCCGTGTTAGCATACAGCTCAATGCATCTACCACTATATTAGCCTTCCTTTAATGATACTGGATGTCAAACTATTAATCCTTCATGAGCTCAAGCTACCTACGCTGCCACATGTTTAACTCCTTCTATGTGAGAAGATACTGAAGTGACTGTAGTTCATGAACAATCAGAACTTCTCCCCCAATATATAGTACCTCTAAATTCTCAAGGAAAAAATGATTATCGCTAACTCCAAGTCATGAGTGGGATAGTTATTCTCATAGGGCTTAATCTTGCAAGAGGCATAAGTTATGGCCCACTCCTCCTATTGTAGAACTCTCCCAAGTCCCTGTAAGGATGCATCGATGAAAACAAAGTACTCCACTCCTCCCCTAGGTAATGCGAGTACTGGTGATGAAGTAAATTTGTCCTTTAGATCATCGAAAGCTAACTGACAATGATCATCCCATACAAAAGGAACTCTCTTATGAGCCAAGTTTGTCAAGGGAATCGTAATCTTTGAAAATCCTTTAATGAACTGGCAATAGTACCCTGCTAACCCTAGAAAACTATGAACCTCTATCTACGTCGTGGGTTGGCCCCATTCCCTCATCGCTGACACCTTACTTGGATCTAAAGAATTCCTTCTTTCAGAGACTATGTGACTTAAGAACTTTCCCTCCCGTAATTAGAATCCATATTTCTCGAACTTGGCATACAACTGGTGGTCCCGTAAAGTCAGAAGAAACATATGCAAATGCTCTGCGTGCTCGCCCTCTTTTTGAGAATAATATTAATATGTCATCTATTAACACAATGACATACTGATCCATAAAATCACTGAACACCCTGTTCATGAGATCCATGAAAATTGTTGGCACATTAGTCAGCCCGAACGACATTAACCTGCACTCATAATACCCGTATCTCATTAAAAATGCAGTCTTAGGGACATCTTGCTCCTAGATATGTAACTGATGGTACCCCAATCATGAATAAATTTATCAAAAGTAGGTTGTTCCTCTCAGCATATCGAGCAAGTCATTGATATGCAATAACAAATACTTATTCTGGATCGTGACCTTATTCAACTCTCGATAATCGATACATACTCTCAATGACCCATCCTTCTTCTTTACAAATAGAACTGGGGCACCCCAATGTGATGTACTCCTAAGGATAAAACTTTATCCTAATAACTATGGAATCTGATCCCTAAACTCCGTCATCTCTAAAGGAGCCATATGATATGATGCTCACACTATCGGCCTAGTCCCTGACGCTAAGTCTATCACAAACTCAATCTCTTAACTCGTCGATAACCCCGATATCTCCTGAAACACATCTTCATAGTCCCTAACAATAGAGATAGAATCTAATGAGATGACTATACCCTCGAAAGTTTCCTCCTCAATTTAATATAATTATTTGCTCGACCCTCCCTCCGGATGAGGCATCGCCATAAGAAACATACCATGCCCTAGAATAATAAAAACGATAGTGCCACTGTAATAGTTCACCATTGCTCTATACATCCCTAACCAGTCCATACCTGGAATAATATCATACTCTTTCAAATCTAAAACGAGCAGATCCGATACTAAGCATAATTTCCCTATATTCACACGCGCTCCCCTACAGATGGAATGAATGAGAGTCCCGCCACCCAACAGTGAATCTACAATCATAATGATATCTGATTCTAAATCCACATAACCCCTTGCACGTGTGAATCTATTGCTAACAAATGAATGTGATGCTCACATGTCAAACAAAACCCGCGCCCATGTTCCCATGGATAAAAAACATACCCTCAATCGCCAGCGACGGTGGTCCTCGGATGTGATACACATGCCCATACTGGACCTTCTCCTGCCCTTGCTCCTGCCTCTACCCATTCCCCTGCGTAGGCGATAATGCTGGAACTATTAGTGGGGCTAGAAGCTGCTATGTGCAACACCCTGTAATTTTGAGTAATTTATTTTAGCAGTTAAATTGCATCTGTGACGTAATTTAATTCAAATGAAAAATAATGCGAAATTTTTAAATATTAATTTATGACTATAATATTTATATATGTGTGGTAATTTACCAACATGTTTAAGTAAATTTAATTAGGTCAATTGAAGTGCATCGTATATGAGTAGAAACGACGAAAATTAATCATATCGCAATTGGGGCATTTGTACGGGTTATTTTTGGAATGAAATATGATAATTATGTTTAGGAACTCATACGGTGATTTTGAGTGCATGGTTAACTATATATCCGTGGGTGGTAATTGGGTTTCACCTGCGTTTTAGACTAGCCCGGGCTCACGTAGAGGTATTCGGGTCATTTTGATGTAGGATAATAACCTAATTTCGGAATTAGTGAATTAAAATATAAGGATTAGAGATACGAGGCCGCTATAACATTTATTCCAAACCCTAAGAGAGAAGGGAGAGAGGGGGAAGAAGAGAAATCAAAGGAGAAAAGTAGAATAGGCTAATTTGGGAGGAGATTCAAGGATTCTAACATCAAATAAACACACACAAGATAGAGATCAAGCCCTACAAATAATCCAAAGAAAGTCATTAACTTGATTTAAATAAAATTGAGGTTTATTAATGTTCATATCATGGTAGGTGTAGAACAAAAGAAATTTTGGGAAGGGTTCTCACATGTAAATGTTTTTTTTTTTATGAAATTGATATCATGGATAGTTTAAATGATAAATTAATGAAGTAAAACCATTCATAATTACTGAAATTAGATTATATTTCAAATTTTGATTTCTAATACACAAAGAAAATGGAATCTTGATTGGGTTCTTGGTTGAAGAACATGAATCTTGAATAACTTAGGGTTTAATTGGTGAACATAAGATGACAATCTGCCAGAAGTTTTTATGTTACTTTAAACTTATGATATTTTAATTTCACATAGAATTATATGGTGTTCCATAGATGTCTAAAAATATATAGGTCTTAGATTTCTAATGAGCTTTGAATGAGGTCAATTGGAGTTTTGTAAAGTGAGAAATTCCTTTTTATTATAGGGTGTCTAATCTATCACCATATCAATCTGCCAGAATTTTTGGCGTTAATTTAAACTTCTGCCATTTTAATTGTACTAAGAATTAGATTGGTTGCCATAGATTTTTAGAACGTTATAGGTCTTAGGTTTCCAATGAGATTTGAATGAGATCATTTGGACATTGGTAAATGGAGAAATTGCAATTTTACTACAGGGTGTTTAATCTGCCATAAAATTTATGACCCGATTTAGTTGCTTAAAAAATGGCAACTTTTATTGGTTTAGGTGTAAAACTTGAAACAAATTATTGGAACCATAACTTGAGTAGTTTTGTATTATCGATCAATCGATGAAATCTATTTTTAAAGAATTTTGGGGTTTTGTTATTGCACAAATTCCGAGGAGTTTCAAATGAAATTTATAAGACCTAAAGGTCAGAAAGAGTTTAATAGGGTGATTTAAAGAGATTTATTGTCTGGGGGTGAGTGGGTAATTAAATTTGAATTAGAAATCATGAGAGAGATAATTGACAATAAGTTAACTATCGAATCGATAAGTTAAATTCAGTAATAAATGAACGGGCTGGTTAGGTTAGTTCGAGTGTTTTATTTGGGTGATGTTACTTAATAAATGTGAATGATTATACGACGGGCTGTTTGGATAAGTTAGGACTTTTAGAAGGGTGATGCTATTGTATTTAATTAATGGATGAGAATTTAATTAATTAAGAGTCGTGATATAGACTCAAATTTTGTAGGGTAGTTCGTTGAGAGAGAGGCATGGGTTAACCGAGTTTTGTGATTAAATTTATATATACAGGTATAAAGAGAATCTATATACGAATGTGAATAATATTTGTGTGTAAGATATTTATTTGAAACATACCTATCCTAGCTGTAATGCTATCAGGGAGGTTACTCATTGTGGGAGGTCACTCTGGCGAATCCTAGCAGAGGTAGTACTGTTCCCTAGGGTCATAGGTGTTGTGCACACCCGTGTGATGTAGGGTTGGAGTACTTTGGGATAATATGGTGTGGTTATGACCACGGACTTAAGGCCATGACCGCCTCCAATGTTCATTTATGATTTTCGAGGCCGGTGGTGAGATTTTGTCCCAGTTGCCCAGAATGTGGTGGACATTCTTAGAGCACGATAGCATGCTAGTGAGCTTGCTTTCAGAATGTGGAGGACATTCGAAGATGCGGTTGTATATATTACGAGTGATATATATGTACATAGTGTCTTGTTGTGACATGTCTTATATATATACATATATATATATATATATATATATATATATATATATATATATATATATATATATATATATATATATTTATAAAACATGAAATAAATTATATATGGGCTTAATACATTAATGATGAACGTGAATAAATAACTGGAGTAAATTTATAATTGATTAATGATTTAATAAGCTAATGAGAGATGTAGCTAATTAAGAAATGAAAGTTAAAAAATACTCGAGTCAGGGTAGTGTGTTAGTGAGTTTTACAATTATACTAGTTAGGGTGGGTAATGTAACTAGGTGGATTAAGATGTAGGCGCGAGGTGTGCACAATAGTTGAGAGGTGGGGGGTAATCTTATGAAAGTGTGACACTGGCTTAAATATGGAAAGTTCAACTGCATATTTATTTACTGCATCTTAATTACTTGCAAAATGTTTTTAAAAGGTTTTGGGTTCTGACCTATTTCAAATCTATTTTCAAAACTTTCGGGTGCTCAGTTATAGGGACGCCAAGGATAATCGTCCTTTCCAAGTACACGTAGCTGTAGCCAATGTGGAAGCTTGCAGGATTTCTGAGTAGCCAATTTCATTCTTGATATTCTAGATTAGGTTCTCTATTCTAGTATTGTTGGGCATGTCGCCCGTTTTTTATTCAGACTAATTTTTAGTTGATCAGATTTATTGTATTGGATTATTACCCGATGGTTTAAAACCTTAATTATTTATCTCAACGTTAGACTTTATCTGGTGTTTTATTTATATTGGTCATTGTGTATGGATTTATTGTGTATTGGTTAATCTTGTTGTATTTTTATGAAATATAAATATTGACACTGCTGGTTAAAGTAATTAGGTGGGTAGTAATTAATCATGTTACGACAGTAATGCTAAGAATGATCTATATGAGACCAATGTTTTATTTTAGTAGAGAGATGGCCACCCATTATTTTAATAGGCGAGGTGTCACACTATAACTACTGCCTGATTGGGCATCCTACCGTTGAACCCGAGCCTTATTCGGGCATGTACGCCGCATGTGTCCATGCTCCCGACATATGAAACATCTCCCAATAAAACCTATCGTCCTTATAAGGTTGCGCTTGTCTCTGGCCCTGCTAGCCTTTATAATCCTGGCCCTGCTGGCCTTTGGTTTGGTTTTTCTGGCACTATTGGCCCTGAAGGGTATGCTGTTGATCCTGATGGCCCAACCCAAAATTATTGTTAACCAGCTTGAATCTCTTAGCAGAGTCCCCCTGCTGTGAACCTCACTCATGATACCTCCCCTATTGTCGTGGCGCTCCACTAGCATTATTTCCCCCGGTCTTACCCTGCTGGCTAGAATATTCTATCATCTTCTCTCCCTTCATATGGAAACAATGGTCCTAGAAGCGGAACAATGCGGCGTTGATGACTATTGTGTACGTACACAATGTTGGGTTCCCCAATATATGCTGGTGAAGCCACCAAGTAAGCCTGTTTGTAAACTTGAGGACCCTCTTCTCCTCAGTGTTCACCTCATGCAGCACAAAGCTCGCTAGGTGGGTGAACTCCTCCTTGTACTCGGCCACGACTCTTCCCTCCTGTGAGAGATCTAAGAATCTCCTTCTCATCTCCATCTGAACTGCAGATGGAAAGAACTTGCGATCGAAATGCACCCAAAATACTGTATTGTCATTGTATCTATCTCCCCCATTATGGTAACCGACTCCCACCACTACAGAGCTACCCTGACTAGCTTAGCTAGTATCTGATTTTGAGTGTCACTACACCCAACCATATGCAAATTGCTCTGAATGACCTTCTTCTTTTGTCTAATTGATATAATGTCCATACTCCCCTAAATCTCTGGCACATGGCCCTTCTGGAAAGCCTATTTGTCTCTCTTCCAAACTAACGGCAATGGGTGAGTCTGAACTACTATTGCCACTAGCGGCTATGGTTGTGCCTGGGGAAAATGTTATGCCAGGGCAGTCATAGCGACATTGACCCCATATGCGACTATAGTTGCGACCTCTGTTGCGATCACAGTCGCATGAGTGGCATGTGGCTCTAGTTTCTCTACAACCTTCCTCGTGTCACGTGCTGGTCTACCTCTCCTATCTTCGGCATCTGAAACCATACTAAAATTATATGAGATTCACTTTAATCATAAATAATAGTAGAAGAACGTAAATGCACAATATGAGATAACAGTTCTAAATATAGGGCTACGTATCAAAGAAACACAGTGCTGACAACGTAGCCGGTTCGCATAAATAGTAAGGATACTAGAACCTTATGCTCTAATACCAACTGTGACAATCCGCCCATTCTAATACCGGGTGACCGATTCTCTGCTAAAATAAAATAGGAATCTCAATATGGTTTCACTCTCAGCATCACTGTCACAACAAGCAATATAAATAATACGAATAAAACTATACACTAAAATGAATAAATACATCACCATACATAAATAAATAATAAAAGTGAACCGAATAATCCATCGGTCACCAAAAAGTAATATCCACTAAATAAAACTGAATAAGAACTCAGTACTAGAAAATATCATGACATAAATAAAATTTTATCTCAATTACGGGCAACGCGCCCAAAATAAAATACTAAAATAGTAAAAAAAATCCTATATGGATAAAATAAGTTGAGACGGCTAAGTCAATTTCGGTAGCATCCACAACTACTGCAATGGCAAGAGAATGATCTATCCTTGTCGTCCCGGCTACTAATGAAGAACACCTAGGGGTTTTCAAAAAGGAAAAAAAGAAAAAAAATTGCCTCGCGGTTTAAAGCCCGAAAAGTTTAAAAATATTTTTGCAAGTAATTAATTGTTTTAGAACGATAAAAGTTGTAGTGTATTACTTTCATAATTAATCGGTCGCTCTCACATGAGATAAAACCTCACTTCTCAACTACAGTGCGCACCTAACATGTTCATTTTTTATGATAATTAAACTATCCAGTCTAATTAGGTCATACAACGACTATCCCAGCCCAACCCCGCTAATACTCTCTATTACCTAAGTATAAACAACCCTCACCAGGTCTCTGTTCATAAACAATATCGTAGCGACACCCGTGCTATAAATACATATTCACACAATAAATATATCACGGTTACACTCATGTTATAAGTAAATATACATGCTATATCATGTAACATACATATATATTAGTCGATATAGACCTATAACTATATCCCTAGAGCATGGACCTTGCAGATGCATCCCTCGTGTTCTATCGAGCTCTATGCATTACATATCACATTGAGCCACCAGGTTGGAATTTCACCACTGAAACCAAACGTAAACACATACAACGGATGCGGTCATAAATATACGTTTGGGGGTTGCAACCATACAATATCTCACCAAACCAGTCTTCAAACTAATGCCTATCCTCACACGTGGATAGTGGTCGTGCGATCGTAAAATGACCCGGGGAATCAATCCCACACCTGATGGTCAAAATCAGGGTGGATTGCCCACTACGCGCAAACTCCTATGAAAACAGTACTGAGTAGGTAGGTTTGAGAGAGAGAGAGAGAGATAGAGATAGATAGATAGATAGATAGATAGATAGATAGATGGATAGATAGATAGATAGATAGTACTAACCTCGTAAGAAATCCCATAAGCACGAGTTTCCCAAATCCTAAAGTCTGAACTAACTTCCCGATTATACATCTACGTGTTCACTCACTTTAATTCCCGGTTCTCCTCACGTAAACCCATATATTCGTTGGTTTATTATACATACCAAACCCTAGAAAACACTACCCAGTAGTTCCACTATACCCCGAAAGTCCTTACAGTCATTATCCAAGCTCTAACGGATCAAAACAACACACGAAAAAAGACTGGACAAACCAGCAAATCAAACTATCTTACTTGGTAGACCGAACCAATTCGGTTGAGCAAACCGGTTCGCCCCCCCATCGAGCCAGTTTGGTTTGCTGGGCTGCCTGTCATCTTCTTCCTTCGATTTTCCCTTCTAAACCCTCCAATGGAGGTTCCAAACCACTCCAAACATACAGTTAACATCCTATATCATTATACTAACATTCTAAAAGTATTACAACATATAATTGACCTCGAATTCACCATTAAAAACCCTAGGATACTAAATCAACTTCTAAATTATCAAACCTAGAATTTTCCCAATTTTAAGTGTTCATCAATTCAAACATCCAATCATTGTTCTACATTTTCATCATGGTAAACCCAAATTAAATTTTGAAATCCTTATATGTTCAACATTAACTAATAATCAATTCAAATTAGAGAGTAATTTCAACTTATATCTCTAATCAAAGTTTCAACCTCTCATCTTTAAATCCCTTATTTTTATATCAATTAAATATGAAAGTGATAAACTCCATGAACATGCAATTTAAAGCAAGTAACTACTTCCCTTAAAGGATTATATATGAAGTTCTTTGTGACACCCCACCCAATTAAATATTGGGTGATCAGTCCTTTGTTAAATTAAAACATAATTCTCATTTGGTTCATTCTTAGTATCACTGTCAAAAACCATGTTAATTACTAACCACCTAATAGTTAATTAAGTAAGTGCCAAATTTCATCTTTAATTAAACAGATAAACAATATGAAGAAATAACTTAAACCAAACCATGCACACAATCACAATATAAAATGATACTGAGATATAAATAATTGTCGAATAAACCGTCGGCTACAAAATCCAAACAACAACAATGCCCAACAACTAATAATGTCTCTCAATACAAAAACTGAACTGAAATAAAACTTGAATAAGTCTTGAAGGCAATACGCCCAAGTTAAAATACTGAGGTAAGATTCCTAATTTAGTAATGAAATAAAACAAGAGTCTACTCTAACTCCTGCATGCATCCACATTTGTTGCAGCTGTGTATCATTCGAATAGAAAATCAAGCCTGGTGTCCCTGTGGCTATACACCTAAAAGGTTTTGAAAATATTTGCATCAAGGGTTAGAACCCAAAATATTTTGTAAATATTTAGCAAGGGATTAATGTTGCAGTGAATAAAATTTATGATTGCTCTTCATCTTTAAGTTAGTCTCGCACTTCCTCTCATCTAAAGTGCATACCTAACGCTTATTCCTAACCCTCCTGGTTTTACTACCCCGTATAACTAGCCTTGATATGTACACTTCTTGACACACTACTCTAACCCGATTAATCTTACAGTCTTCATAAGTTGTTTAATATCATTAACTTAATTATTCATCAAAATTAAGTCTACATAATACTCTCAGTTTTAGGTCTTTTTCCCTGTATACTATTTTATTTCCCTACTCGTATTGCTTATACACTACGATACCAAATTTCCAATACCTTATGATTTATTTAGTGTCACCAACTAATTATAAAATTCTCACGCACACAATTAAATTAAGATATCACTATCTGCAATGTCTACTAAAGAACTCATAGTAGAATAAATCGCACGTATATAATTAGTCTCGGTGCATGCATACTCTGCTATCAAGTCCTGGTACATCTCGTACAAAATAAGGACATCGGTTTGGATATCATCCTCGAACCATAAAAATCAAATCACACATATTAGAGGCAAACATAGTTCCAAGCCTATGGGTTATGCACATACCGTACCCATATGGCCCCCAACTTATCAACTCACCGATAAGTCGTTCATAGGTTCTATGTTCTGAGGCACCAATCTATAATCCCTCCAATTGGCTCATCAGGAGAAGACAGTCCCCTTTTCAAAACCTCTCGCGATAGCAAGCAACGTAGGTATGTCATACACATAATTAATCAACCAATAGGTAATCACACAACCTATGCATATATGTATATATAACATCAATATAGGTATACCCTTGACCTATAATATTGGTAATATACGTAGTGTATATATTGCACTCAAATACCCCCGCATTATTATTATTAGTTCACTATTAAATTTCTCATCGTATTCTTCCGAGTGTTCCCCCGCTATTAGAAAAGTAATAATCACTCCATTTTTTAATTCATTAGTATAGAATACTATACCCATACACATCCACTCGGCCCGTCATTTAAATCCAATGAACTCCATTTCCATTACTTTATTAATGAAAATAAATCATTAATTTATTTTCACCTCGATATGGCTTCCCATCAATTTTCCCCTTCTCACAAAGATAACATAATCCAATACAATGCTTTCAACAAGTTTCTATCGAATACATTCAATAATTCTCATTAAAACACCTCAATTTTTAACCCTAAATTTCCTCAGCATTACAGACCCCCCGAACCAGTTCGCAGGTACCCCCGAACCAGTTCGCAAGTACCCCCAAACCGGTTCGCAGGTACCTGACTGCAAACCGTCTTCCCCAATTGGATTTTCTCCATTTATACTCATTCAAACTCTTTTATTCTTAATCCAAAACTAAATTAATTTTCTCCCAATATGTTCTTACCCTCTAAGCAGTTTCTAATATTTTACTAATCATCAAACAAACTTAATTTACATCTTTCCCCAATATATCTCGAATCGAGTTCATAACTATATATACAAATCTCATCTTCAATTCACTTCCATTAATCCCAATTACATAAATTCATTTACTGAATCAAAAATTAGATTCTACAATCCTATATAATAATCCACCATCAATTTATATATTAATCTACACGATTTAACCCAATTGTCAAAAACCCAAATTTCATATCAAAACCCTCCCAAAAATAGATTTTGATTACGCCACTATGATATGAATCAATTATCACAGATTTATATTGAAAGCAAAATTAATCCACTTGCCTCTATTGATTCGTAGGGTTTGATCCTTTGATGTGGAGAATGATTCGATGAAGAACACCCCATTTCCCTCTTCATTTATCTTCTAAAAGATCCATAGTTGTTCCTCTATTCTTCTCTCAAAGACTTGGGTTTATAATTATGAAATTTGTTGTATAGCCCTTTTTATCTTAGGTTAAAAAACACCAATCACATTTTTAGGTTAATTGGCCAAGTCCAAATGACCCGAATACCCCCGTGTGAGCCCGACTATATCCAAAAATGTCCCGAGACCCAATTACTACCTCGGGTACATTTTTCGACTATCTCAAATTACTCTGAATCAACTGTGACCTCTAAATCCTCATCTGCGTTACTCTATATATATTTTCTTATTTCTCTTCAAAATATGTTCAATGTAAAAATAAATATCAATTTGAATTAATTAATTCTAACTCACCGAATTTAAATCCAAAGTAAAATAATTCTCCAAGTTTAAATCAATTCTCCAAATTAAATAGATTCTCTAACTTAAATAAATTCTCCAAATCACAAATGTTAATTTTAATAATGTATCCTAAAAAATACGGGGTATTACATACTTCTCCCCTTACAAAGAAATTTCATCCTCGAAATTCAGGTAAGTCTATTACCCCAAGTCTTCAAATGTTCCCTTATTCACATAATCCTAAGATTTCTACACATATCCATAACCCTTATACTCGCAAGTTATATTAAGATTAAACTAATTATCCAGGGTGCCCATACACCCTATACACATGTTTCTCACAACATTAATGATAATCCTCTCCACTTAGCCTTACATTGTAACATAACTTTCAACTCACAGTTATAACTACATGTATGGATAATGACCAAGGTACAATCCTATGTCCTACTGACCAAACATCTCTCAACTTCCAACGTTGCACTAAATTTCATGCATGGGACATCTCGCAAGCGAAATCCAAACAAGGAACCCTCTTGATACACTACTACCCAACATTATCGATTGTTGAGATCTGTTAAGCCCTCAGTCCATAGCACGTACCCCCAAATTCCCATCTCTAGACTTAAAAGTATACTCGTCCACTCTCATGTTATAAAAGACAATATATAATACAACACCCTTACTATCACTAGTTTCTCTCTGCTAAAATAATAATGAGCTATATCTTTATGCTAAAAAAAAGGCCAATATGTCCTGATTCACATCAGTAAATGTCCCTTCTCACCGGGATCATGTATAACGATACAACATATTCTCATAAGTCTATTATGCAACACATGTAAACATATATACACGTATATATAAACTAGACCCTCTTTCAGGTGGTAACTGGCAAAAGTAAATCATACTTTGAAACCATGAATGTAAAGTCTCACCATACCAAATACTATAGCCCAAACATTCTAGCATAATTATGATTAATGTCTCGCACGTAACATACTTATTTCAAGCTCAGCTTCGCATTACCAGCATGGCTATATCATATAGGTATTCTCGATTACCCTACGAATTTTAATTTAATTCTTTTCAATACCTCCCGTCCAATTAACTTGTTGTGCAAAAGTTTCCCAATGCTTCTTTCGCAGCACTACCCAACTCCACTAGCATTAATCGTAATAGCTCTCAAATTTAACTGTTTCCTCTACACGTTTAATAGATTAAATTTTAACATCGATGCACTAGAATCCAATAACATCTTGCGATTCCCAACTTTTATTAAGGTCCATGCGTGCAATATCCCGCAGTGAAACTCAAAATAACTTCCCCTACTGTACTACTCCTTAGCATTGTCGATGATTAAGATTTGTGGATCCCAAACACATAGTTAAAATTATCATAAATTCTGTCTCCTGACACATAAATCAATTCGCCTGTGCCCATATCGCTCAAGGCATCATATGATACAGTGTTCTTACTATCACTAAGTTCTCAAAACGTAAACAATAATGAGCTAAAACTCTCCGCTCAATGGTGAACCCGACTTACACTGAATCTCGTCAGTAAAATTCCCTTTATACCGGGGTTCAATGTAACTAAACAACTGCACTCTCTGAATTTTACTTCAAAAAAATATAGGCATGAGCTCGACCCTCTTCTAAGTGGGACATTGCACCTATAAATCTTACCCCAAAATAGCAAAAATAATAATCTTGTTGTAATTGCCCACCATCGCTTATGGAACTATACCTCGAGTATCGCCTCATAAAATGAGCTATCCTTATAAATTGTATCTCCTTAGTGTTCACACTTGCTCACCTCTCCAAATGAGCCTCGATGTCTCAATGGTGAATATTGTAATAACCCTCGCTTATGAGAACGCATTTTATATCAATTACTAGGTATGGTAATTAGATATAAGTTTTGGGTTATGATTGAGTGCTAATTTAATGAAGAAAAGTTAATATTCACTATGAGTTTGCATATATATACCATAACTATGGGTGAATATTGCTATGTTACGCTTATTAATATCATACGAATTTAAAATGATATTTGGCTTAATAATGAGACCGGAACTTAAATTGAATTATAAAATATCCAAATGATAAATTGGAGGCCGCAGTTGATTCCGTAACGTGCGAGATAGTCAGATATTGTGCCATTATGTGTTTTTGGGCATTTTTGACTGATTATCCCTTAAATATGCAATTGTGTATTATTTTACCGCAATATTGATCAATTGAGTTGGGATTTTGGCTAAAGGCACGATTTATGTCTTGAGTGAATCACTATTCACCTAAATGTATTTTCTAAACCTAGAGAACTAAAGAGAGAAGGAGAAAGAGTAGAGAGAAGAAAGGAAATTGAAGATTTAAGAAGGATTCTTGCTCCCACACCAAGAAAATCTGGATTTTCTTCATTGAGGCAAGTTTAATACTTACTATTTATGGTTAAAGATAAATGATTTGTGTGAGAATGATGTATTTGTTTATGGTTTACTAGTTTAGGGTTTGGATGTTGGTTGGTTTTGAATCATGAGAGGATCGTTGAATGATTGTTGATGTTGATGGTAGTGGTAGTAGTATTTATGTTGTGGGGGTGAGAATAGATGAGTTGGCTTTAGGATTTGCTTGAAAATAGATGAGTTGGCTTTGGCATTTGCTTAAAAATTGGAAGTCTTGGTCTAGGTCTGCAGGGACCGGTCGATCGCGGTTCGCAGACCGGTCGACCGGGTTTACGGGAGAGGGTTCACTGCATTTCTTTCATAGGCCTAAAATTGTGGCGCGGTTGACCGCGGACCCTTGACCGGTCGACCAGCCCTACCGAAATGAACTTTCTGCTTTTCTTCTTAGGCTAAAATTTGAGACGCGGTCTACCGCGGTCTTGGGACCGGTCGACCGGTCCCCTGTTTCCTTCCCAAACATTTTATTTTCATTCTTTAATCTCTTCTTTTCACAGGAACATAGGGACCTTCTTAAATGAAGTACAAATAGAGTCTTAGAGTATTAGTTGAGTTCGGACGACTCCCTAGACTCGAAGGGGTTCATCTAGGGTTCCTGTCACGGGTGGGGGGGAGATTTAAAGTAACGTTTAGGCATTTCTTCTGTCAGGTAGTCTATAAGAGTCTAGGAAATCTTAAGGTCGAATTTGGAGACTTTACTAGTAAATGCAAACTAGATCACATTTGAGAGTTATTATAAAGTCCAAACAAGGACATTTGGGAGAGATAACTTGGGAGTCTAAATGTTCTTCGAGGTTATCATGGTGATGTGAAGTATACCATAATGCATTTGATAAAATGTAAAATGGATAAAGTAAAATATAATTTACTGAATTATGATATGGAAATTAATAAAATGGATGTTACACACCTCTCCAAATACCATCTTAAGGGAAGTCCGTGCGTGAGGTGAAGCCCCCTGGCTAGTGAATGCAGGGTGGATATAGTCCTAGGCCATATGAGCGCTTGTTTTATATTTTTCTGCGATGGGTAGGAGATTCTGGGTGTGGTCTTGACTACCCCGCAGACATATGGCCGCTTCCCGACGTTTGCGATAGGATCCCAAGTTGTCTTATGTTAGGCCCTGGAAGATGATGGTTATTTAGGGACGCGCACAGTGGGGAAACCCAGACGGGCGGTCTTAGAATCGTTATATATATATTTATAACTATTCTATTATCGAGTTGGACTCGATGGAACATTAATGCCATAAAGAGCAAAGTATATGCCACAAAGAGCATACTATTGAGATAAGTGCCATAAAGAGCACATGGTAATAAATGCATTCCTAATAAGGAATGGAAAGAAGATGGAATTGAGAATGATGAAAGATGATAAAGGCTTATAAGTACTTTTATTTCTTTGTATAATTGAATTTCATTTTAATAATCATTTAACTGTCTTAGTTCTTTTTATGATATTATCCATGCTTACCTGTACATTATTGTCATACCTGTCATTTATCTAGAGATCATATAAAACCGTCCTCTGACCGGTTCTTCATTTTCTTGTGGTGTATGTATATTCTATATTCGTTCAGGTGTTCCGCCGCAAGGTCGCCCGTAATGACTTTCTTTTCTCCGAGTCTTTTGAGGAGCCGTGACATTTTGCAGGTATCACTGGATATTTTGTGTAGACGCCTCTATTATTATTTCCTAGCTAAGATCAGTCTTTATTCGGGCGTGTGGCCCAAAAGGTTGTAATTGTATAAATGATGTATTATGTAACACATGAAACTTATTGTATGTTGTATGGATTGTATCGACCGATGCTTTATTCGGTCCTTTCTTATCCGTTGGATTACATATAGATGTTTGTGGGAGTTTCCACCCTCTTTTTCTATTATGGGTTCTTGAAAGTGTTTTCTTTAAATTACAAACTAAAAATTTTTGATAACCCGTTTTTTGGAATATTGTGTGGTTATTCCTGATTCTCTGTATGATTATTGTGATGATGAGAATGATATCTATCTATGATTCCTGTTTCATCGGGGTTTAGGGCTGGCCACCCTTTATTTTGGATAGCGGGTTGTCACAGATGGTATCAGAGCATTAGGTTCTAGAGTCTTTAGGATCTATGCTGACTTGTCACTTTCTACCATAGCGTTCTTTGATATAGAGCTTAATGTTAGGATTGTTTTGCTGTTTATGTATGCGATCTTCTGCTAGATAGATTGTTTTATATAATATTCAACAGTGTCGCTGATGTGGCAAATATCGTGGCCCAAGCTGTTAATGCAGCGATGACTGCAGTGGCACAACAAATGCCACAAGCTCAAGTTAGGGGACAAGAAGCACCAGTTCCTACGGGACCTTCTCAGTGGGAACGGGTAAGAGAGTCTTTCCTAAAGGGTCATCCCCCAGAATTTGAGGGAGGTTCGGACGTTATAAAGGCAAACCAGTGGAAGAAGGAAATGCAGCGCCATCTTAGGATGGTGGAATGTAGTGAGGAGAAAAAGCAAATCCTCATTACCTTTAAGCTTGTCGAATCGGCCTTACACTGGTGGGAGTCAATGACGACACCCGAACAAAGGGATACAATGTCAATCACCAATTTTTGGGCTTTATTTGATGGAAAGTATTTCCCTCCCGCAGTTCAAAGGGAGATGCAGAGGAAGCTGCAAGATTTAGTGCAAGGGGAGAGATCGGTTGCCGAATACGAAGAGGTGTTTACTCGGTTAGCAAGCTTTATACCGGATGAAGTGACTCTAAAAGCGAAGAGGATCTCCAGATTTGTAGGAGGGTTGCACTGGCGCATAAAACATCATTTGCTTGGAAATCTATCTTTGGTAACCTTTGGGGACGTGATGAATGCTGCTTTACTTCACTGTCAAGAGCATAGACTATTTGTGCAAAACAATAAGAAGGCTGCAGCAATGGGGCAAGTGGTGAAACCGGGAAGTAATGGGATCGGAGGGGGAACATCTTCTTCGTCCCAATCCTCGGGGAACAAGCAAAAGGAGAGGGATCCTCAGCAAGGGGATTTGTCCAAGCGTCAATGTTTTGGTGGGTTTAATGCTGGTAGCAATAATAATAATAACAGGCCAGGTCAAGGCGGACAACAACAACAGGGGGTAGAGGTGGAAATGGAGGTAGGGGCCAGCAGGGCCGGGGTGTGGGACAATTTCGAAACAATCAAGGTAGGAGAATGCGGCTAATAAATGTTTTTGGTGTGGGGAGTTGGGCCATTATAAAAGGGCGTGTCCTCAGTTGGTTGGAGGGCATCTTCCTAAGGCTCCACAACAGCCGTATGTACAGTTTCCTCCCCAGGCGCCTAATCTGATTGCTCCCCCTTAGCATGGGCAACTGCAGTATGGACGGGTTTACCATATTCAGGAGGCTATGCTTCCTCCAGCTCCTCCGGCACCGCCAGCGATCGAGGGTAAGTTTTTCATTCATGGGCATATGGGTCGAGTACTATTTGATACGGGTGCTACACACTCCTTTATTTCTAGGAGTTTTGCTCAGACCACAGGTTTGATTAAATTTGCTGAAAGTACCTTCACTAGCGTTGAATCCTCTATGGGTGATGGTTCATTGATTTTCTTTGTTTGTAAAAACGTAAGGATTAATCTTGGTAACTTGTGTTTTGAGGCCGATTTGCTCGTCCTTGACATGGTCGGGTATGATGTAATATTGGGTATGGATTGGCTAGTGAAATACCGCGCGATAGTAAACTGTTATGGGAAAAGCATAGTTTTTGCAGTTTCGGGACAAGAAATGTTCCTAGTTGTTATGCCTGGTATGGAAGGGAGTACGAGTGCGTATTTATATTGTATTGCGGAAGATGCATCTAGGGATGTTGTGGTTTCCCTAAATTCTCTTCCGATTGTTAGAGATTTTGAAGATGTTTTTCGGGAGATACCGGGATTACCTCCAAGTCGTGAGATAGAGTTTGTGATTGATTTAATGCCGGGAACTCGACCGATTGCTAAAACTCCGTATCGGATGGCTCCTGTGGAGATGAGGGAGTTTAGAGATCAAATTCAGCAGCTATTGGAGCATGGCTTTATTAGGCGTAGCACATCGCCATGGGGTGCTCCGGTATTGCTCGTGAAGAAAAGAGACGGTTCTCTCCGGTTATGCGTGGACTATAAGGAGTTGAATAAAGTCACCATTCGGAATAAATACCCTTTGCCTCGCATCGATGATTTGTTTGACCAACTTAGGGGAGCATCATACTTCTCCAAAATCGATTTGAGGACGGGGTATCATCAATTGAGAATATGGGTGCAAGATGTATCCAAGACTGCATTTCTAACCCGTTACGGATCCTATGAATTCTTGGTTATGCCCTTTAGGCTAACCAATGCTCCTGCTGTATTTATGGATCTTATGAATAGGGTGTTTCAGGATTTCCTTGACCAGTTTGTTATTGTATTCATCGATGACATCCTAGTCTATTCTCAAACAGAGTCTGATCATGCTACTCACTTACGGTTGGTCCTGCAGAGATTGAAGGATCACAAATTATATGCAAAGCTTGATAAATGTGGCTTTTGGTTGAAGGAAGTTCAATTTTTGGGTCATGTGGTGTCATCCCAGGGTGTATCTGTGGATCCTAGCAAGGTGATTGCGGTGAGAGAGTGGGGTCAGCCCACGACACCTACTGAGGTTCGTAGTTTTCTGGGCTTGGCGGGTTATTACCGTCAATTTATTAAGGGTTTTTCAAAAATCGCTAGCCCATTGGAGAATTTAACCCGAAATGGAGTGAGATTTGTTTGGGACAGTTCATGTCAAGGTGCATTTGATGAGCTCAAAGATAGATTAACTTCGGCTCCAATCCTTGCATTGCCAAAACTGGGATTGGAATACCTAGTCTTCACCGATGCATCTCTTCAAGGGTTAGGAGGTGTTCTTCAGCAAGAAAGACAAGCTATTGCTTACGCTTCTCGTAAGTTGAAGCCTAACGAAAGGAATTATCCGGTGCATGACTTAGAGTTTTCCGCAGTTGTCTTTGCCTTGAAGATATGGAGGCATTATATCTTGGGGGAAAAGTTTAGTCTTTTCACAGACCATAAATCGCTGCAATATTTATTTTCCCAAAAGGACATGAATATGCGTCAGCGTCGTTGGTTGGAGTTTGTGAAAGACAACCAATTTGATATCCATTATCATCCTGGAAAGGCGAACGTAGTAGCAGATGCCTTGAGTAGGAAGCCCGAGGGAGACTTAGCTAAGGTGTGGAAAGCTAAGTGGAGAGAGCTCAGTCAGGAGGATGCGGGGGTAAGAGCATTCATTTCCGTGATGACCGTTACTCCTACGATTATAGCGAGAATTGTTGAAGACCAGGGGAGAGAGAAAGGTTGTCAAGATCATATACACCGACTGTTGTCCGAGGGAGCGGAGTCGTACTCGATTGGTTCTGAGGGTGGACTACGCTTCCATGGAAGACTTATTGTTCCCGAAGATGGGGACTTGAGACGAGCGGTGATGGCGGAATCTCACGGGTCAAAGTTTACGGTACATCCAGGTGGGGACAAGATGTATCCAAGATATGCGCCGTCAGTATTGGTGGGCTGGTATGAAGAGGGATATCTCAGAGTTTGTATCCCAATGCACTACTTTTCAGTTGGTTAAGATTGACCACCAACGACCGACAGGTTTGTTACAACCGCTGGAGATTCCAGTATGGAAATGGGAAAGCATTTTGATGGATTTCATTACGGGCTTACCTCGATCACAGAGAGGTCATGATTCGATCTGGGTGATTGTCGACCATTTAACTAAATCGGCACACTTATTGCCTGTACGTACGGATTATGAAACCGCTCGTTACGCCCAGTTGTTCATCGAGGAGATCGTTAGACTTCATGGGGTACCTTTAAATATTATTTCTGATCGAGATAATATATTTGTGTCCCATTTTTGGCGAAGTTTTCAAGAGGCCATGGGGACCGAGTTGAAGTTAAGCTCTTCCTATCATCCTCAAACAAATGGTCAAACTGAAAGTGTAAACCAGATGTTGGAGGATATGCTTCGTATGTGCATGCTTGATTTTAAGGGCGGTTGGGAACAATACCTCCCATTGGTTGAGTTTGCTTATAACAACTCATACCAATTTACTATTGGAATGGAACCTTATGAAGCTTTGTATGGCCAGCCATGTAGATCGCCCGCTTGTTGGTTGGAAGTGGGTGATAACAAATTCCTTGGACCTGAAATGATCCAAGACACTTCTTCAAAGATTGAACTTATTCGAAATCTCATCCGGATATCCCAATACCGTCAAAAGAGCTATGCCGATGCGGGTAGGAGACACATGGAGTTAGAGGTTGGAGACCAAGTATTGGTGCGAGTGTCTCCAATAAAGGGCATTAAACGTTTCGGGAAGAAAGGAAAGCTTGCACTGCGTTTTGTTGGACCTTTCCGAGTTATTACAAAGGTTGGTCCCGTGGCGTATCAACTTGCTTTACCGGAGCCTTTGCAACAAATCCATGATGTATTCCATGTCTCCTCTTTGAAGAAGTATAGAAGATGTGAGGGTGCCCTTTGCACATCCCTTTTGAAGATATTGACTTACAACCCGATGTTTCATATAAAGAACAACCGGTTGCTATTCTTGAGTCTGGGGAGCGCAAGTTAAGGTCTCGTGTGGTGCCCTTAGTAAGAGTTCAATGGAGTCATCACAATGCAAAAGAATCAACGTGGGAGCGTGAGGACGAGATGCGGGATAAATATCCACATATTTTCTTATAAGGTACGCCTGAATTTTGGGGACAAAATTCCCTCATAAGGGGGGGAGTATGTAATAACCCTCGCTTATGAGAACGTATTTTTATATTAATTACTAGGTATGGTAATTAGATATAAGTTTTGGGTTATGATTGAGTGATAATTTAATGAAGAAAAGTTAATATTCACTATGAGTTTGCATATATATACCATAACTATGGGTTAATATTGCTATGTTACGCTTATTAATATCATACGAATTTAAAATGATATTTGGCTTAATAATGAGACCGGAACTTAAATTGAATTATAAAATGTCCAAATGATAAATTGGAGGCCGTAGTTGATTCCGGAACGTGCGAGATAGTTAGATATTGTGCCATTATGTGCTTTGAGATTTTGGGCATTTTTGACTGATTATCCCTTAAATATGCAATTGCGTATTATTTTATCGCAATATTGATCAATTGAGTTGGGATTTTGGCTAAAGGCACGATTTATGTCTTGAGTGAATCACTATTCACCTAATTGTATTTTCTAAACCTAGAGAACTAAAGAGAGAAGGAGAAAGAGTAGAGATAAGAAAGGAAATTGAAGATTTAAGAAGGATTCTTGCTCCCACACCAAGAAAATCTGCATTTTCTTCATTGAGGCAAGTTTACTACTTGCTATTTATGGTTTAAGATAAATGATTTGTGTGAGAATGATGTATTTGTTTATGGTTTACTAGTTTAGGGTTTGGATGTTGGTTGGTTTTGAATCATGAGAGGATGGTTGAATGATTGTTGATGTTGATGGTAGTGGTAGTAGTATTTATGTTGTGGGGGTGAGAATAGATGAGTTGGCTTTGGGATTTGCTTGAAAATAGGAAGTCTTGGTCTAGGTCTGCAGGGACCGGTCGACCGCGGTTCGCAGACCGGTTGACCGGGTTTACGGGAGAGGGTTCATTGCATTTCTTTCATAGGCCTAAAATTGTGGCGCGATCGACCGCGGACCCCTGACCGGTCGACCGGCCCTACCGAAATGAACTTTCTGCTTTTCTTCTTAGGCCAAATTTTGAGACGCGGTCGACCGCGGTCTTGGGACCGGTCGACCGGTCCCCTGTTTCCTTCCCAAACATTTTATTTTCATTCTTTAATCTCTTCTTTTCACAGGAACATAGGGACCTTCTTAAATGAAGTACAAATAGAGTCTTAGAGTATTAGTTGAGTTCGGACGACTCCCTAGACTCGAAGGGGTTCATCTAGGGTTCCTGTCAGGGGGGGGGGGAGATTTAAAGTAACATTTAGGCATTTCTTCTATCAGGTAGTCTATAAGAGTCTAGGAAATCTTAAGGTCGAATTTGGAGACTTTAGTAGTAAATGCGAACTAGATCTCATTTGAGAGTTATTATAAAGTCCAAACAAGGACATTTGTGAGAGATAACTTGGGAGTCTAAATGTTCTTCTAGGTTATCATGGTGATGTGAAGTATACCATAATGCATTTGATAAAATGTAAAATGGATAAAGTAAAATATAATTTACTGAATTATGACATGGAAATTAATAAAATGGATGTTACACACCTCTCTAAATACCATCTTAAGGGAACTCTGTGCGTGAGGTGAAGCCCCCTGGCTAGTGAATGCAGGGTGGATATAGTCCTAGGCCATATGAGCGCTTGTTTTATATTTTTCTGCGATGGGTAGGAGATTCTGGGTGTGGTCTTGACTACCCCGCAGGCATATGGACGCTTCCCGACGTTTGCGATAGGATCCCAGGTTGTCTTATGTTAGGCCCTGGAAGATGATGGTTATTTAGGGACGCGCACAGTGGGGAAACCCGGACGGGCGGTCTTAGAATCGTTATATATATATTTATAACTATTCTATTATCGAGTTGGACTCGATGGAACATTAATGCCATAAAGACCAAAGTATATGCCACAAAGAGCATACTATTGAGATAAGTGCCATAAAGAGCACATGGTAATAAATGCATTCCTGATAAGGAATGGAAAGAATATGGAATTGAAAATGATGAAAGATGATAAAGGCTTATAAGTATTTTTATTTCTTTGTATAATTGAATTTCATTTTAATAATCATTTAACCGTCTTAGTTCTTTATATGATATTATCCATGCTTACCTGTACGTTATTGTCATACCTGTCATTTATCTAGAGATCATATAAAACCGGCCTCTGACCGGTTCTTCGTTTTCTTGTGGTGTATGTATATTCTATATTCGTTCAGGTGTTCCGCCGCAAGGTCGCCCGTAATGACTTTCTTTTCTCCGAGTCTTTTGAGGAGCCGTGACATTTTGCGGGTATCACGGGATATTTTGTGTAGACGCCTCTATTATTGTTTCCTAGCTAAGATCAGTCTTTATTCGGGCGTGTGGCCCAAATGGTTGTAATTGTATAAATGATGTATTATGTAACACATGAAACTTATTGTATGTTGTATGGATTGTATCGATCGACGCTTTATTCGGTCCTTTCTTATCCATTGGATTACATATACATGTTTGTGGGAGTTTCCACCCTCTTTTTCTATTATTGGTTGTTGAAAGTGTTTTCTTTAAATTACAAACTAAAAATTTTTGATAACCCGTTTTTTGGAATATTGTGTGGTTATTCTTGATTCTTTGTATGATTATTGTGATGCTGAGAATGATATCTATCTATGATTCCTGTTTCATCGGGGTTTAGGGCTGGCCACCCATTATTTCGGATAGCGGGTTGTCACAAATATATACACTACTATAACCCCAAACCATCGCTAATAGGCAAAAATTTGGAAAATCATCTTCCCTACTCCCATAACTCTCAAAAGTAGTAAGCTCACATATAATTCACACATTCTCTTAGTCTTCATCCTCGCTCTCTAGTGGGTAACACCAATGAACCCCACGGCCCCATGGTAATTATGTATACGTTATATTAATATCAACTGCACCTCTATTATACCCGTTTCACATACGAATCTAGTATTAACGAATTATCGTGACTATCTCCTGTCACACAAAAAAAAACTCAATCAACCCAGGACAAAACTTACACTTTCAATTATCAATAGAACTGGTGAATCAAATGGTTCCTGTACACAACACCCCGTCCCAACAGAACAAAAATTTTCTTATAATTATTTCCCCTACTGGGTATTTTGTTCCTATCCCTAATTCACTACATATAAGATTTACGCATGTGTTCCAACTCTTCACCCATAATACCCTCTCTATGTCATCTGCCTTACCCCATCATCGAGTCCCCGAATGTTACTCTCATGTCGAGACTGATCCTTGATTTACTGTAATGATTGTACATCTAGGATCTTATTCTATAATTTCCCACTGACTCATTTTAGGAAAGACTTCTTCCTGTGGCTCGTCTCTCGTAACTGAGACATATTCAAGAGAACCCCATGTTTCGAATCGTGACCCTACTGGCCTCCCCTACCATTCAATTTGCTCTGATGGCCCTGAAGAACTGAATGTTGTTGCTGTTGAGGACCCTAGTAGTCCTGAATAAACCCATACTTCTTGAGTTGTTAGATATTGAACCTAATTATCTTAGTCTGATTCTTCTGTCAGGAATATCGCTCCTCTGGCGGTTGTGCCACAATGGCACAATTTCCATCTACTTCCCAATCTAACTGGTCTCACTTTCTTTTTGTGGACAAGTTCAATATAGGTGGCCCTACTCGCCACACCTAAGACAAATTTATGTGTTATCCCAATTATTTGATCCCACTGACCATATTGGGGTGTCCTTCTCTCGGTCCTAGAAGTCTTGGCCTCATTCGCTACCCTGGTTGTCCTTTTTGGCTTTGATAGCGCTATGGGACTCGTTACTGGCCTCGATGGCCCTGACTGAACCCATCGTCACTTGGTCGGAATATACTGTTTCTGAATCATATAACTAGGTCCTCTCCTGTGGTACTTCACCAACACCATTTAAACTACTACTTTACTTCGGTTATATTTTCCAATCCTCGTGGCTCCCTTCTCAAGGAAGTGTTAATCTAACTTGTAAATGTAAGGCCTTGATGACGTCAACCTTCGTCATCCTATCCGTATTTCCCGTTTATACTTGTATCTTCTATTAACGAGTCCATTATCAACTTACGGACCCTTTTTTTTGCCTTTTTTCTCTTCGCATTCCCTCCTTTGAGTACGAAGTTCGTTAAATAAGTCAGCTTCTCTCTAGCGATAGATTTTCATTTTACTCACGAATTAAAATTTTGTGAATTCCATTTTCATATTTATCTAAACAACAGTGGAAGGTCTCACAATTTACTCGCACCCAAAATTCTTGTTTAATTCTATATACACATCTCTATTTGTGGTAACTGACTCTCATCACTTTATGTTGCTCCAATTAGCTAACATTTTTGGTCGAAATTAAATCTGGGGTGTCGCTGCACTCCACCCTACATAATTGCCTTTGGATTATACCCTTCCATTGGCCCATCACATTTCCTCTCTTACCTTTATCCTTACAAGAAATCATAATATTTCTTATATAGACCTTCTCTCAAATACTAGCTTGGAGCCTAAGTTAAGGCATAATACTATATTTCCCTTAAATTCAAAATCATTAACTTTGAATATTTAAACCATACCAAGATGGTTAAAAGACAATTTAAGCGGTTCCTCAAAAAAGTTCTTCCGACTTCCCCACCCCTTATCGACTACATTGGGTGAGTCTTCAATCTGTACAACCATCATCTACAACAGTGCTTGAGGAAACTACTATTGTCGTATAATTATCCTCTCATTATCTTCCTATATAATAATTAAGGTGACTTCTATCGCAATCACCGGTTGCAAAATACTATATGGCTTCTGTCAAGCCTCTCCTCATGCAGTCCTTCCAACGATCTTCATTGGTTATCCTATATCGTTCGGTGTACGACGCCTAACAGAACTCGTATATGAATCACATCAACTATACTTAATAGCATAAGAACATAAGTCATAATACGTAAAGGAATACAATAGTTCTATAATAGGTCTCCATACCAAAGAACGCTAAGCTGAAACGTAAGAAGCTGCACAAATCCTAAGGATACTAGAACCTGATGCCTTGATACCATCTGTGACACCCCGCATAATTAAATATCGGGTGATCAGTCCTTTATTAAATCAAAACAGGATTCTCGTTTGGTTCATTCTTAGCATCATTATCGAAAACCATGTTAATTACTAACCACCTAATAGTTAATTAAGTAAGTGCCAAATTTTATCCTTCATTAAACAGATAAACAATATGAAGAAATAACTTAAACCAAACTATCCACACAATCACTGTATAAAATGATACTGAGATATAAATAATTTATCGAATAAACCGTCAGCTACAAAATCTAAACAACAACAATTCCCAACAACTAATAATGAATCTTAATACAAAATCTGAAATGAAATAAAACTTGAATAAGTCCTGAAGGTAACACGACTACGATACACTACTGAGTTAAGATTCCTAATCAAGTAATGAAATAAAATAAGCGTCTACTCCAACTCCTTCATGCATCTACATTTGCTGCAGTTGCGTATCCCATGAATAGAACATCGGTTGATCATGCCTTTATTAAATTAAAATAGGTTTCTCATATAAGTCATTTTTTGCATCAATATCGAAATTTTTTTAATTACTAACCACCTAAGTGAAATCAGACTGGTGCCAATTTTATCTTTCTTAAAAAATAGATAAGTTTAACAATGAAAAAAACTTATTTAAACATTTATAATACACTAGAGTCCAACTATCACAATATATAAATGAACAAAGGTTTGCCGAATAAACCATCGGCTAAAATCCATAACGAAATACTCCATAATAATAACAGAACCAAATGACTGAAAAATATAAATGGACAGCATGTCCATATATGGAATATAAAGTGAGATCCTATACTAGATCTGAATGAAGGAATCATCTAGTCAAATCCTGTCAGCATCCACGGTGCTACAACTCTGAATCCATGGAATGAAGTCACACCTGGAGTCCCTGTGGCTGGACATCTAAAAGGTTTTGAAAATATTTTATAGCAAGTGTTAGAATATAAAACGTTTTGAAAATATTTAGAAAGCATATATTTCATTAAAATTATGTTATTGATTACACATGTTCACGTACACTCTTTCTTGAGTTTTCCTCACCTCTCATCTATAGTGCATGCCTAACATTTTATACTTAGCCCACCTAGCTATACTACCCGAGCTAACTAGACTAAAGTATCCAACTAAAATTATCTACACGTCTAACTTCCCGTACCGTCCATACACTATATTAATTTATTAACATATCTCATGTGTTAATTATCAACATAAGTTCAACCCCAAATTGAACTTTCAAGTATTGGTTTGGATGTTCCCTCGACCCCAATACATTTAGTATACTTTAGGGATTCACACCGCCTAAGTATTAATATAATAGGTATTCGCACCGCCTAATTATTCATTCTTATACATAGTATATTTCTCTCGTATACTCACTGTACTATTTACTTTATGATGTCTCTCACAATCATATTAAATCGAGTATTCACCCAACTCCAAGGGCCCTAGTTACCCCTTTATAAATTTCAGTAGTTAAGTCTATCTTACCCTACTAGTCTAAACATTAATACCTTGATCTCCTATAATTCATTATCTTCTCTCCGATAAATTACAACACAATTCATCCCAATTTATTCTCGTCTTAGCTCTGTCGATTAGACTAAACCACAAACCCAATATAGGCCTACGATAATATAATACATCCCATATTATATCGTAACAAATTTCCAAAATTTTCTCACGACACTGTTTAGAAGGTTTAGGCCAAAAAGAAATTTCATTTTTTTCCAGCACCGAACCGGTCCGACTACATGGACCGAACCGGTCCGAATATTTGTTACTCGTCTTCTTTTTCCAATTCATGCGTTTTTCCAAAATTAACATACCTCTAAATCTTATGAAACTTCACCAAACTTTAAACTAATCATTCCTAACCATTTCTACACGCATTAGGATCAATTTCAACGTGATATTTACACCAAAATCACAATAATTAATCAATAATGGATTAAATCAGAAAATCCTCAAAACCCTAGATTTCCATGTTCTTCCTCAAATTTTTAACATAAAACCCAAGTTTAATTTGAATTAATAATTACTCATCTACTGATTATCAATCCTCTACATATATAAATCACACTGCATGAAATCCCTACCCCTAACATGCATAAAAATATCCTTTTCTTCTAAGAATATCTATTATATCATCAATTTATGAAACCCTCTTAACATGGGTATTATAACTTCAAAATGATTGAAATAAACACTTGCCTTTGGGTTTGTAGGATCTGATTTCGTGGTGTTGATAATGGATTGATGGTTCTCCCTTCAAATCCTCACTCCCTAGATGCTTATGATGCAAGATTAAGGTTAAAATCTTCAAAAACACCTCCCAAGTCAAAATCTTCAAGAACACCTCCCAAGCCTTGAAAATTGTTTTCTCTCTTCTCTCTAATGTCCTCCTTTGGGTTTAACTGTTTCTAACCCTAGCCTCAAGTCTTAGATATCAGATATGACACTTAGAATTTCGTTGGTCCCTTAACCTCTATTTGCCAAATGACCAAAATGCCCTCAATAGGTGCCGATTTGGTCTAAAATTGACCCGAGACCCAAATAATACCACGGGTACACTTTTTTTTGACTATTTTGACCCATTCGGGATCATCCATGATCTCTAAATTATCATCCAAGTCACTAAGAATATATTTATTTTCTCAACCTCAAATTAGCCTACACGCGACTCCCGGTTGAGATAAAATAAAATACGCACATATCACTCGCTATGCCTTACAACACTAATTATCAATTATTTACGGTCCACATTTAGTAAATATTATAGCAAACGCATAAGACTAATTATCAATCATTTACTATTCACACTTAGTAAATATTATATCATAATATTAATAAGCATCTATCTCTCGATTAATATTTAATAATCGCATTTATTATTTAATCATTTTAAATTACTTCACTCACATAATTTAAATAAAATGTATTTTTCTCCATTAATTCCCGAATTAATTGGATTATAAATACGCAAAAATATGGGGTACTACATACTTACCCCTTACAAAGGAATTTTGTCCCCAAAATTAGGATATACCTGCGGTGAATAACTGTGGATAGTGCTCTCGCATGTAATCCTCCCACTCCCATGTCGACTCATTTGTATTGTGGTGTCCCCACTAAACTTGCACTAGTGGCACCACCTTGGATCGTAGTTTATGCTCACTATAATCTAGGATAGCCACGGGCCTCTTCTTATACGAGACGCCTAGTCGTAGGTCAATCTCCTCAAGTGGTACGTGCTAGAAGGCTCTCTCACTCCTCCTGTACTTCTTCTGTGATGACACATGGAACATGTCGTGTATTCGCTGAAGATGCTCTAGAAGTCCCAGTTAGTAGTCTGTATGCTACCGATCCCACCATCTATATAATAGAAAATGGTCCCACATATCTCGGTGCTAACTTCCCTCTCTTACCAAATCCCATAATCCCCTTCATAGGAGATACTCGAACCAACACCTGGTCGCCAACCTCTAACTCCACACGTCTCCTGTTGGTGTCGGTATAAATCTTCTACCTATCCTGAGCTATCTAAACACGTCCTTGAATTAACTCAATCTTGGTAGTAGTCTCCTAAATTATCTCGGGTTCTAATAATTTGTTGTCCCCCACCTCTAACCAGCATGCGGGTGAACGATAAGGCCTACCATATAATGCCTCGAACGGTACCATACCGATAGTAAATTGGTAAGAGTTATTATATGCTAACTCTACCAATGGGAGGTATCTCTCCCACCCTCCCCCAAAATCTAGGATGCACATCCTCAGCATATCCTCAAACATCAGATTCACCCTCTCCGTCTGTTCGTGTATATGCGAGTGGTACGCCATACTCAATCGTAAATATGTACCCATGGCCTCCTGAAAGCTCTGCCAGAAGTGCGACAAAATTTTTTTGTCTCTATCAAATATGATATCAATCAAGACCCCGTGAAATTTAACAATCTCTGAAATAAATAGTTGCACGTACTACATCATCTTGTAGTTTGTGCAAACTGGCAAGAAATGAGCCACCTTGGTCATTCGATCCACTATCGCCCATATAGAATCATGATCCCGTTGCGACATAGGTATCCCAGTAATAAAGTTCATCGAGATGCTCTCCGACTTCCACATGTGAATCTCAAGTGGATGTAACATCCCCGAAGGCTTCTGATGGTCCACTTTCACTAGCTGACAAAGTAACTCATTTTTAGACAAACTCTTATATGTCTCTCTTAATGCCGGTCCACTGGTACTGTCTCCTTATATCCTGGTACATCTTATCCCCATCAGGATGTACCGTAAATTTGGAACCGTGAGACTCAATCATAACTGCATGTCTCAAATCGTCATCCTCGGCACTACCAATCTCCCATTAAAGTACAGTCCTCCCTCTGAGCTGACTGACTAGGACTTTGCACCCTCAGTTAATAACTGTCTTACTCTGTCCTAATCCTCTTCCTGTACCTTCACTACCTGCATAATGATCTTGGGAGTGATAGTCATAATTTCCATGTATGATCTAGAAACCTCGTCCTCCTATTGGATCTCACTCCACTTTGCTTTCCACACCTCCTCTAAGTCTTCAATAGGTCATTGGATCAACACGTCTGCAACCACATTAGCCATTCGAGGATGATACTGTATATCAAACTGGTAGTCCTTCACGAATTATAGCCATCGCCTCTACCTCATGTTCAGATCCTTTTGTGTTAAGAGATACTGAAGTGACTTATGATTCGTGAAGAATATGAACTGCTCCCCCCATAGATAATGTCTCCATATACTCAACGAAAAATGATCGCTGCCAACTGTAGGTCGTGGATGGGGTAATTCTTCTCTTGGGGCTTTAGCTTCCGAGATGTATAGGCTATCTCTCTCTCCTCCTGTTGCAACACCCCCCAAGTCCCTGTAAAAATGAATTCGTGTAGACCTGATACTCTACCCCACTCCTGGGCAATGCAAGTACGTGTGCTGATATCAATCTATCTTTTAGCTCATTTAAAGCCAATTGACACTGGTCACTCCACACAAATGGTACTCCCTTACGAGTCAAGTTCGTCAAAGGCCCATCAATCTTTAAGAATCCCTTGATAAAGAGACGATAATATTCGACCAACCCTAAGAAGCTGCGAATCTTTGTCGGTGTTGTGGGTTGTCAACACTCCTTTAATGCAGACACCTTACTCGGACCAACAACTATCCCCCTGTCGGGCATAATATGGCCAAGAAACTGTACCTCCCAAAGTCAGAATCCACACTTACTGAATTTAGCAAAAAGTTGATTGTCCCATAATGTCTACAGAACCATATGTAAGTGCTCAACATGCACCTCCTTCTTACGCGAGTAAATGAGGATATCATCAATGAATACTATCACAAACTGATCCAGAAACTCCCAGAATACTCTATTCATGATGTCCATGAACACTGCAGGCGCATTGGTGAGCCCAAATGGCATCACCTTAAAGTCGTAGGATCCATACCATAATAGGAGAGCAGTCTTAGGAACATCATCCTTCCGAATACGTAACTGGTGATAGCCTGACCTCAAATCGATCTTAGAGAAGTATGCAACCCCTTTTAATTGATTAAATAATTCATCAATCCTAGGTAACAGATACTTATTCCATATTCTCACTTTCTTCAGCTCCCTGTAGTTAACACACAAGCGAAGCGAACCATCCCTCTTTTTCACAAATAACACCCGTGCACCCCAAGGTGATGTACTTCATCGAATGAAACCTTGACCCAAGATCTGCTGAATCTACTCTCTCATATTTCGTATCTCTGAAGGAGACATGAAATACGGTGCTCTAACAATCAGTCTCCTCCCCGGTGCTAAGTCATTGACAAATTGTATTTCTCGACCCGATGGCAACCCGAGTATTTCTTAGAACACATCCTCAAAATCCCTCACTATAGGAATTGAATCCAAAGGAACAACCACCTCCTGTGAGGTCTCCTCCTCAATGTAATATAAATGAGTGGGCGATTCTCCCTAGGAAAGAGGCATCTCCACAAGGAACATCTCTTGTACAGGAATATAATACACAATAGTCCTCTCCTATCAATCTTCCATCGCTCTGTAGCCTGCTAACCAATCCATGCCTAGAATCACATCATACTCCTCCATGTTTAACACTAGAAGGTCTGTCGCTAGACTCAGTTTCCCAATCATAATATCAACTCCTCTGTAACTCAAATGTATCAAAGAACCACTACCCATAGGTGACTCAACACACATAAGGAGACTATCGACTGTCTTTAATAATCTAGAGGCTCGTGCAAATTTAGTCTTAATAAATGAATGAGGTGCCCCAATATTAAACAAAATCCTACCCTCAAGCTCGTGAATAGGAAATGTATTCTCTACTGCCGATGATGTTCGAGGTACTAGATGCATGACTATATCTCGGATATTATACACACGTCTATAATGCCTTTAGCCCTACTGCTTCTGTGGGTTCGGTGCTAGTGCTAGAGCTGGAGCTAAAGGATCTTAATGCCCCTATTGGGCACCTTGCCACTGTGCCCTATCTCACTGTGGACAAGCTCTACTCTTGTGACCCTGTTGGCCACATGTGAAACACTGACCCTGGAATTGTCTCTACCACTAACCCTGATGTTAGCCCTGATGGCCTCTCCTGATTCCCTTAGCCCTGAAAGCCCTAAGGAAAACTACTGTTGTTGGGGACTCTGCTGTCCCTGCCTAGATCTCTCGTCATGTCGGTAACCTCTGGATCTGAACCTCTTGGCAGAGTTCCCTTATCGGGAATTTTTCCCCTGCTGACTCACTGCATACTGCAACAAGGGTGGTGCCCCATTACCTCTGCTCCCCTCAGTCTTGTCCTGCTGACTAGGCTCAACTCTCTTGCTCCCCTTCGCATGGAAACGATGATCCTGATAATGCACTAGTGTGTCATTGACAACGTCAGTGTAAGTCATTAACGCAAAATTATCGATAAAGTGTTGTATGATCCTCCAGGACAACCCATGCATAAACTTAGATTTCTTCCTCTCATCGTTCCTCACCTCATCTGTCATAAACTTGTCCAAGCGGGTGAAATCCTCTTTATGGTCCGCTATTAAGGTGTCACCTTATACTACTTCCCCAAACTTCTTCCTCGTTTCTGACTCGACTGCAGGAGGGAAGTACTTGCGGTCAAACTGCACTTAAAACTCTGAAATAGTCATCGATTCTCTCTCCTCAGCGGTGGTCACTGACTCCCACCACTGAAGGTCTACCCCTACTAATCTAAAGGTGGCCAACATTTGTCTTTGTACCTCATTAAGATCTAACATGCGCAGATGGCGCTAAATGTTCTTATTCCATTGGCAAGACACAACTACATTCGTACCGCCCTAAAACTCGAGCAAGTGGCCCTTCTAGAAGGTCTCCTTGATATTGTGCCAAGTGGGTTGCCCTTGGTGGGCCTGAATAGTTGGTGTTGTTGGCTGCTGTGCCTGGGGCTAAGGGATGTTGACTGCTATGGCCCTCATAGTTGTCTCAACGACCCGTGCCACTATCATTGCCACCTAAGTAGTAAAAATCATCTCTGGTGGTGTGGTACCTTCTTCTCTTGAGGGTCATCCCTAACCTCATCTCTGGCTGCTGCCCTCTCGGCTCGCTCTTTCCTTGGCAGTATACTGAAATAAAATTTAAATTGTTTAAGTACAAAGTTGATACAAAATTCTAATAGTAGAAGAACGATATCTTAAGCACACAAAGATGAAATAATTGTCCTGACAAGAGGGCTCTATGTAAAAATAACGATACGTTGAAAACGTAGTAAGCCATACAGATCCTATGAACACTAGAACCTGATGCTCTGATACCATTTGCGACACCCCGTTCAATTAAACATCGGTTGATCAGGCCTTTATCAAATTAAAACAGGTTTGTCATATGGTTCATTCTTAGCATCGCTGTCGAAAACTTTTTAATTACTAACTATTTAAGTGAGGTTAAACTGGTGACAATTTTATCTTTGTTTAAAAATATATAAGTTTAACAATGCGGAAAATTAATTTAAGCATTTACAATACACTCGAGTCCAGCCATCACAATATATAAATGAATAAAGGTTTGACGAATAAACCATCGGCTAAAATCCAAAACCAAATACTCTATAATAGTAACAGAACTAAATGACTGAAAACTGTTAACAAACAACATGTCCATACATGGAATATAAAGTGAGATCCTATACTAGATTTGAATAAAGGAACCGTCTAATCAAATCATGTCATCATCCACGGTGCTATAGCTCTGAATCCTTGAAATGAAGTCACGCCTGGTGTCCCTGCGGCTAGATATTTAAAAGGTTTTGAAAATATTTTATTGCAAGTGTTAGAAAATAAAAATGTGTTATTTAGCAAGCGTTTATTACATTAAGATTTGGTTATTGATTACACATGTTCAAGTACACTCTCTCTTGAGTTTTCCTCACCTCTCATCTATAATGCACACCTAATGTTCTATATTTAGATCACCTAGCTATACTACCACTACACCAAAATGTTAATTTCGTGACTGCCTTTTTGCGACTGCCAATAGGGGTGACAAACTAGTCACTCCCGGGAACAGTCACAAAATTATTTGTGACTACCATTAGGGGTGATAAAATTAATTGGTTAAAAAAATTTGAGTCAATTAGTTTGTTACCGCTAATGGGAGTCACAAATGTTACCATATAATTAATTTGTGGCTCCCATAAGCAGTCACAAATTTATAACTGTCACAAGCACTCACAAGTTTATTAGTAAAAATAAGTTATGACTCTTATGAGCAGTCATGAAATTATAACTGCTATGAGGAGTCACAAATTTTAGTCTTAGACTTAATTTATGACCGCTATTAGCGGTCAAAAATTTGTAACTGCTATTAGCGGTCACAAATTTTGGTCTAAGACTTAATCTGTAACTGCTATTGGCAGTCATAAATTTGTAACCGCTCCCAGCAGTCACAAATTTTGATCTTAGACTCAATTTGTGACTGCTATTAGCGGTCACAAAATTTTTCACCTACTATAATTTCCCTCCATCTGTAATTGAAGAGCTCCCGCCCTCTTCTCTCTCTTTCATTTCCCAAAACCTCTATCTTTCATTTCGATCTCATAAAATTTTGGCCTCGGTTAAACTCTATTTTCTCTCACCTATATCTTCTCATAACTCTCATGCGACATCGATTTTGCTGTGAAGAGCTCCCCTCTCTGTTTCACTGTGAGTTTCGATTTTTCTGTTAGTTTGTTATTTTGAGTTTTCAATTTCATTAGTTGCTGATCAGAAAAAAAAATTCGTTAGTTTGGTGAGTTTTCGATTTTGCTGTTATTATGATTTGTTATTTTGAGTTTTGTTATTTTGAATTGTTAGTTTGAGTTTTGGGTTAGTTTCGTTAGTTTGAGGTTGTGGAAATGGGTTGTGATTCCAATCGATAATAATAGATTTTGGAATTTTTGTAAATAAAATCCTTTTATCAACAAGGGTTTGGTAATCCAATATGTTAATTTATGCTCGTACATTAACAACTCTAATAGAATTTCCCCTGTCCATGTCTAGGGGACCTTGTAGGAAACATTGCAAAATAAAATCTCATGAGATGCATATTTTGCGAGAAATGTTTTGTTGAAAATACCCCAATTTGTTGCAAATGCCCTTCTTCCCAGAAAGCAAAGTGTTTCGAAATCAAGAAGTGGAATGATTTTGGTCTTTGGACTTGGGGTCCATTATAATACCTAACCCTAACTTTAATTTACACAAAATACTTGGATCATATATTTTTTAGTTAATTGAGTTGTTGAACTTTGATTGTCTGGAGCAAATATAGTTATGGTCAACTATGTTATTTTTAAGAATCATATTGTGGATATTTGTGAGTGTTTATATAATTATTATTGTTTGTTACTTTGATTTTGTGTTTTGATTGTGGGGAAATTAATGTGTTTTAGTTGATTTAGGTATAAAGTGTAATGCTAATCAAGTTAGCACCACTAGTGATGTGTGTACTATTGCATGTGGTATGTATGCACTATTTTCATAAATTTTAACATTTAAGGATGTTACATATTTCGTTAAGTTTTGTACCGGATTGATTTGTAGTGGTGATAGGAGGTTGAGGGTGAGCCAATTGAAAACCCGAATTGTTAATTGGTGGTTGTAATATAGCTTTTAGATTAATCTACGAGAATATTTCTTTACTTGTTTGTGTGAATTTTAGTAAGAATTATTGATATGTTGTTTGTGTTAATTAATTCATGTCCTTTGCAAGTTGTTCATGCCATTCAAGTTAGAATTATTAATTATTTATACTTGTTTGGGGTTTAAACTGAGCTTTTGGGGGTGAAAATTGAAAGCAACGATGAAGTAGCATGAATTGAGACACAAATACCCCAAAAGGTACCAAGGTAACCTGAGAGAAGTCATGGTGTCCTCGCCGGACTCGGTTTTCGAAATTGATTAGTTTATGCTTGTTTTGGTGTTAAAATTATGATTTAAGGGTAATAAGATGAAAAAAGCAATCAAATTTTCTTGAGCGAGGCACAAACTCCCCATGAGGTTCAAACGCAGCTTGTAGGAAGTGTCTATGTCCTCATCGGGCTCCCGATTGTTCGAAATTCACTAGTAGACATTTGTTTTGGGGTTAAAAATGGAACTTAGGTGGAAAAAACTCAAAACATCAATCGTGTGCCCCGAATAGGGGCACGTACACCATAAGAGTTACAAAGTAACTTGTAGGAAGTGGCGTGTCTCATCGGACTCCTACTTTTTAAAATTGACTTGTAAGTGTTCGCTCTGGGGCTAAAATGAGATTTATGGGGTGAAAACTTCAAACAACAATCGAATGGCCTCGACAGACCAACAAACACCGTAAGAGCTACAAAAGTAACTTACAAGAAATGTCCGTTTCCTCATCGAACTCCCGGTTCTCGAAGTTGACTAGTAGACATTCTTTTTGTGGTTAAAAGTGGGCATTGGGGTGTGAAAAGAAAAAACAAAAATGAAGTATACCGAAAAGTGGTACGCATGTCCAAATCGGAATTCCGATTTTCAAAATTTATTAGTAGACGGTTGTTTTGGTTTTAAAATGGGATTTAGGGGTGAAATCTCAAATTTGGATAAGGCCCCTTTTCATGAGGTTTTTTCACCTCGTCCCTCCAATTTGTATAAACTTTATTAAATAGCTTCTTAATAATTGTGTCTTTCTCCAACAAAAGAAAATATGATGTTTTCATGATTGGGCACCTGTGGTAGAATCATCAATTTGATGCCAATGTTGGCTGAAGAACCACACTGAATCAACTTCAACTGTGTATCCATCCTCATTGCGGTGCCATCAACTTGTTTACCTATGATATACATATGATATTGTAATTCATTGTTTGATTTTGAATCACATGTGAGCATATAGATGTTATTTAAGTGACTCCAACTTGTTGCTTGATTTTTACTTGGATGGTTTGGCTTGGGTTTGACTTGGTTACATTGACTTGGTTTGACTTGGTTGAGCATATAGAGTACAATAAATGTAATGTAATATAGTTTCATATATTTAATAATATCTCTTTTTATTCATGTTTAAAATTTTAGGTTGCTATCAGTGGATTCCAGAATCAACCCATTATCAATGCAGTTATAGATGCGGATGGCATCTTAAACATAGACTACATAGATATTGGCATAGTTGTTGGCACTCTAAAGGCAAGCTTGAAATTCCTTTAGTTTAGTTACGTGCTGGAAAATTGAACCATGTGAGACTAATTGAATCATTCAAGTTTAGTCTTGTAACTTGTTGAAGTTTACGCACGAAAGATGTTATAATTTTGAAGTATATATATAGATAATATACAACAATTTATGGCTTTATTGACATTATTTACCACATAGTCTCTCTCTATATATATTATCTATTTATATATGAAGTTTACGCTCGAAGTCCAATTTCCATATTTCATTGTCGAACTATCAGCATCTACTCTGCACTTCTCTATCTTGTGCAGCGTCGCTATTGTGGGTCGAGGGTTTTAGGGAATCTTGTTGTCACCACGGGGTCTTCATCTACTCTCTCAGGTTCTCTCTATAATCCCTTTCAATCATTATTTGTTTTTTTAATAGGCTAAAATTAGAAATGGAATCTACATTGGGGTTGTTATTGAGTTAGTTAGTTGAGTTAGTAAGTTGGCATTTGGATTGCAGCTACAGTAGCCTTATACAACAGTTATATAACTTAGTTATATAACTAAGTTATATAACTGTTATATAACTAAGTTATATAACTATTATTCCAATTTGCATTCGGAAATGTGCCTAATTGTCCCCAGTGCGTTGTAACATAATTTGCATTCAGAAAGTAGCCTTATTCCAATTTCTTGAATCTGAGTATCCACTGGGACTAAATGGTTAAGGAAACATAATCACATTCCTGATTTAATTTATGGAAGTGGAAGTAGAATTGTGAAACCCCAATATAACCCCAAAGTTTGATGCAAAATTGTTCTGCTGAATGTTTACATGGAAGTGGAAGTAGAACTGGAAAATAAATGCAATATGCTGCCTATTTTGAAAATGATTAGAATGTCTGATTTTATTTGATATCTCTTTTTCACATTCTAATTCTTTCGTGATAATTGAATATAATAGAGGAGTGGTCCCATAGCCATCATAATTATTATCACCAATTGGTTCTTCCTCAGTGAGAGAAACCTAAGATTGCTTTATAAAACTGATGGGAGTATATGGCATGAGTTCCACAATAGTGGGAATTTTCTGGCCTACTTTTGTGTTGTTTTCAACCAAAGCCAGTTCATTATTGAACTGCTGATTTTCCATTAGAGAAGAGTTTTGAACATTTTTTGCTCCTTTGTTGTTCATAACTATTTCTTGTTCATGAATAGATTGGTGGTTTTCTACAAGAGCAATATTATCAGTTGGAATAAAATCTTACTCTACTTCAACTTCCAAGGTTGCATTCCTCTCAACAGTTGTCTTAACATAAGTTATAATGTGCATAATACAAGCGAATGTTTCTTTTAGTTCTCAACTTATAATGTGCATCTTACAATACAACTGTCATATAATAATTATATAACATTGTATAATAGTTATATAACTGTTATATAACATAAGTAATATAACACTTATATAACTTATGCTATATAACTGTTATATAATAATTTAATGATTTTCTTTTTTTAGTCTCGACTTATATTGAACTCTAGCATTTTTTATTAGTTTGGTGGGGAAATTAGTTTTCCATCAATTTATGATCTTCTTTTTGTGTTCAAATATCATATTTATGCTTTCCGTGTTGATACTGGACTTGTTTCTTATTTGCAGGTTTACACATGGCATCCCTGGCATACGTAGTATTTAAAGGCCTAAATCTAGGTGTTTACACTTCATGGAAAGAAACACACGCACAAGTCAATGAATACCGAGGCGTCGTATTCAAAACATCTGAGTCCATTGAAGGCGTACTCCAAGTACACGAAGGAGGATGTCACTGCATCAATACCCCCCACGGTTGATATACCCAGACTTCACAAAGTGTATCCATAACGTGGTGACCCATGGTTTGAAATGATTTGCTATATGTTCATGACATTTCATGTCATCGAAGTGTTGTGTCGTTATTTTTTTTAGTTTAATTTTTATTCTACGTTCATTTTATACTTGGCACCCAAGAAGGGGTTGTTTTATTATATGTTCATTTTGTACCGAATATTTGAAATATTAGAAATATAAATGAAATATTGTCAAATTTTTTGGCCTCATTACATGTTCATGATATTTATTTTACTCTCATTATTTCATCATTTTGTGAAAATATAAAGCTAATTATAATAGCTCTTATCACATTTAACAAATTCAACTTTTGTAACAACTAATAACAGTCACAAATTTATCACTACTATCAAATTTTGTAACTGCTAATAACAGTTACAAATATAAGATTTGTAACTGCTGTCAGCAGTTATAAATATCAGATTCGTAACTGCTGTCAGCAGTTACAAATTCATAACTGCTATCAGCAGTTATAAATATCAGATTTGTAACTGCTCCGAGCAGTTATAAATATTATATTTGTAACTGCTGACAATAGTTACAAATTGGGGTCACTAGTAATAACCTCTATAAGGGTTATAAAAATTTGTTACTACTGTTAGGAGTTACAATATTTTCTTTGTCACCCCCTAAATTATGACGGTAAATAACAGTTATAAAGGTCATTTGTGACTCCTAACATCACTCACAAATCACCCATTTTGGTGTAGTGTACCCGAGCTAACTAGACTAAAGTATCCAACTGAACTTATATACACATCTAAGTTCCCGTACCACCCATACAATACATTAATTTATTAACATCTCTCATGTGTTAATTATCAACATCAGTAACATTCCTCACATTTTAACTTTTAAATTCCTACCTTAAGTTTCTCTTACTTAATTATCATTTCGATAACCATAATCGTAATTAACATTCACATATGTTATTAGCTACATCATAATTAAGTTTCTCGACTTAATTTATTCTTATTAGATGTACTCTATCAAACTGTCTACTGTCACGCATAAGTAGATAAGTCGCACGATATATATTTCCCACACAATATATACAAATAAATTTATGCTTCAATCTAATATCCTCGCATCACACATTGAGGATTCATTGGTTAGAATGTTCCTTCAACCCCAATTTATCATGTCATTCGACAACCCTTGACCCAATGTAAATTTTATATATATATATATATTGGTTTGGATGTTCCATCCACCCCAATATTATTTATGTTTGATTTTGGTCCAGATAGACATCGACCCCAAATCGAACTTTAATGTATTGGTTCGGATGTTACCTCGGTCATAATACATTTAGTATACTTTAGGCATTCATACCGCCTAAGTATTTATATGATAGGTATTCGCACGACCTAACTATTCATTCTTATACATAGTATATTTCTCTCGTGTACCCACCGTATTATTTACTTTACGATGTATTCCACTATCGTATTAATTCGAGTATTCATCCAACTCTAAGGGCCCTAGTTACCCCTTTATAAACTTCAGTAGTTAAGTCTATCTTACCCTAATGGTCTAAACATTAATCCCTTTGGCTCCCGTAATTCATTATCTTCTCTCCGATAAATTACGACACAATTCATCTCAATTTATTCTCGTCTTAGCCCTCTCAATAAGACTAAACCACAAACCCAATACATGCCTATGCTAATATAATATATCCCATATTATATCCTAATAAAGTTACAAAAGTTTCTCGCGATACTGTTTCGAAGGTCTAGACCAAAAGGAAATTTCATTTTTTTCCAGGACCGAACCGGTCCGAATATTTGTAACTCGTCTTTATTTTTCGGTTCATGCATTTTTCCACCATTAACACACCTTTAAACCTTATGTAACTTCACCACACTTTAAACTAATCATTCCTAACCATTTCTACATGCATTAGGATCAATTCCAGCGTGATCTTTACACCAAAACATCACAATAATTAATCATGAACGGATTAAATCATAAAATCCTCAAAACCCTAGATTTCCATGTTCTTCCTCAACCTTTTAGCATAAAACTCAGGTTTAATTCGTACTAATAATTAATCACCTATTGATTATCAATCCTATACATATATAAATCACACTACATGAAATACCTACCCATAACATGTATAAAAATATCATTTTCTTCCAAGAATATGTATTATATAACCAATTTATGAAACCATCTTAACATAGGTATTATAACAACAAATTAATTGCAATAAACACTTGCCTTTGGGTTTGTAAGGTCAGATTTCATGGTTTTGATGATGGATTGATGGTTATCCCCTCAAATCCTCACTCCTTAGATGCTTAGGATGCAAGATTAAGGTCCAAATCTTCAAAAACACCTCCAAAGCTTTAAAAATTATTTTTTTATCTTCTCTCTAATGGCGTCCTTTGGGTTTAACTGTTTCTAACCCCAGCCTCAAGTCTTAGACATCAGATATGACACTTAGAATTTCGTTGGTCCCTTAACCTCTATTTGTCACATGACCAAAATGCCCTCAATAGGTGCTGGTTTGGTCTAAAATTGACCCGAGACCCAAATAATACCCACGGGTACACTTTTTTGACTATTTAGACCCATTCGGGATGATCCGTGACCTCTAAATTATCATCCAAGTCACTAAGAATATATTTATTTTCTCAACCTCAAATTAGCCTACACGCGACTCCCGGTTGAGATAAAATAAAATACTCACATATCACTCGCTATGCCTTATAACACTAATTATCAATTATTTACGGTCCCCACTTAGTAAATATTATATCAAACGTATAACACTAATTATCAATTATTTACTATCGACACTTAGTAAATATCATATCATAATATTAACCAACACGTATCTCTCAATTAATATCTAATAAACACATTTATTATTTAATCACCCTAAATTACTTCACTTGCATAATTTAAATAAAACGTATTTTTCTCAATTAATTCAAGAATTAATGAATTATAAATAAGTTGAAATACGGGGTATTGCAGAGTCCCTGTGGCTGGACACCTAAAAGGTTTTGAAAATATTTGCAGCAACAGTTAGAACCCAAAATATTTTGAAAATATTTAGCAAGGGATTAATGTTGCAGTGAATAAAATGTATGAATGTTCTTCATATTTAAGTTAGTGTCGCACTCCCTTGGGATAATTCTCACCTCTCATCTAAAGTGCACACCTAATGCTTCTTCTTAACCCTCCTCATTTTACTACCCCTGTTATGTACAATTTTTAACACACTATTCTAACCCGAGTAATCTTATATCTTCATAAGTTGTTTGATCTCATTAACTTAATTATTCATCTAATTGAAGTCTATATAATACTCTCAGTTTTAGGTCTTTTTCCCCGTATACTATTTTAATAGTTTACCAGTATTGCGTATACACCACGTTACAAAATTTCCAATCCCTTATGATTTATTTATTGTCACCAAGTAATTATAAAATTATCACGTACAAAATTATATATATATATATATATTCACATCACTATCATAATATATATACGTATACAACACCTTTAGGCTTAGCCGCGGTGCATGCATACTCTGCTATTAAGTATCGGTACATGTCGTGCTAAATAAGGACATCGGTTCGGATATCACCCTTGAACCATAAAAATCAAATCACACATGTTAGAGGTGAACATCGTTCCAAGCCTACGCGATACGCACATACCTACGCACCCATATGACCGTCAACCTATCAACTCACCGATAAGTTGTTCCTAGGATCTCTGTTCTGAGGCACCAATCTAAAATCCCTCAAATGGGCTCATTAGGATAACATTGTCCCCTTTTGAAAACCTCCCGTGATAGCAGGCATCGTAGATATGTCATACGCATAATCAATAAACCAATAGGCAATCACACAATCTATGCATATATATTTATAACATCAATATAGGTATACCCTCGACCTATAATATTGGTAATATGCATAGTGTATATATCGCACTCAAATATCCTCCACATTATTATTATTAGTTCACTATTAAATTTATCGTCGTATTCTTTTGAGAATTCCCCCGTTATTAGAAAAGTCATAATCACTCCATTTTCTAATTCATTAGTTTAGAATACGATACCCGTACACATCTACTCGGTCTGTCATTTAAATCCTATGAACACCATATCCCTTACTTTATTAATGAAAATAAATCACTAATTTATTTTCACCTCGATATGGCTTCCCATCAATTTTCCCCTTCTCACAGAGATGACATAATCCAATACAATACTTTCAACAAGTTTCTATCGAATACATTCAATAATTCTCATTAAAACACCTCAATTTTTAACCCTAAATTTCCTCAGCATTACAGACCCCCCGAACCAGTTCGCAGGTACCCCCGAACCGGTTCGCAGGTACCTGACTGCAATTTGTCTTCCCCAATTAGATTTTCTTTATTGCTACTCATTCAAACTCTTTGATTCTCATCCCAGAACTAAATCAATTTTCTACCAACACATTCTTACCCTCTAAATAGGTTCTAACATTTTACTAATCATCAAAAAACTTAATTTACATCTTTCCCCAATATTTCTTGAATCGGGTTCATAACTATAAATACAAATCTCATCTTCAATTCACTTCCATTAATCCCAATTACATGAATTGATCTATTGAATATCAAACGAAAATCAGATTCTATAATCCTATATAATAATCCACCATGAATTTAATATTAATCTGCACGATTTAAACCAGTTGTCAGAAACCCAAATTTCATATCAAAACCCTACCAGAAATAGATTTTAATTACACCACTATGATATGAATCAATTATCACAGATTTATATTGAAAGAAAAATTAATCCACTTACCTATATTGATTCGTTGGGTCTGATCCTTTGATGTAAAGAATGATTTGGCTAAGAATACCCAAGTTCCCTCTTGATTTGTCTTCCAAAAGATCCCCAATTGCTCCCAATTGTTCCTCTATTCTTCTCTCAAATACTTAGGTTTATAATTATGAAATATATCGTATAACCCTTTTTCTCTTAGGTTAAATAACACCAATCCCTTTTTAGGCTAATGGGCCAAGCCCAAATGACCCGAATACCCCATGTGTGCCCGACTAGGTCTAAAATGTCTTTAAACCTAATTACTCCCACGAGTACTCTTTTTCGACTATCTCAACCTATTCGGAATCAACCATGACTTCTAAATCCTCATCCGAGTTACTCTATATGACTTTTATTATTTCTCTTCAAAATATGTTCAACGTAAATATAAATATGAACTTGAATTAATTAAATCTAACTCGCCGAATTTAAATCCAAAGTAAATAATTCTCCAAGTTTAAATCAATTCTCCAAATTAAATAGATTCTCTAACTTAAATAAATTCTCCAAATCAAAATTTGAATTTGAATTTATATTCTAAAAAATACGGGGTGTTACATTCTCTAAATTGGTGATGGGTTGAATCCGGAGATGAGTCCCTCTCTTATCTTCCCCAAGCCTTTCTCTCATTTTCTTCCTTTTTTTCTCTTCTCTTGAACACTCTCTCTAACTTGATTGTCAAAAATGGTAAAGGTGGGCTTCGGTCCACATTCCCTACCTTCAAGTACTTCCTTAATTCGCCCTAATACCGCTTTTTCATTAAACCCCAAATGTAAAAAACCATCTGACCCTTATATGGGTTATGCTATGTCTAAAAAGCCCTCGGAATCCAATCATAACACACAGACACCTAATTTGGACTATTTTTATCATTCCTGGATCATCGCTACATTCGAAAAGGTAATCTGAGTCACCCAACTACAAATATACTAACAACTCATTAATCGGGCCCAACACATGAATACCGCACGCGTCCCCTATAAAATATACCGATCCTTCAATGTAACACTATAGCGAAATATAATAATAAATTGTCTCTTTCATTCATACGCTATATATAATAAATCACATATCTATTTACTTATCACACCCAAGTAAATAATAATAATAATTATTATAAATATTAATCCTTTATATGTCCTTGAACCGATAACCATCTTTCAACTGACCTAGCCTCCTCCGTCCCTCAGGACCAATAAAGGGTAGTACAAGAATATTCACATGTTGTCCATTGACTATGACATTCATCTTGATCTTAGGCCCTGACTCACCCTCCATGGACGAACCTTGCAGAGAAACCCTTACGTTTTAGGGGCATTGGATTCTCACCAATCTTTGCATTACTCCAGGCACTAATTAATAATTACCGAAACCAAATTTAATTTCCCCCAATTGAATTAATAATTATAAGCACACATAAATTGAATAATCATAAAAGTACGGGGTATTATAGTCGGCTCCTCAGTTCAGTTCTTCAGGTTCAGTTCGGTTCAGTACGGTTCAGTTCAGGTATAAAATCGAGAACCGAATCAAACACTTTGATTCCCAATTTTTTAGAACCACAACAAACATATGGAGAAAAAAAATGAAACAATCCAATCCTCAAAGGTAGTTTTTGTTCGGTTATTTGGGTTTCGCTTTTGATGCATATAAGACTGTATCACTCCTATTTTTTCCACTCATTTTCCATCTTATCCGAAAAATGAACTAATTTCAGTTATTTTCAAACTTTGTTATCAAACACATCGACTAATTTTTATAATAGTCTCATCTACACAAATTTTATCACATTAATCATACTAGCTTTCCTTAATTAAAGTTAGTCTTAGTTTGAATGTACATTTTTATGACTAATATAATCTTAAATTGAATGTGTATTTTTTATGACTAATATACCCATCAACTTTATAAAAACACAAATATATTTTTCATCCCGTCTCGACACAACCACCGTTGTCAACCCCACCATCGCCACCACAACCTCATAACTATTATTTATTACCCCTGTCGATACCACCATCCCAGTAAATTATTTACTACCCTAACATCGCCTCCCCTACCACAATAATTTTTTTACTACACCCATCCTGCCACCATAGTCCTAGTAGATATTGACTACCCCACCCACCACCACCACAACTAATAATAAATAATCACTACCGCTATCGCGTTAAAATTTATTAGCCCATATGTCACCTCCACTACCACCAACAATTCTATACCAACCACAATTTTTAATATTGGTGAAGTGTTAACAATACATTGATTTATACGTGGGTATGAACCAATGGTATCTTCCAACAAATGTATGATTGATACCTTACTAGTGTCGGCAATCGTTGTCAGTGAAGAAGGACTCTTTCAATATTTTTCTATTTTGAATTTTTATAGTATTTTATCATTTCAAGACAATCTAATATATGTATCTATAAGGCCTCCCCAAGGATTTGGGGGCCTAAGTATAGTTTTTAAAACTGGGCCTTTTTACATAATAATTTTTTTCCAGAACATATTATGTATTATTACAAGTTAATAATTATTTTTTTTATTAAATAGTGATGCAACCAAATAACTTTTAAATTTATAGCATATCAAGGATCAAGTACAATGTATTTTTAGGAGGTATGGTATATTATAAACAACGATCCACCAATAAATGTACAAATTCAATCACAAGTATAGAATGATCGAACGTTTCAAGATTGAAAGCCATTCCATAACCTAAAAATGCTAAAAATGCATAATTTAGATTATAAATTAACATAAAAAATTTGATGTGAGCATAAATTAACATAATGTTTGAGCATAAATTATTAAATTTTTTTAAAGAATATAAATATTATTGGATTCGTTTAGAGAGAAAATGTCTCTAGGTAGCTCACAATTGTAGAAAACTTAGAAAATAACAAGACAAATAGATAAATTTTGGATCATCAAACCATTCTAATGAAAGGAAAACTGGTGCAATCAAGGATTATATTATATCATACTTGATTTTCTTGGGACATCTACACTGATAATTGGAAAAACTTTTTTGATTTTCCCCATGCTTAGGTAAAAGGTCAGCTACACAGTTAACTTCTTTAGGACATTGATAGGCTTGAATTTGAAGATTTTGAAAGAGTCTTTGGATTTCTCTAATGGTGGTTTTGAACTTCCAAAGAGTGACTTTTGAATTGAGATTTAAGTTTTCAAAAACTAGGCTTGAATCTATTTCAACATTTATAAATTATATTTCTTCTTCATAATAATGGACTAAGCCTTCTTTAATAGCTAATGCCCCTGCCATGTATCTTATTCCGCCTACATATAGTTCGAATAAGCCCATCTGAACTACCTTGATCGTCTTTGAGGACGACACCTATTCCATGTTGTTATTTTGATCATAACAGCGCTTTGAGTTGAGCTTGAGTCTCCCACTTGTTGGTTTCTTCCATCTCACTAAGTTCCAAGCTTTTGTCTTGTTTTGAGGATTTTTAATATTGAAAATAGTATTTGCCTCTCGACAATCCTCCATTTTTTGATGTTTAAAACTTACTAGGTTTGTTATTTATGAAAGTATGCATATGACCCTTTGAATGATGATTTATATTTTTCCATCATATACTATGCTATTCCTACTCACCCAAATCTCCCATAAGATACTAACTAAAATTAATTGATGCAACCATTTAAAAAAACTTGTTATGCCTGAATGTAACCATAATTGAATTTTCTTGTGGATTGGCTACCATTAATCCTCTAAAAACATTTTAAACTCTATTAGCTATTGGACCAGAGACTAAAAAGGTGATTGAAATATTTTTCTGAGGCTTTACAATAATGGCATCTAGAAACAAGTCTAACCCCAACCCTTTGGACGTTCTTCTCAGCAAAAATACAGTTTAAAAGAGCTTTCCATGGGAAGACAAACATTTTAGTATGTATATGAGGATTCCATATTAATTTGTAAGACAAAGAGGTGAGCTTGCAATCTCTAATTAGGTCATATGATGAGGCAAAGGTAAAAGTACCACTTTGAGTTGGTTTTCGGACTTGATCATCTTCTATTCGATCTCAATTGGCCTCCCAAACTGCCCAAACTAAGTTGATTCTTTTGTAAGCCATTAGATCCTTTCAGCTGAGGCTACTTTTGTCTCATAAATATAGCCCATAATCCTAAACCTTATTTGAATCTATAAGCCAAATTTAAGTTAGTTGCTTTCATAATTGAATCCATACTTTTAATACCTAATCCCCCTTCTATCTTTGGATAAAAAATTGAATCCCATGCAATCTAGTGGAATTGCTTTCCCAAATACATGTTACCCCTCCCCCCCCCCCCCCCCCCCAATAAAAAAAGGAACTCATTAGTTTTTTAACTAATTAAATAGTCTTTATAAGAGAATTTAAGGAGAATAAAGTGAAAAAAGGAATTGATGAGAGGACAGAGTTGATCATAATTATTCTAATCCCATTGACAGGAACTTGTATTTCTAACTGTGGATATTTGAGTCCATATATTAAACAAGGGGATAAAAAAATATAACTTTACATCTACCTTTAAACAAAATACTTTATTGGTCTTTTTTTCAAATTTAAATCCATACATGGCTTCTATTTTACCCCTACTGTTAGTAGAAGCTTTAGAGCTTAAAGTGAAGCAACTCTTCTCCTTACAAATAAGTTGTCCTGATTGCCTTTCATACTTATCCAAGAAATAAAATCGGTCTTATAGGCTTCTTTTCTTCTCACTTGTAAAAATTATAATGTCATATGCAAAGCTCAAATCACTACACCAAAAATAGCAATCTGGAACGGTTTAAAACTGTGCCAGATCAAATCTGGCACGGTTTTGAACTGTGCCAGAATCAGGTTCTCCAAAATGGTCAGTTTTTTCTGGCACAGCTCAAGAGTGTGCAAAATTTGACCAAACAGGAACACTTCTCGCACACTTTAAAACTGTGTAAGAATTTGATATTTCAAGCACACTTTTGGTACACTTTATAACTGTGCCAGATCGAGTACATTTTGATTCTCTTTTGGCACAGTTAAAAACCATGCAAAAAATAAATACACTTTTGGCATGGTTTTGAACTTTGCCAATTTTTTTGGATGAAAAAAATTAAATATTTGAAAACAATAAAATTCACAAATTGCGAATCTCGAAAGTTGTTAATAAACTAATGTATATACAAACTTCAAAATATTACAAATAATATAATTCACAGGCCAAAAAAAGTGGGCAGAGTTTCCTCTATTTTCTGGACATTCCAAAACTTGTATAATGTAAAACCAGCACGACCATAAAATATAACAATAAAATTATAAAATCCAGCACGGCAAAAAAAGCTAACAATAAAACTACAAAAGCCCGCACGACTATAACATAAAAAAATGAATCATGCATATTAAAGATATTAAGTAAATAATCCCCTTGTTGTAGACCATTGACTTCATGTGTTCCACGCGGATAAAAGCTAACGACAAAATGTAATCCTGCAAAAAAATAAGGTACAAAAGGAAATGATATTAGTAACCAGGTAATTTTAAAAAAAATCTTATTCAAGCTGAAAATTTGCATATACAAATTAAAATTATTATTGTATTCACAAATCAAAATTCTTATGACTATGATGTCAGTTCCTACAAGTCACATTGGTCCCGTGCGAGGTGTTCGTGCCTCTTACGAGGCCGGTTTGGGTTTTCACCCTCAAATGACTTGTTTTTAAGCCTAATTTAGATATTTTCAAATTATCATCACATTCTCAAATCGGGAGATCCACGGCTATGCGGTCAGTTCCTATAAGTTACATTGGTCCCGTGCAAGGAGTTCATGCCTCTTATGGCGTCGTTTGGGGGTTGGTTTGAGTTTTCACCCTTTAAGGACTTGTTTTTAAACCTAATCTAGATATTTTCAAATTATCATCATATTCTCAAATTGGGAGACCCGCGACTCTGCGGTCAGTTCCTACAAGTTACATTGATATAGTGCGAGGTGTTCGTGTCTCTTATGGGGCCGTTTGGGGGCTGGTTTGGGTTTTTACCCTTTAATAGATTGTTTTTAAGCCTAGTCTAGATATTTTTAAATTATCGTTGTATTCTTAAACCGGAAGACCCGCGACTGTGCGGTCAGTTCCTACAAGTTACATTTGTTTAGTGTGAGGTGTTCGTGCCTTTTATGAGGCCGTTTGGGGTCTGGTTTAGGTTTTCACCCTCAAACGACTTATTTTTAAACCTAATCTAGATATTTCAAAATTATCACTATATTCCCATATCGGGAGACCCGCGACTACTTGATCAGTTCCTATAAGTTACATTGGTCCCGTGCGAGGTGTTCGTGCCTCTTATAGGGCCATTTGGCGATTAGTTTGTGTTTTCACCATCAAACGGCTTGTTTTTAAATCTAATTTAGATATTTCCAAATTTTTGTCATATTCTCAAATCGGGAGACATATATTTTCTAATGCTAAAGGTGCCTTTGGTATCCACCTTTTGTTACTACCTTCAACATCTTTCATCCATAATTTCCTTTTAAGATTCAAATGAACTTTCGACTCTTCACGGGCTTTGACCGTATCTTTATTTGATGAACCTTTCACCAAGAGTATTGTACCTAAAAAAGTCTCTGTGACATTCTTTGCAACATGCATTACATCCAAATTATGTCTAATATCATGATCTTTCCATTACTCTAAGTCAAAGAAAATTGACCTCCTTTGAAAACCCGTGGTACTCGCTAGATTCTCATCGTTACCCTCACTTGGATAATCATCATCTTCCATTACGGCATCCTCCTTCTCCTTCCCCTTTCCTTTTCCCTTTCCCTTTTTGTCTCCTCTCCCTCTCCTTGAACACCTTCTCGAGCGATAAGTGACACTATCTGCTCAACTTCTACACTTGTTAACTTTCTTGGAGCCATAGAATCCTCTATTTTACCATTAAATGTTTGCTTTGATGTGTTAAATCTGTAAAGATGGTCTTTAGGAAGGAACATACGAGATTGTTGGTAACAATATTTCACTGACTTGGGAAGATATTGAGAAGGTGTGTTTATATAACAAACATGACACCCATTGTAACCTTGAGTTGAACAACCTGGTAACATGCCATAAGCTGGAAAATCATATATATCCCACATCAACATGGATTTTAACTGAAATTTCTCATATTTGTACGCATCCCAAGCCTCAACTCCAGACCATAAGACCTTTAACTCATAAACCAACGGTTGGAGGAAGACATCAATATTACTTGATGGTGACTTTGGTCTGGGAATCAATAAATACAACATTGAAAACTCACTTTTTATACACATTGATGGAGGCGGGTTTAGAGGTTGAATTATCACTGGATAACAACTATACTTACGACCAAACATGTTATTCAGGATAGAACCATTATTTGTTATTGCAAGTCGAATATTTCGCGGATCTTTTGCAAAATCTCCCCACATAATGTTTGAATTTATCCATCCTGCTGAATCTCGGGGATGAACCGAGAATTCCATGAAAGGACATAATTTATAAATGTCCGGGGTAGAGTCTAGGAATTTTATGTTTTCCTTAGATCACAGTTTGTATGTCTGATACCCCTACATTCGGCATGTCATCATGATCATTCACGACGTCCTTGATCCGAATCCATGCATCCATCATCTTCACACGTGCATCATGCTACATGCGTCGTGCTGCTCAACTGGTTCCCACTACTCCACTAAGCAATATTGGTAAAATGATTTATTGGAATCTTTTATATTTGCGTAAATATTTGGGAATTTTTTAGAAAATAATTTTTGAAGTCTGAAATTACTTTTTATCAAAAGCAGAATTTTTCTAAGTGTAGAAGCAGAGTTCTTTGGTCGACGAGCTCGCTCAAACGACATAGCACTTTCATTCGTACGAGATAAGCATGTCATGCGATCTCGTTCGAACGACACCTGTCCTTCGTTCGAGCGATATGCTTATCTCGTTCAAACGAATCCGTAGCCTCGATTTTTGTATAAATATCTGGCTCATCCCTACGCATTTTTAAAGTCTTTTTACAAACTTGAATTCTGTAAAAACAGTACAGAAAAACAGACTTCACTTTTAAGGCTCTAAGCCTTCTTTATTCACATTATCACTCCCATTTATGAATGCGAATTGTTAAACCTTCAAGCGGATCATTTACTCATATGGAGTACTTTGTGGATAAGACGTTATCTTCTTCATTGCTGCCCACCTGGAGTTCTTGTGGGAGATTCCAACCGACAACATCAAAATTGACACCCGAGGGTAAATCCGTGTAACCATTTTTACAAATTATAGTGAAAATAAAAAGGTTTTGCCCCTTTGGGGGATTTTTCCTCATTTGTGTGTTTCGAGTGTGATTGACTATTCTTGCATGATCATATTGATTTTAATCACACCTAGATGCATGTTTTAGGATTTAATTGAAAAACTGAGTTTAATTATATGATTCTTTTATTTGAACAAGCACGCACTCTTCAAATTGGTATCAGAGCCAATTACACAATTATACCGTGTCATTTTCCCCAAAATTTATCTAAGATATCAATTTTCTGAAAAATTGATTTTTGAAAAAGAGCGTGTCAATATGGAGAAGTTATATAATAAAATGCCTATTTTTTACGGGACAAACTATGCTTACTGAAAAGCCCGCATGAGATATGCATTAAAAACCATTGATGAACGAGTCTGGATTTTGGTTGAAAAAGGGTGGACTCCTCCCTCCGTCACTATTAATAACGTGACTAATTTAAAATCGGTGACTACATGGACTGAAGAGGAATTTAAATGGTCATCTTTTAATTCCAAGGATTTAAGTACTATTTCTAGATCCGTCACACCTGACGAGTTCAGACGCATAGTGACGTGCACCACGTCAAAAGAGGCATGGGATGTTTTGCAACATACCCATGAAGGAACTAATGATGTGAAAGAGTCTAAACTGCAAATTTTAACAACTCAATTTGAGACTATCACTATGCTTGAGACTGAATGTTTTGATGAATTTTATGCTAGGTTATCTGATATTGTTAATACTAGCTTTATGTTGGTGAACACATTCCTAATGCTAGAGTTGTTAAAAAGATTCTAAGATCACTGCCTAAGAGTTTAATCCCTTAAGTCATTGTGCTAAATTCTTTGGGTAATTTAAACACGCTAAAATTAGAGGAACTTGTAGGAGACTTGCAAACGTATGAAATTGATATGTTTCTTAAATCTATCAAGCCTAAAGATAAGGGAATTGCACTTAATGCCATGATAGAAAGAGTGAGGGGTCAGCAAGAAAGATAGTTGAGTCGTATAGAAAAAGGGAGATAGATACGTCAAATTCTGAGTGTCGCTTTGATTTAGATGATTTGGCTTTGTTTGCTAAAAATTTCAAAAGAATTCTCAAATTCATGAAAAATGGAAATTTCAAAGATAAAAAGAATTTTGAGAAAAATAAGTTTGAAAACAAAATGAAAAAGGTTTTAAAGATCCTCCTAAGAAAGACAGTGGAAGGTGCTATAAGTGAGACAGTAAGGGTCATAGAGCTTTTGAGTGTGCTACTAGGCTTAATATAGAAAAGGGCAAAGCTGTCTTTAATGCTACCCTTAGTGACGACAATGAGGTCGAGATGGTGAACTCTGGAGATGAGTCAGCGCATTAGTGTAACTTCACTGCATTCATGGCTAGTCATGTGAGAACCTCTTATACTCCTCACGACGATGAGGATTCTACTTCACAGGGACACCTCGACAGTGAGAACGATGTGAGTGAGGGGGGGGGGGGATAATGCAAGTGAGAGGGAGAGTGATCTTCAATGCACCTACGCTGAGTTATATTCTAAGTCATTTAAAACCAAAAAGTGTAACAAAGCGTTAGTTCTTAGGATCACCACTTTAGAAAAAAGATTTAGGAAGAGCGAGAGAGAGAGTCCTCCACCTGCACTACCTTGAGAGAGAGAGCCTGCCTGTGTTGAGAAAGAAAGTTTGTTTAGAGAGAGAAAGAGACTATTTGGAGAGAGAGAGAGTTATTTTGAGAAAGATAAAGGGGACTTGACTAGACAAGTGGCTAGTCTTACGAGTGAGATCCATTCATCTTTGGAGACTCGAAAGAAACTTGAAGCCCTTGCAGCTCAACTTACTCGTGATCATGAGAGAGCTCGAGAAGTTAAGGTTCAAATCGATGACAAATATGGAACGATGAGAAAGATGCTCCTCGGCCCCGCTTTAGGTTTTGGTGATAGGCAGGGAATATGTTATGATGGTGCTTCCACGTCTCAAGTTACACCGGAACCAGTTCCTGAGTTTACTATGACTCCATATGGCCATCGTCAAAATCCTCGAAGGAGACTTCGACCAAGAAAATCAAACTATGGTTCGCCTAAGACTGTGTTCTTTTGTACGTATTATAAAAGAAAAGTCCACCTCAGGGAGTTTTTCTATAGTTTGGGTCGGACACGACGTACTACTGCTCCACCACATTATACTGATGATTTTGCTAGTTTGAGAGAGCATGTTGAGTTTTTATTTACCACATCACAGAGTTTGATGGAGGAATTCCAATGGATGACTTTGCCATCAGTGAATGCTTCACGCATCCCGGATAAAACCAACAACAAGAAGGGTAAACAAAGGGTTACCACTTCTTAGGTTCCTAAGAAAGATAAAAAGGCCCTTGTTGTTCATGTCGCTCTCAAAGCACATAATACCTCATAGTGGTATTTTGATAGTGGGTGCTCCAGACATATGACAAGTGATGTATCATTTTTTACCTACCTTGAGGATTATAAGGAAGGTAGAGTCACCTTTGGAGACGGGAGCAAGTCTAGCATTGTAGGACGAAGTACAGTAGAGTTACCAGGATTTCCTAAGATAGAGAATGTTTTGTACATCAAAGATTTGAAAGAAAACCTTCTCATCATTAGCCAGTTGTGCGACGCTGAATTCGTTGTAAAGTTTGACCGCGATGCGTTTAATGTCTATAATCAAGCCAATAAACTTTTAGTGCGATGGGTGAGGACATAGGATAATTGCTATGGGACTGTGCCCACATCCTCACTTGTCTGCAGGAGCGCCATGATCACTCCTATGGATCTGTGGCACGAATGTCTAGGTCACATAAACATTAGAGATTTGACTCGTTTAGCTAAAAAGGACCTAGTATGTGGCTTACCATCACTTGGAAAGCCAACTTCCACGGTTTGTGGACCCTGTTAGTTGGGAAAGCAAATTCGTAGCCCCCATAGGAAGTTGCATTCCATTACCACCTCTCGTGTTCTTGAGCTAATTCACATGTATCTTATAGGTCCTACTCGTACTGAGAGTCTGGGTAGTAAGAGGTATATCCTCGTGACGGTGGATGATTTCTCCAAATATTCAATTATAGGTTTTCTGAGAGAGAAATCCAATGCTGTAGAGTTTTTAATGACCAAGTGTCGTGTTCTGCAAAATCAACACGGAGTCACTATTAACAGGATTCATAGTGACAATGACATGGAATTTAAAGAAGCAGAGGTAGATATTTACTGTGATAGCATTGGGATCAAACATGAGTTTTCTACTATGAAGAATCCTCAGCAAAATAGGATTGTTGAGAGAAAGAACAGGATGATTCAGGAAATGGCTAGATATATGCTTCTAGGTCATAAAGTTGCTAGGAGATTTTGGGCAGAGGGAGTGTCTACTGCATGCCATACGGTGAATAGGTTTTACGTGTGTCCACACACATTTAAGACACCTTATGAATTGTGGATAGGCAAGAAACCCAACCTTGCATATTTTTGTGTCTTTGGGAGTAAATGCTATATCCTACGGGATAGAAAGCAATTAGGAAAGTTTGACTCCCGGAGCGACGAGGGAATATTGCTAAGATATTCATCAAATAGTAGAGCATACAAAGTTTTTAACCTGAAAATCTCTAAGGTTATGGAGTCAATAAACATCACCGTGCAAGATGACGAACTCCTATGTTCATTGATCCTAGCCTTCAGTGTGAGGATGAGGACTTTTCTAGCAACGATTTACTTATCCCTCACCCACACCCTATGAACCCTACTCCTGTGTTAGGGGATACGCCAGCTTGGGTTCGCAAGAGTTATGATACCTCTGCCATTGTTGACGATCCCACTTTAGGGGTAAGGACTCGTGCTCAGCTAGAAAACTTCGTTAGTCATCATTGCTACACATCCACAGTCGAGCCCAAGAATCATAAAGCAGCACTCAAGGATGAACACTGGATATCTGCCATGTATTATGAGTTGCTTCAGTTTAAAAAGAACAATGTCTGGGAACTTGTTGCCCGACCTAGTGAGACGAATGTGATAGGTACCCGATGGATTTTCAAGAATAAAATTGATGAAAAGGGTTCCATAATCAGAAACAAGGCTAGGTTGGTCGCTCATGGATACACACATATAGAGGGTGTAGACTTTAGGGAAACATTTTCTCCTGTTGCGAGGCTTGAGTCCGTCCGCTTACTACTCTCCATCGCATGTCGTCTGCGCTTCAAGTTATATCATATGGATGTCAAGAGTGCCTTTCTAAATGGAATTCTACATGAAGAGGTTTATATGGAACAACCAAAGGGTTTGAAGACCCTAAGCACCCGGAGGACGTTTACTATCCGAGTAAAGCCTTGTTTGTTTGAAGCAAGCACCACGTGCTTGGTACGAGAGTCTTACTTCCTATCTCTTAGCCCATGGCTTCAAGAGAGGGGGAGTTAATATGACGTTGTTTATTAGGAGAGATAACGATGTTATTTGGTTGCCCAGGTCTATATGGATGACATAGTCTTTGGATCCACGTGCTCCCAGCATGCTCACCACTTTGAGGAGGAGATGAGAAGTGAGTTTGAGATGAGCATGGTAGGTGAGCTTACTTTCTTCCTTGGTTTCCAGGTTCGTTAGCTAGAGGATAGGATGTTCATCTCTCAATCCAAGTATGTTAGAGACCTAGTGAAGAAATTTGATTTAAATGTCGGTAAGAATACACGTACACCTATGAGTACTTCTATCAAGCTTAGTAAGGACACTTCAGGAATGGACATAGAGCAAACCTTGTATTAGAGTATGATAGGTAGTCTTATCTACTTGACTGGCAGTTATCCCGACATAGCCTTTAATGTTGGAGTCTGTGCACGATATCAGGCATCCCCGAAAGAGTCACACTTACTCGCTCTAAAACGTATTATCACATACGTGAGTGGGACTCTCTCACACGGTATTTGGTATTCCTTTGATATCGATGAACGTTTGTCCGCCTATTCGGATGTCGATTGGGACGAGGATGTAGATGGTTCTAGGAGAACTTCTGGTGGGTGTTTCTATTTTGGTTTTGCTCTTGTCTCCTGGATGAGTAAGAAGCAAAACTCCATCTCTTTGTCCACTATGGAGGCTGAGTACATCACTGCCGGGAGTTGTTGCACGCAACTCTTGTGCATTAAGCAAATGTTGAAGGATTATGGGATTTCACAGGTCACCATGACTATTTTGTGTGATAATACGGGCGCAATATGCATATCTCACAATCCATTCCAACATTTGCCCACAAAGCACATCAGGATACACGAGAACTTTATACGTCAGTTAGTTGAGGAGAAAGTCGTATCCCTGAGTTTCATTCCCACCGACCGTCAGTTAGCTGATATTTTCATGAAACCTTTAGATGCCCTTTGATATGAGAGTCTTAGGAAATCTTAGATGCCCTTAGAGTTGACTGAGGGGTTGGTCCTGTCTACGATAGGATGCTTTATCTTGTTCATATCATATGTTTCCTATTGCTAGTTTGTATCATGTGTATTATTATTTTTGCTTTTTTATTTTTTTTGAAAAATCCAAAAAGATTTTCTTTTTATAAAAATTTAGAAAAGCACAAAAAGATTTTTGTATTTCATTTGTACCTTTTATGGATGAGCATTTAAGATAGCCGAGTCACAAATTTCATTCCATTTATTCCAGGTGACTATTTGATAGATATTTGAGACGCTACATCATTTCATCCATGTACTTTACATTGTTTGGGGTTCAAATTTGAAGAGCTTGATAGATTTATCTTGCTCATCCAGACTTATTATCTGTTCCACGGTTTTTATAGCATATTTGTTACGAAAGTTATGCCAGGTGGTAGTATAAATTATTTTTGGTTGGCCTTTCGGAATAGTCCACTTGTTCAAATCCTTTTGAACATCAAATTCTATTAAGGATGAGTTATTTGTTGACTCATGTGTACTTTGGGTAATTCAATTAAGGATGAGTTTTTTATTGACTCGTGTGTATTTTGGGTATTCATGGTATTTAATTCATTAATATACATGTTAATACTTAGAAATAGTGATGAATCCCATGATTTGATAGAAGGAAAATAATATGCATAACAAAACATTTATGCTAATGAGATATAATAACCTGAATTAGAAAACACTTTTGATACCCAACGATCAACGATTTACTTGAGATTTTAAAGTCTCAACACAATCATGGCAACACGACAATACCTTAAGGCGATAAATGTCAGTCCATATCAAAACCAAACTTCTCATTCTCTTCATTACTACTCATTAATATAGATTTTTTTAATTATGAATAGTAAATTAATATTCACGCCGGTGAATAACAACTTACTATTCTGGTATGAAAATCAGACCATTATTATCACTACTTTAAGTATTAACAAAACAATTTAAGCCATCATGGCTCTGATACCAAAAACAGAGGATCGATATAGTATTAAACACGGACTATTATTATTATATAAAAAGTGAAAATATAAAACTTACAAATTTATGCAGGAGTGCGGAAACCTTAAACAAACTTAAGAGATAGAGAAATTTATGTAAGAAAGAAAGAGAGAGAGAGGGAGAAGAGTTGTGTCTGAACATGGATTGGACTATTGCAATTTATACATAAAATATAAAAATAAATAATTTTATCGAAAATGACCAGTGGGTCCCTCCGCATTTGGATTTGACCAACCTGTTTGTCGTTTAACCTCGGCTGATAACGACATTGGGTCCTACCATAAAGACAAAAGCATGCGTAAAGTTAATATTTAGTCTTTTTGCATCGACGCGTCAAGAGTATGGGGCCATATGGGCCATACAATGTAAAATCTTCATTATGTCAGATCATACTGAGGCAAAGAAAGCCGACATAGTTGGTTTTGTAGGCATTCCAGTGTTAAACATATAGGTTTTGTGATTCTTCCGCAAGACAAAAGAATGGATTATCTGTAACACCCCGCCCACCCGGGGAGAGCGAGCGGCGCGCCACTATCGATAAAACTAAACTAATCCACAAACAACAACGTATAGAGAATCTAAACAAAACCCACAATATACAAAGAGAATTCGCTAATCTCAATCTCTTCAAATTTAAATACAACCAAAAGTCTCTTGAAATAAAACAACTATCTATCTCAAAATAGAATTAAAAAAAAATCCCAATGCTCTATACATAAAAAATAAATACAAGTATTCTCATCTTGTATTAAAAATTCTTCCCAAATAATCCACATTAAAAATCATCCCAATTGGTCCATAGCGTCTCAATCCACGCTAAACTGCCAACTAAATAAAATATGGTGAAGTGCACAATACGACATGAAAGATGCTCAACAAATATGGGTTAGCGATGAATAAAGCATAACAACACGAGTACGAATATTCAAATCAAATGCGATTCTCAATAGCATTTATCAATAAATTCCTTAACAACACATCAATGGGTCACCAGGCCTCACCCCATCCGCATATGCTTTATCAAGCCATAGCCCGGGAAGCAAGAATTTTTGCCGGTGCCCAACATCTGTGCCATATTAAAATCTCATGACAACGTGCTCAACAACAATACAATGATACCACATGAATCAAAATAATTCAACAATTATTTTTCCAGATTTCAATGAATTTATCAGTTCAAACATGAGTTTAATAATCACATGAATTAAAAGGGAATAACTCTCGAGAGATTTAAGAGCATATTGTGTAAAACCCCGTACCTCAAACCACTATGAGAAGTCAATGATAAATCTGCCCAGAAATCACCATCACATCATTAAGATCATCTCTCTAAGATCATCAAAACACCTCCAAGAAAAATCACCAAAACAGCCCCAATAACACCTCAAAACCTAAGTTGAAAGCATAAATTAAAGGGTAATGTTTGTGTATAAAAGAGAGGAAAATAAAATATGTTTTCTGGGTATTTTTGTTCCGCAAGACTGTTCCAAAATAATTGCCCACGATCCGTATTTAAAAGGTAAAAAGAATAGAAGTTGAAACAAACTAAAACTCCTCGAAAATACTTGCTGTTCACGAAACCTGAGGGGATCGATCGATCCCTGACGTCGATCGATCGATCACCCAGTTCTGCTGACAGTTCAACTTAAAAATTATAAGGGACAAAGTATTTAAAAATCTGTTTTAATTCCAATTTCGAAACCGTTTGAAATTCTCGGGTTTAAAAATAACTCTCAACGTAATTGAGCAATAAAAATTAATTTTATCAAAACTTTATTTTTCCTCTATTTTTGAAAATACCCCAAAAATTACGCGGGTTGTTACACTTCCCTACTAACAATGGAGTTTCGCCCTCGAAATTCGTCGAATGCCTAACTCTAAAAAATTAGTCCAACAATCTCCAAAAATAATTCGTCACCAAAACTAAATTCCTCACATCTAATCTAGATGCCTAACACGAAACGATCATCTAAAATGACTATCTCCAGATACGCGCCACAAAAATGCAACAGACCCAAAACTCAAGACCCGAGGGTGGTCATATACCTAAGCTCTGATACCATTTTGTAACACCTCGCCCGCTCGGGGAGAGCGAGCGACGCGCCACTGCCGATAAAACTAAACTAATCCACAAACAACAAGGTGCAGAGTATCGAAACAAAACCCACAATATACAAAGAGAATTCGCTAATCTCAATCTCTTCAAATTTAAATACAACCAATAGTATCACGAAATAAAAAAAACTATCTATCTCGAAATAAAAAAAATCCTAATGCTCTATACGTAAAAAATAAATACAAGTCTTCTCATCTTGCGTTAAAAATTCTTCCTAAATAATCCACGCTAAAAATCATCTCAATTGGTCCATAGCGTCCCAATCCACGCTAATCTGCCAACTAAAGAAAATATGGGAAAGTACACAATACGACAGGAAAGATGCTCAACAAATATAGGTTAGCGATGAATAAAGCGTAACAACACGAGTACGAATATTCAAATCAAATGTGAATCTCAATAGCATTTATCAATAAATTCCTCGACAACACATCAATGGGTCACCAGACCTCACCCCATCCGCATATGCTTTATCAAGCCATACCCCGGGAAGCAGAAATTTTGGCGGGTGCCCAACATCCGTGCCATATTAAAATCTCATGACAACGCGCTCAACAACAATATAATGATACCACATGAATCAAAATAATTCAACAATTATTTTTCCAGATTTCAATGAATTTATCAATTCGAACATGAGTTCAATAATCACATGAATTCAAAGGGAATAACTCTCGAGAGATTTAAGAGCATATTGTGTAGAATCCCATACCTCAAACCACGATGAGAAACCAACGATAAATCTACCTAGAAATCACCATCACATTATCAAGATCATCTCTATAAGATCATCAAACACCTCCAAGAATAATCACCAAAACAGCCCCAATAACACCTCAAAACCTAAGGTTGGAAGCATATATTAAGGGGTACTATTTGTGTATAAAAGAGAGGAAAAGAAAATATGTTTTTTGGGTATTTTTGTGTGCCACAAGACTATTCCAAAATAATTGCCCATGATCCCTACTTATAAGGTAAAAATAATAGAAATTGAAACAAACTAAAACTCCTCGAAAATACTTGTTGTTCATGAAACCTGAGGGGATCGATCGATCGATCGATCACTGGCATCGATCGATCGATCGCCCAGTTCTGCTAACAGTTTGGCTTAAAAATTATAAGGGACAAAATATTTAAAAATCATTTAAAATTCATTTTAAAATTATAACGCCATTTCGAACGAACTCACAGAATGTTCAAAAAATTCTTTTTAAGCCCAGAAACATTATATACTATATATATAAGTTTTAATAGAAAACATTCTGAAAACAAAATGCAGTTTTAAAAACCTAACACCCAAAATAAACTGTTCCAAGCTCCTATATATATATGTAATGCATTCATACCTTGGGAGCATGAAACGATTGTTGATGACGTTGAAACGAGGAACATGAACTACGACATTTTGATGAAGCTTTATACACTTGGCCACTGCGTCTTCAACAAACACGTCATAGGCTTGAAAGATGATCAATATACTCTATCCTATGACTCAAACATTTTTGTTCGGAATTGAGCCAAAACTACAAAGGACTCAATTGGAAATTTGTGTCCTTACAAATCTCCCCCTTTGGCTATTCCAGGACAAAAACTATACAATAACCCTAAAGGGCGGTCAAGCTCTACTAGACTAATAAAAAGTCCCACCAAAAATAAAATTACAATGCTTGACACAAATATCCCAAAGGATCAACAATCTTTGCCGTTGAAAGTTGTCTCTTTATAAAATAATTCCTGCACACTTAAGCAAACACATTACACGCATAGGGAATATCAAAATACTTAATGAAAGTAAAGTAACTACTCCCACTAAATTATTTATCCCCTTTATCAAACAAATGACCTACTTTGAAAGACGTCTCCCCCTAAGATAAATCTCCCCCAAACAATGATATGATAATAATAGGATTAGATACCATTTCTCCCCCTATCATTCTCCCCCTTTTTGTTCAGGAATAGACAAAGGCTTAAAGAAGCAAAAATGTAATTGTACAGTAATGCATATGGGCAACAAAATTATAAATAATCCAACAAATAACAACTTAGACCAACTAGGATGCAATAAAATGATACCAATATGATATATAAATTATGGAGCATATGATATCAACAAAGAATGCAATAAGATGGATACCAAGTATAAATTAAAGCATATATGGAATAGAAATCAAGGCAAAGACTAAACAAAAATATCAAATATATGTATACATAATATATATCAAAGAGACATAATTATACACATATATAGATATAAACACACAAATGACACACACAAAATATAATAGGAGTCTTTCACACTCGTAGGGTAAAAATGTGTCATATGGAAACGGAAGTGTTGGTGTGTGAACTAGTAACGATTAAATTTAGACCCAATCACTTAAAACATGTTCACGGAGTTCTCAATTGATTGCAAACTTCATCACATTTGAATATAACCTCTTGTGACAGTATAGATTGAACTCAATGAACAAACATACACAATGCATACAAGCCTAGCATATTGATGATTCTACAAACCAATAGAGTCATGACATGAAATACGCAACTAGGATAAATGGACATTGTGCAAACCGTTGATATACCATCCAATCTCCCTCAATAAGCATATATTAATTTTGAATGAATATATCAATCAAACATAGGCCTTGGCAAATTATTTTTCTTTTTAATGCCATATTTCAGTTTTTAGGCCTTTGGACCACGTATTTATTTTAGGTCCATTCCAAACGGTGGCTTACAATCGCAAAGGATAACTAAGTCCTTTCGGAGCCCTTCCCCGTGCACATTTATATTTATCATGTTTTCATTTTTCACACAAATCTCACGTGCAACGGATTTTGACATGCACTAGTCCTCCCAAGTCACAAATATGTAGATGAAAAGATTGGTAGTAGAACACCTCACAAAGCTCAGATATACATATGAAGTTAAAAGTTTAAAAGAGCTCGTGCATGTGTGAATAGAGGCATATAAAAATAGAATCCATTTAATCAACACAAAATCCAACTACTCCATGTAAGCATGGTAAAGAACATAATAAGGATTGACAATCTAAACCAAAAGTTCTAGCCACATGAGAGCGTAAAAGATGGGATTCAAACACAAGTGTATGCCACATAAAGTGTGTCAAACTAAAATACATACAAAATAAAATCTTTTTGAGTTTTTGAAATTTTTAACTAAAAATAAAAATATATACTCAAAAGACAAACAAAAATCATTTGAATTTTTCATTAAGCTTAAATTACAAAGAGATCAAATCCAAATGATAAACAAAAATCTTTTTGTATTTTTCATTTAATGCAAACAAAATGAAGGAAATATAATACAAAAGATAAACAAAAATCATAATTCTAGCATGTGATAAGCATGGAGCATAGACTAGAAAATGATTAACAAGCATACATTTAGCATGTGAATATAGCATGAAGTACAAACGCTAAAGTATGCAAACACTAACACATTCATCCTTTTGATTTAGCAAGGGAGGAAGCATGTGAAAGTAAATGAGAATCAAAAACCCTATTTTGCAAGGAAACTAAGTCAGATTTCCTAACCCAAATTAATGAAGAATGACTATCTTGGGTTGTAGGAAATTTAAATACATTGGTTGATTTACGTTGGGATTTTCTAGGAATTCGTTTAAGATCAAAACAAAATTTTCTAAGATGACCTTTTCGACCACAATGTGTACAAGTAAAAACATGTTGAAAAGATTTACCTATGGAGTGATCTCTAAAAGCTTTCCTAGTAGATTCTCCTAAAACGTTGGTTTTGGCTTTATGAGTAGATTCATTACAAGTATTGAAGCCTGAACCACAAGTGTCATTTTTAATTTGGACTGTTCCTAATATTTTATCTAATTTTTCCGAACGACACTCCAAATCAAATTTGACATTACTAGAGTCTTTTGATTTATTTTGCAATTCTAAAATGTTAGACTCTAATAAAACATTTCGCTCTTCAAAAGCAAGAAGCTCCTTTTTCAAGGATTCCATTAAACCCTTAAGGCTATCTCTCTCGCCTTCTATATATTCAAGCTTCTCTAGAAGAGCTTTCTCTCGTGTCCTAAGGTCTTCTACCAACATACTATCATCAACGACCTTGACACGCTCTCTTAAACTAGATTCTAACTTCAAATTAGCTCTTTTCAATTTAATAGATTCTTTATAAAGTTCTTAAAAATCGTTTTGAAGTTCACTCACACTAACCTCTTCTTCATTTTCACTCTCTCTTTCTTCTCCACTCTCACTATCATAAAAAATAAGGGAATCAAAAACTTTGACCTCGGAAGTGTCATGAGTTCGAGTATCTTCATGAGAAGATTCACTTTCGGTGCTCACATGACTAGCCATAAAAGCCACAAAATTTGGCTTAGTGGGAGAATCAGGTCCCTCTTCCTTATCACTATCACCAAGGGTCGCATTATATGAAATGGGTCGTTTACCCTATTTCCTTCATTTAGTGGGGCACTCAGAAGCCCTATGGCCATAACCCTCACAACCAAAACACCTATTAGACTCGTCCCTATATACACTCTCGCTCTCTACTACTTGTTTGACCTCTTTACGGGCTTTTAAAGCAATGCCCTTTTCAATTTTCTTTTCTGTTTTAGAGGGAAACATGTCTAGTTCATAAGTTTGTAAATCAACTACGAGCTCTTCTAATTTCGTAGAGGCTAAAGTTGGTAAAGAATTTAAAACGGTCACTTTTGGAATAAATATATCAGGTAGGGACCTTAAAATTTTCTTTACAACTCGATTGTCGGGTATTTTCTCTCCCAAATTAAAAGATGAATTGACAATACCGAAAAGTCTAGCATAAAATTCATCAAAAGTTTCATTATCGTTCATTTTGATGGTTTGAAATTGAGTGGTGAGGTTTTGAAGTTTCTAAGCTTTAACGACACTAGTTGCTTCATGAGTTAGTTGTAAAATATCCCAAGCTTCTTTAGTGGTTTCACACGTCATAATGCGTTGGAATTTATCCATTCCGCTGAATCTCGGGGATGAACCGAGAATTCCATGAAAGGACATAATTTATAAATGTCCGGGGTAGAATCTAGGAATTTTATGTTTTCCTTAGATCACAGTTTGTAAGTCTGATACCCCTACATTCGGCATGTCATCATGATCATTCACGACGTCCTTGATCCGAATCCATGCATCCATCATCTTCACACGTGCATCATGCTACATGCGTCGTGCTGCTCAACTGGTTCCCACTACTCCACTAAGCAATATTGGTAAAATGATTTATTGGAATTTTTTATATTTGCGTAAATATTTGGGAATTTTTTAGAAAATAATTTTTGAAGTCTGAAATTACTTTTTATCAAAAGCAGAATTTTTTTAAGTGTAGAAGCGGAGTTCTTTGGTCGACGAGCTCGCTCAAACGACATAGCACTTTCGTTCGTGCGAGATAAGCATGTCATGCGATCTCGTTTGAACGACACCTGTCCTTCGTTCGAGCGATATGCTTATCTCGTTCAAACGAATCCGTAGCCTCGATTTTTGTATAAATATCTGGCTCATCCCTACGCATTTTTAAAGTCTTTTTACAAACTTGAATTCTGTAAAAACAGTACAGAAAAACAGACTTCACTTTTAAGGCTCTAAGCCTTCTTTATTCACATTATCACTCCCATTTATGAATGCGAATTGTTAAACCTTCAAGCGGATCATTTACTCATATGGAGTACTTTGTGGATATACGTTCTCTTCTTCATTGCTGCCCACCTGGAGTTCTTGCGGGAGATTCCAACCGACAACATCAAAATCGACACCCGAGGGTAAATCCGTGTAACCATTTTTACAAATTATAGTGAAAATAAAAAGGTTTTGCCCCTTTGGGGGATTTTTCCTCATTTGTGTGTTTCGAGTGTGATTGACTGTTCTTGCATGATCATATTGATTTTAATCACACCTAGATGCATGTTTTAGGATTTAATTGAAAAACTGAGTTTAATTATATGATTCTTTTATTTGAACAAGCACGCACTCTTCAAATTGGTATCAGAGCCAATTACACAATTATACCGTGTCATTTTCCCCAAAATTTATCTAAGATATCAATTTTCTGAAAAACATTTTAAACTCTATTAGCTATTGGACCAGAGACTAAAAAGGTGATTGAAATATTTTTCTGAGGCTTTACAATAATGGCATCTAGAAACAAGTCTAACCCCAACCCTTTGGACATTCTTCTCAGCAAAAATACAGTTTAAAAGAGCTTTCCATGGGAAGACAAACATTTTAGTATGTATATGAGGATTCCATATTAATTTGTAAGACAAAGAGGTGAGCTTGCAATCTCTAATTAGGTCATATGATGAGGCAAAGGTAAAAGTACCACTTTGAGTTGGTTTTCGGACTTGATCATCTTCTATTCGATCTCAGTTGGCCTCCCAAACTGCCCAAACTAAGCTGATTCGTTTGTAAGCCATTAGATCCTTTCAGCTGAGGCTACTTTTGTCTCATAAACATAGCCCATAATCCTAAACCTTATTTGAATCTATAAGCCAAATTTAAGTTAGTTGCTTTCATAATTGAATCCATACTTTTAATACCTAGTCCCCCTTCTATCTTTGGATAAAAAATTGAATCCCATGCAATCTAGTGGAATTTCTTTCCCAAATACATGTTACCTCTCTCTCCCCCCCCCCCCCCAAAAAAAAAAGGAACTCATTAGTTTTTTAACTAATTAAATAGTCTTTATAAGAGAATTTAAGGAGAATAAAGTGAAAAAAGGCATTGATGAGAGGACAGAGTTGATCATAATTATTCTAATCCCATTGACAGGAACTTGTATTTCTAACTGTGGATATTTGAGTCCATATATTAAACAAGGGGATAAAAAAATATAACTTTACATCTACCTTTAAACAAAATACTTTATTGGTCTTTTTTTCAAATTTAAATCCATACATGGCTTCTATTTTACCCCTACTGTTAGTAGAAGCTTTAGAGCTTAAAGTGAAGCAACTCTTCTCCTTACAAATAAGTTGTCCTGATTGCCTTTCATACTTATCCAAGAAATAAAATCGGTCTTATAGGCTTCTTTTCTTCTCACTTGTAAAAATTATAATGTCATATGCAAAGCTCAAATCACTACACCAAAAATAGCAATCTGGAACGGTTTAAAACTGTGCCAGATCAAATCTGGCACGGTTTTGAACTGTGCCAGAATCAGGTTCTCCAAAATGGTCAGTTTTTTCTGGCACAGCTCAAGAGTGTGCAAAATTTGACCAAACAGGAACACTTCTCGCACACTTTAAAACTGTGTAAGAATTTGATATTTCAAGCACACTTTTGGTACACTTTATAACTGTGCCAGATCGAGTACATTTTGATTCTCTTTTGGCACAGTTAAAAACCATGCAAAAAATAAATACACTTTTGGCCTGGTTTTGAACTTTGCCAATTTTTTTGGATAAAAAAAATTAAATATTTGAAAACAATAAAATTCACAAATTGTGAATCTCGAAAGTTGTTAATAAACTAATGTGTATACAAACTTCAAAATATTACAAATAATATAATTCACAGGCCAAAAAAAGTGGGCAGAGTTTCCTCTATTTTCTGGACATTCCAAAACTTGTATAATGTAAAACCAGCACGACCATAAAATATAACAATAAAATTATAAAATCCCGCACGGCAAAAAAAGCTAACAATAAAACTACAAAAGCCCGCACGACTATAACATAAAAAAATGAATCCTGCATATTAAAGATATTAAGTAAATAATCCCCTTGTTGTAGACCATTGACTTCATGTGTTCCACGCGGATAAAAGCTAACGACAAAATGTAATCCTACAAAAAAATAAGGTACAAAAGGAAATGATATTAGTAACCGGGTAATTTAAAAAAAAATCTTATTCAAGCTGAAAATTTGCATATACAAATTAAAATTATTATTGTATTCACAAATCAAAATTCTTATGACTATGATGTCAGTTCCTACAAGTAACATTGGTCCCGTGCGAGGTGTTCGTGCCTCTTACGAGGCCGGTTTGGGTTTTCACCCTCAAATGACTTGTTTTTAAGCCTAATTTAGATATTTTCAAATTATCATCACATTCTCAAATCGGGAGATCCACGGCTATGCGGTCAGTTCCTATAAGTTACATTGGTCCCGTGCAAGGAGTTCGTGCCTCTTATGGCGTCGTTTGGGGGTTGGTTTGAGTTTTCACCCTTTAAGGACTTGTTTTTAAACCTAATCTAGATATTTTCAAATTATCATCATATTCTCAAATTGGGAGACCCGCGACTATGTGGTCAGTTCCTACAAGTTACATTGATATAGTGCGAGGTGTTCGTGTCTCTTATGGGGCCGTTTGGGGGCTGGTTTGGGTTTTTACCCTTTAATAGCTTGTTTTTAAGCCTAGTCTAGATATTTTTAAATTATCGTTGTATTCTTAAACCGGAAGACCCGCGACTGTGCGGTCAGTTCCTACAAGTTACATTTGTTTAGTGTAAGGTGTTCGTGCCTTTTATGAGGCCGTTTGGGGTCCGGTTTAGGTTTTCACCCTCAAACGATTTATTTTTAAACCTAATCTAGATATTTCAAAATTATCACTATATTCCCATATCGGGAGACCCGCGACTACTTGATCAGTTCCTATAAGTTACATTGGTCCCGTGCGAGGTGTTCGTGCCTCTTATAGGGCCATTTGGCGATTAGTTTGTGTTTTCACCATCAAACGGCTTGTTTTTAAATCTAATTTAGATATTTCCAAATTTTTGTCATATTCTCAAATCGGGAGACATATATTTTCTAATGCTAAAGGTGCCTTTGGTATCCACCTTTTGTTACTACCTTCAACATCTTTCATCCATAATTTCCTTTTAAGATTCAAATGAACTTTCGACTCTTCACGGGCTTTGACCGTATCTTTATTTGATGAACCTTTCACCAAGAGTATTGTACCTAAAAAAGTCTCTGTGACATTCTTTGCAACATGCATTACATCCAAATTATGTCTAATATCATGATCCTTCCATTACTCTAAGTCAAAGAAAATTGACCTCCTTTGAAAACCCGTGGTACCCGCTAGATTCTCATCGTTACCCTCACTTGGATAATCATCATCTTCCTTTACGGCATCCTCCTTCTCCTTCCCCTTTCCTTTTCCCTTTCCCTTTTTGTCTCCTCTCCCTCTCCTTGAACACCTTCTCGAGCGATAAGTGACACTATCTGCTCAACTTCTACACTTGTTAACTTTCTTGGAGCCATAGAATCCTCTATTTTACCATTAAATGTTTGCTTTGATGTGTCAAATCTGTAAAGATGGTCTTTAGGAAGGAACATACGAGATTGTTGGTAACAATATTTCATTGACTTGGGAAGATATTGAGAAGGTGTGTTTATATAACAAACATGACACCCATTGTAACCTTGAGTTGAACAACCTGGTAACATGCCATAAGCTGGAAAATCATATATATCCCACATCAACATGGATTTTAACTGAAATTTCTCATATTTGTACGCATCCCAAGCCTCAACTCCAGACCATAAGACCTTTAACTCATAAACCAACGGTTGGAGGAAGACATCAATATTACTTGATGGTGACTTTGGTCTGGGAATCAATAAATACAACATTGAAAACTCACTTTTTATACACATTGATGGAGGCGGGTTTAGAGGTTGAATTATCACTGGATAACAACTATACTTACGACCAAACATGTTATTCAGGATAGAACCATTATTTGTTATTGCAAGTCGAATATTTCGCAGATCTTTTGCAAAATCTCCCCACATAATGTTTGAATTTATCCATTCTGCTGAATCTCGGGGATGAACCGAGAATTCCATGAGAGGACATAATTTATAAATGTCCGGGGTAGAATCTAGGAATTTTATGTTTTCCTTAGATCACAGTTTGTATGTCTGATACCCCTACATTCGGCATGTCATCATGATCATTCACGACGTCCTTGATCCGAATCCATGCATCCATCATCTTCACACGTGCATCATGCTACATGCGTCGTGCTGCTCAACTGGTTCCCACTACTCCACTAAGCAATATTGGTAAAATGATTTATTGGAATTTTTTATATTTGCGTAAATATTTGGGAATTTTTTAGAAAATAATTTTTGAAGTCTGAAATTACTTTTTATCAAAAGCAGAATTTTTCTACGTGTAGAAGCGGAGTTCTTTGGTCGACGAGCTCGCTCAAATGACATAGCACTTTCGTTCGTGCGAGATAAGCATGTCATGCGATCTCGTTCGAACGACACCTGTCCTTCGTTCGAGCGATATGCTTATCTCGTTCAAACGAATCCGTAGCCTCGATTTTTGTATAAATATCTGGCTCATCCCTACGCATTTTTAAAGTCTTTTTACAAACTTGAATTCTGTAAAAACAGTACAGAAAAACAGACTTCACTTTTAAGGCTCTAAGCCTTCTTTATTCACATTATCACTCCCATTTATGAATGCGAATTGTTAAACCTTCAAGCGGATCATTTACTCATATGGAGTACTTTGTGGATAAGACGTTCTCTTCTTCATTGCTTCCCACCTGGAGTTCTTGCGGGAGATTCCAACCGACAACATCAAAATCGACACCCGAGGGTAAATCCGTGTAACCATTTTTACAAATTATAGTGAAAATAAAAAGGTTTTGCCCCTTTGGGGGATTTTTCCTCATTTGTGTGTTTCGAGTGTGATTGACTGTTCTTGCATGATCATATTGATTTTAATCACACCTAGATGCATGTTTTAGGATTTAATTGAAAAACTGAGTTTAATTATATGATTCTTTTATTTGAACAAGCACGCACTCTTCAAATTGGTATCAGAGCCAATTACACAATTATACCGTGTCATTTTCCCCAAAATTTATCTAAGATATCAATTTTCTGAAAAATTGATTTTTGAAAAAGAGCGTGTCAATATGGAGAAGTTATATAATAAAATGCCTATTTTTTACGGGACAAACTATGCTTACTGAAAAGCCCGCATGAGATATGCATTAAAAACCATTGATGAACGAGTCTGGATTTTGGTTGAAAAAGGGTGGACTCCTCCCTCCGTCACTATTAATAACGTGACTAATTTAAAATCTGTGACTACATGGACTGAAGAGGAATTTAAATGGTCATCTTTTAATTCTAAGGATTTAAGTGCTATTTCTAGATCCGTCACACCTGACGAGTTCAGACGCATAGTGACGTGCACCACGTCAAAAGAGGCATGGGATGTTTTGCAACATACCCATGAAGGAACTAATGATGTGAAAGAGTCTAAACTGCAAATTTTAACAACTCAATTTGAGACTATCACTATGCTTGAGACTGAATGTTTTGATGAATTTTATGCTAGGTTATCTGATATTGTTAATACTAGCTTTAATGTTGGTGAACACATTCCTAATGCTAGAGTTGTTAAAAAGATTCTAAGATCACTGCCTAAGAGTTTAATCCCTTAAGTCATTGTGCTAAATTCTTTGGGTAATTTAAACACGCTAAAATTAGAGGAACTTGTAGGAGACTTGCAAACGTATGAAATTGATATGTTTCTTAAATCTATCAAGCCTAAAGATAAGGGAATTGCACTTAATGCCATGATAGAAAGAGTGAGGGGTCAGCAAGAAAGATAGTTGAGTCGTATAGAAAAAGGGAGATAGATACGTCAAATTCTGAGTGTCGCTTGGATTTAGATGATTTGGCTTTGTTTGCTAAAAATTTCAAAAGAATTCTCAAATTCATGAAAAATGGAAATTTCAAAGATAAAAAGAATTTTGAGAAAAATAAGTTTGAAAACAAAATGAAAAAGGTTTTAAAGATCCTCCTAAGAAAGACAGTGGAAGGTGCTATAAGTGAGACAGTAAGGGTCATAGAGCTTTTGAGTGTGCTACTAGGCTTAATATAGAAAAGGGCAAAGCTGTCTTTAATGCTACCCTTAGTGACGACAATGAGGTCGAGATGGTGAACTCTGGAGATGAGTCAGCGCATTAGTGTAACTTCACTGCATTCATGGCTAGTCATGTGAGAACCTCTTATACTCCTCACGACGATGAGGATTCTACTTCACAGGGACACCTCGACAGTGAGAACGATGTGAGTGAGGGGGGGGGGGGGGATAATGCAAGTGAGAGGGAGAGTGATCTTCAATGCACCTACGCTGAGTTATATTCTAAGTCATTTAAAACCAAAAAGTGTAACAAAGCGTTAGTTCTTAGGATCACCACTTTAGAAAAAAGATTTAGGAAGAGCGAGAGAGAGAGTCCTCCACCTGCACTACCTTGAGAGAGAGAGCCTGCCTGTGTTGAGAAAGAAAGTTTGTTTAGAGAGAGAAAGAGACTATTTGGAGAGAGAGAGAGTTATTTTGAGAAAGATAAAGGGGACTTGACTAGACAAGTGGCTAGTCTTACGAGTGAGATCCATTCATCTTTGGAGACTCGAAAGAAACTTGAAGCCCTTGTAGCTCAACTTACTCGTGATCTTGAGAGAGCTCGAGAAGTTAAGGTTCAAATCGATGACAAATATGGAACGATGAGAAAGATGCTCCTCGGCCCCGCTTTAGGTTTTGGTGATAGGCAGGGAATATGTTATGATGGTGCTTCCACGTCCCAAGTTACACCGGAACCAGTTCCTGAGTTTACTATGACTCCATATGGACATCGTCAAAATCCTCGAAGGAGACTTCGACCAAGAAAATCAAACTAAGGTTCGCCTAAGACTGTGTTCTTTTGTACGTATTATAAAAGAAAAGTCCACCTAAGGGAGTTTTTCTATAGTTTGGGTCGGACACGACGTACTACTGCGCCGCCACATTATACTGATGATTTTGCTAGTTTGAGAGAGCATGTTGAGTTTTTATTTACCACATCACAGAGTTTGATTGAGGAATTCCAATGGATGACTTTGCCATCAGTGAATGCTTCACGCATCCCGGATAAAACCAACAACAAGAAGGGTAAACAAAGGGTTACCACTTCTTAGGTTCCTAAGAAAGATAAAAAGGCCCTTGTTGTTCATGTCGCTCTCAAAGCACATAATACCTCATAGTGGTATTTTGATAGTGGGTGCTCCAGACATATGACAAGTGATGTATCATTTTTTACCTACCTTGAGGATTATAAGGAAGGTAGAGTCACCTTTGGAGACGGGAGCAAGTCTAGCATTGTAGGACGAAGTACAGTAGAGTTACCAGGATTTCCTAAGATAGAGAATGTTTTGTACATCAAAGATTTGAAAGAAAACCTTCTCATCATTAGCCAGTTGTGCGACGCTGAATTCGTTGTAAAGTTTGACCGCGATGCGTTTAATGTCTATAATCAAGCCAATAAACTTTTAGTGCGATGGGTGAGGACATAGGATAATTGCTATGGGACTGTGCCCACATCCTCACTTGTCTGCAGGAGCGCCACGATCACTCCTATGGATCTGTGGCACGAATGTCTAGGTCACATAAACATTAGAGATTTGACTCGTTTAGCTAAAAAGGACCTAGTATGTGGCTTACCATCACTTGGAAAGCCAACTTCCACGGTTTGTGGACCCTGTTAGTTGGGAAAGCAAATTCGTAGCCCCCATAGGAAGTTGCATTCCATTACCACCTCTCGTGTTCTTGAGCTAATTCACATGTATCTTATAGGTCCTACTCGTACTGAGAGTCTGGGTGGTAAGAGGTATATCCTCGTGACGGTGGATGATTTCTCCAAATATTCAATTATAGGTTTTCTGAGAGAGAAATCCAATGCTGTAGAGTTTTTAATGACCAAGTGTCGTGTTCTGCAAAATCAACACGGAGTCACTATTAACAGGATTCATAGTGACAATGACATGGAATTTAAAGAAGCAGAGGTAGATATTTACTGTGATAGCATTGGGATCAAACATGAGTTTTCTACTATGAAGAATCCTCAGCAAAATAGGATTGTTGAGAGAAAGAACAGGATGATTCAGGAAATGGCTAGATATATGCTTCTAGGTCATAAAGTTGCTAGGAGATTTTGGGCAGAGGGAGTGTCTACTGCATGCCATACGGTGAATAGGTTTTACGTGTGTCCACACACATTTAAGACGCCTTATGAATTGTGGATAGGCAAGAAACCCAACCTTGCATATTTTTGTGTCTTTGGGAGTAAATGCTATATCCTACGGGATAGAAAGCAATTAGGAAAGTTTGACTCCCGGAGCGACGAGGGAATATTGCTAAGATATTCATCAAATAGTAGAGCATACAAAGTTTTTAACCTGAAAATCTCTATGGTTATGGAGTCAATAAACATCACCGTGCAAGATGACGAACTCCTATGTTCATTGATCCTAGCCTTCAGTGTGAGGATGAGGACTTTTCTAGCAACGATTTACTTATCCCTCACCCACACCCTATGAACCCTACTCCTGTGTTAGGGGATACGCCAGCTTGGGTTCGTAAGAGTTATGATACCTCTGCCATTGTTGACGATCCCACTTTAGGGGTAAGGACTCGTGCTCAGCTAGAAAACTTCGTTAGTCATCATTGCTACACGTCCACAGTCGAGCCCAAGAATCATAAAGCAGCACTCAAGGATGAACACTGGATATCTGCCATGTATTATGAGTTGCTTCAGTTTAAAAAGAACAATGTCTGGGAACTTGTTGCCCGACCTAGTGAGACGAATGTGATAGGTACCCGATGGATTTTCAAGAATAAAATTGATGAAAAGGGTTCCATAATCAGAAACAAGGCTAGGTTGGTCGCTCATGGATACACACATATAGAGGGTGTAGACTTTAGGGAAACATTTTCTCCTGTTGCGAGGCTTGAGTCCGTCCGCTTACTACTCTCCATCGCATGTCGTCTGCGCTTCAAGTTATATCATATGGATGTCAAGAGTGCCTTTCTAAATGGAATTCTATATGAAGAGGTTTATATGGAACAATCAAAGGGTTTGAAGACCCTAAGCACCCGGAGGACGTTTACTATCCGAGTAAAGCCTTGTTTGTTTGAAGCAAGCACCACGTGCTTGGTACGAGAGTCTTACTTCCTATCTCTTAGCCCATGGCTTCAAGAGAGGGGGAGTTAATATGACGTTGTTTATTAGGAGAGATAACGATGTTATTTGGTTGCCCAGGTCTATATGGATGACATAGTCTTTGGATCCACGTGCTCCCAGCATGCTCACCACTTTGAGGAGGAGATGAAAAGTGAGTTTGAGATGAGCATGGTAGGTGAGCTTACTTTCTTCCTTGGTTTCCAGGTTCGTTAGCTAGAGGATGGGATGTTCATCTCTCAATCCAAGTATGTTAGAGACCTAGTGAAGAAATTTGATTTAAATGTCGGTAAGAATACACGTACACCTATGAGTACTTCTATCAAGCTTAGTAAGGACACTTCAGGAATGGACATAGAGCAAACCTTGTATTAGAGTATGATAGGTAGTCTTATCTACTTGACTGCCAGTTATCCCGACATAGCCTTTAATGTTGGAGTCTGTGCACGATATCAGGCATCCTCGAAAGAGTCACACTTACTCGCTCTAAAACGTATTATCACATACGTGAGTGGGACTCTCTCACACGGTATTTGGTATTCCTTTGATATCGATGAACGTTTGTCCGCCTATTCGGATGTCGATTGGGACGAGGATGTAGATGGTTCTAGGAGAACTTCTGGTGGGTGTTTCTATTTTGGTTTTGCTCTTGTCTCCTGGATGAGTAAGAAGCAAAACTCCATCTCTTTGTCCACTATGGAGGCTGAGTACATCACTGCCGGGAGTTGTTGCACACAACTCTTGTGGATTAAGCAAATGTTGAAGGATTATGGGATTTCACAGGTCACCATGACTATTTTGTGTGATAATACGGGCGCAATATGCATATCTCACAATCCATTCCAACATTTGCCCACAAAGCACATCAGGATACACGAGAACTTTATACGTCAGTTAGTTGAGGAGAAAGTCGTATCCCTGAGTTTCATTCCCACCGACCGTCAGTTAGCTGATATTTTCATGAAACCTTTAGATGCCCTTTGATATGAGAGTCTTAGGAAGTCTTAGATGCCCTTAGAGTTGACTGAGGGGTTGGTCCTATCTACGATAGGATGCTTTATCTTGTTCATATCATATGTTTCCTATTGCTAGTTTGTATCATGTGTATTATTATTTTTGCTTTTTTATTTTTTTTGAAAAATCCAAAAAGATTTTCTTTTTATAAAAATTTAGAAAAGCACAAAAAGATTTTTGTATTTCATTTGTACCTTTTATGGATGAGCATTTAAGATAGCCGAGTCACAAATTTCATTCCATTTATTCCAGGTGACTATTTGATAGATATTTGAGACGCTACATCATTTCATCCATGTACTTTACATTGTTTGGGGTTCAAATTTGAAGAGCTTGATAGATTTATCTTGCTCATCCAGACTTATTATCTGTTCCACGGTTTTTATAGCATATTTGTTACGAAAGTTATGCCAGGTGGTAGTATAAATTATTTTTGGTTGGCCTTTCGGAATAGTCCACTTGTTCAAATCCTTTTGAACATCAAATTCTATTAAGGATGAGTTATTTATTGACTCATGTGTACTTTGGGTAATTCAATTAAGGATGAGTTTTTTATTGACTCGTGTGTATTTTGGGTATTCATGGTATTTAATTCATTAATATACTTGTTAATACTTAGAAATAGTGATGAATCCCATGATTTGATAGAAGGAAAATAATATGCATAACAAAACATTTATGCTAATGAGATATAATAACCTGAATTAGAAATCACTTTTGATACCCAACGATCAACGATTTACTTGAGATTTTAAAGTCTCAACACAATCATGGCAACACGACAATACCTTAAGGCGATAAATGTCAGTCCATATCAAAACCAAATTTCTCATTCTCTTCATTACTACTCATTAATATAGATTTTTTTAATTATGAATAGTAAATTAATATTCACGCCGGTGAATAACAACTTACTATTCTGGTATGAAAATCAGACCATTATTATCACTACTTTAAGTATTAACAAAACAATTTAAGCCATCATGCCTCTGATACCAAAAACAGAGGATCGATATAGTATTAAACACGGACTATTATTATATAAAAAGTGAAAATATAAAACTTACAAATTTATGCAGGAGTGCGGAAACCTTAAACAAACTTAAGAGATAGAGAAATTTATGTAAGAAAGAAAGAGAGAGAGGGAGAAGAGTTGTGTCTGAACATGGATTGGACTATTGCAATTTATACATAAAATATAAAAATAAATAATTTTATCGAAAATGACCAGTGGGTCCCTCCGCATTTGGATTTGACCAACTTGTTTGTCGTTTAACCTCGGCTGATAACGACATTGGGTCCTACCATAAAGACAAAAGCATGCGTAAAGTTAATATTTAGTCTTTTTGCATCGACGCGTCAAGAGTATGGGGCCATATGGGCCATACAATGTAAAATCTTCATTATGTCAGATCATACTGAGGCAAAGAAAGCCGACATAGTTGGTTTTGTAGGCATTCCAGTGTTAAACATATAGGTTTTGTGATTCTTCCGCAAGACAAAAGAATGGATTATCTGTAACACCCCGCCCACCCGGGGAGAGCGAGCGACGCGCCACTATCGATAAAACTAAACTAATCCACAAACAACAACGTATAGAGAATCTAAACAAAACCCACAATATACAAAGAGAATTCGCTAATCTCAATCTCTTCAAATTTAAATACAACCAAAAGTCTCTTGAAATAAAACAACTATCTATTTCAAAATAGAATTAAAAAAAAAATCCCAATGCTCTATACATAAAAAATAAATACAAGTATTCTCATCTTGCGTTAAAAATTCTACCTAAATAATCCACGCTAAAAATCATCTCAATTGGTCCATAGCGTCCCAATCCACGCTAATCTGCCAACTAAAGAAAATATGGGAAAGTACACAATACGACAGGAAAGATGCTCAACAAATATAGGTTAGCGATGAATAAAGCGTAACAACACGAGTACGAATATTCAAATCAAATGTGAATCTCAATAGCATTTATCAATAAATTCCTCGACAACACATCAATGGGTCACCAGACCTCACCCCATCCGCATATGCTTTATCAAGTCATACCCCGGGAAGCAGAAATTTTGGCGGGTGCCCAACATCCGTGCCATATTAAAATCTCATGACAACGCGCTCAACAACAATATAATGATACCACATGAATCAAAATAATTCAACAATTATTTTTCCAGATTTCAATGAATTTATCAATTCGAACATGAGTTCAATAATCACATGAATTCAAAGGGAATAACTCTCGAGAGATTTAAGAGCATATTGTGTAGAATCCCATACCTCAAACCACGATGAGAAACCAACGATAAATCTACCTAGAAATCACCATCACATTATCAAGATCATCTCTATAAGATCATCAAACACCTCCAAGAAAAATCACCAAAACAGCCCCAATAACACCTCAAAACCTAAGTTGAAAGCATAAATTAAAGGGTAATGTTTGTGTATAAAAGAGAGGAAAATAAAATATGTTTTCTGGGTATTTTTGTTCCGCAAGACTGTTCCAAAATAATTGCCCACGATCCGTATTTAAAAGGTAAAAAGAATAGAAGTTGAAACAAACTAAAACTCCTCGAAAATACTTACTGTTCACGAAACCTGAGGGGATCGATCGATCCCTGACGTCGATCGATCGATCGCCCAGTTCTGCTGACAGTTCAACTTAAAAATTATAAGGGACAAAGTATTTAAAAATCTGTTTTAATTCCAATTTCGAAACCGTTTGAAATTCTCGGGTTTAAAAATAACTCTCAACGTAATTGAGCAATAAAAAATAATTTTATCAAAACTTTATTTTTCCTCTATTTTTGAAAATACCCCAAAAATTACGCGGGTTGTTACACTTCCCTACTAACAATGGAGTTTCGCCCTCGAAATTCGTCGAATGCCTAACTCTAAAAAATTAGTCCAACAATCTCCAAAAATAATTCGTCACCAAAACTAAATTCCTCACATCTAATCTAGATGCCTAACACGAAACGATCATCTAAAATGACTATCTCCAGATACGCGCCACAAAAATGCAACAGACCCAAAACTCAAGACCTGAGGGTGGTCATATACCTAAGCTCTGATACCATTTTGTAACACCTCGCCCGCTCGGGGAGAGCGAGCGACGCGCCACTGTCGATAAAACTAAACTAATCAACAAACAACAAGGTGCAGAGTATCGAAACAAAACCCACAATATACAAAGAGAATTCGCTAATCTCAATCTCTTCAAATTTAAATACAACCAAAAGTATCACGAAATAAAAAAAAAACTATCTATCTCGAAATAAAAAAAATCCTAATGCTCTATACATAAAAAATAAATACAAGTCTTCTCATCTTGCGTTAAAAATTCTTCCTAAATAATCCACGCTAAAAATCATCTCAATTGGTCCATAGCGTCCCAATCCACGCTAATCTGCCAACTAAAGAAAATATGGGAAAGTACACAATACGACAGGAAAGATGCTCAACAAATATAGGTTAGCGATGAATAAAGCGTAACAACACGAGTACGAATATTCAAATCAAATGTGAATCTCAATAGCATTTATCAATAAATTCCTCGACAACACATCAATGGGTCACCAGACCTCACCCCATCCGCATATGCTTTATCAAGCCATACCCCGGGAAGCAGAAATTTTGGCGGGTGCCCAACATCCGTGCCATATTAAAATCTCATGACAACGCGCTCAACAACAATATAATGATACCACATGAATCAAAATAATTCAACAATTATTTTTCCAGATTTCAATGAATTTATCAATTCGAACATGAGTTCAATAATCACATGAATTCAAAGGGAATAACTCTCGAGAGATTTAAGAGCATATTGTGTAGAATCCCATACCTCAAACCACGATGAGAAACCAACGATAAATCTACCTAGAAATCACCATCACATTATCAAGATCATCTCTATAAGATCATCAAACACCTCCAAGAATAATCACCAAAACAGCCCCAATAACACCTCAAAACCTAAGGTTGGAAGCATATATTAAGGGGTACTATTTGTGTATAAAAGAGAGGAAAAGAAAATATGTTTTTTGGGTATTTTTGTGTGCCACAAGACTATTCCAAAATAATTGCCCATGATCCCTACTTATAAGGTAAAAATAATAGAAATTGAAACAAACTAAAACTCCTCGAAAATACTTGTTGTTCATGAAACCTGAGGGGATCGATCGATCGATCGATCACTGGCATCGATCGATCGATCGCCCAGTTCTGCTAACAGTTTGGCTTAAAAATTATAAGGGACAAAATATTTAAAAATCATTTAAAATTCATTTTAAAATTATAACGCCATTTCGAACGAACTCACAGAATGTTCAAAAAATTCTTTTTAAGCCCAGAAACATTATATACTATATATATAAGTTTTAATAGAAAACATTCTGAAAACAAAATGCAGTTTTAAAAACCTAACACCCAAAATAAACTGTTCCAAGCTCCTATATATATATGTAATGCATTCATACCTTGGGAGCATGGAACGATTGTTGATGACGTTGAAACGAGGCACATGAACTACGACATTTTGATGAAGCTTTATACACTTGGCCACTGCGTCTTCAACAAACACGTCATAGGCTTGAAAGATGATCAATATACTCTATCCTATGACTCAAACATTTTTGTTCGAAATTGAGCCAAAACTACAAAGGACTCAATTGGAAATTTGTGTCCTTACAAATATCCCCCTTTGGCTATTCCAGGACAAAAACTATACAATAACCCTAAAGGGCGGTCAAGCTCTACTAGACTAATAAAAAGTCCCACCAAAAATAAAATTACAATGCTTGACACAAATATCCCAAAGGATCAACAATCTTTGCCGTTGAAAGTTGTCGCTTTATAAAATAATTCCTGCACACTTAAGCAAACACATTACACGCATAGGGAATATCAAAATACTTAATGAAAGTAAAGTAACTACTCCCACTAAATTATTTATCCCCTTTATCAAACAAATGACCTACTTTGAAAGACGTCTCCCCCTAAGATAAATCTCCCCCAAACAATGATATGATAATAATAGGATTAGATACCATTTCTCCCCCTATCATTCTCCCCCTTTTTGTTCAGGAATAGACAAAGGCTTAAAGAAGCAAAAATGTAATTGTACAGTAATGCATATGGGCAACAAAATTATAAATAATCCAACAAATAACAACTTAGACCAACTAGGATGCAATAAAATGATACCAATATGATATATAAATTATGGAGCATATGATATCAACAAAGAATGCAATAAGATGGATACCAAGTATGAATTAAAGCATATATGGAATAGAAATCAAGGCAAAGACTAAACAAAAATATCAAATATATGTATACATAATATATATCAAAGAGACTTAATTATACACATATATAGATATAAACACACAAATGACACACACAAAATATAATAGGAGTCTTTCACACTCGTAGGGTAAAAATGTGTCATATGGAAACGGAAGTGTTGGTGTGTGAACTAGTAACGATTAAATTTAGACCCAATCACTTAAAACATGTTCACGGAGTTCTCAATTGATTGCAAACTTCATCACATTTGAATATAACCTCTTGTGACAGTATAGATTGAACTCAATGAACAAACATACACAATGCATACAAGCCTAGCATATTGATGATTCTACAAACCAATAGAGTCATGACATGAAATACGCAACTAGGATAAATGGACATTGTTCAAACCGTTGATATACCATCCAATCTCCCTCAATAAGCATATATTAATTTTGAATGAATATATCAATCAAACATAGGCCTTGGCAAATTATTTTTCTTTTTAATGCCATATTTCAGTTTTTAGGCCTTTGGACCACGTATTTATTTTAGGTCCATTCCAAACGGTGGCTTACAATCGCAAAGGATAACTAAGTCCTTTCGGAGCCCTTCCCCGTGCACATTTATATTTATCATGTTTTCATTTTTCACACAAATCTCACGTGCAACGGATTTTGACATGCACTAGTCCTCCCAAGTCACAAATATGTAGATGAAAAGATTGGTAGTAGAACACCTCACAAAGCTCAGATATACATATGAAGTTAAAAGTTTAAAAGAGCTCGTGCATGTGTGAATAGAGGCATATAAAAATAGAATCCATTTAATCAACACAAAATCCAACTACTCCATGTAAGCATGGTAAAGAACATAATAAGGATTGACAATCTAAACCAAAAGTTCTAGCCACATGAGAGTGTAAAAGATGGGATTCAAACACAAGTGTATGCCACATAAAGTGTGTCAAACTAAAATACATACAAAATAAAATCTTTTTGAGTTTTTGAAATTTTTAACTAAAAATAAAAATATATACTCAAAAGACAAACAAAAATCATTTGAATTTTTCATTAAGCTTAAATTACAAAGAGATCAAATCCAAATGATAAACAAAAATCTTTTTGTATTTTTCATTTAATGCAAACAAAATGAAGGAAATATAATACAAAAGATAAACAAAAATCATAATTCTAGCATGTGATAAGCATGGAGCATAGACTAGAAAATGATTAACAAGCATACATTTAGCATGTGAATATAGCATGAAGTACAAACGCTAAAGTATGCAAACACTAACACATTCATCCTTTTGATTTAGCAAGGGAGGAAGCATGTGAAAGTAAATGAGAATCAAAAACCCTATTTTGCAAGGAAACTAAGTCAGATTTCCTAACCCAAATTAATGAAGAATGACTATCTTGGGTTGTAGGAAATTTAAATACATTGGTTGATTTACGTTGGGATTTTCTAGGAATTCGTTTAAGATCAAAACAAAATTTTCTAAGATGACCTTTTCGACCACAATGTGTACAAGTAAAAACATGTCGAAAAGATTTACCTATGGAGTGATCTCTAAAAGCTTTCCTAGTAGATTCTCCTAAAACGTTGGTTTTGGCTTTATGAGTAGATTCATTACAAGTATTGAAGCCTGAACCACAAGTGTCATTTTTAATTTGGACTGTTCCTAATATTTTATCTAATTTTTCCGAACGACACTCCAAATCAAATTTGACATTACTAGAGTCTTTTGATTTATTTTGCAATTCTAAAATGTTAGACTCTAATAAAACATTTCGCTCTTCAAAAGCAAGAAGCTCCTTTTTCAAGGATTCCATTAAACCCTTAAGGCTATCTCTCTCGCCTTCTATATATTCAAGCTTCTCTAGAAGAGCTTTCTCTCGTGTCCTAAGGTCTTCTACCAACATACTATCATCAACGACCTTGACACGCTCTCTTAAACTAGATTCTAACTTCAAATTAGCTCTTTTCAATTTAATAGATTCTTTATAAAGTTCTTAAAAATCATTTTGAAGTTCACTCACACTAACCTCTTCTTCATTTTCACTCTCTCTTTCTTCTCCACTCTCACTATCATAAAAAATAAGGGAATCAAAAACTTTGACCTCGGAAGTGTCATGAGTTCGAGTATCTTCATGAGAAGATTCACTTTCGGTGCTCACATGACTAGCCATAAAAGCCACAAAATTTGGCTTAGTGGGAGAATCAGGTCCCTCTTCCTTATCACTATCACCAAGGGTCGCATTATATGAAATGGGTCGTTTACCTTATTTCCTTCATTTAGTGGGGCACTCAGAAGCCCTATGGCCATAACCCTCACAACCAAAACACCTATTAGACTCGTCCCTATATACACTCTCGCTCTCTACTACTTGTTTGACCTCTTTACGGGCTTTTAAAGCAATGCCCTTTTCAATTTTCTTTTCTGTTTTAGAGGGAAACATGTCTAGTTCATAAGTTTGTAAATCACCTACGAGCTCTTCTAATTTCGTAGAGGCTAAAGTTGGTAAAGAATTTAAAACGGTCACTTTTGGAATAAATATATCAGGTAGGGACCTTAAAATTTTCTTTACAACTCGATTGTCGGGTATTTTCTCTCCCAAATTAAAAGATGAATTGACAATACCGAAAAGTCTAGCATAAAATTCATCAAAAGTTTCATTATCGTTCATTTTGATGGTTTGAAATTGAGTGGTGAGGTTTTGAAGTTTCGAAGCTTTAACGACACTAGTTGCTTCATGAGTTAGTTGTAAAATATTCCAAGCTTCTTTAGTGGTTTCACACGTCATAATGCGTTGGAATTCATCCGGTGTGACCGCGCTAAACAAGGCATTGAAATCTCGGGAATTAAAATTTGAAATTTTAAACTCATTCTCAGTCCATCTATCGGCCGGTTTGGGAACACGTTCATTTTGAATTAAATGAGTTGGTGGATACCACCCGTTAACTACAGACATCCAAACCCTCTCATCGATAGATTTTTGTGCCGATTTCATTTGCGCTTTCTAATACGCGTAGTTAGAACCATTGAAAATAGGAAATTTTGAAAATGGGGAAAATTCCATTTTAGCTAATAATTATTTAAAGGATCTTTAACGAAATAATTTATCGCTTTGGCTGTGATACAAATTTGTAGTCCCCCAATTTTAATCTTCTTTAAAAATCCTAGATTTCCTTGTTGTGAAATAGATATGCGGAAGCGTAAAGGTGATGGTTCAACTTAAAACAAAATTTTAATTTCTTTCTAAATTAAAATTAAACCCGAGTGAAAATTAATTAAACACATGCAAATATTAATTTCACTTTTAATTAAAGTCCTAGAATTTTGTCTAAGTCATATTTGTCAATATTTCCAAATTAGGCCAAACCAATTTTAACAATTAAATAAATGACTTGAATTAATTAACTAAACATCATCCAATATTAATTAAACACCAAATTAAACATGTAGTGATTAAATTAAACAAATTTTATCTCATTACTTAAGCATGCGTTCTAGGTGAGTATAGCAAGATAAAATAAATAATGAAACCACTACGCCGTGATGTACGAGGAAAAACCCAAGATGGGAAACAACCTCAGACGACCCTAGCCTCAAATCCACTAAGTACGGAATTACATTTACAAGAAAGATGACTTACTTCCTCAACTCAAACCCTCTCAAGCCTTGACGCATATTCTTGTAGACACCTCTTCCTAGCAGATAACCTTGGAGCTCCACCGCGGTCTCGAAATCCACTGATCGGACTTTATATGGTCACCATCACCCGAACTAGGAGCCTTTCTCCAAGTGGGTAAATCAACATAAACAACTTCTTCTTTATGGGATTTAGAAGAAAATCCAAACACTCTCTTCAATTCGGTGTAGAGATTAACCCTATGCCAAACTCCAAGCAAGATGTATATATATGAACTTGGATACATAAAACTATGGGTGAAAACTGAAGTGGTAAATGATTTTCTCTTTGAAAATTAACGCTCAAAACTTGATCTTTTTCTCTTTATATTTTGCTCTCTAAACACTCTCTAAGAGTTAGAAGGATATGAAAAAGATCGATTAGAAAAATGATTTCCCGCACATAGATACTCAGTATAAAGTAGTGGGGAAAAACCAAGTGGGAAAGTGGGCAAAACTGCTTAAAACTGCCAAAAAACTGTTCCCGCCAAATCTCGTTTGAATGATATTTCGTTCGAATGACCTTCTCATTCGAACGAGTCTTCTAACGAAGTTCCAGTATGAACTCGTTAGAATCTCATTAGAAATCTCATTAGAACGACCATCTCGTTCGAATGACATTTCGAACGAAGTTCCAGTATGCCATAATGGGAAGTCGTTGGCAATCTCGTTCGAACGACTTGTGGTTCGAACGACAATTTCGTTCGAACGACATTTCGAACGAACTCACAGAATGTTCAAAAAATTCTTTTTAAGCCCAGAAACATTATATTCTATATATATAAGTTTTAATAGAAAACATTGTGAAAACAAAATGCAGTTTTAAAAACCTAACACCCAAAATAAACTGTTCCAAGCTCATATATATATATGTAATGCATTCATACCTTGGGAGCATGGAACCACTGTTGATGATGTTGAAAGGAGGCACATAAACTATGACATTTTGATGAAGCTTTATACACTTGGCCGCTGATGATGCCGAAATCTAGCACCACCAGAAAAGTGATGATGAGCTCAAACAATAGTAACCATGGAAGCCATAGAGATGTATATGTATATAAGTGTGTAGAAGGAGATGAGTATAAGAGGAAATAAGACAATGATGTATAGTGGTTCAGCCAATTTGGCCTACATCCACAATGAGTGTGTGATCCACTAAGTATGGGCACTAATGGCCTTGGATACAATGCACATAAGCTCACTTTCTCTCTCTACTGTGTGTATAAGCAGAGTTTTTGCTAGGGTTACAATTATTGATTCCTCTCCACTGTAGGGTTGTATGTGATAAGTATATATAGGCCTTGGGGGGTGTAGTGTACCCCCCAAGTATGCATGGTGCATGTGAATGATGATCTAGCCAATCCCATGTTGACACTTGTAGATGCCAAATGATGACATAATATTCCCTCACGTGAGGGTGTGATTTTGTTATAACGGTCTCCCATGTGCCATGTGAGCCTCACGCGCACTGTTCCACGCGTCTCCCAAACCACGCGCTGTGATGATGTCACCCTCGGCCTTTGATATGAGGCCGAGGGAAAAGTTCCTTCCGATAATGAGTCTGGCCTAATTTGGGCCTCGCACTGTCGTACCCTCGGAGGGTCGTCCGGAGCCTGATGAAGGGTCGGCCACTTGAGGGGTCATTCGAAGCCTGATGAAGGGTCGGCCCCCTGAGGGGTCATCCGGAGCCTGATGAAGGGTCGGCCTCCTGAGGGTCGTCCGGAGCCTGATGAGGTGCAGGGAGCCCTCGACATGGTCAAGGGTATATACGGGTATATCAATTACCCCCAGCCCTTAGCCATAGATGATGCTGAGATGGCTGACGGATAATGTTGCTTTTGAGACTAAGTGTATTGTCTGTTTGATGAGTGACACATGTCAAACTGACGTGACAGCTGTCAAATTTTTATCCAATGTCGTTCCAGTTTTCAAGGCATGGCGGCTGCATGCTTCTTGGGGCTTTGTGCCCTAATGATGTCCTCCTCGTGGGCTGTGCTTTGGCTTGGGTAATGGGCCCACTCATTACTAAGGTATATAAGCAATTTTTGAAACCATTCATTCTCTTCTTCTTCTTCTCGCCCAAGCTCCCTCTCTCTCTCTCTCGCTTCCAGCCTTCTTGCCATTTTTATAGTTTTTGAACCTTCAAGCTTAGAAGCTTCGCCATTACTCCTCAGGTAATACCTCGACCCTAGTGCCCTACTTATCTTCATTTATATTTGCTTTCCTGTTTTAAGCTCATAAGGCTAGATTTTCTTAGGCTGTTCCATAGCTTTTCCGGTGTAACCTCCGGTAAGATGTTCTTAAATTATTCTTGATAGAAAACCCTTCAATTCTTAGGTTTTGATCGAAAAGTCCACCCTGGTCAATTGTGAGATTTGTTTGTAGTTAGGCTAGGTTACCCAAATTCTTCTAAGTGTAGGGTCTCCCCCTTAATGCTTAGGAGGCTTTATAATTTAGCCGAGGAGTTCCCATCCTTGCTAGAGAAGCTTTTCATAGAGATCAGGCGAATAGAGGAAGAGGAGGAGAGGAGATGAGGGGCCGACCCTAATTCGGTATGACCCATTTTTCTCATCCCTCTTGCCAAAGTAAGGCCATTTGATCCATCTGAGTCTTGTGGGTCGTCCTATCGTCCTGCCGAGAGTTATTCAGGAGAGATGGACGAGAGAGCGTCGTCGCCCACTGGTGTTGGTCCTTCTGGGAGAGGAGAGGAGTCTGACCTAAGCCCAGGCCGACAGGCCGAGGGTATGGTTACTTCCGAGGCTGTCCCTATGATAACCCTATCTCCACATGCCTTCCAGATGGCTTTTCCCCATAGGTCTCTGGCAGGTGATGAGGCCGAGGGAGAGGGGACAGAGGATGAGGGTGAGGACTCAGATGATGACCAGGTTGACACCTCCCATGCCTCGTCCTATGTCTCCTTAGTTAGGGCTCGTGACCTCTTGCTTTGGAGGCATGCCTATGGAGTGTCCCCAAATATAACAATGAGGGTTACCTCTGAGTCTGAGAGGGTCTTCGAGGGTGAAGAGGGTGAGGTTGCAGTATACGAACAGATGTTCAAGGTTGGTGTCAGATTCCCTCTGTATCCTGCTGTCGTAGATATCCTGTCAGCCCTTGGCGTTGCCCCCTCTTAGCTTCCTCCCAACTCCTGGAGGACGATCCTTGGCTACATCTCCTTGTGGAAGAATGCTTTCACTGATGAGCCATCGGCCGATGTATTTTTGGCCTGTTACAATATCACCTCCTCATCCAAATAGCCTGGGTACTACTACCTGGGGGTGAGGAGGTCTGACAAAAAACTTCTCCACGTGGCACAGACCTCCAACCACGATTGGAAGAAGAGATTTTTCTTCGTTTCTAGGGAGTGGGAATTTTCCGCCGAGTCTCAACATTTGGAAGATAGTTCGAGGGTTCCCAAAAGATGGTCAAACCCCTCGATGAAGGCCAGGTCTGATCCCGGACTTAGCCTGTATGAGAAAGATATAGTTGAGTATCTGAGGGAACGAGGGAGAGGGGGTGAGATTGCAAAATTTGAAGATCTGATGACCCCCAAGTTCCTCAAAGAAGCTGGTCTGAGGGTCGGCCCCCTGACAGAGCTATGTGAGTTACATTAATTTTTACTTATTCTTTACTTTTTTTCAAGTGTTTCATCTTTGTCTCTGCATCTTTCTAACGTATCGTCCTCCTTTCAGGTCGTCCTGCAGGTATATCAAATCAACTTTGGGAAATGACTGCTCCGAGCTTATTGTCTGGTTTAGGCAAGAAGAAGGGGAAGGAGCCTCAGCAGGCTCCAAGGAAGACAAAGGCTGTGGGGCCGACACTTGTTGAACCGACAGCCGACGGTCACAAAAGAAAAGAGCCTGAAGTCCCTGCTGACCCTCAGCCGGATTCTAGGACGAGGGCGAGGGTGGAGTCATCTGAGGGGGCTGGTTCCTCTTCTAGAATGGGATCCTTCTGGTCCCAAAACTTGACATCACTGAAGGCCGAGCCATCTTCCTTGATCACAAACCTAAGGGCAGCCAAGGTGTCAATGTTTTCTGCCCCCTCGGCTGCTGATTACGAATTTCTGTCAAAGATGCTCCCGACCAAGGTGTATGACTATGGTCTGCACGCACTGGCTCAGGTACTTATCTTTACTTCATCTAGTTGAATTTTTCACTAACTGTTTCCTCAGCCTCTTAACAAGTGTCTTTTTCTGTGCAGTTTGTCTGTGCCTTTACCTCGGCCACTAAGTGGATGGCTGAGAATCAACAGAAGTTTCATGAAGCCAAGAGGGCCATTCATCATGAGGCCGACCTGCAGATGGAGCTCAAGACTGCAAGGGCTGAACTGGAGAGTGCCAGGACTGAGCATGTCAGGGTCTTAGATGAGCTGACGAGACAGCACGATGCCGACCAGCAGGCAAAGGACCTGCTGATAAAGGAGAAGGATGAAGCTTTGCTCAACTTGGAGGTTCAGCACAAGGCCGATCTAGAGGCGACTATCAAGAAAGTCGAGGCCAATGTTGTGGAAGCCTACAAACTCTCAGACGAGTTTCAAGGCTTCGGCCTTGAATACTTGGAGAGGGGAATTATGACGGCCTGTCGATGGGTCATCTTAAAGTTCGCTGATGCAGTGTCGTCTGTTCGACCTTCTCTTGAAGTAGTTCAGCTGGATGATCCCCTCATTGCTGAAGCCTTAACTCAAGTGGAGTCTTAGCATGTCGAAGGCATGGGCAAGTCTGAGGGTCGGCCGGTCATGGTCATAGAAAAATCTCCCATTGATGTCGAGGCCTTTCCCTCTGATTTTGCTCAATAGGGTGGCGGTCTGTAGCCTATACCATCTTCGTGTAATCCATTTTTGTACTTTATTTTTATAAAATGAACAACATTTTATAATACAATGCCTCTTGCTGTCTTCCATGCTCGTATCTTATGTGATTTGTATTGTGGATTTTTTGTACTAACAATATCACTAACCCCTCCTTCGTCTGTCTTGAGGACCATGGTGGGGTCGTCTCCTCCATGCCACCTCATTATAGACGAGGGTTATAATCACCAAATTTATGGCTTTAAATAAAGTTTTCCCTCGCCTTTCTTGCGGGCAATGGTCGGGTCATCCCCTCCATTTACCCTTATTATAGCCGAGGGTTCCAATAACCAAACTAATGGTTTTTAACCAAGTGTTCCCTCATCTTTCTTGAGGGCAATGGTGGGGTCCTCCCCTCCATTGACCCTCATTATAGCCGAGGGTTCCAATAACCAAACTAATGGTTTTTAACCAAGTGTTCCCTCGTCTTTCTCGAGGGCAATGGTGGGGTCGTCACCTCCATTGACCCTCATTATAGCCGAGGGTTCCAATAACCAAACTAATGGTTTTTAACCAAGTGTTCCCTCTTCTTTCTTGAGGGAAATGGTGGGGTCGTCCCCTCCATTGACCCTCATTATAGCCGAGGGTTCCAATAACCAAACTAATGGTTTTAATTAATTCTTCCCTCATCTTTCTTGAGGGCAATGGTGGGGTCGTCCCCTCCATTGACCCTCATTACATCCGAGGGTTCCAATAACCAAACTAATGATTTTTAACCAAGTGTTCCCTCGTCTTTCCTGAGGGCAATGGTGGGGTCGTCCCCTCCATTGACCCTCATTATAGCCGAGGGTTCCAATAACCAAACTAATGGTTTTAATTAAGTCTTCCCTCGTCTTTCTTGAGGGCAATGGTGGGGTCGTCCCCTCCATTGACCCTCATTACAGTCGAGGGTTCCTTTTACCAAATTAATGGTTTTTAATCAGGTGTTCCCTCGTCTTTCTTGAGGGCAAAGGTGGGGTCGTCCCCCTCATTATAGCCGAGGGTTGCTTTTACCAAATTAATGGTTTTTAATGAAGTCTTCCCTCGTCTTTCTAGAGGGCAAAGGTGGGGTCTTCCCCACCATTGACCCTCATTATATCCGAGGGATGCTTTTACCAAATTAATGGTTTTTAACCAAGTGTTCCCTCGTCTTTCTTGAGGGCAATGGTGGGGTCATCCCCTCCATTGACCCTCATTATAGCCGAGGGTTCCAATAACCAAACTAATGGTTTTAATTAAGTCTTCCCTCGTCTTTCTTGAGGGAAATGGTGGGGTCATCCCCTTCATTGACCCTCATTACAGCCGAGGGTTCCAATAACCAAACTAATGGTTTTTAACCAAGTGTTCCCTCGTCTTTCTTGAGGGCAATGGTGGGGTCGTCCCCTCCATTGACCCTCATTATAACCGAGGGTTCCAATAACCAAACTAATGGTTTTAATTAAGTCTTCCCTTGTCTTTCTTGAGGGAAATGGTTGGGTCGTCCCCTCTATTGACCCTCCTTACGGCCGAGGGTTCCTTTTACCAAATTAATGGTTTTTAATCAGGTGTTCCCTCGTCTTTCTTGAGGTCAATGGTGGGGTCGTCCCCTCCATTGATCCTCATTACAGCCGAGGGTTCCAATAACCAAACTAATGGTTTTTAATTAAGTATTCCCTTGTCTTTCGTGAGGGCAATGGTGGGTTCGTCCCCTCCATTGACCCTCATTATAGCCGAGGGTTATAATTAATAAATTAATGGTTTTTAATTAAGTATTCCCTCGTCTTTCTTGAGAGCAATGGTGGGGTCATCCCCTCCATTGACCCTTATTATAGCCGAGGGTTACTTTCAACAAATTAATGGTTTTTGATCAAGTCTTCCCTCGTCTTTCTTGAGGGCAATAGTGGGGTCGTCCCCTCCACTGACCCTCATTATAGCCGAGGGACGTTTCTGAAGATGTTTTCATGCGTACTAGAACTGATAAACACATGATGAGGGAAAACACTGATATTTCTCATTAATTTTCCAGGTGTTCTGTTGGAGCAACTCCTATTACAATTATGGTCTATTAAGACCTTACAACACTACTGATAGTATTTTTTTCAAATGATCTGCATTCCAGGGGTTGGAAAAGGGTTCCCCCTCTAGATTTTCTAGTCTATAGGTTCTAGGGACGACTTCATCGATGACCCTATATGGTCATTGCCAATTAGGATGGATCTTGTTCGACTTTTGCCAAGTCTTTTTGAGGACTAAGTCCCCCACTGCAATTGGCCTCTGCTTCACCCTCTGATTGTAAAACCTTGCGGTCCTCTGCTGGTAGGCAGCCTGCCTTATTTCGACATCTTCTCTCCTTTCCTCAATCAGGTCTAAGTCGAGTCTCCTCTCTTCTGTATTTCTCTGAGGGTCATACATTTGGACCCTATGAGTAGGAAACCCAATCTCGGTAGGGATGATGGCTTCTGAGCCATAAGCTAGCATGAATGGGGTCTCTCCGATAGATGTCCTCACTGTCGTCATGTATGCCCACAGCACAACATATAACTCCTCGACCCATCTTCCTTTTGCCTCCTCAAGCCTCTTCTTGATTCCATTTAGGATTGTCCTGTTTGTAACTTCTATTTGCCCATTGGCCTGAGGTCGGCCTGGGGTGGAGAAAAATTGTTTGATACTCACCCTTTCACAGTACTTCTGTAGAGAAGTATTCTTGAACTGAGTCCCGTTATCCGAGATGAGGGTGTTGGGGAGACCATATCTGCATATAACATTTTTCCAGATGAACTGGAAGGTCTTCTACTCAATAATTGTGACCATCGGTTCGGCCTCCACCCATTTTGAGAAATAGTCAATAGCTACGATGAGGAACCGATACTTATTGACTGCTCTTGGTAAGGGCCCTACGAGGTCGATCCCCCACACTGCAAATGGCCATGGGGATGTAATGGAGGTAAGAGGCTGATGGGGTTGGTGAGGGATGGTGGCAAATCTCTGGCATTTATCGCACTTTTTTACATATGTCGCGGCGTCTTTTCCCAAGGTCGGCCACCAGTACCCTTGGGTGATCACCCTCTTCGCTAAGGATCTGCCCCCAATGTGGCATGAGTACGATCTTTCATTCACATCTTGCAAAAGGGATGGGACCTCAAATGGGTGCACACACCTAAGTAAGGGGAGTAAAAATCCCTTTTTGTACAAGGTGTACCCAATGACAGCGAACTTTGCAGCCCTGTATCTCAACTTCTTCCTTTCTTGCCTTGCTTCTAGCATCTCCCCCTCCTTAATGTATCTGATCAGAGGGTCCATCCATGAAGCTTCCTGCGAAACATTTAGGCAATTTCTAAGTGTTACCTCAGCATCTTCAATAGTTGGCCGAAGCAAAATTTCCACTGGGATCGTCCTCCTGATGTCTGTACTAGTTGCCGAGGCCAACCTAGCAAGGGCATCAGCTCGACCATTGTCGAGCCTAGGTATCCTCTTTAATTTCACTTCCCTGAAGCCCTTCACTAATGACCTCACCTTCTCAAGGTACCTAGCCATCCTCTCGTCCTTGGCCTCGTAGGCTCCTAGTATCTGATTCACTACTAGCCTTGAATCACTATGAACCAAAATCTGGCCGACACTAAGAGATCTGGCCAAGGAGAGGCCTGCTATCAAGGCCTTATATTCAGCCTCGTTGTTGGAGGCCTTAAAGTTGAACCTCAGGGCGTACTCAATGTTTGTGCCGTCAGGTGCTGATACTATTAATCCAGCTCCACTCCCGCTTTCGCAAGAGGACCCGTCGACGAAGAGACTCCACACGGTGTGCTCTTCTGAGAAACTTCCCTCGGTGAGTGACCCCTATCTAAAAAGATATCTTCCCTCTTCGTTTTCAACCGCTTTCCTTCTAGCGGTTCTTATCTCAGCCTTATCTGCAGGTGTGTCGGTGAGCTCACCCTGTCGGGTATCTATCTTCCCGAGGCTCTCACCCTCGGCTTCATCATCTTCCCAGGTAAATTTGGCCATGAAGTCTGCCAATGCTTGCCCTTTAATGTCCGTCCTAGGCTGATACACTATGTCAAACTCCCCCAGCTCAATAGCCCAGGCCATTAACCTCCCTGATTTTTTAGGCTTGTGCAAAACCTGCCTAAGGGGAGAGTCAGTGAGGATGACCATTGTATGGGACTGGAAGTATGGCTTCATCTTTCTCAATGCATAAATCAAGGCATAGGATAACTTTTCCATCCTTAGATATCTTTTCTCTGGCCCCTGGAGTGCCTTGCTATTAAAGTACACATGCTTCTGTACCCCGTCTTCGTCTCTCACAATGGCTGCACTGATGGCTGACTCTGAGACGGCGAGGTATACATAAAGTCGTTCACCCTGCACGGGCCGTGACAACAGCAAGGGAGAAACCAGGTATGATTTTAATTCCTTGAAGGCCTCATCACACTCTTCACTCCATTCGAAGGCTTTTCTAAGAATTCTGAAGAATGGTAGACACATGTCTGTGGCCCTAGATACGAACCTGTTCAAGGCAGTAACTCTCCCTGTAAGCCTCTGAACGTCTTTAATGGACTTGGGGGTCTTCATCTCAACAAGGGCCTTTATCTTTTCAGGATTGTCCTCGATGCCTCTTTGGTTGACAATGAACCCCAAGAACTTCCCTGCTCCAACCCCGAAGACACACTTGGCCGGATTAAGCTTCATCTGGTATTTGTCCATCGTATTAAAGGTCCTCTCTAGGTGTGCCACATGATCCTCTACCTTCAAACTCTTAGTCGGCATGTCATCTACATAGACCTCCATAGACTTCCTAATTTGGTCTTCGAACATTTTATTTACGAGGTGCTGGTACGTTGCCCTAGCATTTTTTAGGCCGAAGGGCATGACCCTATAATAGTATGTCCCCTTGTCAGTAATGAAGGCTGTCTTCTCCGAGTCTTCATGGTTCGTAAAGATCTGGTTGTATCCTGAATAGGCATCCATGAAGCTCATGAGCTCATGGACTACGATAGCGTCTTCCATATGGTCAATGCGGGGGAGAGGGAAGCTGTCTTTGGGATAGTGCTTGTTGAGGTCGGTGAAGTCCACACAAATTCTCCACTTCCCGTTGGTCTTTGGGACAATGACTGCATTGGACATCCATTCAGGGTAGATGACCTCTCTGATAAACTCAGCGTCTTCTAATTTCTTGACCTCATCCCTAATGACCTCATACTTTTCCCTAGAGTGAATTCTCCTCTTCTGCTTTACCGGCTTCACTCCTTCTACCACATTGAGCTTGTGGCACATGATTTCAGGGTCAATCCCCGGCATATCTACATGACTCCACGCGAAGACGCTTCATCTTCTCCTCAACAGTTTAATGAGGTCTTCCTTGATATTGGGCTTCAGAGACTTGCCTATTTGGACGGTTTTTTTCGGGTCATCCTCATCGAGGATGATGGATTCTACCTCTTCCGTGGCCTCTCCTTTCTTTAGCCCCGTCTCATCCCTGGGGCCTAGGGTTTCAATATTGTAAGTGGTTGTAGCCCTCTTGTGCGCCTCCCTTTCTTCAGCAGAGTTTTAGTAACATTATCGCGTCGTTGTCTGGTCTCCCTGAACTTCCCCCACCCCTTAAGGGGTAGGAAACTTAATCATCTGATGGACCGTAGATGGCACATCTTCAAACCCCTTGAGGGCTACACGCCCCAGTATGATGTTGTAGGTCGAAAACACATGTTCATCCCTCACAAAGAAGCTGACCTTCTTGGTTTGCCATCTCGGCCACTCGTCCCCCATCCTGACATCGACCTCATACACTCCAAGGGGATGAACCTTTTCCCCACTAAACCCAATCAATGGATGATGGTATGGGATGAGTCTAGCACGGCTAAGACCCAGGGCTTTGAAGCATGGCCAAAACATTACATCTGCAGAACTGCCCCCGTCGACCAATGTCCTCGGCACCTCACACCCGTGCACCCTAGTTGTGATGACGAGTGGGTCGTCGTGTGGGGCTAGGAGGTCTTTAAAGTCCATTCTCAAGAATCCCACTATCAGTGTGTCCATATCAACCTTCTTCCTTTTTTTTGACTTGACCTCCAGAGAGGTTGAGTGTACCGTCTTCGTCACTGCCTTGGCCTCAGCCATATGGGCCTTCCTGTCAGCGACCTCAGACCCTTCTCCTGCTAGGCCCCCAGAGATCATTCCCACTCTGAGCGAGATCATATTAAGCCTCTTGACAGGACCTTGGTCATCTCTCGACGGGAGGTCAGGGCCATCCTCATCATCAAAAGGGTCGTCCCCTCTTTTTTGAGGACCTTCTCTACATGCATCGCCTCGCTTTTTCCTGGGGTCGTCCCCTCGGCCCCTCTTGAAGGCACCTTTGTCGACGTACTTTCTGAGCTTCCCTTCTTTCAGCATCTTCTCAATCTCATCTTTCAGAGCAAAACATTTGTCTGTTATGTGGCCGTGGTCTTGGTGAAATTCGCACCACAGGTTTTTATTCCTCTTGTTGGGGGCTGCCCTCAACTTCTCAGGCCACTTCAGGGATCGGTCACTCTTTATCTCATTGAGAATTTGTTCACAGCTGACCGTTAGAGGGGTGTAACCAGCGAACTTGTCATCTGTAGACCTCTTCTTCCCCTCTTTGTTCTTTTTAGGGTATTCACCCCCACTAGCGCCTCCTTTTTCGTCTTCGTATTTTGCGGCCATCACCTCTTCGACGTTCATCACCTTTCTTGCTATTGACAGCAATTCAGCCATCGTCCTCGAAGGGTCTTCAGTAAGCTTCCATAACAGCTTCCCCTTTTGGAGTCCTCCAATTAGGGCTGACATAGCAATGCTCTCCTCATAGTCTTCCACCTCCAGCTTATCTTTATTGAATCTGGCTATGTAGTCCCTCAGACTCTCATTTTTCCCCTGCTTAACATAGAGCAGGTAGGTGGTCTTCTTCTGTGGCCTCACCCCAAAGCAAAAGTTGTGGATGAACCGGTCTCCCAACTGCTTAAAGTTTTCAATGGGATTTTTTAGAAGAGACGTGTACCAGATATGTGCAGCCCCAGTCAGGGTACCAGAAAAGGCACGACACCTCATCTCATCTGAGATAAAGTATATGTCTGCTGCTGATTGATACATCTCAACATGGTGGACAGGGTTGGTGCTCCCGTCATATCTTGGGGTGACCATAGGTGGGTTGAACCTTAATGGCATAGGAAAGTTGACTATCTTCACCACAAAGGGTGAGCCTATGGTGTATCCCTTCTGAAGAGGGTCTCGGTTCTTCAGTATATCACCGATCCTATCCTCTAGTCGCTGGATCGAGTCATTCCAGGGCCTCGCAGGGTCGGCTTGGCCGATGTTATCCCCTACCGCCTCTTTAAGGTGGACGGAGGGTTCTGCTGCGGTAGGCCTGTGTCGGCTGTTTACTTCCCTTTGACTGTCATCCCGTCCTTGGGGTCGGCCATCTTCCGCTTCCCTCCTAGACCTCACAGCACTCTTTGACCTGGACAATTTTTCTCGCAGGTCATTTACCGGGCCCAGCCTCTCAAAGGCTGACCCCCTGCTCAAGCGATCAAAAGCAGAGCTTCTCGGGCGATCATCAGGATTTGGTCTTCTGCACTTTCCTCTACTTTCCTGTAGAGGTCGTATAGTATTGTTGGAGACCTCATATGGTTCCCAGCATTCTATAGGGGCCTCCTCTCCCTCCAGGTCATCATACCAGTCCTCAGGACAAGGGTTTCCTTGCCTCCCCAGACTTAGACGTCGGGGGTCATCAACATCCCTACGCCGCTGAGGGGGTGGCAGGTCTTTGCGTGGTGCCTGGGGTGGTCCCCTAGCTTCATGTTGTCCTGGAGCTACTTCCAGTGTAATCATCTCTGGTGAAACCCCTGGTGGCCTTAGTATGTTCTGGCTTAGAGCTGTGAACTGCTCCTTCATCATCCGCTGGCTTGCTGCCAGAGACTTTAAGGCTGCCGCCACATCAGCCATCATAGACTGAGGCGGTGGCTGACTGGAACAGGGTCCTCCCCCATCATTCGACGGGGGAAGTGGTGGTGGTGGCATCTCAGGTGCCATGTGTTTGATCTATGAAAAGATGAACTGAAGAAAAGAGTCGCGAGCTTGAGAACCTTAGTGGGTCTATTTCAATGGTGAAACATCTCCTCTCAGGGGGGGAGATGGCTCACCACCAGAGTGCCCAGTGAGGTCAAGCTGTAAAAGGGAAGAGATGTCTTCTCGTTCCCACAGACGGCGCCAAACTGATGATGCCGAAATCTATCATCACCAGATAAGTGATGATGAGATCAAACAGTAGTAACCATGGAAGCCATAGAGATGTATATGTATATAAGTTTATAGAAGGAGATGAGTATAAGAGGAAATAAGATAATGATGTATAGTGGTTCAGCCAATTTGGCCTACATCCACTGTGAGTGTGTGATCCACTAAGTATGGGCACTAATGGCTTTGGATACAATGCACATAAGCTCACTTTCTCTCTCTATTGTGTTTATAAGCAGAGTTTTTGCTAGGGTTACAATTATCGATTCCTCTCCACTGTAGGGTTGTATGTGACAAGTATATATAGGTTTTGGGGGGTGTAGTGTACCCCCCAAGTATGCATGGTGCATGTGAATGATGATCTAGCCAATCCCCTGCTGACACCTGTAGATGCCAAATGATGACATAATATTCCCTCATGTGAGGGTGTGATTTTGTTATAACGGTCTCCCATGTGCCATGTGAGCCTCACGCGCACTGTTCCACACGTCTCCCAAACCACGGGCTGTGATGATGTCACCCTCGGCCTTTGATATGAGGCCAAGGGCAAAGTTCCTTCCGATAATGAGTCTTGCCTAATTTGGGCCTCGTACTATCGTACCGTCGGAGGGTCGTCCGGAGCCTGATGAAGGGTCGGCCTCATGAGGGGTCGTCCGGAGCCTGATGAAGGGTCAGCCCCCTGAGGGGTCGTCTGGAGCCTAATGAGGTGCAGGGAGCCCTCAGCATGGCCGAGGGTATATACGGGTATATTATCCGCTGCGTCTTCAACAAACATGTCATAGGCTTGAAAGATGATCGATATACTTTATCCTATGATTCAAACGCTTTTGTCCGAAATTGAGCCAAAACTACAAAGGACTCAATTGGAAATTTGTGTCCTTACAGCCTAGAAGTAACACATCCGCTATGATATAAACATGATGTACAATCACTTCTAAGAACAAAGTGGTGTTAAAAAATAAATGTTATTGTGCCTCTGCCTAATGATATGATTTTCGTATTAGTTGATTGCGGGATTGATGGACTGTTTCTTCAAATGCCTCGTCCTGGGTTTTAGTTATACTATCTATTTAATTTTTTTGGAGGGGTGGGTGGTAAAACTAATGCTTATAGACTGGTTTGCTTTTGTGGTTGGTATTATCTGCTTTGTTAATCATTTATATGGTTTCCCTTGTGTCATGAAAAACAAGCAATTCATAACTCGTCAAAGTTTAATTCCCACAACAAAATTGTTTTTGAGACCCAAATTTCAGAATTTTTGTGAAGATTTCTGACAGATAATACATCAAAATTTCACAACCCTCAAAATTGATATTCAACAACACAATACTCATATTTTACACCGATTTTAACAAAAAATTTATTGAGAAAAGTGACACTTTTAGATCTGTAGTTAAAAGACTTGCTATTCTGTTTTTGCATTAGTTTTCATGCGTGGAAACGCAATTTAATAGATTTTATGCCTTTCTTAAAAGTCAACTTCTTATGTTAATTGTTTAGATGTCCAATATATATGTTGGTAGGCTTCTCATATACCTTGTGATTGGGATCCTTTGTTCTTTAATTACTGATAAACAATAAAAGATTCTCCTTCGGTGTGAAATCTGAACTTCATATTGTTCATGCTTTTAGTTTTTTAGTTCGTTCTTCAGAAAATTATAACTTATTTGAAGGGGTTAAGAAATAAATTCAATGAAGTATATGTATTTTTTTTATATGAAGTCACCATAAATAAAATTCTTCTACATTTTTTCCATACTATTGAATGGTACCAAAATAAGTACCTGTACTTTTAGGTGGAGAATGCATTAAAGAATCAGCATTTATAACAATAATGTAATCACATACTGACATGATTCTTTAATATATAAATTTCTGAAATTAAATTACTTTAGGATACCACACAATTGTGTTAACTGTTTTCTTTTTCTATTTCTGTTTTTTTGTTCTTCTTTACTTCCAACCTCAACGTGCAATAAGGGTCACCCAGGTCGAAAACTCGCTTTGGGCTGCTGTAATACCCCGTACTTTTGGCTATATTTATTTTTGGGATTAATTAATTAAATGCGTATTAATTGGAAATTAATCCGGGTTATAAATACTAACGAGATGTGAGTTGGTATTTAATTATGTGCATATATGAGTATATATGAATTTGGAATTATGAAATTTGTCGCGAGTTATATATACGGCATTTTAGAAATTTTGTTGAGACGCGTGGGACTGCCGCGTCACGGTGTAATATTTTGACTATAAAAGTGAATTTAAAATCTATAAACCGTATGGTCATTTTGAGTGCACCAACGCGTCCGGAAGGGTCGAGATAGTCAGAAAACACTAGCCGGGGGTGTAGTTTGGGTCTCGGGGTATTTTTAGGCCATACCGGCAACTTAAAGGGCATTTTGGTAATTTTACATTTTGAGGAATTAAAAGTGACGAAAATTGGGAGTTTTAATCTGATGTGGATTTAACCCACTAAGCCCATTAACCAAACCATATTAACCTAGAAGGCTACGTAGGTTATTAGAAGAGTTTTCTAAGTTTCCCAAATCAAACCCTAGCCACCTTAAGCCACCATTGGAGAAGAAGCTTGGAGAGAGGGAATTCTGCAGAAAAACTCTATCAAACCATCATCCAAACTCAGAGACAACCAAGTCAAGTGACTTAATTCCATTTAATTTCAAAGAATGTTCTTTCCATGTTAGAAAAATTCGAATTTTGTGTTTGTTCTTGGTGAAATATGAAAACCCATGTAGTTTGGAGTTTAGAATTTGAAAATCTTGAAGAGAATTGCATGTAGAATGATAGGTAGATGATTATTCTCATGATAATTGTGATTAGAAGAAATTAAAACGGATTAAATTCTGGGATTTGATGATGATATAAATCTAGGGTTCATGTTCTTGATAAAATTGGGGAAAAGTATAAAATCTTGTGATTTAATGATGTTTAGGATGCATTAATGCCTTAAAAGATGTTAGTATATGACCTTAGCATGTTTTAGTATGATTAGAGGACTTAAAACACTGTTAGAACGAACTTTGGAGAAGACTTGAGGTCTTAAAAATGGTGAAAAAACGAGATTAGGCAAATTTGGGACGAATCTGGTAGGTCGTTAGAAGCCCCTGCCCAGGTCGTTCGAACGAACTCGTTCGAACGAGCTTCTAACGAAATGACCAGTCGTTCTAACGAAAGGGAGCCTCGTTCGATAACTTCGTTCGAACGAGATATCGTTAGAAGGTACAGTTCGTTCGAAAGAACTGGAATCTCGTTCGAACAGCCTCGTTCAAACGAGACTTCTAACGAGTTGACAGAGGGATCTCGTTCGAACAGTCTCGTTCGAACGAGACTTCTAACGAGTTGACAGTTTGGGCCTTTTTGGACTGTTTTGATTTTTGGAGCCCCGTAAACTTGTTCGAGGATATAGTTAACATTCAAAAGATGGTGTAAGGATAGAATTGGGACTTTTGGGTATTTATGAGAAGGAAATTATATACGAGAGTTATATTAAATGGACGGTTTGGGTTGAGACGCGAGTGTCTACTACGACGTGAGAATAGATTATGGCGCGTATGATGATAAACCGGAATAGTATAAATTGCGATAATTATATATTGGTACTAGAATGAGAATAGTACTACGATTAAACTACGTTGTTTACTAAGATACGTGTTTACTTAGTATTGGTATATGAATTGGTATTCGCTTAGGGCCCTCTAATCCTTGTGTTGCCCAGATTTAGACTGGTTACCTTGATGAACATAGGTCATAGAAAGACTTATTGGGATATTAATAAGTCCGCTGATCGTAGGAGCGTAGGTATGTGCGTGACCTATGTGATGTGACTGTGTTCGCCTCCATTGTTTGTGATGTTGTTATCTGTGAACTATTCCTGAGAGATTCGGAATATGTAATCCTTATGTACGTGATGTACCGGGATGGATAGCAGAGTATGTGTGCACCGCAGCTTAGTTCTCGGGGTGCTTATATTGTATATTTATGATGTGAATAATATACACTTAATTAATGGGAACCTTCACTTTAATGTTGTGAATAAAATTACGGTATTGCTTCGAGAAATATAGCGAGTTAACTGATAGTGATATATATATATGGCATATTGAGCATCTGAGTTTACGTTAAACCCTACTTAATTACGAGCGTTATAATGTTAATAGAACCGAGTAATAAGGGTAGGACCTATGGCAGTCTAGCTAGATATGTTGGCACTTAGCTAGTTGTTTGTGTCGTTATAGATGGGTACTTACGTTAGGAGTGCACAGTTAGACGAGAGGTGAGAATATCATGTGAGTGCACGTCCTAACATGTACTTTGCATTTAATGTTTTAAATGTTTTTAAAGCACTTGCAGGTTTTTAAAATATAACTCCACATTCAGGCTCTGACCCGTTTGCTTTTCAAATCTATTTTTCTTTGTAAAACCATTTTAGGTGCCCAGCCACAAGGACACCATGCATAGGACATTCATTCAGGTGACGAGATGTAGCTGTTTGTGGAAGCTACAGGGATTTGCTTGTAGACGCCTCTATCACTTGGATTCCAGATTCATTATCTATCAGTTGTAGGGCATGTTGCCCATTTCTCTTAGAGTTGCATTTCCATTTCAGTTTCAGACTTTGGCATGTACTGTTTTAGTTTTCGGTTTACTTATTTCAGTTATGGGATTGTAGTGAGGAGTTTTTCCTCCGGACTTTATTTTCGTTATGTGTTGGTCATTCTATTTACTTCATTATGGTGAATGGTGTTATTATTCTTTTTACACTTGTTGCATGTTAATCGGACTTTAATTAAAATTTGGCACGTACTTTTTAAATACTAGGTGGTTAGTAATCATAAAAATGTTTTCGACAGTGATGCTATTAACTGGACCAACTTGGCATTTTGAATTGATTTAATAAAGGAGTAGCTACCCGGTATTTAATTAGTCAGGGTGTCACAGGTGGTATCAGAGCATCAGGTTCTAGTGTCCTTTAGGATCTGACGACTTATTATGTTTCCGCTAAGTTTCTTTGATATAGAGCCCTATATTTTAGGACTGTTGTACTCTTTTTGTGTATGCTTCGTTCTTCAGCTATCTTAAGTTTATAAACAGCGAACTTATAAACTTTGTTCTTATTTCAGATGCTCCACGACGTGTACGACGAGTTCCCAGGGATGCAATGCCCGAACCCCAGCCCGCTCCAGTTCAGGGCATGATGAACGCCGTTGAAGTTGCAGCTATAGTAGCCCAAGCGGTAAATGCCACCATTGCCGTTGTTCAGCAGGCACCACCGCAGGCGCCGGTTGCCGCGCCAGTATGTGTTAATGCATTCCCGTCTGCTTGGGAGCGTGTACGTGATGCTTTTCAGAAAGCGCATCCGCCAGAGTTTGCTGGTAGCTCAGATGTGGTAGTCTCGATGCCAGTGGAGGAAGGATATGCAGAGGCACTTAAGGATGTATGAGTGCACGGATGTTCAGAAGCAGGTGCTAGCTACTTTCAAGCTAGTTGGATCTGCACTACAGTGGTGGGAGTCTATTACCACCGCGGAGGAGAGGGATACTCTCACGATTCAGGAGTTCTGGGTGCGGTTCGACCGCAAGTACTTTCCGTCAGCTGTTCATACGGAAATGAGGAAGAGATTGATGAGTCTGAAGCAGGAGGGTAAGACTGTGGCCGAGTATGAGGCCCAGTTCACTAATCTGTTGAATATCGTTCCAGATGAGATACCAGCAGAGAAGAAGAAGATTGAGAAGTTCACGGACGGGTTGACTTGAAGGATCCGTCAACATCTGCTAGGGAACCTATCGTTGGCCACCTATTCTGATGTGGTTAACGCTGCATTGTTACACTGCCAGGACCACCGTTTTCATATGGCCGAGGGCAAGAGGTCGAGGGAGTCTAGCCATCAGGGCAGGACTGGAGGACATGGTGCCAGCGGGGCACAATCTGGTCCGGGGTAGAGACAGAATGAGCAGGGCTCCCAGCAGGGGGATAGTAAGAGGTTCCGGTCAGGGAACTACAGGCGGGGACATGGAGGTTTCCGTCAGGGCCATCAGGGTCCAAACGGCCATCAGGGCCAACAGGGGCAGAATGGGCAGCAGTTTCACCCGGGCCAGCAGGGCCAAGGGAGGAACGGTAACGGCCACCAGGGCCGGGGACAGCAGGGACAGAGAGGAGGGAACTTCCCAGGGAAGTGCTTTGTTTGTGGCAAGACTGGCCATAAGCGACAGGATTGTCCTGATAGGGGCAGGGCCCCACAGCAATAGCAGCAGGGTGCTCGCCAGGAGCCACAGAGGCCTATGTTTCCCGCCGCTCTTCCCGCACCGCCACAGATGGCAGCATTGCCACCCATTCCAGCAGTCCCAGTTCAGCAGGGGCAGCTACAGTATGGACGTGTCTACAACGTCCACCAGGCTGCAGTTCCACAGGCACCGCCCGCGATTGAGGGTACGTTTCCAATCCATGGCACTATGGGTCGGGTATTATTTGATACGGGTGCTACACATTGTTTTATAGCTACACACTTCGCGAAAGCTTTAGGATTGTTAGCTACGGCAGAGGGCACAGTGATGTGTGTCGACTCACCATTAGGGAGTGGGTCACTTATTTTCTTTATATGCCGGGGAGTGGGGGTAGAGATATGGTGGTTTGGTATTACCTGCAGACATGTTAGTGTTAGACATGCATGTTCACGATGTGATTATCGATATGGATTGGCTCGTAGCTTATAGGGCCATGATTGATTGCTTCAGCGGGAGCATTATTTTTTCCATTCCGGGGCAAGAGATGTTTGTAGTGGCGATGCCTCGCCCAGAGGGAGGATCGACCGCTCATCTGTATTACATTGAGGAGGATACCTCTAAGGAGGTAGTGATTCCTTTAGATTCTATCCCAGTAGTCAGGGAGTATTCGGATGTGTTTTAGGAGATACCAGGCTTACCCCCCAGTCGAGAGATAGACTTTGTTATAGATTTGCTACCGGGTACGAGACCTATAGCACGCGCACCGTACCGTATGGCTCCAGCTGAGATAAGGGAGTTACGGGATCAGATAGAGCAGCTGTTAGGTCAGGGCTTTATTCGCAGGAGTACCTCACCTTGGGGCGCTCCAGTTTTGTTTGTGAAGAAGAGGGACGGTTCACTGAGATTGTGTGTGGACTACCGAGAGTTGAATAAGGTCACGATACGGAACAAGTATCCGTTGCCTCGAATCGATGACTTATTCGACCAGTTGAGAGGAGCTTCTTTCTTCTCGAAGATTGATTTGAGATCGGGATACCATCAGTTGCGTATCAGGGAGGAGGATGTCTCGAAGACTGCATTCTTGTCGAGATATGGTTCTTACGAGTTTCGGGTTATGCCTTTCGGCTTGACCAACGCTCCAGCTGTGTTTATGGACTTGATGAACAGAGTGTTCAGGGATTTCCTAGACCAGTTTGTCATTGTCTTCATTGATGATATTCTGGTTTACTCCCAGACAGAGGAGGAGCACGCCGAGTATTTGAAGCAGGTTTTGCAGACACTTCGTCAGAACGAGTTGTATGCAAAATATGAGAAGTGCGGGTTTTGGCTGAAGGAAGTCCAGTTTTTGGGACACATTATTTCCGACCAGGGAATATCTGTTGATCCGGGGAAGGTATCAGCGGTGAGGGAGTGGGGACAGCCCATGACACCGACTGAGATTCGTAGTTTCTTGGGTCTAGCAGGATACTACAGGAGGTTTATTCGGGGCTTCTCAGAGATAGTAGGTCCTTTGACACATCTGACACGTAAGGGTGTGCCATACATCTGGAGTGATGCCTGTCAGTTGGCATTCGATGAATTAAAGGACAAATTGACCTCAGCACCTGTGTTAGCATTGCCGAGACCGGGAGTTGAGTATTTGGTTTACACCGATGCGTCTTTGTGAGGACTGGGAGGTGTATTGCAGCAGGAGAGACAAGCCATAGCTTATGCTTCCCGTAAGCTTAAGCCTCATGAGAAGAATTACCCCACGCATGATTTGGAGTTGGCGGCAGTGGTATTTGCCCTACGGATTTGGAGGCACTATTTTTTGGGGCAGAAGTTCCAACTGTTCACGGACCACAAGTCCCTACAATACCTATTCACGCAGAAGGAATTGAATATGCGGCAGCGTAGGTGGCTTGAGTTTGTGAAGGATTACCAGTTCGACATCCAGTACCACCCGGGAAAGGCTAACGTGGTAGCAGACGCGTTGAGCCGTAGGCCAGCAGATGAGGTGGCAGAGGTGTGGAAGGCTAAGTGGAAGGAATTGGGACACCAGGATGCAGTGGCCCGATCTTTCATGTCTGTGATGACCGTTACACTGCAGATTGTCACGAAGGTAGTACGGGCACAGGCCCATGACTCGTTCTATCAGGAGCAGATAATTCGGTTACTAGCAGAGGGAGCCGAGTCCTATACCATTAGCTCAGATGGGGGATTACGCTTCAATGGGAGATTGGTAGTTCCGGAAGGAGAGGAATTGCGACACGACGTGATGGAAGAGACGCACGGCTCACGGTTCGCGGTACATCCCGGAGGGGACAAAATGTACCAAGACATGAGACGCCAGTATTGGTGGAGCGGTATGAAGAGAGATATCGCTGAGTTTGTTTCGAAATGCACCACTTGTCAGCTTGTAAAAGTGGATCATTCGAGACCGGCAGGATTGCTACAACCATTGGAGGTCCCGGTGTGGATGTGGGAGAGCATATCCATGGACTTCATCACGGGGTTGCCTACGTCGCAGAGGGGTCACGACTCCATTTGGGTAATTGTGGACAGGTTGTCCAAGGTCGCTCACTTTTTATCCGTAAGGACTGACTACACTACGGGACAGTATGCCCAGCTCTTCATTTCAGAGATTGTGAGACTTCACGGTGTGCCCCTAAATATCGTGTCTGACAGAGACAAGATATTCGTTTCGAGGTTTTGGGAGAGTTTCCAGGAGGCCATGGGCACGGAATTGCGGTTGAGTACGGCTTATCATCCGCAGACTGATGGGCAGACTGAGCACACAAATCAGATGTTGGAGGACATGCTACGCATGTGCATTATTGACTTTGGGGGTGGATGGGAGCAGTACCTTCCACTGGTGGAGTTTGCTTACAACAACTCCTATTAGTTCACTATTGGCATGGCTCCGTTTGAGGCATTGTACGGTAGGCCTTGTCGTTCCCCAGCATGTTGGTTAGAGGTGGGGGACAACAAACTGCTTAGGCCAAAATTGATTCAGGATACTTCGGCAAGGATTGAGTTGATTCGGAGTCGCATTCGGGTAGCTCAAGACAGGCAGAAGAGTTATGCTGATGCGAAGAGATTTTTCAGGAAGTTCCAAGTAGGGGACCAGGTTTTGCTCAGGGTATCTCCTATGAAGGGGATTATGCGTTTCGGGAAGAAAGGGAAGTTGGCACAAAGGTATGTGGGGCCGTTTCCTATTATTGAGCGGATCGAACCGGTTGCGTATAGACTTGGACTACCGGAGCATTTGCATCGGATTCACGATGTATTCCATATCTCCTCGCTGAGGAAATACCTTAGAGATAATCTGGCTCATTCTCACATTGCTGTGGAGGACATCGATCTCCAGTCGGATAGCTCCTACGAGGAGGGGCCGATTGCTATTTTGGACCGAAGAGAGAGGAAACTACGGTCAAAGATAGTTCCGTTAGTGCGTGTTCAGTGGCGACATCACAATGTCGAGGAATCCACATGGGAGCGCGAGGATAAGATGCGCGAACGTTATCCAGAGCTTTTTTTAGCAGGTACTTTCTAGTTTCGAATTTCGGGACGAAATTCAGTTATTAGGGGGGAAGTATGTAATACCCCGTACTTTTGGCTATATTTATTTTTGGGATTAATTAATTAAATGCGTATTAATTGGAAATTAATCCGGGTTATAAATACTAACGAGATGTGAGTTGGTATTTAATTATGTGCATATATGAGTATATATGAATTTGGAATTATGAAATTTGTCGCGAGTTATATATACGGCATTTTAGAAATTTTGTTGAGACGCGTGGGACCGCCGCGTCACGGTGTAATATTTTGACTATAAAAGTGAATTTAAAATCTATAAATCGTATGGTCGTTTTGAATGCGCCAATGCGTCCGGAAGGGTCGAGATAGTCAGAAAACACTAGTCGGGGGTGTAGTTTGGGTCCCGGGGTATATTTAGGCCATACCGGCAACTTAAAGGGTATTTTGGTAATTTTACATTTTGAGGAATTAAAAGTGACGAAAATTGGGAGTTTTAATCTGATGTGGATTTAATCCACTAAGCCCATTAACCAAACTATATTAACCTAGAAGGCTACGTAGGTTATTAGAAGAGTTTTCTAAGTTTCCCAAATCAAACCCTAGCCACCTTAAGCCACCATTGGAGAAGAAGCTTGGAGAGAGGGAATTCTGCAGAAAAACTCTATCAAACCATCATCCAAACTCAGAGACAACCAAGGCAAGTGACTTAATTCCATTTAATTTCAAAGAATGTTCTTTCCATGTTAGAAAAATTCGAATTTTGTGTTTGTTCTTGGTGAAATATGAAAACCCATGTAGTTTGGAGTTTAGAATTTGAAAATCTTGAAGAGAATTGCATGTAGAATGATAGGTAGATGATTATTCTCATGATAATTGTGATTAGAAGAAATTAAAACGGATTAAATTCTGGGATTTGATGATGATATAAATCTAGGGTTCATGTTCTTGATAAAATTGGGGAAAAGTATAAAATCTTATGATTTAATGATGTTTAGGATGCATTAATGCCTTAAAAGATGTTAGTATATGACCTTAGCATGTTTTAGTATGATTAAAGGACTTAAAACACTGTTAGAACGAACTTTGGAGAAGACTTGAGGTGTTAAAAATGGTGAAAAGATGAGATTAGGCAAATCTGGGACGAATCTGGTAGGTCGTTAGAAGCCCCTGCCCAGGTCGTTCGAACGAACTCGTTCGAATGAACTCGTTCGAACGAACTCGTTCGAACGAGCTTCTAACGAAATGACCAGTCGTTCTAACGAAAGGGAGCCTCGTTCGATAACTTCGTTCGAACGAGATATCGTTAGAAGGTACAGTTCGTTCGAACGAACTGGAATCTCGTTCGAACAGCCTCGTTCGAACGAGACTTCTAACGAGTTGACAGAGGGATCTCGTTCGAACAGTCTCGTTCGAACGAGACTTCTAACGAGTTGACAGTTTGGGCCTTTTTGGACTGTTTTGATTTTTGGACCCCCTAAACTTGTTCGAGGATATAGTTAACATTCGAATGATGGTGTAAGGATAGAATTGGGACTTTTGGGTATTTATGAGAAGGAAATTATATACGAGAGTTATATTAAATGGACGGTTTGGGTTGAGACGTGAGTGTCTACTACGACGTGAGAATAGATTATGGCGCGTATGATGATAAACCGGAATAGTATCAATTGCGATAATTATATATTGGTACTAGAATGAGAATAGTACTACGATTAAACTACGTTGTTTACTAAGATACGTGTTTACTTAGTATTGGTATATGAATTGTGTGTATGACATACTTACCATACTTGCTATCACGGGAGGTTTGCGTTCGCTTAGGGCCCTCTAATCCTTGTGTTGCCCGGATTTAGACTGGTTACCTTGATGAACATAGGTCATAGAAAGACTTATTGGGATATTAATAAGTCCGCTGATTGTAGGAGCATAGGTATGTGCGTGACCTATGTGATGTGACTGTGTTCGCCTCCATTGTTTGTGATGTTGTTATCTGTGAACTATTCCTGAGAGATTTGGAATATGTAATCCTTATGTACGTGATGTACCGGGATGGATAGCAGAGTATGTGTGCACCGCAGCTTAGTTCTCGGGGTGCTTATATTGTATATTTATGATGTGAATAATATACACTTAATTAATGGGAACCTTCACATTAATGTTGTGAATAAAATTACGGTATTGCTTCGAGAAATATAGCGAGTTAACTGATAGTGATATATATATATATATATATATATATATATATGGCATATTGAGCATCTGAATTTACGTTAAACCCTACTTAATTACGAGCGTTATAATGTTAATAGAACCGAGTAATAAGGGTAGGACCTATGTCAGTCTAGCTAGATATGTTGGCACTTAGCTAGTTGTTTGTGTCGTTATAGATGGGTACTTACGTTAGGAGTGCACAGTTAGACGAGAGGTGAGAATATCATGTGAGTGCACGTCCTAACATGTACTTTGCATTTAATGTTTTAAATGTTTTTAAAGCACTTGCAGGTTTTTGAAATATAACTCCACATTCGGGCTCTGACCCGTTTGCTTTTCAAATCTATTTTTCTTTGTAAAACCATTTTAGGTGCCCAGCCACAAGGACACCATGCATAAGACATTCATTCAGGTGACGAGCTGTAGCTGTTTGTGGAAGCTACAGGGATTTTCTTGTAGACGCCTCTATCACTTGGATTCCAGATTCATTATCTATCAGTTGTAGGGCATGTTGCCCATTTCTCTTAGAGTTACATTTCCATTTCTGTTTCAGACTTTGGCATGTACTGTTTTAGTTTTCGGTTTACTTATTTCAGTTATGGGATTGTAGTGAGGAGTTTTTCCTCCGAACTTTATATACGTTATGTGTTGGTCATTCTATTTACTTCATTATGGTGAATGGTGTTATTATTCTTTTTACACTTGTTGCATGTTAATCGGACTTTAATTAAAATTTGGCACGTACTTTTTAAATACTAGGTGGTTAGTAATCATAAAAATGTTTTCGACAGTGATGCTATTAACTGGACCAACTTGGCATTTTGAATTAATTTAAGAAAGGAGTAGCTACCCGGTATTTAATTAGTCGGGGTGTCACAGCTGCGAGGATGTTTCCTGCACTCAAAGGCTATTTTGGATTTCATCAATCGACGATAACCTCTTTGTTTCTTGAGGCAACTTCGATCGTCGCGTGTCCTCACCCCCTTGGTTTAAGATGAAACCCTAGGGCGAGTTTGAACTTTGGGGATCTTCATCGTACCTTTCTTCTTCTTTTCATTTGTAGCCTTGGGGCTAATGGTCTCTTTTTTTCTTAGTTTACAAAGTTTTTCTGGTTGAGTTGCGGCGGAAGTTTGACGGTGGAATGGCTTTTCGAGGTTCAAGTCTCAGGGAAGGTGGGATGATGGTGGTGAGTGGGGTTGCGTGTGGTGTCATGGTAGCTAATGTAGGGAGGAGGGTGGCTGTGTGAGCGCATTGACTTGCTCAATAATGACCTCGAGGGTAGCATCAAGTTGGGAGGTTCGGTGTTCGAGGCTCAGTTGTGATCATCTCCTCATAGCCATTGAGTGAACCTCGATGTCAATTGGCGTAACACACCAATGGCACCAAAAGATAAAATAAAACTAAGCACAACACACCAACAGATCAAATAAAACTAATTACAACGTACATTTTTTGATGAAAAGTTCTCTAACTGTTCTGTTAACTATATTTTTCGATGTATAAATTAATTTTGTTAGCTAGTTATAAACAACATGATGCACTTTTATGATCGTTTTGTAACGGGTTGAATTTTTCTGCATAAGATTGACTATGCTGAAACCGTTGTACATGTTCCGCGTCTATACTAAAACCAAAACCAGAACTAATGCTCTCCCCTTCTTCCCCTAGGTAGTGAACCATGAAAACTTAATCACGTTGAATTTTCTGAACCATTTTTTCTCTGTTTATGTAATTTTACCCCAATCAAATTTACTATTTTGACATTTCTTGTTTTCTGTTGAATCTATACTAGGACTAGACACAATGGTTAATCCTCTTATCTTTCACTCTGAATTTCGTCACAGGCCAAACGAACTGTTGACCAGAAGTTTCCAGTCCTGCAGCGAACTTCCAAAATACATGTATATACTAGAATCTGATAAGGTTTTAGAGTCTCCATCAAAGGCCACAAAATCTCGAAGGTTTAGTTGCGTTGTGAACGGAGAAAAGGCAGTCCCTTATCTTGCAACCACCTCTGAGGTAACATTCATTATTTTGTGTCTAATTTTATGATATGTGTCAATTCAAGAAGATTAGGTTTGCATTTATATTTGAAAACTTACACTTAAATGGGAATACACGGAGTTGGTAAATTTTTCAATGGTACGTATGATGTCTAAGTGGTGGAGAGAAACAAGTGATCACCTGATTTGTCTCTATTAACTTTAACCTTTATTATTGGTTATTCACAATTTAGTATGTTTTTAGATTACAAACATGCACCTTTAAGCTATACAAAAATTGTAAATATGAAAATATCATTTTTAAAATTTGAAACCTAAAGGAAACCAAATGTTATCTTATAATAATCAATTTTGTTATCTTATAATAATCAATTTTAGATATTCCATTACTGGCTTAGATGATATATTGTCAAATGTAGTCCTTTTGGTGCATCAGTAATCTAAAAAAACAAAACAAAAAAAACAACTAATCAATATTCACTTTTAACTAAAACTCCCTCTCTTCATGTAAGTGTGTTAAAAGAGTGAAATTATTAGGATTAAACCGTTATTAATTAGGATTAAACCGTTATTAATGTATTAAAATGCCACTGCCTCCATAATCAATTGATAAAAATGATATTAACATGGTAACAAATGTCAATAGTATTAAATAATATCCTAAAATACAAGAAAGTAAATGAAATTTTAGTGCATAAAAGTTCATCGACCATATTGTATACTCGGGTTCGTCCTTGATTTTTATTGTAGGATTATAAAATTATTACCAAGGCTATTTTGTGAGTTGAAGTGATTTTTCTAAAATTGAAGGTCGTATTATCTCTCGAGTACAAGGCTTATGCTTGGCATGGCAACCCAGTATGTCATCTTATCTCTTTTCAACATCGTACTTATATTTCAATTGAAAAAATCCTTATTCTATATACTTAAATTTGATTGATTTAGTTTTCAATAAAATACCCATACGCATTTTTCCATATTTTCAACTAAAATATATTTTTCAATATGATTCTTTACTCTGTTTATCTTTTTTTTTTATAAACTTATTTTCTTTCTAAATTACCCTTGCTCTTGTCTCCATTTTTATAAATGTTTCATGAATAATGAATAATCACCTCTCCATTTTTTATATCCATAATATATTTTCAATAAAGTTCTTTACTCTACCTATCTATATTCTCTTTAAAAAATGCTCACTCTAGTCTCTACATTTCATATTAAATCCTCTTTCCTAGTTCAATTTGTATTCTCTTCCATTTTTTTTTAAATATTTTTCTTTTCTTTTCTTTATATTTCCTCCTATTTCTACGAACTATGTTTTTAATAAAAAATTCATAGACGCTTCCCATCAATTCATGTTGAAAATTATTTATAAATAAATATCATCATTCTTTATAAAAGTATGTCTTATAAAATCATGTAAAATATAACCTTTTTTCCTCCTTTTTTTTTATATGCAAACTCCCTAATTTTCCCCAAAATTACTAGAACTTAATTTGCATTATAAATCCTTATTTTATTTAGCTATACTCCTATTCATTTAATCTTTATCAAAAAAATTGGAAATCTTTTCTCCTTTCTTCTTGACAATATTTTTTTTAAAAATAAATTTTTGCCTCTATCTATCTTGAGTTTGATAAACTTTCTCTCTCTTTAAAATGCTCATATTTTTATCTTTTCAATTAAACCCACTTGACTACTCAAAATTATATTTTAATAAATATCTATATGTTTGTTTTCCTTTCTTTTGAATTTTTTCCTTTCTTTTTTTATATATCGATCTGTTTAGAACGCCTTTCCTAGGTGGTATTTACAAGCACAAATGGAAGGAAAACAAAAAATATGGGATTTTCATTCCTTCCTATTTTTAGTTATTATACTTATTCATATTTTCATAAACTATTATTCTTATAATAATAATTTTACACATCTTGTGTCCTAATAATTTTAATTTCAGTAAGTTATCGTATATTTTTCTTAAATCCTGTCAAAAAGAGTTAATACATATTACTTCATCAATCTTATTCTAATAAATCCTCCATTTCAACATAAGTTATTTTCCAATAATATGTTTTGATAAAATTGGCCCTCTTCCTTCCTTTGTTTATCTTGTATTTCTTATTACATTTCTTCCTATTGTTATAAACTATGTTTTTGGTATGGAAAAAATATATCCTCAATTCCTATTATATATCCTCCTATTTCTACGTACTACACTTTTAAAGGAAGAAATCTACAAACTGTGACACCCTGCCTGTTTAAATAACGGATGATAAGTCATTTCCTAAAATAAAGAAGGAATCTCATTTGGTTCATTCTTAGCATAACTGGCGAAAACCTTTTTTTAAATTACTAACCACTTATTAATTAAATAAGTCGATGCCAAATTTTATCTTTCATAACATAAATAATATGCGAAAGTAAAATAATATAAATCATTCACACAATAATTGAAGTCTGGAACATCATATGATTAAATAACTAAATACATAAATGAATACATGCCGAATAAACCATCAGCTCCAAATCCAGGTCATAAATCCAACTGAAATGAAGTAAATCAAAATAAAAAGTCTGAAACTGAAATGAATAAATCCAACTAAAAGTTTGAACTGAACGGGAAACATGCCTAACTGAAATAACTGAATATGAATCCTAGACTAGGAATGAAATGACTGAAGCGTCTACTCAAGTCCTGCATGCCTCCACAAGCGCTACAGCAACGCATCCTTGGAATGAAATATCATGCCTGACGTCCCTATATCTGGACACCTAAAAGTTTTGAAAATAGATTTGATACGGGTCAGAGCCCAAAACTAGGGGTGTTTGCGATCTTTCCCGGTTTGGTTTTGAGTTTTTTTTTGGACCGGACCAACTTGGCCGGTCCTTTAAAAAAATGGACCGAGACCAGATCGATAATGTCAGTTAATCGACCCTAGTCGGTTCGGTTTTTTATAGGGTTGGTTCGATACAACCCTTCGATCCTCACATTAATGAATTACATAATTTATAATAATAAAAATATACCCGAGTCTATTTTTTCCAAACATTAAAAATGAAAAAATTATCAAAATTTGCAATTAAAACAAGCCTATTATTGGATTAAACTATAATTTAAACTAATCAAATATTCAAATATATATTTTCACTATTAATTTATCTTATATATATACATATATGTAAAAATATAGAATTTTATAGAGTCGTTTCGGGTCGGTCCTAATAGGGTTTTTGAAACTGTAGACCATGGGCCAGACTGACTAGGTCGGTCAACCAAAAAAATAAATCGAGACCGGACCGATTAAGAAAAAAGACCGAAAAAAGAGTCGGCTCGGCTCAGTCCGTCGGTCCAGTCGATTTTTTGAACACCCCCTACCCAAAACCTTTGAAAATATTTAACAAGTAATTAAAATGTAGTAAGAGCAGTGTAGTTTCACGTATACTCCCTTAAGTTTCTCACCTAACTATATTGTACAGCTAACGTTTCCTACTAAATCCACCTAGTTATGCTACCTAGTCTGAACAGTCACCTTAGTATTCATCTAACCGTTAATACTCTTTGCTCACTTGTATCGCCCATACGATACGCTATTATAAAGCCATAATTAATATTAACCGAATATTATTATTGAACTATTAATTAGGTCTCTCTTACTTAAGTTACTTTAGATATACACTATTATCTATATCTTCTACTATCACACAAAAGTAGGATAATTCACACGTGTGTGTGTGTGTGTGTATATATATATATATATAGAACGCGATGCTTGCATACTCTGCTATCGAGTCCATGTACCTCACCAAATCAAGGAATACTGGTTCGGAATCACTTTCGAACCATAAATCAAGTAAACACATAATGGAGGGGAACATAGTCTTAAGCTTTTGGGTTACACACATACCTAACGTACCCAAATGACTAACTATCACACATTCAAATAGTGATCAAACTCCAAGTTCTATATTCTGGGGCACACATCCAGACCTCGCTGGCATCGCCAAGGTGGAATCGCCGACTGCGCATGACCTCCCGTGATAGCAGGCAGCGTAGGTATGCTTACGCACATAAAAAGACACATAATAGGTATACACACAACCTATAAATATATCCAGTACGTTTTGCGTATGTCCCGAATACCCAACGTACTAAAGATTCACACTTAATATTATTTTCTTGTTTTCCCGAGTATCACTCACTACCCGAAGGTTCCTAGTTATCCCTTAAGTAATTTCAGTAGTTAATACATCACTACCCAACTGGTCTCAATTTTGGGTTATTATTTACGCTTCTCGCAACCCGTTATTTAGTCTTCGATGTTCAACATAATCGTTTAACTCTCCTCGGTCCTAGTCTTATTTTACCCTCATTATGATTAGGAATAAGCTTTAATTATAGGTCTACTATAATTCCCAAGTCCCCATGTAATTCATAAACCATTAACAAAGTCCCTCGCAATAATCGGTAAAGAAAACTACGTAAATAAACAGAGACCCCAATTTTAGCAATCGTCGAACGATCGACAAAATTGATTGATCGACCTCGATCAATTGATCAAGTGATGCCTTCTTGAATCAGTTTCCCCACATTCGCATTCTTCCATTTTTACATAACTCAACATCCATTAAACTCATCCAAATGTCCACCCTTATAAACCAGGCATCATATATGAATGTTTAAACTGTTTCTAACGTAATACATCCTTAAATCATCATAAATTCACATTAGACAAGATGAAATTCTCACTTTATTCATATATACGATAGGTTTACTTTTCACGCATGTTCATTTTCAAGAACTCAGATTTTTATCATTCTTTTAAACTATATCCCAGATTTCGTGTTACATTAACAAGAGATTGATTTCTAAGATGATATTCCAACAATCATGAATCAAATCTCAATATATATTCCCCAAAATCATGTTTTTATGCAATATTAACCCGACACTATCATGGGTATTATAAGTGCTCAAAAGGATTGCAAGTTAAGCACTTGCCTTGGGGTTCAGTGGTATGATTTTCTTTGCTAGATGATGGAGGTACCTTCTCCTCGCTCCGATCATGATTTCGACGATGAAGGTGGTGAAAAATGGTGTAGGTTGGCTTAAGAACTCTTCTCCTACTCTTTCTTATGGCCTCTCTTCTCTCTCAAGTATTGTAACCCTAGCCTCTACACCTAAGAGCTAAATAACTATATAATTCGGAGCTTTTCCAACCCTAAACTACCAAATGACCAAAACACCCTTAAGTGGTATCGGGTTGATCTAAAAATGTCCCGGGACCCAATTAATACACCCAGATACTCTATTCTACCTATTTCGGTTCATTCGGAATCAAACGTGACCTCGAAATCACCATTTGAGTCACTGTACATAAATTTCCTATCTCGACCTTAACATTGCCTGCACACGACTCGCGGTTGAGATATAACATATTCCCGTCGATATTACTCACTACGACGTATAATAATTATCACATATTATTTACTACGCACTTAGTAAATATATTCCATTAATATTAGTCATAATCTCTCTCTATCAATACTTAATAAACATAAAATATTATTTTTTAATTAAATTACTGCACACATGTACTTTAAAAATGTCCGAATTAACTAAATTCTAAATGTTAAAAAATACGGGGTGTTACATAAACTCCTTTCACATTTTTTCTTCTTTAATAAACTATGTATTATTGAAAGAATATTATGCTTTTGTCCTCATTTACTGTTATTTTTTATTGAAAAATCGCAACTTTTTTCCCCATTTTGTGTTTTCCCCTCATCCCTACTAAAACTTATCTTTCAATAATTTATCTACAAAGCTTCATCATTCCATTTTTTAAATAATTATTCTATTATTAATCTATGATTTTTAATAAAAAAAAAATCCACGGCTCCCTCTACTTATCCCATTTGTTGGACAAAATTCCTATAAATAGTACATGAAATCAGCATCAGAAATCATCCAAGAGCAAGACAAGAAAAGAGTTAGAGTGAGAAAGATATTTCATTTGGAATGTTTTGAGTGCACACGTGTAGAAAAATACACATTGTATTTTTCAATTGAACTGTACTTGGGAGAGCCCTCTTTTTATAACCCTCTTGAAATTATTGATTTGATTTGAGTCACTTGTGGACGTAGCCAAATTAGTGAGCCACGTAAATATTATATCTTCTTGCATTTTGATATTTCGTTTTACCCATATTCTTTTTGTTTGTGCAATATTATTATTTGGAGTCACCATCGTACATAACTCGTCGTCACTAGTTTTTTTTTTCGAACTTTCGATTTTTTCGAATTCCGATCCGATTTTGAAATAATTTTTTATTTTTCGATTTCCAAAATTACCAAAAAAAAATCGGATCGAAAATTGGAATTTTTTTCAAATTCTGAATTTTCGAATTTTCAAAAATTTATCCGATCCGAATTTTCAAAATATATTTCGATTATTCTGATTATATTTTTCGATATTTGCCGAAAATTAAAGTTAAAAAAAATATATATACCCTATTTTATTTTTCGAAGATAAACAATGTGCTCTGCCATTAGAAAACAAAAAACCTTCTCACTTTCACCTAAAACAAAAAACCTCTCACTTCATACCTCTCCTCTCTCTCACTCGGACTCCATACCACGTATGTATGAAAACCACATCTTCAACCTTATGGATTTGAATTTCATACCCCTTTCCTCTCTCTCACTCAGTCTGCAGTTTTTTATGGATCTGAAGTTCTTTTTCATCGATCTGAATAGATCTGAACATGGAAGTTTCTTTAACAAATCTGAACATATACTTTTCATATATTATCCATTTTATGAAATTCTATGTTCATGGAAGTTTGGTTTTAACATGGATGTAAATAATGTTAATATATGAACAAAAACTTTTTATATATTGTTCCACCTTGGAAGTTCTAACAGATTTGGACATGGAAGTTGGTCTTTAACATGGATGTAAATAAAGTTGTTCTCATTTTTTCGAAAATACAACCGAATTTTTGAATTTTGCCAAAAATTCGAAAATTGAAAAAAAATTCGAAAATAATCGGATTCGTCTTCGGCACGTCGATTTTTTTGCCGAAAATTTAGGAAATTTTTCCAAAGCATTCTTTTCCGATCCAGTCCGGCCGAAACACAGCCCTAGTCGCCACTGTAATGATCAATAAGATAATCTCTTATCAGTTGGATGGGAATTCCTCACTCTGAATGACGTAAATGATGTCAAATGGGAGAAAAAAAAGATAATTCTCTTTCTAAACTCTCTCAAATCTCAATATCTCATAATGGAAGAATGACACAAATCAGTCTACATAAGGAGTATTTAAAGGGAGGTTGCTTGACCACTAAGCTAAGTATCAAATTACGATTGTGCTCTTAATGCCAAATAACCTTCCTGAATAAATACAAAATCGAAGGAAAAAATACAATGAATACTAAAATAAAAAGAATTACTAAAAATGACTAAAAATGATGAAAGGACCCTTATTCACATCACTCTCCCCCATTGAAAAGAGTTATCCTCGAACTCATAGGGGAAGGCCTTCTGTGTCACCGTTGAGGATCGTAATGAGAGCTAGCTGATGTGGGATCTCCGGTGCCTCCTCAAGATACTCCGGGTCCCAGAAGCTAAGAGAGCGCGACGACGAGGGAGGGAACAATCGAAGGTTCGATGGCCCATCATCCCGTAGTTGTAGCATTTGAAGGTGATCGGATGAGCTGGTGCAGGAGGAGGTACCGTGGTAGAAGGAGTAACTGCAGTGGAGGGAGTCCCAGTAGGTGCAGAAGTCACTGGTGCTGGAGGAGCAATCATGGAGCGGTTAAGCGATGGAGGGGCGGTCTGGTGGAAGGACTCAACTTTAGTGGTGTACTCCACCGCCTTAGCAAAGTAGGTGACCTCACGTAAATCAAGATCACATTGAATGTAGCTTTGCAGACCGTGAATATAACGGCTAATGCGCTTCTCCTCACTCTCGTCGAGGCCGACTCGAGCACATAAAAGCTGAAATCGCTCTGTGTAGTCCAAAACTATGATGTCCTGGTGAAGAGACTGAACTCGTAAAAATAAGTCACGCTTATAAGTGGCGGGGACAAAAGCGTATATCAACTGTGCACGGAGCTCGGTCCAGGACTGGCTAGAGGGAAGAACCTCAATGGCACGGCGCTGCTCCAAGTCAATCCAACAAACTCTACCATAGTCCTGAAACTTGGTCGCTACTAGGAGAACACACCTATGACCCTTAAGCAGTTTATATTAAAAAATCCGCTCCATGGCGGCAAGCCAATCAACAACGGCATCGGGCTGTAGGTGGCCGTCAAACATCGGGACATCCACTCTGATATCACCTTGCATACTCCATGAGAGTAAGTGAAGTTCCAACTGTGTGATGGAATCACCACTCTAAAGGTTCAGGGCATTCTCATTGCTAGGCGGAGGCTCGATAAGTAAGGCGCGATTGATGAGGAGGGTCAGGAGCTGGTGGTGGAGTTGGGGCGGCAGGAGGAGCAGTGTGAGGTGGAAAAGTCTCTCGGGGTGGGGAAGGAGGTGGTGCTGGAACAAATGGCTGGTGGTTGGGGCAGTGATTCATCTGGTGCCCTTTTTGATAGCAAACAAAGCAATAGCGCTCAGAGAGGGGGACATCGGGGTAACCTTGGGCCAGGGAATCGAAGGGGGAAACATCAGTGTGCCATTCGGTAGGAGGGGGTGACTCAAACTCGAGAGCGGAGTGGGAGCAGGGTGAAGGAGGATCAATAGGGTAATCCACTCCCATACCCGCTCATGGGAATCAACGGGCATGTAATGAAAGGAACGGGTCTCCACGGGGGTGGATGATGCGGGACATGGAGAGGGTGTCCCGGTGGGGGAGTGGTATGTAAAATAGGTGGGGGATAAAGCGTGGGAAAAGTGGATTGGGTAGGGTGAAGGTGTCGGGGAAGAGATGGAGCGGGGGATATGGATGGTATATGGTGGTTTTCAAGGTGTTTTTGTGAGTGGGGGAAGATGGGGAGAGGGTAAATGGTTGTGATGTTGGGTGGTGGAGGTGAAGCTAGGGTGAAATTAGGGTGAATGTGGGAGGGTATAAATTCTAGGGTTTGGGATTCAACATTTGGGTTAAAATGCATGGGATTGGTGACATTTGTATGTATTGAGAGATGGATTTTATTTTTCTGTGTGTCGGATGTCACGGATCATCTCGGTGATGGTGGGAGAGTAGGTTCCGATGATGGGTGGTGCCAGTTGAACACATAAAGGGATGGGATATTTTGGAAATGCCTCATTAGTGATTGGAGCTGCTAAACAACCCTCGGTAGGGCTGTGTTGCTGTCGAAACCCTTGTCCCGAACCGTCAGAGGGTTCGGGGGCTGGCGGTCCAATTGGACTGGATTGGTAGACACACGGTTCTGGAGAAAGTATCCAGAGGCTAGAGACTGCATTCCGGTGGTCGGCGACGTGTTTCGGGGGTGTTCGGACGAGATATGTTGGCCGATTGGGGTGTCAGAGGGTGTCGACAGGTGGAGGATTTATTAAGGGTGGCCGACTGACTTTGTTTTGGGGTTTTTTTTGGGGGCGGGGTGAATGGGTTGAGGTTTTTTTTGGGTGATCGGGCCAGCAGGTTGCGGTGGTGGAGTAGCCTCCTCGGTGGTGGTGCTTTTTTGGATGTTTATGGGGTTAGGGTTTTCAAGTTTAGGGTTTCTTTGTGGAAGAGGTGTGGAATGGGTGGATCTTGGAGAATTAGGGTTAGGGTTTTGAGTTGTTACCGAGGCGGTGTGGGGGCGATCCGTGGTGGTTGTCGCCGAAGAGCTTCGGGCATCCATCGCATCTACTCGGGCCATCAATCGGTTGATGGCCTCCAAAATTTGATTGAAAGGGTTTGCGTCCGAAGCATCCTTTCTTGAACCCACCTTGACGTTGTTTACGAGTTTTTATTCTTTTACAACAACCGGGTGGAGTGACTAGACTCCGATACCATTCTCTCTCTAAACTCTCTCAAATCTCAATATCTCATAATGGAAGAATGACTCAAATGTGTCTATATAAGGGGTATTTAAAGGGAGGAGGTTGCTTGACCACTAAGCTAAGTATTCAATTACAATTGTTCCTTTAATGCCAAATAACCTTTCTTCCTCTAAATACAAAATAAAAGAAAAAAATACAATGAATACTAAAATAGAAGAAATACTAAAAATGACAAAAGGGCCGTTATTCACATCATCGAAGTGGAGGGAGCGGAACAAATGGGAAATGAACCCCATACCAATGTTAGAGTTGAGAGTCGTGAGGAACTCTCATAATTGCTAACTGATTTAACCACCCATGCTTATAGGTGACTTGCTGGCTTCATCCAAGTGCGATAATGCATCTATCTAGCCCTGATCATATCCCTTCGGCCATACTTCGGGAGGCCTAAAGTAGAATTTGTTTCTCAATCTCATGACCTTTTTGTCCAAATTCCTCTTGGCCACCTGGTGTTCTCTAAAGGTCTACTTGGCCCTCTAAGATGCCAGCTACATTCGTTATGTCTTTAATCTTGATTTTAAGAGAATCAACCAAACATGTCTAAATATTCACTCGTGTGAGCTATTGACACCAGTGACAAGTTGCTATAAGACTACAAGCATTCAAAAACTAAGACAAGAATACACCAACAATTAGAAATGCTCATGCAAGATATAGCAAGGCAAAAAATAATAAGTTTTTTCATGAAAGTATAATGATGGGCAAGCCCTTACAACACAAACGATCAAAAGACATGGATTATAAAGAATAAGAAGTCTTAATCTAATCTAACTAGCTTGGCCTTCTTTCTCTTTCACATGCTCTTGGTCAGCCAAGCCCTTGTTTGAGTTTGTGGCTTCTTTTGCCTGCTTGGCTCCCTCATTCTCTTGGCCACTGCTTGAAGCTTCACCCTCCTCTTCATCCAACTTTGGGGGAGAACTTGGGTGGTGCTCACTGATGAGTGAAGACTCATAAGGGGTCTCTGTCTTGATCAGGTATCATCCTAGCCTGTTTTGAATTAGGACTTACTAATCTAGTCCAACTAGTGGGTTGGTGTACTTCAATAACGAAGATGCCGACCTCGAGTGTTCGACACCAGAAGATAGAAGTCTCTTGAGCTTATAGACTTTGTTTAATTCCTCAAAGTTTACGTGTGACTTTTGGGATTATTTCTTATTGGATCTTTCTACGCAAAACAAAAGGAAACTACATTAGCACAAATCAAGTAAGGCTTGGCTGAACAGATAAGAACACTCAAAGTCAATGATCAACCTATTTCATGCCCTGGAAGGACATCTAAGACCTTTAGAAATGGGAAAGTGCTCCCATCTCTTCACAACAAAGTCATGATTCCAACAATATTTATTATAATTAGGAAAATTCACAACTAATACCCTCTCCGCCTTCCTCACTTTTAAGTAGAAAGTTTCATCATTTGTTCGAATTCACATGTAGTTTCATTTGATCTATGGGATCCCTAACTAATTTCCATATAACTTATTTATTCTATTCGATCCATTGACTATTCTCCAAGTGTTGGGGGTGCATAGGGCAAGAACTATACAAAAATAGTTGCAAAACTTTGAGAATAGTTGATTCGGAGGAAAGGTTATGCCAACTTCAACAATAAACCGGGAGAACAACCAGTGTCCTCCCTCAATGTTATAATAATCTTTGGACTTTTCCCAAAACTCTATTACAACCCACTTAGGGATAAAGAAATGACTCCTAAACTCTCCTATGGTATTCTCATTAATTGGATAAAGCATTTTCGCAACTCAAGAAAGAAAAATAATGGAAAAAATGGAGAGCCAAGTTGTAGAGGAATAAGAAATAAGAGAGACGAAGACTTACAATGAATGAAGAAGGGAGAGAGCTCTGGGTTGGTTTTAAAATAATTGAAGGATCGAATGTGTATCAAACTCTCGGTAGCGGACATTAACTGGCTAGACACAACTTCCAAGACAAAGTAATGATTACAAGGACGCGCCCTCAAATAACACTACACACGCCACCACCCTTTAATTTAACATCATGACATTACTAATGTACTCTCTGAAACACTCGATCAAATTACAAGCATGCCCTCCCATCTCAATGGGTAGAATAATGTTGGCTTTCATTATAAAAAAAAACACCAAGTGTTAATATTATTTGACCATAGCTTATATGGTTGATCAAATCTCACTACCCACCAACATTCAGATCAACTGGTGATCAAACATTTACACTCCCTTCAGGCTGCAAAGATTTGGGAGCGTTGATGAGGGAATTATTCGACTAATCAGAGAATCTAACATGTGTCCGACAAACTCGATAAGTGATCAACATCTTGGAGATAAAGAACAAAGAGAAGCCAATCAACAAAAATCTTGAAGTTGGATTCGATCGACCAGATCACAACTACAATCCAAGGCTATGGAGTCCCACACGATTCATTCTCTTTTCGTTCTTTATAAATGTAACCCACACTCTTGAGAAAAGGTCATATAATCTTTATTATCATTAGTTGATCAATTAAGAGAGAGAAACAACCCGTGAATGTTATGATATTTACTATCTACTCGACCCAATTGTCTTGAATCAACTAGAGTAGGATTTTATCACCTACGATTACCAAGTATAAACAAAACCTATTACTGGTTGTATCTTGGAATAAAGACAATTGGATATACTTAAAGATTTTCTTATTGATGATTTGACAAATGAAAAGTTAATCTTTAAGAGAAAAAGGTTGAGAAAAAATCTATTCTCTTTGATCATTGATTTGCAATTATTTTCTTGAAAACATTGATTTTCGTGATTCAATTTAATATAATTGGGAGAGTAACTTTGATTTTAGTACTATATTTTATTATAACTTATATCTTGATGGGATGAATATGAGGTGTTGTGATTTATTTTTTTTGTAAAATAAATCTTTGTTACTCTGAAATTGATTCCGATTTAAAACACTTAATTGCATCCAATTATAAATTCATCCTTCTTTGATGCTCTTTTTATTTTATTTTATTTTATTTTATAATTTTTTTTCTTCTGAATAAAAAGGTTTAGAATCATTTATGTTATTCAATCTTCCGACAAATTTTAGGAAACTACAAGTCTAAGTTTGAGTTCTAAGATAGGTAATAGTTTTTTTTACTATTGACTTTTATATGTGTCTTTTCATTTGGTGTGGAGATTAATAGTAAATTATTTTTGACAAATTCTCATGTTTAATCAAATTGTGAAATGCAATGTTAAATTGTATCTTCTTTTATATACAAGATGTTTGGATATAGCATTCGTGATGATGTAGACTTTTTTTCATATATTATGTTGCCGTATTTTGATCTTATTCATCACTGAAATTTATTGTTTTTTTTATTCCTATTGGTTTTGATAATAAGGACGGTCCTCATTGTCCAACGGTATACTAGTTAGAATTCTTCCTATTAACGTATGTGGCTTAACTCTCTTTCAACATAATTCTCTCCATTTTTACCCTTCCAATTCTTGAGAAGTGTGCCCTCAGGTTGTGTTTATTATTACATCAGAATCTGAGTCTGAATCTAAAATATGGAATTTGGAAAGAATGTTTTTGAGTCTGAAGGAATCTCTAAGTGGATGTATTTAGGCTAGGGTTGCAAACGAATTGAGGTGTTCATGAACAACTCGAGCTCGGATCGATTAAAGCTCGAGCTTGGCTCATTTGTTAAGAAAATGAACCGAGCTTGAACATGGTTTTGAGCTCGTTTAAAAAAATGCGATCATTGGGATCGGCTCATGTTTGGGTTTTAAGGCATAAACAAGCTCGATTAGGCTTCTTAAAACCGAGTTTCTTGAGCTCAGCTCGTTTAAAGCTCGTGTTAGGCTTGTTCGTTTAGTAAATGAATCGAGCTTGAACACATTTTCAAGCTCGTTTAATAAACGAGCTTAGCTAAGCTTAGCTCAAACTCGACTCAATTCGGTTCGCTTGAAGCCCTAATTTGGACATATTCCTCTTTAGAATTCAAGATTCATAATTAATTTGACCTCTTAACCATTTAGGGGCTAATATAGCCATTACCCTCTTAATTATTAAAAAACACATTATTTGGTACCTTGACTTAAGATTAAGAAATAAGAGCAATGCTAGGGATACCCAATTTTTTGGATCAAATTTTGAGAGACAGTGATGTTTCATCACCACATAGGGTGATGTTTTTAGTGAAATCCATATAACCCCCACGCCACCCAATGCGGTGAAAGCGAGAAATATTACCATGTGTGGACGGGACCCTGTGTCTATGCTCAACACATATAAGAACACATCATATATGCGGTACGTGTCCCATTATACATATACAAATTTTAAATGTGCATACATATCGTGTCGTTATTTGTGTTAAGCAAGGACACATGTTACCCTCCACACATGATACCGTAGTTGTCAATCATGAATCAAATCGGGAATTAGAACACTTAGGAATCGTGAGTAGTGAATCTAATCGTGAATCGAATCGTAAGAATTAGTATAAATGTAAAATATGTAGAAAATAATATATAAATGCCATGTGAACACATTAAGAATATGTAATAAAACATATTATGATGTAAAACTAGTTATCAGAGATGATTTCATTAAAATATAACTAACAAAATGTACTTTCATGTCCAAATTATGACCAAATTCTAACAATACCACCACCTACAATGTCCAAATTTAAAATAACAATTTGTTATACAATATTATAAGATAAATAAAGATTAAACATAACACTATAAAAATTACATTATATTAGCAATGCCATATAAAATAATTTATAAAATCCCTACACAAGATTTGTTGGCTTCAATCGAACACCAAGCTACCTCCTCTCTATCAACTTCAAACGGTTAGAAGAGGAGAAAAAAAATGATCGAAACACGAAATAGAGGAAATTGCATATTCGAACAGATTAAAAGAGAAGAAGAAAAGTGATCGCAGTTTAGGTTTCGTTCTAGTATGTGTTTCGGTCACTCTCTCTTTCGCAAAGGGTAATTTAGGTTTTTACTAACTTATTATTTTAATACTATAATATTTTTTTAGGGTTATTTTAAAAGGATAAAAAAAGGAGCACAAGCTTTAAGTCGGTTGAAAATACTTGACATCCTTTGAGAAAAATGAATCACACCTGAATAGTGAATTAGTATGCGAATCGGACAATTCAGCCCAATTTTTGGAACCTCTCTGATGCTATTCCCAATTCATAAAGATTAGTATGTGAATTGGATGGAATCCTACGAATCGAATCGTGAATCGTAAGATTTTGACAACTAGGCATGATACTATTTCTCAATTCAAAAGAAAAAACAATTTCCTGTCCCTTCTCGTGCATTTTTTATTGAGCGTTTTCAGTCTCAGTATCTCTTTAAATCCAAACAAAACAATTGTGTCCTCTTTCTCAAGCTCAACTCATCTAACAATATGTATTGTGATGATGTTCAACATCATTATATCCACTCGATAACTTCTCTCTCTCTCTCTCTCTCTATATATATATATATATATATATATATATATATATGTGTGTGTGTGTGTGTGTGTGTGTGTGTGTGTGTGTGTGTGTGTATATAATGAGTAAAATTTTGTTACTATTCCATAAAGATATAACTTAATTAGAGGTCAAGATTTTGACAACAAGGCAACGATCCAACGGTGTTGATGAGATGAGATGCATTTTCCTCTTTTGTCCTTTTGATATTGTATTTCCCCTTATTTTTATCACTTGATTTCCTTTCCCCCTCTTACTAAAAATTCAAAAGAAGGGTAAAAATAGGAAATTACACACTCAAACCCTATTTTCCTCTAAACGGAGTACACTTCTCTCTCTCTCTCTCGATCAGAAACATCACACCATTCATCTTTTCAGCCTCTTTTGACTCCTCTCTTTTTTTCATCTCATCTTATATTCAGATACCCTTTCTCTCTTCACCACATCCTGAAAAAATCACTTGAAATGGAGTATAAGTGTTCTACTATTCTATAAGTGGGATAAGGTAAGTAGGGGTTGTACTTGGGAAACACAATCTCATTACCAAACCCACAGAGTTGGAAACCCCTGCCTCTCTCTCTCAAATCGATCGACTCAACTGGTCGGATTTCAATGGTGACACTATGCTAGAGGTACTCTCCCTCTTCTCTCTCTCACACACCACTACCGTTTCAAAGTTTAGGGTTTGAAATTTCGATTTGGGGATTTTCTTAAGATCTAGGGTTCTAAACATAGTTACTCACAATATTTCTTTGTGTTTAATGAAGTTCCAAGAGGTATCTGTGAATATGCACCGTGGGATCTTTATAGAGGTTGGTTCAATCTGATTCTTTTAGTATTTGTGTTGTATTTACTAAATGCTTTTTTTCCTTTTATCATAAGTATAGTTGAATGTTGTGATAGACATTTCTTATGTTATGTTATGTTTTGTGTGACACCGTGGGAATGTTCTAAATTTAACCTATGTTGAGCGGGTTCTATGTTAATTATAGATGGTTCATTAGAAGATTTGAGTAGTCATTTCTATCATCTTATGTAACGACAATAATGATGGTTTAATGGTATTGGGTGGAAGTTTAACAGTACTGGGTGACGGTTTAATGGTACTTTGTGACGATTTCAGTACTGGGTGACGGTTTTATGTTAATTGTATAGGTAAAATTACATTATTTGACTGTTAGTATTCATCATGTTCGGCAGAAAACCATCACATGAGATGTGTTTTGTTTGGACAAAGATTCGAAAAAGAAGAACCCCCTCACGAACCTAATGACAAGGTGTATAACTTTCGAGTGGTTTGAGTTATTATAACATCAAGAATAAGCTTCGGGATGTTTTACAATTTATTTTAGTTATCATCTAGGTGTTTGACGAAATACCAACCACAATATTCTAATTTGCATTCTTCCCACTTATTGTCTTTTTACTAGGTTTTATGAATGTATAAAAGACGCTTCATGACTGTCAACATGAGAAAATGTAGTTACCTTCTTTATTAAATGACTTTAGACAATAAGTGAAAATTAATATCCCAATCTACCATATTTGAGGCCGAGTTTTGGATTTCAATTGATAATTAACTTTCTTTATTTCGGTGTTTAGTTTATGGCCAATATATGACCAGATCGATTTCGAAGTGTGTTTATTTTTAGGTCTTTTTATATTTGTATTCTCTTAATAAATTTGTGAATTTTTAGTATTTTCAGGTTGATTTTCTTGGTCATAACTGGAGAAGAATCTGAATACTACATGTAGGTATAGATAAGCCATTTGGAATGCAAATTGAGCATGGAATGAATAAGTGATCTGTTGAGGTTAGTATGTGTTTCTAATTTTTACCTTTTAATGAATACCCTTTGTTTGTGGACTATTGGTTAGAATAAGTTGGCTATATACATCTTAGGGAGACACCATTAGAATAACTATGTTTTTTTTCATTTTGTAGGCATAACTGGATATCACCTAGATAACGGGTATGGGTTTTTGGATTTTTTGTTTAGATTTTAGGGTTTTAGATATATGGATTTTAGTTTTTAGTATCAATTTCACAAATTATAGGATTTTTGGCATGCTTTCTTGCATTTTAGGGGTTCGTGGTTTTAATCATGGATAGTAGGCTTCCTTTCATCTCAGTTTTAGGATTTTCCCCTTAGATTTGAGGCATATGGGTTTTATTTACATGGTTTTGTTGGTTTTATTATGGATTTCGTTGTTTCAGGTTCAACATGGTGGCCATATATTTTTGGTTTGATTTGTTTACATTATTTTGTTTGTGGTTTCACACCATTAGTCCCCTTTAACTACCTAATCTTTACTAATTATATTTTTTTACTAGCAGGTACTCTCTCTCCTATATCTCACATTCTTAAGGTATACCTCCCAATTTTTGTTTGAATTTCAGTCATTTGTATCTCTCTATCTCTCATTGTTGGTGTTCAAATTATGTGTTTCATTTGAAGTTGTTGAAGCTGAAGCTTAGAAGCTATCCAGAGTTTCAAGTTTGTCTCGAGTCACAGAAATGAGACATATTGGTATTTACATGTATAATTGCAAATGTAATAAGGTTTTTTATTACATGGAGATTCACTATAGAACTCGAAGCATTCACCGAATTGGAGTATTGTTTCAATCTGTGTATGGTTTGCTTGTATGCATATATGTATAATTCTACTTTTGTGGCTTTGCATCTAATCTTCTTTCACATGTATGTATATACTTCTTCTTTTTTCTGAAAAATAATAAATATTTAATTTAATTTTTATCTATATATTTGTCATCAAATGTTTATAAATTCCTAGTGTAAAAGAATGGTTTGTTCAGTTATGAGTTTTGTTGCCAGATCCTAATAGGAGTGGAAAAAATTTAAACAATGATTAGTAACTATAAATTCCTGTCACCTTTAGTCTTCTTCTCTCTTTACCCCTGATTAGTAACTTATCGATGCTTTTTACATTACTTATGCCTTCTCTCTTTCTTCGATAGAATTTTTTTGGTGCTTTTGGGGTTGAGTTTATGCCTTCTCAGACACGCAAGATGCTTAATCTCATTCAGGAATGTCTTGCATCTGAAGGTTACGGGTTCTTATTTTTCACTAAAGTTGCTAACAGATTGAAGGTTGTTAATAACTTCCAAGAGGGTAATGGAGCTCCTATCTTTATCTTGACTTCTCAAGTTGGTGGGCTGGGACTTACACTTACAAAGGCAGATCGTGTGATATAAATGTCTATATGCATTTATTCATTTAGCATAGCTTACACAATTTTTCTAAACAACTACTGCTGCATATAGTCATTTATGCAGAAGTAAGTTGTTGACTATATTGGATTGCATATGTTATCACACGTATTGTTCCAATCATATAGGTAAAACATTAGGTATATTATTAATATTACGTCTGTATGATCGGAATAATATACCTAATTTTTCTAATTATATTGTAGGGTTGGAATAGGAGAAGTATTGTTCCAATGATTGCAATTGTTCGAACAGGGGAAGTATTGTTTCGATCGGAATAATATACGCAATAGTTGGAACACCAGGTAAAGAAGGGGAAGTGGATGAAAATGTTCAAGCTATTAGCATGTCATTGAACTAATGTTTCTAATTATATTATAGGGTTGCTTATTATATTGAACAATGAGGACGATATTGACCACCACTGATTCTTCATCAAGTCCCAGTTTTCACAAGACTCAGCTCCAACGCACACCTCTGTCCATGACTCTTAAGTGATGGTATGGATCTGATCTGAGTCTGAGATTTGTATCTGTTTTTTTGCAATACAGTATACACAGACACACAACACGTGTAATATGTTTTTTTATCAATATGCTTGGGTTGTTTTGCTATTCGGTTTAATTTATGGTAGCTGCGATTGTTGATGTCTATGATCGATTTTTAGTAGTTACGATTATTGGTATCTATGGTAGTTGCGATTTCAGATGGTTATGCATGACACATTTTCTTATTATGAATTCATCCAGTGATATATTCCATAAAAAAGATCTAAAATTTCGGATCAATCATCATTTGTTTTACTGAAAATCTGAGTTGCAAGGGCAGAATGCATCAATTTTATACTTTGAACTCATTGCCAGATACCTATGATTGTTGTTATTGATGGATATTACATGTATGGAATGACTAAGAATAAGTGTAATTTTTTAATCCCACTTTGTAAATGATTTTTACATTTTTTTAGATTTATTCATGTTGTGGGTGAACAAGTTGCGGACCACACTATGATCTCTAATGATGGGATTGACCTAGATTGTCTATTGTTGTTTATATCAGAAGAAATTTATTGATTTTTTTTTATTGTTTCAGGTGTTGGATTTCTTGAATATACCCCACTCTTGAACAAGTTTGGGTCCATGGTCTAGGAAAAGAAACTTTTCCTTCTCTCAATGATCGTTTTTCGATCATCTGAGCAGAGGAAGGTAAAAGAAATGTCAAGCTTGATTCTCCAGTATCCAAAGGGGCAGCCATGGTAGAAGGAACTTAATGGGGAAACCCTTTTGGTGCTTTATATGTGATAGATCATTGTTGTTTTACAATTTAATTTGGAAGATTCGCAGTCGCGATTTTGACAAGGAAATAAGCCTATATGAATTTGGGGATCGGTCTCTACACCAAATAAACCTCGGCAGCTATATTGGGGAAACCAACCCTCGACTGAGGTGTTTAAGAGGTCAAGCTAATCCCTCAGATGGTTAATACTTGGAAGATGTAAATTAGGAGTTTAGGTTGTGTTTGTTTTTCCAAATGCAATGGTTGATGCTGAAATAACTGATAAGCTTGGCCTCAATTCCCTCATGCAGCGTCACCGGTATTAATTCTCAAATTGTTTACGTCCAATAATGAGTATTAATATATCCAGTTTATCAATGTTTTAAACACATTCTCCACTCCTTCCAGGTACATCCACAGCTCCTATGCAACCTTCGGTACGAGGGGTTAGATTGGCTCACCAAAAACATTGCTAACATGGTCAGTACTTGGATACTCTCTTAACCCTTATTATTCCCGAGCAATAATTTTAACAAATTCAGATTTTTGAAAAATATAATTCTCTCCAATTTTCTGTTTAGGACATTCTTCTTTATTCAGGCATGAGCTGATGCAGTGAAATTACTATCAAGAATATCAATGAGACGAATGTTAATAGTGTCGAGAATGGGAATAATGATATCTCAAAACCTTTCAATTGATATGGGGTGTGGTGTACATACTACAAAAAGCCTCGACACACCAAGGAAACCTGGTGGAAACTTCAGGGAAAACGACCGAGGTAATGGAGCCAAAACTCATCATTCGTGGATCCAAGACTCTCAAATGCCGAAGGTCAGACATTCAAAAAATCAAGCAACAGGTGAGAAAATGTTGGGTTTTAATTATAAAATGTTGTGTTTCCTCTGTTTTCTTCACGCTGAAATTTTGATTTTTCTTTCCACTCCAATGAATGATCATTACATATGGTATCTTTGGGTCTAGAACCCAGAGTGCATCCTAAAGCCAAAATCATCTTTGATCTAACTCTACTTATTTTTTTCCCTAAGGATTATAAACTAAGAGCTCCTTATGGAATATTAGTACTGAATTGAAGATATACATATATATAAATGCCGACGCATCGACACTACATATTGGCAAAGTGCAACCCATGAAATTTTTAGTATTTTATTACAAGAATCCCTTAAATCATGCATTTTGCACCTGCTTGACTATAAAAATGCAAAGACCCCTGCTCGACTATAAAAATGCACCAGAAGGGAGCATTTTCCAAAAAAAAGGGCATAGATCAAGGGGAATTGCATCAAAGATAATTTAGGGATGTTTATCGCATGAACTAAATAGTTCAATTTATTTATTTTGCACCTCACCCTCATATATATGTTGTTATATTGCAGTGAAAGCAATGAGGCTGCCATTTCTACATACATATTTGGAAGCAATCTGCAAACCAAATTTCAGAAAAGGATGCAATTTTGCTGTTGCGGCGTCTACTATGCTTCCAGCAACTGTGTCCTCTGCTAGCCCTTTTCATTTGGGGTTTAAGTGCGTCAGTTCTTGAGATTCAAAGATAAAGTCCTTGAACTGGAAGCCAAAAGTACAATACTCGATCCTTTGAAATTTGCAAATGACTTGAGCATCCATTTGGTTCTGGGTGAATATTTTCACTAAATTAGAGTTCAAAAGTAAATTATTCAGCAAAGTTACTGAAACTCCCTAATAAAAGTTAGTGAAACTCCCTAATATGATATCATATGACAATGTAACATATTTTTTCGCAAAGTTAGTGAAACTCCCTTATAAAAGTAAATTATTATAAATTCCATATGATATAAATTGTGATATGGAATTCTGTAATGGTGTGCCATATGATATGATACAATTGTGTTATGCTTTAATGTGGAAAGGTGAACCAAACTTGCTAATATGATGATGGATATTAAGTTAATTACCAAATGGGGTGACAAAGAAAACTTTGAACGTTGGCATTTTCCAATTAAACCTTTAGTTAGTAACATCTGTTAATTTCCATGCTCTTCTCTATAACAACCAATGTAAAACCAATTCCATTTATGTTTTTTCTTTCCTTTTGTATCTGTGGGGTGTTATATGAATATTGTATTTTGAGCTAATGTGACCGGGGTTAACTTTTTCATCTATATTGATATGTTTCTCTCTCTAATGTGGTCTTTAGTTAATGTTAAAATTTATGTTCAGTAATTCTGTTTTGCTTCAAGTGCAGGTAGATTATTCAATGGTTTTGTTGTGGTTCCAATGGCGGGAAAGAGTCGGGGAAAAAAGTGAAACGTGAGATGTCACTGAGAGAGAACCAAGCAACAACACAATCGTGCGGTGGACATGGGAGTATACAGGAGAGGGCAGACATAAAAAGTGGGCTCCATGTATATACCTAAAAAGTAGTCAAGCAGAATTGTCAAGACTACATGCTCTTGGGGTGAGTTTCAAACGTGCTTTCTTATTTCGATGTGAGATATTTGGATAAGATCTTACCACTGATCCAGTCTTGGATCCATATAATATTTACATTCCAATTTAGCGTAACTTTCTCTTTTAAAATGTCAAATAATAGATTCATGTAAGTGCATTTTACACTGAATAATCAATTTCAAAGAATGATGCCTTTGATTATGCATTTTCACTTTATCCTAATAGTGTGAACTATTCATAAACTTGATTTTACGGAGTACTGAGAATGGGAAGAAAAAGCGAAGGTTGGGCAATCAGAATAGATCTCGGTATGACCAACTCATGCATCGGGTGTGGAATAAGAACCATGTTGAAATAATCACCAACGATCAGGAAACAGGACAACCCCATCTTATGGAGCTTTCACCGACATAGAGCACCTCATCAGTGATGGAACCGAAGGCCAGGCCAAGATGAACCCCACCAACACGGTATTTCATGCAAAGTGATTGGTTGGTAATAGATTTAGTGATTCGTGTGTACAGTGTGACATGAAGTTCTCGCCATTCAGGGTTAGTGCATGCTCCGATGACAGGACCAGGATCGTGGTCAACTACAAAAGGGATGACAAGGAATTCGCTGCTGAGGAGATGTCAGCTATGGTTCTCCTGAAGGCGGGGGAGATCGTTGAGGCCCATGTGAATAAAAAGGTGAAGATTGTTGTGAATAAAAAGGTGTTTGATTTACCCATTTACGCACTCTGTTTTGCATTGTCCTACCTCCAAAGGGGTTCTATTGAAAGAATTTTGATGTCCAATATGTTGATTTATTAACATTGGTTTCACATTGGACTCTACTTATTTCTGTATCTAAATAGGGTACATTAACGGTATTTATTTTGGTTGGCATCTTAGTTTGTTTCGTGTGTTCAAACTATTAGCAAAGTTTTGTCAACAAACATGCCATATTTCTAATTTTTACTCCAGTTAAGATCTCATAATTGTTCGTCTACTTAAATAGATTTATATTTCTGTGTTATGAGGTGTTGATGGGTATGATGGCTATGATGGTTATGCGAGGTTCAACACGGACTATTACTATTGTTACTGTGGACTATTTTTATTTCTTAACCGTGTGGATAGTCATATAAATAAAGGAAATTATACACAAATTTTTTTAAAAATAATTCACGCGTTGTAAATTTTTTTTTTGGCTTAAATTGTTTACACATTCAAAACTTCGAAAAATTTTCTCCATGCCTTCAGGCACGGGCATTCCGCTAGTATATATATATATATATATATATATATATATTTGAATTTGGGTCCTCGGGGTTACAATGGTTTCAAATTATTCGGCTGAGATTTAAGGATTCAAGGTTCCAATTTTTATGTTAACTCTGTTGTAGATTTTAGTAAAGGGTTTTGAAAATTAAGGGTTTAATGGTTTCAAAATCAGGGTTTGGAATTTGTGCTAAGGGTTTTTCATTTTTGGGCTTCAATTTGCGAGATTTTTTGGGGTTAATGAAAAGTGGTATTTGCTACATCTCCTAGGACATCGAACATTGAAACAACACAACATATTGATGATAGCAGCAATGATTATCCTCATCATTTTTTTATTACACTTAGTGTCTTACATTTTATACATACTTCTTTCATTTCTTCTTTATACAATATGAATTAATTGACATGATATTAGGGAAGATTACTAATTGGAAGTTTAGTTACTTTATTTTCACTAACAAATAATGTCATGTGCTTGCATATGAAATTACAAGTGTGCTGAAGCTTAGATGAATGTTGGACACATATTCATAATTGTTCTTTGATTAAGAAAAAAGAATGCCAATTTAATTGTGTTAGTTTCTTTCAGCATACATGATAGTATGGAGTACAAAACCAATATCTTACTAGTATAACATATTATAATATCCATCAACAACCTTACCTTTCGATGGTTGTCTGATAAATGAATATCTACACATAATTCTATCCCCCTGATTCAGAGTATTTGAGTGTATTTTATTATGGATTGCTTTTCATGCTTTTGTATTTTGTAACATAGGAAACCTTGAAGTATAATACAAATAGTCGTTTTTCACGTATTAATTATTAAAATTGATATTGTATTTTGTTCAGTACAACATTTAACCCTTGAAATATAATTTTTCAAAAAATGTACTTTATGATCTATCATTACACTTTTGTTAATATTTAAAGGTAATGCTGAACAATAAGATGAGTAATACAAATGTTAAGTAATATTGCTTGTGGTACATCTTTTAATTGCTCAAGAGTGTAATCTAAATTTTATATTTTTACTTTTCGTCAATGTAGAAGAAGAATAAAAAAAATGTCGGTCTCATTCACAACAACCACATGGATTCGGCCCCGACAGGTGTTGGGCACCCCATGTGGCCTGCCAAATGGAATATGAAATTGAGGAGAAGTTTGTGTTAGTTTAGTTGTAACAAAATTTAAAAAATCATTGTATATAGAGAATTAAAACGTCTTCCACTAGTTACAACTTCCCCACCGTCACCCGCCACCACTCAGCACTCCTCATTTTTGTACTTTTTGACGGTTGTTCCAAATTTCTTCAGATTTTTCACCGCCGTGTTCTTGCTTCTCTCAAGTTATATATATTTCACGTTCCATTGTCCTTTTCTAGCTCACAACATCATTATTGGTGGTACACCGATTAAACCTCTCACACACAATCATTCGTTTTTTTGTAAATATATTCAATCTCAATCCTAACTCACATCCTTTGGGGGTTCAGATTTTGGTTTATATGCTAGTAGTGGTAGAGTTCTATTTTGTGCTATGTGAATTTTGTTCTACGATTTTCTTTGGACCTTGTAAATGCATAATCTACTACATTTGTGGGGCTTAGTCCGGTAGGGTTTGTGATTATCCTTGCAGATTTATGGGATTTATAGTTAGTTATATATTGATGTTTGTGTTCTATTAGGATTTTGGTTTGGATTTAGTGTTTGTGAATCACTTTGTTGCTCGAAAAGCCTTACGAATACTATTTTGTTGAGAATTTTAATATTTCTTGACATGAATTCCAGTAATATCTCTTAATATAAGCCAGTAGTAAGATTTGCAACACAAATGTATGACCTCTCTTGCGGTCATTTGGGTATATTATGAAGTCGTAGATGAATTATGTTCTTAGAATTAAGCTGTTGGCCCTCACTTATTCTCTCACAAGAATATCTGGGTGGTGTGTGTTTGTTGTTGCCAATGAGAAATGGGTAGCCAGGGATTGATACCTATGTGGTTGGTTTGTTGTTGTTTGTATAGCAATTAGGTGTATATATGGGTAGGCAAAATAGTATAAATTGGATTAGTATGTGTGATGCTACTTAAAATTTTGTTTACGTGACTAGCTATTTTGTAATTGTATGTTACCGGTACCCATGGCCTTCAATTTTCTAACATAATTGAATCTATTCTTCAGCCATCGATGCTGAAATTTGATTACACGCTAACTTCTTGGCATTAAATTAATACCTTGAGCACTTCACGCTAATATTATCAATAAAATTGAATATGTGAAACTATGTATAATCTGTATAACATTATGAAAACATCATAAGCTTATTCGTTTAACTCAACACATTACTTGAGAGAAGTTCTTTACTCAGATATATTATATGCAAATGAGGTGTAATTTCAAGTCGTTTATTGTTTGTTCATACTTACTAAAAGGGTGTCCGTTTGGTTAGCTTAATTTTCCATAGCAAATGTGATTTGCATACACTTTTACCCACAAGTGTGGTGTTCGATAACCATTTTTACCCATGGCAAAAATTGCTCAAAATTTGTCACGTGACCTGATTTTGCCCATTTTCGTGCGTAAATTTTTCTTTGCTACTTGGGTTGGCAAATTTTATCGGGAGAAATGAGCGGGGTTTATGATTTGAGAAGGTGTCAAGTGCTTGGTATATTAATCTTTGATGGCTCAAAATCCCTATTCTTTTTCTCATTCGACTGAAGAAGAAAGGGAATAAAAGAAGTGTGCAAAGGTATCTATTCTCTACATTAACTCTTAATTTCGTCCCAATATCTGATTTCTAGCTTCAATATTTGTAATATAGGGTTTTAGTTCATATATTGGGTTTGAGTTAATTGTTTTTTTGTTTTCTTCCACTGCTAATTTTACATTGTAGGGTATAGTTTAGTTAGTTCATATTGTTGTTGCTTTAATCCAAGGTTTTAATCTAGGATTTGAGTTAATATTTTTGTTGATTTCAAACTTTCTATGGTTTTGTATGATTTGACACATCTAGGGTTTGATTTGTTCCTGATTTATGAAACGGGAATGTGGACTGGATTTTTTTATTCTATTATTAAGGGTTGAAATGGGCCAAATTAAATAAAAAGTTTGCTTTTACAGGATGGAATGCTTTTTGTCTTTATAATATATACCCTTCTCATTTTTAAATATGCAAATGCCCCAAAACATTCCATCCCATAAAACAAAACTTTTTATATAATTTGTTAATTATTATATATGTAACACACATTTTTTCCTCATTACACGAATGTTGTTCCCCGAGTTATTCGTTTAAATGAGTTTGTTCCGATTAGTTTTTGTTGTTCTCCTTTTATTTTTTGCTTATTTCTTCACGATTATAACTTTAGGCATTTTTTTAAATTTTTACAAATTGCTATCAAAGAATGAGCTTTTTGAATAAATATTTGGTATGAAAAAAATGCTTATATATAATTCCAAAATTCAGCGTAAACACTTTGGTGTTGCATGATCGTTGGTGATACGGGCGATATTTATCTATCAACATATAAGGTAATTGGACATTCCTAGGGCATCTCAGTATAATTGGGATGAGCATCGTAAGCAATTCCTGTTCCGAATGTACATGATGAGTTATCGTTTTATGCCATGACTCATTACGTATGGACATTGATTCATTTTTAGAGGTTATGTGATCGCCTCCGTGCGTTTGGGCTAAATGATTGTCGATCAGTTTTGGTTGAGGAACAAGTTGCAATTTTCTTGAATATTGTTGGTCATGATGAGCGTTGTCGTACCGAGGGTAACACGTTTTGTAGATCAAGTCATACAATTAGTTTGTACTTTCATGAAGTATTGGTGGTCTGGTTAATGTTGTATACGCATGATAACTCCCCGAGCGACAATCCTGGTAACAGAAGTTGATATCATTACTTTTCAGTAAGAAAATTCATTTTCAATAGATTAACTAGTTAATAAATTTTTAAATGGATTGTATGCAATAACACATAGAGTATCCTAACATGATGTTGTAGGAGCGATAGATGGTACAATATCTGCGAATGTCCCTTTTGTCGATCAACCTAAGTATCGTAATTGAAAACAAGTCATCTCTCAGAATGTTTTAATAGCAAGCACATTTGACATGAAATTTACATATGTGTTGTCCGGATGGGAGGGGTCAACACATGATGGGCGTGTACTTAGGGAAGTTATAGAACGTTCAGGACATAAACTTACCGTTCCAGTCGGTATGCTGGTTTATTTCCGGTATTTATTTTGAATAGACGTTGCATAAACATTCTACATTCCGCATATATTTGACGAAAAATAGACAATGTATTGTTTTAGAAAAATATTATCTTGCAGATGGCGAATTTGCCTTGATTCCTGGTTTTCGAGCACCATTTCGCAAGACACGATACCATTGCAGAGATGTGGAGGGTCAATGTCCAAAAACTAGTAAAGAATTTAACTTTCGCTATTCATCTTTGCGAAATGTAGTCGAGCGCACTATCGGATTATTGAAAAAAGTATTAGCTTATCTATGCCATCAACCATTTCATGGGATTGACACGCAATCTAAGATTGTGTTTATCTTGTTGGGCCCTGCATAACTTTTTAAGGGATGATGATAGGGATGATATGTGCAATGACGATAGCAATAGTGATGATGATGTGAACCCAACACCCCTTAGTATACCTGATAGTAATGAGCTTATTACCTTTGCCACACAAGCATGTTGGACAAAGAAGTAATGAATTGGTGACACAAATGTGGGAAGAAAGAGGAACAACTCATAATGAGCCATTTGCTTTTGATGATTGACTCTTTTCGTTTTGCATTCAAATGTTGTAATAATTTCTTAACGCTTTAATTATTTATTAGTTAAGTCACCTTAAAGACAACATTTTTCGCTCATCCCTTTAAGATTTTCAGATTACTTGCCTACATCAACTTATGCGAACTACTTGAATGTGAGGTTCAAAATGAAAAAATGCAAATGCGGATTTATTGCTGATATTAGAGTAACTAAGTCGGATAAGAACAACCTGGGCAGGATCTACTACTATTGTTCCATTTGTGGATTTGGTTAGGTTGGGAAATACCTTGTCTGGATGTTATATCGTCAAAATATATGACATTGCCTAATGAACCAAACTTTAATAACCTCAACGGGCAATGTTGTTCATAAACTTCCACAATTCCTCCCAAGAACCGTGATTATGGAGCTGGCAACAATGAGGAGTACATAGCAATGATGGATATGCTTTGATCAGTCAACCGAATTCTATATGCCATGTTATTTTGTTTGTATGCAGTTGTTAAAATCATGTTTTCAGTGGGGATAATGTAATATTTACCTTTTTTCATTTATCTGAACCTTCTTGTATCAAACTGTTTGAACTATGCATGAATGTGGCTTATTGTCGGAACCTTTTTGTATTTAAATGTTGAGATTGAATGATAAACAATTATAAGCCAACCGAGTATAATACAAGAGTCCTTTTATACAATTATAAGCCATTGAGTATACGTAACTCTATATTACTCTGGATGTATGGTGTGTATATGAGTGCTACTATATAGTTGCAATGAAAATTTTATTTTAGAGTTTGCAAAATAATATTACTCTGGAGTGTTGCTATACAGTTTCAATGGTGTATATATGAGTGCTTCTATACATTAGTTGGGACTCATATAGCTGCTACATTAGTATATAAATGTTGAGATTAGATGATATTTTGGGTCTGTAATTCTTAGGAACTGATTTACCTGCTACACAATGTTTGGCTTCTGTAATTCTTTTTTACACTTGTTACATATGGACGATTCATACATGGATTTTGTACCAGCTATACCTTATATCACCTGCTATACACTCTTAGGATTGATATCAGTTCTTAGGAATATGGTAATAGCAGTTTTTAAGACATGATTAGGATTAGTATACATCATTAGGAACTGATATAAGTTTTTAGAAACCGATATACATTTTTAGGAACTGATATGGGTTCACTTTTCTATTTTTTTGCTTCTGAAATTCTTCAAGGCAAGCCTTGGTTTTTTTGGAGATTCAATTCAGTCCCTGATAATATTATGTTTTGGTTACTGATAATATTCAATTCAATTCAGTCCCTGCTACATATTGCACTTTAACTAGTATTTAAATTTAAAAATGTTGTACAAAACTGTTATCATTTGAATGTCTGTTGAGGAGGGAGAAAAGTGGTTACTAGTTTTGAACTTCTGTGTTGTAACTAGTTTTGAATTCTTGTTATTTTTTGATGTTTTAATATCTCCAAGGGGCATATCTATAGTAATTGCGCAATAGATTAATTCACTGCATATGAAAGCTGGCAAAGCGAATTTCTTTATAGTATGCGCAATTTTGGTCAGTTATAGTATGCGCAATTTTGGTCAATTATTATTTTCGATTGCTGCAATTTTGAATATAGCTGATGTATTGAACAACCATTGTATCTGGTAGTATTTACACTAATTGATAACTGTTTGATAATTATTTTTGCATTTCAGAGATGGCCCAAAACAGAGTGAACGTCCGTTTTCAACCACTAAAATCCAATGTTTCGATAGATCTCGAAACATCTCACTCACCAGTGGAAGTGCCTTGAAAGAAGCCTCAAGTGCGTTGGAGTGATGCAATGGATGGGTATATGATGTCTGCTCTTATGGGTGAGGTTCTTACTGGAAATAAAAAGGCTAATAATGGTTTCACAGCGGCACATATGAAACTCGTGATCGATGCTGTCAGGAACGACTGTCATGCTATAGTGGGAATCCTACATGTTCGCTTACATTTGAAGAGACTGAAAAAAGAGTACTTGGAAGTGCACGAGCTACTACAAGTCAGTGGATTTGGATTTGACCCAACTACGTCCTTTGTAACTGTCGATCCAAATGTGTGGGCCGATTATGTGAAGGTATGTATTAAAGTGCGTATTCATGGTATACCCTAAAAAAAACTAATGGTGTCTCAAATGTTGGCAGGACAAGCTGGAAGCTGCGAAAATGAAAGGCAAGTGTTCGCTCATATTATGATGAGCTTGCCACCATATATGGAAACGACACCGCAATGGGGTTAAACTCTTAATCTGGTGGTGTTTACATCCCATCAATGGAAGGTAAATGCATAAGGCAAGTTGTAATAATTAAATTCACGGGTCACCTCATTAATGGTAATGACTAAAATATTTATTATTGTACCAGGAATACTTGATTCAGAGGAAGATTTTATTGATGTAATTGAAAATGAGATCCCGGAGACTGAATCACATAACACCAGCTAGGGAAATGTAAAGTTCCCGGATAAGTGCCAAGACTTGTGGCTATTCCAAGGCCATGACGTAGGCACGATAATGTCTTAGACAAGAGTGACCATTATTGCTGAATCGTTGCGGGTGATATCAGTTTCTATGGACTCAGATGCCGAGTTAAACACCCTGAAGCATGTAAAGTAGCAAAACATTCTTGATTGCCTCAAGGCAATGGGATTGAGTGAAAGTGATATGTTGCGATTGCTTTCTATGTTTGAGGCAGATCAAGGACTGGGACACATCTTCATGGGAATCACAAAGGAGGCGTTTGCCAAGAGTTCGACTATCAACAAGATGTATAGGAATCAAGCCCGTGTTTTTTATTCAATATTTTACATGTTTTTTGTAATGCACACCTAGCTGATTGTGAAACTTTGTCAACGTATGTTGTATTATGTATTGTGATATTACATTATAAGCTAACAGAGTGTGGCCAGTTTTTTGGGAATCCATCTTTAGTTATGGTATTTAATACGATTCTTCACTCATATATAATTTGCTGATGTTTTTATTATATGCCAATGTTGATACCAAATTTAGTCTGCTGACGTGGACCAGTTCAGTGGAGACACGTGTCAATCTACATGGCACTTACAAACATTTCTGAACAACACCTTGACTTCGAGGAACTCAACCTCCCCGACCAACTCAGACACTCCGAGCAACAGGTGCTCTCCGAGGAACTTTATTATACCGAGCAACTCATATATATCGAGCTACTTAGGCGGTCCGAGCTGCACCTCATTCGGAGCATTTATAACTGAATAATTAAGAGGATTGGATGCTCATTAAATGCTGATTATTATCATACAGATGTACACGCCTATTGGACAGCTATGTATTACCCTTTCACATTTACAGCCTGAGGGCTATAAATACATTGTATCATCCTCATTGTAAGGGGACTCAGAATTTCTTGGTAAAACCTGTAAACGAGAATTCCCAAACAGTCAATAATAACACAAACAGTGGACGTAGGCCATTCATTCAAGGCTTAACCACTTTAAAAATATTTTGTCTTATTTATTTTTTATCTGTGATTATGTAATTATAGATAATCTAATTTTTTACATCAACAGATTGGCGCTGTCTGTGGGAAACGACTAAAATTCTCATTTTTCACCAAAACAATTTATCACCAATGGCTGATAATCCTCAATCCAGTAATCAAAACGCTGGAAACCCGCCGAATCCATCCGATCCTCCAAATGTCCAAGATCTGGCTGGAATTATGGCCAATTTGGCTTAAGGCTAGACGGCTATGCAAGAGACTATGAGACAACTCATGCAAACTATCCAAGGTGGAGCGCCGACCCATTCAGGACAATGAAGTGTTCAAAGAAATACCCGTTTAGTTTCTTCGTGTATTAGGCAAAGCGATTCATATCGCACTGAGAAATCTGATGATTTTTCTTATCAACCGGGTCGAACTTCGTTAGTACGAGCCACAAATACTGAACAACACATCACTCTCTCTCCAGAAAGGACTAGTGCGTTGGAAAGATTAAGTAGGATCTCTCCTTTTGATCGATTGGGCCCTAGGAAGAATAAAAGTCCTCCTAAGGCTGTGTCGAGAAACTTTCGACGACCATCTGATCTAAGAGAGGGTTCTGCCCAATCACAACCAGTTGCTCGACAAGATAGATCCCAGGAAGCGACTTTAACACGATCAATTGCTCGAACCAATAGGACTGAGGAGGGAAAGGATGCATGGAAATGATCTATTCAAAGGTTGGAGGATATACTAGGGGAAATGGTTAAGGCCAAGAATCCTCTACAAAGAACTTTTGTCCAAGGGACGCCTTTTATACAGGCAATTGTGGATTTTCCCACACCATCGAAATTCAAAGCACCTGTTGTGACCCGTAAATATGATGGAAAAACTAACCCTGTCCTTCATATAGAATAATACCAAGTTGCTGCTGACATCTATTCTGTGCCAGATGAGATGAGACGCAGGGCATTTTCGGGAACTCTTACCGGATCTGCACAAATATGGTACAATAATCTTCCTCGGGGGAAGATTTCAACTTTCTTTCAACTGACCGAGCTCTTCATTGGAAATTTCTATTTTGGAGCAAAACAAGTTAAACGAGTGGCACATTTCTTAAGTGTTAGACAAAAAACAGGTGAGAGCACCAGGGATTACATAACTCGTTTCAATAACGAGAAGCTCAAAGTTATTGATTACGTGGAAAAGACAGCAATTACTGCTTTGATGAGTGGATTATTTCCCAATAAATTGTACTATACTTTGGCCAAAGATCCACCCAGAACCATGTCAGAACTAATGGCAAAAGCGGCCAAGATCATAAATGCCGAGGAGGCTATGGCTGCGAAGAAGAACATGGACACCAAAGAGACCAAGGTGGAGGTTGATAAGGCTAAAAAGAAAGAACATAAGAACAATGGTGGTGACAAGCAGTCAAAGCAAAGCCATCATGGGAAATATTGAAGAAATTTGAAAATTATACTCCTTTGAAAGTAGACATAAACCATGTCCTGGAAGAGATCAAGAACACGGAGGAACTAAACTGGCCTGAGAAAATGAAGTCAGATCCTAACAAGAGGAATAAGGCCAAATATTGCGAATTCCATAAAGACCATGGTCACACGACCAAAAATTGCATAGCTCTCCATAATGAAATCGAAGCACTCATCAGACGAGGAAAGCTAACCAAGTATGTTGATCGAGAAATGAAAGAAAAAACAATGACCGAGCGAGACAGAGGTCTAGATCTCCTCGTCGATCAGAAGAAAACAAGAAAAGAGATCATGAAGATGATCCAGAAGATGACCCTGATCTCCCCAAGAGACCAAGACATCCAGAACGTGAGGTATTTTCAATTCGTTTTGGATCATTTGATTGTAACGTTATTAAAGGTGGAGATGCAGGAGGTGGGGACCTTACTGCGGAAAGGAAAGCTTACCTCAATGAAGCTCAAGCTTGTTCATACATTCAGCGAATAAATCTAGCTGAGGATAATCGCCCGAGAAAGGTGAAAAAAGAAAAATTGGTCATTGGTTTCTCCAAGAACGACCTCCCAGGTGTACTATATCCTCATGATGATACACTGGTGATCAAAATGAGGATGAAGGAAGTAATAATCTCAAGAGTACTGGTGGACAATGGTAGCTCGGCGGATATCATGATCTACTCATGTTTCGATAGTTTAAATCTAAAGTTGTCTCAGTTGGAACCTTATCACATGCCCCTCATCGGTTTTTCTGGCGAGAAAGTCTTTCCACTTGGGACGATCAAGTTGGGCATGTTCATCGGCACATGGCCTTCTTGACGAACAGAAAGAGTAAGTTTCTTTGTGATGGATAAGAATGTCCAGTTAGCTTACAATATCATCATGGGAAGGGTAGGTTTGAAGAAGTACCATCTACTATACATCAATATCTGAAGTTTCCAACCAATTTTGGAGTAAGAGTTGTAAAGGGTGATCAAAAAGTTTCTCGGGAATGTTATTACTCATCTGCCGAGCAAGAAGAACTGGAGGAATTTAGGAAAAAGACTACGACCTACCAAGTGGATGAAGGTGCAGAGATTGAAACATTGGATCCTAGAGACGAATCGTAGCTCGTGAAAGGTCAGGTGGTGGAAGCTACTGAAAATACCTTTTGGATGACGAGCACCCGGATCGAACAACTCAGATAGGTTCGTCATTAGATGCCTCACTAAAATAGGAATTGATAGTTTTCCTAAAAAGCAAAAAACAAACTTTTGCTTGGAGTCGTGAGGATATGCCAGGAATAGATCCAAATTTCTTATGTCACGAGCTCAATGTGAATAAGGAAATCAATCCAGTGAAGCAGAGACGAAGAGTGTTCAGCCTCGAGAAGAACCAAGCCATACAAGAGGAGGTCAAGAAGCTCCAGAAATCTTGCTTTATTGACAATGTCAAATATCCAGACTGGTTGGCAAATGTAGTAATGGTGAAGAAGAAAAACAACAAATGGAGGATGTGTGTAGACTTTACCGACCTTAACAAGGCATGCCCAAAGGATCATTTTCCTTTCCCCCGAATTGATCAATTAGTGGATGCTACCTCGGGACATGAGTTGTTGAGCTTCATGGATGCTTATTCTGGTTACAACCAAATTAAAATGAAACCTGAAAACAGGGAGAGTACATCTTTCATTACCCCTAGGGGAACTTATTGTTATAATATTATGCCTTTTGGTTTAAAAAATGCAGGTGCAACATATCAATGGCTGATGAACAAGGTATTTGCAGAACAAATCAGTTGTAATATGGAAGTTTATGTTGATGATATGCTGATGAAGAGCAAGAGAGTTGCTGACCATCTAATTGACTTAAGCCAGACCTTTGATCAACTAGATAAATATTAAATGAAGCTGAATCCCACCAAGAGTATATTCGGAGTACGAGAAGGCATGTTCCTTGGGTATACTGTCAACCAACGAGGAATCGAAGCAAACCTAGAGAAGATCAAGGCTCTATTGGGACTACGATCTCCAATAATGAAGAAGGAGGTACAAAGTCTCACTAGGCGAGTTGCAGCACTTAATAGATTTATATCACGAGCAACAGATAGATGCCTCCCATTCTTTAAAACACGTCGAAGAACATTTGAATGAAATGACGAATGCGAGAAGGCTTTTCAAGAATTGAAGAAATATCTGGGAGCACCTCCACTGTTATCCAGGCCAGTGATGGGGGAAATATTATACTTATATTTGGTAGTGTCGGAGAATGCAGTTAGCTCGGCATTGATGAGAATGGAGAATGGAGTGAAAAAACCAATCTATTACACTAGCAAAGCCTTCCGAGGAGAATAGATCAGATATCCAAGCCTGGAAAAATTGGCACTAGCATTGATCGAGGCAAGTAGGAGAATGAGGCCATACTTCCAAGCTCATACCATAGTTGTGTATACTGATATGCCATTGAGGCAAGCTCTTTATAAACCATAAAAATCAGGGAGATTGATGTACTGGGCAGTAGAACTTGGTGAATATAACATAGTTTATGAGCCTAGATCGTCACTAAAGGAGCAAGCAGTAGCAGATTTTATAGTAGAGTTCACCTATCCTGATACCTCTAAGGATCAAAATCTGGATACCAACCAACCTGTGGATGTTACGAGATCATCTAATTTAAACCCCAATCAACTTACGTTGGTCGACGAACAAAAGAAGTTGGTCGACGATCAAGAGAAGTTGGTTGCCGAGCAAAAGAAGATGGTCGACGAGCAGCAAGAAGTACTAGAGGAGGATGAAAGGAAGAAGAAAATATTCCACCGAGGAACTCTGTCCAATAAAGAATTTGAAGACGAGGTACCTATATGGAATCTATATGGGGATGGCTCATCTTGCACCACAGGCTGTGGAGCAGGGATTATTTTGAACAGCCCGGATGAGGTCGATGTGGAGTATGCTCTGCGCTTCCAGTTCAAGGCCTCTAATAATGAGGCTGAATATGAAGCTATGATTGGAGGTCTTAATTTGGCAAAAACCATGGGGGCAGAGCAAGTTATTGTATGCAGTGACTCGCAGTTGATCGTAAGTCAAATACTGGGAGTATATGCAGCTAAATGAGAATTAATGATCGGGTATCATGCAAAAGCGATGGAGATTTTATCAAGTCTAATGGCAGTGCAGATAATTAGAATACCAAGATTGGAGAATGCCGGAGCAGATGCCTTAGCTCGGTTAGCTTCAGCCACACGCACCGAGCTACAAAGAATAATCCCAATAGAAGTCTTGGCTAGTAGGAGCATAGATGAAGATGTGATGATGAACTTTATTACCCTTGATTTAGGACCGTCTTGGATGGATCCTATCAGGGCATATATTAAAGAAGGGTATTTGCCAACTAATAAACTCGCAGCCAAGAAACTAAAGTTTAAAGCTGCTCGTTATGTATTGACCAATGGTGTTCTATATAGACGAGGAATTATAGCTGGCTTGTAGAGATGTGTACATCCCACCGAGGTGAAAGACTTGATCGAAGAAGTTCATGAAGGGTCTTGTGGAGCCCATGTAGCAGGTCGGACACTTTTGCAAAGGATAATGATGCAGGGATACTATTGGCCGATAATGAGGGCTGATTGCATAGCCTATGCCAAAAAATGTTACAAATGTCAACGCTTCTCCACTATCCGAAGAACTCCCCAAGCATTGTTAACACCCATTACTTCCCCTTGGCCATTTACCATGTGGGGAATTGACTTGGTCGTGCCACTTCCAATTACCAGAGGAAGGTTTAAATATCTCATTATCGGAGTGGATTACTTTACTAAGTGGGTGGAAGCTGAGACCCTTATGAATATGACATATGACAAAATGTATCAATTTAGATAGAAGAACATCATTTGTAGATATGGTCTTCCTCGTGCATTCATCACAGACCATGGAACCCAATTCGACAATGAGGAGTTTGCTGCGTATTGTCATCAGTCGAACATATTGAAAACCCACTCTGCACCAGGCCACCCTCAAAGCAATGGACAAACTGAAGTGACAAACAGAACGCTGCTGAATGGCTTGAAGAAAAGATTAAATGATGCAAAGGAAAATTTGATCAACGAGTTACATTCTGTACTATGGGCTTATCATACTACTCCACGAGCAGCCACGGGAGAATCTCCATATATGCTGGAATTCGGAAGTGAAGCTGTTATACCTGCCGAGCTGGGTCTCCCCACACATAGGGTGCTGAATTTCAACCCTCCTATCAGTGACTTGATGAGGAGATTAGATTTGGATATGCTCGAGGAAGTTAGAGAAGAAGCAACAATCAGAAACGCTGCATACCAGTAACGGACAGCTCTGTTCTACAACAAGAGAGTAAAGAAATGCGACCTAAGAGAAGGAGACTATGTGCTAAAGAAAGTAATTCAAAAGCACAAAAAATTGGAAGCTAACTGGCATGGGCCCTACAGAATAACAGAGTTTGTTCGACCAGGGATATATAGAATCGAAACCTTAGAAGGAGAGGAGTTTAAGAATGCATGGAACGCAGAGCATCTGCGCAAATATTAGCAGTAATTTAATCTCTATGTAATGCAGTTTTCTTCGATATGAATAAAGTTTTAAATATTTCGTCCAATTCTCTCCTTTTGTTGAAAATTTTTCAGAGTATTAGTGATACACACTACGCCTCAAGCCCAGAAATACCAACTACGGTTGGTTGGGAAGAAAATCCACCAACTATAGTTGGTCGGGAATAAAACATTTCCCCGAAATACCAACTGATGATGCTGAAATCTAGCACCACTAGATAAGTGATGATGATCTCAAACAATAGTAACCATGGCAGCCATAGAGATGTAAGTGTATAAGTATATAGAAGGAGATGAGTATAAGAGGAATAAGACAATGATGTATAGTGGTTCAACCAATTAGGCCTATATCCACTATGAGTTTGTGATCCACTAAGTATGGGCACTAATGGCCTTGGATACAATGCACATAAGCTCACTTTCTCTCTCTACTATGTGTACAAGAAGAGTTTTTTCTAGGGTTATAATTATCGATCCCCCCTTGTAGGGTTGTCGGTGACAAGTATATATAGGTCTTGGGGGGTGTAGTGTACCCCCCAAGTATGCATGGTGCATGTGAATGATGATTTAACCAATCTCCTGTTGACACCTGTAGAGGCCAAATGATGACATAATATTCCCTCACGTGAGGGTGTGATTTGGTTATAACGGTCTTCCACGTGCCATGTGAGCCTCACGCGCACTGTTCCACGCGTCTCCCGAACCACGCGCTTTGATGCTGTCACCCTCGGCCTTTGATATAAGGCCGAGGGAAAAGTTCCTTCCAGTAATGAGTCTGGCCTAATTTGGGCCTCGTACTATCGTACCCTCGGAGGGTCGTCCGGAACCTGATGAAGGGTCGACCCCCTGAGGGGTCGTCCGAAGCTCGATGAATGGTCGGCCCCCTGAGGGGTCGTCAAGAGCCCGATGAAGGGTCGGCCCCCCGAGGGGTCGTCCGGAGACGGATGAAGGGTCGGCCCCCCTGAGGGGTCATCTAGAGCCTGAGGATGGGTCGGCCCCCTGAGGGGTCTTCTGATTGGAGGGCACCCTCGGCCTGGCCGAGGATATATATGGGCATATCAATCACCCCCCAGCCCTTAGCCATAGATGTTGCTGAGATGGCTGAGGGATAGTATTGTAATTCAGATGGGTGTATGATCAGTTAGGTGAGTGACACCTGTGCCGGTACTCGTTGTCACTTCAGTTTCCAAGGTGTGGCGGCTGCACACTTTGCCTGGGGCTTTGTGCCCTAATGATGCCCTCCTCGTGGGCTGTGCTCTGCATTGGTTAGTGGTCCCACTCATTGGAAAGGTATTTAAATAATTTTTTGAAGTTTCTCTTTCTTCTTCTTCGCGCCTAAACCCACTCTCTCTAGCTTCCAGCCTTCTTGCCATTTCTACAGTTTTCGAACCTTCAAGCTTAGCAGCTTCGCCATTTCTCCTCAGGTAACACCTCGACCCTAGTGCCCTACTTATCTTCATTTCTGTTTGTTTTCCTATTTTAAACTCATAGGGTTATATTTTCTTAGGCTGTTCCATAGCTTTTCTAGTGTAACCTCCGGTAAGCTGTTCTTGAATTGTTCTTGATAAGAAACCCCTTAATTCCTTGGTTTTGATCGAAAAGTCCTCCCTGGTCAATTGTGAGATTTGTTTGTAGTTACGTTACCCAAATTCTTCTAAGTGTAGGGTCTCCCCCTTAATGTTTAGGAGGCTTTATAATTTAGCCGAGGAGTTCCCATCCTTGCGAGATAAGCTTTTCATAGAGATCAGACGAATAGAGGAAGAGGAGGAGAGGAGACTAGTGGCTGACCCTAATTGGGTATGACCCATTTTTTCCATTCCCCTTGCCACAATAAAGCCATTTGAGCCGTCTGAGTCTTATGGGTCATCCTGTCTTCCAACCGAGAGTAATTCAGGAGAGATGAACGAGAGAGCGTCGTCGCCAATTAGCGCTGGACCCTCTGGGAGAGGAGAGGCGTCTGACCTAAGCCCAGGCCGACAGGCCGAGGGTATGGTTGTTTCTGAGGCCATCCCTATGACTAATCTATCCCCACATGCCTTCGAGATGGCTTTTCCCCAGAGGCCTCTAATAGGTGATGAGGTCGAGGGAGAGGGGACAGAGGACGAGGGTGAGGAATCAGATGTTGACCAGGTTGAGTTGACACCTCCTATGCCTCATCCTATATCAACTTAGTTAGGGATCGTGACCTCTTACTGTGGAGGCATGCCTATGGAGTGTCCCCCAGTATAACTATAAGGGTTCCCTCTGAGTCTGAGAGAGTCTTCGAGCGTGAAGAGGGAGAGGTTACAGTATACGAACAAATGTTCAAGGTTGGTGTCAGATTCCCTCTGCATCCTGCTGTCGTAGATATCTTGTCAGCCCTCGGTGTTGCCCCCTCTCAGCTTCCTCCCAACTCCTGGAGGATGATCCTTGGCTACATCTCCCTGTGGAAGAATGCTTTCACTGATGAGCCCTCGGTCGACGTATTTTTGGCCTGTTACAATATCACATCCTCGTCCAAACAGCCTGGGTACTATCACCTGGGGGTGAGGAGGTCTGACAAAAAACTTCTCCACGTGGCACAAACCTCCAACCATGATTGGAAGAAGAGATTCTTCTTTGTCTCTGGAGAGTGGGAGTTCTCCATCGAGGCACAACCTGTAGCCGATGGTCTAAGGGTTCTCAGAAGATGGTCTAACCCTTCAATGAAGGCCAGGTCAGACCCCGGACTTAGTCTGGAAGAGAAAGACATAGTTAAATATCTGAGAGGACGAGGGAGAGAGGGTGAACTTGTAAAGTTTGAAGATCTTATGACCCCTCGGTTCCTCAAGGAAACTGGTCTGAGGGACGCCCCCTGACAGAACTATGTGAGTTATATTTATTTTTTCCCATTCTTACTTTTTTTCAAGTGTTTCATCTTTGCCTCTGCATTTTTCTGACGTGTCGTCCTCCTTTCAGGTCATCCCTCAGGCATATCGGACCAACTTTGGAAAATAACTGCTCCCAGTTTACTATCAGGTCTATGAAAAAAGAAAGGCAAGGAGCCTCAGTAAGCTCCGAGGAAGACGAAGGCTGTGGGGCCGACGGTTGTTGAGCCGAGTGCTGACAGCCATAAAAGGAAAGATCCTGAAGCTCCTGTTGACCCTCGGCCGGACTCAAGAACGAGGACGAGGTTAGAGTTATCTGAGGGGGATGGTTCCTCTTCCAGCATGGGGGCCTTCTGGTCCCAGAACTTGGCACTTCTGAAGGCCGAGCCATCTTCCCTCATCGCGAACCTAAGGGCAGCCAAGGCGTCCATGTTTTCTGCCCCCTCGGCTGCTGATTATGAATTTCTGTCAAAGATGCCTCCAGCAAAAGTGTATGACTATGTTCTTCATGCTCTAGCTCAGGTATTTGTTCTCCCTTCATTCCCTTAGTTGCATTCTTTCACTAACTATTTTCTTGACCTCTTGATAACTGTTTATTATTTCTGTGCAGTCTGTATGCGCCTTTACCTCGGCTACTAAATGGATGGCTGAGAACCAACAAAAATTCCATAAAGCCGAGAGAGCCATCCAGTACGAGGCCGACTTGCAGACGGAGCTGGAGACTGTAAGGGCTGAGCTAGAGAGTGCCAAAATTGAACACGTAAGGGTTCTGGACGAGCTGACGAGGCAGCAAAATGCAGACATGGCGGCCAAGGACTTGCTTATTAAGGAGGGGGACGAGGCCTTGACCAAAATGGGGGCTCAGCACAAGACTGAGCTATCTGAGGCAGTGAAGAAGGAAGAGGCCGATGCTGTTGAGGCCTACAAACTCTCAGAAGAGTTCCAAGGCTTCGGTCTTGAGTACTTAGAGAGGGGGATTAGGACGGCCTGTCGGTGGGTCATCCTTAAGTTTGCTGACGCAGTATCGTCCGTCCTCCCCTCTCTTGAGGTAGTTCAATTGGATGATCCACTTATTGCTGAAGCCCTAGCCCAAGTGGAATCTCAGCATGTCGAAGGCACGGGCACGTCTGAGGCTCGGTCTGTCATAGTCATAGAAGAATCTCCAATAGATGTTGAGGCCTTGCCCTCTGATATTGCTTAATAGGGTGGTTGTCTGTAGCCCATACCCTTTTCGTGTAATTCATATTTTTGTAATCTTTATCAGACGAACATCTTTATTTTGTAATGTAATATAATGCCTCTGTCTTCTGTTTTTGTCTCTTGTGTGACTTTCATTATGATGTTTTTAACAATATCACTAACCCCTCCCTCGTCTTTCTTGAGGGCGATGGTGGGGTTGTCCCCTCCACTGACCCTCATTATAGGCCTAGGGTTATGATTAACAAATTAATGGTTTTTAAAGTCTTCCTTCGTCTTTCTTGAGGACAATGGTGGGGTCGTCCCCTCCATTGACCCTCATTATAGGCCGAGGGTTACAATTACCAAATTAATGGTTTTTACAGTCTTCCCTCGTCTTTCTTGAGGACAATGGTGGGGTCGTCCCCTCCATTGACCCTCATTATAGGCCGAGGGTTACAATTACCAAATTAATGGTTTTTAACAAAGTCTTCTCTCGTCTTTCTTGAGGACAATGGTGGGGTCGTCCCCTCCATTGACCCTCATTATAGGCTGAGGATTACAATTACCAAATTAATGGTTTTTAAAGTCTTCCCTCGTCTTTCTTGAGGACAATGGTGGGGTCGTCTCCTCCATTGACCCTCATTATAGGACGAGGGTTATAATTACCAAATTAATGGTTTTTAACAAAGTCTTCCCTCGTATTTCTTGAGGACAATGGTGGGGTTGTCACCTCCATTGACCCTCATTATAGGCCGAGGGTTACAATTACCAAATTAATGGTTTTTAAAGTCTTCCCTCGTGTTTCTTAAGGACAATGATGGGGTCGTCCCCTCCATTGACCTTCATTATAGGCCGAGGGTTACAATTACCAAATTAATGGTTTTTAAAGACTTCCCTCGTCTTTCTTGAGGAAAATGGTGGGTCGTCCCCTCCATTGACCCTCATTATAGGCCGAGGGTTACAATTACCAAATTAATGGTTTTTAAAGTCTTCCCTCGTCTTTCTTGAGGACAATGGTGGGTCGTCCCCTCCATTGACCCTCATTATAGGCTGAGGGTTACAATTACCAAATTAATGGTTTTTAAAGTCTTCCCTTGTCTTTCTTGAGGAAAATGGTGGGGTCATCCCCTCGATTGACCCTCATTATAGGCCGAGGGTTATAATTACCAAATTAATGGTTTTTAACAAAATCTTCCCTCGTCTTTCTTAAGGACAATGGTGGGGTCGTCCCCTCCATTGACCCTCATTATTGGCCGAGGGTTATAATTACCAAATTAATGGTTTTTAACAAAGTTTTCCCTCATCTTTCTTGAGGACAATGGTGGGGTCGTCCACTCCATTGGCCCTCATTTTAGGCCGAGGGTTATAATTACTAAATTAATGGTTTTTAACAAAGTCTTCCCTCATCTTTCTTGAGGACAATGGTGGGGTCATCCCCTCCATTGACCCTCATTATAGGCCGAGGGTTATAATTACCAAATTAATGGTTTTTAACAAAGTTTTCCCTCATCTTTCTTGAGGACAATGGTGGGGTCGTCCCCTCCATTGACCCTCATTATAGGCCGAGGGTTATAATTACCAAATTAATGGTTTTTAACAAAGTTTTCCCTCGTCTTTCTTGAGGACAATGGTGGGGTCGTCCCCTCCATTGCCCTCATTATAGGCCGAGGGTTACAATTACCAAATTAATGGTTTTTAACAAAGTCTTCCCTCGTGTTTCTTGAGGACAATGGTGGGGTCGTCCCCTCCATTGACCCTCATTATAGGCCGAGGGTTATAATTACCAAATTAATGGTTTTTAACAAAGTTTTCCCTCGTCTTTCTTGAGGACAATGGTGGGGTCGTCCCGTCCATTGACCCTCATTATAGGCCGAGGGTTATAATTACCAAATTAATGGTTTTTAACAAAGTTTTCCCTCTTCTTTCTTAAGGACAATGGTGGGGTCGTCCCCTCCATTGACCCTCATTATAGGTCGAGGGTCGTTCTCTGAAGATGTTTCCATGCGTACTAGAACTGATAAACATAATATGAGAGGAAACAGTGATATTTCTCATTAATTTTCTAAGTGTTCTATCGGAGCAACATCTATTATAACTGTTATTTGATAGGACTTTACAAAACTACTGATAGTATTTCTTCAAATGATCTGCATTCCAGGTGTTGGAAAAGGGTTCCCCTTCTAGGTTTTCTAGTCTATAGGTCCCAGGGACGACTTCATCGATGACCCTATATGGTCCATGACAATTAGGATGGAGCTTGTTGGGCTTCTGACAAGTCTTTTTGAGGACCAAGTCCCTCACCGCAATTAGTCTCTGTTTCACCCTTTGATTGTAAAATCTTGGAGTCCTCTGCTGGTAGGCGGCTTGCCTTATCTCGGCATCTTCCCTCCTTTCCTCGATCAGGTCTAAGTCGAGTCTCCTCTCTTCTGTATTTCTCTGGGGGGGGGGGGGGGTCATACATTTGGACCCTATGAGTTGGAAACCCAATCTCGGTGGAAATGACGGCTTCTGAGCCATAAGCTAGCATGAATAGGGTCTCTCCGGTAGAGGTCCTCGTTGTCGTCCTATAGGCCCATAGCACGGCATATAATTCCTCGACACATCTTCCTTTTTCCTCCTCAAGCCTCTTTTTGATTCCATCTAAGATTGTCCTGTTTGTAACTTCTGTTTTCCCATTGGCCTGAGGTCGGCCCGGGGTAGAAAATAATTGTTTGATACTCACCCTTTCACAGTACTTCTCTAGAGAGGTATTCTTGAACTGAGTCCCGTTATCCGAGATGAGGGTGTTGGGGAGACCGTATCTGCATAGAAATTTTTTCCAGATGAACTGGAAGGTCTTCTACTCTGTAATCGTGACCATCGGTTCGGCCTCCACCCATTTTGAGAAATAGTCAATCGCTACGATGAGGAACCGATAGTTATTGACTATCCTTGGAAAGGGTCCTACGAGTCGATCCCCCACACTGCAAATGGCCATGGGGACGTAATGGAGGTAAGAGGCTGATGGGGTTGGTGAGGGATGGTGGCAAATCTTTGGCATTTGTCACACTTTTCACATATGTCGCGGCATCTTTCCCCAAGGTCGGCCACTAGTACCCTTGGGTGATCACCCTCTTTGCTAAGGATCTGCCCCCAATGTGGCTTGAACATGATCCTTTGTGCGCATCTTGCAAAATGGAAGGAACTTCATAGGGGTGCACACACCTAAGTAAGGGGATCAAAAACCCCTTTTTGTACAAAGTGTCTCCGATGACAGTGAATTTTGCAGCCCTGTATCTCAACTTCTTCCTTTCTTGCCTTGCTTCTAGGATCTCTCCCTCTTTAATGTATCTGATCAGAGGGTCCATCCACGAAGCTTCCTGAGAGACATTCAGGCAATTTCTTAGTGTTCCCTCAGCATCTTCAATAGTTGGTCGAAGCAAAATTTCCACTGGGACCGTCCTCCTGATGTCTGTCCTAGTTGTCGAGGCTAACCTAGCAAGGGCGTCAGCTCGACCATTATCGAGCCTATGTATCCTCTTTAACCTTAATTCTCTGAATCTCTTCAGTAATGACCGCACCTTCTCAAGGTACCTAGCCATCCTCTCGTCCTTGGCCTTGTAGGCTCCTAGTATCTGAGTCACTACTAGCCTCGAATCACTATGAACCAAAATATGGCCGACACTAAGAGATCTGTCCAAGGAGAGGCCTGCTATCAAGGCCTCATATTTGGCCTCGTTATTGGAGGCCTTAAAGTTAAACCTCAGGGCGTACTCAATGTCTGTGCCGTCGGGTGCTGATACTATTAATCCAGCTCCACTCCCGCTTTCGCAAGAGGACCCATCGACGAAGAGACTCCACACAATATGTTCTTTCGAGAAACTTCCCTCGGTGAGTGACCCCTGTCTAAAGAGATATCTTCCCTCTTCGTTCTCAGCCACTTTCCTTCTAGCGGTGCTTGTCTTAGCCTTATCTGCAGGTGTGTCGGTGAGCCTACCTTGTCGGGTATCTGTCTTCCTGAGGTCCTCACCCTCGGCTTCATCATCTTCCCAAGTAAACTCGGCAATGAAATCTGCCAATGCTTGCCCCTTAATGGCCGTCCTACGCTGATACACAATGTCAAACTCCCCCAGCTCTATAGCCCAGGACATTAGCCTCCCTGACTTTTCAGGCTTGTGCAAAACCTGCCTAAGGGGAGAGTCAGTGAGGATGACAATTGTATGGGAATGGAAGTATGGCTTCATCTTTCTTGATGCATGGATCAAGGCATAGGCCAGCTTCTCCATCCTTGGATATCTTTGCTCTGCCCCCTAGAGTGCCTTGCTGTTAAAATACACAGGCTTTTGTACCCCGTCTTCGTCTCTCACAATGGCTGCACTGATGGCTGACTCTGAGACGGCGAGGTACACATAAAGTCGTTCACCCTGCACGGGCCGTGACAACAGCAAGGGAGACCCCATGTATGATTTTAACTCCTTGAAAGCCTCATCACACTTTTCACTCCATTCGAAGGCTTTTCTGAGAATTTTGAAGAATGGTAGACACCTGTCTGTGGCTCTAGACACGAACCTGTTCAAGGCAGTGACTCTCCTTGTGAGTCTCTGAACGTCTTTAATGGACTTGGGGGTCTTCATCTCAACTAGGGCCTTTATCTTTTCAGGATTGGCCTTGATGCCTCTTTGGTTGACAATGAACCCCAAGAACTTCCCTGCTCTGACCTCGAAGACACACTTGGCCGGGTTGAGCTTTATTTGGTATTTGTCCATCGTATTAAAGGTCCTCTCCAGGTTTGCCACATGATCCTCTGCCTTCAAACTCTTAGTCAGCATGTCATCAACATAGACCTCCATAGACTTCCCAATTTGGTCTTCAAACATTTTATTTACAAGGCTCTGATATGTTGCCCCCGCATTTTTTAGGCCAAAGGGCATGACCCTATAACAGTATATCCCCTTTTCAGTAATGAAGGTTGTCTTCTACGAGTCTTTAGGGTTCATGAAGATCTGGTTGTACCCTGGATAGGCATCTATAAAGCTCATGAGCTCATGGCCTGCAGTAGCGTCTATCATCTGGTCAATGCGGGGGAGAGGGATGCTGTCTTTGGGACAATGCTTGTTGAGGTCAGTGAAGTCCACACACATTCTCCACTTCCCGTTGGCCTTTGGGACAATGACTGCATTGGACAACCATTCAGGGTAGATGGCCTCTCTGATAAATTCAGCGTCTTCTAATTTTTTGACCTCATCCCTTATGACCTCATACTTTTCTCTAGAGTAAATTCTCCTCTTCTGCTTTACCGAGTTTGCTCCCTATACCACATTGAGCTTGTGCCACATGATTTCAGGGTCGATCCCTGGCATATCTACATGACTCCACGCAAAGACACTTCATCTTCTCCTCAATAGTTTAATGAGGTCTTCCTTGATATTGGGCCTCAGAGACTTGCCGACCTGGAAGGTTTTTTTTGGGTCATCCTCATCGAGGATGATGGATTCTACCTCTTCCGCGGCCTCTCCTTTCTTTAGCTTCGTCTCATCCCTGGGGTCTAGGGTATCAATATTGTAAGTGGTTGTAGCCCTCTTGTGTGCCTCTCTTTCTTCAGAGGAGTTGTAGTAACATTCGCGCGCTGTCATATGGTCTCCCTGATCTTCCCCCACCCCGTAGGGGGTAGGAAATTTAATCATCTGATGGACCGTAGATGGCACAGCTTCAAACCCCTTAAGGGCCACACGCCCCAGTATGATGTTGTAGGCCAAAAACACATGTTCATCCATCACAAAGAAACTGACCTTCTTAGTAAGGCATCTCGTCCACTCGTCCCCCATCCTGACATCGGCCTCATACACTCCAAGGGGATGAACCTTTTCCCCACTGAACCCAATTAATGGATGATGGTAAGGGACGAGTCTAGCACAACTGAGACCTAAGGCTTTGAAGCACAGCCAAAACATTACATCTGTAAAACTGCCCCCGTCGACCAATATCCTCGGCACCTCACACCCGTGTACCCTAGTTGTGATGACGAGTGGGTCGTCGTTTAGGACTAGGAGGCCTTTAAAGTCCTTTCTTGAGAACCCCACTATCAGAGTGTCCATATCGACCTTATTCTTCTTTTCTGACTTGACCTCCAGAGAGGTCGAGTGTACCATCTTCGTCACTACCTTGGCCTCAGCCACATGGGCCTACCTGTCAGCGACCTCCGACCCTCCTCCTGCTAGACCCCCGGAGATCATTCCCACTCCAAGCGAGATTATATTTAGCCTCTTGACAAGGCCTTGGTCGTCTCTCGGTGGGAGGTCAGGGTCGTCCTCATCGTCAGAAGGGTCCACCCCTCTTTTTTGAGGACCTTCTTTACATGCATCACCTCACTTTTTTCTGGGGTTGTCCCCTCGGCCCCTCTTGAAGGCACCTCTGTCGACGTACTTTCTGAGCTTCCTTTCTTTCAGCATCTTCTCAATCTCATCTTTCAGAGCAAAACATTTGTTTGTTATGTGGCCATGTTCTTGGTGAAATTCGCACCAAAGTTTTTTATCCCTCTTGTTGGGGGCTGTCCTCAACTTCTCAGGCCACTTCAGAGACCGATCACTCTTTATCTCATTGAGAATATGTTCACAGCTGACCGTTAGAGGGGTGTAACCAGCGAACTTGTCGTCCGTAGACCTCTTCTTCCCCTCTTAGTTATTCTTAGGGTATTTACCCCCACTAGCGCCTCCTTTTTCGTCTTAGTATTTTGCGGCCATCGCCTCTTCGGAGTTCATCACCTTTCCTGCTGTTGACAGTAATTTATCCATCGTCCTCAGAGGGTCTTCAGCAAGCTTCCATAACAGCTTCCCCTTTTGGAGTCCTCCAATCAGGGCTGTCATAGCTATGCTCTCCTCATAGTCTTCCACCTATAGCTTCTCTTTGTTGAATCTGGTTATGTAGTCCCTTAAACTCTCATTCTTCCCCTCCTTAACATAGAGAAGGTGGGTGGTCTTCTTCTGTGGCCTCATCCCGAAGCAAAAATTATGGATGAACCGGTCTTCCAACTGCTTAAAGTTTTCAATGGAGTTTTTTGGGAGAGACGTGTACCAGAAATGTGCAGCCCCAATCAGGGTACCAGAGAAGGTAGGAAACCTCATCTCATCTGAGATAGAGTATATATCTGCTGCTGACTGATACATCTCAACATGGTGGACAGGGTTGGTGCTCCCATCATATCTTGGGGTGACCACAGGTGGCTTGAAGTTTGATGGCCTAGAGAAGTTGACTATCTTCGGCACAAAGGTTGAGCCTATGGTGTATCCCCTCTGAAGAGGGTCTCGGCTTTTTAGTATATCGCCAATCTTATCCTCCAATCATTGGATCGAGTCATTCCAAGGCCTCGTAGGGTCGGCTTGGCCGATGTTATCCCCTGCCGCCTCTTTGAGATGGATGGTGGGTCCTGCCGCTGCTGGCCTGTGTCGGCTGTTTACTTCCCCCTGACCATCGTCTCGTCCTAGGGGTCGACCATCTGCTACCTCCCTTCTGCACCTTGCAACACTCCTTGATCTGGACAATTTTTCTCGCAGGTCATTTACTGGGCCCAGCCTCTCAAAGGTCGACCCCCTGCTCAAGCGATCAAAAGCAGAGCCTCCTGGGCGATCATCAGGATTTAGTCTCCCGCGCTTCCCTCTACTCTCCTGGAAAGGTCTTACAGTATTATTGGAGACCTCATATGGTTCCCAACATTCTATGGGGGCCTCTTCTCCCTCTAGATCGTCATACATGTCCTCAGGGCAAGGGTTTCCTTGCCTCCCCAGGCATAGACGCTGGGGGTCAGCAACATCCCTACGTCGCTGAGGTGGTGGTAGGTCTTTGCGCGGTGCCTGGGGTGGTCCCCTGGCCTCATGATGTCCTAGAGCTGCTGCTGGAGTAATCATCTCAGGTGAGACCCCTGGTGGTCTTAGTATGTTCTGGCTCAGAGCTGTGAACTGCTCCTGCATGATCCGTTGGCTCGCTGCCAGAGACTTCAAGGTTGCCTCCACATCAGCCATCTCAGACTGAGGTGGTGGCTGACTGGAACTGGGTCCTCTCCCATCATCCGGTGGGGGAAGTGGTGGTGGTGGCATCTCCGGTGCCATGTGTTTGGGCTATGAAGAGATGAACTGAAGAAGGTTTGTAAGCTTGAGAACCTTAATGGGTATCTTTAAATGGTGAAACATCTCCACACAGGGGGGGAACTGGCTCACCACCAGAGTGCCTAGTGAGGTCAAGCTGTATTCAAGGAAGAGATGTCTTCTCGTTCCCACAGACGGCGCCAAACTGATGATGTTGAAATCTAGCACCATCAGATAAGTGATGATGATCTCAAACAAGAGTAACCATGGAAGACAGAGAGATGTAAGTGTATAAGTATATAGAAGGAGGTGAGTATAATAGGAACAAGATAATGATGTATAGTGGTTCAGCCAATTAGGCCTACATCCACTGTGAGTGTGTGATCCACTAACTATGGACACTAATGGCCTTGGATACAATGCACATAAGCTCACTTTCTCTCTCTACTATGTGTACAAGCAGAGTTTTTGCTAGGGTTACAATTATCGATCCCCCCTTGTAGGTTTGTGGGTGACAAGTATATATAGGTCTTGGGGGGTGTAGTATACCCCCCAAGTATGCATGGTGCATGTGAATGATGATTTAACCAATCTCCTGTTGACACCTGTAGATGCCAAATGATGACATAATATTCCCTCACGTGAGGGTGTGATTTGGTTATAACGGTCTTCCACGTGCCATGTGAGACTCACGCGCACTATTCCACACGTCTCCCAAACCACGCGCTGTGATGATGTCACCCCCGGCCTTTGATATGAGGTCGAGGGCAAAGTTCCTTCCAGCAATGAGTCTGGCCTAATTTGGGCCTCGTACTATCGTACCCTCGGAGGGTCGTCCGGAACCTGATGAAGGGTCGACCCCCTGAGGGGTCGTCCGAAGCTCGATGAATGGTCGGCCCCCTGAGGGGTCGTCAAGAGCCCGATGAAGGGTCGGCCCCCCGAGGGATCGTCCGGAGACGGATGAAGGGTCGGCCCCCCTGAGGGGTCGTCCAGAGCCTGAGGATGGGTCGGCCCCTGGAGGGGTCGTCTGATTGGAGGGCACCCTCGGCCTGGCCGAGGATATATATGGGCATATCACCAACTACGGTTGGATGGGAAGAAAACCCACTAACTATAGTTGGTCGGGAATAAAAAATTTCCCAGAAATACCAACTACGGTTGGTTGGGAAGAAAATCCACCAACTATAGTTGGTCGAGAATAAAAAATTTCCCACAAATACCAACTACGGTTGGTTGGGAATAAAATCCACCAACTATAGTTGGTCGGGAATAAAAAACTTCCCAAAAATACCAACTACGGTTGGTTGGGAAGAAAATCCACCAACTATAGTTGGCGAGAATAAAAAATTTCCCAGAAATACCAATTACGGTTGGTTAGGAAGAAAATCCACCAACTATAGTTGTTCGGGAAGAAAAAATTTCCCAGAAATACCAACTACGGTTGGTTGGGAAGAAAATCCACCAACTATAGTTGGTCGGGAATAAATATCACCAACTCTCCTTAGTCGTCAGATAAATTCAGATGGTCGACAATAAATTTTCACCAATTCTAGTTGATCGACAATTTAAAATAGCACAAAATATCTTTATCTTTTCAATAGATATACATGCACATTCATTAGAAAATGTCTTACAAAATATTTCCAAAGACAATGATAATTAAGATTGCAAAGAAAACTAGAAGTTTTTCATTAAATCCAAAACAAAACACATTGAGAATGCAATACATAAAAAAATTGTTACATCAAGAATCCTATTCTATTGGTTTCTTCCCCTCTGCCTTTGAAACAGGTTCTTCACCGACGGGAGGATCGTCTAAGGCATAGGGGGAATTGATGAAATTTAGATCTTTGATCATCCTGACATTCATTACTGAGGCCCAATCAAGTAGGTGTTCAGGGCGAGATATCTCGAAATTGGAATGAAGACTGTAGTCATCGAGATACTTTGAAATCAGGCATCGAGGAATGGCCCGAGCAGGAATCCAGCTCATATCCAGTTTGAAAGGTGGCACTGGAAACTCGAGCAATCCAGGGTCATAGTAATCCCAGAAATAGTGACCCTGTTCCAACTGCAACACACCCAAGGCATTCTGCCATCCTTGCTTGTAACTCTCATTATTTTCATTTTGGATTCGGTCATCTAGAAGGTAGAGGGCTTCATTATAACCAGCCATCCAGAACTCTCTGGGCTGCTTGTGGAATTGATAGGTTAACCTCTCCAGTTTCTCATGGAGGTTCTTCGTTAAAAGTTCTTTACTCTCCAAGGCAGACTTTTGTGCAGAGAGCTGCTCATCCAGATTCAGAATCTTCTTGGACATCTCAGCTAATGCTTGATTCTTCACCATTAACTAGAAGGCCTGATTCTCCAAAGCTGATTGAATTCTTTGTTCTTCAACAGTAACCCGAGCAGCCCTTGCTCGTTCCCGAGAAGCTCTTGCTCGATCGCGAGCAGAGGTAGAAGGACCAACTCTCTTCAAGGTTTCCAATTCGTCTCTCAGATTGGCATTTTCGACCTCCAAGAAAGAAAAACCTTCATCGTTGACAGGAACTAGGGCTCCCGAGGTAGAGGTTGCAGATTTCAGCTGAGATACCTCTCCTCGCAAATTATTATTTTCCTGCTCTAACAATTTGGCGATCTGCCTATGCTCTTCAACCTCGGTCTTCAAAGTCCTTTCCTTTATATCGTAAGTAGCAAACAACTTATCATCTCCCTTATCAACACTTAGTTGCTGATACTTTTTCTCATATCCCTGATGCAAAAGGGTTGTAGACTCCTTGTATTATTGTTGAAGTTCCTCAAGAGTACCCTGGAGGTCTTCAATCATCTCGTAATATGCTACATTGTTGGCCACTGCATGATCGAGCAAGCATTTCAAATACTGGTAGGCTTTCATTGCTCGCTCTGAAGCATCTGGACCGAGGATATCGACGATTTGAGATTCATTCAAGTCAGTATGACCAGCCTTGAAGTAGTCATTACATTTTTTCATCAGTTCTGTATCATGGGCTGATAAGAGTTCCATTCTAGCCATAAACTAGTAAAGAAAAGAGATGGAAAGAATCAATAAAATGCAGATAGAGCAAGAAGAATAAAAGCAGAGCAAGAAAAAGGGAGTTAAGTTGCACAAACAAAAACTTAAAATTTTATTACATCATAACAGAAGTACATAGCCCAGAGTTACATTTATCAAAAAAGAGAAAAAGTCTGAACAATGCTACACCTTCTCCTTATCTCCTAAAACTTTCTCGGGAGGTTGGGACGAAGAGGTAGGTTGCTTGGAAGGAATAGAAGGTTTCTCGGAGGGTGTTGGAAGTTGTTCGGTTGAAATGCTAGTCGGTTGAAGTTGCTCGCAGGAGGTCTGGACAACTGGGGGATGAGAAATCTGATCTTCGATAACCATAAAGGATTCCTCGAAGGAATCTTTGTCTTCTTCTTCTTCCCTGGGAGAAGGAGGGGAGCCAGGAATGTGTCGCTGAAATAAGTCTGAATTCTCATCGACATTCATCTCTTTCAGTGCAACAACCCAACTATCCCTGAAGTATATGAGGCTACCATATTCCATTTGTGAAATCATGGCAGCCAAACCCTTATTCCACCTCTTATCCTAGCCAGCGCTGAAGGATTTCTTAACAACCTTTCTCCTTTTTTCTCTCTCTGAGGAAGTCCTTTCCCTAAGGAGCTCCTCAACATGCTTCAGCTTATTCTCAACTTCTTCCTTCTGATGACCAACTTCACGAAGCTTGTTTAACTCTTCCTCAACAGACTTGAGCTTACTTTCAAGCTCTTCAGCATTTTGGAGCTTCCCCTCGAGCTCTTTATTCTTACTTTCCAAGTCTTTTATTTTTTTCTCCAAACCCTTGGAGACTTCAATAGCTTTATCTCTCTCTTGCTCGGTGGCTTTTAATTGTTTGTCCCAAGCAGCTTTATCTTTGTCATACTTCTGACGAGAATCCTTTAATGACTGTGTCAGACCTACAAGATCTTCCTCCACACCTGACGAGGAGCTCGAAGCTTTAATAGCTTCATCCTTTTTCAAAATGGTGTTGAAGCATGTTACCAACTGAGAAAAAGAAAATAACGGTATGTCAGTATAGGGACATAACATTGAAAAATGAAAGTTTAGAGTAGTAATACTTACTGAGGGAATGTGTTGAGCTGCCAAGGTAGTAACCCTATCCCGAGAAAGACTGTCTTTAATACCTTGGATCTCAGGGATGATCCAAGACTTCACCGAGCTCATGGGAGAGCTCGGAGCAACGAAAGTGGGAACACCACTTTCGGTAGTTAGAGGCTGAGAAATGGATTCATCCACATTATCCGAGGAGCTTTTCTTCAACTTCCTTATGGGAGAAGGAACATTCTCGACCAAGGATGTCGTCTTGGTCGGTGATATAACTATAACCTCGCTAGGAGGGGAAACAACTGCAATCTTTCTTGGAGCCACAGGGGGATTCTCGGCAACCTTCTTAGTAGCAGCTCGAGGAGGTGTCTCAATTTGTCTTGTCCCTTCTTCTGAGACATCCTGCTTACTTTTCTTTGCCTCTCCAGCAGTAGAGACAAACTTATCAAAGAGGTCAGGAGATCTTCTTCTCTTCATTCTGTCGCTGAGAGGAATATGCGATTCAGAAGAAGAACCTTCAGAAACTGGTGCTGGATCAATGTTACTTATCACTGGACGAGTAGTGAAAGACGAGGTGTAATTCTTATACTGCAACAAGTACGAATATGATCTGATAAGTTCATCAGTGACAGTTTGATGCAAACCCCAGATCAGTTTCAGATGCTTTAAATTAACTTCTGTCACCTTTGGAGACCTTCTTTTGCTGTCAACTGCAAATAAATAAAAATCAAAATATCAGTGACGCATTTTATCGAATATGAAGAAAACATGATTTCAAAAACTAAATAAAATAAAAACAACCTATCCCATTTTCATAGGGAGGGCATCTGGGACCCTGATATACGTCGTTTTGAGTTAATGGAATCATGTTGCCAATTTTTCATGATAACCCCATGCTCAACGTAATCCCTGTTGGCATTTGGGAGATTGATAACTAAAGCCCTATTTAAAAACCTAGTTTTCAAATAAAAAGTACTGTCACTGATAGCCCATCTATAGAAAAACATAATCTCTGGAATTCCTAAACGGCTTCCATGAATCTGATTTAACCTATGGACTCCATTAACTATTCTCTAGGTATTGGGGGCTATTTTTGCAGGTACTACATTAAAATATTGACAGAATTACAAACATAAGGAGTTTGGAGGAAAAGAAAAGCCACATTCGGCTATAAAGAGACTGGGGAACCAATGTCCCTCAGCCAAACGAAAATAATCAGGAGGACCAGAAAGTTCTTCCAAAATGATCCAGGAAGGAATAGAAAAATCAGAACGAAATTTATCAAGCGACTCAATAAGATAAACCATGATGAATAAAGAAAATAAAAGAGAAGGAAGAAGATCTTACAGAATAAGGGTAGATCAGTTGATAACGAACGATGGGATGAATGAACGCACAAGATGGAGAAGAAATGGAGAAATCAAAGATACAGATTTGAAAAAGTAAGAGATGATAGGATTTTCTGCAACGCTTAAATACCTTACCTTGGGAAGGGATAAAAATAATGATTACAAAGAAAGACGTTTGCGCTACCGGCGGCTAAAAGGATAAAAAAAGGCACGGAGACCAAAGCAGTGGGAAAAATTCAAAAAGTCTGATTCTATGAATTCGAAAAGAAAATTAAATACAAGGAAAACACTCCTAAAATTTAGGATGACTATTTAAATCCCTCCATATTCAAGAAGAATGTTCCACACTCCTCAACCTCGAACTGTGAAACATTGGGGGCTTCTGTTGATACCAAATTTAGTCTGCGGAAGTAGATCAGTTAAGTGGAGACACGTGTCAATCTACATGGAACTTACAAACATTTCAAAACAACACCTTGACTTCGAGGAACTCAACCTCCCCGACCAACTCAGACACTCCGTGCAACAGGTGCTCTCCGGGGAACTTTATTATACCGAGTAACTCATATATACCGAGCTACTTAGGTGGTCCGATCTGCACCTCGTTCGGAGCATTTATAACTGAATAATTAAGAGGATTGAATGCGCATTAAATGCTGATTATTATCATACAGATGTACACGCGTATTGGACAACTATGTATTACCCTTTCACATTTACAGCCTGAGGGCTATAAATACATTGTATCATCCTCATTTTAAGGGGACTCAGAATTTCTTGGTAAAACCTATGATCAAGAATTCCGAAACAGTCAATAATAACACAAACAGTGGACGTAGGCCATTCATTCAAGGCTGAACCACTTTAAAAATATTTTATCTTATTTATTTTTTATCTGTGATTAAGTAATTAGAGATAATCTAATTTTTTACATCAACAGCCAATGTCATTATATTTGAAGGTGAAGTAGTGAAACAGTGATTGCACATTTGTTACAAACAAAAATTAATGTACATGTCATACTACATGAAAATGGAATACTTGAAATATTAAAATTAAAGCTAAATCACATTGGCCTGAACTCGTAAATGCACTAAGAAAATTAAATGACACAAACATCACACATGATGCCATGGTGAGCAGTAATGTGGCATTTTCTTCCCATCAGGCTTCGTGGGAGATAGCTTACAAAATATTCGTCTAGGTCATTGTCTAAGAAGTTGGCATATCTTGGTATGATATGTAAAATGGATCGCCAGTGTCTTTTGAAATAATTTTTCACATGGGCACAGTGAAAATGACATTTCATTTGATGGATTTTCCTTTTCAAAAGACGGACAACTTTGTCCTGCTTTGTCATGTCATTCAAGTGTATGGGCGACCTTGCCTGTGGGACTCGCAGTCTATGCCATCTGCAACACACTTCAAGATCACATATCCTGTCAAACAAACACGACACCTTTTGAAATGGTGGGAAGCTTACGCTCAACTTTAGATGGTGGGTAAAATATCACATGACCAACGTAGTCAGAAAATGGACTACTTGTGACGATGGGCTTGTTCTCAAACTTTCTTTTCTCACCATACCAAGTTATACCAGATAGTTTAATGTAGGTACCGGGATTTGTCATCAAAATCTTTGTGGAGGAAATCTTCTACATCCTCTCAACCATTGTAAAAATCACTTATCAATTTTTTTCCTTTCTTATACGAAGTCATTTTTTGCTAACTTAGAACATACTTTCCAACTTACCCCTTTTATAGAAAGTATTTCACAAGGAAGGTTTTCTTTGAAATTTGTAATTTCAAATTTCAAATTTCAAAAATCAAAAATCAAAAATCAAAAATAAAAAATAAAAAATCAAAAATCAAAAATCAAAAATCAAAAATCAAAAATCAAAAATCAAAAATCAAAAATCAAAAATCAAAATTCAAAATTCAAAATTCAAAATTCAAAATTCAAAATTCAAAATTTGAAACTTGAAACTTGCAATTTCAAATTTGAAATTTCAAACTTTAATCGTGAAATTTGAAATCTTATTGTGAAACACACTTCCATTTAGTTTGTAAAAAGGTATATGGTCTAATAATGAACCAAAGCATACCGTTATGTCATATCACACACTATCAAATGGCTAGGCATAAAAAAATCGATGATAACCAAAATATATACATGCCTGATGAACATTCATCGCCTAAAAGGAAAGGACGACTAGATTACTTCAGCCCAAACATGGTAGGCAGGAACAAATAGCCAATGAAGGTCAAGCATAAATCTAGAGCATCAAAATCATTTGATGTTGTCTATGTTTAGGATGTTGCACCCGTTTTGACAAACCAAGGAATCTACGAAGATCCCCATGGAGGGAGGGGGTTTGGGAAAAAAAGGGTTTTTGAAAACATTCCTATATGTACACTACATTTTTAGGTGATGTTGGCCATGTGATGGAATGGTTAGCTCTAAAAAAGGAAATATCTCTGTGATGATCATTTGAAATGTCCTAGGTTATATGATAAATGCTCCGATTTAGAGTGCTATTTTAATTGACATGGTTTACCCGTGCCACAAGCAAAATCTGCAAAATATTGCAAAGATCCAAACAAAGACAGTGATAAATGTATCCATCTACTACAACGGAAAATTGACCAGATGGACAAAAGATTGCAGCACTGACATTATAAACGTTTGATAAATACGAAACTTGACGATCAAGTGTATGCATCGGATCCGGAATTTTCGGACAACAAAATGGACGATTTCGACATGAATTTTGTACAACATCTACCAAACATGTTGATGGGTGATGGGAATGCATACTGTTGCGATCTGTGATTGCCTAGGAAACCGAAGTAATTAATATGTAACTTTATTTATTATGTGTTTATTAATTTTAATATTAAATTTTTGAGTTCTGAAATTTGCTTTTTATTATTTATATTTTTTATTTTAAATCTGGTTGTATAACACAATTCCACAAAATTATCAACGAGTCATTTGAAATTTATTTTTTCCACATAGTTTCATCACGATTCTAGTAAATGTGCTATCATCCGAAACAGATTTTGTCCAAATAAATGCCATTTTAAGATGTTTATGAAGTTAAAATAAATACAAAGTAAATGAAAGTAAGTATGCCCAACTAATTTTTTTTGGTTCATCCACATTCAAAGGAGGCATCTGACTTGACTTGCATCCGAAATTACATTGTTAATCCTAAAAATGAAGAAAAAACGTAGCTAAGCAGAATTGGTTATAACGCAAATGTGAAAAATGGCAAAATTTTGCCAATATTATTTTGGCAAAATTTGTACTTACAAGGATAAATTTTGGCTATCAAACAATATGAGTAGGCAAATAAATGTCTTTTAGTGAGCAAAGTATGCCTATCAAACATAAAAAATTGGTAAATATAATTTTTGCCAGCGTGCAAATAGAGCCTATCAAGCAACACGAAATCATATTTGCCCTAACAAAATTTGACTAGACATGGCGAATTTTGCCATTTTAACTCTTTTCAGCCAAACAAACCATAATTTTATTTAATTGTGCTTTGTTCCCCATTCTCCAATTTTTTGTTTCTACCTAGATGATATTTTCACATTAATTCTCTTACTTCATAGATTGAATTAATACAAAGGTAGTTTTACATCTTGTGTTTTATTATCAATGTGGTTAATGACTATGTTCTCTTCTTTTCATTACATATCTAAAGTGGTAATTTTTTGTAAAAATTTAAATTTTAAACCTGATAAAACCAGGACCTAAGTGTGTTATAACCATGCGTTTTTATTTATTTTACTATTTTTAATGACACTGCTAAGTATAATATTGACTTTTTTTTATTATGATCATTGAGTTGAATTTCAATTAATAGTTGTTATTTCTTTTTTTTTTCACACGAAATGGCTTACCTGCTTGAAATAATCCAGACGTATGTTCTTTTTATTGGAATGGAGCCTATGGAGGTAAGCATAATAGATAAATAAGAGGCTTTACATTTTAGTTGATAGTCACACAATATTTCCAATATTATACTCAACTCAACTCAACAAATCCTTTTTCCATTTATTTGAGGTCGACTCGTATTGCCAAAATTATATTTACACCTAAAAATATTTACTTCACACATGGACTATCGATTTTTTTGTGTTTTTATATTCTAGCGGGGTCGTTTGCATTATGTTGGGAAATGTTCTTAATGCAATGGGTGTGGAGGCTACCACTTTAACATGAATTGAAATTGGGTGAAAAAGATGCCGTTAATAATTTTTGAAGTTACAGTAAGAGAATATTTTGGAGAGGTTGATACTTTGACATTGATTACGAAGAATACAATCATATAAAATGGGTAGCCCACGTTGCTGAGATAAAATGTTAGTGAAGGAGAAAGCTTACCTTTTGTTAGATAATGTCTTAGTTTTTGGGACCTTTTGTTTATCGAAACAATATCAAAATAGCCATGGATCACGGATGACCCACTCTGAACCATTTCTGATAATATGAATACCACTTGTTCATCCGGGATGATCACATGACTTTGAGTTATAGCGAAATCATCTATCATGGCCGGCTGCAGGAGTAAAATGGACACGTCACGTGACTTCTGTACACACATATCAAATTTGAAGAATATAAGGTAAGGTTTTTTAACAACGTTGTAATTTAGAGCTAGGAGTTTTGCAGAGGGGTTTAGTTTGGGGTGAGGAATCATTTGACAATTAAGCTGTTCGTCAAATTTAACCCTTCAATTGTCTCGAGATCACCATCAACAGTGATGCAGACGTTGTACGGTAAATCATCCACCGACATGGCCAACAAACGACCGTTAAAGTAAGCTAAGCTGGTGTTAGCCATGTCGATTCCTCATGACGAGTTAACTAAACCCACGTCTGCTCGAACGTAAAACAAAGCTAGCCGAGATGGCCATGCAGCTCACCGATCGGCTTCGGGAAATTCAAATTATAATGAGTAGCTTTATTATAGCATTAGGTGTTGCACATGTTTTCAAGATTTTGCTTTGCTAGTCATGCTTATACATTGTGAGTTTGGATTTCTTTGCCATGTTATGCCCATTATCTATGTGTTTCTACTTCTCTTTGATTTTACATGTCAAAAAAGGGGGGGTAACCATCTAAGATAGGGGGAGTTCACTTATTCTATTTTATTGGGAGAATTCACATGTTTAGGGGGAGAGATATTCATTTGGGAGAGATGTTTCATGAAGGGGGAGCATATACATGTTGTTCTTGATGATATTAGAGGGGTTTATCACTTTGCATATGCTTCCATGTTTTGTATTTGATAAGTGGTATTTGTTAGCATAACATGCATGTCGGTCAATGACAAATGTAGTGAAGCTATAGTTAAGATACCTACTATCTAGTACTCATTTGAGTTATTTATTCAGAGTTTTATGTTGGGTTCATTTGAGTTATTTATTCCAATGAAGTTTTATATTGCATTATGTTTTGAATTGTTATCAGAGAAGTGTCATGTATCATTTCATTAAATTTTAGCATCTTTATAATTTTATTTTTTGCAGTCATGCTGAGAACACTATTAATTATTTTGCTTCTCGTATTATTTATATTTAAAATTGATTGATCTATTTATGAATTTTTATAGTTAGTCACAAAGAGACCTTACTGCCCCAAAAAATGTTAGTGGACTGAAGCCAAAAATATTATCGGCCAAGGAATTTAGCAAAAAAAAAAACAAATTTTCTATTAATAAGACCAATTAATAAATGTCTTTTATAAATATGACTTATTTTCCAGACTCCCTTTAAATATATATTAAGAGTCATTTAATATTTAGGTCTTAATATAAATATAAACAAATATTTACTCACACAATGACATTATTGCATGAAATAGTAACATTAATCTATTTAATCATTACTATAATTTAAATCAACAACAAATTTATTAATTTCAAATAGATAATATATCATTGTAAAAAATAAAAGTTTAAATATTAAATGACTGCTCGCCTCCACCTTGAAATGACTGCTCGCCTCCACTCCTCGTCATCTGGGACAACTAGTCTCCCTTGAAATCTCAAACCACTATTTGACCCAATGGAATAGTACTCCAGCCCCTCGATTGGTAGCTGTCTCACCCTCTCCTGGAAAATCTAATCTCTCGCTTATGCCTTCACCACCCGAATAATGATCTCGAGGGTGATGGTGAGAACTTCCATAAATTCGCGGATTAGGTCATGAAAGCATCCGCCACGACATTCACCTTCCCCTAGCGGTACTGAATGTCAAATTGATAATATTTTACAAACCCTATCTAGATCCTCTGTCGCATGTTCAACTCCCTCTGTGAGAACAAATACTTCATGCTTTTATGGTCTGTGAAAATATGAAATTTCTCCCTCAGGAGATAGTGTCTCCTCACTTGAAAGGAAAAAATAACTCTTGCTAACTCCAAGTCGTGGGTGGGGTTATGTCCCTCATGAGGATTAAGCTTTTGGTAAGCATAAGCTATCAGCCTCTCCTCCTGCATCAAAACCCCGCCAAGTCCCTTAGGGACGCATTAGTGTAAAGTGTGTAATGAACCCATGCCGGAAGAAACCCCAAAACCGGTGTTGTAGTCAATCTAGTCTTCAACTCCTTAAATGCCTGCTGGCACATCTCACCCCTCATCTAAGTGTGATATTATTTGCACACCAATACGTCCAAAGTAATGATTAGGACATCGGGTAAAATTTATAAAATAGATGTATCGATAATTAAATATTTAAGTGTAACCACTACATGTAAAGGCCAACACCCATTTATCCTAGTCTCATAAGTTTCACATATAAGACATAAACATCTATTATGCGTTATATGATCAAAATATAATTATAATCCACATTATTAAATTTTGGGTAATTATTCATATATGTCCTTTCATATATTTGACACACAAAGGCACCTACCGTTGGTGTTCGATTCGTACTCTATCGGTAAGTCCGGAGGAATCTCACATCCTAAGCGGACATCACAAAACATACACAAATTAGTGGCGGTCCCTACGCAGGAAACTTGTTCACGACCCATACCTTGAGGTGACACAAGTTGGGTCAGCGACAACATCCAGCTCTCGTAGATGGCGCCTCCATGTAGCACCTATATGGCCTACACAACCTCAAGCTACCTAGGCCTACGTGTGGTACCCAGCCCGAAGACACGAACCCCCAAGCTTCTAGGATAGTCTATGAATATTGGTATGTCCACACAAATACATAATAGTACATTTTATTATCTCATATAATATGTATAGGTAATTACTCCATAATTCACATAAAGGCCCAGCTAAAGTACACAACATTTTTATTTATTAATAATTGACCATAAAATAAATTAATAATTCCATTCCATGAAATAATTACTTAATCAACTAGTTAAACATAATTACTACGAATAAAATATGGACATATCATTACTTAACCAACTAGATAAAATTTCCCTATGAAATTTATCTTTTACTCCTATTCAGTAACCAAACCAATTTCCGTAACCAAACAAAACCAAGGCCGAGGAACAAAAGGGGCGAAGTGCCAAAAGCCCATCACGTCGCTCGAACGATACTGGGTCTCATTTGCAAGACATGCTACGTCGCTCGAGCGTCCCACTACGTTGTTTAAGCGACCCTGTCGTCTTCTATCTCACGTTGGTTCCCCAATTCTCCTTCTCAGATCCAATGTTAAACCCATAATAGATTCATTCGAAACGCCAAAAATGTTTATACATAAACCAACTTCTACGTCCAAAAATCAACCAAAGATCCATATATAAAATTTCTTATCTGTTCAAGGCTTATACGATTGAGATGTTTTTCAATTTCAAACCATTATTTAATTCATAATAAAGGGAAAATGTCATGGAATCCAAATCAAATTTTAGTTCACAAATTAATAGATATATCCCCTATATCAATTAGTCAAATATCCCAAATTTAACTATCGAAACCCTATGAATTCTACCATCAATTTTTCAAATTTACGATACCTAATTTTTGGGACAAATTCAACATTAAATTTAGTCCTCTACATGCATTATTCATCATTAAATCAATCATACTCAAACCTAGATCCCAAAAATATAAGGGGTAATTATGATGCATAAAGAAATATATTGAAAACATAAATTAAGCAACAGAATTATTGCCTTAAAGATTCGTCGAAGAAAGTCCCTTGAAATCTCCTTGAGTTTTCCTTGGTTCGTTGTCCTTTTTCTCCCTTCCGGTCCCTCTCCTTTCCTCTCCCATTAACTGTTGTTTTTATGCTTTCTGGAATAATATTGGAGGAGTGGTTTACCCCCACTTAAACACCAATTAATTGTTAATACCGAGATGGGCTTAAAACCCAACTTTTGGACCCTCAAATGGACCCGAATCCGTAACTCAACTAGCTCAAAAGTTCCCCAACCTATATACTTTTACTCAGGACTACTTTTAAAGGTATAAAACATCTAAACGAGCCAATATGTGCTTCAAAATACGTCCCAAATTATTTATGCCAATATTGGGTACTTTTAAGTTGTGTTGCACATCAATTTTGTATTTTTCTACAATACATACAATTGCTACTGCATACACATAAAAATCAATATACACAAATATAACTAAGTAACAAATTTCAACTATGCGTCTATTTAATTAAAAATATTTAATTAAGTCAAATTTCTGCAAATATTTATTTATTCCAAAAATATTATTTATTATTTATTTGAGAAAAAAAATACGGGGCATTACACATTTGGCTCCCATCCCATATTGATTTTGTTTTTAAAAAAATCCTATTTTAACCATTATGAAAAACACAACTGTTAGGGAGTGGGGAGATGTGTGTCAAAATGTCTCGGAGCGGAGAATGCTCTAAGTAGTCCATTCTTCTCAAGATTTTAGATGAACAAAATACTCATATGATACATTCATTGTTCTAATTTGAACAAACACCCCAAATGCATGTAATACGCTCTCCTTGAAATGTAATCAGCTCTCCTCATTTGAACAAGACATGCTTTACACAATAAAAACCAGGCAAAACATTTTCACCCATTCTCTTTTCTCTCCTCCCCTCCTTGTTTTCTGTCTTTGACACACTAGAAATATATAACCTGCCTTTTTTAGCAAGGATTATGTTTTAAATCCACCTTCTTCCTCCTTAAAATACACTACTTAATAATACTGATGAACTTTATCATTGTCAATAAAAAATAGAGCAAATCGAGTTATTAAAAATGGTAAAGTAAATATTTTTCCATAGCTGAGGATCCAGTGTTAGGTGGTTCTTGTGATAGATTTGTTTTATAATATAAAATGACTGTGAGTTTTGCTAATAATTTGAGTTCTTTTTACTTTACGTCTGAGAAAATATTTTATTTAATGATATTAATTTAGTTATTCAATAATTAGACTTATGCTCGTATTTATAATGTGCAACCGAGTATATGGATATAGTATAAGCAAAATGGTGCATATGTCGGGTATTAAGTCTTCTTTGTAAAGATTAAGATATTATGTATAATTATGATATTATATAAGGGGATAAACATATTAAAAAAAGAGATAGTACCTTTGAATAAAAATATATGACCTTTCAATACTGTTACAGTAATAGTGTTACTCAAATATAAAAATAATAATTATACCTAACAAAACTGGGGGAAAATATGTAAATCAAAATTACCCATTTCAACATGTAACAACTAGGCTCCTAAAGAATTATACGATTTTATTTTCCATGTTAACATGTAACAACTAGGCTCCTAATTTGGTAAAAAAAAATGCTAGCCTCCTAAATAATTATATGTTTCTATTACCCATTTTAGCACCTCGTTTTTTTATATATTAGTAAGATTGTAACTATAAACTTTTACAGCTTTTGATGACAAAGAATGACGTGAGTCTCTATGTCTCTATCTCAATATTCTTCGTTTTTTATTTCTTTTGGCTCGTAATTTTTTTATTAGTTTTAAAACCTTCGATCCAAAGCTATGAAAATATGTTACTGGAATGTGTTAAAGATGAAGTGAGACCCGAAGTTGATTTATTATCCCTTAAGTAAGTTATTGCAATTTCTCAAGTAAGTTTAATTTCTATAATGCATACATGATCATAGTCTTTAATATCAATATATATGTACATATGATTTATAATGTATATATGATCTATGCCATTTTTCTGGTTGAATCTTGTCCACATTCTGATATTCTACACTTTTCTTGAGAGCATATATATATATATATATATACATCGACGGGTGTTGAAAGGGAAATAACACATTCATGACACTTGAGTTAGAAATAAGGTTGAAAAAGTTACCAAAGATTTTGAACTATTCCTTTTAACTTATTCCTCACTCTCAAGCTGCGAAGCACCACCGCTTACATCCTAATTTTTTACCTACTTCTTTTAGTTATGAGATGGTTGTCTCTTTATACTCTTTTAGTATTGTTGATTGTTTTCTCATATCCGGTATAAAAAAAAGGGGGGTTATAAACAATTTTTAGTTTTTTAAACTACAATTTAAAAAAAAAGTTTATATTCCACTTAATTTATTATATGCTTGAAATTCAAAAATATTATTTTTATTATATGCCTGACATCCATAAATATTACGTTCCCAAATGATTTTATGCCTCCCTAAAATAATATTTGACCTCTGTTTAGATTGATGAATTTTTTAAAGAATGTAATTTTTTTTATTCTGTAATGTTAAAGAAAATAAAACATGTTTCAATCTCTTCTCATATGTTGTGTGAAAAAAAGATTTGAAACATTTTTTATTTTTTGAAATTACGAACTTCGTTAAAAAAAATTATCTCCGCTGAAGCATTTTCCCCCTTATATCATGTATTAAAAAAATGGGTTTCAAGCATTCTTTAATTTTTTAAAATTACAGAATTTAAAAAAATTCCACACATTTTTTATATGCTTGAAAGCTAAAAGAAATATGTTTCGAATTATTTTATAGCTTTGAAGCATATAAAAGAATGTATACATAGAGAAAACCATCTCATAAGTTAAAAAAATAGCTAAAAAATTAGGTTGTCAGCTATGGAGCTGCGCAGCATTAGTGGAGAAAATGGGAGACTCCAAATGAAAAAAAGTGTCGAGGAATAAGTTAAAAGGAATAGGTTAAAATCATTGTTGACTTTTCCGACCTTATATATATATATATATATATATATAACGTTTGTACATGCTCTCATATTAGTTATTTATTTTTTGGAAAATGATATTACTAAATCTAATATATCTATATAAAAATGATGTATCCTCACGTTATTGTGCTACGTGTTTACAATAATGAATGCTCTCATATTAATTTTTTATTTTTTGGAAAATGGTATTACTAAATCTAATATATCTATATAAAAATGATGTATCCTCACGTTATTGTTCTACGTGTTCACAATAATGAATGCAAAACTCTTTTCATATATATATATATAACAAGTCGGAATAGTATAAAGCCAAATAAGTAAAAAATGTCAAAATACAATCAAAATATTTTTGTAAAAATCTTAATAAAACATATGTTAACAACAACACAAAGATCACATATTTTGAAAATTTTAAAATATTTTTGGAAGTGGATTTAGTTTCACCCTTTTCTATATCCTCTCACTTTTTTTTAAATAAACTATTTTGATCTTTTTAAAAACTCCCAATTACGATTTTTCTAAAAATATTAATATTATATTTTGGCATATTTTACTTATTTTAATTTGTACTATTCTGACTTTTTAATATATGCTAATTTTAAATTTTCTTTTTTTTATTTTATTCCTAAATTTCTTATTTTTTTAACAATTTTCAATTATTTTGTAAAAAATTGAATTTTCTAAATATATGCTCACGAAGTTTCGTTATATAGAAACAAAAAAATTGGAGTGTTAACAATTTGGGGTTATAATTTTGTAACAACCCGCTCCAAATAATAACGGGTGGCCAACCCTATACTATAATAAGTCAGGTATCTCAGATGGTACAGTCTCAACATCAACATACAAAACACTATAATATAAGGCTAACTACCCGAAATCATTAAGTGTGAATTGTCAAAATTTAAAGATTTTACATTTAACAACAACAACAAAACCAGTAATGCACATAACCAACAATATACATCTAACTATAACGAGTGAAATGTGCAAGTTCCAACAATAGGAAAGAGTACAATACAGTGTACAACAAAAATCTCAATAATGAAATACCCGAATATCCTGTCGGGTAACAGACAATACAATAATCTGAGAAATGAAATAAGAAAGTGTTAATCTACAACACTTGAATACTAACTCAAAATACAACTGAATCCTGATCTAGATATACAAAGATAGGAATCGACTAGAGCAAAGTGCCGCAACAGTCCGCTACTGCCACAGCTCCACGAATCCTGAATGGATGAACATCAAAGGCGTCCTTGTGGAGGAACACCTAAAGTAATACAATATATACATGGAGGAGGAAATATAAACGGGTCAGAGCCCGAGTTTTGAAAAACATTTTATAGCAAGTGTATTAAAATGCATAATAATTATAAATGCATTATTACATGATTTAGTTGGAATCGAGCTCTCCATAAAAACCATCTCACCTCTCAACTAAAGCGCTCACTCAGCGTATGCACGTGATCTCCAAATGGATGCCCGAGTCTATTTAGGTAAGAGGATTCTAGCTTAAACCCAAAAGAAGTATTTAAGTGAAACCGTCTAACCTATGTCCCAATCTACATTTGTTTCCACAATTTATAAGTTATATACATTAACTTTAATTTAATAATTATAATCATCTTTATAATGTTCATTTGTTGAACATATAAAGTTACATGATCCAATCATGTTCACATCATCACAATACATAAACAATCTCATTTACTAGAATTTTTGTATTCTAGTGATGCCCTTATAAGGCATGAAACCATATATATAATTATTATAGTAATTATATATGAGTTATTAGCGTCATGAATATTAAAGGCTAAACTCCTCTCGATTTTCAACACGGCACTGTGTTTTGTGCGTGGGACGTCTCGCCGAGGCGAAATCCAAACAAGGAACCCTCCCGTCACACTACTCCTGACCGTATTAATCCTCGAGGCTCATTATGCCCTCAATTCATGATGCATGTAACCCAAATTATTTCCAATTTTAATTCATGAATATTCCCAATTCTCAACAGTATACGGCGTTTCATGCGTGGGACGTCTCGCCAAAGCGAAATCCAAACAAGGAACCCCCCCGATTACACTACTCATGGCACTGTCGATTGTCGGGATAGGTGATATATATATAATTAATTATGAGCATTAAGGACTAAACTTATCCCCAAGTTCCAACATTACACTATGGTTCGTGCGTGGGACGTCTCGCCGAGGCGAAATCCAAACAAGGAACCCCCCCGATACACTAATCCTAGCGATGTAGGTCATTGAGGTCCATTATACCCTTGATACCCAAGTACAAACACAAAAAATAATAACCATCCAACCGAGCTATAACTCGAAGGACGCAGACTCACATGCTATCATCTTCCAGCAGCCCATATACGTAGCAAACTAGGGCCACCTGGTGGGGTTCAACGACACCCACCTCGTGATCTACTCACGCACACAACGTCCGGAAAGGGTCATAGTTCCTAACCAGCAAATGAGAGCGACACATACCCACGATCTCTCATCCTCAAAATAAATAAATGTATATATCATAAATGTCATTTATTGACCACAAATGACGACTATAACCTGGGGAATATCCACACCCTGCGTTATTTGTCAGGATTCTCACCCTCTACGCACGAAACTTCCCAATGATAGCAAGGAGGGGGTATGCTTAACATGTATATACACCATAATATAAGGTATACATACATCCCACATAATAAAGATATACCATTATATAAGGTATACCTGCAACAACATATTCCTTTTCATTATACGCTCTTAGGCGCAATATGATTAACATCATTGTTTAGTATATCTCTCTCATGATACACCAATCGTCAATACTCACACATTTACCCCCACTTAGTATATGCTATACTAATTCTCGCTTTCAGCTCTCATGTCGCTTCTAGTATGAATTGTCTTTCAATTCTACTTAAGTTAAGGATATTCTATATCCTAATGTACCTCAATTGGCATTTCTCATTGTGTGAGATATCTCCCAAATCAATCATCAATAAGGATATTTCTATATCCGTATGCACATCAAATAGCATTTATGATTCTCCATCCATTATAGGGTTCAATTCAGTTTATGAACCTTTTTAAAGTTATCCCATTTGGGATTGGATTTTAAAATCCATTATCTCTAAATTTGTCTCATTTATTCATATAATTGTAATTATCATCCCCAAGTTGAATCTTCAAATCAAGGTGGGCTTCCCCACTTAGAATATACCAAAATCTCTAATTGGTAATCCTCAACTTTAATTAATATGACTCCCATAATTTCGTACGATGGAAACCCTCTAAAAGTCTCCAAAACATACTCCAAATGTCTCATATAGAGGCCCCAAATAGATAACCTCGAACAAAACGGGATGAAATTCTCCTTAGAAAACATCTCCAAAAATTCCCCTGTTTCCGAATCGATTCGGCCCATCCGAATCGATTTGGCCCAGAAAAGCGAATCGATTCGGCCCCTCCGAATCGATTCGGTCCAATAGACCTAGGAGTCTGCTACATGCCGAATCGATTCGCAAGGGGAGAATCGATTCGTCCCTAAAGACCTGGGCAATCTGCAACAGACCGAATCGATTCGGTAGGGGCGAATCGATTCGGCAAGTGCAGCAAGCTACGAAATGGCTTATTTTCCACAAAACCCAAATTTCCCAAAAATCATTTATCTCATCTTCCAACCATTTTGATAATTCCCAATCACAAATATAGAATTAAGGTTTATCCAAGAACACATATAAACCAATTTCTAATCCTTAAAATTCATTTACACACTACAAATCTAAGGTTTTTCCCAAAAGTTAGGTTTTAACAATTTAAACCTAAAACCCAAAATTCAATCCACAAATCATGAAATAATTGGTACACAACAATTATTTAGCAAGTTTAATCACTTACCTCGGGTTCATAGGGTCTGAATCCGCCTTGAGATCGCGTAATGGCCAGAAGAATCATCTTTTTCTTTCTTTTCTCTTTCCTTTTCTTCTTCTTTCTTTCTCTCTTTCTTTTTCTCTTTCTCTCTTTGGAGAATTGTTTCTCCCGTAGGCTTTTTAAGCCTTCTCTCCCAATGTACACATCTTTAAATGATAATTCACACTTTAAATGACTCGGTGTCTTTAATTCGAGTCAAACGGTCCTAATTAATTTCGGAACCTGAATAGATCCCAAGTACAGTCATTTCGACTTTCTTAACCCTTCCGAAAACGATGGTACCCTCAGAATTTCCATTCGACACAATTTCTAACACTCCAAATTTTGACTTTAATTGTCAATTTAATTATTTCTCCAATAAAATATTATTTATTTCTCCCAAAATAAATAAATATTCGTCTCCAAGACCTAGGGTTGTTACAAATTTAAAATGAGAAACTCCTGCCAAACTAGTAATAAAAGTGGGGAGAAATATAAAATGTAAACAGTTCTCACAATTTGGATGGACATTTAACAAAATGAGAGTGTATTACAAATTTTTAAAAAAGTGGGGATATATTACAAAACTCGTCACAAAAATGGTACAAAAATTAAAATAACACAAATTTTAAAGGATACGTAAAGGAGTGCTTTTGAATTCCGGTACTACAATTCTGTTTTGTGAGAAGGGAATCAAAAGTTTTTTGGTTTCCTTCTCAAAAGATTTGAAGGCTCACAGTCTTTTTTATTTAGGTTTTAAACATTTGATCCAAAACTTGGAAATTATGTTAAGGTAATATGTTACGTGTTAAGTGAGATCCGAAGTTGATTAATTATCCCTCAAGAAAGTTCATTGCACTTTCTCAACTAAGTTTACTCTATAACATATATATATGATTATAGTGTTTAATCCCTCTCTCTCTCTCTCTCTCTATATATATATATATATATATATATATATATATATATATATATATGATTATAGTGTTTAATCCCTCTCTCTCTCTCTCTCTCTATATATATATATATATATATATATATATATATATATATAGGGAAAGGATCAAGTGAGGTCCCAGTTTGAGGACCCTGAATGAGGACCATTTTTTTAAAATAGTAAAAAAAAAAATTGAGCTGGTTTTTTTTTTTGATTTCTAAACATTTCAATAGGACCATAAAAAAATAATCAGCTCAAAATGAATTTTTTTGCTATTTTAAAAAAATCGGTCAAACTTTGTAAGTTTTTAAGTTGTTAAAAACAGACAAAGTTTGACCGATTTTTTTAAAATAGTAAAAAAAATCATTTTCAGTTGATTTTTTTTATATGGCCCTACTGAAATGTTTAAAATATATAAAAAAAATTAACTCCAAAATATTTTTTTTACTATTTTATCAAAATTGGTCCGCGCTAGCGGTATGCAAACAGAAGTCCTCATGAGATCCTCTCTCTCTCTCTCTGTCTATATATATATATATATATATATATATATATATATATATATATATATATATATATATATATATATATATATATATAGGCAATGTTGTTTAGATCCTCACATTTTAATTTCTTATTTTTGCAAAATGATAAATAAAGTGATTTTTGAGTTTAATGATAATTAGATCATTACATAATTTTAAAGGACACGTGAAAGACTGTTATTGTATTCCGGTACTACGATTTAATTTGTCCATAGGGAACCAAAAGATTTTGGGTTTTCTTATCAAAAGATCTTAAGGCATTGAAAATGATATCATATGTATATATATATATATATATATATATATATATATATATATATATATATACGATTTAGGTGTAATCTAGCGACACATAATGCTTATCCTACAGTTGTATATTTTTATTGTGGGTGAATTAAATTTGCATGTCAAATATAAAATTGTGGTATGAAACACACCGAAAATTGGTGTGTCATAATGTATTCAGTGTCCAGGTTTTTGTTTAATTCATGAATGTTTTGTTCAACAGCCTTGCTATGGGTACCCAACAGCTAGAGAAATACAATGCCTCGTTATTGTATTGTACAATAATCAACAACGGGGTTGAGGTTCACCCTGAAAACCATCCTGAAGGAATTCTAAAACCTATGGAGTTTCATCGCATGACACGTTTTCTGCAGTTTGAGTATCGAATGTTGGTTGTTTATATTGAAACGACTCGCCCAAGGCACCGCTATAGCAACAACAAAACATGGCGGGTGTTTATTAATAAGCTCACACTCTATGCAAATGTGATGTACTTTAAATTGTGTCCATTGAATATCATAATGTATAGGAAATTACCGGTTACAGTAACACGTGATGTACCGGTATAAAAGTGTAACTACATAGGCCCATTTTGGCTGCGCAAATTGTTTGATTATGTAAATTGGTTCATTTTGAATTAGTGAATTACGAATGAGTGAATTTGAAATGAGTTAAATCTAATTTTACACAATGTTCGGTAATTTGAAATGGATGTTAAGGTTCTATGAAAAAAAGTTAAAACAAATCAAAAGAGAGAGGAAGAGGGGGAGGGGAAGAGGCTGAGGGGACATGCACTTAATGTGACTCCAATTTCAAATGGATTCATTTCACATTTTTTGTGAAATGATCTAATTTCAGACTTTGCACATGAGATAAAATGGGGCAATTAATGAATCCTTTCATTAATAAAACCAAACACAATTAATGAGTCAATTTGTAACTGGGATAATTTATAAATGATTGATCGAGTGGAAAACCGAGCGTCCGTGTAAATACGCTAGTCGTTGTTGTCGGATTCCAACCACAATACAAAAAAAAAAAAACTTTAACTACACTCTTGCGAAGTATAGTGGCGAGTCTGGGTATCGAATCCACAGGGAATGTTTGATAGATTTTAATTGATTTATTATTTCAAAAAATAAAGTGTAAAAGATGATGATTGAGTGAGAAAGGAAAAAGGGAAAAATAAAGAAGTTAACTAAAAGTAATTGGAAAAATTAAGGTAGAGACACAATCCCCCAACCCTAGTGTATTGATGGTATAAAACTAATCGTAAATTTAACTGATTAATTTGACCCGGAACTTAGTACTCCCAAGCATTACGTATACGAGGTTCAAGCCCGCGCCATACTTAATCTGAGGATGAGTAAATCAGTATCACGATAGTAGCACTCAAATTGCACTCTAAATCATCACGAGTACCCAGAGGCAAATGAAATATAAAGATCTACAATTGTTGTGTAACTACGCAATACTGTCATAATCAATCACTAAATTCAGCGAATTAATTTTATACGCACGCACTAACACATCAGGCTGGGTTCATGCATCCCAATCTTTAAAAACCTAGCCTAACATGGTGAATAATAATAAAAGTGCTGGAAATTAAAGTTACCACGATTGAAGAATAAGAACATGTAAGAAGAAATCAAAGATTGAAGAAAAACTGGAAAAGCTCTTGAATTAATGGTGCAATATATGTGAATCTTTCTCCTAGATGTTCCTACTTGTTATGGAGCTTTTTCATCAATGAAATCTTAATAAAAAGAGTCCTGATGACTAAATATATAGGCTAGAGGTCGTTTAGAAGAGTCCCCAAAACATAAAACTCTTTTGGCTAAAAGATAAGCACAAAATAAAAATCCCGTATCTGCCAATTTGTCACACTTAGAAAGCGTGACTAATTTTGTAACGGATCTGGTACGTGACAAATGGGTGGACCGGTTCTTTTTTCTCAGCGTCGGTTCAGTTCGGGCCTGACAGCGTTTTTCTTCGATTTCTTCTCAACTTCAAATGGGCATAACTTCTTCATCGTAACTCGGATTGAGGTGCCATTTTTTTCAGTGTTCTTGTAATTGAAAACTCTTAAACTTTTCAATTGTCCCCACCTCCGGACTAAGGCTGAAAAATTACGAAAATGCCCTTCAACTCCCCGATTCTTGATTTCTTTAACTATTTTGAGTTCTCTTTTCTATCTTTCTGGCATGAAATATCTGTAAAACACATATGAGATACAAAAAATAGGAAATGCTTGCTAAAAAGGGTTAGTATCATAGATATGAGATAAATCCAAGCTATTTACACCGCACGGGATCATAAAAATACCGAAATTAAGGGGATAAATGTGAAGAATTTATGCCTAATCAATGATCCAATTTATAATTTTGGGACAACCAAACGGGGCCATAGTAGATGAACTTATTGTTAATTAAAAAGACAAATAAGATTTTCACATGCCCTTCATGTAAATAAATAAAAAATGAAGAGAGTTATTTATCCTATTTTTAAATGTATTGACAGTTAAAATTATTTTTATAGAAATGGTAAAAAAAATGGAAACGCAAATATACAATGAGCAACGTGCCCTCAATTAATTAGGAAAGAATTCCAATCAGCCGAGGGCAACTCAAAGAACTGAAACATCTCCACACAGAATAATAGTATTAGTGCGTAATAAACCGTTTTATATCCTAACCGTTTGAGATTCGCAACCTTACACCTTCCCTGCTATTCATTCTCTCACTATAAAATAAAACCACTCTTAGCCTCCATTTCTCTCTACATCCAAGCAACGCATGATCAATCTTGATTAATTTAACTACAAGAACCATGAATCTTGATTTCTTTATGTTAATGTCGTAATATGTTTGTGTTGATGCAGACAGATATGACAATGGGTAATGGGTGCATGAGAAACCCTTTTCCTGATCAACCCAAGAGCTATACCTCACTTTACTCCTCAATCTTAATCCAATTGGTCGAAAGATTGAGGAGTAAAGTGAGGTGTATCTCTCGGGTTGATCAAGAAAAGGGTTTCTCATGCACCCATTACCCATTGTGATATCTGTTTGCATTTATGTCCACAAATAACACAAACATATTACGACATTAACATAAAGAAATCAAGATTCATGGTTCTTGTAGTTAAATTAATCAAGATGGATCACCTGAACAAACTCAGTTGGGGATATTATGCGTCCCTTGGTTGTAGAGAGAAATGGAGGCACACTTGGTTGTATAGAGAAATGGAGGCTAAGATTGGTCTTATTTTATAGTGAGAGAATGAATACCAGGGAAGGTGTAAGGTGGCGAATCTCAAAGGGTTAGGATATAGAAGGGTTTATTACGCACTAATACTATTATTCTGTGTGGTGATGTTTCACTTCTTTGAGTTGCCCTCGGCTGATTGGAATCTTTGCCTAATTTAATGAGGGCACGTTGCTCATTGTATATTTTCACTAGTTGGAAACCCGCGCGATGCGCGAATTGTACGTTTTACACTTCTCAATTTATAAACATCATTTTTGTTTAGAATTAGAACTTTTAAAGAGTGAGTAAAAATAAAAACACCATCTTTTATATTTAGTAATTAAAAAGTTCATCAAATTTATTGAATACAAACAACAATACTAAGATTATAACACTGAGAAACAAAAGTTGTATTTAAACAATCAAGCTTAAATATTAGTTTTTAAAATAAAGAAATAGCAAAAAAAATTATATTTTCATTCAACCCAACTCATCGTCCCCCCACATACTTTCGTAATATATTACTCATCACATAAACTGATGGCTCTTGTAAAAAAAAAATAAGAGCAGTTCTACATGTACACACAAATTAGACACGTGGTTTTTAACTTAAGGTTTTGTTAAAAGAAATAATATTATATTTAAAAAATATATACTACATTAGTAAAAAAATTATACCTTTTTCTAAAAATAAAATTGAGAAAAACTGTTAACCAATTTTTTAAAACGATTAAAAAATTATTGAAATCTTATTTTTTTGAAGAAAATATTTTTTTCATTGCTTAAAAATAGTTGTTTATAAAAGAAAAAAGAAAAAAATGTATTGTTTTATTAAAAATATGAAAAACTATTTCTTAAAAGTTCTCATTTAATGAATGTGAGTCAACGCCTCCAAAATGCTTATATATTTATAAAAATTGTTTTATTACAAAAAATTGCAGTATTTTCGTTTCTGAAAAACATTTTTTTATAAAAAACTTAAAACTGTATTTTTTTTTATTAAATATATGAAAAATTACTTTTAAGAAATAAAAAACTGTATTTTCATTTGTTTTCACTGTTTTAGAAATTATATAACATTTTTTTAACAGGTTAACATTTTTCCCTTATCTTTTTAGTGCGTGTGTCTAATATGTGTATTAAATTTGTGTGAAGTCTAGAGTTTTCCAAAAAATATTCAAAAAGTATATAACCTAAACACATTTTCATTCAAAATTACCTATCACCTTTCTCCCCTCATATGCCTCTTTCATAATAGACTACAACTGAACACCTTTTTTTTCAAAACGATCTTTCTTGCTGAGCTAGTGTTTTTGGAAATACATTACCTATAAAAGGTGAATATGTATATCAAGAATTATGAAGTTAAACATGCATAAAAAATCAATGTTCTGAAGAAATGAGACAAACAAAAAATCTCACTTTATTGTTTACAAAATATGACAGTGAAGTTTCTATTGTGCAGGTTACGATTGGAAAGAAAAATAAAATAAAAAATTAAATCGGGCACCACCCCCTATAGAACACTCAAAACATATAAGGCTAAGTAACGAACTTCCATAACAAATATTATCTTCATAGACAGAAGGGTTATCTTTAAGTAAAGATCGGTAAATACTAAACAAAAATATAAACATAAGTTATCAGTTGTCACCTTATTTCCTATATATAAATTGAAAAAAACAAACTCAAATCGACACTTGACTCACAAATTATCACACCGTGATGCACCATTCTCGCAGTTGTAGGTTGCCTAAAAAGAGAAATCCTCTTTATCACAAATAAAATGTTTACCATTCCTACATAGATGTAACCAAACAAAAAAAATAAAGAAAATAAAATGATCTCATACCTTGATTGATGTGACGCAAAGTAAATCATGGTGTTATAAAAGAAAACACCGGCATCTGTCTAGGTTTGTAAAAAACTTGTATCTGGGTTTGTAAAAAACTTGCAAAATTTAAGTTGTGCTGCAAATTATATCATGTTGTTGATTAAGCAATTTACTGATTTGTGGTTGTAAAACAAATAAGGTTCACAATCGAGAGAAGCATAATGGGGTTGTAATACAAATATCTCTTATCGTTGTTTTTCTACACAGCAAGGGCTGAAAAGAATTCATAAATATATAGAGAGGGAGAGAGACGGACAGGGGAAGAAGAAGATAAAAGGGTAAAATTAATTGCGTTGGTTAGAAGAAAAGACGGATGGAGAAGTAAACGAAAGTGGAGTATTAACTGTTACAGAGTGTTTTTTAAATAAACTAATTAGATGGCTTTAGAAATCCTCCGTTTTGAACAGTTGTTGCCACGTGGAGTGGCTCAACGATTAGATGGATTAAATTATGTTCCCCGTCTGACGCGGATGGTGATAACGAATGGTATCTCATCAATCTCGTTTATGGCTTACATACGTACCAATGGGAGCTCTCCTAATTCTGGTTTATGCCTTACAAACATCGAGTACACGTGGATAGCTTTTTTGTTGAAGAGTCATAAATTCTTGTATTGCATTTTATAGTAGTAAGTATATATAGATTTCCTTTTTTTTTTCCATTTCTATAAAAACAATTTTAACTGTCAATACTTTTAAAAATAGGAAATTTGTAAATAACTCACTTCATTTTTTATTTATTTACATGAAGGGCATGTGAAAATCTTATTATTATTTTTAATTAAGAAAAAGTCCATCTTCTATGTAGTTACACTTTTATACGAGTACATCACGTGTTACTGTAATCGGTAATTTCCTATACATTGTGATATTCAATGGACACAATTTAAAGTACATCACATTTGCATAGAGTGCGAGCTTGTTAATAAACACCAGCCATGTTTCGTTGTTGCTATAGCGGCGCCTTGGGCGAGTCGTTTCAATATAAACAACCAACATTCGATACTCAAACTGCAGAAAACGTGTCATGCGACGAAACTCCATAGGTTTCAGAAGTCCTTCAGGATGGTTTTCAGGGTGAACCTCAACCCCGTTGTTGATTATGGTACAATACAATAACGAGGCATTGTATTGCTCTTGTTGTTGGGTACCCATAGCAAGGTTGTTGAACAAAACATTCATGAATTAAACAAAAACCTGGACAGTGAATAAATTATGACACACCAATTTTCGGTGTGTTTCATACCACAGTTTTATATTTGACATGCAAATTTAATTCACCCACAATAAAAATATACAACTGTAGGATAAGCATTATGTGTCGCTAGATAACACCTAAATCGTATATATATATATATATATATATATATATATATATATATATATATATATACAGTCCTGCTCTTGTGCGGACCGGACATGTGTCACCTGGCGGTGAGCCCAAAAAAGAGAGAGAATGTGCCTATAATTTAGGCGATAATTTTGTAACACCCCGCCTAATTAAACATCGGGTGATCAAGCCTTTATTAAATTAAAACAGGTTTCTCAAATGGTTCATTCTTAGCATCACTGCCGAAAACTTTTTAATTACTAATCCCTTAAGTAAAATTAGACCGGTGCCAAATTTTATCTTTCTTAAAACAGATAAATCAACCATGCGGAACTAAGTACAAATAATCATGTACTATAATTCAAACAACAAAGTAAAAGTACAACAGAACCAAAGTATTACCGAATAAACCAACGGTTAAAAAATCCCAAACAATAATAGAATAACCACTAGTCTGAAACTAACATTTGAGACTAATACCGGACCACAAGTCCATACATAGAATAGTGTGAGATCCTGTACTAGATCTGAATGAGAGATATCGTCTAGTCAAAATCCTGTAAGCATCCACTGTGCTATAGCTCCAAGTCTCTGGAATGGAATCATCATACATGGCGTCCCTGTGGCTGGACACCGAAAACATTTTGAAAATATTTTATAGCAAGAGTTAGTACTCAAAACATTTTGAAAATATTTAACAAGCGTTTATCACAATATAAAATGCGGTTATTGATTACACGTGTTAGGTTCTCGTACACTCTCTTGAGTTAACTCACCCTTCATCTTTTGTGCACACCTAACGTTCTACACTTAGTTTATCTAGCCATACCTCCCAAGCTAACTGTTGATACCAAATTTAATCTGCTGACATGGACCAATAATAAGAAGACAAGTGTCAATCTACATGGCACAATAACAACGAGGAAGTTTATTTCCCCCGACTAAGTCATGTTCGCTCCGAGCAACAAGGATACCCCGAGGAACTACAACACTCCGAGGAACTCCAGCGCTCCGATGAACTCCTGAACGACGAACAACTAAGGCGGTTCGAGCTGCATCTCGACCACAGCATTGATTGCCAGATAACCAACAGTTCAAAACTGTTCTTTGACTGCTTATCATCTTGACGCACACGCTTGAAGAACATTAAATGAGTTACCCTTTCAGATGATAGCCTCAAGGACCATTCATATGTATATCATTTAATGCACCACCCTTTCATATGTAAGCCTCAGGGCTATAAATACATTGTATCTCCCTCATTCAAAGGGACCGGAATTTCTTGAGAGAACTTGTAATCAAGAATTCCACAAACACTCAGCAATAACATAACAGTGGACGTAGGCTTTATTCCTAGCCGAACCACTTTAAAAATTCTTTGTCTTATTTATTTATCTGTGATTGAATAATTAGAGCAATCTAGTTTTTTACATCAACAGATTGGCGCCGTCTGTGGGAACGTGTTACAAGCGTTGTTCTCCACCAAAAGCTAAGTTTTTTATTTTCTCTACGTATAATCAATTATACATAAATATTTTGATTCAATCATGATTTTTATGTTTATATACATAAATTAATTGTCCAATTTTTATCAGCAAATTGTTGCATATCATGATTTTTAAATCATAAATGTAGATTTATCCTTATTTAGAAATCTGAAAAATAGTGGATTTCATAAATCATAACTTTTTGCTTGATTCTCAAGTTTCAATTTTATATCATGGAATAAATATTTTAAATTATTACATATACCAATATATACGACGATGATAGGATTTAATCATTTTCATTGTTGATTTTGAAATAAATTTTGTAAGATCTTTGATGTCTATTCAAATTCCCATCATATTTTTAATAAAATAATGGGAAAAGGTTAGAGACAATGAAAAGTCTTTTCATGGAAATCATGACCCATATATATTCTCTCTCTCTCTTCAAGTTTGAGTCTCTTTGCATTCACTTTTATGAATTATATACTTAATTTGGTTCATCTTCCATCTATGTCAATAAAGTCAAATTGATTGATTTTTGATATAAATTTGATAATAACTTTAATCATTCACCATATTTTTATCTCTCCAAATTGAGAATAGGAAGGGATCAATATAAAAAAAATAATTTTCTCTCACCTGAAAAATCATTACCCACCTCTTGTAAAAGAGGATCAGTAAAATAATCATGACCATATCAAGACTGGGAACAAATTTGATATTTTGGCCCCTCGTTCATCACATCACAAGGTTTCTTTGACGAAATCACACGATCTAGTGGGTTATATATTTATTCATTTAATTAACATTCTTAAGGCTTAAATTTTACATTGAATGTTATTTTTTGATCTAAAGATTCGAGATATTCTAGTCATCCAACCATATATTCTATAATTTGAGATATCCTTAAATGTTGGTCGGCAACATCCATGTTGTTTGTCGGCAGCAGTAGAATCTTGGGGTATTAAAAAATGCTAAGCACCCCTGATATTTTGAAATTAATATTTTTATTTCTCAAGCATATACATATCATATATTGATTGGATGAGTAAATTATTCTCATGACTAATCAATTCAGCCTACACAAATGGTAGAGCAAGATATTAATTTTTACAGGTACAAGATTCAACTCCGACGAATGCTCGAAAATAATCTTACTCTTCTGAAAAATATTATCATAGCTCGGTAGTATGAAATTTCACCTCAGCGAGGAACTATTGATTTTATTATTGCTATGATATCTGCTCAAGCACAAATCATTCTCAACATCCATTCGGATGCATATTATATATTCATCTCATCATGGAGCTCAACGAGATACTTATTCAGTTCTGAAGGAAAAGCTACAACATTTATTATATTTCACCCCCAACGGATAGTTGGTCGGGGTAATTCTTATTTATATGCAGGCCCAGCAAAGTTCTCGGCCATATTCTTATGTTCTGGAAAATATTATTCTTATTCGGCATTCTGCAATTATGCCTCGACAAGATACTTATTCAGCTTTAAGGAGAATTACAACATTCGGATAATTCTTATTTATATTCAGGCCTGACAACGTTCTCGACCATATTCTTATGTTCTGAAAGATCTTATTCTTGTTCGGTATTATATGATTCTACCTCGACTGATCGGCGAGGCACTTTATTATTTTTAATTACTCTTTATATCTATTTGGATGCATATTCTATTCTCATTTCAGCACGGAGCTCGACAAATATTTATAATCATATATTCAGCTCCAAGGATATCTCCAACATTTATATTATCTTATTCCCAACAATCTATTGAGGACAACATTTATTATATCTTATTCAGCTCCAAGGATGTCTCCTGCATTTATTATATCTTATTCCCAACAATCTGTTGGTCATCGCCGAGGAGGTATCCTGAATTTATATTATCTTATTCCCAACAATCTGTTGGTCATCGCCGAGGAGGTATCCTGCATTTATATTATCTTATTCCCAACAATATGTTGGTCATCGCCGAGGAGGTATCCTGCATTTATTATATCTTATTCCCAACAATCTGTTGGTCATCGCAGAGGAGGTATCCTGCATTTATTATATCTTATTCCCAACAATCTGTTGGTTATCCCTGAGGAGGTATCCTGCATTTATATTATCATATTCCCAACAAATCTGTTGGTCAGCGCTGAGGAGGTCTCTAGCATTTATATTATCTTATTCCCAACAAATATGTTGGTCAGCGCCGAGGAGGTCTCCAGCATTTATATTATCTTATTCCCAACAATCTGTTGGTCAGCTCCGAGGAAGTCTTCATTATTTATTATCAATTACCACCAACTCCTATTGGTAGATAAAATCCAACTCCGGTTGGTAGACAAAATCCAACTCCGGTTGGTAGATAAAATCCAACTCCGGTTGGTATTGGTCGATAAATCTCATTCAAAGTTCACATTCCACAGTTGGGGGCTTCTATTACATATATATTTGTTCATTTGGTGGCACATTCTTATAACATCATGCAGTCGAGCATCAAATTCAACTCTACAAACTCACACGGTCAGGGCCCCGACTAATCATCATTCAGGAGTTATTTTTCTTGCTCAGGAATTACTTTTGATATTGAAGTTCAGGAGGAATATTGAAGTTTAGGAGGAATATTGAAGTTCAGGAGGTATATTGAAGTTCAGGAGGAATATTGAAGTTCAGGAGGTATATCGAAATTCAAGAGGTGTATTCAGAAGTATCAGGACATGATGAAAGAAAGCGAAAAGTATTCCACCGAGGAACTCTGTCAGACCAGAAATTAGAAGACAAGTTGCCTATATGGAGGCTATATGTAGATGGATCATCTTTCACTATAGGCTGTGGGGCAGGGATCATTTTGAACAGCCCAGATGAGGTCGACAGGGAATACACCCTACGTTTCTAATTCAAAGCTTCTAATAATGAGGTTGAGTATGAGGGCATGATAGCAGGTCTTAATTTGTCAAATACTATGGAGGCACAGCAGGTTATTGTCTTCAGTGATTCTCAATTGATCGTAAATCAAATGTTGGGAATATATGAGCCGAAGGAGAATTGATGATCAAGTATCAAGCAAAGGTGATGGAGTTGGTATCAGAGTTTGTTGCTGTTCAACTGGTAAGAATATCAAGAATGGAGAATGTGAGAGCATACGCCTTGGCCCGATTAGCATCAGCTACTCGTACCGAGCTGCGAAGAACGATACCAATTGAAGTATTAGAAAGTCGGAGCATAGATGAAGACCTGACGATGAATATTATTACCCTTGATTTAGGACCATCTTGGATGGATCCCATCAGATCATATATTGAGGAGGAACAATTACCGGAGGATAAGCTCGCTGCCAAGAAATGGAAGTTTAAAGCTGCTCGGTATGTACTAATTAATGGTATTTTGTATAGACGAGGAATTACGGCAGGTTTGCAAAGATGTGTACATCCCTCCGAGGTGAAAGAATTGATTAAAGAGATCCATGAAGGGTCCTGTGGAGCCCATGTAGCAGGTCGGACACTTTTGCAAAAGGTGATGATGTAGAGATACTACTGGCCGACGATGAGAGCTAATTGTATAGCTTATGCCAAAAAATGTGACAAGTGCCAACGCTTTTCCTCCATCCGAAGAACTCCACAAACATTGTTGACACCCATCACTTCTCCTTGGCCATTTTCCATGTGGGGATTGATTTGGTTGGACCATTGCCGACGACTCGAGGAAGATTCAAATACCTCGTCATCGCAGTAGATTATTTTACTTAGTGGATAGAAGCTGAGCCACTTATTGACATGACATACGAGAAGGAAGGTGTACCAATTTGTTTGGAAGAACATCATCTGCCGATATGGTCTCCCTCATGCCTTCATCACAGACCATGGAACACAATTTAAAAACGAGGAGTTTGCTGCCTATTATCATCAGTCAAACATTTTGAAGGTTCATTCAGCGCCAGGATATCCTCAGAGCTAATGGACCAAAAGCTCTAAGGATCCAAAAAGTGCTCTAAGGAGCCAAAAGCTCTAAGGAGCCAAAAAGTGCTCTAAGGAGCCAAAAGCTGTAAGGAGCCAAAAAATACTCCTTTGGTTAGGAGGCACTCTAAGGAGCCAAAAGCTCTAAGGAGCCAAAAAACTACTACTCCTTTGGTTAAGAGGTGTACACCAGCATGATCAATTACGGTTGGTAAGATAAAAATATACTCTCATATTACAACTTATGTTGGTCGGGAGGTAAGATTATTACAAAAAGTTCCTCGAAGAACAAAATATTTCAAACTGAACCAAGTATAGTTGGTCGGGGATAAAAACCCACTAACTGTAGCTGGTCGACGAGGACAAATTATTGACCTTAGTTGGTCGGACACATTTTATGAAAATATTTGAAATTGAACCAAGTATGGCTAGTCGGAGATAAAAATCCATCAACTGTAGTTGGTCGACAAACATTATTTATCCACCCTGGTTGGTTGGAAACAATTTTAAACATTTTCATACTCATTACTTTATTATTAAGTGATCGAGCAACGTTACTGATTCTTGTAACTTTTTATTACTAAGTTGGTTGATGAACAACAGAATATTGTTATCTTTTACATATGCACAGATGTAAAGTATTTTAAAAAACAAAATACATTGAGAATGAAAATTTATACTAACTATTACATTGAGATTCCTATTCTATTGGTTTCTTTTCCTTCTACTTTTAAAACAGGTTCCTCACCAGCAGGAGGATCATCTAAAGTATAAGGGGAGTTTATGAAGTTAAGATATTTCAACATTCTGATATTCATCACAGATGATCTGTCCGAGAAGCACTAGCTCATTCGCGAGAATCACTTGCTCGTCCCTGAGAATCACTTGCTCGTCCCCGAGAACATCTTGCTCGTCCCCGAGCAGAGGTAGAAGTCAAAATCAGCATCTACAGCACTGAGATATTTACTACTACTGTCTCGACCAACATTGAAGAAGAAGTTGTATGAAAATGTTTCGAAGTCTGCCACCTGCTTGGTACTAATCAGATTGAAGAGTTGGGTTCAAAAGCTAGTATGTTACTCGACAAAGTATTCAGAGGATCATAAATCAGAAAAATCAAGCACGTAAAGTTAGCATTCAGTTGCTCGGCACAAGAGGCAGTTGGTCAGCTAGAAAACCGATCAACATACTTGAAGATTATGACAAGCTACAAGCTGCATACTATGGCATGGCTACATCCAAATTCCCAGGGGTGATACATAGCACACGGAGTTACTCAAAAGAAAGATTAGCAATCATCGATCAGCCTGCATCGTACTTCGTCCAGGAGATAATGAACTTTATGTTGAACAAATCAAGAAGGTAGATCAAGAATTTCACGAGCACCGAGCAACATTGCAGAATAAATACTCCATCCTTTCAAGTAACCCATCAAGCATGAAGCATTGGGGGCTTCTGTTGATACCAAATTTAATCTGCTGACGTGGACCAATAATAAGAAGACACGTGTCAATCTACATGGCACAATAACAACGAGGAAGTTTATTTCCCCCGACTAAGTCATGTTCGCTCCGAGCAACAAGGATACCCCGAGGAACTACAACACTCCGAGGAACTCCAGCGCTCCGATGAACTCCTGAACGACGAACAACTAAGGCGGTTCGAGCTGCATCTCGACCACATCATTGATTGCCAGATAACCAACAGTTCAAAACTGTTCTTTGACTGCTTATCATCTTGACGCACACGCTTGAAGAACATTAAATGAGTTACCCTTTCAGATGATAGCCTCAAGGACCTTTCATATGTATAACATTTAATGCACCACCCTTTCATATGTAAGCCTCAGGGCTATAAATACATTGTATCTCCCTCATTCAAAGGGACCGGAATTTCTTGAGAGAACTTGTAATCAAGAATTCCACAAACACTCAGCAATAACATAACAGTGGACGTAGGCTTTATTCCTAGCCGAACCACTTTAAAAATTCTTTGTCTTATTTATTTATCTGTGATTGAATAATTAGAGCAATCTAGTTTTTTACATCAACACTAACTAAAACAAAATTAGTCAACTTAACTTATCTGTACCCAAGTTCCAGTACCACCCATACAGTACAACCGCTTTACTAACATCTCGCGTATGTTAATTAATTCTCAAGTAACATTTCATCTATGTTATTTTTCAAGACTTCTCATTTAGTTTCACTACTAAAATTACTACAATTCTCACAATTGTTAACTTCCCACTTGTGTAATTAAGTTTCGCTACTTGAATTACTAAATAGATTTTCTTTATCTAAAGGTGCACTTCATAATTAAGTTTCACTACTTAACTTACCAATTCAGTATGTATCTTTAAATACATAATATATATCAATCTACTAATAAACAGAAGTAGAATATCATCAAGTATATATATTTCACACACAATATATACTAAATATCAGTCATTACTATTTTGCCCTTTTTATACACGTAAAGGACTCTTGGTTCGGAATGATTCATCGACCCGAGGTAAGAATTGTTTCAGAATGATACATCGACCACAATTATTTATATACACACGTAAATGATTCTTGGTTAGGAATGATACATCGACCCCAAGTGAGAGTTGGTTCGGAATTATCCATCGACCCCAACTATTTTCAAAATATATATATATACACATATTCTGGTTCGGGACTCTTCCATCGCGACACCAGTTCAAGGTTTGGTTCGGCATTCATATAATAACTTTATGTTAGTTCGGAATGTCTCATCGACCCTAACATAATTAATTTAGGTATCAAAATATAAATATATACACGTATTCTGGTTCGGGACTCTTCCATCGCGACACCAGTTCAAGGTTTGGTTCGGCATTTCTCATCGACCCCAAACATATAATAACTTTATGTTAGTTCGGAATGTCTCATCGACCCTAACATAATTAATTTAGGTATTAATCTCTTTACCTAAAATATCACATAATTTAGTAGGTATACGCCCGATCTATTAATTATATACGTACGTAATATTTTAATCTCATCTATTTGCCGTACAACATTCTCTTTACGATTGATCTCATTAATCGCATTTATTTGAATATTCACATAACTCTAAAGGTCCTAGTTACCCCTTACATATAATTTCAGTAGTTATTGCTTATCCTACTGGTCTATTATTTAAATTGAATTTACTTCGCCCCGTAACTCAATTTCTGAAGTCCCCGATACTCTACTAAATCAGATTATTCTCCTCGGTCCGTAATCCAAGCCCTACACCCAATGGCCTTATCGGACCTCAACAATATACCTATTGGTCTTATTCTCACTCCCATATAAGTATAATGTAAATCATAGGATACTCATTCATTCCCGAAACTCAACGAAGAATTAAACACACAAATTTTGGGAAACCACTTGCGTCGATCGATCGACGGCTGGGTTCGATCGATCGACATAGTCGATCGATCGATAGTTCGAGATCGATCGATCGATCGAACAAGGACATACGCAGTTTGTCTTCTTCGTTAATATTTTTCTCCATTAACAAATCTTCAATCTCCATTATAGTCCACCAAACTTCGATCCAATGATCATAATATGTTTTCACGTATACTAGGACAATTTCTAACGTGACGAATACATCACAAATTCCAATTACTTTAAAGAAATAGTGAATTAAACCCAAAATTTCTTGAAACCCTAGTTATGGTGTTCTTCCCATATTATCATTCAAAATCCAGATTTTAATCAGAAAAATCATCAAGTCTAATCTGAATCTTAATCCTCTACATAAGGTAAATCATTCTACATGCGATTCCTATCCCAACATGTATAAATATCATATTTCTCCAATCAAGATAATGATTTAAACAAAACTATTCAAAAACCCTACACATGGGTATTATAACTTTATAATTTTTGCAATAAACAACTTCCCTTATGATCAGTAGGGTCTGATTTCGTGGTTGTTGTTGATGATTGATGATCTTCATCCTTCAATCCTTCTTCCTCAACAAGTTGATAGTGAAAATCTCCTTTGAATCCTTCCCATTTCTTCCTTTTGCCTTAAGAATGGTTTCTCTCTTATCTCTAATGGTTATGGTGTGTATACATGGGTTTTCTAACCCTAACCCCTCCATCATACGTCTGATATAAAGCTCTCAATTTCGTAGGTCTCCATACCCTCTCATGTTAAAAGACCAAAACTCCCGTCTCGGTTTAGTCCAAAATTACCCCGGGACTCAACTAGTACCCCCGGGTATACTATTTTGACTAATTTGACCCTTCCGGACTCATCGGTGACCTCTAAATTATCATTTAAGTCACTTAATAAATATTACTCGTTCTCACCCCAACACGGTCTACACGCGTTAAGTAACTATTTACCACTCGCACTAAGTAAATATAATGAGGCAATATAAATCGGTAACTATCTCCCGATTGATATTCCAAAATTACAATTTTTTTTTTATAAATCCCATTAAATTACTCCTCTTACGTAATTTAAATTAAGCTGTATTTTCTCATTTAATTCTCCAATTTAATTAAATAAAATATTCAGAAACACGGGGTATTACAAATTTCTAGGCGCACCGTTAGGTGACACATGTCCGGTCCGCATTCTTAAAATGCTGACTAGTCCGCACAGGAGCTTATATATATATATATATATATATATATATATATATATATATATATATATATATATATATATATATATATATATATATATATATATATATATATATAAGAAAATCAAGTTCAGTAAGATGAATACACATCCATGTGATATCATTTTCAATGCCATAAGATCTTTTGATTAGAAAACCCAAAATCTTTTGGTTCCCTACGCACAAATTAAACCGTAGTACCGGAATACAATAACAGTCTTTAACGTGTACTTTAAAATTATGTAACGATCTAATTATCATTAAACTCAAAAATCACTTTATTTATCATTTTGCAAAAACAAGAAATTAAAATGTGAGGATCTACCAAAAACATTGTCGAGTAAACTTAGTTGAGAAAGTGCAATGAACTTTCTTGAGGGATAATTAATCAACTTCGGATCTCACTTAACACGTAACATATTACCTTAACATAATTTCCAAGTTTTGGATCAAATGTTTAAAACCTAAATAAAAAAGATTGCGAGCCTTCAAATCTTTTGATAAGGAAACCGAAAAACTATTGATTCCCTTCTCACAAAATAGAATTGTAGTACCGGAATTCAAAAGCACTCCTTTATGTGTCCTTTAAAATTTGTGTTATTTTAATTTTTGTCCTCCATTTTTATGACGAGATTTGTAATATACCCCCACTTTTTTAAAAATTTGGAATACACTCTCATTTTGTTAACTATCCATCCAAATTGTGAGCATTGTTTATATTTTATATTTTTTCCCACTTTTATGACTAGTTTGGCAGGAGTCTCTTATTTTAAATTGCAACCCCAAATTGTTAACGCTCCAATTTTTTTGTTTCTATATGAAGAAAATTCGTGAGCATATATTTAGAAAAATCAATTTTTTTACAAAATAATTGAAAAATGTCAAAAAAATAAGAAATTTAGGAATAAAATAAAAAAAGAAAATTTAAAATTAGCATATATTAAATAGTCAGACTAGTACAAATTCAAATAAGTAAAATATGTCAAAATATAATACTAATATTTTTAGAAAAATCGTAATTGGGAGTATTTAAAAAGATCAAAATAGTTTATTTAAAAAAAATGTTAGAGGATATAGAAAAGGGTGAAACTAAATCCACTTCCAAAAATATTTTGAAATTCTCAAAATATGTCATCTTTGTATTGTTGTTAACATATGTTTTATTAAGATTTTTACAAAAATATCATGATTGTATTCTGACATTTTAACTTATGAGGTGGTTTTCTCTATGTATACATTCTTTTATATGCTTCAAAGCTATAAAATAATTCAAAAACATATTTCTTTTAGCTTTCAAGCATATAAAAAATGTGTGGAATTTTTTTAAATTCTGCAATTTTAAATAATTAAGGAATGCTTGAAACCGATTTTTTTAATACAGGATATAAGGGAAAAAAATGCTTCAGCAGAGATAAATTTTTTTAACGAAGTTCGTAATTTCAAAAAATAAATAATATTTCAAACCTTTTTTTTCACAGAGCATATGAGGCGAGATTGAAACATGTTTTATTTTCTTTAACATTACAGAATAAAAAAAATTACATTCTTTAAAAAATTCATCAATCTAAACAAAAGTCAAATATTATTTTACGGAGGCATAAAATCATTTGGAAACATATTATTTATGGATTTCAGGCATATAATAAAAATAATATTTATGAATTTCAAGCATATAATAAAATTAAGTGTAATATAAACTTTTTTTTTTAAATAAATGTATTTTTAAAAACTAAAAATTGTTTATAACCCATTTTATTATACCGGATATGAGAAAACAATCAACAATACTAAAAGAGTATAAAGAGAACCATCTCATAACTAAAAGAAGTAGGTAAAAAAATAGGATGTAAGCGGTGGTGCTTCGCAGCTTGAGAGTGAGGAATAAGTTAAAAGGAATAGTTCAAAATTTTTGGTAACTTTTTCAACCTTATTTCTAGGGTTGGCAATTTTTGACACGATAACCCGTTTATGGTAATAACCCGAAATGACCCGAACTTGACACGATTAGCTTGTATAGATTTAAGAATACCCAAAACTTATACTTAAATAAAAATCAACGTGACCCAAAAATGACACGACTAACCCGAATTGCCACCCCTTATTTCTAACTCAAGTGTCATGAATGTGTTATTTCCCCTTCAACACCCGTCTCTCTCTCTCTCTCTCTCTCTCTATATATATATATATATATATATATATATATAATAATAATGCTCCTGTGCCGACTAGTCCGCATTTTAAGAATGCGGACCGGACATGTGTCACCTAACGGTGCGCTTAGAAATTATCGCCTAAATTATAGGTACACTCTCTCTCTTTTCTGGGCTCACCGCCAGGTGACACATGTCCGGTCCGCATTCTTAAAATGCAGACTAGTCCGCACAAGAACAGGACTGTATATATATATATATATATATATATGCTCTCAAGAAAGGTGTAGAATATCAGAATGTGGATAAGATTCAACCACAAAAATGACATAGATCATATATACATTATAAATCATATGTACATATATATTGAGATTAAAGACTATGATCATGTATGCATTATAGAAATTAAACTTACTTGAGAAATTACAATGAACTTGCTTGAGGGATAATAAATCAACTTCGGGTCTCACTTCATCTTTAACACATTCCAGTAACATATTTTCTTAGTTTTGGATCGAAGGTTTTAAAACTAATAAAAAATTTACGAGCCAAAAGAAATAAAAAAACGAAGAATATTGAGATAGAGACATAGAGACTCACGCCATTCTTGGTCATCAAAAGTTGTAAAAGTTTCTAGTTACAATCTTACTAATATATAAAAAAAACGAGGTGCTAAAATGGGTAATAGAAACATATAATCATTTAGGAGCCTATCTGGGTTTTTTTCTTTATTTTACCAAATTAGGAGCCTAGTTGTTACATGTTAACATGGAAAATAGAATCGTATAATTCTTTAGGAGCCTAGATGTTCCATGTTAAAATGGGTAATTTTTATTTACATATTTTCCCCCAGTTTTGTTAGGTATAATTATTATTTTTATATTTGAGTAACACTGTTACTATAACAGTATTGAAAGGTCATATATTTTTATTCAAAGGTACTGTTTCTTTTTTTAATATGTTTATCCCCTTATAAAATATCATAATTATACATAATTGTAATACCCTGTGATTTTAATGACTTTTAAAATGGGTTATATTTTAAATTAATGGATTAATTGGATTTTATGATAAATTAATTCATTTGGGTTTTATCCGAATTGTGGATATTAAAATGAATGATTATGAATATTACTTAAAGATATTTAGGTAATATATGAATGTGTTGCTATTGATATGGTTGTGTGATATTAAATCGGTAATTTAATTTTTTAGTCGGACGCGGTATGGGACGTGTCGGGACTAATTTGTTAAATTAAAAAGGGAGTTTATTTTTATATCAACCTTATAGTCATTTCGACTGCGTCGTTGCGTCCGGAAGGGTTGAAATAGTCAGAAAAGTCTATTTGGATGTTGAATTTGAGTATCGGGTCATTTGGAAATGAAAAGACAACCCCAAAGGGTATTTTGGTCATTTTTACAAGGGGGGTGAATAATAATTTTGGGTTTTGTCTTATTATAAGTATTTGGAGATTAAGTGTACGTGGGTTATTCATCTCTTCTACACAAAATTGAGAAGTCATCTTCTTAGAGAGAGAGTGAAAGGTTGCTTGGGAGAAGAGAAGCTTGGAAAGGAGGAGACCAAAGGTCGCCACCACCAACCACCACCGAAAGTGGACCGGAGAAGGGGAGAACCACCTTTGTTATACAACCCCAAAGGATCAGACCTTCATTAGAGGCAAGTGTTTGATAATTGAAATCTAAGTTTGTATATTGTCCATGTTAGGAAAGTTATAAAAAGATGAGATTTTTACATGTTTGGAGATAATGAAGAGTTGTTAATGGATTTCTGAAAAACAGAAGTTTATAGGAATCAAACTCATGTTGTAGGTAGATAGTAATTCATGAAATAATCACAAATCTGTTGAAGAAATTCTGAAAACCATTGATGTGTTCTTGAAGATATTATGTTGATCATTTTCTGGAAAAATAGGATATAAACATTTTTTTAATTCAATCTCTTGATGATTCTAGGATGTTTAGAGCATTGGAAATCATTTATATATGTTGATATATCATGTAGTAAGGTTTATAAGTCATTTGGGTTGTTATTATGAAGGATTGTTTGATAAAAAATTGTTAAACCCGTAGTAGAAGAAATGCAGAAAAACTGGGATGTTACCTGGGCGATCGATCGATCGACCCCCTGCCTTCAATCGATCGACCTCCCCAAAATTGTTGAAGTTGTTTCTTGTTAATGCTTGTTCTTGTTCGAAACCTTTTCTAAATCTTTGGTGATTATTAATTGCATATTACGGGACTTAGAGAAGATCAGTAAGCCCTAGATAAGATTTGAATTAATTTGAGTGGGATTTAATTGATTAGAATTATGTTAATTAAATTGAAAGAAATTTCGGTTGTTGGATTCATGTGCTGAATTCTAATTGGTATTCATGAGGATTAAGGATAGTTCGAGTAGGGGAGATTTAATATAACACCTAGGTAGCCTTAGGGTTACAATTTGAACATCAAGGACTGAGTTTAAGCTCATTATTGATTGCGAAAGGACTCAGTGTAGTACAAGCACTTAGTGGGATGACTCTTGGATATAGATGGGAGTTCAAACCACATTTGGTTAAAAGAGGGGATGAGGTTATTCCGATTGCGTATTTGAAGTTGACGGACCTCCACGACTGACAAAGTTGAGTAGTAGTGTATTTGAGGGGTTCCTTGTTTGGATTTCTCTTTGCGAGACATTCCGCGCATGAACCTTAACGACGTTGGGAGTGAAGAGATGTTATAGGATGCGAGGATATTGATTTTGTTGATAAGTCTTATAGTGTGAATGAAACACTATAGACTATGGTCCATGTGATGATGGTATTCAATCCTAGCTGATAGAAGATGTGTTTATAAGAGATTAGAAACAATCGATTTTAACCCTATTTAAGAGAGAGTTTTAATCCGTGGTAATTCGGGAGATAAGATGATATGGACCAGTAGAATATTAGTGATTTCTTACTGAATGAAATATATTGAGGAAAAACCTATTTGAACCTTGAGTAGTGAGTGAGGCTCGGGGATGATTAAATTAAGGAAGTAAAGTCATAATATTTTAATACGTAGGATTTAAAGAGATATAATGCTACGTATGGGAAGTATCTTAGGGTAGTGTGATTACCTTGTTGATATTATATTATAGGTAGATGATAATGCCTATTTTATTGATTGATGATTTATGTGTATGACATACCTAACTTACTTGCTATCGTGGGAGGTTTGCGCGTGAGGGCACTCAGATCCTGATGAATCCATGGGATCTTCGATTTTTCGCTCGAGAACATAGGTCTATGAAAGACTTATAGGGGAGTTGATAAGTCCACTGACTATGGGAATGTAGGTATGTGCGTGGCCTGTGGGTATGATAACTATGTTCGCATCCAAATTATTTTATTGTTGTTTGTGGTTCTAGGAATCCTTACCGAACTTTTAGTCCCCTATTCGGCGACCAGCGATATTGGGACATGATAGTAGAGTAATGCATTGCACCGCAGCTGTGTCTCGGGGTGCCGTATTATATATGTATATATATATATAATGAATTAAATGAATGTATGTAGAGTGGATTGATAAATCTACTGTGTGATAATTATAGATGATGGTGAATAGAGAAAAATAATTGAATTAAGTTAATGAATATTATTCTGATAAATTTTAAAAGCTTAATTCATATTAATGAGAAACGATTCATATTATTGAAAAATGATTCATGTTAATGGGAAACGTATATGAATGATTATATGACGTATGGTATGGGACATACGGGGTTATGATATGGGATGGAATCATATTATAGAAACTAGTTAGAAGGAACCATTAACTAGGAGGTCAATAGGAAACGTTAAGCGTGCACTCTAGATGAGAGGTGAGAATAGCAAGTGAGAGTTGGATACTAACATGTACATAATAAATGCTTTATTGCACTTGTTAAATACTTGCTGTTTTAAAAATCATTTTCACAATCGGGCTCTGACCCGTTTCCTTGCATATTTTCTTTTCTATTATACCTTCTATATTAGGTGTCCAGCAACAGGGACGCCAACCTTAGAGTATTATGACGGGCTATGGAGCTATGGAGTATTTCTTAGATGCCTATATTCATTTGATTCACATTATGTAGTGTCCTTTTACTCAGGGCATGTCGTCCAAAGAAATTCAATTATCTCTTTTCTATCTTAGTCAAATACTCTTGTACTCGTGTCATTGTAATACATTCACTATTGTTGGGATTACTGTATTGGATTATTATGTGGGAATGTTTATTCCATTTGCACTTAAATTCTTTTGTGTTATCTATTTGGTTATTCGCGTTGTAGAAAAATGTGCAGTGTTATTCTTAAACTAAAAATGGGTTTTTGTTGAAATTAAAATTTGGAAAGTTTTTAACACCAGCTTAATTGGGTATCGGGTGAGTTGTAAATGTTTTCGACAGTGATGCTAAGAATGAGCCAACAGTATATTCTGTTTTAATTTGGTATGGGGCTGTCCACCCGGTATTTAATTAGGCGGGGTGTTACAATAATATTTTAATCTTTACAAAACAAGACTTAATACCCGGCATATGCACCATTTTTCTTATACTATATCCATATACTTGGTTTCACATTATAAATACGAGGATAAGTCTAATTATTGAATAACGAAATTAATATCATTAAATAAAATATTTTCTCAGACGTAAAGTAAAAACAACACAAATTATTAGCAAAAGTCACAGTCATTTTATATTATAAAACAAACCTATCACAAGAACCACATAACGCTCCATCCTCAGTTGTGGAAAAATATTTACTTTATCATTTTTAATAACTCGATTTTCTCTATTTTTTTATTGACAATGATAAAGTTCATCGGTATTTTTAAGTAGTGTATTTTAAGGAGGAAGAAGGTGGCTTTAAAAAATAATCCTTGCCAAAAAAGGCAGATTATATATTTCTAGCGTGTCAAAGATAGAAAATGGGGAGGGGAGGAGAGAAAAGAGAATGGGTGAAAATGTTTTGTCTGGTTTTTATTATATAAAGCATGTCTTGTTCCAATCAGGAGAGCTGATTACATTTCAAGGAGAGCATATTACATACATTTGGGGTGTTCATTATAAATAGAACAACGAACGTATCGTATGAGTATTTAGTTCATCTAAAATCTTGAGAAGAATGGACTACTTAGAGCATTCTCGACTCCAAGAAATTTTGACACACATCTCCCCACTCCCTAACAGTTGTGTTTTTCATAATGGTTATAATAGGATTTTTTACAAAACAAAATCAATATGGGATGGGAGCCAAATGTGTAGTACCCCGTATTTTTTTTCTCAAATAAATAATAAATAATATTTTTGGAATAAATAAATATTTGCAGAAATTGGACTTAATTAAATATTTTTAATTAAATAATCGCGCAGCTGAAATTTGTTACTTAGTTATATTTCTGTATGATTGATTTTTATGTGTATGCACTAGCAATTGCATGTGTTGTAGAAAAATATAAAATTGATGTGCAACACAACTTAAAAGTACCCAATATTAACATAAATAATTTGGGACATATTTTGAAGCACATATTGGCTCATTTAGATGTTTTATACCTTTAAAAATAGTCCCGAGTAAAAGTATATAGGTTGGGGAAATTTTGGGCTAGTTGAGTTACGGTTTCGGGTCCATTTGAGGGTCCAAAAGTTGGGTTTTAAGCCCATCTCGGGATTAACAATTAATTGGTGTTTAAGTGGGGGTAAACCACTCGTCCACTATTATTCCAGAAAGAATAAAAACAACAGTTAACGGGAGAGGAAAGGAGAGGGACCAGAAGGGAAAAAAAGGACAACTAACCAAGGATAACTCAAGGAGATTTCAAGGGACATTCTTCGACGAATATTTAAGGCAATAATTATGTTGCTTAATTTATGTTTCCAATATATTTCTTGATGCATCCTAATAGCCCCTTATATTTATGGGATCTAGGTTTGAGTATGATTGATTTAATGATGAACAATGCATGTAGAGGACTAAATTTAATGTAGAATTTGTCTCAAAAATTAGGTATTGTAAATATGAAAAATTGATGGTAGAATTCATAGGGTATCGATAGTTAAATTTGGGATATTTGAATAATTGATATAGGGGATGTCTATATTAATTTGTGAACTAAAATTTGATGTGGGTTCCATGACATTTGCCCTTTATTATGAATTAAATAATGGTTTGAAATTGAAAAACATCTATATCGTATAAGCCTTGAACAGATAAGAAATTTTATATATGGATCTTTGGTTGATTTTTGGATGTAGAAGTTGGTTTATGTATAAACATTTTCGGCATTTCGAATGAATCTATTTTGGGTTTAAAATTGGATCTGAGAAGGAGAATTGGGGCACCAACGTGAGGTAGAAGACGATAGGGTCGCTCAAACGACGTCGTGGGACGCTCGAGCGACATATCATGTCTTGTGAATGTGACCCAATCTCGTTCGAGTGACGTGATGGGCTTTTGGTACTTCGCCCATTTTATGCCTGGGCCTTGGTTTGGTTTGGTTACTGAAAATTGGTTTGGTTACTGAATAGGAGTAAAAGATAAATTTCAGAGGGAAATTTTATCTTGTTGGTTAAGTAATGATATGTCCATATTTTATTGGTAGCAATTACATTTAACTAGTTTGTTAAGTAATTATTTTATGGAATGGAATTATTAATTTATTTTATGGTTAATTATTAATAAATAAAAATGTTGTGGACTTTAGCTGGGCCTTTATGTGAACTATGGAGTAATTACATATACATATTATATGAGATAATAAAATGTACTATTATGTATTTGTGTGGACATACCAAGATTCATAGACTATCCTAGCAGCTTGGGGGTTCGTGTCTTCAGACCAGGTACCACACGTCGCCCTACGTAGCTTGAGGTTGTGTAGGTCATATAGGTACTACATGGAGGCGCCATCTACGAGAGTTGAATGTTGTCGCTGACCCAACTTGTGTCACCTCAAGGTATGGGTCGTGAACAAGTTTCCTTCGTAGGGACCGCCACCAATTTGTGTATGTTTTGTGATGTTCGCTTGGGATGTGAGATTCCTCCGGACTTACCGATAGAGTATGAATCGGAGACCAACAGTATATGCCTTTGTGTGTCGAATATATGAAAGGACATATATGAATAATTACCCAAAATTTAATGATGTGGATGATAATTATATTTTGATCCTATAACGCATAAGAGATGTTTATGTCTTATATGTGAAACTTATGAGACTGGGATAAATGGGTGTTGGCCTTTACATGTTGTGGTTACACTTCAATAATTAATTATCGATACATCTATTTTATAAATTTGACCCGATGTCCTAATCATTACTTTGGGCATATTGGTGTGCGAATAATATCACACTTAGATGAGGGGTGAGATGTGCCAGCAGGCATTTTAGGAGTTGAAGACTAGATTGACTACAAAACCGGTTTTGGCGTTTCTTTCGGCATGGGTTCACTACACACATTACACTAATGCGTCCCTAAGGGGACTTGGCAGGGTTTTGATGCAGGAGGAGAGGCTGATAGCTTATGATTACCACAAGCTTAATCCTCATGAGGGACATAACCCCACCCACGACTTGGAGTTAGCAATCATGATTTTTGCCTTTAAAGTGTGGAGAAACTATCTCCTGAGGGAGAAATTTCATATTTTCACAGACCAGAAAAGCATGAAGTATTTGTTCACACATCGGGAGTTGAACATGCGACAGAGGATCTAGATAGGGTTTGTGAAAGATTATCAATTTGACATCCAGAACCTCTCGAGGAAGGTGATTGTCCTGGCGGATGCTTTCATGACCTAACCCGCAAATTTATGGAAGTTCTCACCATCACCCTCAAGATCACAATTCGGGTGGTGAAGGCATAAGCGGGATATTAGATTTTCCAGGAGAGGGTGAGACAACTACCAATCTAGGGGCTGGAGTACTATTCCATTGGGTCAAATGGTGGTTTGAGATTTCAAGGGAGACTGGTTGTCCCAGATGATGAGGAGTGGAGGCGAGCAATCATGTCGAAGGCTCACCATCCACTTTTTATAGTACATCCCAGAGGGAATAAGATGTACCATGACATGCTTTGTCCGTATTGGTGGGCCGAGTTGAAAAGGGATATAGTCGAGTTTGTGTCGAGGTGTGCTACGTTTCAGCTGGTGAAGATGGATCATTAGTGTCCTACAAGTGTTTTACAGCCTTCAGATATCTCGATGTGGAAATATGAAAGCATCTCCATGGACTTCATTGCTAGGCTACCTACTTCGAAGAGGGGGCGGGATTCGATATGGATTATTATCGATAGATTAACAAAGGTGTCTCATTTCTTACCAATATGGATAGATTATAGCTCCGAGAAGTACGCCAGACTCTTCCTTACAGAGATTGTTAAGCTGCGTGAGGTACCACTCATTATTGAGACAAGGAGAGGACATTTGTGTCTAACTTTTAGAGAAGCTTTCAGCAGCCCTTGGGGGCAGAGTTGAGATTGAGCACATCATATCATCCTTAGACCGATGGGCAGACAAAGATTGTGAACCTGATGTTGGAGGACATGTTGTGTATGTACATTACAGATTTTAAGGGGTGCTGGGAGCAGTATTTGCCTTTGGTGGAGTTTACCTACAACAACAGCTACTAGTTCACGATTGGGATGGCACAGTTTTAGGCACTCTACGAGAGACCCTTCCATATCTATTTCTCTCTATAATCAATATGGATGTACTACACAAGTAGGTATGATCTTTTATCTAACTACATGATATTCAGATAATTAATCTACTTCAGTTCAATTTGGTTATACTGGGGTCTCTCTCTCTCTCTCTCTCTCTCTCTCCATACATTCAACGAAGGACCCGCATCTCCAAATATTTCATAAATTTATTCACTGCACCAGACAATCACCACAAATCGTTAAAGGTAAATACTAAAACTGTGAAGTTTTGAGTTCCTTTTATATAATCATGATATATAATATATTTTACTTATTTTCTTTAACTATTGATAATGTTTTCCTTTTTTGCTGTAAATGGGTTTTAAAAATAATTCTCGTTCGACGTTCACATTTATGTGCTATTTTATTTTTTCTTTGATTGTTGAGTTTAAAAACAAGATGTATGTGTGAAACAAGAGGAAACAATTGATTGTTATCATATAATCATTTGATTTATGGGCCAAAATATGGATTTTATCATTTCTATGATGTGTTATTTATCTATTATTTCTAGAAGAATGACATCATTGTTTGTTGTTGTCACAAATGGTAGTAACAAGTATTTGACGAAATGCCAAAGACACTTTCAGTGATATTTATACACGTTAATACAATTATAATAATTGTACAAAACTGAAAACAAGTGTTGTGATGGTACTGGAACTTCAAACTAGAAGTAGTTATCATAGTATTGTAAGCTAATTCATGTTTAATGTAATATGGTACTATTAAAGTTACGGGTGAATTATTCTTAATATTGTATTTATTTTATATTTGCTAATTTTTTAATTTATAGTATTTCATCTACTATTTATATATATATATATATAAACCGTTCGCGCTCCCCATTGTATTCTAAGAACTAGATTTTAGCCATCCACGATACCCAAACTATTATAAAATTAAAAATAAAAGTATACTACAATTTCCAACTACCTTTACCAAAATAATTTTCATCAAAAATAGAAATAAAGGAAACAAATTATTTCTTCTTCCATGATTCCTTAAGATCACACTTTTCTTTTTAAAACATCATTAACATATGTGCAATCATTTCAAAAATAATTGATAAAAGTAATATAAAAAGGTATTGATCCATGTATTGAAGTTTTAAAATCAAAATACGAAACCAGTAACGAATTTTTTATTTTAGCACAGGTAGGATTCCTACCATAAGCGATATTTGCTTATATAACTAGATATCATAAAACATGAAATTGTAACATTTTCAGAGAAAATTTGTAGGGAAAAATAGTTTGATTAAAAAGAATTATAAAATTACTACAAATCATATGAAAAGTTTTGACAACTTTTTCAAGTCTAAACATTTGACATCTTGAAATGTTTTGGCATCTTTAAATCTAAATAAAATATGAGAAAAGACGACTGGAAATTTAAATACATAATGAACAAAAAAACATTAAAAAAGGTTACTGAGAATAAAAACATGCATCTACGCATTAAAACAAAAAAAATGTATTTGATGCCCAATAAATAATCTATATATATTTTTTAAAAATAATATATTCCCAAATCCCCAGTTACATTTTTTTTTCTTTTTTATCAAACGAACCTTTTATTATTAAGCTTAGGAGAAATTTCCTCTCCTAGTGGCTCTTAAATGAATAATGAGGAAAAACAAACTATCGACCTCGAGCATGAGCAGGAGGGAATAATTATTTTGACCTTCGTGTGCAAGCTTTTTTTATCCCACTCATCTCTTCATGACTTAAGCCATTGCATTTATGCGAATCGTTCACATTCGAAGTTTTTGACAAGGATTGCGTAGATCCCCCCGTCTTACGTTGTGAATTCTTGGGACTCTTTCGATTAAATCCTTTCATCTCAACTGAATTATTGGAATCTTCAAAGTTCCCTAGAACCGCAAAAGAATTACTGATTGTAGTATATTGAGTTTGATTTTTCCACCGTTTATCTATCGAAGCCTCAATAAAGCCCTGCGTGTGATTTTACAGAATTAGAAGACATTCAAATATCAAACTCAGGAATCTCCACATATATGTTTGGAATGTCCTCAAGAGGAGGCATATCACCACAAAGATCTTCATTTTCTGAACTACCTAAAAATGGAATCTTCTCTAGAGGAGGCATATCACCATATGAATCTTTATTTTTCGAAATATCCCCCGAAGCGTAATTATCTACATTCTCTGAAACATCTCCACAAAAATTTTCCTTCTCGTCAGTAATTTCGTTTTTGGCCAAAAATCTACTTTGACACTGTAAGGACACAAATTTCCAATTGAGTCCTTTGTAGTTTTGGCCCAATTCTGGACAAAAATGTTTGAGTCATAGGATAGAGTTAATTGATCATCCTTCAAGTCTATGACGTGTTTGTTGAAGACGTAGCGGCCAAGAGTATAAAGCTTCATCACATTGCCGAGTTTATTTGTGCCTCGTTTCTACGTCACCAACATGGTTCCATTGCTCCTAAGGTATGAATGCATTTTGGAACATTTAATATTGGGTGTTGTTCATTTTAAAACTGTTGTTTAATTTCTGGAAGATTTTATTAAAACTTTAAAATCAAGTTTATAAAGTTTCTGGGCTAAACATAGAAATTTTCAAACTTTCTGGAAGTTCGTTCGAAATGTCGTTCGAACGAGATGGCTGTTCGAACGAGATTTCCAACGAGATTTCTAACGAGTTCACACTGGAACTTCGTTAAAAGCCTCGTTTGAACGAGATTTCGTTCGTACGAAAATGTCGTTCGAACGAGATTTGGCGGGAACAGGCAGTTAACAGTTTTAAGCAGTTTTGACCCACTTTCCCACTTATTTTTCCCACTATCTTTTCACAGAACTTCAAAAGTGCGGAAATGAACTTTTCTAACTTAACTTTTTCACATCCTACAACCTCTAAGTGAGTGTTTTTAATAGAAACTAAAATGGAAAAAGTTCATGGTTTTTGAGTGTTTAATTCTTCAAGAAAAATCTTTTAAACACTTGTTTACACCCAATTGTTGTTTAATCCAAGTTCCATATATATATATACTCTGCTTGGAGTGTTTGGCACCGGTTTATCTCTGCATTCATTTGAAGAGAAGTGTGGGTTTGCTTCTAAATCCCATAAAGAAGAAGGGCTTGTTTTGTTGCGGCATTCTCACATGGTGAAAGGCACCATGTGTGGTTGACGGTGTGCATATGTCTCATTGGTGATTTCAAGATTTCGGTGGAGTTCCGGGGTTGTCTACTAGGCAGAGGTGTTCACAAGAATAAGCGTCGAGCTTGAGAGGGATAGAGTCGAGTGTTGTAAGTCTTACTGCCTTGTAATTATAATTCCATAATTAGTGGACTTAAGGCTAGGGTCGTCCGAGGTTTTTTTCCGTTGTGGTTTTTCCTCGTACCTCGTGGCGTAGTGGTTTCATTGTTTATTTTATCTTGCTATACTCACCTAGAACGCATCCTTAGTTAATTCAAGATAAAATTTGGTTTTAATCACTACATGTTTAATTTGGGGCTATATTAAATATTGGGAAATGTTTAGTTAATTCAATTCAAGTCAATTAATTTAATTGGATAAAATTGGTTTGTCCTAATTTGATAAAATTAAGAAATATGACTTAGGAAAATTTTCTAGGACTTGGGCTAAATTAAATTGGTTTAAGTGAAATTTAAGTTGTCTGTGTGTTTAAGTTTATTTCACTTGGTTTTAATTTAATTTGAAAAAGAAAAATTAAAATTTGTTAATTTGTGTATTTGAATCATCATCTTCGCTTCCGCATATCTAAAAAGGAAATTATTTTTTTTTAGTAAAGATCTTTAATCTTGGGGGACTCCTACTCTTCAGACACGGAGGTAAAAGAGCAAGGGCCATAGAGTGGACCCTTGCACTACTGTTTTCAGCCATGACCTCAATGGTCACATTACAAGAAAAAAGCCTTTTTATGACGTTGTTAAGTGTCATAAAATGCATTTTATGACACTTTATTTTACAATAAAGAAACGTCATAAGTTTGGTTGTCATAATTGATACCCATAAAAGGTGTCATATTATGTAACAATTATATATGGCTTTTTTTTTTCAAAACGGTCATATCTGTAAAAAAAATGGTCATAATATATTCTATAAATTATCATATTTGATTTAAAAAGCGTCATGATAAAGAGTTTTTAAAATTTTAAAAAAGTCATATAAAAAATTTCATCACATGAGGGTTTAATATAAACGGTCATAAATTATACATACAATAAAAAAAATTAATAACCAATATTAATGTCATAGTTGACAAATAAATCTAAATACAAATCAAAATTCATAGTAATATAAAAACAACCATGAAATTTTTTGTATTCGAAGTCACATACATTTAAAATGCACCAAACCAAAACATTTGTCCATATCAAAAAAATAGTGGGACGCAAGATATACCCACCATCTACATTATTCATAAAAAAATAGTGCCCTACTACATGTATCATAACTAGATATACCCACTATGTACATCATTAAAAAAATGTCTCCAAAAAAATTTACATCCAAAAATCAATTATAAATGCGCCGATCTTCCTTTGCCTTTCGCGAAATTGCGTCGACACCTCAAAAGCTTTAAATCATATAATATAAGTCTGAATAAGGTCCCATCATGGACTTGCATATTTAAAGTGTCCTACAATAAAGCAAATTATCAAGAGTGTTGTTAGATCATATTCTTTTCAATCCTCTTATGTAGTATATGTCCATATTTATAAAGATTATATGAAGAAAATATGTTTTCATAACTTTTTAAAGAAAGTCACAATTTTTTCATAAACTTCCTTGGTCGCATTGTCTTCAAATTCTCTATTTCTTGATTGTCGGGTGATTATCAATATTAGAGACATGTTACTCTTATCAAATGCATCGCCATGTGTCTTTTTTTGTCCTAATTATAAAATAAAATATAATAAACTAATCACATAACACAAAATTGCTACAATGAATTGATTATGGTTGTATACTCTAAAAATAATAAAATAATTCAACAACATGCCTATAATTTAGCAATAATACACCTTTCACATGCCTCTAATTAAATGATCCTGCATAATTTCAAAATAACATATATAAATCTCTAGTGCAACATAAAACACAAGATATAAATTCCAGTTTTTCTAAAGTATTACGTCGTGTATATTGTAAGTCAAAAAGATTTCTTATACAACACAAATAATTGTAAACAATTTAAAAAAAATTAGGCAGAGTTTCCTTTGTTTATATGACGATCCACCCAGTTTAAGAAATAAAAAAAACTTCAGTAATATTCAAAGAGACCCAATTTATCAAAGAAATTCAGATATTATTTCATTCACTAATTGAGAAAATAAACCATTGACGCATTGATATTTATGTTGTGTTTCACATTAAAAAGAGTTGAATAATATTATACTCACCTATAGGTAATTGATGATCAACCCTGAAAATAACTGCTTACATCCTTGCTTATAGACGACCATAATAAGAATTTACATTATTTCTTCCATGGTAAGAGTCACTGGACCTATTGATTTATCTTGTTAACATTAAAAATTATGAGTTACGCAGAATATGCATTTCTCTGCACTTACTAATTTAAAAATATTTGGTTCTCTTATGAAAAAATAAAGAAGGTAGTATTGCAAGAACGAATTTAACCATACTGACTATTGAAATTGTATATATAGAAGGTAAGGATGCACATATACAGTAACCCAACTTTTTAAAGTGGTCCATTTTAAAGTTTCATATGCATTTCGTCAAACAAGAACCAAGAATAAGTGAAAACAAGAGTGACACTGTCAAATTTGTATGAAAATTAAACTTAAAAAGATAAGATTTTCTGAACAAGAAGGATGAGCCTTATGCATCTGACTTGAATCCTCAATTCTTTCATATCAAGCTCGTTCTTACAATACATGGTTGACTCTCTCCATTATTCCCTTAGTAACTACATGATGTAAAATAAGTCCAAATATTACACGTATAAAGGAAGGGACTTATACTGAATATTCACAAAAAAGGCACCATCAATTCTTTCAATTAACCGCGAAACATAAGTATAGAACTAGTGATTCATTTCTCCTCTACCGAGAAAAATCCTATAGGTCCTCCATATAATAAAAATCAGTAAATAATGATAGAAAGAAAACCTCATTCATAAAAAGATGATCTAATAACGCATCCCCTATGTGTACACAATAAAATACTAAAAATAATAAGGACGGTGCCGACATACAATTAATAGGACAAACATTTGCTATTTTCAGCCTCAAAATATGTTACCTAAGGGCACATGTTATTATATTCGTTAAATTCAAAAAAAATTAATATAAAGTGAGAATAATACATTATAACCACATACTCGTAGCATAATGAATATTATATCACCAAACAAGAATGAGCCAAAACACAATATGTCAGTTGAATTCAATACCTACAACGAATTAACCAAACAGGAATTAAGCCACAAAAATATAGCAAATGAAAACAATACTAAGACATAACCAACTAAACAGGAATCATCTAACACAAATATACAATATATATAAGGAGATAATTTTGAGCATCAACAACATCAATTGTGAAGACTCGCATCAATTTTAGTACCAATTGTGAACAATTTACAAAGAGTTTAAACAATAGGAAAATATATGAATGCAAAAAGATTGAGATTTAGAATCCCCTATATCCGTAACCAAAATCGTACAATGTTATTAGGCATTAACCAAAGTGGTTACTTGTGAGATAATAATTTCTAAATCTAAAAGCAAGCCTGAGAAAAATGTGAGATGCAGTGAGCCGAGAGCGAGTGAGAAGGATATAAATATATATCAATATAATACTCACAATAATATTTGACTCAATCATTAAAGTCACCTTGGGTGAAATATCTTTCATTATAGCGATCATATTTGAAAATGATTGGGCCTTCACTCAATTTGAGAACGTATGTGCTTGCGTTCAAATGAGCAAATTATATATTAAACCCTTTTAACCCAAACAAACCCTAAACATGCAACAGTATGTGATTGAATAAGATGATAATCTAAGTAAGAACATTCAAACACATGCAATTGAGGAAAAATCCCCCAAAGGGGCAAAACCATTTATTTTCATTATAATATTGTAGGCTATACAATTTCGGATTACAATGAAAATACAAGTGACTAAGAATTACCCTCAGGTGTCGGATTCTGTAGTCGCGGCTGGAACTATCCCTTTCCAGTAGGGCTGTAATGGAGAAGAGAAACGGCTTCTCCACAAGGGTTGAACAAACCAAAGTTGTGTTCTTGGGTTGCAAAAGGATTCACAAATATTTGGCAAGGATGTGTGAATCAAAACATGAGTCGTGGGACTCAAAAATTATGAAGACTTGAGGTATTAGGACTCTAAAATTCGTCTATCAAAGTATTGCAAAACAACTCCCCCAAAGTTGGTATTTATAGGAAAACAGATTAAGGGATCCACGTTCTTAAAACTCTAAAATTTTATCCAGCGTACAGGTACCCCGAACCGGTTTGGGTTACCTTATGCGGTTTGGGGTACATCGGTTTGGGGTACCTTTCTGGTTTGGGGTTAAAAAAAAATCAGCATTCTTCAAGGAAATTTCTCCAACTTCAAAAGGTCATAACTCCTTCACCGTAGCTCGGATTGAGGTGCCGTTTCTTCCAATATCTTAGTTGTGGCGAGCTCTTCAACTTTACAGTTGACCAGACCTCAGGACTATGGATGTGAAATTACGAAAATGCCCTTGAACTCTCCTATCAGGCCTTTTTTCACTGTTTTGACTTCCCTTGCGTACCACTTGCATTAAGTCCCTAAAATCTTGGAACGTGAAGTCGCTGAGGCAGATGTGGGACACATTAATGGAGATGTTGAATGCTTGATTCCCAGAATTCGGATAGAGGCCGTCATGTGAGATCGTGAGGTGACGTGCCAAATGTAGCGGCGTACGACATACACAAATGTAACATGTTGGACATGAGAAAAATGTCCTTACAAATCTCCCCCTATGTCTATGTCGGTACATACATAAAAAATACGAATTATCAAATATGAAATTGCCTATACAAATCTACCCTCCCATGAACCCAAAACTGGAAAAGGTACAAATGAATAGTCTTCATCGTTTGTTCTTCAAATCTTCAGGAATCTCAAATCTTTTCTCATCAGGGTGTGCAATTTAGAGATCATCAATGTAGTACCTACACACATGAGACAAAGAAAAATACCAAGTGACATATCGAGTTTGAAATGATGAGATAAACATATATATATATCAATTTATGAGCAAACTCAAATTTCAAATCTCCCCCATAATAAGATAATTCATTCTCCCCCTTTTTATGATGTCCCCAAATAGACAAATGAGAGAAACAAATCAAATAAGCAAGTGTGGGGTGTCACTAGGATAAAACCACACCATGAATGAACACAAAGCAACCAAGTCGATGATAGCGTAAATGAAGTGGTGTGATCAAATTCGATAGGAAAATCAATGCATACAAACATGACATATGTGCACGATGAATATTGGATATTCCTAGCGAATGAACTCAAATGCTTCCTTTGGTGTAAAATAATGACAATATAAGGTATTGACTCAATCAAATCAACAAATCAAAGCTCAAAGTGATTTTCACACCAATAACATCCAAAACGATTTTATGCTTTTTCAGGACTTTCAAGGAAGTGCAAACCCGTTTAAAAATTCTCCAACCAAACTCCCTCAGATATAATTTTGAATAGAGGCATTCTAAATTCTCAAACTTTGGAGAATTTATGGTGAAACCTAAGTGGCCCATATTTGGCATGAAGTTCTTTTTATTGCCTTTAATTTTTTGGGGCTCTTTTAACCTCTTTGGACCTCGGATATTAAAATTCCTCCATTTTTAGGTTCTTTTTAACGGTGGCTTTTGCGCAAAGGATAGATGATTACCTTTCGCAGCCCCTCCCCGTTATACAAAAACACATAGTCTCACCAAAACGGTTTTTACATGCATTCCAATCTTGTCAAGTTTTATCGCATATTATACATTGTATAGACATAATTGAGATGGAAATACTCAAGCCAATATGAGATAGACAAGTGCAATAATCAAATATAGCCGTGCAAGTGTGCAATAAAGGATATAGGAGTCAAACATGCAGGAAAATATCACTAATTACATCTCAAAGACTCCAACCAATGTAAAGAACATAGATGAAATGATGTAGCCTCTCAAATCTCTATCAAACAGTCACATGGATAAATGGAATGAAGTTGTGACTTGGCTATCTTACATGCTCATCCATAAAAGAAGCAAAAACATAAATCTTTTTGGATTTTTCAAAAATTTTATCAAAATAAAATCTTTTTGTGCTTTTCTTAAAATTTTTCTTAAAGGAAAATCTTTTTGTATTTTTCAAAAGAAATATAAAAAGCAAAAAGAATAAATAAAAGTTGTACAACTAAGCAATGGTACATATAAAACAGACTAGCAATAACAAGCATATGATATGAACATGAAGAAGCATCATATTCTAGACATAGACCAACCCCTCAGTCAACTGTGAAAATTCCCAAAGACTTCCTAAGACTCTCAAATCTAAGGGCATGTAAAGGTTTCGTGAAAATGTCTGCTAACTGACGGTCGGTGGTTACAAAACTCAGGGATACAGTGTTCTCCTCAACTAACTGACGAATAAAGTGCTCACGTATCCTGATGTGTTTTGTGCGCAAATGCTGGACAGGATTACGGGATATGTGTATCACAAGAAATGATCATGGTGTCTTGTGAAATCCCATAATCCTCCAACATTTTCTTCATCCAAAAGAGTTGTGTGCAACAACTCCCGGCGGCTATGTACTTAGCCTCCGCAGTGGACAAAGAGATGGAATTTTGCTTCTTGCTCAGCCAGGAGACAAGAGAAGAACCAAAATAGAAACACCCACCAGAAGTGCTCCTACAACCATCTACATCCCCAGCCCAATCAGCATCTGAATAGGCGGACAAACGGTCATCGGTATCAAAGGAATACCAAATACCGTATGATAGAGTCCCACTCACGTATTTAATAATACGTTTTAGAGCAAGTAAATGTGACTCTTTAGGGGACGCCTGATATCGCGCACAGACTCCAACACTAAAGGCGATGTCGGGACGACTGGCAGTCAAGTAGAGAAGACTACCTATCATACTCTGATATAAGGTTTGCTCTACGTCCTTGCCTGAAGTGTCCTTACTAAGCTTGGTAGTGGTACTCATAGGTGTACGTGCAGGCTTAGCGAAGTCTAAACCAAATTTCTTCGCTAGGTCTCTAGCATACTTGGATTGGGAGATGAACATCATATCCTCTAGCTGACGAACCTAGAGACCAAGGAAGAATGTAAGCTCACCAACCATGCTCATCTCAAACTCACTTTTCATCTCCTCCTCAAAGTGGTGAGCATGCTGGGAGCATGTGTATCCAAAGACTATGTCGTCTATATAGACTTGGGTAACCAAAATAGCACCGTCATCTCTCCTGATGAACAACGTCATATCTACTCCCCCTCTCTTGAAGCCACGAGCTAAGAGATAGGAAGTAAGCCTCTCGTACCAAGCACGGGGTGCTTGCTTCAAACTATACAAGGCTTTTCTAAGATAGTAGACGTACTGTGGGTGCTGAGGGTCTTCAACCCCTTTTGGTTATTCCACATAAACCTCCTCCTGTAGAATGCCATTCAGAAAGGCACTCTTGACATCCATCTGGTAAAATTTGAAGCGCATATGACATGCGATGGCGAGCAGAAGACGGACGGACTCAAGCCTCGCAACAGGAGCAAATGTTTCCCCAAAGTCTACACCCTCTATCTGTCTGTAGCCTTGAGTGACCAACCTAGCCTTATTTCTGATAATGGTACCATTTTTATCCATTTTATTCTTAAAAATCCACCGGGTACCTATCACATTTGTCTCACTAGGTCGGGGGACAAGTTCCCAGACATTGTTCTTTTTAAACTGAAGCAACTCATCCTGCATAGCAGATATCCAGTGTTTATCCTTGAGTGCTTCTTTATGGTTCTTGGTCTCGACTTTGGACGTGTAGCAAAGATGGATAACAACGTTCTCTAGCTGAGCACGAGTCTTGACCCCTAGAGTGGTATAGCCAACAATGGAAGACGGTTCATGACTCTTGCGAACCCAAGCAGGTGTGTCCCCTAACACAGGAGTGGGGTCCACAGAGTGTGAGAGAGGAACAAGTAAATCACTGTCAGAACAATCCTCATCCTCACACCGAAGGTTAGGATCAATAACCGTCGAAGGTTCGTCATCTTGCACGGTGATTTTTATTGATTCCATAACCTTAGAGCTCTTCAGGTTAAAAACTCGGTACGCTCGGCTAGTCGATGAATATCCTAGAAATATTCCCTCGTCGCTCCGGGAGTCGAACTTTCCTAATTGCTCTCTATCCCGTAGGATGTTGCATTTACTCCCCAAAACACAGAAATATGCCAAGTTGGGCTTCTCCCAGTCCACAACTCATAAGGAGTCTGAAGTGTGTGTGGATACAAATACACCCTATTCACCGTGTGACATGCAGTAGACACTGCCTCTCCCCAAAATCTCCTAGAAATTTTACGACCTAGAAGCATAGATCAAGCCATCTCTTGGATCGTTCTATTCTTTCTCTCAACAATCCCATTTTACTGAGGAGTTCTCACAGCAGAAAACTCATGTTTGATCCCGAGGCTATCACAGTAAAGGTCTACCTTTGCTTCTGTGAATTCAGTGCCATTGTCACTATGCATCCTATTAATAGTGACACCGTGTTGATTTTGTAGGACACAACACTTGGTCGTTAAAAATTCTACAGCATCGGATTTCTCTCTCAGAAAACCTACAATGGAGTACCTGGAGAAACCATCTACCATCACGAGGATGTACCTCTTACCACCTAGACTCTCAGTACAAGTGGGACCCATAAGATCCATGTGAATCAACTCAAGAACATGAGAGGTGGTAATGGAATGTAACTTCCTATGAGGACTACGAATTTGTTTTCCCAACTGATAGGGTCCATAAACGGTCGAAGTTGACTTTCCAAGAGATGGTAAGCCACGTACTAGGTCCTTTTTAGCTAAACGATTAAGATCTCTAACGTTCACGTGACCTAGACGTTGGTGCCACAGATCCATAGGAGTGATCGTGGCGCTGTTGCAGACAAGTGAGGATGTGGGCTCAGTCCCATAGCAATTATCCTCGGTCCTCACCCCTTGCACTAATAGTTTACCGGCTTGATTATAGACTTTACAAGTATCCCGGTCAAACTTTACAGCAAAGTCAGAGTCGCACAACTGGCTAATGCTGAGAAGGTTTGATTTCAAACCTTTGACGTACAAAACATCTTCTAGCTTAGGAAATCCAGGTAACTCGACAGTACCTCATCCTACAATGCAAGACTTGCTCCCATCTCCAAAGGTGACTCTGCCATCCTGGTAATCCTCAAGAGTCGTAAAAAATGAGGCATCACCTGTCATATGTCTGGAGCATCCACTATCAAAATACCACTGTGAGGTATTGTGTGCTTTGAGAGCAACATGAACAATGAAGGCATTTTTATCTTTCTTAGGTACCCAAGCAGAGCTGACCTTTTTTTTGCCTTTGTTGTTGTTGGTTTTAGCTGTAATGTGAGAATCATTCACTAATGGCAAAGACATCCGTCGAAATTTTTCCATTAAACTCTGGGTCGTGGCAGCTAAGAACTTAACTCGCTCTCTCAGACTGGAAAACTCATCAGTATGACGTGGTGGAGAAGTAGTACGTCGTTTCTGACCCATGCTATAGAAATATTCCCTAAGGTGGCCTTTTATTTTGTAATAAGTACAAAAGAGCACAGTCAAAGGCGGACCTTGGTTTTCTTTTCTTGGTCGAACTCTCCTTCGAGGTTTTTGACGACGGCCATAAGGATTCGTAGTAAACTCAGGAACTGGTCCAGGTGAAATTTGGGATGTGGAGGCACCATCATATCCAATTCCTTGCCGATCACCAAAACCTAAAGCGGGGACGAGGAGCATATTTCCCATCTTCCCAGATCTGTCCTCGATTTGTACCTTGACTTCCCGTGCTTTCTCAATATCATGAGTCAGCTGGGCAACAAGGGCTTCAAGTTTCTTCCGAGTCTCCATGGACGAATGGAGCTAACTCATAAGAATAACCATTTGTTTACTCAAGTCCCCTCTCTCTTTCTCTAAAACACTCTCTCTCTCTCTAAACAGAATCTCTTTCTCGACACAGGCAGATTCTCTCTCTCTCAGGGCGGTGACGGTGGAGGACTCTCTTTCTCTCGCCTTTCTTAAATCTTCCTCTAAGCCGGTGATCTTAAGAACTAGCGCTTTATTACGTTTTTTAGTTTTAAATGACTCAGAATATAACTCAGCGTAGGTGCATTGAATATCACTCTCGCTCTCACTTGAGTCATCCTCCCCCTCACTCTCATCGATCTCACTGTCGAGGTGTCCCTGTGAAGCATCATCTTCATCGTCGTGAAGAGAACTAGGAGTGCTCACTTGACTGGCCATGAATGCGGTGAAGGTACACTCATGCGGTGACTCATCTCCTGAATCCACCGTCTCGAACTCACTGTCGTCACTAAGGGTAGCATTAAGGGTAGCATTAAGGACAACTTTCCCTTTCTCTCTATTCAAACGATTGGCACACTCAAAGGTTCTATGAACCCTACCATCGTACTCAAAGCATCTCTCACTTTCTTTCTTAGGATGTTTTTTGGAGTCTTTTTCATTTTTCTTTTCAAACTTATTTTTCTCAAATTTCTTTTTATCTTTAAAATTGCCATTTTTCTTAAATTTGAGAATCCTCTTGAATTGTTTTGCAAAAAGAGCTAAATCATATAGGTCAAAATCACACTCAGAATCTGACGTGTCAGTCTCTCTCTTTCTAGACGACTCTACCCTTTTTCTAGCCGACCTCTCACTCCTTCTCTCTTGGGCTTTAAGTGCAATTCCCTTATCTTTAGATTTAGCAGTTTTAGGGAACATATCAATTTCATAAGTTTGCAAATCTCCTACAAGATCTTCCAATTTTAGCGTATTTAAATTACCCATAGAATTTAGAACAGTGACTTTAGGGATAAAATGCTTAGGTAAAGAACGAAAAATCTTTTTAACAACTCTAGCATTAGGAATATGTTCATGAAGATTAAAGCTAGTATTCACAATGTCAGAAAGTCTAGCATAAAATTCATCAAAGCATTCAGATTCATGCATGGTGATGGTTTCAAATTGAGTTGTCAAATTTTGCAACTTTGATTTTTTCACAGCATTAGTTCCTTCATGGGTGAGTTGTAAAACATCCCATGCCTCTTTTGACGTGGTGCACGTCATTATGCGTTTGAACTCATCAAGTGTGACAGACCCAGAAATAGCACTTAGACCCTTAGAATTAAAAGATGCCCATTTAAATTCTTCATCAGTCCAAGAAGTGTCAGGTTTCAAGTTGGTCACATTATCAACAGTCACGGAGGGAGGAGTCCACCCTCGTTCAACAAAAATCCAGACACGTTCATCAATGGCTTTTAAAGCCGACCTCATTCGGGCTTTCCAATAAGCATAATTTCTCCCGTCAAAAACAGGCATTTTATTATATAACTTCTCCATTTGAACACGCACTTTTTCAAAAATCAATTTTTTAGAAAATTGATATCTTAGAAAAAATTTGCGGAAAATAGGAATACGCGATAGATTAGCGTAACCTGCTCTGATACCAATTTGAGAACGTATGTGCTTGCGTTCAAATGAGCAAATTATATATTAAACCCTTTTAACCCAAACAAACCCTAAACATGCAACAATATGTGATTGAATAAGATGATAATCTAAGCAAGAACATTCAAACACATGCAATTGAGGAAAAATCCCCCAAAGGGGCAAAACCATTTATTTTCATTACAATATTGTAGGCTATACAATTTCGGATTACAATGAAAATACAAGTGACTAAGAATTACCCTCAGGTGTCGGATTCTGTAGTCGTGGCTGGAACTAACCCTTTCCAGTATGGCTGCAATGGAAAAGAGAAACGATTTCTCCACAAGGGTTGAACAAACCAAAGTTGTGTTCTTGGGTTGCAAAAGGATTCACAAATATTTGGCAAGGATGTGTGAATCAAAACATGAGTCTTGGTACTCAAAAATTATGAAGACTTGAGGTATTAGGACTCTCAAATTCGTCTATCAAAGTCTTGCAAAACAACTCCCCCGAAGTTGGTATTTATAGGAAAACAGATGAAGAGATACACGTTCTTAAAACTCTAAAATTTTATCCAGCATACAGGTACCCCGAACCGGTTTGGGGTACCTTATGCGGTTTGGGGTACATCGGTTTGGGGTACCTTTCTGGTTTGGGGTTAAAAACAAATCAGCATTCTTCAAGGAATTTTCTCCAACTTCAAAAGGTCATAACTCCTTCACCGTATCTCGGATTGAGGTGCCGTTTCTTCCAATATCTTCGTTGCGGCGATCTATTCAACTTTCTAGTTGACCAGACCTCCGGACTATGGATGTGAAATTACGAAAATGCCCTTGAACTCTCCTATCGTGCCTTTTTTCACTATTTTGACTTCCCTTGCGTACCACTTGCATTAAGTCCCTAAAATCTTGGAACGTGAAGTCGTTGAGGTAGATGTGGGACACATTAATGGAGATGTTCAATGATTGATTCCCAGAATTCGGATAGAGGCCGTCATGTGAGATCGTGAGGTGACGTGCCAAATGTAGCGGCGTACGACATACACAAATGTAACATGTTGGACATGAGAAAAATGTCCTTACACAATTCGAGGCAAATGCTAAAGAATGGAGCATTTAAAAAAAATACAGAAATAGAGGGGATATTGTTGAGGGTAATTTTAAGGGGAAAATGTGGGTGTTAAGGGTGAAAAAGTTAACTCGGGAGGTGAGACTTTCTATTATGGGGCAGTCTCGATTTACGATGTGCCTGAGGGTCATAGTACAATTTGCTCGTTAGGGGCGGTACTTCGGAGAGGTGATTCTCTTTGTACGGTAGTGGAGGAGGGTGAAGGAGAGTTGGAGTGGGGTAATAATACGCATGTTTCTTCAGGGGCGGCGGAGTGCGGGCACGAGAATTTTTGTAATTTGGAAGTCCCGTCCCCTAGGTTGTAGGTTGAAATAGGGGCTTCGGCCGGGGAAGGGTAGGTGTCCGAGGGTAGGATAAAAGAGAGGGGTATGAAGGGAGAGATGGAGGAATGGGTCTCTAGTGTGATAGGAGGTTTTAGCAAATTTTTAGGGACTACGTTCAAGGGGAATGAACATGAGGCTTTTAGGGTGTTCCGTAACATAAAGGAGGTGCAAAGGGAGAGAGAAGAAGGGGTGGGGAGGGGGAGGGAGGGATTTGAAGCAGTTTCCAATGAATTTACGACTCATCACTTGGAATGTGCGAGGGTTGAATGACCTTGGGAAAAGAGGAGTGGTTAGTGGGGATCTTTCGCGGTGGAGGATGGATAATATCTGCCTACGAGAGACAAAGTTGGGTTCTATGAATAAGGAGATGACACGGTCTATTTGGGGAGGATGTCGGATAGTGTGGTGCTGCCTAGATTCGAAAGGGGCGTCAGGAGGCGTCTTTTTAATGTGGGATAATAGAGTGGTTGAAAAAATTGATATTTTAGTGGGTAGTTGGTCTCTTTATTGTTTATTCAGGAATGTAGAGGATGGGTTCATTTGGAGATTTTCTAGGGTTTACAGGCCAGTAGAGGACTCGATGCATTGGGAGCTATGGGAGGAATTAGCAGGGTCCAGGAGTGTCTGGGATGTTCCATGGTGCAAGGGGGGACTACAAAATCGTTCGCTTTCCCTCGAAGAGGAGCGGTGGGGGGAGGTCGAATTATTTTATGAGGGATTTATCGAATTTCATCGATGAGTTGGCGTTGGTGGACCCTCCTTTGGAGGGAGGTATCTTCACAAGGTCTAGTCATAGGGAAGGGCCCTCGCTTTCTCGGCTTGACCGGTTTTTACTTTCTATTGATTGGGAGGAGCATTTTTCTGGGGTAATTCAATGTTTCTTGCCTCAAGTGACTTCGAATCACTCACCTATTCTCCTGGACTGTGGAGGGGCGAGGGGGGGACTCCATTTAGATTCGAGAATATGTGGTTAAAGGAGGAGTATTTGGTGGGGAGGGTGCAGGAGTGGTGGCAGGGGTATGAGGTGGAGGGGGAATGCAAGTTTCAGATTGGCTTCTAAATTGTTCCGCCTTAAAGGGGACATCATTCGATAGAACCGAGATGTTTTTGGGAATGTGGGGGTTGTGATTGAGAAGATTATGGAGAAAATATGGGTACTCGATGAGAAAGAAGGGTCGGGTGGTCTATTGGGGGCTAAGAGAATGACTAGGGAAGAGAAAAAAGGGAGGTGGGGATGATTTCGATTCAGGAGGAGATTAGTTGGAGACAAAAGTCTAGGGATCTTTGGCTTAGGGAAGGGGACAACAATACTAAATTTTTTCATAAAGTGGCTAACTCACATCGCCGTTTTCACCATATCGGGAAAGTGGTTGTAGGGGATGTGGAGTTCACCAAGGAGAGTGAGGTTCGTATGGATATCAGTCAGTTTTATGAGCGTTTATATACGGATGATGAGCCCTGGTGACCTAAGATGGATGGACTTCCAGTATTTTGGGGGCCGAGGTGGATCAGTTGGAAAGGTTGTTCACAGAGGAGGAGGTGGTTCAGGTTTTGAGGTCGATATGAGGAGATAAGGCACCAAGTCAGGACGAGTTCACTATGGCCTTTTACCACTAATGCTGGGCGGTGGTCAGGGTGGATGTGATGACTGTATTCAACGAGTTCTATGATAGGGAGTACTTTTTGAGAAGTTTGAATTCCACATTCATTACTTTGGTCCCTAAGAAAGGAGGAGCAACAGATGTGAGGGAGTTCAGGCCTATTAGTCTGGTCAGGAACGTGTATAAGATCATCTCTAAGGCTTTATCTGTTAGACTTAGAAAGGTGATTGATCCACTTATTTCGGATGCTCAGAGCGCCTTTGTTGGGGGGCATAAGATCCTTGATGCGGCCTTGGTGACGAATAAGTGCATCGAGTCCAGAATGACATGTGGTGATCTGAGTATTATTTGCAAACTTTATATTGAGAAGGCTTACGACCATGTGAGCTGGGAGTTCCTTCTATATCTGCTCAGGAGGATGCGGTTTGAGGAGAGGTGGTGCAGGTGGATGAAGAGGTGTATTTCCTCTGTCGAATTCTCAGTCCTTGTCAGGGCGAATCATTGCCACCATTCCTCTTTATTTTGGTAATGGAGGCATTCTTTCTGATGATTAATCGTACGGTGGAGGGTGGTCTGGTCTCGGAATTTTTGATTGGGAGTAGTGACCCCTATCCGGTCGAGATTTCTCACCTTCTGTTTGCGGATTACACTATTATCTTTTGTGCAAGGTCTCAGGTTGAGGGGAGGATATTAAGGATGTTGCTGGTGTGTTTTGAGGCTGTGTCGAGTTTACGTATAATATCAGGAAGAGTGAGATGATTGCCTTGGGAGAAGTGGTCAATGTTCACTATCTGGCTAGTGTTCTTGGATGTAGGGTCGGATCGCTCCCATCTACTTATCTTGGCCTCCCTTTGGGGGTAAAGTTTAAGTCGTCTTCGATGTGGGAGTCGGTCCTTGAGAGGGACCAAAGGAGGTTAGCAGGATGGAACCATAGTTATATATCCAAAGGGGGTCGGTTGATGTTCATCAAGAGTGTGTTATCCAGTCATCCGACATATTTTATGTCTGTACTCCCTTTACCTACTTCCGTTGGCAAGAGGCTAGATAAGTTGGTGAGGAATTTCCTATGGAGAGGTCCTGATGATGAGTTAAAATATTGCTTGGTGAGTTGGGATGAGGTGTGCATGCCGCTGAAAGTGGGTGGGTCCGGGGTAAGGAGCTTAGCCCATTTCAACCAGGCTTACTAGGGAAGTGGTTGTGGCGGTTTCATAGGGAGGGAGACAGACTCTGCAGGAAAGTGGTGGTAGCTTGGTATGGGGTCGATCCGCTTAGATAGGGTCCTACAGTGGGGTGATATGCTCATGGGGTGGGATGGTGGGGGTTTATTTCACGGAGGTGGGGTGGGGGGACTTCTCTTCGCTCACTTCCTACCAGCTCAGGAATGGAAGTTGTATCAGATTCTGGAGGGATAAATGGGGAAAGAGGGGGTTATTTAGAGAATCTCTTCTCGGGGATGTTTCAGATTGGGGGAGACAGAGAGGGGTCAGTTGAGGTTCATAGGCGGAGGGTAGGGGGTCGTGCAGTGTGGGACCCAAAGTTCAGGAGGGGTCTCCGAGATTGGGAGATGGAGGAGGCAGAGGAATTCTGTGAGTGGCTATGTTTGGCGTCGATTCTGTCCTTTGGGGTAGATAGGTTGAGGTGGTTGATCTCTCATGATGGTATTTTTTCAGTTAAGAATTATTATTATGCACTGAGGGGTCATGGGGGTGGGTCGTTACTATGGAAGACCATTTGGAAGAGTCATGTGCCTCCCAAGGTTTGCTTCTGTGTGTCGACCGCTGCTGGACAGGCTATCTTGACTATTGAGGGGCTTCAAAGCAGAGGGAGGAGGATGGCCAGCAGATGTTGGTTATTTAAGAAGAAGGAGGAGACTGTAACAACCCAGGCTTTTGAGCGACTATTTTATATTATTTTGCCCGATGGCTAATTATATAAAATAGGGGAAGTTGGAGTAAATATTATTTTCCGTGATATTTAGGGATAATATTTACTATGTTTTGTCTATTTACCGTTATGAGAAGGTAAATGGCATTATATTGTGGTATATTGCGTCGTTATATGTAAAACGAGGGTTATGACTCATATTTAAATTGGAGTATAATTAATGAATTAAAATGAAATTGGAACATAAAAATAGTTCACGTTATTCCGAATGCCAAAATAGGGGGTGCGGTTGTTTTTAGAATAGTCGAGATAGTCAAAATAAGTGCCAAGTTATATTTTTGAGTTTCGGACATTTTTAACAGTTTATGACTCAATTATGTGGTTACGAGTCATTTTAATGGTGTATTAGCAATTAAAAGAGGGGAAATAATGTTTAAGACCCGGTTAAGTCTCCCACCCCTTTTTATTTTCTAAATCTTGTGTTAGAAGCCAATAGCGAGAGAGAGAAGAGAGAGAGCTTGGGAGAAATGGAGAGAAAGAGAGAGAAATTGAGATTTGAGCTGAAATCCGTCACTACCGGAAGAGAATCCGAGACTACAACCTCGAGGAAAGTTTCTTACTTTCTAGATATTGATTCAATGTGATAAATTGCATGTATATTTAGGTTTTTTGGAGATATAAACCATTTATGGGTTTTTGATGATTTTAGTGTTTAAACCTTAATCTTGTAGTTTAATTAGATTTGAGGAATAAATATTGGTTAGTTGTTGTGTAGGAATTATTTGGTATAAATATTTGTTGTTGATGTTGGAAGAAATCAAAGATTTGAGGATTTTGGGGATTTTAGGGTTCTTCAACCCGTAGCCCAAACTGGGCCATTCTGCAGGGCCGAATCGATTCGGTCTTAGGGCGAATCGATTCGGATAAGGGGAAGGACACAGGCCTGGGAAACCTAATCGATTCGGGTTGGGACCGAATCGATTCGGCTGAGGCAGAATGTCAGTTTTACTCACCGAATCGATTCGCTTTTGGGCGAATCGATTCACAACCAGGGGCGAATCGATTCGGCCCTAGGGCGAATCGATTCGGTTGCCTTGTTTTTATGAGATTTTCTTAGTTTTGTTTTATCCCTTTTCCTTTAGGTTCAAGGTTTAGGAACCTTCCTTTGGGAAGTAATGGGGAGTCCTAGAGGGTTGTCTTGGGTAGACAAAGATCCTAGGTTAGCATGTGATTATTTGGGCTTACCTCGAGGGCTAGTTTGTGTAGGTTAATGTCCAAATAATATAGGAAGTTAACCTAAAAAATAAATTGGAGATAAAATGTTAATGTTGGGACTTTTGGGAGTCAATTTTGAGGGAGAATCACTTTGATGATTTAGAATATGATGTTGAACTCTTGGAGATTCGTTTGAGGTTTATGGCACTTCAGGTCTTAGGTCATAATAAAATATGACGGTAAGAATAAGAAAGACATATTCTAAAACGTAGTACTAAATGAATAAGTACAAATGATTTTGAGAATGTAAAAGTGGATCATTTCAAAATAGAAAAAAATGATTTTCATAAATGTTAATTTATGGATACACACCTCTCCAAATCGCTATCATAAGGGAAGTTCGCGTGTGTGGTGAAGCCCCCTGACTAATGAATGTAGGGTGGATATATCCCTAGGCCATATGACCGGTTATTATATATTTATTCTGCTATAGTGAGGTAATTATGGGTGTGGTTATGACTCACTCCCAGGGGTATGGCCGCTTCCTGAAGTTTCGATAGGTTTCCAGGTTGTCTTGTATGATAGGCCCTGGAAGATGATAGTCATTTAGAGGCGCGTCCAATGGAAAAACCCAGAGGGACGGTCTTAGAATCGTTATATGTATGTGAATATAACTATCTGAATAATGTGGGACATTATGGATGTTAAAGTATTTTATGATAATAAAATGGCTTTACTTACATTTTCCGGATGGAAGAAGGGAAATGGGGAAGTTAAATACATTTTCCGGGTGGAAGAAGGAAAATGAGAGATATGAAATGAAAAGGTAAAGCATTTTTATGTTAATAAAACTTGCTTTAAATATGTATTTTTCCTGGATGGAAGAAAGGAAATAAAATTGGTAAATAAGGTTTTGAAATGTTATTGAATTGGTAAACATTTGATAAAATGAATTACCATTTATGTATATTCCTAAAGAAAGAAATAGGACCTGTGCCTTTTGATGGTGAATGGATTTATTTGTGTCTCCTTGAGTAGTTGTAGATGAGACCTCCCATACATATATATATACATATTGATTACGTGCTGAGGATCTAATGGATCCCGACGATCAACCTTGCCTAGTAGTAGTGTATCGGGGGGGTTCCTTGTTTGAATTTCGCTTCGCGAGACACCCCACGCACGAATAGGGCATAGTGTTGAGACTGGGGAGAAGTTAGCCCTTAGTACTTGGGTTAACTAGAGCATCATCATTGATATTGCGCTAGGTTGTAATTTTAGATTGAGAGGTGAGAAATGTTATTGTTAATTGTGAGAGAATTACGCACTTAACTGTCATGCATTTTAGTCACATGGTAATCATATCAAACCAGGCCCTGACCCGTCTATATTTCTTTGTTTTTGCATATAATCCTTGCCGTACATGTGCTTTACTGCATGGACACCCGTATTTACATTTCCATTCCAGTTGTCATGGAGCTACAACATATTGCGAATGTTGTAGGTTATTTGTATTAGACATTTCTTTCCATTGTACTCTAGTTATGTTCAGTTCATTTATTCGGGCTTGTTGCCCAAGCATTACACTCATTTATTATAATGTAATATTTAATGTGTAATAATCGGTGTAACTATTTGTATTGGTCTGTTCACCGACAGCTTATTCGGTGATTATTTATCATGTTGTTACTCTTTTACTCGTTGATTTTTGGTATCCACCGTTTTTGTAAATTGGATTGTCTAAGTGTTTTCCCTTTACTTTCAAAATTTTAAATTCGACAGTTTGTTTTCTAAAATGATTGGTGGTTATCTCGTACTATTATCTTAATCGACAGTGATGCTGAGAATGGACCATCTATGATTCATGTGCCCACCTATTATTTTAGTAGGCGGGTTGTCACAGAGACCTTCAATCACCTTCTTCTACAATGTCAGGTGACTAGGAGCATTTGGGATTTGATCCTTGTTCTTTACCAGATACGTTGGGTTATGCCGCGTACGGTGTTTGAGTGGTTGACGGCTTGGAGAAGGCCCAAGGATTGGACTGGTCCACGAGTGGTCTGGATGATGGTCCCTCAATGTATTTTTTGGACCGTCTTGTAGGAAAGGAATAGGAGGTGCTTCGAGGGGGTAGAACTTGACCCATATCGAATTCAATATAGTTTCCTAAGTCATCTTACTTGGTATAGAAAAAGGCATGTTTCGTCGTTGACCGTCTGGCAGGAAAGGAATAGGAGGTGCTTCAAGGTAGAACTTGACTCATCTCGAATTCAGTACAGTCTCCTAAGTCATCTTACTTGGTATAGAAAAAGGCATGTTTTGTCGATATCTCACCTCGTTGAGTTCTTGGAGGACTTCTATGTGCTGGGTTACTCTGTTATGGGCTCCGATCCTTTGCTATATGTTTTGTATACTTCCTGTATACGGATTTCCGCCCCCTTAGGCGGGTTTATTTTATTTATTCATATGTCAAATTCTACATTAATATAATTCAAGCATTGCGTTAAGGGTATATATTAATACAACGTGGTATAGAAGATTAAGAGTGAACTCTTTCATTTAAGAATGGGATGTTTCATTTTGGATGTGCTTAATTATAGAGTGGGAAAAATTTAATACCCCATATTTTCATGCTATATTAATTTGGTGATTTATTAAATTTAACGTGAATGATTTATTTAATAAAAATCCGGAAATTAATTATGTTATAATTATTAACGTGACAAGAGTTAGTAATTATGGGAAATTTGTTGAATATTACTTATGAGCAAAGTAATATATATTATATTGGTTATATTGAATGTCATGAGTGTATTAAATGACTATTTCAGAAATTTAAGTCGGGACGCGCCCGTGTCACGTCGGGACTAATTTTGTGAAATAAAAAGTGAATATTTTATAAGTTGTTCGTATGGTCATTTTGAGTGCGCCAATGCATCCGGAAGGGCCGAGATAGTCAGAAAAGTGTACCCGAGGGTTTAGTTTGGGTCTCGGGGCATTTTTAGGCCTAAATAGTACCTAGGGAGGGCATTTTAGTCATTTTACATAATTGGGTAATTAAACCCACGAAATTCAGCAACCTATATCAGCCATTTAGGTTACCCTTTAGGGTTAGAATATCCAGAAATCAAGTGATGTCCATTGGAGAAGAGAGGAGAGAGCTCCAAGGCAATTCAAGGCCAAAAAGTCACCGATTTGTACCGCCGACACCACCACCGCGTAGATCGCGAGACAAGGAACGCAAACATATCAAAATCAGTCCTGAATCAGAATACCAAAAATCCCAGGCAAGTGTTTAACTTGCTATTTTCGTTGGTGCAATCTTCATATTAGTTTAGGAATGATTTTTGATGAAAAACTATGGAAGAAAACCCAATTTTTGATAGGAAAATCCATGTAGTATTGATGTATATGTTGATTCTGGAAACCCTTGCCATGTAGAGGTAATAAACCACTAAATTTTGATGATCATAAGAAAGAAATTCTGGAGAAAGATTTGTTAAAAATCTGTTTAAGAAAAATCTTAGGGTTCTTGATAGTTGGACATAATTTTATGTTGAAAATCCATGTTTAAATGATGAATATGTACATGCCTTACGTTAGAATCATCTAGTATATTGTTATAATGTTAGTAGTAAAATTCTGGGACGATTAGAACTTGGAAATATGGATTTGGTGTAATTTTGGTGATGAAACCCGTAACTGCATTCTGCAGAATTTTTCCCAGGCCTGCTTGATCGATCGATCGAGCCTAGAGCTTCGATCGATCGAAGGTTCGATAGATCGAGCCCCAAGCTTCGATCGATCAACCCCTCCTGGGAGACTCCTAATTCCCTCTTTAAATGAGTTAAATTCAAATTGTCGTGAAATAATTCTTGGGCATTCTTGATAAAATGATTTGGGAGACATTGAGGACCAGTAGGGCATATGAATGAATGTTGGGACCTTTAATCTTCAACGAGAATGGTATTTATGGAACATTTACTTTAGGGTTGGTAAACTTATAAATTTAAAGGGTGAGGTGCGTAAGAGAGTTACGTTGGAACCTAATAATGACACTTACTGAATTTCAGATTTGTGAGGATATAAAAACGAGTGTTAGGTAATAAGTGAGAAAACCCTTCGAGTTAAGGTTAGGAATGAAACCTTATACATAATTCTATAAATGTGAAATTTAGGATAAATGGTATAATTATGGGTGACGAGAAGAACCTATATTAATATGATAAAGTGGTATATTTATATGATTGTGTGTACATATATTATATACTTGTGAAAATCATTCCCACGCTACTTGCTATCCCTGAGGTTACCGCGCTGGGACAAGTCTTATCTCGATGGGACCTTTATGGGGGATATTGACTTGTACCCTAGAAGATAGATATCCTTGGTACAGGCTATCGATGTGATAGTTCAGACGGTCCTAAGAGATGCAGGCATGTGCCATCCTCTTAGAGACTTGGAATCTATGCTTCGCCTCAATATTGTTTGTGTATTTATGTTAATACAATTCGAGAGTGATTCCGATTGTATTCCCCTTAATATGAGTGATATGGGGTTCTGGATAGTAGAGTATGCACGCACCATAGTTATACGAGGCTTGCTGTTATTTTATATATATTATACGAGTAGTTAATATATATAAGAGATTTTGAAATTTGAAACTACCTACTGTGATTTGATAAGTAGGACTTGGTTGATGACTCAGATAGTGAATACTTGTTTCGTGAAAGTATAATATGTTACCGATAAACTTTATAAATTAATAAAAAGATAAAACGAGAGTTGTGCTACTAATCTGGAAGTAACCTTTTTAAACAAAATATTGTTCGGTTTTGAAATCTTATGAGTAAGTTAAGATACGCTAAATTATTGGAAAATGTTAGTATGATAAAATTGTTAAGAAACTGTTGGGAAGGTTAGTGCAATAGCTGTGAACATTAGAAGAGAGGTGAGTATTTCTCAAGAGAGTGACGCACTAATATGTTGTTGCATTGGCCTGTATCAATTTAAATACTTTTTAAACGTATTTTAAAATCAAACACACTTTCGGGCTCTGACCCGTTTCTTTTTCTCTCTCTCTCTCTTGTATATATATGTATATATTTCAGGTGCACAGCCATAGGGGCGTCTTGCTTAGGATCCCTTGAGAGGAACGTGCTGCACCTTAGGTGGGAGTTGCAGGTCACTTGCGTAGACGGCTTCTTTTATTGACTCCACTTCTAGTATTCTCATTTATTGGGCATGTGTCGCCCTTTCCATTATTTCATTGTTGCTGGGACATTTATATTTCAGTTGTTTCCAGTATTGTTCTATGGGATTTATTCAGTTTGGATTTGTGACTTTAGTTTTCATATGTTGACATTCGATTGTCGAATGTATTATATTATTTGGTTTACTGTGATGTGATTCTTAATTGTAGAGATGTTTTTTTTAAATAAATAAATCTTTTTCTTTAATTAAAATTTGGAAGGTATGTATGAAAATGGTTTTGACACTTAGCTTAATTATTTAGGGTGTTAAATTGGAAAATTTATTTTTATCGACAGTGATGCTGAGAATGAACGAACTGTTTACCTTGATTTAATTTAATAAAGGAGTGATCGCCCGGTATTTAATTAGGCGGGGTGTCACAGAAAATTACAAATGAAATTTTTTCAAATTTTTTTTTCCGAAGTATTGCATACTCTTTCCCCAAAAATTTGGCTCAATGTCCCACTACCGTTATTCAATTCTTTAATTTTACCATTTAACCATGTTACTTAAACTTATTTTTTCGATTCATAGTATATCTTTTTTAACATTTAACCAAACAATTATATATTTTTGTTCATGAGGAAAAAGTTATCAAATTAATATAATTAAGTTTTGGAATTACTTCTTAATTTAAAAATGAATCACAAATGGCTAAAATTATGAATTTTTTTACAGCATTCACATAATAAGATCGAAAATGAAATAAATATTGTAGGTTGCTCACGTAGACTAATGAGTTAAAAAAGGGGATCGTTATGGTGCGCCAAAGGTCCTAAGTATAACTAGCATTCTTGCCATTTGTTCGAATGTTTAAAATGAATGCAACTGCTTGAAATATGTTCCAAGGGTATGGGTGATGTGGAAAGACCAACCAAAATTTTATAAAAAAATGGTAGAATATTTCCCAGCTAAAATAAACGTTTTATCACAAAAAAGATTGATTGTGTATTAAAAAAACGGGACTATGCCCCTTAGGCGTGTTTGTTTTATTGAATCATTTCTGTATCAAAAAAAAAAATAAATGGGTGGGACCATAAAGGTGTCAAAAGAACAAGATAATTGGGTGTAAAAAAAATAAATGGGTGGGACCATAAAGGTGTAAAAAAATGATAGAAGGTTTTAGGCTTTGCTCCAAAAGTTTATGATAAAATTAAAAATTGTATGGATGACCATTTTGGGGGGGAAAGCTTTAATTTCCCAAAGATGATATCTATTGACAATAATAGGTATGAAAAATAAAGCAACGATAATCAACCACACATACATACTAGAAGATTTAGAGAAAGATTTTAACAACCATGCATAATAGAGTATCTCGAAGAGTGCTAGAGTATCTCTTCAACCACACATGCATACCAACATTGCTAAACCAACTGGAGTATGAAGTGACCATACATATAATTGGGATCAGAGAAATGGTTCTCTGCATACTCCACAACTCGGGTCACCAAATTGAAGTGTTAGGTGGATACATTGTAGGTGAAACAAATCGTCACAGGGCAGCATCTTGAAAGTAGTGTTTATTTTGAAGTCTTTTTAGACACAATACACACCGTTCCATCCATGTTGATTGCATAATCTCTAAAACTAGCTCCCATTTGCACCGAAGCTTCAACTTCCATAGGGTCCTCATTTATGTCTCCCACATCAGTGCTCCACCATCTAAGAATAAAGAATTGTGTTTTAATATTAGTTGAAAAATTTATATTAATATTTCAAGCATCGATGTGCCATGATCAGGGTGAAGTCCGTCAAAAACAAGCTCAGGCAGGTAGTTTTCGCCGGTCGATGCCTAGAAGTGATGACACTGAATACATCGTCCACATTAATCTTTGCCTAGGTTCTGTATCAATCCGCGCCCGTGATATTTTGCAAAGAGTGCGAGCTTGTTGATAAACACCCACCATGTTTTGTTGTTTCTATAACGGCGCCTTGGGCGAGTCGTTTGAATATAAACAACCAATATTCGATACTCGAACTGCAGAAAACGTGTCATGCGGCGAAACTCCTATTGAAATATATACTTGTTTTATATTTAATCATAGTGGATGAATAAGTGAAAGCAAATTGTGTGGCTTATGAATATTTGTATTAATTTAATTTGAACCACATTGAGTGCAATTGATTTTTCTTCTAGTATAAATACCCATCATCCTTGAGTTCTTAGATCATAAAATAACAAGAAAGATAATAAGCAAAGCTTATTAGTTCTAATAGAGAGAAGTTAAGTTGTAAGAGTGTTTTCTTCTTCAAAGGAAAAAACTAATTAACTACACTTTAAGAGTTAAGTAGACTTTAAGTAAAAACATGGACAGATACCTTTGAAAATAAGGAACTTCTCCTTTGTTTTGTTTGCTGCTGCTGCTGCCGTGTGTTTTGAAGATGGAAAAGTGGAGATATTTTTTGTTAGGTTAACTTAAGAAAACTTCCTTTGTTTGGGCTTGGGCTTTTCTTTTATTATGGGCTGGGTATAAAATTGAGATATATAATATGTAGGCTATTTTTCCCCAAATGTTGGACCGGGCCACGGCCCACCCCTGCCACTGGCTTCGCCCCTGGAGAGATGGTTAAACTTGATTTTTTGTACGAAAAATAGACGACTGTAGTTATAAAAATAAACAAGGAATGTCGCAACTTAAAGCAATTATAAGTGAAAAGGGGGCTGCTTTATTATCTTTAACAAACTATCTGTATCACTTACTCCTCTCATTTAAATTTTACTTGGTAGATTATAGCTTACATATTAATAATGACAAATTAACAAAAACCAAACAAATACCTTCATATTTAATTCATAAAATTAGTGAGCTAGCCATAGTTTATGAGGAACAAAGGTATAATCTGTCCAATAAACATAAATAATTGTTTGAAACCTCAAGTTAATTACCCAATATAAGAAATGAGATCAGTGTAGAAACAAAATTGAAATGAAAAAAAAACATGAGAGACTAACAAAGTTATATTAATTAGCTACTGACCTGAGTGTAAATCTCAAAATGATAACATCTTAGGAAAACACCAACAAAACTCAAAATAATAAGACGTAAGATCGCGCACACACAGTCGGATATGAGAAGTTAGAAATTCATATAGACACAAAATCTATCGATGAAACTGAAAAATAACCACAGAGAGAAAAGAGAAAGCACAAACACAACAATATCCGAGGAAAACAGAACCGCCATAAATCCCCACATGATTGTTATTAACATTGAACAAACTGGTACTAATATTACCACTGATATGAAGAATAACTGTTCCAATCATTTTAACAGCTAGCAACAGTGGTAACAACCATAGGAATTATGGATAAATTTAATAATTGCTACTTAAGAAAGTTGAACCAAGTAAACACTAATTGGAATTACAATATGGAATTACTTCATACTGAATGAAACTGCATTTAGTGAGTTGTCGTGATAAAAAAACAGAACTGCAACAAATCGGGACATTAAAAAGTTTAAGAAACATATCATCACAATTGCAAACATTAAGGAATATTTAAATAGAAAAAATAAAACAAAGACGAGAGTGTGACAAACCAAAAACGGTAGTCTCAGATTTTAATCTAGTGACCAAGATACGAGATACAAACAAAATGAGAGAAAGAATGAGAAGTACATCTAGGAAGGTAGTGGCCTTCCAATGGTTAATTAAAAAGAGAATCATGATATGTAAAAAAACCCAAATTTCAAACCCCATAAGACTGAAGAGACATGTGAAAAACCCAAGAATCAACCTTATTTTAAAATCTCAAAAATGAAACTGAAGAAACATGTGAAACCCAGCAAAAACAACTCCATCATGAACCCCAAAAAATGCTTGACCTCCCCAAATCCTATTTTCTTAAATCTGAAACGAAGCCAAAAATTAAACTGTCGAAAAACATTTAAAAACCAAATCCCATTTTGAACTACAGAAAATAGTTATTTAAACCCCCGTAAAACATTTGAATCCAAAAAGAAAGACAAAGTTGTAATCCAAAAACAAAACCATAACAATGAAAAACGGAGTTGAAACCTAGGAAACCTTAGTCTAAAAGCCTAAAAGCTGAAACCAATGAGAGGCAGTATACATACAGTGCCTTGGTGCGTCCTAGGGTGTTTGAGAGGAGCAATGTGCTGCTACGGTCGTGAGATGAACAGAGGTGGTTCCCATTCGTAGGTAGTGCCAAACAACCATTTTATTTTCAAAAGATTCCTCTTGGAACTCTGAAAACATCTTCTGCGCTTTCCAAAATACTTTTGCCACTCAATGCAACTACAATAAAGTCCCACTGATCAGCTTCCATTACTTGTGCCACTCAATGCAACCAGTTTTATACAAAATTGAAATAATTTTATAAAAAATGTTACATATGCTAATAGGACTAAAATGGACCATCACAATTTTTGGGAAAAACACTATGAAAGTATGATTTAATTTTAATACTTTTGAAACAATAAAGCAGACACATCAGGACCTGTAACATTTGTTTAAGAGTTTTCCATACCTCAAACTCATGAAATTCTTCTAGGAGGATGTTGCTCATATGCCCTGTGACTCTTCTATTATTCCCCCTTACACTTCATGTTGGAATTGAAAACTGAGGCTTTGTATTTATGAATAAAGTTAAAAATATTCAATGGTAAAGGAGGCAATATCATACTCACCCATTCCCCAATTGCCACTGGCATCCACTAATTCGACAATGAAATTGATTTCCCGTCGTTGGTTGACTTAAGCATGAAAATAGGTCGTATTTCTATCTCAATCCTTTGCTTCAACTTTACCTCCTCGGATGCACGCATTTAGTCTAGTTTTGATTCAAGTCTATTAATCGCCTCCATATTTTCCACATTAGTAGAAATATGCCTTAAACCTCTAATTTGGTCCCGAATACGGTTGAGCTTATGCCCCCCCCCCCCCCCCCCCAACACACACACATACCATTAACATTTAATAAACTGCTCTACCTTTACTTCTTTGGGTTACCATGCTTCAAATTGAAATGATTTAACATTTGTGTTCAAACTTGGCCCCCATATAGGTTTGAGGATAATTTCAACCCAATCGACCAATGATCCAAACCCATGTTGATCTATGTGACGGATTGTCGCATTTGGGAATAGTTGACTCTACTCCAATGTTGGTATAATTCGGTCTAATCTTTCCTCCACCTAACATTCCTCGGCATTTTTACTGGTCCAAGTATATTTATAACCTCTGAACACCAAATATACAAATTTACAAGCATCCATCATTCGTCAAAAATTTTGAAGCTGCCCATTTGGTCTATAAATCAAGTTCAACTTCTCCGAGTTAGAAGTTTGTTAAAATCTCCCGCACACAACCATGGACCATTCCTTTCAATTCATCCTTCCTTTACATGTTTTTGGGAACCTATAGAACCCAGTAAACCACCTATCTGAATTGCCATCACCTGCTTTAATTTTGTGTCAATAAGATTTGTGGAGTGGCTTACAATCTATAGAAACCACTAAACCACCTTGCATGATAAAGGGGGCACTTACTCACCTTATATTTTTAAAATTACCGATATGAATTGTGGATTTTTGCATAACAGGGTAAATTTTAAAAAAATTTACAATTTGACTACCTTAGTTTCTGGATATATTATTAGCATTAGATTTTGACCACCTCAAACAAAAAAAATTTGCCCCTGACCGTCCAGAGATAAACCCATCCTATCTAGTATATTTAACAAGTGTAACTGGAAATTTATAAAGAGCATGGCAAATGAATGAACTCAATACCCAAGAATCTCGACCTAGGATGTAATAAAATTTAAAGGGGAAAGATCAAACGTGTAAAAGTCCACACTAACTAGTTGTTTAAAAAGTTCTATACTTGTATTTAACCTGACCAAAGCCACCAATACTTTCTTAATTCCATCCAGCACCTGAACATGAAACCTATGATTAATTGGCAGGTTTTATTCGGGAGTGCTCAAGAACCAACCTGAAACTTAGGAAGTTAGAAGGAGGTGCCTCAATATATATCTCATATCTAGGTTTTTCTAAGAATTTTTGTTGTCGGAGGTGGAGGTGTGTTGTGATCCGGTAGATCGTCCCTCTCTCATATTGGAGTCGGGGTTTTGTTGCTATTTCAGCTCTTGTGACTCGAATGATAAGATTTGCAGTCCTGATCTGGGCCCAATAAAGGGTGTGAACCCTTCTTCCTCCAAGGGTTTCTTCTTCTACAGGCAGGAGTAGGGTTTGATCATTTTGGAGGTTACTTGAGGGGACTGTTGTAATAACTTAGCCTTGTAAGGCTACTTTAAGGGGAGTATGTAATAGTTAGTTTTGGAAGGCTAATTTTGGCATTAAGTCAGTAGGTTACAAAATGACCAAGTCTTGTAAAGCCTATATATTGTATTCTCTAGTAGACATAAAAATTACACATGCGCATTAAAAGTTATTTCATTTTTGTAACTTCTAGATATCCCAAATAAACAAAATCTTGTATTTACTCTATTCTACCCTCCCTTTATTTTTCTTGAATCGATTTACGTCACTCTCCCACCCCTTGCTCTAATATGATGCACCCATTAACCAACACGAACTTCCTGTTGGTTCGTGTTGTGTTGTCATGTCGTGTCTTTGCAATTTTTTTGTTAGAATAAAAGTTCGGGTCAGTGTGAAACTGTGAAGTTAAAGGTTCTATGTAAACTTGAGGGCAAAAACTATCGAAACTTCAATGAGATATACGCAATAAATAAACATTTATTACGTAAATGTTCACATGACCAATATACGTAATAAATATAATCTGTGTGAAACTGTGAAGTTTGGGTCATATGTGTGAACTGTGAAGTTAAAGTATCTATGTAAACTTGAGGGTAAACACTATCGAAACTTCAATGAGATATACGTAATAAATATAATTTGATTTCAAAATCAAGTCTAAAACAATTGTTTAAAATATTTACGCAGATACATTAAGGCACTAAAAATCACCAAATAATACATACATCAATATAAAGTGATGACAAAAATCACCAAAATAATCGCCTAGATGATTCACAAAAATGAGTTAAGGCACAACAATCACCCAAAACAATTCATCAAAAATAAGACAACAAGCACCGCACAAAGAGGCAGTTGCACTTAGGAGGGTTGCTTAGGTTTTTGCTTCACTACGTATATCTCATTGAAGTTTCGATAGTTTTTACCCTCAAATTTACATTGAACCTTTAACTTTACAATTTGACACATATGACCCAAACTTTTATTCTAACAAAAAAAATTGAAAAAGTGGCCCAATGTAAATCTATCCCTGGCCTAAGACACGTCAAAAAATAAGAGAATGTATACTTTGCAAACTAAGACACGGCATGATAATACAACACGAACCAACAGGAAGTTCGTGTTCGTTAATGGGTGCATCATATTAGAGTCAACCCAATGAGACAACATAGTTAAAGAATGGTTTTGGTGCTAACCTGCTTCACCCGATAATATAAAATAAAGCAGAAAAAATAATTAACACCAGGTATAGATAAGAACAAAATACACTAGGCTGATATTTCCAACCTGAGGCCCTTGGATATTGTGAGCCTACTATTCTAGCCATCTCCATGTTTCAGGTCTTCACAAAAGTAACCACTGAATGTGGCATCTCTTAGCATGTCTAGAAGACAGGGTGTTGGATAACGTACCAATACAGACTAATAACCAATCATAAATAGACCTCAAACTCCATTTAGCTCAAATCTCTAACAATCTGAGGCCATTTGATAATAAAAAGAGCCATAATATAACCATTGTAGCTACCAAATTCCAATCCCTTATCAACCTTTTAACCAAAGCATCACATAATATATAAAAGGATAAATCATCTCAAGTGCTTTCGATGGGCAAAGTTATTTCCCCACCTGCTCAACCCCCACCCAAAAAAAGGGCACACAACACCTAAACATAACTCGAACCAGGACAGGGGCTTCAGGTTTTTAAATAATTTAGTACTCCCATGATCATATATGAGGAGGTCATCGGCATATGATAAATGAGATACAAGTGGGTACCCTCTCGGAGTGTTTAAAGATGTGATGCATCCTTCACCATAATGAATAGAAGGGGGGACATGGGGTCCCCCTTTCCTAGATTTGAAGAACCCACAACTTTCACCATTAATCAAAATTGTGACCAATTATTCGATATGCATATCCAACTTTCCAATAATTCAAATTTCCTAAGAACTTTTATGATAAGAAGCCACGAGAAAAGATCACAGGCTTTCAAATTTTTTAATTTGAATAAGAAAATTATACCCCAAAGCTTTTTTGTTTATGCAGGAGGTCAACAACGTGCAGAAATTTATTGTCAATAGCCTCCAAGATCCGATGGAGAAGAAATTATTGGGGTTAACACACAATACTTGTGCTTGTGATGATTTTAGACAACTCACAGCCCAAGATGAACATTGCTAGATCTCTTTATTGATTGTCGACGTTATTCTTCCTTTCCAATTGGTTATATCTAGGGATATTTTTGTAATAAAATTGATGTGAGTTTCCAGCGTCTCCGCTTTTGGCTTTTTGTTGACAATTTTTATGCATCATTTTGTTTAATTTGTTTTATGACTTTATTTTTTTTCATTTATTGATATACTAGGGTCGTGTATTATCTGTATCAGTCATGTGAAAATTTTTAATCCCATAAATATTCATGCGAAAATAAAGATTCATCCAAATATATGTAGGGGTAAAAAATTTAAATCCCATAAATGATGCTTAAAAAATAAAGTCATAAATGAAAAAAAAATTAAATCCCATAAAAGTTACATTGGTCCCGTGCGAGGTGTCCGTTCCTCTTATAGAGTCTGTTTGGGGGTTGTTTTGGGTTTTCGCCCTATAACGGCATGTTTTTAAGCCTAAGTATAAATATTTGCATATTATCGTCATTTTCTCAAACCAGGAGGTAGTCGGTTCTTAGGAGTTACAATAGTTCCGTAAGAGGTGTTCGTGTCTCTTACGGCCGTTTGGAGGCTGTTTTGGGTCTTCGCCCTCTAACGACAAGTTTTTAAGCTCAAGTCTAGTTATTTGCAAATTATCGTCATTTTCTCAGACCGGGAGTCCCGTAACTACGCAATCAGCTCATACGAGTTACATTGGTCCTGTGCGAGGTATCCGTACCTTTTACAAGGTCTGCTTGGTGATTGTTTTGGGTTTTTGCCCTATAACGAAAGGCTTTTAAGCTTAAGTCTAGATATTGATAAATTATATGAGTTACATTTACTACAAGTTACATTAATCCCATACGAGGTGTCCGTCTCTTTTACTGGGCCGTTTGGGGCTGTTTCGGGTCATATTTTTAAGCTAAAGTCAAGATAATTATAAATTATTGTCATATTTTCAAACCGGAAGTCCCGTGTCGGTGTCTTTTATAAGGCCTTTTAGGGGTTGTTTGGAATTTAGCCCTTTAACGACATGTCTATAAACCTAAGTTTAGATATTTACAAAATATCGTCATATTCTCAACCCGGAAGTCCCTAGACTATGAGATCAGATCCAAAGAGTTACATTGGTCCTGTGCGAGGTGTTCGTGTCTTTTATGGGGCAGCTTGGGGTTCTATTGTTTAACGACATGTTTTAAAGCCTAATTCTAGATATTTACAAATTAATTCCAAATTCTAAAATCAGGAGTCCCTAGACTACACAGTCACTTCCTACGAGTTACATTGATCCCGTGCGAATTGTTTGTGCCTCTTACGATGTCGTTTGGTTGTTGTTTTGCATTTTCTCCCTTTAACGGTATATTTTTAAGCCCGATTCTTTTAATTTTGGCCAATTATCGCCTTATTCTCAAATCAAGAATCTCGTGACTATGTGGTCAGTTCTACGAGTTACATTAGTCCCATCGAACGTGTTCATGTCTCTTATGGGGTTGTTTATGGGATTTCTTGGGGTTTAAAGCTTTAACAACAACATGTTATTTAGCCTAACTTAAGATATTGGTAAATTATCATCTTATTCTCAAACCTGGAGTTCCGTGACTATGTAGTCAGTTCCTACGATTTAGATTGGTCCCGTACGAGGCGTTTGTGTGTTTTACGAGTATGTTTTAAAGCCTAAGTCTACATAGTTGCAAATGTTCGTCATGTAACTCAAACCGGAAGTCTCGTGACCACGTGGTCAGTTCCTATGAACCGAGGCTCCAGTAACTTTGCAATCAGTTCCTACGAGCTACATTAGTCTCGTGTGAGGTGTTTGTGCCTCTTACGAAGTTCGTTTGGAGGTTGTTTTGGGTTTTCTCCCTATAACGGTATGTTTTTAAGTCGAAGTCTAAATATTTGCAAATTATCATCACATTCTCAAACCGAGAGTCCCATTAAAATGCGGTCAGTTCCTATTAGTTACATCGGTCCCGTCTGAGGTAGTCATGTCTCTTGTGAAGCCGTTTGGGGGTTGTTATGGGTCTTCTCCCTTTAACGGAATGTTGTTAAGCATAAGTATAGATATTTGCAAATTATCGTCATATTCTTAAACCGAAAGTCCCGTGACTACTCGGTCAGTTCCTACGAGTTACATTGGTCCCGTGCGAGATCTTTGATCCTCTTACGGGTCTGCTTGGTGGTGGTTTTGCGTTTTCGCCCTTTAACAACATATTTTTAAGCCTAAGTCTAGATTATGGAAAATTATAGTCTTATTCTCAAACCGGGAGTCTCGTGACTATGCAGTGAGTTCCTCTTAGTTACATTGGTCCCGTGGGAAGTGTCTCTTACGAGGCCTGTCAACGCTGATTTGAGTTTTCGCCCTTCAACGGCAGGTTTTCAAGACTAATTCAAGATATTTGTTAATTATCGTCATATTCTCAAATCGAGAGTCTCATTGTAACAACCCTAAAACCTTAAGAGGCCGAGGCCCAATGGGAGGCCACGGAATATAGTTGAACTAGTGAGAAAGATAGGTTAGAGGAAAAGTCCGCAGACTTATGAAACCCAGTGGGCAAAGGCTGTGGGATGATTCTAAGCAAGCCATAACCTAAGGTAAAGGCAACATAGGGTTAGCTTCCTTGGAAACACGAGGGATAATGACGTGGCATTTTTTTGTCATAACTTGAGGAGCAAGGTTTTAAGATTCTAGAAGTCTTAAAAAAGGGGTAATCATGGAAATAATCATGGAAAAGTGTGCTTAAAAGAGGAAACCCTAAGTTCCCCTCTAGTACCTATAAATACCCGTCCTTGGCACACTTCCCATAAGCATTAGAATCCGAAAACTATTCTAGAGAGAGAAAGTAAGGTGTGTGTGGAGAAGAGAAGGCTATCGGAGAAGAAGGCGACAGAGGGGCATTATTCACCAGAGCAAGGCGGTAGAGGAGCATTATTCACCAGAGAAAGAGGCGGAAGAAGGCTGCTATTCATCGAATTAATCCACAAAGGTAACGGATCTATCTTCATACTCTTATTCCTTGTTAAACGTCTACGGAGTTACTACAGGTTACATTGGTCCCATGTGAGGTGTTCGTGCCTCTTACAAAATTTTTTGGTGGTTGTTTTTGCGTTTTCTACTTAACGGCATGTTTTTAAACCTAATTCTAGATATTTGCAAATTATCACCATATTCTCAAACCGGGAGTCCCGTGACAACACGATCGGTTCTTACGAGTTATTGATGGAAAAGGATCACATTTTAGAGATTATTAGTCATTTTATCTTCTTTAGTTATCTTCTTTTATTTTGTTATTGTATTTTTCTTTCTTTTGATTTAATATTTAGAGGTAAGGAGTAGTAAAGCCAATTAAGGGCATTTTTATAATTAGAGCATTAGCTTAGAGCCTAAGCTACTCCTCGTCTTTAAACGCCCCCATGTAAGCCTCATTTAAGGTAGACTTGATTTTGGAATAGAAAAGAGTATTTATCTCTAAAAAGTGTGTTACATATTTATAAGAGTCTTTTGACGTGTAGTTTACGTCGAAATTGGTATCAGAGCGGGTGTGGACATTGGTATTTGGTGTTTCAGTATAGTTTTTTATCGAATCGTACACCACTCTTCAATGTCTATAAAAATATCTAAATAATTTTTAGAGTTGAAACAACTAATGGAAGAGGTGAAACAACAAATGGCCCAACTCCTTTCCACCCTAATCCACCTTGATCATGCCGACCCAACCCCGAACCCAGAAACCCTAGGCGGAGCCTCCAGCCTTACCCATCTTGTTGGCCGGCCTAACTGTCCAGACCCCAGGTGCGTCGCCCCTCCTCCAAACCCTAGTCGACCCTCTTCAAACCCTATCCCTGGCCTACCCGACCCCAAAACCCTTTCCACCGACCACTCCCCCCACCCTCCGGCCCAAAAATCCTACAACATTCGCAAAAGATTACACCAAGTATAACAGTATGTACGGATACTACACTTGGGCAACACGCCCGAATATACAGACTGATCATAGCTAGAGTATCAAAAGAAATGATGCGTCTACTATAAAAATGCTACAACATCCGCAACAATGTCGTAGCTCCTAGACTCCAGGAAGGAAAGTCGCATTGGGTGCCCTTGCTGCAGAGCACCTGAACATATATAAGAACCACACAAGAAGGATAAACGTAAACGGGTCAGGCCCGATTTGATGTGATATACATGTGAATAAATGCATGACGGCTATGAATACTATTTTCATAAACAATACAATTCGCTCTTCATTCAAGAAATCATCCTCACCTCTCTCCTAAATGCACATCCTAATGCGTACAAATTCATTTTAAGTGAAACTACCCATCTACTTAATAGGAGTAACCTAACTAGATTCCACATACCAAGTTTATCCGTTGGAAACATATTCACCAGTCAATAATCATTAGGGACCATATACCGTTGAAATTGATTCACAGTTTACTTCAGTCAATTAATCAATTGGGAGAAATACCATTTCAATGAGAACAATTAAAATCATAATAATGACGGTTCTAAGACCATCCTTCCGGGAGTCGCCCCACTGGATGCGCTCCTAAATACTATCAGCTTCCAAGACCACCTGGGTATCCTAAATCGCAACGCGTGGAAAGCGGCCATATACCGTCAATGGTGAGTCATAACCATGCCCGAAATTACCTCACTTTGAACCATACAATCATACAACGTAACAACCGGTATCATGGCATGAGGACTATACTCACCCTACATGATTAGCCAGGGGATTCACCTCTAACGCGTACTTCCTCTATGATAGTATTTAGAGAGGTATATAAATGTGCCATAGATACAAAATATATTAAGTTAAATATACGGTCCTTAAATTCCGAAACCATAGGTACATACCAGTTGGGCTACAAGAGATAATTGTTATCATTCTAGCTCCCGAAGGTCCATCACACACTACCCGACTCTACATTAGTCCTACTCTTGTTTACTAGACGAAATGAGACATTATACCCTTATAAATAGTCCTCGGAATAAGCCCGGACAATCCCATACTATCCTAGAGTACCACTCTCCTTATATGAGGTCATAGTACTTCTCAATACATCCTAAGAGAAAGTTCCTGAGCCTTCAACCCAAAAGAAAAGGAGTCCAATTCTTGGACTGAAAACAGAGTACCGGTCGACCGGCCCCTGACCCCCGGTCAACCGCGTGTTGAGAAATTGCCTTGCGAGCCAACCAATAGGCTTTTTGCCATTTCCCCGGTCGACCGGTGTCTTGGGCACGGTCGACCGGCCATAGCAAATAAATCGGCCATCCCCCATTTTTCTTTCCAAATCTAAATCTCCAACTCTACTTCTTCCCTCTACACCAACTATCATCAACGAAGCAATTCTATATGATATTGTAACAATATACATCACTCAAATCATATCTAACTTATATGGGCGAAGATTTGAACACAAACTCAATCAAAACCGTAAATGGGTTAAACCTTAAGAACTATAACTAATCACACAATTTATTCAACATAACCATAAGGTATTGCAAGTATAATACTTGCCTTATTGCTGGAGTCTCAGATTCTTCTTTGTATCAACAATTCCGGGCTAGAAATGGCAAAATCTATTAATGCTCTTGCAAGACTTAAATGCCCAAATGACACAAGCCTAACATTAAATGCTACTACACTTAAAATGACTCGTAACATCATATTTAAGTCATAACTAGATAAAAGTACCCCAGAACCCAAAAACAACTGGCACTTATTTTGACTCTCTCGATCCTTCCCGGACAAACCGTGCCTTCCAAACTGACATCCGGGATATCTTTCATTATTTTCTATTCCAACGTCATATTAACTTTTAATAACAACTCGAATGGAATATCAATCATAACCATCATTTTAAAGCCCCACAACTTAACATAACATAATAGTACACTATTTACATTCGCGTAAAGGTAAATATGCAATACTCATAAATATTAACTCTTAGATTACTAAAATTAATATTTACTTCAATTTCCTTTATTTTATATGACTGACCCACATGGCAATTCAATAAAAAAATAATTACTCAAGAGTAAGGGGTATTACATTCTCCTCGTGCTGAACCCCATAACAGCCCCGAAACCCTAGGGTTTTTCCCTAGTCGTACCCAAAATCTTTTTTAGCAGACAAATCCAAGTCCAAACCCTTCTAGATGCTACGAAACAATGAAGAAAATTTTTTGTGTGATGTGCACTCCTCAATTTTTAGAAATTATTTATGGGCCCCTACAAGTTTTTGACACGATTTTTGGAGTTGCCACACGAGTCCCCAATTTATTTTGACGAGCTTGGTTTCAAGAGGGGGAGAGTGATGGAAATGGGTCCCATTTTAGGGATTATTAATCGTTTTATTTTCTTTTGTTATTTTTTTTTATTGTATTTTTCTTTCTTTTACTTTAATATTTAGAGGTAAGTTGTAAAGGCAATTAATGGCATTTTTGTAATTAGAGTATTAGCTTAAATCCTAAGCTACTCCTCCCGTTTAAATACCCCCATGTAAACCTCATTTGAGGTAGACTTAATTTTGGAATAGAAAATAGTATTTTGGAATATTTTTAGGATCCTTTTGACGTGTAGTTTACATCAGTTACATTGGTCACGTGTAAGGTGTTTTTGCATCTTACGGAGTCCATGTGGAGCTTTTTGCATTTTCGACCTTTAACAGGATGTTTTTAAGCCCAACTCTAAATATTGGCAAATCATCTTCTTATTCTCAAACCGGGAGTCCCTTGACTACGCGATCAGTTCCTTTAAGTTTCATTAGTCCCGCTCAAGGTGTCCGTGCCTCTTATGAGGTTCATTTGGAGACTCTCATAAGGTATCTTTAACGGCATATTTTTAAGCCTAAATTCAAAGACTTTGCAAATTATTGTATTATTCTAAAATCGGAAGTCCCGTGGCTATGTGGTCAGTTCGTAGGAGTTAATTTGGTCCCATGTGAGATGTTCGTATCTCTTACGGGGCCGTTTGGGGGTTGTTTTGGATTTTAAAGCTCTAACGGCACGTTTTTAACCCTAAGCCTAAATATTTACAAATTATCGTAATATTCTCAAATCGGGAGTCTCATGGCTATGCGGTCGGTTCCTATGAGTTACATTGGTATTGTGCGAGGTGTTCGTGTCTCTTACAGAGTCGTTGGCCTAGAGGGACTGCGTGCCCAAGTGTGTATTGACCAAAAAAACACTACATCGAAATCTCTGATGGGTGACATGTTTTAGGAATTAATACAAAGGGTGTTTTAACTTCTTAAATTATAAAAGTGATAAAAAGAACCCCATTTTAAAAAACCCTGACCACTTCTACATTACAAATAAAAAATAAATCAAGATAAGGAAACTATATGCACCAAAAACTGTTATTTTTGTGGGCAGTTTTAATAAGAAAATAATCATTCACAGAAATGAGAAGGGTGAACTTTTGTAGAGCAAGACAATTTTAATGACAAGAATAAGTAAATAAAAGTAGGTTGGGTTGTTGTCTATTGGTACTACAAAATTGGATAAAAACTAGAAAATTACATCAGCTTTCAAATATACACTAAAAGAATATCACGTGCTATGTTGCAAAAGTGCATTTTAAAAGGGAATTTTTCTCTCTTTATACATAAATATAATGAGTCATACCTCTAATTCAACAGGGGTACCTCCCCTCACAACAACATTATGTGTTGGTAAAGGGTAATGTGGCAATTTCTTGATAGAGAAAAAAAGGGAAAAAAACAAGTTATCAATATGTGAGAGGTGTTGTAGCTCTTACACAGCACGAGTTAGGTTAGTCATGTGCGAGGTGTTCGTAGCTCTTACGGGGCCCTTTGAGGTTGTTTTGGATTTTAAAACTCTAATAGCATGTTTTTCAACCCAAATATAGAGAATTACAAATTTTTACCATAATCACAAATGGGGGCCCTTTGAGGTTGTTTTGGATTTTAAAACTCTAATAGCATATTTTTCAGCCCAAAGATAGAGAATTACAAATTTTTACCATAATCTCAAATGGGGGCCCTTTGAGGTCACCATAATCTCAAATCGAGAGTCCCGTGAATACGTGATCAATTCTAACAAATTTGGTTGGTCCCGTCTGAGGTGTTCCTCCTTCTTAAGGGGCTGTTTTGGGTTTCGCCATATAACGGCATATTTTTAAGCCTAAATCTAAATATTTGCAAATAATTGTCATTCTCAAAAAGGGAGTCTCGTGACTCTGCGATCAGTTCCTACGAGTTACATTGGTTTCTTGTGAGGTGCTCGTGCCTCTTACGAAATCGTTTGGTGGTTGTTTTGCGTTTCCTCATTTTAATGGCATGTTTTTAAGACTAATTCTAGATATTTACATTTTACCGTCATATTCTAGAACTGGGAGTCCCATGACTATGCAGTCAATTCCAAGGAGTTACATTGGTCCCATACGAGGTGTCTCTTACGGGGCCGTTTGGGGGTTGTTTTGGATCTTCGCCCTTTAACGCTACGCTTTTAAGCCTAAGTCCAAAGCAAGGTTCTAAAAAATGTGAGGCGTGACTAAAGCGTGGAGACTAACACTTTTGGTTACTTACCTTTCTCTTTCTATTGCTCGAGGACTAGCAACGCTCTGTTTGGGGGTGGTGTGATAAGCACCCAAAACTGTACATTTTATACCCCGAATAGACGTACTTTAGTTACTAATTCTCGACAATACGGGTCTTATGTGCTTAAATGTTTATCTTATAGGTCAATTGTGCATTGCAGAGTTCAAGCGTTTAAATCAAAGCAATTGCACATAAATGGAGCATCGTAGGCATGCCTTAGGTGTAAAAAGGCGTTTAGGCATTTTTAATATATATTTTAACATTTTTAACTATAGCAAGGCTATTAAAAATACTAAAATGGTACATACCTTCAAATATGTCTGAATATATGCAAACTGAAATACAATGTTTTTTAAATACTAAGATAAAAAGAAAAAAAGAAAAAACGTGTGTTTTTTCGGATGAAGGGTAGAGAAGTTTGGGATACCATTTGTCTTTTGATTGTTTTGAATGAGATATTGATCCGTTTTAAAAAAATAAGTCTTTAAAAGGCGATGTCGTTTCACTAAAGCATTTTGCTTTTTAAAAAAAAAAAGTACACCTCAAGTCTTTTATCAAGAATAAGACGAAAAAGGCTTAAGACGGGGTGTTTCTCCCAAGCCTCAAGCCTAGAGGCGCTTTTTAGAACACTTATATGCAACTTATCGCTATATTTTGAAGTCGAGAGTCTCGTGTCTACGAGGTTAGTTCCTACGAGTTACATTAATCCCATGTGAGGTGTTCGTGTCACTTACGAGGCCATTTAGGGGTTGATTTGGGTTTTCGCACTTTAACGCTATGTTTTTAAGCCTAAGTCTACATATTTACAAATTATCACCATATTCTCAAACCGGGAGTCCTATGATTATGCGGTTAGTTCCTATGAGTTACAACGGTCCTGTGCGAGTTGTATTCGAATCTTTTACATGACCGTTTAGTGGTTGTTTGGGGTTTTCTCCTTTTAACGTCATGTTTTTAAGCCTAAGTCTAGATATTTACAAATTATCACCATATTCTGAAATCGAGAGTCCCGTGACTATGCTGTTAATTCCTATGACATTGGTCATGTGCGAGCTGTGTTCGAATCTTTTACGGGACCGTTTGTGGTTGTTTTGGATTTTCTCCTTTTAACAACATGTTTTTAACCCTATGTCTAGATATTTACAAATCATTGTCATATTCTCAAACCGACTCCTGTGACTATGCAATTTGTTCCAACGAGTTACATTGATCCCATCTGAGGTGTTCGTGTTTGGGGACTCTCTTCAGGTGTAAGCCTTCAACGGCATGTGTTTAAAGCTAAGTTTAAAAATTTACAAATTAACGTCATATTCTCAAACTGAGTCTTGTGGTGGTCAGTTCCTATGAGATACATTGGTCTCGTGTGAGGTGGTCATGCCCTTATGGGATCGTTTGGTTGTTGTTTTGCGTTTTCTCCTTTTAACACCATGGTTTTAAGCCTAATTCTAGATATTTGCAAATTATCACCATATTCTTAGACCACGAGTCCCGTGACTACGCGATCAGTTCGTACGAGTTACATTGGTCCCGTGCAACATGTTTGTACCTCTTACGGGACGATTTCGTGTTTTTTTAAATTTTCGCCTTTTAACGGGTAGTTTTTAAGCTTAAGTCTAGAGATTGGCAAATTATCGTCTTATCCCCAAATCGGGAGTCACGTGACAACGCGATCAGTCCCTACGTGTTACACTGGTCCCATACGAGGTATTCGTGTCTACACGGGGCCGTTTGGAGGCTCTCTAGGGGTTTAAACATATAAAGGCATGTTTTTAAGCCTAAATTTAGATATTGACAAATTATCATCTTATTTTCAAACCGGGAGTTCCATGATTATGCGATCAGTTCCTACGAGTTAAGTTGGCCCCGTGTGAGGTGTCTGTACCTCTTACGGGGCAATTTGGTGGATGTTTGGGATTTTCGCCCTATAACGGCATTTTTTAAGCATAAGTCTAAATATTGGCAAATAATCTTCTTATTTTCAAACTAGAGTCCCGTGATTATGCGATCAGCTCATACGAGTTGGGTCTGTCCCGTGCGAGTTGTTCATATCTCTTACGAAGATGTTTGGGGTTTGTTTGGGATTTTAAACCTCTAATAGCATGTTTTTAAACCTAAGTCTAGAGAGCTGCAAATTTTCCAATTCTCAAACCGGGAGTCTCATGACTATGCGATCAGTTCCAAGGAAGCGAGAGTTGAGTGACTATGCAATCAATTCCTACGAGTTACATTGGTCCAGTGTGATGTGTTTATGCCTCTGACGGAGCCCGTTTGGGGGATGTTTTGAGTTTTCACCCTTTAACGGCATGTTTTTAAGCCCGTGACTATGATGTCAACCTCAAGAATGTGTCTGTGCCTCTTTGTATACATAATTGACAATGTAAATGATATCGTCTTCTATAAATTTTTCTAAATCGTTATCACCATAGGATGACAAAAATCTACGATATGTTCTAGGGGAAGCTATCTCTATGTTTTTAAGAAGAGGGCGGATTCCCATTGTAACAGCCCTAGAAACTTAAGAGGTTGCGGCCCAATGGGAGGCCACGGTGTATAGTTGAACTAGTGAGAAAGCTAGGTTAAAGGAGAAGTCCGCGAACTTATGAAACGCAGACTCTAAACAAGCCACAACCTATGGTAAAGGCAACTGAGGGTTTACTTCCTTAGCAGCACAAGGGGATAATGATGTGACCTTTTTATGTCATAACTTGAGGAGCAAGTTTAAAAGATTCTACAAGTCTTTTTAAAAAAGGGCAATTATAAAAAAGTGTGCTCGAAAGAGGAAACCCAAGGTCCCCCACTAGAAACTATAAATACCCACCCTTGGCACACTTCCAAAAAGGATTGAAAACCCTGACAACCATTCTAGAGAGATAGTAAGGTCTGTGTGGAGAAGAGAAGGTTGTTGGAGAAGAACCATTCACCGGAGCAAGGCAGTGGAGAGACACAATACACCGGCGACGGAAGGCAACTATTCACCGAATTAGTCCATTAAGGTAAAGGATCTAGCCTCATCCTCTTCTTCTAAATCCTTAGTATCCAATGTCTTTATTAATTGAGATGCCCCCTTGTGTGAAATTGAGTAAATGTCCATGGAGTTACTACGAGTTACATTGATCCGGAGTGAGGTGTTCATGCCTCTTACGAAATCGTTTGGTGGTTGTTTCGCGTTTTCTCCTTTTAACGGCATGTTTTAAGCCTAGTTCTAGATATTCACCATATTCTCAAACCGAGAGTTCCGTGACTACGCTATCAGTTCTTACATTGGTTCAGTGGGAGAGGTTTGTACCTCTTACGGAATTCGTTTGGCGGTTGTTTTGCGTTTTCTCCCTTTAACGGCATATTTTAAGCCTAAGTCTAGATATTGGCAAATCATCGTCTTTCTCAAACCGGGAATCCCGTGACCACATGGTCAGTTCCATGGTCATTTCCTATGAGTTACATAAAAGTGAAGTGTCTTTTACCAAGCCTTTTCTAGGTTCTTTTGCGATTTCTCCCTTTAACGGCATGTTTTTAAACTTAACTCTAGATATTTGAAAATTATCGTCATATTCTCATAACGGGAGTCCTGTTGTAACAACCCTAAAACCTTTAGTGTTTGAACTAGTGAGAAAGCTAGGCTAGAGGAGAAGTCCGCGGACTGATGAAACCCAAAACATCTTAGTGTGAAAAGGTTGCGGACAGTCTCTACAGGCCAAGGCCTGAGGTATGCCTTTTTAAAAAAGGGATATATTTGATGACGATATTGGAAGTCATTTGGACACGACAGGTCTGATGCCCACTGACTCTGAACTACAAGGAGGCCGTAGTGTCACTCAATCTACCTCCTCAGAGTCGTTCTAGTGTTGGGCTTGATGGTCGTCCGCGGCCTCAATTGCGGACTCCAAACCCACAACCATTCTGGACACAACTGCCAGGGCGGTCCACACGTGGAAGGTGGCTGACAATATAGACCTGGACCGTCTGGTGGAGGAGGATCATGAGCACTTGGAAGAATATGCCTTCCACAGTCTGCTGAAGGTAGGGGAAACTTTATTTTTTCATTATTCTTATTTTTGTAGTTAATATTTTGTTTCTAGCATTCAATTTCTTTACATGTCACGGACGTTGTGATGTCCCAAAGGCTAAAGTACGAAGAGTTGTACAAGCTGAAGGAGGTCGCAGAGAGGGTGCATGCAACTGACTTGGAGAATGCCAGGAACTCATCTGGCAAGCAATCTGCTATCGCGGCAATACAGGTTGCCCAGATGGACCTTGAGGCTGTTGTCAAGGCCAAGAACGATGCTGAAGAAAAACTGACAATGGCCGCGGCGTCTCTTAAAACTGAACAAGCTAAGGCTGCGGATGCCACAAATCACGCCTCCAGTCTTGAGACACTGCTGAAGGAACTTCAGGAAAGACAGATCCAAAGGGAGACTGAGCATGCCGCAACCATCAAGCGGATGGAGGAGTCTCGTTTCGCAGCCTTCAACCAGGGTGCAAAAGAAGTTGTGGCTGCATATAAAAAGTCATGGGACTTCTTCCTCACCAATAATAAGGCATACATCCGCGGCTACCAAAAATTGAGATATAGGGTCATCAAAAACTTTCTAAATGCCAAGAACCAAATCATGTCCTGGGGTGTTAGTAATGCCGAACACAATGCCTGTGTAGCTAAAATGAGGGTTGCAGCTGAGGAGAGGGCCCGGAAGCAATTAGAAGAGGCCGCAACAGAGGACGAGGAAACGGTGACAGCTGCGGAGGGTGGAGAGGGAGATGATGAAGACGATGATGCCTCCTAAAACTTATGATCTTTTTGTTTCCTTTTTTGTAATGTACACAGGGTTGTGGCCCTATATCCTTTGTGAACTCCTTATTTAAGGTTGTGGCCTCTAATCTGAAGATTGATTGATTTTTGCTTTATGTTATTCCTCTGCTTTGTTTGCTTCAACATTTAGTTGGGTGTTGTCTCTATATTTCTTTGATTGCTTGAATGGACAATTACTTCTTGCAAAAATACTCTTTAATAATGATAATATGGACACGAGGCCATGGCAACACAATATAAAGGACTCTGTGAGCAAGTTTGCGGACTATTATTTTTTGCCTTCAGATTTTTCATATTTTTCATTCCATACTTATGCCTATCATCCCCCAAGCCGCAGTGCCAAAGGAATATGACTTTGGGGCTGCGGCTCAACTTTTTGCCCTCTTGGTTAACTTTTCCACAATTTTTTGATCTTAATGAATAGCAATTCCGAGGTTGCAGCTTGGTTGCTATCAAACCGCGGCATTTGAGATATCATTCCTTTGGACTTTATGCTGTGCTGCAACTATCTATTATTTGTAGCTCACATGCTTCAGGATGCTAATACCGCAGCACCTTTAGTTGTTTTAATTGCATGGGACATTTTCCATGGTTACCTTTAGTTGCTTTATCGTGAAACGACTTTCATATCTTTTCTTAGTCGCTTTGATTGGGTTATTATCAGGCCTCCCCAGGCTAGGTATTATAAAGATTCCCCAAGATATATTTGGATATATATAAATCCTTCCCAGGTTGGGTGTTATATAGCTTCCCCAAGACAATTCCCGCGTCTCGGGTGCTATGAACGGGCATTCGTAGCCCCCGTGGCTAATAGAAGCTCTTTGAATCCTTGAATACTTCCAATGTTGCCTTTAAGATTGTAAATATCATGCGCTTAGGCATTATGAGGGACGTGGTGAGCCAATTAATATAATTATTCCCCAGATTAATATGTTGTCTCCATCCGAAATATGTTTAAGACAAGGTCTTTTATGAGATAACAGATAACGAAATCAAGAAATCAAGATATGGCAAAGCAAGCCTAATTTCATATATTCATATATTCATGACCTTGTTAGGACAATACTAAGTTAAAAAGGAACTATTCTAATAGAGTTTTTCACAAAGAAAACATAAACATAGGTAGATATAAGGTATGTGGCCTGTCAGATTAGGATGTATCCCTTATGTGTCCTTTAGGAATCGGTGCAGCATTCCCTGTCTCACAAGACTTTCAATTTCATCCTTGAGCAAAAAACATTTGCGTGTGTCATGACCATGGTCTTAATGAAATTTGCACCAATGAACCCTGTTCCTTTTGTGGGAAGGAGCCTTCATCTTTTCTGACCACTTCAGCAACTTGTCCTCTCTTATAAATTCAAAGATATCTTCAACCTCATATAGCAATGAGGTGTAGGACTCAAAAGGCTTTCTCTGCCTTATCCACCTTCCTCTTTTAGTTCTTGTCTGCTGCCTCTGGGGCTGTGGCTTCTGCGGCTGCGGCAGTGATGGTTGGGACAGCAACCCTTGATGCCGCGGCCTCAAGCATAAGTACCCTTTCGGTCAAAAAATTTACCTGAGTCTGGAGTGAGGCATGGCTGTCATACAGATGGTTGAGGTGGTTGTACAATTGCATAATTTCATCCTTCATCTTTGCACTTTGAATGGACTCTACTTCCATTTATGCTTTGTTAGTCTTTAAAATATATATATATATATATATATATATATATATATATATATATATATATATATATATATATATATATATATATATATTTATATATATATTTTGAGACAAGACTAGCAAGAGTGTAGTGCAAAAAAATATAGAGAAATTAGCAAGTATAGTAACAAGGGGTTAGACTAGCAATTTGCAAAGTTATACTACTATGGCTGCGGCATGCTGAGCATGTGAAGTCACTATCGTGGCCTCTCCATGGGAGTACCAGAATTGAATCAAAGGACAATTTTACCATGTCCTCTTAGGTGATGAAATGTAGTTATGCAGCATTCTCCATAAGAGCTGCAGCACTAGGGCCATTTCTTACCAGGCTGCATCCTGTTTTCTGTTGCGTGATGTGATTCCAGTGACCCTCAAAGTTGGGTTCAAGCCATCTTGCAGTCATGAAAAACAAGCCTATAAATCCTCAAGTGCTACAAAAATGGCACAACCACGGTAAAAAAATCCTGGATCATAGGCTGAGAAAGTAGAAAACGAGCAAATAAAACTCATCCCTAGTTACCCACATTTGCGAGGCTATTGCCTTTTGCATTTTTCAGCGCAATCTAGGTGAGGTAACATCATCGAGGTATGTAAAATACATCTAAGGTCAAAACAAGGAGCCCATGGAAGGATCTGAATATATGCGATACCCATTTAAGGATGTATATACAAAATACGAGCTCAATAACCAAAATTCACCCATGAGATGATGACCCAAAGGATCCCCACGAATGAAATAAGCTGTTAAGAACCCAAAATATAGAGAAACAAGATTGAAACACCTCGTTTCCCACAGACGACGCCAAAATATTGGTACGAGAAATCGGACACATGTCGTTCTCATATCAACATATCAAGTATATAATATATATATAAAGCATGTAAAGAGACAAAACACAAGATATAGAGTGGTTCGACTATTAAAATGAGCCTACGTCCACTTTGTTGTCCTACTCTCATTATATATGCAAGGCAAGTGTTTATCTTGCAAAGTTTGAGCATGTTGTAATGCGGGTCTGGTTCATATATCGATTGAACGTCTCTCAACTAAAGTAAAGCATTCCTCTGAGTTAGTGATAATTCAAAGAATGCCAATCCAGTTAGCTAATATTTATATTTTTATAGAAAAGAAAAGGGAAAAGGATAGTTGAGCTCTGTAACAAAAAAAACTAGCAAAAAAGGGTAAAAAATATGGGGGGGGGAAAGGGTAAAAAATACGGGAAGAGAAGAGAGGGGGGGTACATACTTTGAGTAACAACTTCATGTTGAAAAAATTCAGATTTTTGGCACTGGCAAACAGTGCCCTCTCCTACCCGCAAATGATGATGATGTGTAACTCCTAGTATAACCAGTAATTACAGCTTCCGTGACTGACATGAACCTATTTCCTTAGAAGCCACACAAATAAAAACACGATTTTGTGGTGAGAACTAAAGTAACAACTGGAAAATTAGGGTTTTATAGGAGAGCAGCAATGCATCATAGTGAGAGATGAAATCATATTAACCAAAAGAATTCACATATTTAATGTTTTTCACATACCTATCACATATTTAATGTTTTTCCCCAAATTTAACAAACCCTAATTTGTAAATCCTTAAATAAAACCAAATTTACCAGTAATTACAGCTTCCGTGACTGTTAGAACTAAAGTAACAACTGGAAAATTAGGGTTTATAAGAGAGCAGCAATGCATCGTAGTGAGAGATGAAGAAATTAACGAAAAGAATTCATCGCCTGTCCTCCCCCAACCCCATATCCCACCCCCTAATACCTATTAAATAACTATCAAGAACAAAGTAATCCTTAACTTTGTTTAGAGTTCCTTTTTATGGGAAAGGGGAATAGGAAGGAGAAAAATAAAATCGAAAGAATGTAACTGCACTAGAAAAACGAGATCTTTTTTATTCTTTGTTGTCATGATTCGTAAACTCGTGCAATGTCTAATCGTTTTTAGTGATCGAAAATTCTATTCCTGAAATTCTGCAAGACGGATACAAGTCCAAAATGAGGAAAGTGTTGAAAATTTACTGAACGATGAAATTTTGCAAGAAACCCCGTGAACCGTTTTTTGTGAAAAAACCCTTAAATTTTGCATTTTGTCTCAAAAACTCCCTCTTCTAAGGACATTTATTATAGACGGGGGATCTTTGTGCGCAAGCGCACAAAAAAGAAAAAAAATGGGCGTTAAATTTCTTACAACAACTTCATAGTTCATTAAAAAAAGTCAAAAATTCATATTACAACCTAAAAAATATAATAAAGAGATTCCTCAAACAAAAAATAATAGAATTTGAGAGGCAGTGAGGTCTACCTCCAATCCAAAATATAGGGGATCTCATCCGCCCCTGGCCCTCCTGAAAATTTTGTATCGATACACCATCTGGGTTTACATGATTAGGGAGATGGAATCTTTTGAATTTCTAGATTGATCGAATCTGTTTTCTGTATAATTTATAGAAGTTTTAACTATACTAGTTGCGCCCATGTGCGATACACGTGCAATCGAAGCCGAGTATTCAATTAATGATTTAAAAGTATGCAAGAGAAAGTTTTAAAAATAAAAAAAAATAAAAGTAGAACCTTTTAATATTTTATCAGATGGGCATCTTGAAATAAAAGTTAGAGATCAAACTTGACAATTTACACTGAAAGTCTATGACGAGTAACGGGTCTCTTGCTTATTCATTTAAAGTAAATAGAGTTGATGTTAAGAGAGAGTAAGAGCAAGTGTAAAGAAAACATAAATAAGAAAATAAAGAATAAGTTAGATATTCTTACATTTTGGAAAAGTGCTACAAAGAAGTAAAATTGGCCACAATGCAACCAAAAAAAGTATATATATATTACTCTAGCGGTGTAAAATATAAAATCAAACTACAAATTACAAATCATAAACTCACAAAATGAAACCTTTATTTGTACAAACAAAAGTGAAAATGAATGATAGTTATTAATTTAATAGAACAATCAACATGTTTTAATTCAATTTCATATTATCAAACGTAGAGATCTCAAAACTATAATAATATTTCCTGAGAATGACTCAAACAAACCTAAACAACATGAGCTTAACATCCCCAAGAAATATACCCAAGATCTGTAACAAAAATAAAAGACAAATTAAAAATTTTAATTATCTGAAAGCTAGTAAACTATTGGAATTGTCTAAATTAGTTATCAAAAATATATCAACGGGAGTGATAAAATAGCCTAATAACCATTAATATATTGGCAATTACTGAGAAAAAAATTTCATTGAAGAATTAATGTAATAATTTGTGCAATGCTGAGATTGAGACCATTAGTATAAACATTTGTATAAGTACTCAGCAAACATTTATAATAATGCAGTAAAGTGAAAGACCAAAGTATAAAGCCCAAAACATAGACATGAATGAAAAAGTATTAAAATAGATTTCAACGAAATTCCTTGAAAGAAAGAATTGAGATAATATTGTCACTGTTTAAGTGATGCATAATCTATGTTTTTTGTGTTGTAGGATCAGTTTTAAGGGTGATTGATACAATGTTCTCAATGAACTAAGAATGTGTGTATAGGGTTTACAGTGTTCACTTAATGATATACTCAATTGAGACATATAAATCCCCTACAGTTTCATGACAGAACAGATGCATTAGTAAAAATGCAAAAGCAATTATATACATTGATCTGAAAAACACGACTATACCCAAAGAAAGAGTCTGTGAATGACTAACATAAAGGTAATTTACATGATTTGAATTGCAAAGAACTATTGACACCTTTTTAATTTTTATGTTTCCACTATCAAAAGTCAAAACATTGAAAATAAATAACTACAAAATAAAAATATAAGCGTTGTCATAAGGGGACAAATAGAGAGATGGAGGGGATTCAAATTTGGACAAAGCGCCTTTAACCACCTCCTTATGTTCTGCCTCATTATCATGAAAAAAAAAAGGATCACGCCTAGTCAAGAATCACAACATTTATTAATGTCTTCATCATTCAAGGAGTTTTGTTTTTTGCTACTTATATTGCAACAAAAAGTGATCACAGAAACAAAATTTATACTACCTCTCTTTGCTTATCCCACATTAATTAACAAGCAAAACACTGCAGTAGTATTGTATCCATATCTTTTAAAGAAAGATCTAAAAGTATTAAAATGTGGAAAAAAAATTAATATCTTCAACATAATTCAGATTTAACAAAATCTTTCTAAATGGAAGACACTCGTGATTACTATTTTAAAATCCAGATATGAAATACATCTCCGTTGAAAGTCAAGATAAGAAAATCAATAAAGAATTGGATAATAAATGACCTATGATATTTTCAATGAACACCAAAATAAGCACATATCGAAACATCTCGTAATAAATCAAACAAATCTATGAAGTTTAACAGATACATTTGAAACCCTGAAATAAACTAAAAAAAATAAAAATATAAAATTGAAAACCAAATGTTAAAACCTTAGGAAAAAAAGGTATCAACAGCATATACACACACATATATATATATATATATATATATATATATATATATATATATATATATATATATATATATATATCAGAAGATAACCAAGGCAGTAAGCAAAACCCATATACATATAAAACATTAAAATACAATTTACAATTCAAAAGAATGCCAAAACATCGTATAATAAAATAAAATACCTTGCAAAAAAAGGAAACATAACATCTGAGAGCTTAAACCAGAGTGAAGAGTGAAGAAAGCTGAAGAGGGAAATACATCTTTTGAAGAAAAACATATAGTTTTGAATTTAAATCAAATTGATCTTTTGAAAATAGATTATCTAAATGGTGACTTTTGATCTCATATATGAAAATAGAGTGTCCATTGGAGAAAGTCAAGTCGGCCATTGTAAGGGATGCCATGTTGAAGTTTTATCTACATTTATTTTTATTTCAAATGACTAATTCTCATTACAGATATAGACACATTACATATGTAACTACTTCTCATTTTTCCTTGTTATAATCAATAACTCAAAAGGTCTGCATGTGCCATATAAAATTCAAAGGAAATGAATTTCTAACGATATAAATGAATAGATTACGATAAAGGTGGGAGGATTTAAATCCATAAAAATGCATATATGTATACCTATAATTGATTATTTGAAAAAACATAAAACATAACAGCTTCAAGTATATGTGTTTGTATGATGTAAATTTGTAACATGAAAATGTATACATATATATGATCAAAAGGAACAACTCAACAAAGTCTTTTCCCAATTATTTGGGGTCGGCTACATGAATCCTATTTTTCCATTCCATCCTGTCCAGTGCAATATCTTCGGTTAAACCACATGATATCATGTCATTTTTTATAATATCCAACCAAGTTAATTTAGGCCTACCTCTATCCCTTGGGTTACCATCAATACTAACTAAATCACTCTTCCTTATAGGAGCATCCATTGGTCTACGCTTGACGTGTCCAAACCATCTAAGTCTATTTTCTCTCAATTTATCTTCTATCAAAGCTACTTTTACCGTTTCACGAATTTGTTCATTTTTAATTTTATCCTTTCGAGTTTTACCACAAATCCATCTTAGCATTCGCATCTCCGCCACACTCATTTTTTGCACATTTTGTTTCGTGGTTGCCCAACTCTCTGTCCCATATAACATGACGGGTCTAATGGCCGTCCTATAAAATTTTCCTTTTAACTTCAAAGGTATACGCCTATCACACAGAATGCCGGTCGCACTTCTCCACTTAACCCAGCCTGCTCTAATCCTATGCGTAACATCATCACTAATATCTCCATCTTTTTGTATAATCGATCCTAAATAACGAAAATGATCATTTCTATGTATTTCTTGACCCTCTAATTTCACCACATCTCCATTTGTCCTCCTATTACTACTAAAATTACACTCCACATATTATGTTTTAGTTCTGCTTATTTTAAATCCTCTTGTTTCTAAAGTTTCTCTCCAAAATTCCAACCTCGCATTTATCCCCATCTTAGTCTCATCGACTAAAACAATATCATCTAAAAATAGCATACACCATGGCACCTCATCTTGTATTTGCCCATCTCTTCTCCAGTTCACACCCCCACATATACACTTTTTTCCGGTTCTTCCATGACCCCTTCCTCTTCTCGTCCTTTCCCATCCCCTTCCTTCTTCTCTCACTTTTCTATATTTATAGACTCTCCTCGATCTCAGTTTTATGTTACGCTATATTTTTCTTCCCTATTTCCCTATTCATTTGTCAAGGATGTTGCTTAAGGAGAAAATTCCCATGTTGGTTGGTATGGTCACGCACCTAGCAGGAGCTACTACCGATGTTAAATTGATTGGCAAATATTAGTATATTAAAAATAAACTCTACATTATTTCTAATTATTTTTAATAATGAAAAAAAATTATTAAATATTTTTTATAAAATGAAAAAGGGTTTATATATATTTATAAAAAAAGTTAAAAAAATAACAGTAGAAGCTGTCAATAACCGCTATTTAACTGTTTTTATTGTTTTTATATATATTTATAAAAAGCATTTAAAAAATAGTAAATTAAGAACATTATTACTTCCTGATTTTATAAATATATATAAAAACTGTATTTTTATAAATATATAAAAAAACTATTAAACAATTTTTTTTAAAATATATACCAAAACAGTTTTTTAAATGTTTTTACTGTTTTTATCAATATATATAAAAACAGTTATTTTTTTAAATGTTTTTATAAATATATATATCAAAACTGTATTTTATAACAAAAAATATATAGGTAAAATAACAGTTAAAAAAGTTTTATAAAATGTTTTTAATACTGTCTTTATCAAAAACAGTAAAAAACAGTTTTTTACTTTTTTTTTAACAGTTAAAAAGCTTTTTTATTGTTTATGAAAAGTGTCAAAATATTTTATAAGCTTTTTTACTGTTTACTGTTAAATTTAAGAGTAGAAACAGTATTTTACTGTTTTTATAAACTGTTTATAATTATTTTATAAACAGTTTTTACTGTTTTTAACTTTTTAACAGTTAGATATTTTATAAACTATTTTTTACTAATAAATATTTTTTTTAACAGTTAAACAGTTTTTATACTTTTTTTCAACAGTAACAAGATTTTTTAGCGGCTAAAAACTGTTTTATTGTTTTTACTGTTTATATATGTATTTATAAAAAAAACAATTTTTATATATAATTATAACTCGTGAATAATTAAAAAAAATTAATGGACGAGGGATGGAACCCCCACACATTTTATTGATTATTGGAGAAATAGCCTCCCCAAAGTGGCATTACAAGCTCCGTATGAATAAATAATTACTCACATTCAATATGAATAGGAGTTTTTTGACCAAAAAATATCTATATTTATTTGTGACATTAAAGGTAAAATAATTTCAATATCAATAATAAATGTAATTTTGTATGATGGACAGTGTAATAAACAAAGTAATATTTTTAATGAAAGACGTGCTATGTTTATATAATGAAAATTATTAAAAATGAATTTGCATTGTATATTTGATTGTATATATGTATATATTATAATTGTTTTATGTATGTCGCCCGCACATCGTTCGGGTGACTTGCTAGTTCAAATTAGTGTTTATCTAAGATTATGGCATTAATTATTACCATGTCAAGTACACATCCCGCAAGTAACCAAACAACATAATAGGTTGGTATTCATAGAAAAAAATATTAAGGGTGAGTTACATTACAACCATAATTAGGATTAAGTTAGATCCTATAACATGGTTTCATATTGAGTTAGTTGCTCTGATCTATTTTGATTTTTGGCACACTAATACGTCACAAAAGCACGTTGTATATTTTATCTACGCCAATAAATTCATATAAGTCTCATCGTGTTTACAAAAGACTAGTGCCTCAGTTTATTACAATATCACCGGCATCTATCAAATTATTATTCCCGCGCCTAATTAACCCATATTTATGACATTATTCAAATCCTTGTCATATAAATCATCCCTTTATTGGCACATTTTTACATAAAAAAAATTACACTCTGATATGATAATAATCATTATCATTTGAATTTTGTTGCAACTACACTAAGCCTTATCAGTCACGAAATCCAAATACCTTAGTCGGTTAGAAATCCGAATTTGTAATGTTTTGCACAAAAACTATTTGGTTTAGATTGAAGGAATGTAAAAATTCAAATCCAAAAGAATTAACTAAAAGGTCATGTCAGATATCTAATTTTGGGAAGAATAGCTCGTCAACATATCTCCGATTTGCATCTCATGCATCAAAAGGTATTTCAAATACTATACAATTCACTGCTAAAATAGCTTGAGTATAGGCTAATGTTGTAAAAAAAATGTCACACTAGAAAGGCAGTATTTATACACACTTTTCGACGGATGATATTAGGCGGTATCAATCACAATACAGTAAAAGAAATTAAATAAGAATTTAAATTTGGAAGTGACACATTTTCAACTGCAATGTGGGAAGCTTGTCACCATGGTTCAAAGTCTCGGTATCGACCACTCGATTTTCAACTCGGTCGCGGTATCGGTCATGGTATCGGGTGATACGCAAAGATACACTATTTAGAGAGCGCAAAAAATTCCGAAAAAAATCTAGAAATTTTAAAAAATATGATCAACAATGTGGACCAATCAGATAAGTTTAAAACAATCATTTAATATGCATAACATTGTACAATTGATTATATTGACGTGCTGCGAACTTGAAAGATTAAATGTTCCATAATAAATCAATGTTATTTTTTACGGAGAATACAAATATTATGTTTTTACAAAAAAAAAAACAAATGTTACGTTTTTAGTAAGAGGATAATTTTTTTTTTACAAAGAGGATACGACTATTATATTCTTAGTATTATTTTTAGTAAGAGGATACAAATGTGTTTTTTAAGTATGTTATATTTTTCTAAAAAGGATAAAAATGTTTTTTTTTTAGTATTGTTATTTTTTTACAAAGATGATACAAATAGTGATTTTGACAAAACACTACATTTTTTTTACAATCGTTTTTTATGAAAAGGATGCAAATGTTATTTTCTTACAAAAAATGATGCAAATGTTATTTTTTTATAAAAGGAATGTAAATGTTAATTTTTTGTTGTTGTTGGGTTGCAAATGTTTTTTTTTAAATTGATGGAAATGTTATTTTTTTACAAAGAGGATGCAAATATTTTTTTTTACTTGTGTTGCAAATGTTATTTTTACATAAAGGATGCAAATATTAATTTTACAAATGCTTAGAGGATACAAATATTATTTTTATAGTAATTACAGTTGTATATTTGTTTGTAAAAGATGCAAATATTAATTTTACAAATGTTTAGAGGATACAAATATTATTTTTACAATAATTACAGTTGTATATTTGTTTGTAAAAGAATAACATTTACATTTTTTTAATAAATAATAACATATTAAAATATAACATTGGGAACATTATTATAAAAAATAATAACAAATAACATTTGGATCATTTACGTTCTTTAAAAAAAAAAACTGGCACATATACAATGCACTAAATTAAACTCACTAGATGACCAAATAACCCCCTCACACAACACACTAAATTAAAAAAACAATTAGCATTTCATAACCCCCCCAAAAAACTACGCTTACCAACACAACACTGGAGAGAGAGAGAGAGAGAGTTTCTTAGTAACTTATACCATCTCGGCCGATATATCACTGCTATGGGCCTATTCCATCGTGATATCGCCGATATGGGCCGATTCTACTGCAATATCGTCGATATGGGCCGATTTACCGCTATATCACCGATACTACCGAGAAATTACCGATATAGGGTCGATTCACATCAACAATTGAAAACTCAACTCGTAACTCGAAATCGGATCGGTGGGAACCGATACCTAGTCAACTCGGCCGTATTGTCGCGGTATCGGCCTTGACTTTGAACCATGCTTGTCACGCTTTAGACCCTAAAAACAAGTAAAATCAATTAAAAAAAACATGGAATATTTTTAAGAAACACATACCACGCAATCATATCATAAAGTCGCAATTATTAATCAATTAAGAGCATGATTTATTTCTTAGGCAAGAGGACATAAAATTCAACTCAAACTAGACTAAACTGCCCAACAACACCGCACCAAACTCCAATTATAGTGTCAAGTGATATGTTCAAAACTAACGTCCCCACGGAGCGGTTTAACTGTATTTGTACTTGCAAAATTATAGGAAAAATATAGGTCATAATTCTTGCCTTTCCTTACGAAGAGTGAGATGTTTTCAATAAAACCATGTACTTCTCAGACAATAACTAATCAACGTAAAACTGAAGATAAAGTGTCATAATTGATGACATGGAAAAAATTCACTTGCTCAATATATTCGGAGTTCAAATTTATAACACACAGAAATATATGAAATCAAGAGATAAGATACAATTACAACTCTAAACGAAACTAAAAATGAAAACCCCTAGGAAAAATAGGCATATGAGAAAACACAAAGCCCTAAAAAAGCATATGAAACTCCGAGGGATGTATGGCTATGAGAAAACGAAACAGTTAAAACAGGACAACACAAAGCCATAAAAATACATTCAACCTATAAAACAAAATAAACTCAGAAATGTATATAGAGATGATAGTAACCTGAATATGAAACAAACATTGAGAGTCTTCAATCGAACTTGTCAATTATTCGAGCATAAATGAATTGGATGTCGTATACGAGCACAAATGGTTGGGTAAAGGGGGGTTTAGCAGTGTGAGTTTTCTGAGAGGAGGGATTTAATTAGAGAGAGAGAGGGAGAGTGAATAATCCGATTGGAGGGAGAAATATAACAATAATAATAATAATAATAATAATAATAATAATAATAATAATAATAATAATAATAATAATAATAATAATAATAATAATAATAATAATAATAATAATAATAATAATAATAATATAGGGAATGAAATCTCCTAAAATCTTTTCTTCGAAAACGGAAAATAAAGAAGAAATAGGAAGAAGGGATGCAAATTGGTGAAAGAAAATTTGTTTCCCTAAAATGCTAATGCGCGCTAAAAGACTCGAACGCTTCTAAGTCTAAAACCAAAAATACCCATAAGTCTCCAACTCATATGAATAGCTTATATTAATTATCATATGAACCCCAATTTTTTATGTAATTCAAATTTTAACTTCAAAGCTTCAATAATTAACTCAATAGCATTAAAATTCCAATTGACAACTTTCAACTTTACAAATTCATCACATTAATTCATTTTGACATATTGACACATAAGTAATTTTGATTGCTCGTAACTAAATATGGGTTACTTCTCAATTAATTAAATCATTAGTAATTGAAAATAACGGGGCATTGCGCTCTTCCCTCTAATAAAATATGTTTCAACGTGGTATAAAATAATATGGTGAAATACATTTCACCTATTTAGAGTTCAATTTGCTTCTCTATTCTTGTTTAAAGTTTCATAATTATAGGATGTTCACGTATTCACAATCTCAACCCAACAAAATTTTATTTTAAATATGTGAAAAATATTTCACTATTTTTTTTTCACCACGACTAAAAGTATTTAACCCCAAACCAAACGGACCCTAATAAAAAGAATTTTAGCCTCGAAATTCAGAGAAAAATAACACATATCTGCCTCAAAACAGGGCAGATATTGATATATTATTGTATCGTTGCGCTCCAAAGTGGACTCATCCTCACTATGGTGATCCCACTGAATGCATATTAATGATATATCCTTAGTCCTCAAAATCTGGACCTTACAAATCTTTCTCAAAACACAATCTACCAATATAATTTTCACATAATTACAAATCTCCAAAATATGACTAAGTACACCTAATGAAGTGGCTATGGATGATGCTTTATCACAAGGTTTAGGTAGTAAAACAGATATCTGCACAAAACTACATGATATGAAAGAGTGTGTGGAATCGAAGATATTTAAAACTATAGCTAGATTATCGAAAATGTAAAACGCATCGTCCACCGCTTGCACATACCTCTGGCCCTCTTACCGGGGTTTCGTTATTACATAAACTCTATGATACTGGAGTTGGGGTTATTGCTATGCAAGCATGGGTGTGGGTAGTGTTGTTATCAACTGCGGCCTTAGTGCTAGAAGTTACAGAGGTCGATATAGTTACTAGTGCAACTAGTGAGGCATGATGCCTTGTTGGCCCTAGTGGTCTTACCCCATTTTATATCCGTAGTTGACATGTACTTATTGGCCTTAACATTATCCCAATTGACCTAACGTTGTTGTCCTTGAACCTCTGTACTTGGTCAAAACTATGTTACCTCCGCTATAGTGGGTGTTGTGGATGTTGTTGCCTTTTCCCCCTTGAGGGGGGACCATAAAACTAATGCTGGGGTATTTCCTATCCAAACCTAAAATGCCTCCACTGTCCTTGTCCATGTTGGCCAAGCACACCACGTTTGTTTCCACCTGAGCTCGCCTCTACTTTAGACCCACTAGACTTCTCGAGTTGCCTCTTGTGCTACTTATGATCCTATCAATGCAATAACGTGGCATCTACCACCTAAGTGCAGGTGGTAAAGGTTGAGTTCCCCATGAGAACATGTATGATGGGCCACCCTTGACCCCTCATGAACTTCTCCATCTTGTTTCCTTTTTGTTAACCTCGTCAAGCGTAAAAAGGGAAAGACTAGAAAATTCCCGCTCATACTCGGTTGTTATGCAGGATCCCTGCTCAATTAAAAGGAACTTTTCTTTCTTGCGCTCCCTAACTGATGATGGAAAATGCTTGTCATCAAAATAGACCACAAATTCCTCATAAGCCATGATCTTCTTATCCTCCAAAAAAGTCACACTTTCCCCCCATTGGAGAGTGTGCCCCACCAATCAAAAAGTAACAAGAACCCGATTCTACACCTCCGTGCAGTTCAACAACCGCATATGTCTCTCAATATCCTAGTGTCACTATTGCGCCATAATGGGATCGATAGAAATTGGAAACATCGGTGAGTAGTTCTTCATAAAGGTTCTGCATGCATTCTCCCATCATAATGCGATTGATAGTTCCGACTAAAGTGCTACATAAGGCATCTTTTGTCTCACTGTTGCCAATACTTCCTAGACCACCTGGCTAATCAAGTCTAAAAATAGTTGTACCCCAAAGTGGTAGTACCCCTAGGCATAGAGTCTGAAATCCTATGCATAATAGGTAAATGCAGTGCAGGGCTTGTAGCTCAACCTGCCCTGCTAGTTCCCTGGCCTAATGAACTCTCCTCTAAAAGTGCATCTGAAATTCAAGATATAAATCCTATCAGTAACGAAACAGAGTTGAATTACGAAGATAGGCACGTAATCAAAGAACTCTAGTATAATTCTAAGATAACCTATAACCTCAAGGCCTAAGACTATGTTTTGATAACAACAGTGATACCCCACGCAGTTAAACACTCAGGTTGATCAAGTATAAATATAAAATTATACAGAATGATAATGCCATTATCAGCATTAAGATGACAAATGGAATGTATAACAAAATATGGAAATAGTATGAATTTCCTCAATGTAAAATCATGATAAAGAGGTCCGTACTCTATAAGAAATAAATAACAAAGTCCCAACATAAAATCTCCATACAATCTAATGTAAATCAAAGTTCCACGTGACAAATCTAAAGTCCAAAAATGTAAACCAACTGAAGTGTCTGGAATTATCTAAACTGATATGTAAAAATAATAAACAAAAAGAGATTAAGGCATATAACATCTCTGAGTCTTATATCCTGGATGAGTGAAATGAATAGTGAGTGTTAGATGGAATAAGGAGGCTAGGTGGGATGTCCAATCCTAGAGCTTGAAGATACCACATAAAAGAGATGGGTGGCAACCCTAATAAGTTACTTAGCTATGCAACTCAAGGAAGTTATATATGTAGATGATAAAATTACAATTTATATAAAGCATATGAACAGACCATCGCATAAAATGTAATCTCACAATGTATTATAATTTTTGTTGCCTAAAAATGGACTCAATTCAGATTTATAATCACAATAAAATATGGTAAGTTAATCTAATAAAACACACGAGAGACGAGACTTTTAAAGTGGTATTATTTCTTAGGGTTACAATAGCCCAGTATGATGTGCCTGTGATTGATTGAATTCCCACCGAGTTGAAGGAGTATTCTGTATTTATAATGGTACGAAACCCTAAAAATGGAATTCCTTTATATATCCAGGCGTTTACATTTGTATTATAAGGAATGAGACTCTTGGTATACAGTGTTGGCCGCCATTCCATCCGAGTAACCTTTGTCATTCATAATAGTTCACATTTTGGAGTTGGTCGGTCTTTCAACCGACTAGTTGTCCCTCTTGTCGATCAAGATAGCTAGATGGCCACTTAGGAGGATAGATGTATATTTGTCATTGGTTCATGTAAGATAGTAAATTTTACATACAATAAAAGCCCCCAATAATTCATGCTTAATGATTGATTGAAAGTATGGAGTGTTTTGTTCAAAATATCGCTCAGCGTAATATCTAATCGATAGTCGAAAGCCGAACTCTTGGATTTGTAGAATTTTATCACTGGTAGTGTTGATAATGGCATTTTTGTAAATAATTCAAACTTTTTCAAACCTCTTTAAGGTATGTTGGACTTTTAGCGCTTTTATAAGCGTGCATCCGACGATAGTTCAATCGTTCATGTAGTTAATCATTTCGTCCCTACTTTTGAGGCAACCTATAAATAGGCAGAAGTTTCATCCTTTTTTTTCACCTCAAATTTTTTGTACTTAGAGATTTTCCTTATTCTCAAGCTTTCTTTCTGCAACCTCTTGCTACCTGCTACCAGTCACCGTTTTTCCATATTTATTGTTGTCTTTAGATTCTTGTAAGCTTTTTTTCCTTATTTCTCTATTTTGTTCAGCCTTTTATTTGTTTCAACCATGGTTTACTTTGTGGATGAGGGTTCATTACAGGAGTTTAAGGGGAAAATGAAAATTCTTGACTATGTAGATCTTGCAATAGCTCAGGGTCCTATATATGTTTATTCTTTATAAGAGGGTCACTAGATTCCCACTATTTTCGTTGTTGAGTGTGGTATCACCTTTCTCCCAAAACCTCTATTTCTTCAACTTTGTCAATATTTTTTTAACGTAGTCCCTGTTAGGATAGCTCCAAACACGTGGAGGATGGTAAATGGAGTATATAAACTGGATGAGATTTATAGGATGCACATTGGGATCCTTGAGTTGATGTCCAGTTACACATGGGGAACCATTGGAAATTGAACCTATTATTTGAAGACTGGGTAAGTCAATATATCTTTAGTATTTAATATGTCAGATTTCGTAGAGGGGGATCCATGCTTAAAGTTTATTAAGTAATGCCAACACTTCACATGAAAGATCAAGGATGGTCACTTGCACAATGCTGAAGTTTCTTGAAGGATTTCCCATAAAGATAGTCATTCGCACAAGACTGAATTTGCTCGAAAGATCTCCCACAAAGATCAACCTCGGTTGACAAACTTGGAAAAAAACACGATCGGTAGTGGGAACTTAGATATACTTGTATTTATCTTACTTTGAAAATATAAAGTTTACTTTGTAATGTTGCTCGGTTGCTCGGTGCCCTTGAGGGACCATGTCTAGAAGGACATGGGAGAGCTTATATGATCTCTCGAACAACCTCATTTTTGGTACCCCGCAGGGATTTAGTTTGGAGGATTGGGTGCAAGGCAATGTTAGAAAAGACCAACCCCTTTTAGGTTACCTAGACAAAACCTTGGTTTATACACAGCATAACTCAATAGTCCCTCGAGATACGATCTCTAATAACCCACTCGAAGGTCCTTAGTCCTAAACAGTTGTCCAAAAAGTTAACCTTTGATGTTTACATACAGATCACTAGTTCCTTGGGCAATCATCGGTCGTCCAACCTTCAATTCGATGAACTACCTTTTGAGTGTTGTGAAGGCACATCTTGTGCAGGTTACTGCTTACCAACTCTTTGATGCCAGCAAATCGATAAAATAACACTCGAGTGAAAATATTCCTAATATGGTAAGTCCATAAATAACACATCACGTCCTAATTAATGATATCATAGCTCTGAGAGTTCAAACAGTGTTCCCGCCAAAATGTCATATCTAGTTCATTTTAATGCAATAGCTTCGGCATTAAATATACAAGATTATTGACCTTAAAAGTGGTCAATCGCATTAAATACAGAAAAGGTCACTCGAATGACCATGACCTCCTATAAATACCCCAAAGTTATACTATTCTAATATCGCACTTTTCTGGCCCATAACTACTGCTAAAATACTCCCACACAAGAGAGTTTGTTGTGAGAACATTTATTGCGTGATCGATCCCTTTTAATCCATTTTGTGTTTAAGGTTATTTCCTTGTCTTTATTGCATTAAAGGTTCTTGTTCCTACTCCCTCCAACCAAATCAATTGTTGGATCCCCCTTTATTGCACTAATGATTATTGGGATTAAAGTGTTGTTATAAAAAACTGGATATATGCCTTCCCTTCTTGTGGGGGTATCCTACACTGGACCCAGATGCCCTAAAGAAGGGCGTGGCATAGGTTTTCCTCTTAATTTTTTCATATTTATCATCTATTTCCGTACTTGTCGACTAACTTTATTGCTTTGTATTCTTTTACAGAGGAGAGTAAGAAAAAGTGTCCTAATGAGGGAGAAGTCAATTTTATAGACTTTAAATTTCTATGGGGTCTCAATTAAAGAGTTGGACAAGGACACCATGGAGCTGCATCAATACTGTTATAGTACAAGCACTCAATAACTTTTTTTGTTGCTCGGCTATCACTTGCACTACCCCAAGTTGCCATTAACTTAGAAGAAGAACTTGTATCCACTTCCTCGGCTACATAATCATCTAGGGTTGAATTCATCCAAGGAGGAACTTCTTTTTCCTTTGAGTCTTTTGATATATATGGTATCCTTACTTTTAGTTGATATGAGTAAAAATAAGGGTCCCCAATTTACTGAATGGGACATTATCTTCCCCTCCTAAGAATAATATTGACACTGGCAAAAGACCTTAAGTAGTTGAAAAGAGCCCTCAAGTTCTTAATGATGAAGAAATTTAAGCCACCGAAACTCGTTACAAGAGGTTGAAAAAATGCTTGCCTAATCCTCAAAAGTAGTCAAAGAAAGTTCAATCCGACATGGGTGGCGTTGGGTCAACTTTTGTGGCCATCAACCCTGGGTTGGCTAGAGGTTTAATCAAGGGTAGAACTCTTCCTGTTGACGGAGCAGCATCAGTTCCCATGCCTAGAACAAGAGTGACTTATAGAGCTTGCCAGAATCTGGCTTTGGTACTTGTCTAACTTTTATCTTTCTTCATTTTGTCGAACCTCTTTTGATATCGTGTGTTCATTCTTTTATAGTTTTTGATTGATTTTAATCAAATGCTAGAGTAGGGCAACCAATTGAGATCTTCGTCGGGTGAGGTAAAAGAGGCATTTGAAGGTCTAAGGCAATCCTTTAAGGATTCCCAAAAAGTTTTAGAAGCAAAGCAAAAACTTAGGGATGATATGATGCAAGAGGCTGTGAACAGGGTGGTTATAGCAGAAATAAGATAAAAACTAGCGATGAGAAAACCCAAGCTGTCGAAGACAAACTGAATGAGGTTGGGGATAGGTCCAAAGATACAAAAGACAAGCTGACAGAGACCAAGGACATGGCCAAAGTTGTTGAGGCTAAAGTGATTCGTCTAACTGTTAAAGTTACTTCTTTGAACGACAAAGGCAATAAACATAAGGATGTTTCTTTTAATAAGGCTTGGGATAAAGCATTTTTTTTACAACTTCTGCATAAATTGAATTTGCCAAGAAATTATCATTTAAAGAAGATTGGTCAGAGGCTTTGGAGATGTTCGACATATAGGAAAACTCTGAGCTTTTTCAAAGGCATGATACATGCCCTCCTCATAACTCAGATAAAGAGTTTGATAATGACGAATGGTCTAAAGAATCCTCAATGGTTCTTATGGATCCTTCAGTGGTGCGAGCTGCTATTGCCGACCTACCTGATGCTAACCAGGACCAGACTAAAGACAAGGAGAAAGTTTAGCTCCTTTTAGCCAGTTTCTTTTTGCCCCTTCTCTTATGTAGTTTCCATTTATTCTTTTGTCATTCTTTTTGATATACACAACCTTGTAACCATTACCTGGTTAATTAAAGAGCATTTTTTGCCCAATTATTTTCGACTTCGAACGATGTTGACTTCTTATTATTTATTATCTTATATGTTGTCTATCTTTTTAGATTTTTCCTATAAACTCATACTTGTAACTTTTTAGTTTGATGCCAGGAAGAAAGCCATAAATTATGTTGAATTCGACCTACTCAGGCAGTGTAAAAATCTTCTAAAGGCTAGCTCTATTCCCTTGATCGAGGAAGATATAGTAGGATTTCTCGGACCAGATGCCTCCAACCAAGTGAAGGAGTCTTACATCCATCTTCATTGCCTCTTGGATAGAGCTATAGCCAATGATATTGGCTACTACGAGATGAATGAGCAGATGAGGAATACCATAAACTTTCCAAGACACTACTTTATTCTAACTATGAGGCTAAATATAAGGCCTTGAGTGAAGGCCGGGTATTTGATAAAAAATTACATGACATCACTTATGCCCTGAATAAGAAAAAAATAGTATTTAACCAATAATTGGAGATTGCCCGATCAATTGTTGCCATATTGGAGAAGAGAAATAATGTATTGAAGAATGAACTAAACAATTTGAAGAAATCAACCATCAGTGGTCTACATGAAAGGGTTTTATTCTTAGAGACTAAAAATGCCAGGCTATTGAAAGAGTTAGAGGCCTTGCAGATGAAGAAAACTAAGTATGGCCAATCCTCAAGGAAAAGTATAGTAATTCGACCAACTATTGATAATGAGAGAACCAAGAAAGCCCTGGCTGACCAAGCTGATAAGATTAAGGAAAAGGAGAAGGCCATCAAGAAGCTTTAAGATAACGTGAACCAACTTACCTTCCATTTCCATAAGCAACCCAAAGTTGTTTGGACGGATGGGTATAATGAAGCCTTGGCTTATTTGGATAAACACATGGAGCATGCCAGTGATAAGGATTATAAACGGGGTTGGATGAACCTGCTTACTCTGATGAAGATAACTGAGAATAATGAACCATGGTACTGGCTTGACCTAGGATTCTTGGATTATCATAATCCTCCCGTCTCTATTGATGTCATTTGTATTTCCCCTGATGCCATCCCTCAAAGCTTGATTAAAAAATACATTGGGTATTTTGCCCTTGAAGGATAAGTGGAGTATGTTCATCCCCAACATCCACTTGACTGGTTGAACAACAATAGACGTACTAGGAGAAAAGATTTTAGGTCGATCAATCATCCGACCACCTTTGATGAACCTCCTATTGAAATGAGAAAGGTTGGTGGAAAGCGTCCCATAGAATAATCTTGTATTTGGTGCTTTGTTGATATGTATATTCATTGGAGTGAAATGAAGTTATTTGTGACACTTAGTATTTTCTATTTAAGCTTATTGTTGTTATTAGTCTTGTTGTCGATTAAGTAATTTGTATAATGATTAGTTAATCGTCTTATTGATTAAATGTCCTGCTTAAATGTTAGATGTTTGATTAGTTTGAACTTTTCTGAAGTTGGAAAAGTTTAAACCAAAATTATAATAAACTTTTTTGTAGATAGGAAAGTTTGGACCAAACATATAATGAATTTTTTTTGTAGTTGGAAAAGTTTGAACAAAATATATAATGAACTTTTAGGTAGTTGGAAAAGTTTTAACCAAATATATAATGAACTTTTCCGAAGTTGGAAAGGTTTGAACTAAAAATATATTAAACTTTTTTGTAGTTGGAAAGTTTGAACAAAAGATTGTCCTGCCTTATTGTTAATTGATGATAATCGATGAGAATCATCACACTCCAAAAAAATAAAAATAAAAATAAAGCATAAGCATGGGTAAAGTTTTTTATTTTATTAAAGTATAAATTGGATTACATGAAACCAAAATTACTGATAATATTTGCATAGATGGTCTATGTTCCAAGGATTTTTGAACTCTTTGCCTTCCAATGTTTCCAAGCGATAAGCTCCTGGTCGGATTACCCTCGATATATGGTATGGACCATGCCAATTAGGCTCTAGCTTATTGATCTTTTGAATTACCTTCTTGAGATCCAGATCTCCTTGTTTTAAACATGTTGGCCTAACCCTTCGATTATAAAACCTAACAGTCTTTTATTGGTAAGCAAACATCTGAATACAACATCTTCTATAACTTCCTCCATCATGTTTAGATCTAGTTACCTCGTGAGATAACTTTTGGGTGAATAAAATTCAACGCTATGTGAGTCGACAAACCTATTTCAACTGGTACCGCTGCCTCAGTGCCAAAGGCGAGCATGCACGGGTTTCCCCACATTGATATTCTAGGAGTGGCCCCATAAGCCCAAAGGATGTTGTGTAGTTCATCGATAGAACTGAATTTAGCATCGTCCAACCTTTTTTCCGACCCATCGAGCAAAGTTTTGTTAGTGATTTGTGTCTGACCATCGCAATGTAGGTGTCCAGGTGTTGAATGAAGTTTTTGGATGCCAGACCTGATCCAATACTCTTTAAATTCTTTATTATCAAATTGAGTGTCATATTCGGTGATGGAGCCATAACGGCAAATGATTTGCTTCCATATAAATTGAAAAACTCTCCGATAGGGCATATTAATCAAAGGCTCAACTTTCACCCATTTGCTAAAATAATAAACTGTTATGACTAGATATTTGAAACATCCATTGGTGGTTGACAATGGTCCGACCAGGCCTATCCTCTAAATAGTAAAAGGATAGAGATGAGTGATAGATGTTAGATTTACCCTTGGTTTTCTATGGATGGTGGAAAATGTTTAGTACTTATCACATTTTTTTGCAAATAAAACACAATCTGCCTTCATCGTCAACCAGTAATAGACATGTATTACTATTCATTGTCTTAATGATTTCCCAGCTGTGTGAGATCCGTATGAGCCTTCATGTACCTATTTGATCAGGTCATTAACTTTGTTTGGATGAACACGACGAAGAGGGTCACTGGATTCCCTCTTTGTTCATTGCTGAATGTGGTTTCACATTTCCCCCCAATCGTTTTTGTTTATAATTTTGCCAACACTTTGATGTAGTCTCTGCTAGAGTATCCCCCAACACTTGGAGAGTGGTAAATGGGATTCCTAGGCTAAATCAAATATATGGAACACACATTGTCATCTCTGGGCTAATATTCTGTTATAAGTGGAGTACTAGTGATAATACTTATTATTTAAAGACTAGGTTTGTCAATAGGGCCTTGGTTGTCAATTTGCCAAACTCCAATAAGGATTATTTTGATTATGGAGTAATTGCGAAAAATTGGCAACATGCTCCTTTACAAACAGGAGAGGTGTATGATGGGCCTAGTTTCCCCCAAGTGGGTCATGGCATAGGTTATTGAATTTCATTATTGTACTTCTCTATTCTTTGCTAACCAAATGTCTAAGGAAATGATGGCTTGATGTTTTCTTTTCTTATTTATTATTTTGCACAGTTGAAAGCAAGAAGAATTATCCTAAATAAGGGGACATTAACATCCTAAACTGAAATTCCCTTGGAGTATCCACCAAAGGATTGGCGAGGAACACCCGAGAGCTGCCTCATATTTATTGTTGTACAGGAGTTCCATTACCCCCTTTATTGCTAGGCCCACCACTTCTATATTCCAGCCTCTATTAATCCTGAAGATAAGCCAACTCCTACTTCCTCGGCTGAAGAATCTGCTAGTGATGAGAAAGACTTTGGGACTTCATCCTCTTTTGAGTCTTTAGATATTTTAACTATTCCCTCTTCTCCACTTACTGTTATGGGAAGAAAAAGATTCCCGATTTGATGACTGGATCTTTGTCTCCAACTATTAAGAGAGTTGTCGAGAAGAGTGGCAAGACTGGGAATTTCCAAGAAGACAGAAAAAGTATTCAAGGTTTTTAAGAAGGAGAAGGTTCCTCAAATCATCACCTCTGAGGAGGTTGATGTTGTTATTCATCAGTTCAAGAGGATAAGAAAAGGTTTATATGAGAAGCTGATTGAGAAGAGTTGTGTCGACCAAGAGTTGGTCAAGAAAATTCAAAAGTATTTGACTATTGTTGGGTTATCCTCTGTTGTCATTCATCCTGGTGTTTCCAGGAAGTTAATCTGTTGGAGCTGATGGTCCCCAATTTAAAAAAAATTACAAAAATTGATTTCCTTTTTAAATATGCGAAAGCGAGACGATGGTTCAATTAAACAAAATTTTAATTTAACACAAATTAAAATTAAACAAAGTGAAATAAGATGGAACACACACAAATGTTAATTCCACTTGAACACAATTAATTAACCCAAGTCCTGGAAATTTGCCTAAGTCATATTTTTCATTTAATCAAATTAGGCCAAACCAAATTTTAACACGTTAAATTAATTACTTGAATTAACTACACATTACCCAATATATATTTAGCACCAAATTACAATGAGTATTGATTAAAACCAATTTTTATCTTTTTACCTAAGCATGCGTTCTAGGTGATTTTGCAAGATAAAAATAAAAAAAGAAACCACTACGCCGCGATGTACGAGGAAAAACCCACAACGGGAAAAAAACCTCGGACGGTCCTAGCCTTAAGTCCACTAAGTATGGATTTACAAATTACAAGACAAATGACTTACTTCCTCGACTCGACCCCTTTCAAGCCTTGACGCATCTTCTTGTAAAACACCTCTGCCTAGTAGACAATCCCGGAGCTCCACCGGAATCTTAGTCTTCACCAATAAAATAATAGGTGCACCGTCAACCACACATGGCTCCTTTCACCATGTGAGAATACTGCAGCAAAACAGAGAACTTCTTCTTTGAGGGATGTAGAAGCAAACCCAAACTTCTCTTCAAAACAGTGTAGAGATAAACCGGTGCCAAGAAAACTCTCAAAGCAAGATGTATATGTATATATAGATAGAAACTTGGATTAAACACATAGTTGGGTGCAAACTTGGTTTGGTTATTTGATAAATCAATTTGACTAACAAACCCCAAGGGAAATTTTTATGAAAGAATTAACCTCTCAAAAACTCACTAAGAGATGGAAAAAGTTATTGGAAAAAATCTGGTCTTGAAATGGATTTAAACTGCCAAAAGATAATGGGGACAAGTAGTGAGAAAATGCAAAAAAACTGTTCCCGCTGAAATCTCATTCGAACGACATTTCGTTCGAACGAGCCTTCTAACGAAGTTCCAGTGTGAACTCGTTAGAAATATTATTGGAAATTTCGTTCGAACATCATTCTCGTTCGAACGATACTTTGAACGACACTTCGAACGACATTCAAGTTGCCAATAGGGGAACTCGTTGGCAAACCTCGTTCGAACGACATTCTCGTTCAAACGACAACTTCGAACGAACTTCCAGAAAGTTAAAAAATTTTAGTTTTAGCCCTGAAACTTTATTTTAAAGTTTTAAAGAAACCTTCTGAAAATAAACATTAGTTTAAACAAAAATTGCACCATTTTAAATTTATTCCAAGTCTCCCTATATATATATATATAGAAATGCATTCATACCTTTTGGAGACTATGGAATATGATGTTGATGACGTAGAAACTTGGCACTTAAAACACGACAAATGAGGATGAAGATTTATAAGTCTTGGCCTCAACGACTTCAACTCTCTCTTGTCATAGGCTTGAATGGATACACTTTAAAATTATCCTATGACTTAAAACGTTTTTATTCGGAATTGAGCCAAAACTACATTAAGACTCAATTGGAGAATTGTGTCCTTACAAATCTCCCCCTTTGGCTATTTCGGGACAAAAACTAATCAAAAATCCTAAAGGGTCGTCAAGCTTACTAGACTCAAAAACATCCCACCCAAAATAAAGAGTACAATGCTTGACTCGAATACCACTTTAGAATTAAGCGCTTTGCCATTTCAAATATATGCCTCTTTACAATACCTGCACACTTAAGCAACACATTAAATGCATAGGGAATATTAAAATATTAAATACAATATAAATAAAAGTCTCCCCTTAATTAATTCTCCCCTCTATCAAATGATCTACCTAAGAAGGTCGCGACTCCCCCTAAGTTAAATCTCCCAAACTAAGATATGATTACAATAGGATTAGATACCATTTCTCCCCCTATCACTCTCCCCCTTTTTGTTCAGGAATAAACAAAGGCTAAATAATCAAATAGTTAACTTATCTTCCTCAATTAAAGCATATACACCCTCTAAACTAAACGAAGGTTAAATAAAATGGGATAACAAGCTAAACAAGCAATTGTGCATAAAGTGATGAGAACATTAAAGCACAAGGGCAACTAAAAGTCATCTAGTCCACATAAAGATATGAATATCAATTATGATGCGATAACAAAAGATATCAATAAATTGTAATAATCTAAGCATGTGATATCGAAACAAAAATCACAACAAGATATATACATAAAATAAATCAAAAGCATAAATGAACTAGCTAATCATGGCAAAGACAACAAAAAAATATCATATATATGTATACACAATAGATTCAAACTAAGCATAGGTATACACATATATATATAAACATCAAAATGACACAAAAACAAAATAACATAAGTTTTTCACACACTTATAGCATAGATGTGTCATTTGAAAACGAAAGTGAAGGGGTGTGAACAAGATACCAATGAATTAAAACCCAATCACTTAAACGTGTTCATGTAGTTCGCATTTGATTGCAAAACTTTATCACTAGAATTTAGCCTTTATGTGATAGGATAAAGTGAACTAATGAACAAACAAACACAATGAATACAAGTCTAGCATGTTGATGATTCTACAAACCAATAGAGTCATGCCATTGTAAGCACAATTAGGATAAACAGACATTGTGCAAACTGTTGATACACCATCCAATCTCCCTCAATAATCATATATTTTTGAATGAATATATCAATCAAACATAGGCCTTGGCAATGCTTTTTTCATTTAATGACATTATTATGTTTTTAGGCCTTTGGACCACATTTTTTCTTTTAGGTCCATTTAAACGGTGGCTTACTATTCGCAAAGGATTATTATTCCTTTCGGAGCCCTTCCCCGTGCACATTTTTATATATTATTTTTTATCTCACAAATCTCACGTGCAATGGATTTTGACATGCACTAGTCCTCCTAGGTCATAGTATGTAGATGACAAGATTGGTAGGAGAACATCTCACAAAGCTAAAATATAACTTGTGACGTTAAGGTTCAAAAAGCTCTTGCATGTGTGTAAAGGCATATAAAAGTGAATCCATTATGCAAGTCAAACTTAAGCTACTCCATTTTAAGCAAGCATGTTAAAGAACTGATTTCCTTTTTAAATATGCGGAAGCGAGATGATGGTTCAATTAAACAAAATTTTAATTTAACACAAATTAAAAGTAAACAAAGTGAAATATGATGGAACACACACAAATGTTAATTTCACTTAAACACAATTAATTAACCCAACTCCTAGAAATTTACCTAAGTCATATTTTTCATTTAGTCAAATTAGGCCAAATCAAATTTTAACACATTAAATTAATGACTTGAATTAACTACACATTACCCAATATATATTTAGCACCAAATTACAATGAGTAGTGATTAAAACCAATTTTTATCTTTTTACCTAAGCATGAGTTCTAGGTGATTTTGCAAGATAAAAATAAGCAAAGAAACCACTACGCCGCGATGTACGAGGACCACGATGTACGAGGAAAAACCCACACCAAGAAAAAATCTCGGACGACCCTAGCCTTAAGTCCACTAAGTATGAATTTACAAATTACAAGACAAATGAATTACTTCCTCGACTCGACTCCTTTCAAACCTTAACGCGTCTTCTTGTAAAACACCGTCTCCTAGTAGACAACCCCGGAGCTCCACCGAAATCTTGGTCTTCACTAACGAGACAATAGGTACACCGCCAACCACATATGGTGCCTTTCACCATATGAGAATGCCACGGCCAAATAGAGAACTTCTTCTTTGAGGGATGTAGAAGAAAAGCCAAACTTCTCTTCAAAACGATGTAGAGATAAATCGGTGCCAAGCAAACTCTCCAAGAAAGATGTATATATATAGAGAGAGAAACTTGGATTAAACACACAGTTGAGTGCAAACTTGGTTTTGATATTTGATATATCAATTTGACTAACAAACCCCAAGGGGAAATTTTTATAAAAGAATTAAGCTCTCAAAAACTGACTAAGATATGGAAAAAGTTCTTGGAAAAAATATGGTCCCAAAATGGACTTAAACTGCCAAAAGATAGTGGGGACAAGTAGTGTGAAAAAGCCAAAAAAAGGCCAAAAAACTGTTCCCGCTGAAATCTCGTTCGAACAAGCCTTCTAACGAAGTTCCAGTCTGAACTCGTTAGAAATCTCGTTGGAAATTTCGTTCGAACATCATTCTCGTTCGAACGACATTCAAGTGGCCAATAGGGGAACTCGTTGGTAAACCTAGTTTGAACGACATTCTCGTTCGAACGACAAACTCGTTCGAATGACAACTTCGAACGAACTTCTAGAAAGTTGAAAAATTCTAATTTTAGCCAAGAAACTTTATTTTAAAGTTTTAAAGAAACATTCTGAAAATAAACATTAGTTTAAATAGAAATTGCACCCTTTAAAATTTATTCCAAGTCTCCCTATATATATATATATAAATGCATTCATACCTTTTGACGACTATGGAATATGATGGTTATGACGTAGAAACATGGCACTTGAAACACAACAAATGATGATGAAGCTTCATAAGTCTTGGCTGCTACGTCTTCAACTCTCTCTTGTCATAGGCTTGAATGGATACACTTTAAAACTATCCTACGACTTAAACATTTTTATCCGAAATTGATCCAAAATTACATTAAGACTCAATTGGAGAATTATGTCCTTACATAATCAATACTGGTACCCGCTTTGCTGATAGAGTAGCTTTGACTCCACTGCCAAGATTAAAGTTGGCAGAAAATGCCCGCCAAATTTTGGATATGGTAATTCTTTCTTCTTCATTACTTTCCCTTGATGCTTTATTTTCTTCTTAATACTCCTTTTGATCTGATGTTATCCTTTGTATAATTTTTGGTGATTTTTAATTAAATGCTGGAGAAGGAGGACATTATTTGTTCTTTTGGTGGAGATGTTGAGGAGGACCTTATGGGTCTAAGGAAGTCTGTTAAGGCTTCAACGTAGCTATTGGAGTTCAAGTAGAAAACTTGGGATGCTGAGCTGAAGAAGGCTATTGATCGAGCCACTCATGCTGAGGGAAAACTAGTATCTACTGAGACCAGTTTGTTAGTTACTAAAGTAAAGCTGGTGACTACCGAGAGCAACTTGACAGCTGCTGAGAATAAGGCCAAGATATCTGAAGATAAATTTATTAAAAATTAAGCACTTCTGAAGTTTGTCGAGGAGAAAGTAATTAGTCTGTATACTGAGTTGGTCGCAAATTAGGCCAAAAGTAAGAAAATTAAAAAGGACTCCTTCAACAAAGGCCGGGACAAGGCATTTTTGGCAGTCTCTGTTCAGATTGAGTTTGTAAGGAAGAAATCTTTCAATGATGGCTAGTCAGAGGCCCTTAAGGAGGTTGGCACTCCAGCAGAGTCTGAGTTATTCTTGAAACATGACACATGTTCTCCAACAAACTTGGAGGAAGAGTTTAATGATGAAGAGGGGTATGGGGCATCTTCCTTTTAAACTTTTGGTTTTGTTTTAAAACCCCTTGAACAAATTTCCCCTTCTGCCCACCAGCCTTCTGGAAGCAATGTCCATGACAAAGAGAAGGTTTAACTCTTTTATTATTTTTTCTGTTTTCACTTATCTGCTTTGTAATAGGTCCAATAGTTTAAACCTTTTTAGTTCTTAATGAAAACATTTCTCCTTTTGTCTACATGTGTTGTATTTATCACACTTCTTATATTTCTTGCTTGGTTGAATGAAGTCTTATACTTTATATCATGTTTACTCAGTAGTCATATTAATTTGTGTACTTACCCTTGCAATTCTCAGTTTGATGCTAGGAAGCAGGCTATAGTTTTCGCTAAATCTGACCTAATTAAGCGGAGTATAATTCTTTTGGAAGTTGGCCATGTTCCTTTAACCAATAAGACTTGGTCGACTGGCTTGGACTAAAGGTATTTAACCAAGTAAAAGAGCCGTACATCCATCTCCACTATTTGCTGGACAAAGCTGTAGCGAATAATACAACTTATTATGAAATGATTGAAGATCTGCAGGAAGATCACAAATTTACTTTGGTTTCACTCTATGTTGACTATAAAGCTAAGTACAGAGCTTTGAGCGAAGACTATGGCTTTGAGATGAAGCTAGAAGAATATGCATTCTTGTACAAAAGAAAAGAATTCATGTTAAACCAAGAATCGAATGAAACCAGAGAGATAGCCAAACTCTTTGACGAGAAAAATAATAAACTCATAAATGAGTTGGACATCTTGAAGGAGTCATATGTCGGTGATGCTGATGGAGGGGTATCTTTCCTGGAGACCGAGAATGCCAGACTAGTGGAGGAGAATATCTAAAAAAATAAGCATAGGCAAACTTTTAGATAACAGGGGATGAGATCACCAACTATTGATGAGGCTAGAAGCAATAAAACCTTAGACGACCAAGCTGCCTAGCTGAAAGCAAAGAGTCGGGCTATTAGTGGTTTATCCATAAAGTTAGAAACTAAAGATAAATCCATTACCAACCAATTTGTTCAGTTGAAGGTGAAGAATGAGGTTTTGAAGAAACTCCAACATCAAGTTGAAAGGTTAACCTTTCAATTTCACAAACAACTCAAAGAGGTATAGGTGTAAGGCTATAATGAGGCTCTTATCTATGTTGATGATCACCTTTCTCAGAGCCATCGTGCAAGTTACAAGTGGGGATGGACCAACTGCTTGACTTTGTTAAAACATGATTGTAACGGCATGTGGTACTGGAATGGGCCTAGTCTGCTAGACTGTGAAGTGAAGGTCCTCATTTCAAGTTGTACATATCATAGATCCCTATTGACGCTATTCCCCAATGCTTAATTACTAAATACTTGGGGGACTATGGTTGTCACACCCTAAACCCAATATCCATACTAATCATTCATTATTAAAATAATTAAATCATAATCTTGAGCCCATTGGAAATATAATTCATCTATCCATATTTTACTGCATAATGTGCATAATCAACATAATATTATTCTTGTGCCATAATGAAATCAATATCAGAGTCATAATTAAGCGGACATACAATACTATGATTAACTATGATAAAATATCACAATCATCAACTCAATCCATACTAACGCAAAATGTAAAATGTGTGAGTAGATTAAAATCTTCAGTGTGACAATGATAAAATCCCCATATTTAAACCCCGGCTCTTTCCAACGGTGCAACTCTCGAAGTTACCGGTCATATGGTATTCTAGTTGGCAGCATACAAACCTGAAATTGTTAAAATATAAACTGTAAGCATTAAGATTAGTGAGGTAATCCTTCCCTACAATGTAATAACAATTCTATATAGAATATGTGGATATAAAATCCAAACAATCCTTCCCATTGGCAATAACAAATCCTAGATCATAAGATCCAAATAATTCTGCCCATTGGCAATAACAAATCCTGGAACATAAGTTCCAAATAATTCTGCCCATTGCCAATAACAAATCCTGGATCATAAGATCTGAATAATTCTGCCCATTGGCAATAATAAATCCTGGATCATAAGATCCAAATAATTCTGCCCATTGGCAATAACAAATCCTGGATATTTGAATATCCAAACAAATCCTGAATACCGAAGTATTCAAACCAATATTGGATCATAAGACCCAAACAAATCCTGGATATTTTAATATCCAAACAAATCCTGAATACCGAAGTATTCAAACAAATCCTCTCTTAGAGCTATATTCATATTTATATATGAAACAAATCATAAGTACACTCACCTTGACAGTTTAACTGCCCTTGCCCTTGCCCTTGCCTTAATAATACATGTAAAGTTACGACGAAAATATTTACCTAAGGAGTGATCTCTAAAAGCTTACCTAGTGGATTCTCCTAAAACATTGGTTTTGGCTTTATGAGTTGATTCACTACAAGAGCCGAAGCCTAAACCACACATGTCATTTTTTATTTGGACAGTGCCTAAGATTTTATCTAGTTTTTCGGACCTACATTCCAAATCAAATTTGACTTTGCTAGAGTCTTTTAATTTATTTTCTAATTCAGAAATTTTAGACTTTAACAAAACATTTTTCTCTTCAAATACAAGAAGCTCCTTTTTCAAGGATTCCATTAAACCCCTAAGGCTATCTCTCTTGACTTCTATATATTCTAGCTTCTCTCTAAGAGCCCTCTCTCGTGTCCTAAGGTCTTACACTAATGCACTATCATCAATGACCTTGACACGCTCTTTAAAACAAGCTTCTAACTTCAAATTAGCTCTTTTCAATTTAATATATTCTTCAAATAATTCTTGAAAAGCAACTTGAAGTTCACTCACATCAACCTCGTCATTTTCGTTCCCACTCTCTCTCTTTCACTCTCACTACCATAAAAAATAAGGGAATTAAAAACTTTGACCACGGAAGTGTCATGTGTTTGTATATCATCATGAGAAGATTCACTATCGGTGCTCACATGACTAGCCATAAAAGCCACAAAGTTGGGCTTAGTGGGGGAATCTGATCGCTCTTCCTTATCACTATCACTAAGGGTCGCATTATATTAAATTGGTTGCTTACCCTCTCTCCTTAGTTTAGTGGGGAACTCAAAAGCCCTATGGCCATACCTTGCATAACCATAATACCTATTTGACTCGTCCCTATTTAAATTTTCATTAGAAGTTTTAGGGATCTTCTCGGCTTTGTCATTCTTAGATTTTTCAAATTTCCTATAATCATTTTTAAATTTATCTTTGTTAAATTTAAGAAATTTATGAAATTTCTGAGCAAACATAGCCATGTCATCCGAGCCACTATCACTTTCACTCTCTACAACTTGTTTTTCCACTTTTTGGGCTTTTAAAGTAACACCCTTTTCTATTTTCTTTTCACTTTTAGAGGGAAACATGTCTAGTTCATAGGTTTGTAAATCACCTACAAGCTCTTCTAATTTCGCAGAGGCTAAAGTTGGTAAAGAATTTAAAACGGTCACTTTTGGTATAAATCTATCGGGTAAGGACCTTAAAATTTTCTTTACTACTCGGTTGTCGGGTATTTTCTCTCCCAAATTAAATGATGAATTAACAATATCAGAAAGTCTAGCATAAAATTCATCAAAAGTTTCAGTATCGTTCATTTTGATGGTTTCAGATTGAGTGGGGAGGTTTTGGATTTTAAAAGCTTTAAGACACTTGTTCCTTCATCAGTGAGTTGTAAAATATCCCAAGCTTCTTTAGCGGTTTCACACGTCATAATACGTCGGAATTCATCCGGTGTGACTGCGCTAAACAAGGCATTTAAACCTCGGGAATTACAATTTAAAAGTTTAAATTCACTCTCAATCCACCTATCGATCGGTTAAGGAACATGTTCATGATCTACTAAATGTGTTGGTGGGGACCACCCATTAACTACAGACAACCAAACCCTCTCGTCGATACATTTAAGTGCTGATTTCATTCGTCCTTTCCAGTACGCGTAATTAGAACCATCGAAAATAGGAAATTTTGAGAATGGGGAAAATTCCATTTTAGCCAAAATTAATTAAAGGATCTTAACGAAATAATTTATCATTTTGGCTTTGATACCAATCTGAAGGACCTCATTTTTAAATTTCTTATACAAAAGAGTAATTTCCTTTTTGAAATAGACATGCAGAAGCGGTATGGTTCAAACACAAAAATACCAAATTTTAATTTATCTCAAATTAAAATGAAATAATGCGAAATTAAATTAAACACACACTCATGTTAATTTCACTTAAACCAATTAACCCAAGTCTTAGAAATTTGACTAAGTCATATTTTCAATTTTATCAAATTAGGCCAAACCAATTTTAACAAATTAAATTAATGACTTGAAATAAATACACATTACCCAAAATTACTATAGCACCAAATTAAATAAGTAGTGATTAAATCAAATTTTATCTTTTTACCTAAGCATGCGTTCTAGGTGATTTTGCAAGATAAAATAAACAATGAATCACTACGCCGCGTTGTACGAGGAAAAGCTCACAACAGAAAAAAAAAACTCGGATGACCCTAGCCTTAACTCCACTAAGTATGGTTTTACAAATTACAAGACAGATGACTTACTTCCTCGACTCGACCCCTTTCAAGACTTGACGCGTCTTCTTGTAAACACCTCCGCCTAGTAGACAACCCTGGAGCTCCACCAAAATCTTGGACTTCACCAATGAGACAATAGGTACAACGTTAACCACACATGGTGCCTTTCACCATGTGAGAATGTCGTAGTAAAACCACGTACTTCTTCTTTGAGAGATGTAGAAGCAAACCCAAACTTCTCTTTTTCAAGATGTAGAGATAAACCGGTGCCAAACACTCCAAAAAAAGTATATATATGGAAGCTTGGAATAAACAAACAATGGGTGCATAACAAAAGTGTTTTAAAGATTTTCTAGGAAAATTAACACTCTAAACATGAACTTTTTCTACTTTGAACTCTCTCTTAGAGGTTGTAGGATATGAAAAAGTTAAGTTGAAAAAGTTGGTTTTCGCAATTAATAATACAGGTAAAAAGTTAGTGGGAAAATGTAACACCCCAAGACTTTTGAGACTGAGAAATTAAATTTTTGGGAAAATAAAATTTAATTAAATTGGAGAATTTTAAAATTTGGGAATTGAGGCCCAAAAATAGAGAATATTTTAAAGTATTCCGGATGATGATTTTGAGTGTACCATCGATCCCGGAAGGGTCGAGAGAGTCAAAATGACTGTCATTGAGTTTTATTTCGGTTCCGATTTATTTTTAAGTCAGTTGACTCGAATTGGAGTAAACGAGTCATTTAAATTGTGTATTAACACTTAAATTGGGTTTATTGTTTTAAAAGGATTAGTGGATTACGGATGAAGCCATTTCTCATTTGAGAGAAAGAGATAAAAATCCCTGGAGGGAGAAAGAAAAGAGAAAGGAAGAAGAAAGGAAGAGAGAGAGGAAGAAAAGCTAGGGATTTCCGGCCCAAACGCGACATCGAGGACGATCCAACCTCTACAAATTTGAGGCAAGTGTTTAATCTTGCTAAATAGCTATTTGTGTATTTCATTTCATAAATTGTGGGTTAAAGAAATGGATTTTTGGGTATAAATATCAAAACCTAGATTTTTGGGTTTAAATCTTGAAATCAATGTTATTATATGGTTTAATGACACATAAATGGTTGGGATGAGATGTAGGATGGATTTTCGTGTTACAAATAGTATTGGGTTAAAGATTTGGGGGCTTGAGGATGATAGGTGAGTGTTTGAGGGTTGTGGGTTTGCTGAAATTAGAAAATCGGCCAAGATAACTGGTATGGCAGGTCGACCGCGCTCAGGGGACCGGTCGACCGCACCTCAATGGAAAAGCCTATTGCATTTCTTCGTAGGCAAAATTTGGACCCGCGGTCGACCGGGGGTATGGGACCGGTAGATCGGTCCCCTGTTTTTAGCCCAAAAATTTAGAGTTGTTCTTTTCCTTTTCTTTTGGAGTTTTATTCTTGGGGGCTTTCTTAATGGGCTTATCATGGAGGGTTATGATATTTGATTTAGGGAATAGGGCCCTAGGTCAAATAGGGGCCTGCGGGCTTATGTTAAATTGATTTAGGAGGATGAGATGCCTCTTTTAGTAATGAAAGAAATATGGTACAAAATTGATTGGTGGATTATCCTATTATGATGGAGGTGGAAATTATGGATTGGGTGTAAATGGCAGAGATAGTCCCTTGTTGTTCAAGTAGGTATAGAAAATGGATATGCCGAGGCATAGTGGGGATCTCAGTGAGGACAGGAGTTCTAGTTTGAGGGCATAAGTAAGTGTAGATATACTGGGAGGTTAAGAAATCTTAGAGAGTGAGGGGTCTCATATCCTTAGAAATGTTTAAATTAAAGAACGATAGGTAACCCGATAGGGGTAAGGGTTCATGAAATTAATTGAACCATAGGTAAAATTGGGAACGGCTTGGGATCGTACTATTAACTAGAATAGACGGTAGTATAATTCTAGTTAGGATAGATTACACATAATTAAGTGGAATAATCACATGGGATTCCAACACTCGAAACAAAGTGGAATAAGTTGAGGTTTGTAGACTTTTGGTTAGGTGTATACCTTTAGTCACAATTTGTATTGGAGATATTAATTTGCTTTTGGATATAGATGGTATGTGTAGTAATGGTTTCCTACACAAAATTTTGGGTGATAACCTTAATATGGTATATATAAGTATATATATACATATGATGTTTGGGAGACTATTCATCATAGGAAAAATGATTGAATATGTTTCAAGTGAGAAATTGTTATCACCCATCGAGGTAAATTAAATGAGTTTGTGGTGACGGCTTGTATATTGAGGATATTATATACTTATAGCCGAGTGTATATAAATATCTTATACATGTGAACAAAAATTAGTTTGTATACATATATAAAGATATGTGAATATATGTTTATATATCTATATAGATATGAAAATATGGATATATTTATGTTGTGGACATATGTGGTATGGATACTTAAACCGTATATGATGGTTTAATGTTTAATTATATGATTGGATCATATGGATGTATATATATTATGCATGTGAATGATATATATATACTTATTTGGTTAAGCATACCCCGCTCATGCTATCATTGGGAAGTTGCGCGCGTAGAAGGTGAGCATCCTGGCTAGAAAAGCAGAGTGTGGATATTCCCCAGGTCATAGTCGTCCCGTGTGTTATTATATGATATATATATATATGTATTTTTGGGATGAGACGTGGTGGGTATGTTTCGTCTCATTGCCGGTTAGGAGCTATGACCGCTGCCCGGGACGTCGTGTGCGTGAGTTTACCACAAGATGGGTGTCGTTTAGTCCTACCATGGTGGCCCCAGTATTGCTACGTGAGCCGAGCACTGGGAAGATGATAGCATTGATGCAGTTTATCGGCGCTATATATAGCCGGGTATTTAATTGTGCATGGCCTTTGTACATCATATATGGTATGTATACATGGTCATCGGATTAGATGATGGTGTGTATATATATATGGTTAGAATGAAATGCCTATATATATATTTATATATCCTATAGATGAAAGGATATGGGAACTTTGTGGAGTACATCTTGGATGATTATGATGTACTAGATTGATGGGGGTTGATGCATCGCATTTAAGGAATATTTCGGTTACATCATCCCAAGGATATTATTGGAGATGCTAGTTTTAGTAGTAGTATAATATGGTATATATGGTATGTGCGGCATTATGGACCTCTATGATCGACATTGTCAAAGAGTAGTGTAACGGGGCGGTTCCTTGTTTGGATTTCTCTTTGCGAGACACTCCACGCACGAAATGTAGTACATTGTTGAGAGTAGAGAGAAGTTTTGTCGATATTTATGTGTGGCATAATGGATCTCCAGGATCGACGTTGACAAGGAGTAGTGTAACGGGGTGGTTCCTTGTTTGGATTTCGCTTTGCGAGACACCCCATGCACGAAACGCAGTGCAACGTTGAAATCGGAGGGAAGTTGTTTCAATAATAATTTTGCCTGATTATTAAATTAGAAATTAAATCATATGTTTCAACCCAAATATAAATGGGTAACACAGTAAGAATGATAATTGAATAAATTATAAACCGGAATCCATTAAGCCTAACATGGCACTCATGTTGATAAACAAATATAAATGGGTTTAGAAAGGGGTGGATTCTTGGGTTATGATAGGAAGGTAAAAAAATGGGAAGAGTAAGTGGATTATAAGGAAACTGAATAGTCTAATATCTCAAGAGACGGATGAACTTCGTAAACGAAATAGTGACAGAGAGTGAATGCGCCACGTGGCACATCCACAAATGGAGACACTGTTCTAAACATTAGTTATTAGATTATATACAATAAATATTTACTTTACTCATATTACAAACACAGGAAAATTTTACTTAGTTGAAGGGAGCTTAAATCGTTTTACACATTAAACATTAACTACGCTAAATTACATACAATAAATATTCACAATAATAAAAAGATGAACCGAACATGTTATTTTTATATATTCAAATTTTCTATTTAATATGGATCTTGTTTTATTAGGCTCAACTAGTAGTTTTCAAAATATCACTTTTATGAAAAATATAGTTTTATATTAAAAATAATTAAATATTACATTAAATATATAAGGAGAATAGGCATAAGGGTGTATTGATAAAGAGAAAATTCATAAATTAAAAAGTATATTTTTATGAAAAAAAGTTATATGAGATGTATCAAAATGAAATTGTTTCAAATCTGGAAGACTCAAATGCATTCAAATATTTAAAATGTTAATATCTGTCACATCTAAATATTTATTACAGTAGTAAAACACAATACAAATTTACTATACTTATATTAGAAACATAGTAAATATTTAGTTCAATAACTAGAAAATAAAATTGTTTTATATTTCAAATGTTCACACACATCAAATATTTAATACGCTAATACGACATACACATTACATATTTACCGTATCTACAAAAACGAATTGAGTATCTCATTTTTTATTTTTTAAATTTTTTTTACATTGAATTTCAATAATATCAATTTTGTAAAAATCTCATTTGTACATAGAAAATGATAGTTTTTTTAAGATGGGAAGACAAAAATTAACTACCAATTTTTCAAATGTTATAAAAATCACACACACACACACATACACACACACACACACACACACACACACACACAGAGATATATATATATATATATATATATATATATATATATATATATATATATATATATATATATATATATATATACATACTGACAACCCTCAACCTCCACACGAACGAACCCTTTGAACTTCCCCGTGCGAGCTAAACAGGAGAAACGCTATGCTAGAGCTACTCTAACACACACCCCGCTTAAATTCTGGTATCCGTTGGGGGATTTCGAACTCGAGACATTTGGTATTTTTCGTTTACCCCCCTTACAACTGGGCTAAAAGGGTGGATATATGGGTATATCAATGAAGATAAAGTTCATAAATTTAAAAAATAAAATTTATGATATGTATAACAAGTTAATAAAACATTTATTGAATAGTATACGGAGTCCCGATCATACGCGGAATCACTTAAGGTCCAATTACAGAGGAGATAAAAGAAAAAACAATGGAATTTCAACATTTTTCGACAAACCAAAATAATGCTTGACAACCAACTGAAATAAGAAAAACACAAACATTTTTGAAATTTGGTAACGGAAAAGTTGACAACCAACTTAAAGACAAAAATTTTATATTTAGATAATATATTTTATTTAATTGAATAATAAACATATAACAAATATACCAACTGAATGTGTCATTTGAAAAAAAATCTTATTGTCATTTTAATAAATGACAGTGTCATTTTAACAAATAATTACCTTTAAAAATAAATCATAGTGTTATTTTAAAAAAATCGCAATATTTTAATACAAATATTAAACAAATATTTGAAATATAAAATAAACAAATCACAACATCATTTTAGAACCCGTCACAATGTCATTTTAACACAAATTAAAATACTAAGATTATTGTTCCAAAATTAAAATACCAAAATTATTGTCCTAAAATAAGAAAAATAAAAGTAAAAATAATAAGAAAATTCAAAAGCAAAAATTACGGAACATACCAAAATAACCCATTGTACAAAAGAGTTTGCTATTGGAATGTACTTTCAGAAAATCGAAACTACCGAAATCAAATATACCAAAAAAGTTAGTTTGGTATTGATATACATAAAACTAAACCTGTCCAGGAGTCATGTTGGCTCGTGTTTGTGTTGTGTAATACTGAGTTTGTGTATCAAATCTCTCTACCTATACACGATTAGTTAACAAGTCGATTTGAAATAATAAACCCAAACTCAAACTCAAACAATTACTGTTAACGGGTCAATATAAATACTATGTATATTTAGAATATTATATATTAAAATAATTGAGATACTTTACCTATTTAATCCCTAAAATTATAACAAATAATAAAATAAAATTACAAAGGTAGTTTTTGACCAATTACCTTAATTTAAGCCATGACATATTAGAACCTTTTTTTGATAATGTTATTGGGTTTACATTTACATTAAATTGACTTCCATAATTTTCACTTCACGCGTCTATAATCTCTCCAATTCAACCAAATATCAAAATAAACTATGTTTGAATGTCACCGAAGTAAAAAAAACGTTTAATTAGGATAGGACAAAATGGTATTTTCGATCCTAGTCCTTAACATAAATAGGCCGCTTAGTTTAGTCGTTTACCAAAAATAGTTTCCCTCTCCAGCTTTGTTTTTGCACTCACCTCACTCGAAGTGTTGTATGTAATGAAGTAAGGTTTGCAATGGCACCCAATCAAATCACTTTGAGAAAGTTTGATAGGCTACCAAGTGTGAAACCCTACTAAATCGGAATAATGGACAATATTATAAGTATTCGTATCATCTCCCACTCTCTTTCATTTTCAGTTTCAGTTTGGGTTTCAAGCAAAGATGGAGGATATACTGGGACTTCTAGGTTTCCTTCTCACGATCGTCATCGGCTACGCTCTCACCCACTGCCGTCGGAACGAGGTATTTTGTTTTTATTCCGTTTTTCTCTATTTTCAGTTTTTGTGAAATTTTGTCTGTTTTATACTGGGATGGACTATTACGTTTACTTCTCTTTCCTTCTCCTTTTCTCTATTTCGAGGTTTCGTGTGTTTAGTTTTGTGAAATGGTGTCCTTTTTTTTAACTTGGAGGTTAGGTATATTTTATTTTTCATATATCTTTTTTTCATTTTTTTTTATATTGGATCCCCATCTCAAAATTGATTATGAATCCTTGAAACATCCACAATAAAAACATGGTATTTCAAAAATTGTTGTTTCTTAACTTCTTAACACACTCATTTTTATATCCTTTTTCATTGAATGTTGCAGTAAACACTCACAAGTAGAAAACTAGGAAAATTTAAGATCACTTGATCGCATTTTATCTACTACCACAATTTTTAGCTCTTAGATAAAGTTCAATTAAAATATATGTTCTTCCCCCCCTTTTTGTGGTTGACTACCAATTTTTTTATACACTTATTCTTATACAAATTAACAATATTAAATGAGAGGCAGGCTCAAGTGCAGGCTTGCTTACGGTCTTTGTGTGAACTTGGTCCCAAATGACGTCGTTTTGACCCAAAATTAGCATTTTTCATTTCTTTTTAGTTTTTAAAATAAATGCACATTTTTCCCCAAAACGAAGTTTTCTTTGACCAAGTCCTTAAAAAGTTCTTAAGTCAGTTCGCAGAGGATCTTAACTGTATTAACTGAATTATTAATATTAGAAAATATGATATTTGTCTATTATTTGGGCACTTTCTTTTTGGTTAACAGTGAGGTGTCGTGCTGTCGTTTAAGAGCCAATAGTCAAGCTACTTTTTTTATACTTGAGCAAACTATTAGATTTTGAATGCTTGGATCGCGCGCGCGCACGCGCGCGCGCGCATATATATATATATATATATGCTGTGCTGTTGTTTAAGAGCCAATAGTCAAGCCAGCTAATAGAACATAAACACATAATATAATATAATCTTCAGAATGTATTGCATTTATTTCACTTGTAAGTTACAAAATAGGAACATAAAAATGTTTATAATGAGTATTTATAGGTACAAATAAGCTGGTGTGTGAGTATGTATAAATTAGGCGAGTCATCAATTAGACTTGCCTGATTGTGCTAGTAACTTTGGCTTTTTTCTTGAACTTTAAATGCCGTGACACTTCCGTTTTATACCTAAACTTTGTCTTACTGTTAACTTTGCTTTTCCTTGTTTCTACCTTTACACCCGGTAATAACTTTGCTTTGTCGTGCTTCTAACTCTTGGAGATTACTATGGACATCTAAAGTTTTATACATCATCGAAACCTCTAGATTGTAACACTAGATAAATTATTTCCCCATCATAGTTATTGTTCACGTATTAATGAACAAGTCAGATTATCCCATTTACATATCTTAGCATTTCTTGCCTCAAGAGTTCGTCACATGCACTCTTTTAATCGTCCGATACGGATTTCACCAAAATGAGTAGCCCAATTGAGGACAGACTTTAGTTGGTCATTTGTTTAAAGAATATGCAGTGACTAGTCAAAATAGACTTGGTGATATGTATCAATTACGACCCAGTGAGAATAGACTAATATTCTCAATTTCATGTTCAAAATAACGAAAAAGGGCCCATAATGCTTGAAGATAATTTTGGTAACATGACAAGTTTGTGTCTTGCCCATTCATCTTACTAAGGGTGTAATGTTAATAATTATTATTGGATCCACATCTCAAAATTCCTTTTGAATCCTTGAAACATCCACTATAAAAAACAAGGTATTTCCAAAAGGGTGTAATGTCAATAATTTGACTAAAAAATCATCCACCAGACTGAAAATTTGTATGATTAAACAATGGTTAATTTATATGATTAAAACAATAATTGGAAATATTCCATCTAATTCTTACACAAGAAGCGTCTATATATTTATTTAATACTTAAATCTTAAAATTTCACAAGCTTAGATTTGTTCCAATGGGCCTTTAGAAATCAAACGCTTTTGAATTTGAACCATGGATGTAATAGGTTAAATTATGTCACTGAATCTATAAAGCCCCTTTTCAAAGTCCGTGCGAGATTTTAGCCAAATATTGAGGCTATGTGACAGATTAAATCATTTTAAATAGTTGTTTGAAGAACAATATTATTGTTGAAAGCAAGTAGTACTGCGGGAATTATCTTAAGTAAATAACTATAATTAAATCCAAAATAATCTGGTCATTAAATATAACTAGTAAATGAGGATAAAGTATTAGGATGACTAGTTTTTTTCTCCTCTCGATACGTGTGCATAGATTTTAAATTATACAAATGGGAGGCTCTACCAACCCCCCCCCCCTTATGTCCTTTTACAGGAGAAGTAATCCCTTATTTTGTGCTCATACAATAATTAGCCTCCAAAATGTGACATGTTCTTGTTTTCCTACAATACGGAGCCAATGATATGGAAGCGCAATAGATTGGCCTATTCTTTACGAGACGACGATGTCGACTGTGATTTGGTTATTGATAATTTGAGCGTAATCTTTTGAGTTTTGAATGCGGATGTTGGAAATAAGATGTATCAGTGCGTCTTTAGAGGTCGGAGCCACTGAGACAAAGTTTTCACCTAGAGTTTTTGCCGCCAAGCCTCACAAGATGGACTAATACCACAGTGATGACTTTCAAGATGGTTTTGTGCCTTGTGCCACCTAACAACTTCCTATACAAATCTTGAGACATGTGACCGATGATATGTACGATAAGAAAGACTCCGCCACCGACTTTGTAACCCACCTCGTCGATGTCAATTTTTTCCTGTTTGTTATCTTTATGGTTCTTCGCGTCAAGACTCTCGTGTGTTTGCACGTTTGAACTTTCCAACCAAGGAAGCTCTTTGCATGTACACAACGTTGAGTTTTAGGAGCTTGAGCTTCACCATTTCACACCCTTGCATTCCTTTAGATGGTATGTTACTTCTCTCTTTCTTTATGCTATTTAAACATTTTTGGGGCCCATAAAAAAATAGATCAAAATGATTTTTTTTGCTATTTTAAAAAAAATGGTCAAACTGTTTTGAGTCTGTATGGTTGTTGATAAAAAAGTTTTTAGTTTTATCAAATGTGTTGTTTATGTTTTCACTCCCATGTGAGTGACAAACAAGATATGCTTGTTATTTGAAATGGGTGGGTTTCTCTATTTCTAGGTTGTTAACTTTGAGTTTAGGGTTTTATTGGATTTTTCTGTTTTGGTGCCCAGAAAAAGTCATTAGGGCATTCAAATGGTTTGCTTTTAATTCTCTCTAATTTGAGTTAAGAAACAAATAAATGGGTGAAATCTAAAATGTTTTTTTTTCTACCTTTAAGATTAGGGTTTTAATGAATTTTTCTGTATCTGTAGGTGTGTACTTGGATTATAGATATACTGTCATACGTATATTTATGCACCATTTATAAAAATAGTTGAAACCACTAGTTCGATTTTGTGATACTCTCAGATTGCATAACAATAACCAACTCAATATTTAATGTAAATGACAAACACTGATATAAATAAACTGTGTTTCGGTTTCTAAAATGAACTCAAAAGATGATAAAAATAAACTGTGAAGTGCCTCTTTTACTTCAAGGACGCCAGATTGAACCGAACTCTGTTATAAAAACGGGTTAGTTATTGGGAGGTTTTAAATGATTGAGTAGTTATATTTAGCGGGAAGTTTTGAATGAGTTTATGTGCAAATTCCATTTATGACTCGATGCCAATCGGAATTATCCTTGAGAGTTCCATGTTTTAGGTGGGTTATTTTGGAAATAAAAAAGTGACGGAGATTCTGGAATACTAAATGACTCTCGACTTTATGTAATAGTGCACACACACACACGTATATATTTAGTAAATATGTTATTTTGGTCCGCACATAATCGGTGTCGTATATATATATATATATATATATATATATAAGGCTCCCGCTCTAACACGGTCTGGGAGAGGTAGATGTATGCAAGTCTTAACCCCATTTTTGGAGAGGCTACTTTCAAGACTCGAACCTGCAACATAACGCTTTGGGCTGGCAAGCACTTGCCATCGCACCAAGTCCGACCTCCTCTCTGTGTGTGTGTGTGTGTATAGTTACATAACTGTAGTAGATCTAGCTGATTTTATATATTACTCGGCCATTATTTATTCCTTATTAAAATAGGAAAAAAAAAAGATAAGAAAAATTGTCAGACATCAATATACGTGTTGATTTAAATGCCTAATATGTATTTAGTAAATCAAATTCAATAAAATGTTGATTACTTCAAACTAGAATTTCTATTTTTGATAATTGATCAAAGTGTTCCGCGCAATAAGTGAAGCCACTTTTGTGATGTTTAGAATTGAGACTAACTAGAGCTTAACATCTTTGGTAGAATAATGCTTAGCTTATGTGAGTAAGAAATTTTGAAGGCAATGTCCATACCATTCATTGTTACTTATCGAATAAAAATATTTCAAATTTGATTTTTCTTGAAAGGTACATATCCACACACACACACACACACACACACACACACACACACACACACACACACATATATATATATATATATATATATATATATATATATATATACAGTCCTGCTCTTGTGCGGACTAGTCCGCATTTTAAGAATGCAGACTGGACATGTGTCACCTGGCGGTGAGCCCATAAAAGAGAGAGAGTGTGCCTATAATTTAGGCAAAAATTTCTAGGCGCATCGTTAGGTGACACATGTCCGGTCCGCATTCTTAAAATGCGGACTAGTCCGCACAAGAGCATTATTATATATATATATATATATATATATATATATATATATATATATATATATTCATCTTCCACAGCATGATATAAATCCTTTATATTTTTATGTCATCTTCAATCAAGATTATTATAAAACTGCAATATGCAATGTGCTGAGTGCTGAAAGAACTGCCAAATAATTAATTCAATATCGTCAAGAGTTCCCAATTAAACAAATGTATGTTGTCATTTCCCTTCTACTAACACCTACCCACCCACAGAGAGAGAAGTTAGCATACTTAGACGTGTCAAAATGACACATGATACGATTTCATGACACTAAACAATACAAAATTATAAGTTAATGGGTTTTGGCTTATCGAGTTTGAGTCAATACCGGGTCAACACGATACACCAGTTAAAATAATGGTGTGGGTTTGAAAATTTTATATACCCAATTAGACTTGTTCATACATATTAAACCCGTTAATATCACCCTAACTCTTTTTTGATAACTTATATTTGATACATTTGGTAATATTTGTTATATATATAAATTAGGGCACGAAACATTTTGTTGTTGGGATCCTATTATTATTAACATTTGGAATTTAGGATGTAGGAATCAAATATAATATGTTCTTATGGATAATTTTAGTTACTTAATGGGTCTTAATGGTTTGGATTGGGTGACCTGTTAGGAATAGTGGTTTGGGTTTGATTTTATTATTTGGAACCGATTTGTTAATGGTTCATGTATGGGTTGAGGAATTTTTTATACGAACACGTTATCACATGACACGAACATGACCCGTTGATAGGTCTAAGCATACCAAGGTTTTTGAGTGAAATTGATATTGTGATTTTTGATTAGCCAAAATTTCAGGATTGAAACTCGAAAGCTATATTTGTTCATGCAAATTGCCACCCCATCAAAAAGACCTTTACACCTGAGACTTAAATCTATAAAAACTGTTATAACGTCTATGTACTACTTCACTTCGAGTGCCATAGTGTTTCAATAATTCACCAAAAACTTTAACTACCCCCTCAGATATATGTTGCAACACCTCATTTGGTGACGTCAGCCACTCTTCTTGTCTATCTCCTTCTTTCGATTCCATCTCACTGAAGAACATTTTTTGCACCAATTTTTCACAAAAATCCCAAATTGCATTACATACTAAAGCCCCAAAATATCGTATTATAATTACAAAAGGTGATAATCATTATCCATACCATTGGAATAAGAAGAAGAGGATAAAAAATGTGCTACATCAATATGCATCTTTGTTTATATGCCAAAATGTGTATTTAGTAAATCAAGTTCAAGAGAATGTTAACTGTTTGGAACTAATGTTTCTGTTTTGATAATTGGTCAGACTAGTTGAATTATAATGTATTTGGGATTCACTTAATTAGTGTACTCATATGAATATTTGGCTTTTGGTATTCTTTTAGACTTGGTGCATTTGAATGAAGACTATGAAGTTTAGGGTAACTTGAGCAAATGAAACTACTGATTTAGTTAGAAATATAATACTATTAAATCATATTTTAAATGGAATTAAGGCCTAATTTAGGTCTCATTTTTAAATTATGCACTCTATGTGGAAGCTAAAAAGGCCTAATACTTGGAAGATGATGTTATTGCCCTTCACCGGGGTGGATGTGAGTGTTTCATATCCTTAATCCCACCTATCTTACCCGCCCTCAAGTTCTTGTTTCTCTGATTGTGATTTGCCTTTGCCTAACATTATCCACATCAGATTTTGAAACAAAATCAGATCCCATAACTATTTTTTTATTTTAATTTTATTTTTTAGAATTTTCTTATATCATCAGTACCGGTAGTTGTCAATTGCTTTGCATTCTTATCTTGTTGGTATCCGAGTTATAAAGGGAGCCTGTGTAATCATGAATGCAAATTACAGTTTTACCCTTATTTTTAAAAACATTGTACTGAATAAAAATTTAAAATTTTCGTGTGTAATCTAAGCTTTCCATAAATTTTGTTGCTTTGTTTTCCTTTATGTATCTTTTTTTAATCAAATGAAAGTGTTGCACCACTTTAATATATGGAAGTGTCGCAGTGCATTATGTATCTTTTTTTTTTTTGTTTCAACCTTTGTACAAAAATCTAGTAAATATTTATACTTTTTTAATTGTTAAGTTTTAGTTATTAGTTCTTTGTTATTGTTGTTGTAAGTTATCTACTTAATTTTTGATTCAGGATCATGATGTTTGTAGACTGGTTTGTGGCTGCCACCCTCACTATGACCCCCACTCCCACTGCCATTGTCACTCCCACTGCTACGACCCCCACTGCTACGACTGCCACTGCCATTGCCACTACCACTGCTATGACCTCAGGACGACCATCAATGCCACCCTCACGACCACTACCACCCCCATGGTCACTACCACTTTGAACATCATTACTACCCCACAGCCACTACCATCCGCACTAGCATTCCCACAGTCACTACCACTCCCACACCTACACCCACCACTACCACTATCCCCCCACTACCCCCACTACCATTGCTATGACTCCCACTACTATCATGACCGCCATTACCCCTCTCACCTCACCGTATCCCCAACTACCTCGACCACCATCATCACCACTTCCACTAAGGCCATTACCCCTCCCACCATCACTATGTCACACACTACCCCCACTTCCACCATCACCACCACTACTCCCACCACCATCACCATCGCCACTGCTATGACTCCCACTACCTCCACGAATACCATTACCCCTCCCACACTCATTTTTACCCACTATGACCATCACCACCGTACTCTCACTATCACTACCACTCTTATCACCCCTACTACTAGCACGACTTCCATTACCCCTTCCACAGTCACTGCGTATCCCATTGCTATGACCACCACCATTGCTATGACCCCTACTGCCTTGACCACAATCACACCCACACCCATACCTACGCCCACTACCATCACTAGCACTACCACTGCTATGACCTCCATTTCTACCACGACCACCATCACCCTTTCCACCCTCATTGTGTCACCCACCACCCCCACTACTATCATGACCACCATTACTCCTCTCACCCTCACTGCATTCCCCACTACTCCTACCACCACCATCACCACCGCCACTGCTATGACCCCCACTACTTCCACTATCGCAATTACCCATCCCACCCTCGCTGCTTCACACACTACCCCCACTTCCACCATTACTACCGATACTCCCGCCACCATCACCATCGCCACTGCTATGACCCCCACTACTTCCACGACCACCATTACCCCTCCCACCCTCATTGTGTCACCCATTACCCCCACTATGACCATCACCACAGCTACTCGCACTGTCATTACCTCTCTTATGACCCCTACTTCTACCATGACTGCCATTTCCCCCTCCACCCTCTCTGCGTTCTCTGTTACCATGCCCTCCACCACTGCTCTGACCCCCACTACCATGACCGCCTTTACCCCTCCCATCCTCACTGTTCCCCACTACCCGCACTAGCTACTCCCACTGCTACTACCACTCTTTTGACACCTACTACCATGATCGCCATGACTCTTCCCACCTTATAGCATCACCCATTACCCCCACTCCCACCCCCACCGATACCCACATTACTATTGTCACCAGGGTCATTCCTAGTGCCACCATTCCCACCACTACCGCTACTATGACCCCATTTAGTCCCACTAGCACCCCTTTCACCACGACGACTACACCCATCCCCATGACCACTGCCACCCACATGACCACCACTATCACCTCACATCCACCATAACCTCAAGCCCCACTCCCATGACCTTGAGCCCCACTCCCACGAATATTAGCGCCAATAGCACGACGTTTGTCACAACCATCATCATGGTTATCATTACCACCCTTACCACCACCACGACCCTCACGATTTCCATTACCATCCACCACAGATGCCACTCCCACCCATATCCCCACGACCACGTTGACCTACCCCACAGTTATTCCTCTCCTTACTTCCCCCATTATCTCCCAACAGTCAGTCCTATCACCACGACCACCCTCAGGTCTGCCATTGACTACCATCACAGCTGGCACTCTCACCCATATCATCACTCCTAACTACTCAACTATTACCATGACCTCTGCGACCACACCTTCAACCTCCTCAACATCCACCCCTACGGTCACTATGGCCATTCCTATCCCTCGAATGTCACCATCAGCCCTATCCCCTCGACCTTTATCGCAACCTTCACGACCGCCTCTACTCTCCCACCAGCCCCGACGACCGCCACTACCACGCCTATCCCCATGAGTGCCCCGCAAGATTGAGTTAAAGAAGAGGGTTTGGAGACCTCGAAAGCTATCTATTTATGATAATAGTTGAATCCCCTCTTTATTTCCTGTAAAAAAATCAATGAGGTGCATGTTTATATTAAACCCCCTCTTTATTTCCGATAAAAAATCAATTTACTACCTCATTTTAATCTATTTCTTTTTTATGGGAAGAGTTACATTGCTATTTTGTTAATTAAACAGCTTATGTTGTGTGGTTATCGCGATTCTTACACAAGAGACAAGAAGATACAAGTGACACCATTTTGGTGAGGCCTTATGTAAAAAATGCCAAGGTAATGTAAAATTGATCTTTGTGACCTTTTTTGACAAAAAATAAATAATATATTGCGAAAAGAGGATTGTGAAACATCATTGCACCACTATGCTTTAGTATTTTCCACTCATTGGAAATTACCATATTTATTTAAATTGACTTATTGGGTAATGGATTAGGAAACATCAATGCACCTATATGCTTCTAACATTTCTTCATTCACTAAAAAATCATTTGAAATATTTTATGGGGTTAAAGGATTAATAACCATCAAAGATCCAATATGCTTATAGTTTTTATGTGCGTTGGTAAGTGCAAATGCATCTTAAATTGGGTTGCGAAAACTTAAAAAAATTAACTAGGGATAATTGATGAGGAAACTTCAATGCTATGCATGTGAGAGTTCAAATGCATCATTCGTGTGGAGGTTTAGGGTTATAAAAAAATGCTCATAGATGTTTAGTTTTTTAACCCATCACTCAAAAATGCACTTTCCATATGAAATTGGTGTTGAGAAACAATATTTATTGTGTTCCTTGCGACAATTATTTATTTCTTATTGTATGTCGATTCAAAAATTTTATATAGCGAGTATGATACAAAAATGTTATATTTGATGTTTATGTCAAATATCTACTCACCATTATATTATATTCTATAATGTTCATTTTTGTCGTTAATTGTCTTTATCAGTTTGTTATGTGTATTATATAATAACAGAATACAAAATTTTGATGTTTGTGTTGCATAATTACAAAAAAACTTTAAAACTTTTGTAGGTTGGAGATTATCAAGGTGCCACTGTCACACCTGCGACTCGAGTCCCACCTTCAGTTGCACGATTCCTACACTCACGAGCTCCCTCAGGACCCCATGCTCTTCTCCGCATGTCTGTTTTGGCTCCGATTTTGACCTTGATTTAGTTTATTTTTGACGTCTGGTTATGGTTAAATGAGTTTTGATTCATTGTAAATGGTGGAAATGAAGTTAACTTGGGAGATTTTTGGATTTAAAGTATCTGTTTATGTTTATTATCATGTGATTTATGTGTACATGTAAGTATTTATTTTGTAAATTTTAAATTTTATACTGTAATTCTAGATTGACATAGAATTCCAATGCATTTTGTGTAATACAATGACGCGTCGTGCTTACTATAGTTGGTGTGTGAAATGATAATGCATCGACATGGACAACTAGTAATGCAGACACGACATGTTGATGTGTCACAAAAAATGTGTCGGAATTATGGGTCAGGACATAAATACTCTTTAATTTATATTTTTTTAGGTTTTTGTTAGTTTTTTAATTTGCTATATGAGATGCATTTGATGTGTTTTTGGTTAGTGATAACGTAGGGTTTCTTGATCTGAGTATGATTTAGTTAGTTGTTGGAGTTCAATTACATTCAAATTTTTAGGTTTTAGATTGGTGTTTTGGCTCCGATTTTGACTTTATTTGGTTTGCGGCTTTTATGTGTGGATTAAGTTAAGTGAGTTTTGGTTGGTTGTGAATGGTTAAAAAAATGATGGTGGGTTAGGAAATATTTGGATTTGGATTTGAAGTTTTTGTTTTTGTATATTTTCGCGTTGTGTTTTTGTTTTTGTTTATTTTCATGTTGTGTAACTATGTATATTATTATCACCACCCAAAAATGGTAATATGTCAATTTAGTCTTTACATAGTGAGTATGATAAAAATTTGTTATATTTGATGTTTGTTAGGTCTTATATCTATTCTACCGCGATATTATATTCTAAAGTGTGCATTTTTGTTTACTAATTGTCTCTATAGTTTGTTATATTTATTAATAATTCAAGTATAGAAAATTTTTCTATTTGTGTTGCATAATTACTAAAAAAACACTATGCTTTTGTAGGTTAGAGATTGGAAAGGTCCCAATGTCATAACCACCAACCCCACTACTCCTACCTTCACTTGCATGACACCTAACCTGGCGGGCTCCCCCAAGACCCCACCCTCTTTTGGCTCCTATTTTGACCTTGGTTTGGTTTAGTTTTTGACGTGTGATTATTGTTTACTGATTTTATGTTTGGATTAATTGTAAATTGTGGAAATGAAATTAATTTAGGAGATATTTGAATTTCAAGTTTATATTTTGGTTTATTTTTATGTTGTTTATGTGTATATGTAAGTATTTAGTTCGTAAATTAAAATTTTCATACTGCAATTCTAGATCGACACAGAACTCCGACGCATTTTGTGTGACACAATGACGCGTCATGTTTTCAATGGTTGGCATGTTAAATGAATATGATTAGACCCTAGACATCGACTAATGTAGAGGAGACACAATAGTGTGTCACAAAAAAATTGTCGGAATTATGTGTCGGGCTAGAAATACTCTTTAATTTATGTTTTTTTAGTTTTTTATTTGTTATATGAGATGCATTTGAAGTTCTTTTGGTTAGTGATAAGGTAGGGTTTGGTGATCTGAGCATGATTAGATATATGTTGGGTTTTAATTACATTCATATTTTTATGTTTTTGATTGGTGTTTTGGCTCCTATTTTGACATTGATTTGGTACGTTGACCTTGAATTGGTATGGCTTTTGATTTGTGGATTAAGTGATTTTCGATTGATTGTGAATGGTTGAAAAATGATGGTAGCTTGGGAAATATTTGGGTTTGGATTTTAAGTTTTTGTTTTGTTTTTGTTTATTTTCATGTTGTTCAATCATTATAACCACCCAAACATGGTTTTATATGCTAGTCTATACATAGTGAGTATACAAAAATGTTATATATGAGGGTGTGTTTTGTTTGTTAGTTAATATATCTACTCTACCACTATATTATATCCTAGAGTGTACATTTTGTTTCTTAATTATCTTTACCAGGTTATTATATGTATTATATAATACAAGTATACGAAATTTGATGTTTATGTTGCATAATTACTAAAAAAAACATTATACTTTTGTAGGTTGGAGCTTGGAAAGGTGCCTCTGTCACACATAAACCCCCCGCGACCCACCTACAGTCACATGATTCCTACCCTTACGGGATCCCCCAGGAGCCCACCCTCTACTCAACAGGTTCGTTTTGGCTCCGATTTTGACTTTGATTTGGTTTAGTTCTTGATATGTGGTTTTAGTTAAATGAGTTTTGATTGATTGTAAATGGTGCAAATGATGTTCGCTTGGGAGATATTTGGATTTGAAATTTATGTTTTTGTTTATTTTCATGCTATTTATGGGTATATGTAATTATTTAGTTTGTAAATTTAAAATTTTTATACTGTAATTCTATATCGATATAGAATTCTGATGCATTTTGTGTAACACAGTTACGCATTATGTAATGGTTGGTGTGTTAAATAAAATTGAGTGGACCATGGACATCGACTAATGCGAACGTGATATGTCGGTGTGTAAAAAAAATATGTTAGAATTATGTGTCGTGCTAGAATTACTCTTTCATTTAAGTTTTCTAAGTTTTTATTTGTTATACGAGATGTATTTGATGTGTTTTTGGTTATTGATATGATAGGGATAATTGATCTTAGTATGATCTACTCACACACTTCACTTTCAACCTCAGAGTGATGACCCACTACCTAGTTTACAAGGGTCCACAGGTTTTTAACTCACACCAACCAAACTTACTACACTATCACTGAATTCAAACCACTGATCCCGTAGCCCATTAGCCACTGCCCGCTCCCCTCGAATCCCAACGCGCACTACTCACTCCTCAATTCAAAACCCAGTGACATTTTAGCACAGTTGCATTCTTCACACAACCATATTCGCAACAAATATTTGAATATAATTGCATTGTCATCGATGATTTTAAACTTTGTGATTTCAATTGTTAGTTGGAGTTTGTGTTGTTAAACTTTGCCTCAATTTTTTTTTTTTGTTATGGAAAATTTGGGCTTCATCCATACAAATATCACCACCATAGCCTTCTTACAGTTTTTCCTTTAGAGTGTTTGTTAAATTGCCTTAATTACACTTTTCTCCCATTTTTAAAAAATTCCACTTTTTGCCCCTTCGCAATTATATAGATTATGGTATATCTTACCTACAAACACCCATTTTAATGAGGTTTTTCCACCAACTTGAAAATTATACTCTGGAGTGGTACAATAGTGTGATATGCTACAAAGTGGGTGTGGGAACGAGAATTCTTTGTTGATGTAAAGTTGTTTTTGTGTTGAACACTTGATTTGTGTTTACTAACATAACAAATGAAAACGTATCCCCCACACCACCATTTTCTACGTTTGCACTTGTGATTGAACTGCCTCATTTTGACACTTTATTATTCACATTCATTTTTGGCGAATGTCACATTTACTATATAAAATTGATTGTTCATTTTGGTGCTCTATCATTGTAGGTGTCCTGCATTATTTCTCATTCTTCTTGCTGAAAACGAGGTGATATTTATTATTCCCATTCTCATCTCTTTCATATGCATACCATCATAGTCCCATGTCGATTTAGTGACATTGCGGACAATGCAGATTTTGGAATTTGTAAAAATATTAAAAAAAATAGTAAAATTGAAAAGCAATAGAAGATCTTAAAAAATTCAATATTATTTTCTTTTCAAGCTAGATTTAAGTCTTTTCTCCTTATGTATTTCATTCAATTTGGCTTTATTTTCTAATTTACACCATTGATGAATTGTATATGTCGGTTTCCCATTGTGTGATCATGATGCATATCCCTTAGACTTGATCTTATTAGTACGATATGCTTGCATTAGCGTTTAGTTTGTCTATTATCCATATAATGAGTTTTTTATATTCTTGAAAGCTTGGAAACCTTTTGAGCACAATGCACGACCCAATTGTAAAGTTGAGTTTGCTTAGCTAAAGTGACCCAAAAATCTTAAAAAATGTAGTCGAGACTACAACCCTTATGAGCTTTAGAGCCATTCCCATTGTGAGGGTTTTATACATTTATTCTATTTATCCTTTTGTAAACGTATCTCGTTGAATAATCTCATTATCCTTGTTGTGGCCACTAGCTAGATGAGTGTATCAATGAGATGTGATTCAAGGGCAAAACTTGAAATCGTTGAAACCAAAAAGTCCTATGAAACTTAGGAAAGGATCATAGGTCATCTTTTACTCACCTCTTAGCCTTGGACTACCTCTATATATACATATAACCATTGTTATCCCCTTGAACCTTTATTTAGCCCTTTTTTCTTACACCTCTATATCCTTACCCCACTCCACATTAGGAGTATAACTCATACATACTCTATTGACCCTTATGATTGGGAATGTGAAGGGACATATTGTACGATATGCGTTTGTGTTTGTAAAGGTCATGTTAAGAATTCAAAAAGAAAAAGGAAAAAGTAAAAAAGAAAAAGGAAAAAGGAAAAAAGAAAAAAGAAAAAAGAAAAAGGAAAAAAGAAAAAAGAAAAAAGAAAAAAGAAAAAAGAAAAAAGAAAAAAGAAAAAAGAAAAAAGAAAAAAGAAAAAAGAAAAAAGAAAAAAGAAAAAAAGGAAGTGAAAAAGTTAAAAATAAAAAGAATAAAAGAAAACAAGAGTGGAAAGTGAAAAAAAGGGTGAATAATCAAGAAAAATATTGAAAAATAGAAAGGCGAAGGTTGAAAGTGTAGTCTTGAATGCCCTAAGTCATATGTGTTATGTTCATTGATGTTCCCGACACTACTCCCAAGCATCATTGAATCCCTTAGCTTTGTTTCTTAGCCCCTGCCCTAGCCCACATTACAGTCGAAAAACAAAGTCCTTTGTGATCCTAAGTGCAATTTGGCTTGAAGGTGGAGATTATTGAGAGGGATAACTTGAGCACATCTCAACTGATCTAGTGAACGATTTCTTATCATGAGATTTCATTTTCTTCATTGAAAAGCCTTCTGTCATATTTATATGTGAGATCTTGAACTTGAATACATTTACTCTTATTATATCTCACATATAAAGAGTGTTACACCAACATCCAAGTGTTTCTTGCGAGTGTATTCCTGAAAAGGATTTCAGTCAAATCGTAGTTTTCATTGAAATCTAGGTTCTTTTAGCTTTAAGACCTTGATTTTACGCATGGCCGTCACACACACACACACACACACACACACACACACACACACACACAGACACACACACTCCCGGATTTCAAAACTATGAAATGAATTTAGGATGAAGATAATTTGTGAACTTTGATGCTTAAGCAAAATTAGAATGCTAACTAGCTGAAATGTTTTTGGGAATGTTGTTAAACCTTCATGTAATGTGAAATTTGAATATACATTTTGTGGGTATATTCACTACAAACCCTCATGAGATGCCTTTTGATACCTAAACGTTTTTAGAATTTGTAGTAGGAACACTTTGGTAATATGGAAAATATGAATGACTTTTGTCTTTGATACCTAATTTATTTTTGAATTCCTAACACAATCTTGGTCGCTGAAAAATTCTTTATTATAGTTAAATTTATTTTTATCATGTTTAAAAATGCTTTGTTTAACTTTATCTCTTCTACAGAAATCGGACTATCAAAAACTCTAACCCTTCGATTTCTGTTTTGAACATTTTGTTCTTCTTTACACATGTACAACATTGATTTGTTATATTGATTTCACTATTCAGAATGATCGATTGGGGCTCAATCTTTGTTAAAGCTATGTTTCATAATGATGCAGTTAGATGTTTTAGAATTGTAATCATTGGCCAATTACTTACACAATGTGTTTCGAAAATTTTGAGTTTTATCCTCTCTAAAATATTTCTTTTTTATATCCCAAATTTTACACAGTGAAACGCTGGTGTACACCAACTAGTAAAAGTAAATATAGTTAAAACTTCTATAAATTATACAGAAAACAGGTTCCATGAATCTAGAAATTCAAAATATTCTATCTTCCTAATCATGTAAACCCAAATGGTGTACCAATACAAAATTATCAGTACCATTTGTGGAATTGGCTGGAAGTCCAGTTTTCGCAGGAGGGCTAGAGGTGGATGAGATCCCCTATATTCTGGGGGTAGACCTCACTACCTCTCAAATTCTAATATTTTTTGTTTTAGGAATCTCTTTATAATATTTTTTAGGTTGTAATATGAGTTTTTGACTTTTTTAATGAACTATGAAGTTGTTGTAAGAAATTTAAAAAAAAAACTGAACTCTGCATTTTTTTGGAAAGATCCCCTAACTGTCTGTAATAAAGGTCGCTAAAATGTCCTTAGAAGAGGGAGTTTTTCACAAAAAAGGGTTCCGGGGTGGGGGGGGTCTTGCAAAGTTTCATTGTTCAGGAAATTTTTAACACTTTTCTCATTTTGGACTTATACTCGTCTTGCAGAAGCTCGGGAATATAATTTTCAATCACAAAAAATTATTAGACATTGCACGAGTTTATGAATCACGACAACAAAGAATAAAAAATATCTCATTTTTTCTAGTGCAGTTACATTCTTTTTATTTTATTTTTCTCGTTCCTATTCTCCTTTCTCATAAAAAAAGGACTCTAAATAAAGTTAAGGATTACTTCATTCTTGTTAGCTATTTAATAGGTATTAGGGGGTGGGAGTTGGGGCTGGGGGAGGACAAACGGAGTTCAGTTCAATGTCTAAGGGCAAAAAAATATTTATAGGTGAGGGGAGGAGAGAAAGATCATATGCATTGAGATTATGTCGGTGAAATCACCCACATTTCTTCAAACGGCCAAAGGGTGTTGCCAAGTGCAGGTATTAGTGCAGATGGACCACCAACACCACTCAGTGGCACTCACATTTACCGAATGGCGTTTGCACAGGGAAACATCATTCAAGATAACATCAAGTTTGTAAACTGAGCAATTGTGGGTGAGAGGACTGTGTTTCAGGTGAGTCTTATAAGCTTATGTTGTGCTTCTTTGTATAATCGTCATCCATGTTACTCATTCTAATTTTTTTTTGCTTTATGTTTTCTTAATGTGTATATGTTGTATTCAAGTGTCTTTTAGGGCTTTCGGTTTCTTACTCAATATGTGGAGACCATCAATAAAGTCAAGGAAAATGAGGAATTTACCCTACACTTCCTTCTATAGGCCTGTGCTTAATGGTACTGATACATCCCTAAATTTCACTCAACAAACCATTTTTGTGATTTAAAAAGAATACAACTCATTAAACCAGTTGTGTACATTTGCTTCTGAAATTTTTTCGCAAAATTATCTAAAAATAATTGAAGTATAATAAATTTTTTTTTTTCACCCAACTGATTGGCTTGGAAAATATGTTAACCCATTTTTATTGGTTAGCTTGGAAAATATGTTAGCCACATTTTTGTTGGTGGGATGCACGCTACTAGAAAAAGATCTCTCTCTGTAAACACTAGAGAGTTTGTTAAAAATCACAATTTATCACGGATTCGGGACGGGGAAACCCACTTTTAATTGTTAACTTTTACTAAAGAAAAAATTAAGAAAGGAGGATTGAACCAGTCCAAGGAAGAAAGAGGCTACCAGGTGTACAGAATAGGTCGCTATGCCCATCGAATAGAAAATCTTTCTCTCCATTCTCTGGACACTGTGTTAACTTTTTTTTTAAACTTCGTTTTGTGTAGTGAACCAATCATGTAATTGTAATAGGTGCAGGAGTTGGCTGGGAAATGATGATCGGGCTATAGGAAGAACAAAACAATTCGCCAAGGAATGACGAGGAGCTTGGAAAATTACATTTGCATGTGGTGGAGTTTTTCTCAACATCAACCCAGTTCTCTGACAAGGCTGCAAAGGAACCCAAGTCTCCATCGAAGGCCACCAATTCAACAGAAAAGAATAATCTGTTTGAAATTCTGCAACCACATCCTTACATATATTCTCCCCACTCTCTCAACTATATGTTTTTTTTTAAGAATTGGATAACTAGTGAGGACCTAAATTGAGTTTTTTAAAAATATACTTCTTCATCCCTTCCTATTGTTTTCTATTTTTAATGATTTTTTTTACCCTCTTCTCTTCTTAGTATATTTTTCTTATTTTTATGAACTATGTTTTTACTAAAAAAATCTTATATTTTCTTCTTGTTTCTTATTAAGGTTTCTTTTTCAATAAAATCGCGTAATCAAATCTCCCTAATCTATTTCCCTTTTCTTTACTGATTAACTTGTTTTTTCTTTAAAGAATCTTTACCCATCTCCCACTTTTCTTGTTGAAACGTATATATATATATATATATATATATATATATATATATATATATATATATATATATAAATGGTATAATTTAATTAATACCATTTACTCTATTTCACTCTCTATTCATTGTGCTTTATTATTACTCAAATTATCATCTAAACTCCTTTTACTGAAACTCTGCTCTAACAGGTTAGTAGGCTATGCATCCAATACGTCTTCCCAACGTCAACCTAGTTCTCTGACAATGCTGCAAAGGAACCCAAGTGTCCAATCACACGCAAACAATTCAACTAGAAGGCATAGTTTGTTCGAAAGTTTATGGTCTCCCAAACAATCTCGGATTCTCCAACAACCTCCGTACATGTATTCTCCCCACCTATTTCCATACCTCTATATTGATGAACTTTTTTTTCTTACTATTCTCTCACTTTTCATGTTGGAAGTTTATTTATTTATTTTTAATAAAAGTTCCTTGCGTTCTTCTTTGTGTCCAATAAATACTATCCTTCCTACATCTAACATACAAGACAACGAGTGGATACCATGAAGAATATCCACCTTCTCCACTATCCTAGAATCCCACATAATCAACACCCTTCCAGAGAGACCACAAGAATCAATAACAATAATCTACCCACCTCTCTTATCACCCCTCTTTTTTTAGGGTCATTGAGCACCACTGATCACCCCTATTTTTTCAGAGTCATTGAGAACCCTCACATTTCACAAAATAATTCACAATCTCATTATAACAATCTTACAATTCCCCTAACCCCTCTGCTTCCCTTTGTACGCTCATAATTCATGGATGATTGCAACTTCTGTAAATTGTTAAGGGTTTTGTATGAGGTGATAGCTAAGCATGAGTTGCCATGATATGAGTTATCATGAGTTTTCATGACAACTCATCCATAACAACACTAACTAATGGAACCTTCTAAAAGATCCTAGACTAATTACAAAATCTAACTAGCAAAAACAACAAAACAAAAGAGTAAAACTAAGAGATATTATCACTAAGCCCCGTGCATTTTTTTCCACTTTATTACCTCTACCATATCTACATCATTCTCCCCTCCTTTAAAAATGTTTGTCCTCGAACTTATGTGAGAAATTTCCAAGATATGAATACATAGCAATTGTATAATCCCGCTCTAATACCAATTTGATGCAAAAATCTGAATTTTATTAACAAGCTAAAGATATCTCTTCCGAATAAGCAATGATTACATTTATAGACCTAAAGAGAGGATTCTAGAAGGTGCTACCTAAGCATGAGTTGTCATGACAACTTATCCATGACAACACTAACTAATGGAATCTCCTAGAAGCTACTAGACTAAATACAAAATCTAACTAACAAAAATAACAAAAGAAAAGAGTAAAACTAATAGATAATACAATTAGGCCCCTTCTACTTTTTATTCACATTATTAACCCACCCATATTTACATAATTTTTTCCAATTTTATAACAAAGCCACTATTTGTAAAATTTACCCCATCCTCACTTTTCTGATTTTGACAGCATAAGCCGGCTACACTACCTCCCACCTTCGCATTTACCGAACTAGTGGTGAGCCCAAGAAGTGGGTCCCTTCGAAACATCATGTCCTAGCATGTGGGCCTCACCATACCTCTTCTCATCTCTTAATATGTAGTTGGGAGTAGATCGATAGTGTATCTGCACCAGTCCAAAGCCCACCATAACCAGTGGTGGATCCAGGAATTTGAGTCCGAATTTTTGGGGTTATTTTTACTCTTTTTTTGCAATTTTTAACCTTAAAAATGTTTGAGGTAATAATGAACTAAATTTGGATTCCTACTTTGTTTGTGGATTTTTTTTATAATGTTTCAACATAATATTACCCTAACGGATTGTGTGTTGTCTCCTCTTTTCCGTTTAAAAAATTTCTCAATGACTTCCTATATTTACAACAAATTTCAAATAATATACCTGTTTAACACATATAAATAAAACACAAATAATATATATGTTCAACAAATAATATACATAATTTAAATTTAAACACAAATAATATACAAATGAAACACAAATAAATTAATACATATAAATAAAACATAAATAAATTTAAATAAAACACATTTCAAATAATATACATGTTTAACACATATAAATAAAACACAAATAATATACCTGTTCAACAAATAATATACACAATTTAAATTTAAACACAAATAATATATAAATGAAACACAAATAAATTAACACATAAATAAAAATACCTGTTTTGTTGATTGGGGGGGGGGGGCATCAATAGGTTGAAGGCCCGACGCAACAACGGGGGGCGGGTGAAGGCTGGGGCGCAACAATAGGGGACGGTGTGATTTTTTGGTTTGGAGTGAATGAGAACAAGGATTGAATGAGAATAGAGAGCGGCTGAGAGAGAAGAGAGAGTGTGTGTTGTTTTGTGTTGTTGGCAACATATGTTTTTTTTAAAAATTAATTACACTCTTACACCCTCATTTTTGTAAATATGTAGAACTAACCTTTAAGTTTGATTTTTTACCAAAATACACCCCATTTTTTTAAAATTGAACTGGGGCGGCCGCCCCACCTCGACCTATGGTGGGTCCGCCCCTAACCATAATGAAACCTCAAAGAACCACTCCCCAACTTCTATCCAGATTGTTTTCGGTATGTTCTCACCCAATACCAAGATCCTTGCCCGTGGGAGATCTCTTTTCTCCTCAGTCGCCTCATCAACGCTGATGAACCCACCACACTTAACTCCTATATCTTTGAACACCTCCTTCCCCCATAAGTGCATTGGCAACCCTACCACCCTCACCCACAGACCACTGCAGATACTATCCATCATGGAGCATCCACCTAACGGATGCCACTTATCCACCCTTACCTCCTCCCCTCTAAACAACCAACGTTTCTCTTCCAACACCCTCGTTGCCTATAGTTCTGAAGAAAATACCAATAAGAAGAGAAACCTTCAATGGCTTTCCACCTCTCTTTAACCCATTCAACAAGCACTTCCACCCCCGGTGGCTTCTTCTCAGTTACATAAACACGCCTTACCAAAGCCCTGCGGAGATACTCGACCTGCTGAATGCTAGAATAAGCATCAGCATATATCCAATTCGTTGACTCATTCTCACATTTAACAATAATTATAACACTAGATTTCAGCCACGGCATAACAGTAGCCACCTTCCCATAAGACTTTGCGATTTCAGTCCTTACTCTTACATCCTCTACTACATCTCTCCTCTTCACATTGTTGCTGGACTTAGTTGGAACCTCTGGCTCCATTTTACTAAAGATATCTTGGTAAAAAATATTTATGTTATCCTAAAATAGGAGCAAGAAATCACCTCCTTGATTTGTTGGCCTTCTTTTGTAAAATCTTCCTGAACTCCTAGACGCATTAAAAAATAAGAACTCAACCATTTCTCCTCCCCCTTAGCCAAGAACCCGTCTATAGAGTACCCACTTCCCTTCTCAAAAAATCTAAACCGATAATAATTCATAGCCATGAAACAAAATAAATTTTAGAAAAGACAGAACGTCACTAGGATTAAGAGAAAGGGAAAGAAATTTGCTCATAAAGTGACTCTTAGAAATAGTGACATCGAGTCGGTTGATCCAAGGTGAGAATCACCACATGAACTGTGTGTTACGTTCATAGATAGTCATGTAAGAGATTAGAGTTTGTCCCATGCCGATGAGAAAATATCTAAATGTGAATGCCTCGGTGATATTTCGATGCATTCGAGAGATATTGAGTGTGAGGATGGCATTTTGAGTGAGGAAAAAGGTGGTCTCCAAAAACCGTTTAGTGATTTTTACACTGAGATGTTGAAGAAAAAATAATATTAATAAGGATTTGTCTATTAAGGTTTTAGATTTAGAAAGCGAGGTTAATGTTTTGATTGTGTCTGAGGCATTGATGAGTCAATTTGAGAAGGTGAAGGTTTCTTTATGTAAGTAGTTGACCGTTTTGGGTCAAAAAAGGATCGATTCGACCATCACCATGTCTAGTCTTACGAGAGATCTTCAATCTTCATTAGAGACTCGTAATAAACTTGAAGCCCATGTATACTACCTTGTGAGAGATCTTGAACGTGCTCGAGAGGTGAAGGTTACTTTAAAGGACACATCTAAGAAGGTAGTAAAGATGATCCTCGGTCCCGCTTTAGGTACTGTCGAGAGGAAAGAGATAGGTTATGAAGGTGAATCCCCTTCCCATGTTCCACCCGAGATGACACCTGAATTTTTGTTAGATCCATATGGACCTCGATCGGACCCACCAGGGAGAGCTCATATCCTAAATGTTTTGAGAGATATGGACTCAAGACCATGTATGTTTGTTCCCATTTCAAACAAAGATGTCACTTTAAAGAGTATTGTTTTAAGCTAGGGAGAGTCCCTTATAGGTATGTTCCACAATTTTCTCCTACATGAGTTCTCGCACACACTCCCACACATGTTACTCCGCAATCTCCCGTGCATCACATGAGAGATTTTGAGATTTTTCGAGAGCAAGTTGTGTATTTGGTCAAAACTTCACAAAATTTGATGGAAGTTTTTCATAGGATATCGTATACTTTGGAAAACTCCCCCGGGCCAAATGATTGAGGTTTAGTCTTGTTTTTTAGCATTGGCTAATTTTCATGCTTTTCATTTTGATATATTTTTAAAAAATCCAAAAAGAATATTATTTTTCTTGAAATTTTTTGAAAAATAGAAAAAGATTTTCGGCTTCTTTTTATGAAAAAGTGAAAAAGACAAAAATAATATATTTTGATGAATTTGAAAAATTCGAAAAGAGTTTTTTTTTCTCTGATACCATATGTGTATAAACATTAAAAATGTCCGAGACACCCATTCATTCCATATCCACGTGGCTATTTTGTAGTGTTTGAAGAGTGACATCATTTCATTTATGTGATTTATAACATGTGGAGTCATTAAGATGTGATTTAATGACAACTTGCTATATGTTTAGCTCCTTGTCTTCTTTAATGCACACGAGCACAAGCTTATTTTAGTATTTCACTTACCTGTCACATGTCGACCATAGTATTTTCATCTCAATTTTGCGTTTAAAATGAACCAAATATGAAAAATGAGATAATAAAAGTTGTGAATGTAACAACCATTTTTTGAATTTAAAAAATCATTTTTTCGATAGAACCGTTATATATTAAGAAATGGAACCGGGTTATAAATGGAAGGTTGACTTTGTGTAAAAAAACACCATTTGTAAAGAAAAATCGATAAATTTTAAAGGCACATAAAAACACAAGTGCCAAGAAAATTTCTTGAACATTTATGCTTCGGTACAAATGAGCACTAATTTCTATAAAATAATTGAGAGTACAATTACAATATGTGAGATTTTGAGGGAGTTTAGTCGAATATCAATGGGTCTGCATGTACTCTAAAAATGTCGAAAGACATTACATAGTTTTGGGTGTCATTGGTGTGAAAATCACTTACGATCTTGATTAGTTGAATAGGTTAAGTAAATTTTGCATGAGTTAACCACTTTTATACCTAAGGTAGACATTTAGATCCTTCATTAGTGGTGTATCATTCCTTCGTGCACATGTGTTATGTTTGTCTACATTGATTAAACTAGGGGGTATGTTCACACACATACACTCTGTTTCATAATTCGAGTATTTTTGTGTTTCTCCATAGTGTATTGTATTTGTTCAAATTTATACTTGAAAAAATTAAAATTTTCAAAAAGAGGTTGTGGAGCCTTTTAAATTATCATTGCAAGTTTGTCATTAATTTATTTTTGTTATGATATTTTATACTTTTCAGTGATGCTCTCTATATTTCATGATTAGTTTCTAATCCTTGTCTGTTTTCAACAAAATGAAAGGGGGAGAACAAATTACGGGAGAAAATTGATGATGATTTTAATTTATGGGGGAGATCGCATATTGTGTTTTATGATTTTTTTTTACGATTTCAAAGTTGATGCATCACGAGGTAATTTATTTGCTTCATGTGTGTAGGTACTTATAAAAGATCTTATTACACCGGATGAAGTTAAAGTTTAAAAGATAAGAACAAGTGGAGATGGAAGACAAAAGCTTATTTTTCTATGCCATTCCATTTCTAGGGTTTAGGAAGAGTATTACATTTTTTGTCTTAATGGGGATCTTTTTTGTAATTTGAGATTTGATTAGTTTTTGTATCGGAATAGCTAAAGGGGGATATTTGTAATCGCAAATATTTTAGCATAGTTTTTTATTTGTTTTATTTACACTTTTACATATCAGGCACATCCTATTACAAACCAACTCAGTGACTCGTCGAACCAAACACTAACGTCTCCAAGTTGAGGACTCCACTACATCCCATAAAGGTATAAATCTTTTTAGGAATTTAAATTTATTAATTATATTTATTTTGGGGTGTTTTATTTTATAAAAACTGAAACAAGATTTTTTTGTTTTAAAAATTGAGATATTTTATTTTAAAATTGTTTTTAAAGTTTGCTAGCCTCATTCAAGCATGAAGGCATTCCCGTTCGAACTAGATGGATATGTCGTTTGATATCTTTATCTAACAAGCATGTAACGAGGGCAAATTGTTTGTCTTCATTTTAAGGTCGTTTTTAGCCTGTTCAAACGAAATAACCTTTTTTTTCGAACGAGCTCCTGTTTCTTTCAAACAAACGACTATTCACGTTTGATCAGGCCATATTTTAGTTTGAATGGACCACCGTCTAGAAATTTATATTCACCTTTTAATTACATGTTGTAATACCCCGTAATTATTATGACTTTTAAAATGGGTTATATTTTAAATTAATGGATTAATTGGATTTTATTATTAATTAATTCATTTGGGTTTTATCCGGATTGTGGACATTAAAATGGATGATTCTGAATATTACTTAAACATATTTAGGTAATATATGAATATGACGTCATTGTTATGACGGTGTGATATAATTTCGGTAATTTGGATTTTTAGTCAGACGCGGTATGGGACGTGTCAGGACTAATTTATTAAATTATAAAGGAAATTTATTTTCTACTGACCTTATAGTCATTTCAACTGTGCCGTTGCGTCCGGAAGGCTTGATATAGTCAGAAAAGTCTATTTGGATGTTAATTTTGAGTCTCGGGTCATTTGGAAATGAATAGACAACCCAAAAGGGCATTTTGGTCATTTTTCTAGGGGGTGAATAGTGATTTCGGATTTTGTCCTATTATAAGTATTGGTAGATTAAGTGTACGTGGGCTATACATATCCTCCCCACAAATTAGAGAAGTCATTTTCCTAGAGAGAGTGAAAGGGTGCTTGGGAAGGGAAAAGCTTATTTGGGAAGGTGAAGAACAATGACCAAAGTCATCACCACCAACCACCATTGGAAGCTCACCGGAAAAGGGAGAACCACCTGAGATATACTACACCAAAGGATCAGACCTTCAGTAAAGGCAAGTGTTTGATATTTGCAACTTAAGTTTGTATATTGTCCATGTTAGAATGATTATGAAAAGAGATGATTTTTCATGTTTGGAAGACATAATGGAGTTGTTATATGGATTTCTAGAAACTGAAATGATATAGGAAGTAAACTCATGTTGTAGGATGATAATAATCCCCGAAATAATCATATACTATGGAGGAAACTATGAAAACCATTGTTGTGTTCTTGAGGATATAAGTTTTATAATTTTCTAGAAAAAGAGGAGATAAACATGCTTTTTAATCCAATCCCTTGATGATTCTAGGATGTTTAGAGTATTGGAAATCGTTCATATATGTTGATATATCATGTAGTAATAATTATAAGTCATTTGGGATGTTAATATGAAGGATATAATGAATAAAAATGGTGAAACCCGTAGTTGCAAAAATGCAGAAAACTGGGCTGTTACTGGAGGGATCGATCGATCGACCCCCTGCCTTCGATCGATCGACCTCCCCAGAATTCCTATAGTTGTTTCCTTTTTAATGTTTATTCTTATCACAAACCTTTTGTGGATCTTTGGTGATTATTATTTGGATATTATGGGACTTAGAAAATATCAGTAAGCCCTAGTTAAGACTTGAAATAATTTGATTGGGATTTTATTGATTAAGAATAATGAAAATTAAATTAAGGGAATTTCGGTTGCTAGATTCAATGGTTGGATTATAATTAGTATGTATGAGGATTAAAGATAGGACCAGAAGGGGTGATTGAATATAATACTTGGGTATCCTTAAGTTTACAAGAGGGTTTAATCCTAAGTGAAAGAAGAGGTGTTTATAAGAGATTGGAAACTATCGGTTTTAACCCTAATTAAAGGGAGAGTTTAATTCGTAGTAATTCGGGAGATATGACGATATGTACCAGTAGGATATTAGTGTCTTCTTACTGAATTTATGTTGAGGAAAAACCTATTTGAACCTTGAGTAATGAGTGAGGCTCGGGAATACTTAAAATTATGAAGTAAAGTTATGATATTGTAATACGTGGGATTTAAGGAAATATAATGCTACGCGTGGGAATAATTTAAGGGTAATATATGTACCTTGTTGATAGTATATTATAGGTATGATAATACCTATTTGATTGATTAATGATTATGTGTATGACATACCTAGCTTACTTCCTATCGACGGGAGGTTTGCGCGTGAGGGCAGTCATATCCTGATGAATCCATGGTATCTTTGATTTGTCGCTCGAGAACATAGGTCTATGAAAGACTTATCGGGGAGTTGATAAGTCCGCTGACAGTGGGTACGTAGGTATGTGCGTGACCCATGGATACGAGAACTATGTTCGCCTCCAATTTGTTTGTTGTTGTTTGTGGTTCGAGGAATCCTTACCGAACCTTTAGTCCCCTATTCGGCGACCAGCAATATTGGGACATGATAGCAGAGTAATGCATTGCACCGCAGCTGTGACTCGGGGTGCCGTATTATATATGAATATATATATATATATATATATATATATAATGAATGAATGGTTATATTGTGGTTAAAATATCTACTGTGTGATAATTGTAGATAACGGTGAATTGAGAAAGGAATTGAAATAAGTTAATAAATATTTATTGAAGAGCTTAATTCATGTTAATGATGAAATAATTCATATAAATTAGAATGTATAATAATGATTATATAACGTATGGTATGGGACATACAGGGTTATGATATGGGAGTGGAAATCATATTATGGAATTGGTAGAGGAACCATTAACTAGGAAGTTAATAGGAAACGTTAAGTGTGCACTCTAGTTGAGAGGTGAAAATAGCAAGTGAGAGTTGGATCTAACATGTACATAATAAATGCTTTATTTCACTTATTAAATACTTGCTGTTTTAAAAATCATTTACACAATCGGGCTCTGACCCGTTTCCTTGCATATTTTCTTTTCTATTGTATCTTCTATATCAGGTGTCCAGCAGCAGGGACGCCAACCTTAGCGGATTATGTTGAAATATGGAACTATCGAGTTTTTGTTCAGACTCTTATCATCTTTTGCTTCACAGTGATCTTCTAGTTAGGGCATGTCGCCCAAAGGATTCAATTATTTTTCCTATCGGAGTCAAATACTATTGTATTCGGGTCTTTTTACTACAGTTAATATTGTTGGGATTTTTGTAATGGATTAATATTATTTGGGAATGTTTATTCCAATTGCTTTTAAATTCTTTTGTGTTATATGTTCAGTTATAAGTGTTGTAGAATAAAATGTGTTGTGTTATTCTTAAACAAAAATAGATTTGTTGAAATTAAAATTTGGAAAGTTTTTTTTAACACCAGCTTAATTGGGTATTGGGTGAGTTGTAAATGTTTTCGACAGTGATGCTAAGAATGAGCCAACTGTATATTCTGTTTTATTTTGGTATGGGACTGGACACCCGGTATTTAATTAGGCGGGGTGTTACAGGTGGTATCAGAGCATCAGGTTCAAGTGTCCTTTAGGATATGTACGGCTTATTGTGTTTTCAGCTTAGCGTTCTTTGATGTAGAGCCCTATGTTTAGGATTGTTGATTTCTTTGGTAAGATCACGTATTTATTAGTGAGGCTTATTGCGTTCGGATGGGTTCATACGAGAGGTATGGCGGATGAGGGCCATTGGACGGATAGAAGAGATCATACTTAGAAGGTTATGAAGTATGTTCAAGTATGATGACCGTAGTCGAGGTCATCCCTATTATGGAAAATTGAGGAGAGTCATCAGTAGGAGTTCTTGAAATGCGGGAATTATGTGTGTTACCTAACGAAGGAAATATATTCAAAGGCTTGGGCATATAGTGGAGTGTGGTTAACTAGAACTAAAAATTTGGGGTAAAATTTTTCTTGACTCATCGGAGAAAAGTTATAATAGTGGGGGTCAATAACCACCACCCGCGAATGAGGGTGTGTTTTCTATCTAAGGAATTATGATGCGTATATTGATTTTTGTAGAGATTAATATTGTATGGGAAATGGGTTGCTAGACTTAGCCTATAGCATCGTTGTTTACGTACACTCATCGAGGGGTGTGGGACATCTATATTCTACATGTTATCACGTGGGTTTCATTTTTATCACGGAATTACTTACTTTGGGCATGTTCGATCATGATGTGACTATCGGCGTGGGTTGACTTGTGGTATATGAGAGCGTATGTACTACTATAGATAACATCTTGTCTTTCATAAGAGAGTAGATGAGTAGACTTTATTCGAAATCGATAAAACCTGTAAAGAGGTTATAAACTATTGACTAAGGACCTGAGGAGTTTCGATGACCGACTACTTTAGGTAGTAGTGTATCGGGGGGGTTCCTTGTTTGGATTTCTCTTGCGAGACACCCCACGCATGAAACTAATAACCGTTGGGAGTCGAAATAAGTTAGGTCTTTCGGATATGAATTTATAACCTTTGCGATAAATTTTATAATGAAAATGGTACGATGGGGTGTATGGGCGCCCTGGATGATTGGATTGTCATAGTTTTCATAATTGTGAAAAAGGTAAGTAGTTGAGACTTCAGGATTTATTTGTTCAATACGAGAGGATCATTTATTTTTCCCAAAGTTTGTCACGAGGACGGTATAGGGAAGATTGGGTAAAGTTTATATTCGATTCAGATGGAACTATATGGTGAGGCTTGGCGTATAACATCGATAGGGATTTTCGTTAATGTACTATATGGGCGGTACGTCTTAGATTTCTTGCGATGTGAGATTTATACTCGGAGTTGACCTTACCGGTATGACTTATATTCCTGAATTTCGGGATGAAATTCTGTTATAAGGGGGGAAGTATGTAATACCCCGTAATTTTTATGACTTTTAAAATGGGTTATATTTTAAATTAATGGATTAATTGGATTTTATTATTAATTAATTCATTTGGGTTTTATCCGGATTGTAGACATTAAAATGGATGATTCTAAATATTACTTAAAGATATTTAGGTAATATATGAATATGATGTCATTGTTATGACGGTGTGAAATAATTTCGGTAATTTGAGTTTTTAGTCAGACGCGGTATGGGACGTGTCAGGACTAATTTATTAAATTATAAAGGAAATTTATTTTCTACCGACCTTATAGTCATTTCAACTGCACCGTTGCGTCCGGAAGGTTTGATATAGTCAAAAAAGTTTATTTGGATGTTAATTTTGAGTCTCGGGTCATTTGGAAATGAATAGACAACCCAAAAGGGCATTTTGGTCATTTTTCTAGGGGGATGAATAGTGATTTTGGGTTTTGTACTATTATAAGTATTGGTAGATTAAGTGTACGTGGGATATACATATCCTCTCCACAAATTAGAGAAGTCATTTTCCTAGAGAGAGTGAAAGGGTGCTTGGGAAGGGAAAAGCTTATTTGGGAAGGTGAAGAACAAAGATCAAAGTCATCACCACCAACCACCACCGGAAGCTCACCGGAAAAGGGAGAACCACCTGAGATATACTACACCAAAGGATCAGACCTTCAGTAAAGGCAAGTGTTTGATATTTGCAACTTAAGTTCGTATATTGTCCATGTTAGAATGATTATGAAAAGAGACGCTTTTCATGTTTGGAAGACATAATGGAGTTGTTATATGGATTTCTAGAAACTGAAATGATATAGGAAGTAAACTCATGTTGTAGGATGATAATAATCCCCGAAATAATCATATACTATGGAGGAAACTATGAAAACCATTGTTGTGTTCTTGAGGATATAAGTTTTATAATTTTCTGGAAAAAGAGGAGATAAACATGCTTTTTAATCCAATCCCTTGATGATTCTAGGATGTTTAGAGTATTGGAAATCGTTCATATATGTTGATATATCATGTAGTAATAATTATAAGTCATTTGGGATGTTAATATGAAGGATATAATGAATAAAAATGGTGAAACCCATAGTTGCAGAAATGCAGAAAACTGGGCTGTTACTGGAGGGATCGATCGATCGACCCCCTGCCTTCGATCGATCGACCTCCCCAGAATTCCTATAGTTATTTCCTTTTTAATGTTTATTCTTATCCCAAACCTTTTGTGGATCTTTGGTGATTATTATTTGGATATTATGGGACTTAGAAAATATCAGTAAGCCCTAGTTAAGACTTGAAATAATTTGATTGGGATTTTATTGATTAAGAATAATGAAAATTAAATTAAGGGAATTTCGGTTGCTAGATTCAATGGTTGGATTATAATTAGTATGTATGAGGATTAAAGATAGGACCAGTAGGGGTGATTGAATATAATACTTGGGTATCTTTGAGTTTACAAGAGGGTTTAATCCTAAGTGAAAGAAGAGGTGTTTATAAGAGATTGGAAACTATCGGTTTTAACCCTAATTAAAGGGAGAGTTTAATTTGTAGTAATTCGGGAGATATGACGATATGGACCAGTAGGATATTAGTGTCTTCTTACTGAATTTATGTTGAGGAAAAACCTATTTGAACCTTGAGTAATGAGTGAGGCTCGGGAATACTTAAAATTAAGAAGTAAAGTTATGATATTGTAATACGTGGGATTTAAGGAAATATAATGCTACGCGTGGGAATAATTTAAGGGTAATATATGTACCTTGTTGATAGTATATTATAGGTATGATAATACCGATTTGATTGATTAATGATTATGTGTATGACATACCTAGCTTACTTGCTATCGACGGGAGGTTTGCGCGTGAGGGAAGTCATATCCTGATGAATCCATGGGATCTTTGATTTGTCGCTCGAGAACATAGGTCTATGAAAGACTTATCGGGGAGTTGATAAGTCCGCTGACTACGGGTATGTAGGTATGTGCGTGACCCATGGATACGAGAACTATGTTCGCCTCCAATTTGTTTGTTGTTGTTTGTGGTTCGAGGAATCCTTACCGAACCTAGTCCCCTATTCGGCGACCAGCGATATTGGGATATGATAGCAGAGTAATGCATTGCACCGCAGCTGTGACTTGGGGTGCCGTATATATATATATAATGAATGAATGGTTATATTGTGGTTAAAATATCTACTGTGTGATAATTGTAGATAACGGTGAATTGAGTAAGGAATTGAAATAAGTTAATGAATATTTATTGAAGAGCTTAATTCATGTTAATGATGAGATAATTCATATAAATGAGAATGTATAAGAATGATTATATAATGTATGGTATGGGACATACAGGGTTATGATATGGGAATGGAAATCATATTATGGAATTGGTAGAGGAACCATTAACTAGGAAGTTAATAGGAAACGTTAAGTGTGCACTCTAGTTGAGAGGTAAGAATAGCAAGTGAGAGTTGGATCTAACATGTACATAATAAATGCTTTATTGCACTTGTTAAATACTTACTGTTTTAAAAATCATTTACACAATCGGGCTCTGACCCGTTTCCTTGCATATTTTCTTTTCTATTGTATCTTCTATATCAGGTGTCCAGCAGCAGGGACGACAACCTTAGGAGATTATGTTGAACTATGGAACTATTGAATTTTTGCTTAGACGCTATCATCTTTTGATTCATAGTGATCTTCTAGTTAGGGCATGTCGCCCAAAGGATTCAATTATTTTTCCTATCGGAGTCAAATACTATTGTATTCGAGTCTTTTTAATACAGTTAATATTGTTGGGATTTCTGTAATGGATTAATATTATTTGGGAATGTTTGTTCCAATTGCATTTAAATTGTTTTGTGTTATCTGTTCAGTTATAAGTGTTGTAGAATAAAATGTGTTGTGTTATTCTTAAACTAAAATGGATTTGTTGAAATTAAAATTTGGAAAGTTTTTTTTAACACCAGCTTAATTGGATATTGGGTGAGTTGTAAATGTTTTCGACAGGGATGCTAAGAATGAGCCAACTGTATATTCTTTTTTAATTTGGTATGGGACTGGCCACCCGGTATTTAATTGGGCGGGGTGTTACACATGTTTCACGTTTATTTTCATAAGAATTTTGTTGGAACACTTTCTGAATATCTGTTACAAAAGTTTTCACAGTTTTGTGTTATTAAAACACTTTTGATTCACAACACGCATCCCAATATAGTTTTTGTGAATCGATTTAAACCCTAGATAGTTTAGTATCCTTTTGGAGAGAAACCTTGATGGATGACTTGTGATCTCGGAGGGATCACTTCTGAAGAAGAAGGCTAAGGTTGGATCAACGGATACTGAGAGCAAATATGTGGCTTATGGACTGCATAGAGACAAGCAGTAATCTTTAGAGATTTACTAAGACTAGAGTGTTATGCTTGTGGCTGGTTTAAATTAGTTTGTAAGTCGATTGTCTTCTATTATTTATAAAGTGCTGAATAATTTTTTTTTCCCACAGGGGATTTTTCCTCAATATTTGTGTTCCATGGATGCATAACTTAATCATTTTATTTAGAACACATATTTACCTTCATAACTAATTTTATCAAAGATTATTTTTTTTGAAATTTGGTTTTCTATGCTTGGGAACAAAATTATTAAAAATACAAAAATAGATTTCTGCTTATGACTATCCTTGCAGAGCACATTTTTTTTTGCATTCTCAAAGAGGTATTAGAGACTTCCACTCTTATAAGTGGTGTGAGAGCATATTTACCCTTTTGCAGAATCCCTATTTCTCGAGATTTTCCTTTTGGGGGAACATATATATGTCATACATTTAAGCCTCTCCTACGACTTCTTCTAACCTAAGAGTATCTAGTATCCCTAACAAATTTAGCACAGTAACCTTAGGAATAAAGCGAGCTAGAAAAGATCACAAAACTTTCTTAACAACACGTGTCTTAGGGATTTTCTCACCTAAATTGAAACTCGAATTTACTATATCATACACACGTGTGTAAAGCTCATCAAAAAATTCATACTCAAGCATAGATAGTATTTTAAATTGTGTGGTGAGATATGTAGCTTAGAATATTTTACAACATTGGTTCCCACATGAGGGAGTTGGAGCATATCCCAAGCTTCTTTAACTTGGACCACGTCATAATGCGTCAGAACTCGTCACTGATGATAGCTCTAGAGATGGAACTCAGACTGCCTAAGTTAAAATTGATCCATTTAAAATTGTCCTCTAACCATGCAAACATGGGTTTTCGACTTATGACATTATCAACAGTGACTGTGGGTGGTGTCCAACCTCTTTCACATACAATCTAAACACGTTCATCTTTAGATTTTAAAGTGAACCTCATTCTTGCTTTCCAGTAGGCATGGTTTGAACCATAAAAATAGTCATCCTATGATACAGATTATCCATTAAATCCAATTTTTTTGAAGATCAACAATTTTGAAAAAAATTGATATAAACAATTTCTGTTGTAAAAATGATCACACAGTAAATTAGTGCAACCAAATCTGATACCGATTTGAGAATGCTAGTGATTCAATGGATTGATTTGTACCTTAGGTTCCATGTAAAAATCCATTTTTTATCGAATTTTACCTCGATTAAATTGTGTGCATATGAATTGTGCTTCAATTTTAAAGAAACAAACCAACATGCAAACAAACACGTAGAGATGAGGAAAAAACCCTAAAAAGAGCAAAACCTTTATTCTACAGAATGATTGATAGACAATTGACTTACAAATAGACTAACTAAGTTTGACGTGCAAAGTCTTCAATTGTTCTATAGAAAATGACTCGATCTGGAGTCGTCCAGGTAGCGATCTTCCCTCGATATCCATCGATCAAACTTTTTTCTTTAGTTGTGAAACCTTGATTCCACCATTAAGCAATAGAGATTTATCTCCTTGAAGGTTTTTGTGTTAGAAATCTTCTTTTGGACTTGGAGTGATTATAGATGTGTTTGATCACAAAGAGAATTAGATGTCAAAAAGAATTCTTAAAAAATCTAATCATATGCATCCTATATATAATAAGGTTTGCCATGATAGCAAAAGCATGAAAGATTTGGATTAGAACTAACTAAAAAAAATTCTCGTTGGTCGTTCAAATGACATGCCTATTTTCGTTCAAACAGACATCAAATGAGTCATTGAACGAGGAAAAGATTTATTCATTCAAAGATAAACTAATCTCATTCTAATGTCCTAGATAGTTTCCTTCAAACGACATGGGTAGCTCATTCAAACGAGGCGACAACAAAAAATTTAAAACATTTCTAAAAAATAACCTCTTTAGAAATTTTAAAACCCCCAAAAAGATAAAGTGCATGTTACATTTCTTAGGTTTTTGAGACGTATGAAATTTGTTAAGTGTATGTGTCAGCACATCGCCCCAGTGCATTGCATAGTAGTCGTATTAATACTAGCTAAATTGTTAAACATTTTCGGAATTCACTACACCAAAAATAACAATCTGACACGGTTTAAAACTGTGCCAGATTTAGCCAAACAGGAACACTTTAAAACAGTACCAGAATTTGATATTTCAGGCACACTTTATAACTATGTTAGATTAATTACACTTTGGTACACCTTCGGCACATTTCAAAATCGTGCCAAAATTTGATACACTTTTGGCACGGTTTTGAACTGTGCCAAATTTTTCGTTCAAAAAAAAATGAAAACAAGAAATTTCAAAAATTGCGAATCACACACGTTGTTAATGAACTAATAGTGTACATATAAACTTCAAAATATTTTTTAGTCTTAATATTTCACAGACTAACAAAATTGGGCAGAGTTTCCTGTATTTTCTAGACATTTTAAAACATGTTAATACAAACCTGTGTAATGTAAAACATGCACGACCATAAAATATGCAAATAAGATTACAAAAGCCAGTACGACCATAAAAGTTAACAAAAAAACTACAAAAGCCTGTAAAACCATAACACAAAAAATAGAATCCTGAATATTAATGACATTATATATCTAATCCCCTTGTTGTAAACCATTGACTTCTTTGTGTGTTCCACGTGGATAAAAGATAACAATGAAATGCTATCCTTTAAAACGATAGAATACAAAAAAGAGATGATATTAGTAACCAAGTAATTTAAAAAAAATCTCATTCAAGCTGAAAAACTGTATATAATAATTATAATTGTTATTATATTCTAAAACCGGAAGTTTTGTGACTACGCAGTCAGCTCCTACAAGTTACATTAGTCTCATGTGAGGTGTTAGTGCCTCTTACGGGGCCATTTGGGCACTAGTTTGAGTTTTCACCCTCTAACGGCATGGTTTTAAGCATAATCTAAATATTTTCAACTTATCATCATATTCTCAAATCGGGAGACTTGTAACTATGCGGTCAGTTACTACAAGTTACAATTGTATCGTGTTAGGTGTTCATGCCTCTTATGGCGCCGTTTGGGGGATGGTTCGGGTTTTCACCCTTCTAACGAATTATTTTTAAGCTTAATCGAGATGTTTTCAAGTTATCATCATATTCTCAAAACTGGATACCCATAAATATGCGACGAGTTCCTACAAGTTACATTGGTCCCCTATGAGGTGTTAGTGCCTCTTACGGGGCCGTTTGAGGGTTGGTTTAGGTTTTAACCCTCTAACGGCTTATTTTTAAGCCTAATATAGATATTTTCAAATTATTATCATAAGCACAAACCAAGAGACTTGTGAGTACGCGTCAAGTTCCCACAAGTTGCATTGGTCCCCTGCGAGGTGTTCATGCCTCTTACGGGGCCATTCAGAACAACTTTGGGTTTTCACCATTTTTACGGCTTATTTTTAAGCCTAATATAGATATTTTCAAATTATCATCATATTCTCAAACCGGGAGACTCGTGACTATGTGATAAGTTCCTACAAGTTACATTGGTCCCGTGGGAGGTGTTAATGCCTCTTACGGGGCCATTGGGGGACTTGCTTGGATTTTCACTCTTTAACGACTAGTTTTAAGTGTAATATAGATATTTTCAAGTTATCATCGTATTCTAAAATTTGGAATCTCGAGACTACGCAGTTAGTTCCTACGAGTTACATTGGTCCCATGTGAGATGTTAGTGCCTCTTACGGGGCTGTTTGGGCACTGGTTTAGATTTTCACCCTCTGACGGGAGATTGTGCCTATGAGAGACTACTATCTTTTATTTTTCATTTCTAGTGTCTAATTAGTTTCCAAGTATGTTTGGGACTAATATGACATTTTTGGTTATTAGTTTCCTTTTTTAGTCATTTTGGGTATTAGCTTGATTAGCAAGCTAATCTCTCCTATAAATAGGCCCCTGGGACCTTATTTGTAATCATCCTTGAATATTGAGAATTGAGAATAGAGAGTGAAAGAAACCCATTTCATTTCTTTAGTTTAGTTGTTGTTGTTGTTCATGTGTAATTAATAGTTGTGTAGTGTAACAATAACGCTTTTGCATTTGAAGATTTACATCGCTGACTCTTTGTACTAAAAAGCTAATAGCGGTGGAGGTAGTGGTACTACGTTCCCGCTGAAGTTTCCAACCAATAAAATGACATGATACTTATGCATATGCATAGAATTTAAAAAATGCATTTACATAAAGATATTACTTTGAGAAAGTCTTACTCGGGCTCTCTTTCTGATAACCAAAATCATTTGTTGCTTTCAGATCTCTTTGGTATATCTGCTTCATTGCTTCTTGCCAGTAAAATGGAATGTGAATATTATTAATAACCCTCCATCAATTTTGCATCAGAAATTTAGCACATAATATATACATATATATAATAAAATGTCCATGACAAGCTTAGAAACTGTTGTGGGAGAAATTATCAAATTTCATTCAGGTATTGATCCCTCGGATGGTGTTCAGTTCCATGTTATTATGTTTCCTTTTTTCGCTTGGGTTTGGCTTCATTTACTAGTTATAGTTTCTCTTCACTTATGTTGTTAATTTAGGTCAACATGTTAATAAATATAAGTGAAGCATTTATTTTGGTAAGGGTGCTATTAATAGGAGGGAAGATATTTGTTCAATGATTTGGATTAAATAAGGGAGATATCCTTTTATGTATCTATTATTTCCTATTTTCAAGGGAAAACCTTGAAGATTTCATCTTCAAGGCATTTTTAATAAGGCAAAGTTTATATTAGAAGGATAGAAATGGAAGCTTTTGTCTATTCCTTGAAGTCTTGAATTAATTAATATATTTATCTTGATTATCCATCCTCCTTGGAAGTTAACTAATATATGGAACTTTTGAAAATTCACTCTTTCAAATATGACATTCTACTAGGGGTGTTTGCGGTCCGGATCGGTCCGGTCCGATTTTGAGGTATTTTTGGGACCGGACCATATTAATCGATCCTAGAAAAGTATAGACCAAGCTGAAATAATCGATCTCGGTACTATTCAATTTTTAGGCGGTTCGGGTTTCATCTCGATTATATTCGATCCATTTGTTAAGCTATTACACACCAATCGATGGCTAATCTGTTACTGTTGAAAAATCAGCAGCAGTAGCAAATTAACATCACCATACAACAACAGTATCATATTAACATCAACATATAACATCAGAATATACCCCACCAACCTAATTTCAGCAGCAGGCAAGATACATGAATATAGTGCATATAACATCATAGTGTAATATACAACAACATAGTGTAATATACAATAGCATAGTGTAAAATCTGTAGCAACAAACAAATAGTGTAAGAGCTTGAAAACTTTAATTTCATAAAAAGATGGACAAAAAAGGAAATAAAGATGAAAAATGAAAAATTAAAATTCAGCAGCTATCCTACACTCCAATACAACTGGATTTGTTTGCTACCAAAACTGACATTTTCATGTGGAAATGAAAATTCAATTCAAAATGAATTTGTCATCTGGAAAGCTTATCAATTGACAAGCTTTCAATAAACCACAAACAAGAACTTACTAATCGAAGATGACAGAAATTGAAAGAATAAAATAAAGAGAACCTCCGTTTATTAGCCCATGGGTGGATGATTTCAAATTGAAACGACAATGAACATAGAGAGAACCTTTGATTTTTTATTTTTTTATATTTAAGACTGTAGACTCTATCATCATTGTATGTGTTATTGAAACCCTATATTTTAGAGTGATTACAATCTCGACATTTTGAAGTTCAAATTTATATACATAATTGATAAGCACCCAAAAGTGTAAATTTTTTACCTGGAATGGACGTACTTTAGTTGCCAATTCTCGATAATAATGGTCTTATGAGCGTAAATGTTCAATGTGCAGGCTTGATTGCAGTTGCAGTGTCAAAAGCATTATTTAGAGGCAATTTTCAGTCAAATGAAGCTAATTACCTTGCCCCGTAACCTCGCCCGAGCCTAAACTTGTCCCTAAACCTTTCCCGAAGCCCGTTGTGTTTAGTTTATGCCCTTTTATTTTACTTAGATTTTTAGTTTGAGTCGTTTTATTTTTAGAATTTATTTAGAATTTTCTAGGTTTTATTTTCTATTTTTCTAATTTCTTTTTAATTAGTGTATTTTTATTAGTTTTTAGTTTTTAGTCATATTTTATTAGGATTAGTTTGTAGGAATTCAATTATTTTTAGTTTTATTAGATTTTACATTTTCTTTTCAGGATTTTAATTTTAGTTTTAATAGATTTTAATTTTAATTTTTTTATTTCTTTTTAGTTTGAGTCTTTATTTTATTTTTAGTGTTATTTGTTTTTAGGGTCCAAATTAAACACACACACACACTAACTTATCCTACAACTCACTCACACCCAATTCCACACACCTAACATACACACAAATCACACTCACACCTTAACACTATCCTACACCTGAAACAAATCCCTGAGCCACACCATATTTCCCATGCACCTCACTTACACACTAACCACCCCCACATCATCTTCTTCCCTACACCCTTTTCACTCTCTCTCTTCTCTCTCCTCTCACCAAAACCATCATACCCAAAAACCTTGACCCACTTCTTAACCCCTGTCAACCTAACCCCATTACCTCCCTTTACCCACCTAACTCTGGCGAGCTAACCGTTTCCACAAACCTGACAACCCTTGCTAGTGACCCGTCCGCCCAAACCCAACCTACAATCCAAACTTGCGAAGACCCGCTGCTATGAAACCCGCGACCACCACCTTTGGAGAACCAAACATGCCTTAACCCGTGACCCTTGCCGGCGATCCGACCCAAAACCAGTTTGAAACTCCGTCTGAAACCATACCCGATCGTAACCTCCCCCATTTTCGATACCCGATTACAAACCTGGAGCCATAGCCACAACCACTTCTACCCAAGACCCGAAACCAAACCAAAAACTCATTTCAAACCTTTGTTCAAAGCCACGATTTATCTCTTGCTAAAACCAAATCCCAAATAGAAAAAACAAAACCCATTTACCACATGTCTTATTAACCCCATTTAACCATTTTACCAAAATACCCCCAACCCCTTTTAACATTTCTTATTTTTACTCCCTCACACTCTCATTACCTCACACACCAAAACCACACCCACACCCCATGCTCACCCATATTTTATCCTTACCTAAATTATCCCTAGTCTCCATGTGCAACATATAAATTGAAGACTTGAGCCATTTTCAAAAGATCTCCAAATTAGTTTTTAAGCTTTGTGTGATAAAATTCCCTCCATCCCTCTATGTTAAGTATTTGAATTTTTAGCAAATATCTCAATATAGAGGTGTGTAGTGAAATTTATCTCTATGATAAATTCAACCCCACCCCTCTATAATGAATTTTTGCATTTTTAGCAATTATTTCAAAATAGATTGATGTAGTTGAATTCATCCCTTATGGGAGGTAAATTCTAATCCATTCCTTTATGTTTAGATTTTGCATTTTTAGCAATTTGTTCAATATAAAGTAATGGTCTAGAATTTATTTCTTTGGATGAGTTCTAATGTACAATTTTATAATGTTAGGATTTGCATTTTTAGCAAATATCTTTTATTATTTAATTGTCCATTATGAATTCATCCATTATCCTTTTTTATTTTTACTTTATAGTTTTTATTTTAGATTCAATAAATATATTAGTGAGTGATTATAATTGAGAGATTGTTGATGTAACTGAAGATTCCATTCCAATTCAAGGCTTAAATGAGTTTGATCTCCTCCTCTTGATTACTTTTAGTTTAATCCTCACATGTTTTTTTTTTACTTTTTTTTAATTTTTGGATGATGATTATTGAGGGCTAATCTCCCATTCATGGGATGTATTTTGAATCCCTCATGAGTCCAATTCAGTTAGTTTACTTTTTAGCACAATTTTGTTTACCTCCTTTTTTTATTAGCTTTTACATCTTAGTTACTACTTTAAAAATTAGTATAGTTAGTTAACTATTAATCCTTTGAAAAATCTATAAAAAAATATAATAAGCAAAAATAGAAAATATAATAAAATGCAAATGAATTTATATATATGTCCTCACCAATTTTGTGTTTCATCCTTAGAAATGGATTGATACTCCCTTACTTACCCCTATACATATTTTGAGTTTATTGTAGGTTCAAGGGAATTTTGATGGAAAAGAAGTTGCAACAATGACGACACAAAAATAAAATAGAGACATCAATATTTTTTCTATCACACATTGACACACTCGAAATGACTATTTGGATGACCCATATTTAAATTATATTTTATCCCACAAATTCAAGTCCCGACACGACTTACAACCGCGCCCCGACTAAATTTATCGTGTTTGTCATATTTCTCACTCACAACAATCATAATACTTTCTTATTAATTTATTACTCATTCACCAAGAAATATTCAATATAAATAAATATTAACCCTTGTCCCGCTAATTAATATTTATTCTAACCTGGATTAATTTTCCATTTTAATGTAATTAATCCCAATACAAAAATCATTAAAATTACGGGGTGTTACATAATTCTCCCTAATAACGGAATTTCGTCTCGAAATTTGGAAAAAATAAAGAGTACCTGGTAAAAATAACTCTGGATATTTTATCGTATCTCATCCTCGCACACTAAGTAGACTCGTCGTTATTATGATGCCCCCACTCTACACGTACAAGTGGAACTACCTTCGACCTCAATCTCATCTCACTATGATCGAGGATAGACCTTGTCCCCTCTTCTTATGAAATATCTGGCTGCAAATCAATCTCCTCCAAAGCAATGTGAGTGTGAGCTTACATGTCCCGGTGATATCGCCTCAACGAAGAAATGTAGCATTCATCATGAGTCCGATGCAAGTGCTCTGGAAACCCGAGCTTATATGCAACTGGTCCAATTTTCTCAATGGTAAGGAACAATCCTACGTACCTTGGTGCCAAATTCCTTTCTTCTGGAACCTTATTATTCCCTTCATGGGAGATACACGTAGTAACACCTGGTACCTCACATTAAAATCCTATAAGAATCCCTTGGCATTGACATTACTCTTTTTTCTATCTTGAGTTATCCGTACAAGACTCCAAGTCAACTGAATATTGATCAAAGTATCCTGAATCAACTCTGGTTCGAGTATCTTGTTGTCCCCCACCTCCAACCAACAATAAGGTGAACGACAAGGTCTACTATATAATGCCTCAAATGGTGTGATGCCAATTATAAACTGATAGGAGTTATTATTTGCAAACTCAACCAGTGGAAGATAATGCTCCCAACCTCTCATAAACTCAATAATACACATCGTGATCAATCCCCCTAATAACTTTAATCCGAAATGCTCTTTCATTTCCCTTTCTATTTCCTCTTGGTGCCTGCGAAGCCAGTTTCCCTTCTTTCGATAATATTCGAACGCGATTGGGTCGATATTCTAACGGCTATACCATTCACTATCCTGGTAGAGGTCCCCTCCTCCCTAGGTTCCAACTTACCTCTTTTTAAATCATATACTCCCTTCATGGGAGATATCTGCAATCATAGCCGACTATTCACGTCAGATGTTTACTTCTACAGTTGGTTATGACGCAACTCTCTTCATTTTACTCATCTACTCAGAATAGTTCCTGATTATCCTCGAAAATCTAAAATCTAAATTCCTTGTACTTTTCAACATTATAATTACCCCTTTACTTCTACTCTTCAGTTTCTAGTGACACGCCTTGCTCACAATGCAACTACATTCTCTTTATCTCATTTTAGTTTTGCCTCTAATTTACTCACGCATCTACGTTTATTTCATACGTTTACACATCTCCTCCTTGTGAATGACACTGAAAATATCAACTAACGAGGGCGCCCATACACCATATGTCCCATGCATTTCTGAATAAATCAACCGAACTTAATAAACTAGTTTTAAATTAAGCCTTGCATACTAGACACGACTATACAATAAGGGTACACTCAACCATCCTACTAATTGCAACTTAATCATTATAACATCAACATCATATGGCTCTACTTGCCGTAAATCATAATATAACTATCATTTCTTAGTTATAACTACACACAAGTATAAAAACTAAGGTATTAAACATGTGTCCTGAAGGCCAAATATTTGCCAACTCCCGACGTTCGCTATGTTTCATGCGTGGGATATCTCGCAAAGCGAAATCCAAACAAGGAACCCCCCGATACATTACTAACTAACATTATATGTCGTCAATATCCATTAGACCCTTAGCATACAACATGTACCCCTAACTTCCCATCGTCCGACATAAAAAGTCTACACGTCCACTCTCATATAGCTAAGATGACATACAACACTCTTCTCTCACTATCACAAGTCTCCAGCTCTATATAAATAATGATTAATATCTCTCCGCTCGATAAAGAACACATAGCACCATGAATCACATTAGTAAAAAGTCCCTACGCATCGGGATCAAATATAGCTAGACAAAATACTCACATAAGTCTAAGAATATAATATAATTTACATATATATAGGCCCAACCCTATTTCAGGTGATGCCTCACAAAAAAATATAACTCACTCTAGAATAAAAATCATGATAGTCTTATCAGACCATATACTACCACTCAACCGTCAATATCCAGTCACTATACAAGGTAATTATAATATGCTCTTCTCTCCTAACCCTCAAAAGGAGAAAAAACTACTACATAATATAAAAATCATCTTAGTGTCCACACCCGCTCCTCCCCGTAAGCGCCATCAAAACTCGTGCTACCTAACGGTAGATACATTCAAAATAAGGCTGATACCGCCAACGCACCCACTAAACCCAACTCACACTCGAATAATAGTGTTACATGTCATATTATGACGCACCCATGTAACCCAAAGCCTACCTTATGCTCATAAGGATAAAATAAAAATCCATTTCCATTTGTCACTTACCTCGCCTGGTCAACAGGTCCCTGAGCATAACCCTTATGTTGGAACTGACCCATGATCTATTTCAATGGTTATATATTTAGGATCCTATCCTATAGTTAACCCCTGCCTCATTTTGTGGAAATCCTTCTTTTTGTGGCCCGTCTCTTCACAATCGTAGTGATTGCTATAGGAACTCTCCTGCCTCTGGCCCTGTTGGCCTCCCCTGCCCTTTTCTTAGCCCTAGTGGCCTTCAGTAACGGGATGCTATTGCTGCTGAGGATCCTAGTGGTTCTACTTGGACCCACCATTTCTACGATTGGTAACCTCTGGCCCTAAATCTCTTAGCCCAATTTTTGTGCTAAAAATCTTGCTCCTACTGCTTTTGTGCGCTACTGACATCGTTCTCATCTACCTTCCCATTCTAACTGGTCTCACTAAGTCGATGTGGATAAGTTCAATACAGGTGTCCCTACTCTCCACATATGGGACACCTTTATCTTCCATCACCCTGTCTCTGGCCCCACTATCCTTGTCAGGGTGTTCTTCTCTCAGACCTGGTAGTCTTGGGCCCAATTGCTACTCCCATTGTCCATTTGTCTTTGCTAGCATCATGGAACTCGATGTTGGCCTTGACGGCCCTAATTGAATTCATCATCGCTTGATAGGACTTCCATTGATCTCAGTTATTTAAATTGGTCCCCTACTAGGTGCACACTCTTGTGATGCTTCACTAATAATGTTTTACTCCAGTCTTGCTCTTTGGCTAGATTTTTCAACCCTCTTAGTTCCCTTCTTATGGAAGCGTTGATATAAATATTGTAAAAGTACGTCATTGACGCTATGTGCATAAATCGTCCAAGACTAGTTTCCCATAAATACTAGCAAGACCTACTCGTGAGTCCATCATCACATTTAAGAACCTTCCTCTCCACTACCTACCTTGTCGGGTACGGAGTTCACTTAAAAAAATAAATTCTTCATTAAAATCGACTCCTGTTTGCCCCCTATAATAAGTCCAGAAACTTTCTTCTCATCCTTGTGTGAACAGTATATGAAAGAACTTGAGGTTAATCTGCTCTCAAATTTTTTTGATTAATTCCTTATATACTTATTTATATGTTGTGACTATCTCCCATCATGAAGCACTGCTCTTACGAGCCAAAATTTAAATGAAAATTAAATCTTGAGTGCTACTGTACTCCACCATACGCCATTGACATTGGGTTGTCTCCTTTCGTTGGCTCATCACACTGCCTTTCTTACCCAAATCCTTATATATGTCTCTCGGAAAGATCTCCTCTGACTTCCCCCTTTACCGAGTATGCAGGGTGAGTCTAAATTTATACCACCGTTCTCTACGATGGTGCTTGGGAAAAGTACCATGCCCCAGTGATTATCCTATCATCATCTATGTGAATAATAATCATGGTGACTCCCATCGCAACCACCATTCCCAGGATAATTTATGGCTTTTTCTGAGCCTATCCTCCTACAATCCTCTAACGGACCTCCTGCAGTCTTCTAACAGACCTCGCTGGTCACCCTATATCATTCGGTGTACGAAACCCATTCGTACCCGCATATGGTTCGTATCAACTATACTAGGGTATATAGAGAGGAATACAACAATCCTATAATAGGTCTCAATATTAAAGAATGCTACCCTGAAACGCAATATTCTGCAAAGATCCTAAGGAGACTAGAACCTGATGCTTCGATACCATATGTGACACCCCTCCTATTATAATCCTGGGTGATCAGTCCATTATTAAATTAAAAAAGAATCATTAATGGTTTCATTCATAACATCACTATCGAAATCTAATTAATTTACTAATACCCTTATAGCCCGGTGTCAAAATTTTAATTCTTGTTATTAACATGAAAATAAATATTTGACATTTACCATTACAAATAACAACATAATAAACACTAGAACATCTAAATAAATAATAATGACTAGAATAAACACCCCAAACGAAAATCCAAATACAAATATCCATAAATAATGCAAACTCATTACTGAAATAAAATGTAAGTACAATGTCCAAGTAATAATCACCAAGTAGGAATGGGCGACATGCTCGACTGAGATAAATAAAAGGATAAATAGGAACTGATAAATGTGGAGGCGTTTACTACCAAGATCCTGCAACCTTCATAGCAACTGCCACACGTGAAATGAAAGAACTCCTAATTCTAGCATCCCTGTGGTTGGCCACCTAAAATATTTTTAAAAAATAGATTTGAAAAGGGTCAGAGCCCAAGTAAAACAATTTGAAATTTTTTTAGCAAGTGTTTAAGATGCAGTAAAGAGTACACATTATATACATGTTAGCTTCATGTTCTTTCACTTGAGATTCTCATCCATTTATCAGAATGACACATGGCATATCTTATGTAGATAATGGTGACCACAATATTCCCTCACGTGGGGGGAATGATTCGGTTATAACTGATTTGTCCACGTGTTCCGAACCTTACATGTGCTTGCATAAGCTCGGACTTATGTCCTTGACTGATGTAACCTCTTCCTAGATGAGTATAAGGTTGGTGACGTCTGATGTTGTTGCTTTATCCTATCAATCGCCGATATGGGATCGGAATGGGAGACCGACCGAGGTTCTACATGAGGTAGGGTGCAACTTCGGCTTAGGCATAGTATGACATTGGTATAGATTGATCCCATGACTTCTGATGACCTCGGCTGATGGCCAACCAAGGTTGGTATACGAGGTCCGACCTTATAAAATATGACCTTATTGATGGTTGTCATAAGCTTTTTGTCAACTAAGTTGTGATACGTGAGGACGAGGTGAGTGACCTTAAGGACAAGGGTGGACTTTAGGTATATCGGTCACCCATAACCCTCAGTCTCCTATGTAAATGGGTGACTGAGGGGTATGCAGGTTAGGCCGAGGTTGAGTTTCTTTGGGTTCCAATGTTTTCTTGAAACATGTCACTTATTGAAGTGACAAACGTAGTCCCTAAGGTGTGATAATTCTGACTGCTATCTTTTGGGTTACCTAGGGAAATAATGGGTGTATTGGAACGTGTGGCCCATCATTGAGAAGGTTTAAAACCTTCTTCTCTTTCGTCATTCTCTTTTTTGTCCTGCCTAAGCTTTCTGCAACTGCCTCTCTTAATCCCCCCATCATTGTGATGTGATCCAGGGTTTCCTGCGCTTCCTAACCTCTTCCTCCCTTACTCATGACTAGTCAGGTACTGATTTCGACCTTTCTTTTCCATTTTTGGTCTTTGCTTTGTATTTTTTAATTTTTCGATGAAGCTTTCCATCGTTGTTGGGTAGCTATAGGGTTAGGTTTGTAGCGCTTATGTGACCTCGTTGCCATATTAGGTTGTCTTAGGGTTATTTCTTCCAACAACATTAGCTTTTAGACTTCCCAGTGACCCTTTGGTCGTCTTCTCCGGTGACCCTTTTCATGAAGGTTCTTGAAGTTCTTGGTGAAATCCTTTTATATTCTTAGTTTGATCATTACTTTAGATTGAACAAGTTGTTTTCCTATTTCCAGTTTGAGTCAAGTCTAGTGTCGTCTTCCTTATGCTCAGACCCTTGTACCAATTAATAGAAGAGTTCCCATCTCTTCAAGATAAGATCTTTGAGAAAATTAGGCAAATAGAGATAGCCCAAGAGGAAGCTCGTAGGGCTGAGGCTTTTCCCCTCAAACCAATCTTCCCTCCACCCCTGAAGGTTATATACCCTAAACCATCATTCCTGCTGAGCCTGCAGAGGTTCCTGAGGATCCTGTACCAATGTTTGAGTCTGAGTCATCTTCCTCAGACCCCATGTCAACCTCTGAAGCAGGAGAATCTGTAAACTCTTTTCAAGAGGCTATGGATTATTCTCCTAGGTAAGGTGAGGTTCCTGAGGAAGCCGAGGTTTCAAGTTGTGCCTTATCTCACCAAGGTGCTAGCACTTCGCATAGGTCTTCTGATGTTGAAGTCTTAGGTCCAAGTGCGTCAATTCCCCCTACTATTGATGTTATTCCCCTATCAGCTGCCACCGAGGTTGAATTTTCTCAGAGGTTTCCTGGTGGTGCTGCTACACCTACCCAAGCCAACGTTGCTGGGGATGGTAATGATGATGAAGGGAACGAACTTGATACCTCTGAGGCCATCGAGTAAGAGAGTACCGTGAATGAGTATGAACTACTCTCTTTCAGGCATCTCTATTCCATACTTTCTTCAATCATCCATAGGAAACCTCTCAGGGATGAGAGGGTTGTCGATGGCCGAGATGGAGATATATGTGTTTTTGAGCAGTTGTTTAAGTTGGGATTTCATCTTCCTATACACCCATCCATCAGAGCTATACTCTCGCACATAAATCTTGTCCCTTACCAACTATCCCCAAATGCCTAGAGGGTTATGATTGGGGCCATCGTCCTTTGGAGGGTTGTTCATCATTCAGACCTTCCAGTTAGATTTTTCACAAGTTGTTAAGTTCCTTCGTCTGCCAAAAGCCACCCCAGCTATTATCACTTCCTAGCTAGGAAATCAGAGAAGAAAATGCTCTTGGTTACCCAAACTTCAAACCATAATTAGAAACCTCGGTACTTCTTTATTTATGGGGCATAGGAATTTGGTTCGGACGAGGCTTCTGGAACGTCAGTTCCCAGGACCCCTCTGAGATGGGGGAAGGTCTCCCTTGCTACCAAAGTCGACCCTGGTCTTATCCCAGATAACTATAAAAAAGTTGAGGACCTTCACAATCAGGGCAAGAAAGGTCGTCTCATTAAATACGAGCATCTAATGACCCCCTACTACCTATCTCAAATAGGTTTAGGGGGTGGTCCCTTGGAAGAGTTTTGTAAGTCTTAATTTTTTTTACCCAAGTTATACCTATTATGTTTTATATCTCTGATTGACTAACTCAGAAACTTTTCTTTTATAGAGGGCCTTGCAGGCATATCAGACAAGTTCTGGGAAATGTCTGCTCCTGGACTTATCAAGGTCATGGAGAAAAGGGGTGGCAAAAATGTACCCCCACCTAACACCAAGAATAGAGTCGACACCTCTAAGGCCGATGCTAACAAAAAGAGGAAGCCCACTATTGACCCGGAGCATGCGAGGCCGAGAAAGGCTCAGGCTAAGAATCATTCCATACCCATCTCTATAGACGATGCCCTGGCTGCTCGTCTATCTCAGCTCAAAATATGAGATAGCTTGATCGGACACAGTCTGAAGGCTGCCAATGATATTAGAAAAATAATAACTGAGGAAGACAAGCATTTTCTACGCGCATTAGATGTCCCTTTATTAGCTGAGTTTGCTCTCTATAAGTCAATCCAGGTATCAGTTTTTTGATATTTGCTCACAAGTGTAACATCGGATTTTTAGAAATTATATCTCATATGTTCATACATCCGATCTTCTTATGCAGGGTGTCTTATCCTTCCATCATCTTTTTTATTGGACTTTGCAGAAGATTCCCCTTATAGAGAAGGGTAAGGAAGCTGAGAAGGTTGAGGCCTCTCTGAATGCAGAGGTTGAAAGGTTGAAGGGATCCATCAAGGAGAAGGAAAACAACATGTCTCAGCTCAGGAAGGATCATGACAAAGCTCTGAAGGCCAAGAATGAGGTTCTTCTGTCAAAGGTTGATGCTGCAGTTAAGGCTGCCTTGGAAGATGCTGCTGAAAAGGCCATCGAAGACTACAAGGTCTCAGATGAATTTATCAGCTTTATCTTTGAATACCTAAAGAAGGGTATCAAATCAACTGGAAAGTGGGCAGCCATGAAAGAGGGTAAGTCTGGGACCTTGGCTGCCTAAACCTTGGTTGGTCTCGACTTTGGGGACCCTCGGTTCGCTCAGGCCTTGAAGGAAGTTAAAGAGCTTGATGATGCTCTAGCCAAGACTGCTCCTCTCGAGGTCACAATGACTTAAGATGCTACTCATCATAATGATGGAGTTAAAGTGACAAACGTCAGCCATGACCAGACGACTGCAGCTGTAATGACATAGGCTCTTTTCCTTTGAAGTTTTCGATACTTGTAATTTTTTATGAAGGCTCTATAACTCTTATTTTATTGAACTCTGATGAAGGCTCTTGATACTCTATTTTGTAACTCTGAACCCTTTTATGATAATTATTCGTTCAACTTCTTCAGATTCTATTGCTTCATACGATGTTTTGCTTGAAATTTATATGTTAGTGTCTTTTACCTCTTATTTCCACCAATCTAATGTTATTTGAGGCCTGAGGTCACCAAATAATGATGTTTAAGGTCTGAGGTCACCATATTATGATGTTTCACCTCTAAAATTTTCACCAAACTAATGGTGTTTAAGGTCTAAGGTCACCACATCATGGTGTTTTACCTCTTAAATTTTCACCAAACTAATGGTGTTTGAGGTCACAGGTCACCGCATTATGATGTTTTACCTCTTAAATTTTTCACCAAACTAATGGTGTTTAAGGTCTGAGGTCACCATATTATGATGTTTGATCTCTTAAATTTTCACCAAACTATTGGTCTTTAAGGCCTGAGGTCACCACATTATGATGTTTGACCTTTTAAATTTTCACCAAACTAATGATGTTTAAGGTCTGAGGTCACCATATTATGATGTTTACCTCTTAAATTTTCACCAAACTAATGGTGTTTTAGGTCCGAGGTCACCACATTATGATGTTTGACCTCTTAAATTTTCACCAAATTAATGATGTTTAAGGTCTAAGGTCGCCATAATATGATGTTTCACCTTTCAAATTTTCACTAAACTAATGGTGTTTAAGGTCTGAGGTCACCATATAATGATGTTTCACCTCTCAAATTTTCACCAAACTAATGGTATTTAAGGTCGGAGATCACCACATTATGATGTTTTACCTCTTAAATTTTCACCAAATTAATGGTGTTTAAGGTATGAGGTCACCACATTATGATGTTTTACCTCTTAAATTTTCCCCAAACTAATGATGTTTAAGGTCTGAGGTCACCACATTATGATGTTTTACCTCTTAAATTTTCACCAAAATAATGATGTTTAAGGTCTGAGGTCACCATATTATGATGTTGCACCGCTCAAATTTTCACCAAACTAATGTTGTTTAAGCTCTAAGGTCACCATATTATGATGTTACACCTCTTAAATTTTCACCAAACTAATGGTGTTTAAGGTCTGCCACATTATGATGTTTTACCTCTTAAATTTTCACCAAACTAATGGTGTTTAAGGTTTGAGGTCACCACATTATGATGTTTTACCTCTTAAATTTTTACCAAACTAATGGTGTTAAAGGTGTGAGGTCACCACATTAAGATGTTTTACCTCTTAAATTTTTACCAAACTAATGGTGTAAAAGGTCTGAGGTCACCACATTATGATGTTTTACCTCAAACTTTCACCAAGTTAATGATGTTTTAAGGTTTGAGGTCACCACATTATGATGTTTTACCTCAAACTTTCACCAAATTAATGATGTTTTAAGGCCTGAGGTCACCATATTATGATGTTTTACCTTAAACTTTCACCAAATTAATGATGTTTTAACACAATGTAACAGAGTATTAGCACAACATTTCTATCTTTTCATTGACATCCTTCGTATAAATTGGTACATGCATTATAAAAAGAAAAAACTGCAACATCATAAGTAATATTTCTTTAAGTGATCGGCATTCCAAGGGTTGGAGAAAGGTTCTCCTTAAAGATTTTCTAGTTGGTAAGTACCAGGCGCAACCTCATCAACTACCCTATAAGGACCATGCCTGAAGAGTGTGGCCCGATATGTGTGTTTTAAACAAAACCAATTCTTCTTCAAAAAAGATCCAATTTTAATTATGCACCAAACCAAGTTGTGAAAAGCCCGATTCTTACTTTAAACCAATTTTATTTTGATTAATCCTAAACATGCATCTAGTGATTGAAGCAAGTAAAGTAAAGACTACTCACAACGCCGGATGAACGAGAAAAAAACCCAAAACAGGAAAATAACCTCGGACGGTTAAGCCAGACAATTACTATGAACAATGGTTTTACAAAGACAGATTAGCCTTACACTAAGACTCGATCCCCACGGGTCTTGACGCTCCTTCTGATCTTCAACCGTTCTTCAATAGTCCCCATGCAGAAATTTCGTCTTCCACGATCTCTGTCCACAACACACGCGTCTACTTATGTCTCGGTGTCCATCGATATGGCTTTGATTCGTCTACGATGTCGAACACGATGTCCGTTTCTTCTTCACCACAAAACCCTTTGATGTTCAATGTGTAGAACAAACAACTTTGGTGCAGCAAGATCACGTAAACATATAAGAATGATAACTCGGATCTTTTCAAACTCTAAGGATGTGTTTAAGACTTTTAAACCTTAGAAAATATGTGCAAACAAGGTTCTGGTTCGTAAAACTGTTTTACAGAAAGCACACCTACGAAACTATGATGAAAACACTGTTTAAATAGGATTTAAACACCGCCTCGAAAAATGTGTCATTTGAACGACTTGAGGAACTCGTTCAAACGACATCGCATCTCGTTCAAACGAGATTGGATGTCATTTGAACGGCAGCGCGAAAGTTTGACTTTTTGACTTTTTGCTTAAAACGTCTCTTCCAATGAGATATCTAAAAATGTCAAACTCTTTTACGAGCATATCATCATAAAACGTAGTGTAAACCTTAAAAACACTTTTAAAACATTTTAAAACATTTTTATTTATAAAAATTACATCCTTATCTTTCATAAAATAATTCCGAGTACTATTAATTATACGCATTCATACCTGAGTGATCTCAGAATGAAATTAACTTTGAAGATGATTAAACTTGCACCAATTAAACTTCGGCATGATTTAATTCTTTGAAGCTTTGTCGTAACGTCTTCAATTTCTTCAATACGTCATAGACCGAGTGGGATCGTGACAAAATAAAATTCTCCCTATGCCATATTACAAACACAATTTTGTTCACGGAATTAAGTCAAAACAATACAGGGACTTAATTGGAAATTTATGTCCTTACAAATCTCCCCCTTTGACTATTCCGTGACAAAACTAAACCAATGAAATGCCTAACTGGGTCGTCAAGCCGTATGACGCCTAAATCCCATCCCATAAATCCAAAATAAAAAATTACAGGACACGGATTAGAATATGTAGCACCGGCGAGCATGAACTGTCTGAATGTGATGTAGACTTGAAATTTTGAATTGCTGAAACATACCTACGCACATGAAACAGACAAACAGATACCCAGTGAAGTATGGAGGAACAAATGATACCAATTTATATTTCTAATAAGAACAAATCATTTGAAACATGTGAGCAATTTGAAACTAATTTGAAACAAATATAATCAAACAATATGTAAATCCAGATATCTCAAACAATATGTAAATCCAGATATCAATAGTGGCACTCAACAAATCTCCCCCTACATCACATACATCTCTCCCCCTTTTTGTCTCGAATAGACAATCCGGTGAAAAGATAAACCAATATGAAATATCTAGCATGAGAATATGAAACCAATTTGAATCAACTTGATACCAATTTGAGAATTGAAAAATGCTAGATAATCATGAAATAACCAGCTAAATAAGATCATAGCAATGATAAATCAGAAGCTTGTAAACCAAGGAATCACACAATCAAATCAAGTGATAAACGGACTCATCTGCAAAATACCAATTTGGAACATAAAAGAACCTACATATAAACCAAAGAGTCCAGAAATGCTTCCCGCAGTACCAAATATATATCAAATTAAACCATAGGACTGCAAACCAATCAAAAGTCATTTTTAATTCTGTCGTTCGAACGAGCCGGGGACATCGCTCAAACGAGATGAGGATATCGCTCGAACGAAGTACAGAAGTCGTTCGCGCGACCTGCCAAAATTTCCCACTTTCCTAGAAATATTATAAAGTATTGCCCAGTGAAAAAATTTCCACAAAAATATTCCAGGAAGGGCCTGAGAGAATCAAAACAGTGTTAAAACAGCAGGCTATTAACACAAAATGCAAAAACTCATAAAAACTTAAAATGCGAGTTACATGCAAACATAGTACCGATGTGCTCAAACATGGATATGGAATGAATGGGCGTGAAACTACAACAAACGAGTCACAATTCCAACACATCGAAACGATCAAGAAGCTCTAATTGATAGCTATAAATCACCAAACTTTATCATAGCCATATGACAATTAAAGTGTGAGCTTAATGAACTAAACATTCTACATACACACAAATCCCGAATTTTGACGATTCTACAAACAATAGCGTCAAATAACAATGTTTCAACATTAGGATTAGTTGTGCAATCCCGTTTAAATTTTTAATCCATCCAAACTCCCTCAATAATATCATATTTTCTTTGGAATGAACTAAACAAATTTGGCCCTTTTCTTAGCATATTGCATTTTCTTTTGGGCTCTTTTAAACGTTGTCTTTCATGACGAGTCAATTTTAAACTCTCGCAGCCCTTTCCCGTGAATCACTCATCATTTTTACCAATTTTAAATCCTCACGGTAAACGGTTATTACATGCACACTTCTCCTTAAGTCTAATTAAGCATAGATGACAAGATTGAGATAAGAACGCCTCACCAAATTCAAATATGCAAGAGAAGTCAAACATCCATATAAACTCGTGCATGTGTGCAATGTTAGCATATATACAAAGTCGAATCAAAATGCATATCAACTTCGAAACAACCCCATATAAACAATGGTTAAGATCATTCTAAGTATCGATAATAATGACCAAATGTCCTAGCCACATGGATAATGAAACGATGGGGGGGTCCAAGCACACCCATATGCCACATCAGACATGTAAACTCAAAAACAAAAAACTGAAAATCTTTTTGGTTTTTCAAACATATTTGACTCAAAGAAAAGAATTTTTTTTTGGATTTTCAAAAGTTTTCTCAAAAATAAAATCTTTTTGTATTTTTCAAATAAGACTCAAACAAATGAAAACTATAATACAAAATGATACGCATGTCATAATACTAGCAATGAATATATCATGAAGCAAACTAGCATATGACAAACATGGAAACACTATCATCCTTTAGATTTAGCATGGGAAGAATCAAGTGCACCAAAACGAGAATCATGAAGTTTAATTCCTAAAGCCACTAAATCCGATTTCCTAACCCAAATAGGTGTAAAATGATGCATGGGGGTTTGGGTAACCGGTGCAATTTTTTTCTTAAACTTCCTAGGAGCTTGTCTAAGGTCGTAACAATAACGCCTCAGGTGACCTTTCCTGCTATAAAAAGAGCAAGTGTAGTGGTGGTGGGAATGATTACCTTTATGTGGACCTTTTCTAACCATCTTAGTGTTTCTCACACGTGCGGAGGGAATGGGAACAACTCTCTCACCAAAACCTATACCTCCCCTATCTTCCTTAATTTGGATGGTGCCTAGGATCTTATCTAACTTTTCCGACCTAGCCTCCAAATCAAACTTGACTCTAGACGAGTCTATCAATCTCTCCTCCAACTCATGAATCCTAGACTCGAGTAAACGTCTAGACTCCTCAAACACTAAAATCTCCTTTTTCAAGGACTCCATCAAACCACGGAGATTATCTCTCTCTTTCTCCAAAAACCATAATTTCTCCCTAAACTTCTTATCTCGTGCGCTAAGATCCTCAATCAAACTATCATTATTTTCTATGGCACGCTCATTCAACTTAGATTGCAATTTTGAGGTAGCCATTTTCACCTTCACCGTTTCGGCATACAACTCATTAAACGCATTTTGTTATTCTTTCACATCAACCTCCTCCTCGTCACTTTCTTCACTCTCACTAACATGGGATACACTCAAAACCTCCTTGAAAGTGTCATTCACGTGAGCTGTATCGTCGTCGCTCACATGACATGCCATAAATGCAACAAAGTTATGCTCAATGGGGGAACTCTCTCCCTCTTCCGGTTCACTATCACTTAAGGTGGCATTATAGACAATGGGTTACTTGACCTCTTTCTTAAGTCTAGTGGGACACTCCTTAACCTTGTGATCGTACCCCTCACACCCAAAACACTTATCCGACTCATCTCTCTTAGGCTTTTCAAACTTATCCTTAGAGGTGGGATCTACTTTATTGTTCTTGATTTTTTCAAATTTCTTGGCATCTTTCGATTTCTTTTGAAACATAATAAATTCTTTAAATTTCTTTGCCAACAAAGAAACATCCTCATAATCGGAATCGGAATCGAAATCCGAAACTTTAATTTCCTCCTTTTGGGTTTTCAAAGGAATACCCTTTTCTTTCTTAGGCACTTGCTTGGAGGTAATCATGTCGATTTCATAGGTTTGTAAGTCACCTACAATCTCTTCTAGTTTCGTTGACTCTAACCTACCCAAGGAGTTTAATATGGTCACTTTCGCATCAAATCTACTAGGCAGCGACCTAAGGATTTTCTTAATGACACGGTTGTCGGGAACTTTCTCACCTAGGTTAAACGACGAGTTGACAATGTTGGAAAACCTAGCACAAAACTCATCATAGGTCTCACTCTCTAATATCCTAATGGTCTCAAATTGTCTAGTGAGATTTTGAAGTTTTGACGCCCTAACTGTGCTAGTGCCCTTGTGAGTGAGTGACAAAATATCCCAAGTCTCTTTTAATGTTTCACAAGTCATAATTCTATTATATTCTTCCTGTGTGACATGTGAAAAAATAACGTGCAGACCCTTAGAATTATATTGTGCAAGTCTTTGTTCGGTTTCGGTCCATGACTCAACAGGCTTTAAACTAGTGACCTCACCTACAATAGTGACAGGGGGTGTCCAACCTTTCTCAACTGCAAGCCAAACACGCTCATCAATATATTTTAAAGCACATATCATTCTCATATTCCAATAAGTGTAATTAGTGTCATAAAAAACAGGAGTTCGAGAAAATTCATTATATCCAGAATTCATCTTTGAAAACACACGAGATCACAAAACAAATAAAAATGTTTTCTAGCTCTGATACCAATTTGAAGAGTGTTGCCCGATATGTGTGTTTTAAACAAAACCAATTCTTCTTCGAAAAAGATCAAACTTTTAATTATGCACCAAACCAAGTTGTGAAAAGCCCAATTCTTACTTTAAACCAATTTTATCTTGATTAATCCTAAACATGCATCTAGTGATTAAAGCAAGTAAAGTAAAGAATAGTCACAACGCCGGATGTACAAGGAAAAAACCCAAAACGGGAAAACAACCTCGGATGGTCCAAGCCAGACAATCACTATGAACAATAGTTTTATAAATACAGATTAGCCTTACACTAAGACTCGATCCCCACGGGTCTTGACGCTCCTTCTGATCTTCAACCGTTCTTCAATAGTGCCCACGCATAAATTCCATCTTTCACGATCTCTGTCCACATAGGTCTCGGTGTCCACAGATATGGCTTTAATTCGTCTACGAGGTCGAACACGATGTCCGTCGCTTCTTCACCGAAAAACCCTTTGATGTTCAATGTGTAGAATAAATCACTTTGCTGCAGAAAGATCACGTAAACATATAAGAATGATAACTCGGATCTTTACAAATTCTAAGGATGTGTTTAAGACTTTTAAACCTTAGAAAACATGTGCAAACAAGGTTCTGGTTCGTAAAACTGTTTTTCAGAAAGCACACCTACGAAACTATGATGAAAACACTGTTTAAATAGGATTTAAATGCCTCCTCAAAAAATGTGTCTTTCGAACGACTTGAGACATCCCATCTCGTTCGAACAAGATTGGATGTCGTTTGAACGACAGCGCGGAAGTTTAACTTTTTAACTTTTTGTTTAAAACGTCTCTTCCAATGAGATATCCAAAAATGTCAAACTCTTTTACGAGCTTATCATCATAAAACGTAGTGTAAACCTTAAAAACACTTTTAAAACATTTAAAAAAAATTCTTTATAAAAATTACATCCTTATCTTTCATAAAATAATTCTGAGCACCATTAATTATACGCATTCATACCTGAGTGATATCAGAATGAAATTAACTTTGAAGACGATTAAACTTGCACCAATTAAACTTCGGCATGATTTAATTCTTTGAAGCTTTGCCGCAACGTCTTCAATTTCTTCAATACGTCATAGACCGAGTGGGATCGTGACAAAATAAAATTCTCCCTATGATATATTACAAACATAGTTTTGTTCACGGAATTAAGTCAAAAAAATACAGGGACTTAATTGGAAATTTATGTCCTTACAATGCCAATTTGGATGGAGCTTATTTACCTTTATCCACGTCTTCTTTAGGACCAGGTCTCCCATAGCTATATGCCTTGACTTCACCCTTTGATTGTAGAATCTCGCAGTTCTCTACTGATAGGTCGCCGGTCTTATCTCTGCATCCTCTCATCTTTTTTTTAATTAAATCGAGATCAATTCTTCTTTCCTCCTCATTCTTCTGAGGGTCATATGTCTGAATTCTTTGAGTAGCAAGTCCTACCTCTGTTGGGATGACAGTATCTGAGCCCTGGGCTAACATAAATGGAGTTTCTCCTATCGGCATCCTTGCTGGAGTCCTGTAGGCCTATAGAACATCATATACCTCCTCTATCCATCTTTATTTGTCCTCTTCCAACCTCTTTTTTATCCTAACAAGGATTATTCGGTTTCTGACCTCGGTCTGATCGTTTGCCTGGGGTCGGCCAGGAGAAGAGAAGAACTGCTTGATCCCTACTCTTTCGCAGTATTTTTCTAAGACAACATTCTTGAAATGGGTTTCATTGTCTGAGATGAGGGTCTTTTGAAGACCATACCTGTATATGATATTTTTCCAGATGAGCTGGAAGGTTTTCTGCTCAGTGATTGTGATCATTGGCTCAGCCTCTGCCCATTTGGAGAAATATTCAATTGCCACTATTAAGAATTGATAGCTGTTTGCATCTCTTTGTAAGGATCCTACCAAGTCAATGCCCCATACTATAAATGGCCAAGGGGAGTTGATTGAAGTCAGAGGTTGGTGAAGATGATGAGGTGTGGTGGAGAACCTTTGACACTTATCACACATCTTCACATACGCAGCTGCATCTTTGGCCACGGTCGGCCACCAGTATCCCTGAGTGATTATCCTCTTAGCAACCGGCCTTCCTCCTATGTGACTTGAACAAGAGCTCTCATGCACATCGTGCAAGATGTGTGGAACCTCTGCAGGGTGGACACATTTGAAAAGGGAGAGCAGGAACCCCTTTTTGTATAAGACACCTCCTATAATTGAGAATTTAACAGCTCTGAACCTCAGCTTTCTCCTTTCTAACTTTGACTCTGGCAGCTTTCCCTCTCTGATGTATCTGATAAGAGGGTCCATCAATGAGTCTCCCATATCCAGCTATAGGCAGGGTCTAGCATTATCTTCCTCTTAGATGGTCGGCTTGAGCAGAATTTCAACTGGTACTATTCTTCTTATGTTTGTCCTTGTTGCTGAGGCCAACCTCGCGAGTGCATTAGCTCGGCAGTTATCCATTTGAGGTATCCTCTTCATCTTTACTTCCTTAAAGATTTCTAGCATCATTATCACCCTCTTCAGGTATTTGGCTATCCTTTCATCTTTGGACTCATACACTCCTAAGATTTGGTTGACGACCAACCATGAGTCACTGTGGACTGGGAGTTGGCTGACACTAAGGGCTTTTGATAAAGAGAGATCTGCTATTAATGCCTCATACTCTGACTCGTTATTTTAAGCTTTAAAGTTGAACATCAGCGCATATTTAATATCGATACTATCTGGTGCTGACACTATTAACCTCGCTCCACTTCCACTTTCACAGGACGACCCATTAATGAAGAGGTTGCAAACAGTTTCTTTTAAAGAGAAGTTTCCCTATGATAGGGTCCCTTGCTCGAAGAGGTATTTGTCTTCCTCATTCTCAACTATTCTTTATCTGGCTTTGCTTGACTCAACCTCGTCCATATCTTGGAAGACATTTCTATCTGGTTCATCTGCAGCCTTCTAACTAATCTCAACCTCTACCTCATCCTAGGTAAACTCGGCTACAAAGTCTGCGAGTTCCTACCCCTAAATGGCAACCCTGGGGTGATAAACAATATCGTATTCCCTCGACTCGATTGCCCAGGTCATTATCCTTCCTACTTCTTAAGCTTATGTAGCACCTGTCTGAGTGGTGAATCAGTGAGGACGACCATGGAGTGAGATTGAAAGTATGGATTAATTTTCATAAAAGCATGTATCAAAGCATAGACTAACTTTTCAATCCGAGGGTACTTCTATTCAGACCCTTGTAGAGCTTTACTAATGAACTACACTGGCCTCTACACTCTATCATCTTCTCTTAATATTGCAGTAATAATAGCTGACTCTGAGACAGCTAGATATACATATAGATTCTCACCCTGAATTGTCCGAGATAGGAGTAGAGGGATCCGAGGGAGGACTTGAGCTCCTTAAAATCTTTGTCACATTCCGTATCCCATTCGAAGACCTTTCTAAGAACTTTGAAGAAAGGAAGACACTTGTCTGCAGCTCTTGAGATGAACCTGTTAAGTGCAGTAACTCGTCCGGTTAACCTCTGAACGTCTTTGATAGTTCTAGGTGTCTTCATTTCCATCAAAGCCTTGATCTTTTCAAGATTATCCATTATTCCCCTTTGGTTGACAATGAATCCCAAAAACTTTCCTGCTCCTACCCCGAAAACACATTTGACCGGGTCGAGCTTCATTCTGTATTTATCCATAGAGTTAAAATTTCTTTCAAGGTCGGTAACATGATTGTCGGCGTTCAGTCTCTTCATCAGCATGTCATACATATAAACTTCCATGGATTTTCCTATATAATCTTCGAACATTTATTTACAAGACGTTGGTAAGTAGCCCATGCATTCTTCAGGCCAAAGGGAATGACCTTGTAGCAATAGGTTACCTTATCTGTAATAAAGGTTGTCTTCTCTGAGTCTACCGAGTCCATAAAGATCTGATTATAGCCGAAATACGCATCCATGTAGCTCATGAGCTCATATCCTACTGTGGAAGACATCATCTGATCAATACGGGGCAGGGGAAACTGTCTTTTGGGCAAGATTTGTTTAAATCCGTGAAATCTACACACATCCTCCATTTTCATTAGCTTTGGGCACATTGACCGCATTAGACAACCACTCAGGGTATATGACCTCTCTGATGAACTTGGCCTCTTTAGGCTTTCTAACCTCATTTTTCATGACATCATACTCTTCCCTTGAGTATACTCTTCTTCTTTATTTGATGGGCTTGGCATCTTCTACAATATTGAGTTTATGGAACATAATCTCGGGTTCAATACCTAGCACGTCTACATGGCTCCATGCAAAGATACTTTGTCTCTTCCTTAACAGTTGTGTCAATTCCTCCTTGATCTCAGGTCTTAGGGCTTTATCGATTTGGATGGTTTTTTTCGGCTCCTCCTCATTGAGGGTGATAGATTCTACCTCCTCCAATGCCTGTTCCTTTTTGAGTTTTGTTTCATCTCTAAGATCAAGTGTGTCTATATTATACGTGGTTATTGCCCTCTTATGAGCCTATCTTTCTTTCGCAGAGTTTAAGTGGAATTCACGTGCCAATGCTTAGTCACCTTGCACTTCCCCTACTTCATAAGGAGTTGGAAATTTTAGCATTAGGTGGAACGTTGAAGGTATGGCCTCAAATTCCTTGAGGGCTACTCGTCCTATGATGAGGTTGTAAGTTAAGAAGACATTCTCATCCATCACAAAGATATTGATTTTTTTGGTCAACCTCTTAGGCATTCATCTCCCATTCTAACATCCATTTCATACATGCCCAGTGGATGAATCTTTTCACTGCTGAAGCCAGTCAAGGGATGATGATAAGGGACAAGCCTAGCTCTCCTGAGGCCTAGGCTCTTAAAATATGGCCAAAACATAGCGTCTGTAGAACTACCCCCATCAATAAGGATCCTCTGAACTTCACAACCATGCACCCATGTGGAAATTACCAGAGGGTCATCATGGGGAGATAATATACCTTTGAAATCAAGTCATGAGAAGCCAACTATAAGGGTGTCTATATCTACCTTATTTTTATTCTCGTACTTAACCTCTATAGATGCCAAGTTCACAACCTCGGCTTTAGTCAATGCTTTGCCCTCTGTCACATGATCCTTGCGATCATCTACCTCCAAACCACTCCTGTTAGTCCCCCATAGATAGCATTCACACCGAAAGAGATCATACCAACCTTCTTCATTAGGGCATTATCGTCTTTAAGTGGGAGGTCAAGGTCATCATCATCATCATCATCATCATCTGAGTCATCAACTCTTCTGGAAGGGACATATTCTCGACATTTATCATTCCTTTTCTTTTTGGGGTCATCTCTTCCCCCCTGGAAGCTCTACCATCCACATACTTTCTGATATTTCCATACTTCAACATCTTCTCAATCTCGTCCTTCAAGGCGACACACTTGTCAGTCAGATGACCGTGATCTTAATGAAACTCGCACCATATATTCTTGTTTCTCTTATGTGGAAGAGCCTTCGTCTTCTCCAGCTATCTCAGGGATCTATCATTCTTTATTTCATTGAGGATGTGTTCGCAGCTCATAGTTAAAAGAGTGTAATGTGCAAACTTGTCGTCTGCAGTCCTCTTCTTTCCATCCTTTTTCCTTTGAAATTTCTCACTACTACTTCCATTCTCATCCTCATACTTATCAATCATTGCTTCTTCTGCGTTCATGACCTTCCCACTTGTTGCTAACAGCTCATCCATAGACTTGGGAGGGTCTTCAGCAAGCTTCTAAAGTATCTTTCCTTTCTGAAGTCCTCTAATAAGGGCTGTCATGGCTATACTCTCTTCATAGTCTTCAACCTCCAGATTTTCCTTGTTGAACCTCGTGATGTAGTCTCTGAGGCTTTTGGTCTTCCCCTGCTTTACATAAATCAAGTGGGTCATCTTCTTTTAAGTTTTTACCCCAAAAGAAAAGTTATGGATTAACCTCTCAGCCAAACCTTTAAAATTCTTAATTGAACTTTTAGGAAGAGAAGTGAACCATATATGTGCATCCCCAGTTAGAGTTCTTGAGAAAGCTCGGCACCTCACCTCATTGGAGATTTAATAAATGTTTATTACAGATTGATACATCTCAATATGATAGACTGGGTTGGTACTTCCATCATACTTAGGAGACACTATTGGAGGTTTAAATTTGGTAGGGGATGGGAAGTTGACAATCCTTGCCACAAATGGGGAGCCCTCTAAGAATCCCCTTTGTAGTGGGTCTCGAATTTTTATGAGGTTCCCTATCTTCTCTTCAAACCTTTGAATAGAGTCATTCCATGGTTTAGCAACATCTTCTTAGCCGAGTTTGTCCCCATCCACCTCCAAAGAGTGAACCGAGGGTTCCCCAGTTGCATCACAACATAGGCTATTGACCTCCCCCTGACCACAGTCTCGGCCATATGGGGGTCGACCATTACGGGGATAAAAATCACCTCCTTCTCTTCTTGAGCTAGCGAGACTTCTTGATCTAGACAGCCTCTCCCTCAGGTCATTGGTTGGGTCGAATCTTTCAAAGGACGACCCTATGCTTAAGCAATAAAAAAATGATCCTCTTTGTCGTGCATCACCATCTCGTCTTGATCCACAACCTTTGCTCTACTGTATAGGATGTACAGTGTTGTTTGAAACCTCATACGGCTCCTAACAGTCTGCCAGAGCATCCTTTGCCTCAATGTCATCATACCTATCCTCAGGGCAAGGGTTTCCTTACCTCCCTAGGCGTAAACGCCTAGGGTCAGCAAATCCCTACTCAATTGAGGAGTAGGTTAGTCTTTTCACGGTGCCGGGGGTGGTCCCTTGGCCTCAGGATGTGGCTGAGCAGCTGCCAGAGTAATCATCTCCGGTGAGACCCCAGGAGGTCTTATTATATTCTGTCTTAGCTGGGTAAATTTCTCCTGCATCGCTTATTGAGTTGCAGCTAAGGACTTTAAGGCTGCTTCCACCTCAGCCATCTCGGACTGGGGTAGTACCTGGCTGTAACTAGTTCCTCCAACACCAAATGGTGGAGGAGGTGGTGGTAACTCTGGTTCCATATGATAAGACTAGAGAGCTTGCAATGAAAATATTAGAGATCTTGATACCTTAAAGGACCTCTTTCAATGGTGACAAAACTTCACGCTAGGGATGAGGCCTGGTTCACCAGCAGAGTATTCGATAAGGTTAAGCATCAAAAGAGGAGGAGATGAATCCTCTCGTTCCCACAGACGGAGCCAAAATGATGATGCTGGAAATAACACCACCAAATGAGGTGTTGATAAGCTCAAGCTAGCAATAAAAATGGCAACATAGGAGTAATATCTAGTAAAGGGAGGTGAGGAGAAGAGAAAGAACGCTAGTATGTATGTGGTTCAGCCAATCTAGCCTATGTCCACTGTGAGCGTGTGTGAGTAATTTCACTTGATAAAGGCACTAATGGCCATAGATACAAACTCTCAAGCTTTCTCTCTCTACTGTGTAAACCAACAGAGTTTTATCTAGGGTTACAATTATGGTTCATTTTACAAGGTAGAGGAAGACCTCTATATATAGTGCTTGGGGGTGTAATTTACCCCCCAAGAATGCAATGAGCATGTGTATGAGGATCGAACCAGTATCAGAATGACACCTGGTTGATCTTATGTAGATAATGATGACCACAACATTCCCTCACGTGGGGGGAATGATTCGGTTATAACTGATTTGTCCACATGTTCCAAACCTTACATATGCTTGCATAAGCTCAAACTTGTGTCCTTGACTGATGTAACCTCGGCCTAGATGAGTACGAGGTTGGTGACATATGATGTTGTTGCTTTATCCTGTCAATCACTGACATGGGCTCGAAATAGGAGACCGACCGAGGTACTGCATGAGGTAGGGTGCAACGTCGGCTGAGGCAGAGTATGACATTGGTATAAATTGATCCCATGACTTTTGATGACCTCGACTGATGGCCAGTTGAGGTTGGTATACGAGGGCCGACCTTATAGATGACCTTGCTGATGGTTGTCATAAGCTTCTTGTCAACTCGGCTGTGAGACATGAGGCCGAGATTAGTGACCCTGAGGATAAGGGTCACTAACCTTTAATACACTGTGTAACCTTTACCTCGCTTTAGGAGGACAAGAATGGGCATAGAAGTCAATTTAACTTTCATCACCTGAAAGGATGACTCACAGTCCTCAAACCACTCAAAGTGAACATCCTTCCAAGTTAACATGATGATAACCACTCAAAATGGACATCCTACAGTAGAAATCGGCTAATCCCAAGAAGCTATGCACTTTTGCGATTGTCCTCGATTGATTCCAACTCAGAATATCCTCTACCTAGGAAGGATCGATGGAAATGCCCTCGTCGAAAATGACATGGCCAAGGAATTTGACAACCTCCATCCAGAATTATTAATTTCTCAATTGAGCATATAACTAATTCTCCCTAAGCACTTGTAACTTTGTGTGAAGGTCGCCGAATAGACCAATATATCATCCATAAAGATCACCATAAAACGGTCTAGGTAGGGATGATAAATACGGTTCGTTAAGTCCATAAATATTGTTGGGGCATTGGTCAACCCAAAAGGCATCACTAGGAACTCGTAGTGCCCATACCGCATTCAAAACACCGTCTTAGGAATACCACTCTCTTACACGCAACTAATGGTACCCGGACCAAAGGTCAATATTTAAAAATATACCAGCCCCACGCAACTGGTTGAACAAATTGTCAATGCGAGGCATGGGGTAGTTATTCCTTACCGTCACCATGTTCAACTGTCTATAATCAATACACAGTCTTAGGGTGTTGTCCTTTTTATTCGCAAAGAGGACAGGGGCTCCCCATGGAGACACACTGGTGCGAATGAAGCCCTTATTGGTCAACTCCTCTAACTGGACCCTTAACTCTTGCAATTCTACCAGAGCCAGTCTGGGAGTGGAATGGAGATAGGCGAGGAACCCTGATGCACCTTATAGCGAAATCCACCTCTCGAATGGGTGGTAATCTAGGTAAATCATCCCAAAACACATCGGGATACTCCCGCACAACCGGGTAGTCTAAAACCATACCATTCGACTCATCCTTAGCCATCAAGCTCCTCAACCAACCAAAATACCCTTTTTCTCATGAAAAGTAGAAAACTTGTAAGGGTAATTGATGCCTTGCTCGTTGCTAAAGCGATGGCGAGAACATTCTTGGAGTGAAGCTAAGACACTGTGTCGGTGGCACTCGATGACAACTTCAAAACATGACAGCCAATCCATACCAAGGATAACCTCGAATCCATCCATGTCTATAAGGATCAAACCATACTCCAGAACATAGTCTCCATCCATAACCACACATCTATGGCAAGCATAAATTAAGAGGTACACATTCCATTTTGTGACTTCTAAAATTAATTGTCCACTTTCCTTTTCGGGACGTAATCAAAGAACGAAATTTCACATTGATGAACAAGTTTTGATCTTGACCATTCATTAGGTTAATTATTGATTTATACAACAAGAAGGAACAAAAGATAGGGACTCTTAATTTAGGATGGAGAACCTTTTTTTAACTCCGCCAATGCAAAAGTTTATTTTGTATTTCCGGTCCCAAGCTCGGATAAAGGAGGAGGGGAAAAGGTTTTTATGCAAGTCATTTGGGCTATCCATTCAAGGTAATCATTCAAAACATGAAGAATAGAAAATAGAAGTTTATCTTTGTCTTTTATTGTTTTTATTTCATGGTTTGTTTGGCTAAATATAATTCGGGAGCAAGCAGGGACCATTTGGGAGAACTTGTTAGTGTCCATTTGAATACTAGACCTCTGAGAGAGTGGAGGATGAATGATTTATGTAATCTGAACAATAGGAGATGAAATCTTGACTATTGTTGGCATTTCACTCATGGGTATGTCCTAGTCCTTTAGAATACAAAATTTTAGATTCCATACATGTTATTGTTGTGTGAATTATAAATATTCCACCTTAATTAGTTGTTTTGTGGGCTCGCTAGTTGTTACACCTGCAATACTCGTGTCTATTGAAATTATATTTATTGCAAAACAAAACTATGTTTTGTTAATGTTGTAAGAAGTATGTCATGCATTTTCTTAGTAATTTGAGAATGCATTGTTGTGACTGTTAATGATTCTGTTGTGTTTTACATCGTTAATAGTCTTGAAAAGAGGGGAGTTTCATTCTAACTCGATGTTCTGTATGCGTTCAGAATCTTCCTGTTGGGGTTTTTGTTAACTGAAACTCAGAGGGTGCAGTTTTCTTTTCTTCTATAACATTAGTGGATTAAGAGACATACATTTTCACATCCTAAGCTTCATTGCCGTACACACTTAGTAATTTAGGTGTCTCAAAAATAATGAATGAATTGCTTGTGTAATTGGTTGCATAATGCTTATTTTATCGAGTACAGCTTGGATACCTTTTCAATGGGTTGGATTTTTGTACTATGAAGTATGTCATGAAGAATGCTTATTTTCCCATAAATAGTCTTCGACCTTGAAAGTGTATTCCCCTACTTGTTGGAGTGTAGATATTTTTTAAAGACTCAACTTGGCTTGTTAGCTCATTTATAACCCTTTCAATTAGTTTCACATGTTTTGTTTAATGCTCTCATTCGATTCAACAAATTAAATTTCTATATATATTCCTTAACCGACATTGAACCGTGCATTAAAAGTTACACTCGAGCAAACATATCTCACTCGTAAGAATGGTGTAGGAGTTCCATGGATAGTGTTGCTTCAACTTGGGCCATCATTGGACAGACTCCACTCCTCTCGAAACTTGATCCTATACAAATTCTTTCCACCACACAAGAGCGTACCCCTATGATTTAGTTATGACCAACATCATATATGTGGCCCTATTAATGGCCTTGTAGTCGAAAACTTTATCCATATCATTAAGCCAATAAAGGAAGCTGTCAGAATTCATTTTGGCGATGAGCATGGAGAATGATACTCACGATATCCCCATTAAGAGCCTCCTCTAGGAGGCAAAGCATGAGGCCTATGTTACCCTCTCCATCACTACTCACCATTTACGACCCCTTCTCGATCTCCCTACCTTTTCCTACATCCACTTGGGTGTTCTCCTTTCTTTGAACTTGTAGCCATGGTGGCCTAACTTTCTCCTTACAAAGTTGGTCCTATGTCTTCCTTACTTGCCCAGGGACCTTGAATCCCCCACGTTATCAGTCTGGGCAATCTCATGTCATGTGGATAATTTCCTTTTGAACTATAACAACTCCTCTCATTAATGAGGATAAAAGAAGAATAGCTCATGTTTACCATCCCTATAGGTTCGGTCACGCACGTCGGGAATGGCATAGTATAGAAGTCTGGGTTTGGATCCAATCCGACACTTGTTTATTTTGGTCTCGATCCATAAGTTGAATTTTCATGGTCACCGATCAAGATGTGCGCATGGTTATTTATGTTAATAAGGAAATCTCTTCAATTAGAACGACTTCGGTGGATGGAGCATTACTACAAGAAGCCCAAATAGCTGGTAGGATTGCGGCTCATGCATAGGCAGCTTCACATTTTTTCTTGCCTCGCACATTAATTGGCATCAAATGCCCAAAGAAGACTTAATGGAATATTTATCTTCTTTCATAGGGTCTTCATTGTAGCAAGAGTATGACCCCCCGGTGTACGCAACTGTGGATTTCATTCCATTTTATCGTGGCTTGCCTTTCGCAATTGCCACCTCACCTAGGGAGGTTTGTTCCCTATACACAACAGGGATGCAAACTAACAGCCAACCGTTGCCACAAATCTCGTGAAAGAGGGATGGTGTGTTCTAGAAACAACGTTAGCTTGTCTTTTTTTGGGTGTGTGTGTGTTTTATAGCCACAGTCAGAGATGAGACATTAGTGCTGCGAGCATGACACTCCAATGTGAATTAGATCAAATCATTGTGATCATAACTATCATTTTTTTCTAATTAAAGCTCTTAAAGAGCTTAATTGATTGATTTAAATAAAAAAGGAGTAGTGTTCCCATCTCCTAGTCTCACAACCCAAACAATAATCAGTAACATAATTCTTAATGGAAAGGGCCTTATATAATGACTTGCTCAATTATAGTCTAAAAGTATCAATGTAGGGAATCGTGATGATGACCCAGTATAAGAACAAGGCATATACATTGAGCTCAAAGATAATCTAAGATGTCGTAGACTTTTAAAAAAAAAAACTTCAGCAATGTGTTTGATGATCTCTATTTCTGCAAACTCTTGATCTCGGGTTTCATGTAGAATTTGGGCAATGCCTTCATCAATGACTCCCTTATCATCGTCAATTGAATCTGCAACAACAACTTCAATAAGCTATATAGTGATACTATCTCCAGCTAGAAGTTCGATTTGTCTTTCTTAGTGATACCATTTTTTTGAGCCCTGATTAGAGGAATACTAACCAGATTCTCTTTGGTATAGAAGTCAGAAGGTTCAGAAAACAATTTAAGATTCACAGTTTCGCTTTCAGTTTCAATAAAGATTCATTTCATTGTATGTATTCTCTTTTGATTTCTTGTATTTCATTTGGCCCAATATTTATATTTTTTTACCATGAGTCTATTTATTCATTATACTGCACTGTATTATTTAAGTAAATACATTCACATCCATGGTTTCCATCTTAGTCTTTTGAATTGCTATCGAGATTTAGAGTAGAGAAACAATGTGGTTACTAGTGTACGAGTTCTTAGAAATCACCAAGCTCATTTTCTTGCTTCTTTCTCAGCTAATTTTGGCACTGGGGCCAATATGTAGCTGAAGTGAATGCCTCACTGGATTATGTCTCATTGTCCATCATAACTTGGAAGTGATTCAAAGGTGTTAGAGGAATGTACCACATAAAGTTTTTACAATAATTTGTAAATTATTTATGAATTGAGACATTACATAGCCTTTATCTCCCAATCCAACTAAGTGTTCCATATCCTATGCTTACTCCCATAGCCAGGCCCAAATTTTTGGGCTCATAACAACCTTGAAGAATTAAGAACAATATATTATAAGGTGCCCATGATTTATACTACTTCAGACTTGCTTATAGTCCATAGTTTATGATTTATTTCTTTAAGTTGTGGATTGATACTCTCTTTTTGTTTATCATGATTGATCAATTTTGAAATAACTACCTTGGGGGCCTTTTCCCCTTCGCCCCCTCCCAGTGTTAAAGCTAAAAAACTGCGAGATGAGCTAATTGATACAGATTGAATCCAACTAGATCTTTTAAATCTGAATTGATGACATTTTCCTTGACATAAAAAAGAAAGGCCTAGTATGTGTTTTTTTCAATAAATAAACTTACACAACAAAGATATATTAGATAAACGACTTCCTTGCTTATTACATCTACCCTTCTCAAGAAATAAGAATTATTTTTCGGAATTACATGTACTATATTAGTTTATTTCCTATTCTTTTGGCGAAGGGATTTCTTTTATGATAATACTGCTAATGCATGCAAGGCATTTGTATCACTCTAGACACTTGATATTAGCAAAATTTGGTCCCATTAATAGTGGATTTGCAATATTGTTTGATTACAATACAGAATTTTATGTTTCCAATTTTGTTTTTTCAACTTTTTGTTCACATATACTGTTTTTAGTAATGGTCCATAACAGTGACAATTGGGTTTATATTGTTTACCCAACCTTATTCAACATTTTCTGTTTATTTCACTAGTTTTGCATTGTGATATTGTTACGGTCTTATTGTGTGCTCATGTTGCAGTAATTTGGAGGGCCTTTGTGAGCGAGTTATTAACTTCCACAAAAGATCAATTTTTTTGTTAGAACTGAATGAGGGAAGAAATAAGTTTACACGCGTTACCGTTTTACCCCTACATAATATCGAAAAAGTTATATTATAACTGTGATCTGCCTCTGTTGTTCATTGGAATATTCCTCATGTTGATCATGGCTTATTATTTTTATTTTGGTATTACGTGTAAAATAATTTGTTATTTTATTGTAGAAATCAAAATTTCGTATAGCCCAACATTACAGAGGCATTCAACAATACAAGAGATGGAGTTTAGAATCTGTAGAATGATCTATGAACCAAAGAATGACACCCGTTGCTTTCTTCCGAGTTAATGATAATGCTCGTGACAAATTATTATGTATTCTGTTTTGAAAACATTCATGAAGATTGTTAGCAAGGTATACAACTCTCAGTGATATCTTTTATGTTGAATGTATTATATCGGTTCCGGTAGGCCTCGTGACATTTCTGGGAAGAAAAAATGCACACACAAGAACTAATAGATCTGCTGGTCAAATGTGAAAATTCAACTCAGAACCGTATTAAAAGTTGATTAAAATTGAAAATGTTAAACAGGTGAGGGTTATAGTGCTTTTAGGTTATGTTATGTTAGTTTCTATACACCAAAGGAAATTGGAGGCCTTGAGATGCCAGCTATGGGTCACATATTGATTCCACATAGTGATTTCCATTAGAGTCGGTAGATGAATGTTGATGTGACACACTTTAGGAGTGTAATGAGTCATGTGAGGACTAACTCATTTGAAATCATGGCATGTTATGTATTTTCTCAACAACCATGGCAGAGTGAATTTATCGTATGTTCTTGAATATAATATTCACTAAAGAGGGAGGAAATGCAGTCTGAGAACAAGTGTTTAACAATTGAATATTTGTAGGTGAGTATTATGGACCCATTCTTCCTTTAGGCATTGACGTTCTTGGCAATTTTTGATTGATTATCTAAGTCGATTAGTCCTGTTATTACATTTTTAATCCATGGTTTTATATGTATTCATCTTTTTGTTTGCGCTTGCATGGATTTTTATTTATGTATGAATTTCTTTTTGTGAATGGTAAGGGTATGCTTGACCATGACAGGTAGCAAGTGTACTTTGGTAAACTTCATTTACTAGTATTGTTCACTCAGTGCATTTTTGCGAGAATACCTCAAATCAATAATTTTTTCCAAAGTATTTTTAACGGTGGAGACTTTGAAAATAATTCAAACAATATCAAGTTTTGAAACAAAATCCATTCTATGGACACACCTGAGGAACGATGGAATGCTTGTAACTATAACTCATATCTCTTAATGTACCTACATGTGTTGAAGGAATTCATAAGCATACAATATACAAGGGAACTTATTACGATTCATTTTCTTTACTCTATTTTTTTCCAATCCATCTTCATTTTCATCTTGATTTTGCTACTATCATCCGTTATGTGATCCCATTTTAAGTTTCATATTCTATGGATATTGATTCCCCGGAATTGGGAAGAAGGTACTAAATCTCATAATAAATAAAAGATGAACATTTTTAGTTTTCCATTTTTTTAATGAAAATGGTTAGAATTTTTTTAATGTACTCACTGTAATTGACTTGACTGATTTACCGATGTAATTTCTTATTTTTTTTTTGTGATTTTGTTCCCCCTCAATTCAGAATTGTATTGTTATGGGATAAAAACATGATGTCTCTCTGTATATACATGTATGAACTCAGTCATTAATGAAATCATTTTTTTTAGATAGAAAATAACTTAGCTTGTCTTTGATACTTGAGATAGAAAAAAGTTGGAATGTATTGGTATTATTTCCTTTTAAAAAGTCTATTGGTATTGTTTACTTTTTTAAAAAAAGAAATCTATTTTTATTTTTAAGTACATTCTTATAAAGAATAGTGACTTGGCTAGGCAATGTGTCAAAAGATTTTGTCTGAAATTGATGTGATAATCTAGACTAAAGGGTATTGAATTTATGAATGTACCTGGGCTTGATGAAATAAAAAATTGATAACGAGCATTGATGAGGTCTTATACTCGCTATTCTCTACCTAATAGGTAGCACCATTGGTTTATCTTCCACTTAAAATCATTTTTGTCAATGTTGTTATAAAATAGTTGGAAGCCACTTTTGTACTATAATCACATATCTTCTGTGACAACTATTTTTTAAAGGTCTTATTACATAAAATTTTTGCATGTCTAGAATTTTAATCATAACAAATAAAAAATCATCCAAAAATCTCAACTTGAATTTCATTTCTTTCAAAGGAGAGTACACCATAGGAATATCTCTGCACTTCATTCATAAATCATGGACTCAAACTACATTTCTCATTTGAAGGTAAAATTCAAGTCAACAGATAACACTGCAATTGTTGAGATGGACCCTGGAAGCTCAAAAAATTTTGACACAAAAAAATAAGTCCAAATTGAGGTAACTTTTGGAGGAATCAAGTTCTTAATGGACTTTGCTATGCCCATGGCGAAGATGGGTCAGATTCATTTTCTGTTTTTGGTTATTTGATTTGGGGACAACTTTTCAATAATTTTATTAATTGGCAAACTTTGGGCCGCTTGGTGAATTCGATAAAGTAGATTGGGGTTTTCAATAAACATGTTTTGATAAAGTATTCTGCTCCAGCACCTTAGATTGTCAAGTTAGTTCCTTTTCAGTGTACTGTAGGAGTTCATCTTGAAGTTTGACTTGGCCTCTCAAATTAAATCTAAAAGCTAAAATAATAAAAGAACACATTAAATTTAGGTTGTTCCTTGACAATTTGAAGAAGACTAAATTCCAACGAATAGTGAAAGTCTAAATGATGTTAGTGTGGATACCTTAAGAAATTACCATCGTAAAAACTCAAAGGGACAAAAATGAACTTTTACGTGACCCCACAATGAAAAAAATCCTAAAAACATAGAATTTGAAAGAAAAATGTTTTTTTGAAGTACTTTAACACATTTCTAATTTTTGATTTTAGACTTTAATCTAAATCAATCAATTTATTAGACTTTCGTACATTTTACATGGCAAAATGTGAATTTTTTCCATTATATGTGATCTTAGTAACATTTAGCGATGGAAAATGTTCTAAAATCTAATAAACTGATTAATATGGATTTAATTCTAAAATTGAAAATTACTAACATGTAAAAGTAAAACAAAAAAAAAGGAACAATTCATTGCTGATGCAAAAAATGGAAATAAAATGGACTAGGCAAATCCTTTAATATCCCCATATAAAAGTCCCTGCAAATGCAAATTGAAAGATGATTACATATACAACCACGGACAAGGATACTTAATATGCCATGATAGAGCGTCCAATTTAGGTGTAGAAATGTTTTTCGCCAAAAGTTCTTCAAAATTTCTAAGTCCAAAACTCCTAATAAAAAAATACGAAATATGAGACGTCGGCTCGTTTGAACAAAAAATAGGTCCATTCGCATTTAAAAACAAAGACTTAGTTAGAGAAAAATCTAGGATCCAAAACTTTTGACATGAACCCTCAGAATTGGACATGAAGACATTTAAAGATCACCTTAAGAAAAGTCATTCCTTTAGATTTCAAGAAAGAGAAAGATTTAATATGATAGCTTAAGACCGCATATTAAAAATAAAAGAATCTAAGAACATCAAATAACTTCTTATAAATCTTAGACTAATAGAAGAAGGAGAAGAAAGACGAATGCTAGCTACATAAGTAATACCTAATAAGAAAGAGATAGGAAGCAGTAGTAGGCTAGTAGTTGCTCCTAGACTTTTTAGTAAACAAATAGGAATAAATATTCCTATATACTCAAGCACTGTAGTAAAGACCAAACCTGATTATATAAAAGACTTTCCAACTAGTGACAAGAGTTTTACTCCCGTTAAGACTATGGCAAGCCAAGACATAAATCCAGTTGTGATATACCTCAATTTAGACAATGTCCAAGATAAGAAGAAGGCCTTAGATGAATGGCATAATCAGATGAACATGTGTTTTGCATCTAATGAACAATGGGATGCAAGTTCATGTAAGAAATACGATGAGAAATCCATTATAGGTATTGCAAAAAAATATTTAGATAGTCTAAGAAAGGCTACAGATGAAGACTCCTTAGCTAAGATTGAAAAGATGAAAAAGAACTTAGAAGAAAGATCAATTGAAGAATACATTCAATTGTTTACGTCAAAATTCATTGGAGCTGGGCATTTAGCTCAAATCAATGAACAAGACCTAGCAGAAACTAAGTTAGCCCTCCTTAGCATTTGCAAACTAGATAAGATAAAAGAATATAGCAATAATTATGAGCAGCTATATTACCAAATTAAAGAATTTGGAGAAACCTCAAAAGACGAATACTTTAGAAAGATACCAGCCATAGGAAAAATCTTAATTAATGAATATAGGAATTGGCCAGAAGTAGCTGGAATTAAAAATAATTCCCTTGGTGAAAGAATTAATTTCGCTAAAGACTATATCATATCTAAGAGACGTGATATAACCGTGAAAGAATTAATTTCGCTAAAGACTATATCATATCTAAGAGACGTGATATAACCCATGGAAAGTTGATAGAAGAGACTTTCAAGCAGATCCCTTCAATCAAAGACGAAAGAGATATCGCTCCAATCGAATGGGGATGTGGTAGTGAATCTAAGAAATTCAAAAAGCCTTCTTTGCATTCTCTAAATTTCTCCAAGTTTTCACTGTAGCTCTCTTACTCCTAGGTCTCGTCTTCCATCTTCAAGCTTCTTTCTTATCTTATCATCGTCCCTGCTTATGACTTTGTATCATCCCAAGATGACTCTTACTTCGTAAGTTCTTCTCACTTTTTTTTCTTTTTTTATTGTGATTTCTTCATATCCACTACTAGGGATTTTCTCTTCTGATGACGAAAATAGGCAATAGGTTGATAACCGAGTTTAGGAAATTCTATAATATTCTAAACTGGGTAGACATTGAATGTTCCCCTATTCCTCGTAATGTTAGAGACATTGAGGACGATCACTGGATACATGTTCTTTTGTTGTCCCGGGGGGAGGGTCTTACTTTTCCCCCAAATCGCTTGTTTTTGCACTTTTTTAGTTACTTCGATATAGTTCCTACACAGTGCTCGCCAAATGTTTGGAAAATTGTCAATGGCGTGCATAGAATTAATCAGCTCTATGGCACCAATCTAGGGCTTGCTGAAATTAACTTTTGTTATTCCTTTTCTCAAATAAGCCTTGGGCTTCTTGACCTCAAGGCTAGGAGTCCTGATAGGTTATTGGAAGTAAATCTACCTGATTCCCACAAGGACTACTGGCATGAGGGGTTTATTGCTAGAAATTGGCAGTTACCTCCTCATACTGAAGGGTCGAGGTCTGGGAGATACGTGATTCCCTTTCATGGGGAGGAATATATCGGTAGGCATAGCTCTTGTTCTTCTCATTGATCTTTTTTTTAGTGTATGGCCTTTCTTATATCTTTCTCTCTTTCTTTTTTCAGCGAAGACAAAGAACTCAGAACCTACTCTTCGAGAGATCTAGACTGCTGAGTTGATTAAGGCTTGGAACATCAGGGAACTCCAAGCCGATGGTGAGCATCCTTGATCAACTACATTTCTTCTGGAATACAAGAATATTGGGTCCAGTTTCATCGCACGACTTATTGATAGCATTCCTCAACTAGACATCACATAAGAGGTTGCAGCCGACCCAATCCAATTGGACGAGAGGGAAAGAAGTTCTGGTGAGGAGAGTGAGGGGGATAATAGGGGTGGTACTGAAGGTGGTTTCAGGGAGGGGAGATCAAGTAGCGAAATGTCTTCTAGTTCGAAAGAGGGTTCAAAGGCTCAGGAGTCTTCAGGGTACACAAGTAGTTCCAGCGAGGAAGATATGGTTCGTCCTAGGAAGAATTTGATCCAAGATGATGATGAAGACAACGTGCTTCTTTCTCGCTTGTTGAAGAAGCAAAAATCCAGCAATGGGGATATTGACACTGGTTCCTAGTCTGCTAACCATGAGCAGGAGAAGAGGAAGAAGGTGGAGGCAGCGGTGAAAGAAAGGGAGAGAAAGAAAGAAGAAGAGAGGAAGAAAGTGGAGGAGAGAAAAAGGGTTGACAGAGAGAAGAAAGAGAGAGAAGAAGAGAGGAGGAAGAGTAAGTGAGGACAAAGGCGGGGAAGTTTTGGTGCCCGTGTCTGCTCTGCCTGAGGGGGATTCCATTGCCATTTCAACTCAGTTAGCTCTGGCGATGCTCGACAGATCAGTTTTGTCGGTTGATCGTCAGAGGGCGATGGGGGCTAACCAGTTGGCCCTAAAGGAAAGTCAGAGGTCAGCCTTGGTAAGCCTGATTTTCCCTTTCTACTCTTGCAATATCCTTTTCAATATTTCTCTTTCTAATATTTCTCTTCTCTCTGTAGTTCGTGACCAATTTATCTGTCCTATACCGCAGTCGTGAAGAGCTAGCGAGGAGAAATATCGACCTGGATAGGAAGAATGCTGAGCTGGAGGCCAGTCTAAAGACTGTCGATGTTGCTTAAAAGTATTTCGATCTTGCCTTGACTGAAGACAATCAAGCAAAGGAGGAGGTGACCAAGGATCTTAAAGAGTTGAGGCAGTCATATGACTTGGTCTGCACCAGTAAGCTAGTTGTGGTGGAGGAGAACAAGGTGCTCGCGGAGAAGGTGAAGAAGGTGGAATCTGAGGCTGCCACCCTCAAGGAGAGATCGTACAATGCTGGATGGGTTGCTGCGTACAAGGATGCTGATGTTCAGATTGGCTACATTAGCCGACTAAACTTTAAGAAGGGTTGGGACAATGCCTTGCTTACTGTCGAGGTGGATATTGATTCCACCCTCTTTGACAAGCATGACCCTCGTCCCAAACCTGTTGTAGATGAGGTGCCTCTTCCTGCTGCCAATGAAGGTTCCCCTGCTGTTTTGACCACCGTTGTTGATGTTCCCCTCAACCAGGGAATGGCGATAGCTTCATCTGAGGGAGGTTCACCTCGAGCTACTACAGATAAGGGGAAGTAACCAACAACCTCAGAGTAGACTGAAGTTGCCAACTAGTTCTTTTTTAGGGATCCTTTTGTATTTTTCACTTTTGTTGTTCTTTCCTCCCCCCTACTCATGTACTTGCACCCTCTTTTTTAATGAAATGAAATTATTTCCCTTCTGCATACTGATTTCTTTTGTTCTTCAATGCTTATATGGATTGTAACTGATTGATGTTGATGAGTATATACCTTAATTAGGAAGGATTCTCGGTCCTAATGCGAGCAATCAAGTTCACCAAGCCTTTGTAAGGATTTGCAAGTCTCTTAGGTCAAGGAATCAGAACTATAAGGACTAGTCAGAGCTTGTTGCCAAACTGAAAGATAGGCTTCAGGAGATGGAAGAGGTTGGCTCTTCCATTCAAGAGGAAGTGAATGCTCTGAGGGCTAAACTTCTGGATTCCTTCGAGATTAATCAAGTTGGAGAATTACTTCAACAAGAGAATGATGCTCTGAGGAGAGAGGTCTCGCGGCTTAGAGAGCATGTGCCGAGCATTCCCCCTAAGGTTTTATGGTGTTCCTCCTCATCGACTAGGTCGCGAGTTGGTACTGACAGTAGTGGCTCAGCTAGGGAGATTGCCGACCTCCGAGGTGATGTTCGTAGGGCGTATGTGATAGTTGTCGGCCTCCAAAGAGATGTTACCCTGCTGAGGCATCTGTTCAATAAAGGTCCTCGACAGATGTGTGATGATGGTTATGACCAGGGTTGGACCGATGCACCGACAAAGTTGAGGGAGGTCGAAAAGTTATTCTTCGTTAGAGGATGATTGAGTGATCTTAGGGAATTGCAAGTCCCTATGAACTCGTTTCTATGGTATCGCCATGAGATCTCATCCTCAACTTTGATGCCTAATCCATTCAGGAGGGATGATCAGTGGATCCCTATAGATGATATCCCCAGGCAGCTACTAGAGCCAGATGAGAATGAAGTTGAGGAGGAATTATCTCCTCACCCAGACGATGGTCGAAGAGTGCAAGTAGCTGATTATCTTGCTCGGAGGCCCCATCCTCATTAGGGTTTATTTAATTCAACCAATGTAACTCTTTTTACATGTAGTGAAGTAATAAAATAATTGTGTTTAGGGGGATTTTCCGACTAAACATGTGTAGTGTATTTTTCACTTCCTTGATTTCTTGTTCGATTATTTTGGGCTCTTCTTAGACGACTAGATTTAATACATGCAGAGTTATTTTGTTGAGTGAGTATCCCCCCAGTCCAATATGCTTATAAGATACCATTCTGCCTCACTTTACCTTTTAGGTTGTGTCGTCACACTTTCTTAGGCCTAAGTGTGGCAATGGCGAGGATACACCTAGTGTTGGATGTTATATCCAAGCAGGTTTTTTTAGCCAAACAATGTTTGGCGACCAACCTGGGTTGGTCAATCTGCCTAAGGGTCCCCTGTAGGGCTTCATATACTGCCAGGGCAATGCTATTAGGTTATTCGTGTTCGATGACAAAAACCTCAGGAGGGTAATACCCTGCTTTTATGTGTTGAGAGTGGAGCCTGTAACTTGGAAAAGGTGCATGAATTATAAAGTATAAAAATCAACACTTCGTAGAATGCTACTACCAAATGTTATTGCCAAGCACTTTTTATTAAACATAAATGAATCGCAAATTTCAACATAAGTTTAAAAAACACGAAAATTAGAAGTAGAATTTCTTCAAATTGGCTACGTTCCAAGATTGAGATATCTCCATGCCCTTCAGAGTTTCTAAGTGATAGGCTCCTTGTAGGTTGTCTCTTGTCACCTTGAATGGTCCCTCCCAGTTTGGCCCTATCTTGCCATCTGATGGTTTTACTACACTGCCAAGAACTTTCCTTAAGACGTAGTCCCCAACTTACAATGCTCTTAGATTGACCTTTTTGTTGTAGTGCTTTGCTAACTGTTGCTGATAGCCTGCTAGTTTTAATAAAGCTAGTTCTTATAGTTCCTCGGCTAGTTCAATTTCAGTGAGTAATGTTGCATCGTTCTGGCCTTGGTCAACCAGGGTGGACCTCATGGTGGTGAGGTCAGCTTCTAAGGGAATGATTGCCTCCATCCCATATGTTAGTGCGAATGGTATTTCACCAGTTGCTTGCCGTGGGGTAGTGCGGTAAGCCCATAGGATATGTGGCAGCTCACTCACCCATGCCCCTTTAGTTCGCTCTAATCGCTTCTTTAATCCATCAATAATTGTTTTGTTGGAAACTTAAGCTTGTTCATTACTTGGGGGGTATGCCACCGAGATAAAGTGGTGCCTGATCCCATGGTCGTTGCAAAAACCCTGGAAGAGGCCACTTTCGCACTAGGTATTCAGTGATGTTGGTCATGGGGATCCCAAAGCGGGTGATAATGTTCTTCCATATGAATCTCATCATATTTTCATCTTTGATGTTCGCCAGCGGCTCTGCCTCAATTCACTTGGTGAAGTAGTCTGTCGTAACCAATAAATACTTGCGATTACCGGTAATGGTAGGAAGAGGACCCATGATAACATTCCCCATTGGATGAAAGGCCATGGTCTAGTAAGTGATTTTAGGTCGCTGGCGGGTTGGTGAACCATAGGAGTGTGTAGTTGAAATTTTTCGCACTTGCGAGCATATATCCCATAATCTTTCTGCATGTATGGCCACCAGAATCCTTCCTTCATTTCTCGGAAAGCTAGCGACCTGCCTCCAATATGGCTCCCATAGATTCCCTCATGGAGCTCGTGTAGGACTTGCTCAACGTCCTTCGGGTGAACGCATTGGAGGTAAGGTCCGGTGAAAGATATCTTATACAATTTGCCCTCAGGAGATAAGTGAAAGAGAGTTGCTTTGACTCTTATTTGATGAGCGACCTTCTTATCATCTGGTAGGGCACCATCTTTCAGATAATCCTTCAAGGGGTCCGTCCAACTAGGGACTGGTTCAATCTGGAAAACATGACATCTATCTTGTAATTCGTTGCTCTAGTCAATGCTTAGCTGGACAAGGAAATCGATCGGAATTGTTCTCTTCAAGTTAGAATTGATTGCTGAGCTTAAGGCCGCCAGGGCGACAACATGGCTATTTTGTCCTCTAGGAAACTATTGGACGATGACATGTTCGAAGTTGGACATTAATTTTTTTGTTATGGCAAGGTAGGCCGCCATTATCTCATCCCTAGCGTTAAAGTCACCACTTATCTGGTTGGAAACCAGTTGCGAGTCGCCGAACACTTTGAGTTATTTTACCTCCAGTGCTTGTGCCTTATGTAGGCCTGCTATCAGTGCTTCATACTCTGCTTCATTATTGGAGGCTTCAAATCCAATCTTGATTCCTTTCTCAAGGATTGCATCTTCAGGGGTAACCAGTAAGATGCCCACTCCTTCCGCTTTGGAGTTGGAGGCTTCATCAACGAACAGTCGCCAAACACTTTGCGTCGAGGCGATTTTCCTTTAACCAATAGGTTGAATTTGGTCGAAAGGATGTTCTCCTGTAAATTATGTGATGAAGTCGGAGAGTAGTTGTCCCTTGATTGCATTCCTTAGATTAAAATGGATGTCAAATCGCTCGAGCTTGACTGGCCACTTTGATAGACGACTGGACAGATCTGATTTTCGTAAGACTGCTTTAAAGGGTTAGATGTGAGGACGCTGATGGAGTGAGCTTCGAAATATTGTTTCAACTTTCTTGAGGCTACCACTAGTGCAAAGGCGAGATTTTCTAATGGTAGGTATCGTTGTTCGGTGTCTAAGAGAGACTTGCTCACGTAATAGACAGGGTGCTGGATTCCTGTTCTTTTGCATACCAGTGCATAACTGAAAGCGTGGCTGGAAACTGCGAGGTATAGGTATAGAGAATCGTCCTCTTTAGGTATTACTAGCAATGGTGGTTTGCTAAGGTAAGATTTGAGCTCCTTTAATGCCTTCGAGCAATCCTCGCTCCACTCCACACTTTTGCTTTTCTTCAGTAACTGGAAGAATGGCTGGCACCTTTCGGATAACTTTGAGATGAACCGATTTAGGGCGGCGAGCATCCCTGTGAGCTTCTGCACGTCTCTTATCATATAAGGGGGTTGCACCCTATTGATGGCATTAATCTGGTCCGGGTTAGCTTTAATGCCTCTCTTGCTAACCAAGTACCCGAGAAATTTTCCTGACTGGACACCAAGGAACACTTACTTGCATTAAGCTTCATTCGATGTTTCCTGAGGATTTTGAAGGTCCGTGATAAGTCCAAGAGGTGGTCTTATTTTAACCCTCTCTTGATGAGCATATCGTCGATGTAAACCTCCATGGTGCTCCCCATTTAGTCTTTGAACATTTTGTTAACCAACTGCTAGTAGGTTACTCCTGCATTTTTTAGACCAAATGGCATGACCTTGTAACAATACAACCCGACGGTGGTGATGAATAATTTCTTGTCTTGATCTGGTTCGTGTAGAGGGAATTGTTAATACCTAGAGTAGGCATCTAGGAAACTCATTCTTTCATGAGCTTCCGTGGCGTCCACCAACTGGTTAATCTTTGGGAGAGGAAAACTATCTTTAGGGCACTCCATGTTAAGGTCGGTGAAGTCAATACAGACTCTCTATTTTCCATTGCTTTTTGGGACCACTACTGGGTTGGACAGCCACTTAGGGAATTAGAATTCCCATATGGATCCTGCATCCAACAGCTTCTCCACTTCCTTCTCCACAACCTTGGCCTTCTCGGGTAATGTAAGGACACAAATTTCCAATTGAGTCCATATATAGTTTTGGCTCAATTCCGGACAAAAACATTTATTCATAGGATAGTATTTAATTGTAATATTCTCAAGCCTATGAAGTGTATGTTGAAGATGTAGCGGCAAAGAATTTAAAGCTTCATCAAAATGTCGATTTGCGTGCCTCGTTTCTACGTCATCAACTAAGGTTCCATGCTCCCAAGGTATGAATGTAATTATATTAATATAGGAGCTTGGAACAATATGTATTGGGTGTGAGGTGTAATAAAAACTGCATTTTATTTTCAGAAAGAATCAAATAGAACTTTAAAATAAGTATATAAAGTTTCTGGGCCAAAATCGAATTTTACAAACTTTCTGGTCGTTCGTTAGAAATGTCGTTCGAACGAGTTTTTTCGTTCGAACCAGATTTCGTTCGAACGAGTTTTGTCATTCGAACAAGTTTCGTTCGAACGAGTTTTGTCGTTCGAACCAGTTTCGTTCGAACGAGTTTTGTCGTTCGAACCAGTTTCGTTCGAACGAGTCTGCCATCGACCCTAAACTGGTCAGTCGTTCGATATGTCGTTCGAACGAGTTTTTTCGTTCTAACGAGGTATCTAACGAGATTCTAACGAGCCCAGGCTGGTCGCTCGTTAGAAGTCTCGTTCGAACGAGAGTCAAGTTCGTTCGAACGAGACGCCAGGCGGGAACGGTTTTGAGCAGTTTTTTCACAGTTTTCACCCCATTATCCCACTTGTTTCTTAACTGATTTTTTAAGGCTTTATCAAGGACGGGAATCATTTTTCAAGGTGTATCTTTTTCATACCATACAAACTCCTAGAGAGTATTTTGAGACAAAATTTGTTTAAGGAAAAAGATCATGTTTTGAGGGTTATTCTTTCAAAGAAAAAATTCATACACACTCTAGTTTACACCCAATTGTGTTTATCCAAGTTTCTATATTTATATCAATTGCTTGGAGTTTTTGGCACCGGTTTTCTCTACCGAATTCAAGAGACGTTTCGGGTTTGCTTCTACACCCCATCACAAAGAAGACTTTTGTTTAGATTCTACCCACACGGAGAAAGGCTCCATGCTTGGGTGACGGTGACCATATAAAGTCCCATCGGTGGATTCCGAGACCGCGGTGGTGTTCCGAGGTTGTTCGCTAGGAAGAGGTTTCTACGAGAAGGAGCGTCGAGGCTTGAGAGGGATCGAGTCAGTCGTTGTAAGTCTACCTGTCTTGTAATTGTAATTCCATATCTAGTGGACTTGTGGCTAGGGTCGTCCGAGGTTGTTTCCCGTCTTGGGTTTTTCCTCATACATCTCGGCGTAGTGTGACATTGTTTATTTTATCTTGCACAATAATTTAGAATCCATGCTTAGGATAATTACAAGATAAAATTTGGTTTAATTATCACACTCATTTAATTTGGGACTTAAATTAATATTGGGTAAAATTGTGTAATTCAAGTCACGAACTCAAATTGGTTTGACCTAACTTTAGAAATATGAACAATCATAATTTAGGCAAATTCTAGGACTTGAATTTAATTGGACTTAATCGGTTTCAGTGAGTAATAATTAATTTGGTGTGTTTCATTAATTATTCACTTTTGTTTATGTTAATTTTTGGAAGTTGAACCATCACCTGTTTTATAACGCTTCCGCATCATCTCCATTGAGTTTACATAAAAAGGGAATTATTAAATCCGGGGTCTTTCAGGTAAAGTTAGTCGTGCCTTTTGTACGATCGACTTGAAAGTCGGGTCAATATGCAATCGATGAAAAACCACACTAGGATCAATCCCAGGTAGCTCGTAGGGTTCCCATGCAAAAGTGTCCAAGTTATTCCATAAAAGTACTGTTAGTTACTTCTTCTCTCGATCTGTGAGAGAGGCTCCGATCAAGAACATCCTATCTTTCTTGTTGTCGTCGGCTACAACCTCCTCCAGGTTCTCAATGACCCACTCAAAGGGGAAGAATCTGGTCTCCTCCACTCTAGGTCTTCCATATTTTAACTGCTATTTGGAAGCTACCAAACCTTCCTATTCTTCAACCTTTTCCTTGGCCTTCTCAACCTTCTTCTCCAGTTTTGGGCGGATGGCTACTATAAAGCACTTTCTCACCATCGCCTGATCTCCATGGATCTCCATCATTCGTCGCTCAGTCACGTACTTGAGTTTCTGGTGGTAGGTAGAGGGGACGACCTTCATCGCATGTAGCCACCCTCTGCCAAGGATGGCCTGGTAGGGAGAGTCAATGTCGACCACTAGAAACTCGATCATCTTGGAGACACTTCCTGCCCTTACTGGCAGTATAATCTTTTCCAATGGGATGGTCACTTTACCAGCGAAGCCGACTAAAGGGATAATGGTTTCCTTTAAGTCGGCGAGGCTTAACATCAACTTTTTGAATAGGTCGAGATACATTACTTCGGATGAGCTACCCTAGTCGACGAGTAACTTGTCGACATCGTAGTTAGATATCCTGAGTGTAATGATCAAGGCATCATGATGTGGGGGTCCTTACTCCCACTAGATTTTCGTTCATAAACATAATTTATTTGCTATTATCGACATCATATGCTCGCCAGTGCTTTCTTTCCCGTGTTTTTGCTGGATCGATTTGAAAAGCTTGCATTACTGCCGTAAGGTTTTTAACTTCCATCTGAGCTGATTTCCTTGAATTTTCTTTAGATACGATGCCCCATGAATCATTGTGAACTCATGGCTAGCATCCTCCTCGAGCACATTATTAGACCTCGGGTCTCCATTGGCAGCGGCCTTCTCTACCTTCTTCTCCACAAATTCGTTCAGGTGTCCAGTTTGGGTAAACTCCTCATGGTGAGACTTAAGAGCTTTATAGTGCTCGGTTTTTTGCCCAACCTCTTTGTGGAAATCCCATCTCAGTGAGCTATTCCGTTTTGAGGGGTCTCCTCCCATCTTTTTGGGTCACTTAACGAACGGCTCTGTAAGGACATAAATTTCCAATTGAGTCCCTGTATTGTTTTGACTTAATTCCGTGAACAAAACTGTGTTTGTAATATGTCATAGGGAGATTTTATTTTGTCACGATCCCACTCGTTCTATGACGCATTGAAGAAATTGAAGACAATGCGGCAAAGCTTCAAAGATTTAATCATGCCTAAGTTTAATTGGTGCAAGTTTAATCATCTTGAAATTTAATTTCATTCCGAGATCACTCAGGTATGAGTGCGTATAATTTATGATGCTCGGAATTATTGTTATAAAAGATAAGGATGAATTTTTATAAAGAAATATGTTTTTAAATGTTTTAAAAGTGTTTTAAAGGTTTAAAATATGTTTTATGATGATAAGCTCGCAAAAGAGTTTGACATTTTTGGATCTCTCTTTGGAAGAGACGTTTTTAAACAAAAAGTCAAAAAGTCAAACTTTTGCGCTTTCGTTCAAACGACATCCAATCTCGTTCGAACGAGATGTGATGTCGCTCGAACGAGTTCCTCAAGTCGTTCGAATGACACATTTTTTGAGGCGATATTTAAATCCTATTTAAACAGTGTTTTCATCATAGTTTCGTAGGTGTGCTTTCTAGAAAAGAGCTTTACAAACCAAAACATTATTTGCACATGTTTTCTAAGGTTTACAAAGCATAAACACATCCTTAGAGTTTGCAATGATCCGAGTTATCATTCTTATATGTTTAAGTGATCTTGTTGCACCAAAGTTATTTGTTTTACACATTGAACACAAAGGGTTTTGCGGTGAAGAAGCGACGAACATCATGTTCGACATCGTAGACAAATCAAAGCCATATCGGTGGACACCGTGACATACGTGGACGCGTGTGTTGTGGACAGAGATCGTGGAAGACGGAATTTTTATGTGGGCACTACTGAAGAACGGTTGAAGATCAGAAGGAGAATCACGACTCGTGGGGATCGAGTCTTAGTGTAAGGCTAGTCCGTCTTTGTAAAACCATTGTTCATAGGGATTGTCTGGCTTGGGCCGTCCAAGGTCGTTTTCCTGTTTTTGGTTTTTTCCTCGTACATCAAGCGTTGTGAGAATTCTTTACTTTACTTTAATTGCTTTAATCACTAGATGCATGTTTAAGATTAATCAAGATAAAACTGGTTTAAAGTAAGAATTGGTTTTTTCACAACTTAGTTTGGTGCATAATTAAAAGTTGGATCTTTTTCGGAGAAAAATTAGTTTTGTTTGAAACACACATATAACAGGCCACTCACAACCGTTTTCAGGTTGGTCCTTGATCTTTGCTATAATCTTGTAGATTGGTTCCTTAAAGATAGTGTTCATTTCCTGAAATGCTTTTAGAGCATCGTTTTTGTTCCATTCTCTTGGAGCCACTTTTACCCCCATTTTTGCTTCCTTTCTTCTGGTTCTCAGCTTTTTTTGCTACTCATGCCAGCGAAATTGGCAAGACCATTCTCCCCTGAACTAATGCGGGTCACATCCTTAACCTTGGCTTGTTTTTCAATGCAAGCCATTAGGTCGTCGATGGTCGTGGCCTCCTTCTTAGTGAGGGACTGGTGCAAGAGGCATGAGTTGGGTAGGCCAATTTTAAAGGATGCCACAGCGACCTGCTCTGAGCAGTCCTCAACCTCGTTGAACAGCTCCCAATATCTTTTTTCATAGTCTTTGAGGCTCTCTTGAGGCGTCTTCTTCATTGTCAATAAGGTATCCATCCTCTTTGGATGGGAGTTGCTGGTGATGAAGCGAGCTGTAAAGAGCTCTGCTAGGGACTCAAAGCTCTTGATGGATCTATGAATGACTCTCTCGAACCACTTCTGGGCCACATCGTGCAAGCTCGAGGGAAATATCCAATACATTTATGCATTCTTGTGGTTCCAGAGAGTCATGGCCTGCCTGTATTGCCTAACATGATCGGTAGCATCAGTCTTCCCATCGTAGATCTTAAATCTGGGAATCGTGAAATTCTTGGGGGCTTCTTCTTCTTCTATCTCCCTTGAGAAAGGGGATTTCATCTGGGTCCTGAGAGCTCACCTGACTAGCTCTCTGGTTTACCTGGAACCCGATGTGCTGGGTGTTGGTCCATTTATCTCCGAACCAAATTTCTTATGTCATCATTTCCTCGAGCTAGGCTCCAATACCGGTGAGCTGGTTTCTGTTGCTCAAGAAATTCATCATCTGACCTGTGTTCCTCAAATCTTTGAGATCCACGTCTAGGGCTCCTTCCTCAGTTGTGAGACTTGCTCACTTGAGGGCTAAGAGTGTGATATTGACGTCGCTTGGTGCTACGATGGAGTTCTCTCTCCATCTTCTCCAATCTTCTTTTGAGACGGGCATTCTCAGCTTTTTGTTTGCAAGTGGCTTTCTCTTGCTTAGAGCCTGGCTTCATATGCGTCGATTAGCGTCGAGACCTGTGTGGACTTGTCTGGTCCTTGACTTTCCTTCGAGGCTTGACGTTCTGGGCAAGCCCTGGGATTAGAATATCGAACTTCAGATCTGATCCTACGAGAAGCAGGTTGTTCTTGAATATCCCCTGCTTTAGGGGCATTGCTTCTGTGACCAGACATTCCAAATTCTTGTTGGTGAGGGCTTTCTTAAAGGAAGGCAAACATTCCCATAGACGGTGCCAATTGTGTGACAATTAAACTCAACACAAAATAACAAGCAAAGGCAATCACCAAAATAAATAAAGAACTTAAAGTATGACAATCACACACGACACAAGATATACGTGGTTCGGCAAGAAGGCCTGCGTCCACGGTGGTGCTCTGAGTATTTTATTTCTCTTTACTTCGGGGGAGTGTTTACAAAATTGAATGTCCCTTGCCCCGGGCTAGGGTTTTGATATATAGATGGTATTTTGGAGAGTGGAGGTGTGGGACTCCTCCACGTTAGCCCATAATCCCTAAAGTATATCTCAATAGAGATTTTAGGAATTGACTGGGTCACAACGGAATTATTCCAGACTTTAGGTCGTGTTTAATTGGGCTACTCATCTGGGCTAAAGTGATAAATCGAGTTACCCACAACTGTCAATACCTAAAAAATATCAAGAATACACTAGAGTACTTGAAGACAGTATCGACGTATTAAAATTTATTAGACGAAAAAGGCTAGAAGAAACCAAAGCTATTTTAATTAGAGCCGGAGGAATCCGTCCTCTCCTTAAAAACATAGAAACAGCTACCCATAGAACATATCGTAGATTTTGTCATCCTATGGTGATAATAATTTAGACGAATTTATAAATAACGATATAATTGATATTGTTAATCAGATATATAAAGAAACTAGACTGATAAATTGGGAATACCGTATAAGGTATTTAAGACTACAATATTTTCCATCAAAACCGCTTGCAATTGCCAGACTCCCTGAGGAAAATATTTATATAGATAATCCTCTCTATTCATAATTTTAGTACGATAGTGACGGAAGAAATCGGAGAAGTAGCCGTAGCCCTAAAACTTCTACACTTAGACTTCCAGAATTAATTAGGGTTTAAAATAAAAGATCATAGAAATAATTGGGGTAGAAATTTCTATTCCAAAAACATTCGAAAAAGAAAGAGATATAAAAAGACAAAGCGGTCCCCCAAAGGTGGTCCTAAAAACACAAAGGTGGTCCCAAAATTGTGTGGATGATATTAGTCTGTCATTTAAGCCCGTTAAATTAGCTCGTTGGAGAGCCTCACCGTATATATATATATATATATATATATATATATATATATATATAGTTTAACCCATCTAGTCGCTCAAATACCCATTTATCCAATATGCTCTTATTTTTAAAGATCTCCACTAGCGACACCCAATGTCACCCCTACTCACTCCAAACCGGAGCTCCGGTGGATCCAAATCCTATTTATCTAACATTCACTTATTTTTAAAGCTCCGCGCCAGCGGCACTCGATGCCACTCCTACCCACCTCAAACCGAAGCTCTGATGAACGTCGTTGGAACTCCGACAATAGGGCTGGGTGGTGGTGGGGATTGGCTGCCGCTAGCGCGGACCTGTAAAAATAAGATAATATTGAAAAAAGGGGGTTTGGATCCATCGGAGCTCCCATTTGGGGTGAGTATGGGTGGCATGGGGTGCCGCTAGTGCGATCCTTAAAAAATAAGAGAATATTGGATAAATGGGTGTTTGAGCGACTAAAATTGTTAAACTAAAAATAGTTGTCTTTTTTACAATATATATATATATATATATACTTTACCGTATGCACCAAAAAATGAAATTTTTTATATCTCTAACATTTTCACAAATAGTAACATTTACTGTGTTAATATTACAAAGATAGTAAAATTAATTGTGTTCACAAAAAATGAAATTTGTATATTTATCAAAAAATATCCATAGAGTACATAATATTTCAATGAAAAAAATTACTCAACCCGTAATATTTACTTTGTACACCTTTAAAAATAAAATTAAGTAATGGTTGAATTGTCAGTAAGACTTAATTACAAAAATCTTAAAATATGAATTATATATAATAATACATATTAAATGGGTTATCACATTTTTGTTAGAATTAAACAATAATACAAATAAATTGGTTAAATAAATTGGTCAATTAATATATAAACTGAAAATTGCCTAACTAATGTTGCTCAACACAAGTTAAAGCAGTCTAATACAGTCTGAAGTTGTTTCTTAGAGAAACACTTTTAGAAAACCAACTATAAATCACAACACGTGTTTTAGAAATGTTATGAACGAGTTATTTCAGATAGCAGAGAAGAAGTTTTGAAAAATAAAACTAATCTTAGTTATAGCAGCAATAATTTAGTAGGGATGAGACGATTAGTAAACATGCACATTACACAAGAGATTTTAACGTGGTAAAATCTTAAAGTGAGGAAAACATCCACGGAGGTCTCTCCACCTTAAAACGAAAAATTCACTTGAATGAGTTTAGGTTGCAAGCAAGCAACGAAATAAACACACAAATACATACCTAAATCTAAGTGCAGGAGATATACCAGTTCCTTTAGGTAAATCCTAACTTCTTATAAGGCTCTGATTGGTTATGTCATCCTTCAGCTTGTCTTCCTTATCTCCTTCTTTACGTCGACTCTAACCGGTCAAGATCTTTATACCAACACACTTTTATAGTGATGTTATGGGACAGTGTTGTGAGTGAAATGCCTAACACATGCATGAACTCACACACACTTATACAAACGAATCCTATGAATTATAAGATTATTTCTAAGTATGAAATGTTGTGTGTCAAACTGCTAAAAATAGTTTTAATCTTTATTTCTATACAACTTTCATATATGTTTTCCTTGAGTCATTAAAATTAAAAACCTTTCAAATATTATTTATATACAAGTTTTTCAAAGTGAAAAACTCAGATCTAAACGCATGCAAACCCTATTTCAGTTTTGTAAAAGAAAATAGGTAACAAAAAAATTCAAACAATGACTTCAAATACCCCTACATACCAATCCAAAGTAAAAGGCACTAATCTTTAAAACAACACCCCCTACCAGTTTTATACTAATTTTTATTTTTTTATTTTTTGCAACCCCATGGTATCTAGTATTTCCTTATTTGAATTTTGAAAAAACAAATATTACACTATTTTATATACATGATTATACAATGTGAAATCTTAAAAAATCAAGAAAGAGTTAAAGAATAAACCATAACAGCTGAAGAATATGTCAAAATATTATAGACTCATGGTATATGTTATACCTGTATATGAGACCCAGAATGTGATCTCACTGTGTCCATTTTGGACAAGATGGCTCGATTCATAGCGAACTTAGGTTGAGGTGGTTCACCAGAACCACAGTCCATAGGGCATGAACGAACGAATGAATATTACGAGTTGTGGTTCAGGCGAATCCACCTCCACCTTAGTTCGCTATCAATTGAGAATGAGACACCGAAAAATGATAATGGTTTTTGTATGGATATCACCAAGGTAAATTAATCATAAAATAGTAACAAGATTATGATATGCACAGCAGATATTATGGATTTTTGGTTTCCAACGAAAACACATGGAGGTACATATATAGGTATACGGAAGTTGGGATTAGTCAAAGAATGAGAAAAAATACTTCTCCAAAAAGTGCGTACTTAACTTACCTATGGAATGAAATATCTCCAAAAACTAATTGATTATTTTTTTATACAATTTTAATCTGACATAATTTCTGTACATATAAGATATCATATGGGTCAATAAACTAGTTTTGAGTGCTAATAAACTATAAATGAGCATTTTTAATGAATTGTATCACCTTTCTTAACGCAATCAAGTTCAGTCACTGAAAAGTATTATTTTATTGAAAAGCGTTACTCCTTCATGATAGTGTCACATCAGTAATAATAATAAAGATTTCTTTAGAGATGTAAGGACAAATTTTCCAATTGAGTCTATTGTATGTATTTGACTTATTCTTGAAACAATGTAATGGACATATTTTTTATTGCCACGATCTCACACAGTCTATGATATAAAGTTTATTGAAGACGTTGCGGCCAAGCTTTAAAGATTTATTATGCTGACATTAATTTGGTGCACTTTTCACGTCTTTATTGCATTCCGAACTCTCAGATATGAACACGTAATGTTTATGGGAATCGAAAAATATTTTTCGGATGTTATTTTATTAAGAAATATTTTTAAAATGTTAAAAAGTATTTTAAGACGTTTTAACTTCGTTTATTCTGAGATAAGGATGGTTTAGAGATGTGTAAATCCTTCCCTTGTGTTTAAAAGGATCAAATGACATTCACAGTCATTCAAACGAGATGGATTTGTTGTTCAAATGACATGGATATTTCTTTCGAATGACAACCTCATCACGCTCGAACGACACGCCACCTCAAGTTTTCTATTTAAGGCGTGTTTCACTTAGAATTTCATAAGTTGGAGAACCAGAAAAATAATTTACAAAAAGTTTGTTTTCTGCATAAGTTTTCTAAGGCTTTCAAACTCTAAAAACATCCTTAGAGTTTAAAAGATATGAGCTTTCATACTTTTATTTCACAGAGATCTTAGTATGAACCATTGGGGTTTTGTTCATCACTTTGAACGTTTGGGTTTTGTGGTGAATAAGCGAAGGAGTTCATGTTCAACATCGTAGACGTTTTCAAGCTGTATCGGTGGACATCGAGTTATTTGTGGATGCGTATGCTGTGGACAGGTATCGTAGAAGGACTTCTGCATGGGCATTATGCAGGAATGGTTGAAGGATCAGAGAGAAGCGTCAAGACTTATGGGGGATAGAGTCATTGAGTAAGTCTATCATTTATACCTTGTAATACCACATCATAGTGATTGTTTGGCTTAAGCCGTTTGAAGTTTTTTCCCTTAGTAATTTCCTCATACATCCGGCGTCGCTTTTGTGAACTTATTTATTTTACTTGTTTTAATCACCTAGATGCATGTTTAGGATTAAACAAGATAAATTGAACTTAACTAAAATTGGTTCCCATACTAGGTGCGTATAAAATTTGGAAAAGAAGTTTTTCAAAAAGGAAGTTGTTTTTGACATCCTTAAAATACATTCGAAAGTATCAGAGATAGAAATATTTTTTCTGTGTGTTGATCCCTTGTGTTTTTAAGGATGAATTTTGGAAATTATGAAAGTTTTAGAGCTCCTATTTTTATGGCACAAACTATGCTTATTGGAAAATGCGAATGAGAAAAGGTTTGAAATCAATTGGTGAGCGTGTGTGGTTAGCGGTCGAAAAGGACTTAACACCATACACGAGAGGGTGAGGCCACTACTTTAAAACCCATTGAGTCACAGACAAAAGCCGGACATAGGCTTTCACTTTACAACACGAAAGTTCTTCACGTTATTTCCTCACATGTCACACTGGATGAGTATAATATAATCATGACGTGTGAAACTTATAAAGATGCTAGGGATATTCTGTCATTTAATCATAAGGGCACGAGCACGGTTAGGGTATCTAAACTTCAAAACCTAACTACACATTTTGAGACAATTAAGATGTTAGAGAGTGAGTCATTTGATTAGTTCTACACTAAATTGTTAAATATTGTCAACTCATCTTTAATTTGGGATAAAAAATACCCGACAACCGAGTCATAATGAAAACCTTAAGGTCGTTGCCGAGTATATTTGATGCAAAAGTGACCGTTTGAACTTATTAGGTATGCTTGGATCGACGAATCTTGAAGAGATTATAGGTGTCTTACAAACCTATGGACTCAATATGTTTACCTCCAAGCAAGGTCCAAAGAAAGAGAAGGGTGTTGCTTTGAAAGCCCAGAAGGAGGAAACTAAAATTTCGAATGACGATTCCGATTCCGATTCTGATTTTGAGGATGTGGCCTTGTTGGTAAAGAAGTTCATAAGTTTCAAAAGCAATCGAAAGATGCCAAACAACTTGAGAAATCCAAGAATAATAAGGTCAATCTTTCCCCTAAGGATAAAAATGAGAAATTGAAGAGGAATGAGTCAGATAGGTTTTTTGGGTGTGAGGGTTATGGTCACAAGGTCGTCGAATGTCCCATTAGATTTAAGAAGGAGGGCAAGAAACGGACAACATATAATGCCACCTTAAGTGACAGTGAACCGAAAGAGGGAGAGATTTCCCCCATTGAGCGTAACTTTGTAGCGTTCATGGCATGTCATGTGAGCAGCAACGATAAATATTCCCATGAAGATTCTCATGTTCATGACACTTTCGAGACCGTTGAGTGTGAATCCTAAGTAAGTGAGGGTGAAGCTAATGAAGATGAGGAGATTGATGCAGGAGAGTTGCACGTTGCCTTTAATGATTTTTATGTGGAAGCAGTAAAGGTGAAAAAGGAAAACTTGAATTTGCAAGCTAAGTTGAATGAGCGTGACATAGAAAATAATGATGTTTTAATTAAGGAACTTAGGGAATGGGAGAAGACTCTTATGGAGAAACTATAATATGTTGAGAAAGAGAGAGATAGTCTTTATGTTTTGATAGAGGCTTTAAAGAAAGAGATTCTAGAGTTTAAGGAGTCTATACAATTGCTTGCGTCTAGGATTAGTGAGTTAAAGGAGAGATTGAAAGAATAGAGTAAGGTAAAGTTTGATTTGGAGGCTAGGTCGGAGAAGTTAGATAGAATGTTAGGCACTGTTGATACCAAATTTTATCTGCTGACTTGTATCCATCATTTGAAGACACGTGTCAACCAACGTGGAAATTACAAATACTTCTACCGATCAACTCACTGCCACCGAGCTACTCAAGCGCCCCGAGAAACTCATGGGCCCCGAGCAACTCACGCGGTCCGAGTTACTTAGGCGGTCCAAACAGCTTAAGCGGTCCGAGCTACTTAGCGTACAGAACATCCAAATTAAGAGAATTAAATAGGCAACTGCGCATTAAATGCTCATTATTGTCGTACAGATGTATATGTCTACTAGATAACAACGCATTGTCCTATCACATGTACAGCCTTAAAGGCTATAAATACATTGTAACCTCCTCCTTAGAAGGGGACTCTGAATTTCTTGGTAAACCCCTTATCGAGAATTCCAGTCAAATAGTCAGCAATACAAAAACAGTGGACGTAGGCCATTCTTACAAGGCTGAACCACTTTAAAAATCTTTTATTTTATTTATTTTATCTGTGATTAATTAATAGGAGATAATCTAGTTTTTTACATCAACAGGCACCATCCAAATCAAGGGAGATAGGTTTGGTATAGGCTACGATAATAGTGTTGTTCCCATTCACAAATACAATTACAATCGCGTGAGAGAGCCCACTAGTAACGTTAGGAGAGGTCGACATTTTATTAATCATTCCCGCCGTGTTTATACTTGCACTCGTTGCATTAGGAAAGGTCACCTTAGACGTTTTTTCTATGACCTTAGGAATGCTCTTAGGAAGTTTAGGAATAAAGTCGTTTTGGTTCCCAAAACCCTCATGCTTCATTTCAAACCTACTTGGGTTTGGAAATCGGACTTAGAGGCTTTAAGAATTAAACTTCATGGTTCTTGTTTGGTTGCACTTAATTCTTCCCATGCTAAATCTAAAGGATGATTGTGTTACCATGTTTGTCATACGCTAGTCTTTGCATCATGATTCATATATTGCTAGTGTTATGACATGTGTTTCTTTTGTATTATATTTTTCTTATTTATTGAGTCTTAATTGAAAAATGCAAAAAGATTTTCTCTTTGATAAAAAAAATCAAAAAATACATAAAGATTTTTCGTTTTAAAGATTTTTGAGAAAAATACAAAAATATTTTATTTTTGGGTCAAAAATATTTTTAGAAAAACACAAAAAGATTTTCATTTTATTTTTGTTTCGTGAGTTTTTCATATTTGATATGGCATATTGGTGTACTTGGACCCTTGTCATTACATTATTCATGTGGCTAGGACATTTGGTCATAATTGTTGATGCGTCGAATGATCTTAACCATTGTCTTAATGGGGTTATTTCGAAATTGATATGCATTTGAATTCAACTTTGTATTTATGCCATCTTTGCACATATGCACGAGTTTATATGAATGTTTGCATGTCATGCATATTTTAGTTGGTGTGATGTTCTTATCTCAATTTTGTCATCTATACGTAATAAGACTTAGGAGGAGGTGTGCATGTAAGAATCGTTTACCATGAGGATTAATATTGCACATATAAAAAATGACAAGTATCCATGGGAAAGAGTTGTGTGAGTACAATTAACTCATCATGAAAGTCACCCTTTAAAAGAGCCCGAGAAAAATTTGTGGCAATAAAAATAATCATATGCCAAAATGGGCCAATTAGTTTAGTTTATGTTCATTCCAAAAGAAAAGAAAAATATGATAATATGTGATGGAGTTTGGATGGATATATAAATGGGTTCGCACCATGAATCCTCATATTGAAAATCGTATCATGACGCTATTGTTTCTAGAATCGTCAATATTTCCAACTTGTGTGCATGTTCATTGTTTAGTTCATTTAGCTCAATATATTAATTGTCACATATGGCTAAAACTAGTTTGATGACATTTAGCTATCAATTAAATATTCTTGACTGTTTCAATGTGTCGAAGTTATGATTCATTTATTAGAGTTCACACACATTCACTCAATATCCATGTTTGAGCACATTGATATTATGTTAGCATGAAACTCACATTGTTTTACTTATTTTATTTTTTTCTATTTTGAGTCTGTTTCGCTATTGTTTGGTATTTCCAGTTACTGTTTTCACAAAAAAAAATTCGTTGGGCAAAACTTCATCATTTTTAGAACTAGAATTGAGAAATTTTGATGTAGTTCAAATGACATCTGGACCTCGTTCGGGCAACAAGTCCATATCACTTGAAGTTTTAATCTCACGAGGTTCAAGTGATATGGTGAAAAATGTCAGGTTTAGGTCGCGAGATGATCGTGCGATGGGTCACGAGAAGGGGAGTTCACGTGAGAGCTTGCCAGTTTGGTGTTTCTAACGTCGCTTGATGCATGGATCAATCGACGTGCAAAGTTATTCAAACGACCCAGCATTGTCGTTCGAGCGACCTCTGGGAAGTTTTTTAGAATAGTTCGTGTTTCATACCTATTTCGTTTATATGATAATTTTCATACAGTTTTAGTACTTTTGGGTAGTTAATGCAGTGTATGGTGATTTTGAATTATTCGTTTAGTCACATCATGACTGATTTTGATGATTTATTTTATGTGACTATTTACTAGCTGCGATTTTGTACATTGTGATTATTTTTAGCTAACAGTTTATGTTTATCTAGATATGCTCTATTGATTATTTCGTTCTAGATATTTGATATTTTTTATCTTTTTAACTTATTTTTCATTCGAGACAAAAAAGGGGAAGAGATGTATGTTATGTAGGGGGAGTTTATGAGCACATAGTTTTTGTTGCATTACAAATTAATACCATATGCTTTCATGCTTATATATTGGTATTGATTAGTCTATACAAATTGATATCCTAATTTTAATGTTGTTCTGAAATTGGTATCAAAATAATTTTCTCACATGTTTAACAAATGGTTTGTTTTTACATATTGGTATTTTTATATCATTTGTTCCCCCATACTTCACTGGGTATTTGTTTGTTTCATGTGTGTAGGTATTTTTCAACGAATCAAGATTTCAAGACTAAATCACATTCAAACAACTTATGCTTGTAGCACCAACATTTACTAGTCTTGTCGTGTAATTTTTAATTTGGGTTTTTTGGGATGGGATTTATGGGTTGACGGCCAGGCTTAGGCATTTCACTATTTGGGTTTTGTCCCGGAATAGTCGAAGGGGGAGATTTATAGGGATAAAAATTCCAATTGAGTCCATTGTATGTATTTGACTTATTCCCGGAACAAAACATTATATTTGAGTCATAAACAGATTTTTTTATTGTCATGATCCCACACAGTCTACAAGATAAAGTTTATTGAAGAAGTTTCATCCAAGTTTCAAAGATTTATTATGCCAAGATTAATTTGGTGCACATTTCACGCCTTCATTGCATTTCGATCTCTAAGGTATGAATGTGTAATGCTTATGGGACTCGAAAAATATTTTTAGGATGCGACTTTATTAATAAAAGTTTTTAAAATGTTAAAAAGTGTTTTAAAACATTTTAACTTCGTTTATTCTGAGATAAGGATAGTTTAGAGTCGTGTATATCCTTTCCTTATGTTTAGAAGGATCAAATGACATTCATAGTCGTTCAAACGACACATGGAGGTCGTTCAAACAACATGGCTTTATCGTTCAAACGACATGGCTATATCATTCGAACGATAGCCTCATCTCGTTCGAACGACGTGCCACCTCAAGTTTTCTATTTAAGGTGTGTTTCACTCAGAATTTCGTAAGTTGCAGAACCTGAAGAATAATATACAAAGAGTACATTTTGTGTATAAGTTTTCTAATATTTTCAAAGTCTAAAAACATTCTTAGAGTTTAAAAGATCCAAGCTTTCATACTCTTGTGCTATAGAGATATTAGTTTGCACTATTGGTTTTTTTTCATCACTTTGAACATTCGGATTTGCGGTGAAGAAACAAAGGAGTTCGTGTTCAACATCGTAGACGTTGTCAAGTTGTATCGGTGGACATCGAGGCATTCGTGGATGCGTGTACTGTGGACAAGTATCGCATAAGGACTTCTGCATGGGCACTATGGAGGAGTAGTTGAAGGATCGGAGGAGCGTCAAGACTTATAGGGGATTTACCCGACCACAAATGTGTCAAAAGTGCATGCTTTATAGGCTCAAGTGCAAGCCTGTCATGTTAGAATGATTTTGATAAGTCGGGATCGTATCCACAGGGAACAAAGGATGAAAACTCTAAATAACGTAGGAAAAGTTTATCTAACCTTCAAATGATTCCTCAAAAGAAAAGAAAAGATGATGATGATGATTTGTGGTTTTTAAATTCTCAATTGGTGATGAAATTAAAATTTAGAATGAATTACTTGTACGAAACCAACTAAGAATTGTAAAGAGAATATAAATGAATATGAGGGGAAATAGGCTGGAATACAATCCCCCTATCCCTGGTAATTTACCATATAGAATACTAGAATTGTAAATTAAAATCTTAACTGAATCCAGCCTTTAGAGATCCTAAACATTCCATATATGAGGGAACTAGCCGGCATCATATGAAATCAAAGGCAGCTATAAAGCGGTGTAGAGTAATTACACTTGCATATTATTCTTAAACATCCCAAGTACCTAGGGAAAGAGAGATTAAAAGATCAACTATGGTCGTATAATTTCCCACACGATTCTGTCAATTTTTAATTTAAATTCTATTTCCTACATGGGTAATTTACATCAGGATGGGTTCATGTATCCCATCCCTTGAAAAATTAGCTTGGCACGATTTTATGAGAAGAAAACAAATTCATAACTATGCATGGAATTATGTATCTAAGAAACATTGCTTCAAAAGAAAATTGCAAAACAATTGAGAATCGAATTGAAAATAAAATAGAGAAACAAATAAGAGAATATAAATTGATACTTGGAATGAAGATTTAAATTTGGAATCAAAACTTAGATGGTGAATGAAACTTGAGTCTTAAATACTCCTTTATCTCAAAATTACAAACTATCTCTAGAAAACTAATAGTTCAGAAAATAAAATTCTAACAAAAAACAACAACTAAAAAAAACTCCTCTCTAGGGTTTACCCTTTTAATAGCCCAAATGTGACTCCTCCCTTGCCTTCCCACATTTTACCCGTTTATAAAACCTAAATGTGACTTTTCCCTTGCCTCCCCACGTTTTACAACTAATAAAAATGAATTAAACAAGAAATTTCAAGAGTTGTGACTCTTTAGTTCTAAAAATGACTCTTCATTATCTCGCAACTTCAAAACGTCGTAACTTCTTCACTGTAGCTCGGATTGAGGTGCCATTTTTTCCAGTGTTCTTGTAATTAGAATCTATTCAACTTTCCAATTGGACCCACCGCCGGACTAAGGCTGAAATATTACAAAAATTCCCTTGAACTTCACATTTCTTATTTTCTTTCACTGTTTTGAGTTCTCCTTTAAACTAACTTGCATGAAATACCTATAAAGCACATGAGAAATACACAAAACACGAAATAATTTCCAAAAGAGGTTAGTATCATATATACGAGACAATTCCAAGCTATTTACTCTGCACGGGATCATAAAAATACCGAAATTAAGGGGATAAATGTGAAGAATATGTGCCTAATCACACCCCCTAACATAGAATTTTGCGTGTCTCGAGCAATGTAAATGAATCTAACCAAAATTCCACTCCTGAAAATTCCTTTATTAAAATAAAATTCCACTTTCACAGGCAAGCGATTGCATTGAGCATATGCAATAAGCCTTTAAACCCCTAAGTTACCCTAGTTGGACGAGTTTTGTCTCGTGAGGGTTTGTAGTGAATACACCCACAAAATTCTTTATTGACTCAAATAAATATCAAAATACTTAAAAATTGTACAATTTAAACTTTTCAAAAATTAATCACCATAAATTCATATTCAAATGTCTCAAACCATAGTGTGTGTGTGTGTGCAAAGCCAAAAATTAAACCTCAAATTTCCACCGATTGAGCATTACGTTACTTTTCGAAAATTCATTTTGATTCAAATTCTTACAGATGCACTCACAAATGAATCAATCGGATTGCGGCTATTTTCTCTCAGTATTCATGATATAAAGAGTAAATATAATCGACACAAATTCGTGCATACAAAATTGAAAAGAAGGAAATATATGCTAAAAAGATCTCATCATTGGAATACGATTATTAGGAAACGGGAAACATCATCTCTTAATCACACCATTTTAATCTCTTTTATTATCTTTTCATGTCTTAGATCTCCATGCGGTAATAAATTTCATCATTCGGACTCGATTAGGACTTTTCGGGTTAAAAAGTATAAATGGTAAAAATGGGAATGGACGTAATGTTCGGAATTGGAAAATATCCTTATGACGTCCATTAGTGTTTTTTCTACCATTTACTCATTTTTATCTTTCTTTTTCTATTTTCATTTTTTTATTTTTCATTTTCCTTTCTTCCCCCCTTTTTTTTATTACACACTTTGGACTTACTTGATGAATTTCCAATTTTTCACAATTCTGGGTTGTTTGGGTTTTTCGGGTTATCAAACGAAAGGGAAATATTTTATTAGGCTCAAAGTGGGTTGCAAAGGGATAATTTTTTTCATAACTTTATTATGGCTAATATTTTTGGGTTAAACAAAAGAGGGCCTACTTCAGTGTCCAAATTAATAATCACATTACCATATGCATCCCGAGATTAATTTAGTTTAGAGATATTTTTAGCATGAATTTCGAGATAATATTTCACACATTTCCCATAAACCGATCAAAACAAAGGATTGAGATCATCAACGACTTATTAAAATGCCGAAAATAACTTTGAGCTAATCATAAACTCGGATTGATTTAAAAACTCATAAAAAAATTGAAAGACTCGAAATCTCACCGAGTTTGATCAATCTCCACACTTATTCGTTAAGTCGTCAATTTTCTTTCAATTTCCATCTTCGATCAATTTTGGCTTAGTGCAATTTGATTGTTAACAATTTGAGACTTTAAATAGAATAAAGGTGATATTTTTGAAAAATTTAAATTCCAATTTTTATTCATTTTAAACAAAAAATATTTTTGGCTTTTTCCAAAAATTTTCAATTTTTTTTAGCATTTTAAAGATTTGTGAAGTTTTAGAAAGACGCACTTATCACCCCCCCTAACTTAGACTTTTGCATTGTCCTCAATCAAAAGGACTAAAATCTAAAGAAGAAAAAAAAATAAGTGCGACAAATAAAATAAGAAAATTATCAAAATGCACCAAGACACTATATGAAACTCATACATGACTAAAAAATACAACAAAAATCACCCCATACGCGTCGGGGTGCGACGACCTCTCATTTCTCTCAACAAATCACCCAACCCCTTGCACGGGATCCGTTGCTCTCCTAATCTCTCCCCTCTGCCTGTCATACACTAATAACCTAAATAAGTTGGGCCCTTGCCCATAAATAAAGTAAAGACTGGGAGACTCACCGTAATTAATCGAAAAGGGAACCTCATGATGCGTACTACGTGGATCGGGCTCTAAATCAGACGAGACATGAGTCTTATTTTCAATTACCTCCGAGAACTCAAGTTGCATGGGTGGATGGTCATTGCGAAGAAACTCGCCAATTTTATCTTTCCATTCCTTCTCTCCTAAATGACTCCATGAGTCCAATAGAGATTGGACTTCGTCGTTAAGGCTCTCATCCAACTGTCTGAATTATCTCTCAAATTCTGCGAGGCTCAATTCCTCTAGCTCTATTTCTTTCTTTGTTTCCACATCCTTCCCTCCTCACTCCATCTCAAAATTATTAGGTGGTGTGGGTGGGTAGCAATCGAGGAGAAAAGTATCTATCGTGTCTCGCCATTCGCTCTCCTTTAAGCACTCATACAAACATTTCCCGATGCCCTCTAAATTTTTGCTCTCTCTCACACTCAAGGGCTCACTCACACTCTTAATTTTAGTTACTACGCATACCTCCCCTACCCTTCACTCCATATTGCAATCGGCGCTCTCACTTGATGTAACAAGGCATACCCCTACCGTCTCTTGCGTGTGGGTCTTACCATGCTCGTGTGCTGCCTCTAAACGATCCGTCTCTCGTGGTTCTCCTTCGTCACCATCGTTCTTTATATTATTAAAAATATTTATCTCGAGGTTCATGATCCCAAATGTTAATTTCATTCGCCCACTCCGAGTATTGATGAGTGCATTAGCCGTAGCTAAGAATGGGCGACCAACGATAACGGGAACATAATTGCTCGAGAGAATGGAGGGCTCCTCATCCCAAGTGACAAAATCCATCGGGAAGTAAAAAGTGTCAATTTGGACAATCACATCCTCAAAGATTCCCCGTGGCATCTTCACAGAACGATCTGCGAGCTGAAAAGTCATATTTGTTGCTTAAGGGCTCCCAAATCTAGTTTCTTATAGATGGAATAGGGTAGAATGTTAACACTCGCCCCTAAATCTATTAGCACTATTTTGCTTCGGTTCTTCCCCATGATGGACGAGATGGTGGGTGCTCCCGGATCTTTAAACTTTAATGGAAGGTCACTAGATAAAACCGAACTGACATTTTGGGCTAAAAAGACGTTCTTATTTACCTTTAGCTTGCGTTTCACCGTGAGTAAATCCTTAATGAGCTTAGCGTATGCGGGAATTTTTGGTATAGTCTCGAGAAAAGGTAAATTAATCTTTACTTGCTTAAGGACGTCCAAAATATCATCCCAGGAAGTATCTTCGAAGTGCGGGACCAACCGTTGAGGATATGGGACAGTGGTGGGGTGTTTTACCATGACCTTGGGTTCGCCAGTGTTATTTTTTTATCACTCTCAAGTAAAGGGGCATCTTTGGCCTCTTTCGTGCCTGGCGAAACCTCCTTATTTTTAGTTACGTCTTGTGGGGGAAGTGACAAGTCAACTACTCTCCCACTACGTAGAGTGGTAATTGTGCTACATTGCTCAGGATGGTCATGGGGTGTGGAGCTAACCCTAGTTTTCTCTTGAAGAGTTCTTTGACCTTGAGCCGGGAATTTACCCTTCTCTTGGATATTCAAGGAAGATTGCAACCTAGAGATGCTAGTATGAATTTTTGAGAACATTCGATCATACTTAGCATTGTTCCCCTTTTGAGATTGGATGAGTTGATTCAGATTATCTTCAAGAGATCGCTTAGGTGAAGTAACATACAGACCAGGAGATGGTACTTACATGGGGGTTTGCATTTGGGGAATTTGCTAAAATTGCGGAGGAGGTGGAAGCATAGTAACATGTGAATTGGGATTAGTCCCACCTTGTGGTTGCCCATAGCTAAAACCACGGTGATTCCTCCAGGATTGGTTGTATGCATTCCCCTGAGGTACATTAAAATTCCCTCGAAACTCCCCTATAGCTTCTACTTGCTCAGTGTACATCACCTTATAGGCGGGTATTGCAGGACATCCTTTGGTAGAATGTCCAGCAACACAAATGGCACACACTTTTTCCTTTTCTGCTTGGATGGTTCCAACAGCTTCTCTCAATCGTACCTCAAGTATGTCTTTGAAACTCTTTTCCAATTGGTCAAATCGATGATCTAACATAGTGTCCTTGTCTAAGTGATAAATACCGGATGCAGCAGGCGAGTTGGACACTTGTCGATTTTTGTTTTGACTATTTGGGTTAGAAATATCCCAGGCTTGCATAGTCTCTGCTATGTATTTCAGATGAGCCTCAGCATCGCTCGAGTCTAGCTCCCAAAATGGTCTTTCACACATTATTTGCATAAGTTGTTTAGACGCCACAGTAAGCCCTTGATGAAAAAATGAAATGAGATGATTTTTTCAAACCCATGATGTGGGCAAGCACTAACTAACACCTGAAAACGTTCCCAACTCTTGTCGAAAGCTTCATTCTCATTTTGTCAAAAATCTTGGATGTGGACTTTGACAGAGTTGGTTTTGTGAGGTGGAAAGAACTTTGAGAGAAACTTAGTCTGCATATCTCTCCACGATAAAACATAATTCGAGGGTAAAGACCATAGCCATGTCTTAGCTTTATCCTCTACGGAAAAAGGAAAAAGTTTTAGACGGATGACATCTTGTGGGAAGGTTTGATCACCAAATATTTCACACGCGTCTTCGAATTCTCTAATATGAATCCATACCATGGAATGTAGGAAGAATTTGAATCATCCCATTATGAAAGTGGAACTGACCGGCATTATACGGAAGTAAAATGCAACCAGGGGTGACAGTTCGCTCAGGAAATAAGAGATCTTTCATGGAAAGATACGATAACTCTTCCCTGCCAGCACCAGCACCAGCATTATCGTGCACATAAATATTTTGTGAGACCATGCCTAATTAAATACCGGGCGATCACTCCTTTATTAAATTAAATTAAGGTGAACAGTTGGTTCATTCTCAGCATCACTGTCGAAAAATAAAACTTTTTCCAAATTAAACACCCTAATTAATTAAGCTAAGTGTCAAAACCATTTAAACCATTATTCTCCAAATTTTATTTAAAGAAAAATTATTTATTTATTTATCAACATCTAAATAAATAAGAATCACACCACAATAAACCTGGAACATAATCCAATTAATTTAAAACATTCATCAATCGAATGTCAACGTGCGAAATCTAAAGTAATACAATCAAACTGAATAAAACCCATGGTAACAATACTGGAAATAACTGAAATACAAATGTCCAATAACAACGGAATAATGGAAAGAGCTACACATGCTCAACTAAATGAAAGTACTAAGAGTGGATCCGAATGAACGAAGTCGTCTAATCAAGAGACCTGCAACTCCCACCTAAGCTGCAGCGCGTTCCTTCCAAGAGATCCTAAGCAAGACGCCCTTGTGGGTGGGCACCTGTAATACATACATATATATATACAAGAGAGAGAGAGAGAGGAAAACGGGTCAGAGCCTGAAAGTGTGTTTGATTTAAAATACGTTTAGCAAGTATTTAAATTGATACAGGCCAATGCAACAACATATTAGTGCGACACTCTCTTGAGAAATTCTCACCTCTCTTCTAATGTGCACACCTATCGCACTAACCTTCCCAATGGTCTATCTCATCATGTAACATGCTATCCTTTCCCAATGGTTTAACTTATCTTGTATTACTTCGAAAGATACAAAATTTAACGATTCAATTATTTGAAGATACTATTTCAATTAGTAACCAAAGTTCTCATTTTAACTTTATAAATCAATAAAGTTTTCCAGTGACATATTATACTTTCTCAACACAAGTATTTATAATTTGAGTTATCAACCACGTCCTACATATTTCATCACAGTAAACAGTTCCAGATCTCAAAATTTCATATATATATATATATTAACCACTCATAAAATATATATATCATAACAGCACCCCAAATGGAACTATGGTGCGGGCATACTCTACTATCCAAACCCCATATCACTCACATTAAGGGGAATACAAATTCGGAATCACTCTCAAATTGTATTAACACATACACAAACTATAGGTTCCAAGTCCCTCAGGACCGTCTGAACTATCACTGCGATAGCCTGTACCAAGGATACCTGTACAGAAACAAAATGAGGCGAAGCATAGATTCCAAGTCTCTAAGAGGATGGCACATGCCTGCGTCTCTTAGGACCGTCTGAACTATCACATCACTAGCCTGTACCAAGGATATCTATCTTCTAGGGTACGAGTCAATATCCCCCATAAGGCAACACAGGATAAGATCGTCCCAGCGCGGCAACCTCAGGGATAGTAAGTAGCGTGGGCATGATTTTCACACATAGATAGTATATGCATACACAATCATATAACTATACTAATATTACCATATCAATAATGGGTATATTCTCAATTCCCATAATTATGACATTCATATTTATTTCTCATTATATAGTTATCACGTATAACCATTTACATCTTACTTTAACTTGAGGAACCTTTTCCACTTAATATATAACGCTTCATGGATTCTATCCTCCCAATTATAAAATTCAATAGGCATACACATTTGTCCCAAAGTAACTCTCTTACGTCTCTCTCTCTTTAAATCATAAATTTACCGACCCTTATGTAATTCTCCCAAAGTACAATATTTTCCTAACATCAAGGGTCCCAAAATCTATTCACATGTCCTACTGGTCTTCCCTATCTCCCAAAACATTTCATTAAGGATGCCCAAGAATTTTCTCACGATAAATTGAATTTAACTCATTTAATAAGGGAAATAGGAGTCTGCCAGGAGGGGTCGATCGATCAAGGTTTGGGGCTTGATCGATCGAACCTTCGATCGATCGAAGCTCTATGCTCGATCGATCGATCAAACAGGTATTTCGATTTTCTACAGAATTGCAGTTACGGGTTCTACCAATTTTCTTCATCCAAATACATGTTTTCCAACCCCAAACGTCCAAGAATTCTACTACTAACATTATAACAGTATACCAGATGTTTCTAACGTAAGGCATGTACATATTCATCATTTAAACATGGAATTTCCACCCAAAATTACATCTAATTATCAAGAACCCTAGAATTTTCTTAAACAGTTTTCTAACAAATCTTTCTCCAGAATTTCTTTCTTATATTCATCAAAATTTCGTGGTTAATTTCCTCTACATGGCAAGGGTTTCCAGAATCATCATATTAATCAATACTACATGGATTTTCCTATCAGAAATTGGGTTTTCTTCTACATAATTCATCCCTAATCATTCCTAAACTAACATGAAGATTGCACCAACAAAAATAGCAAGTTAAACACTTGCCTGGGATTTTCGACGTTCTGATTTGCAGATGTTTTTGGTGTGGTTACGTAGCCCGTTGTGCGATCTACGCGGTGGTGGTGGTTGTGGTGCAAACGGATGACTTTTGGGGCCTTGGATTGCCTTGGAGCTTTCTTCTTCCCTCTCCTATGGCCGTCATTTGTGTTTAGAGTTTCTAAACCTAGATGACAATCCAGATATCTGATATAACCCTTGGTATTTTCGTGGGTTTAATTACCCAAAAAGGTGAAATGTCCAAAACGCCCTCCCGGGGTACCAATTAGGCCTAAAAATGCCCCGAGACCCAAACTAAACCCCCGGGTACACTTTTCTGACTATCTCGACCCTTCCGGATACGCTGGCGCACTCAAAACGACCATCCGAACAACTTATAAAATATTCACTTTTATTAATTCTCATTTAGTCCCGACCCGACACAGGCGCGTCCCGACTTAAATTTCCACAATTGTCATTTTATTCACACGTGACAATATTATAAAAATTAAATCTCATATATTACTATACTCATCCAGTAATATGTAACAAATAACAAATTTCCAATAATTACTAACTCTCGTCACGCTAGTAAATATTTAAAGCAACATTCCGGATTAAAATTAAATTAATTTATCTCAATTAAATTTAATAAATCCCATAATTTAAAATCCATGAAAATACGGGGTATTACATATCGCTACCAAACAATTTAGAACCCTCACTCAGTGTTTGACTCAAAGTGCGACTGGTGATTGAATTATGAGATGAAGGAGGTGGAACCCAAAAGTGTGGAGTGTCGGTGGTATGAGAATTGTTAGAATTAGCTTTTGCAATGGGATTTTCATAAACTTGGGTTGAAAAGGGATTTTTCATATAATCTTATGAGAGATGAGATGAAATATTTTTTTTATGAATGAATCAATTTAGGATTAAATTCACTTCCCTAAGTGTCACCAAAACACTTGATCCCCGGTAACGGCGCCAAAAACTTGACGCGACCACAAATGTGTCTAAAGTGCGTGCTTTATAGGCTCAAGTGCAAGCCTGTCACGTTTGTAATAATTATGATAAGTCGGGATCGTATCAACAGGGTACAAAGGATGACAACTCTGAATAACGCAGGAAAAGTTTATCTAACCTTCAAATGATTCCTCAAAAGAAAAGAAAGGATGATGATGATGATGATTTGTGGTTTTTAAATTCTCAATTGGTGATGAAAATAAAATTTAGAATGAATTACTTGTACGAAACCAACTAAGAATTGTAAAGAGAATAGAAATGAATATGAGGGGAAATAGGCTGGAATACAATCCCCCTATCCCTGGTAATTTACCATATAGAATACTAGAATTGTAAATTAAAATCTTAACTGAATCCAGCCTTTGGAGATCCTAAGCATTCCATATATGAGGGAACTAGCCCGCATCATATGAAATCAAAGGAAACTATAAAAAGGTGTAGAGTAATTACACTTGCATATTATTCTAAAACATCCCAAGTACCTAGGGCAAGAGAGATTAAAAGATCTACTATGGTCGTATAATTTCCCACACGATTCTGTCAATTTTTAATTTAAATTCTATTTCCTACATGGGTAATTTACATCAGGATGGGTTCATGTATCCCATCCCTTGAAAAATTAGCTAGACACGGTTTTATGAGAAGAAAACAAATTCATAACTATGCATGGATTTATGTATCTAATAAACATTGCTTCAAAAGAAAATTGCAAAACATTTGAGAATCGAATTGAAAATAAAATAGAGAAACAAATAAGAGAATAGAAATTGATACTTGGAATGAAGATTTAAATCTGGAATCAAAACTTGGACGGTGAATGAAACTTGAGTCTTGAATACTCTATTATCTCCAAATTACAAACTATCTCTAGAAAACTAATGGTTCAGAAAATAAAATTCTAACCAAAAACGACAACTAAAAAAAACTCCTCTCGAGGGTTTACCCTTTTAACAGCCCAAATGTGACTCCTCCCTTGCCTCCCCACATTTTACCCTTTTATAATGCCTAAATGCTACTCTTACCATGCCTCCCCACGTTTTACAACTAATCAAAATGAATTAAACAAGAAATTTCAAGAGTTGTGACTCTGTAGTTCTAAAAATGACTCTTCATTATCTCGTAACTTCAAAACCTCGTAACTTCTTCACCGTAGCTCGGATTGAGGTGTCGTTTTTTCCAGTGTTCTTGTAATTGGAATATCTTCAACTTTTCAGCTTGACCCACCTTTAGAATAAGGCTGAAAAATTACGAAAATTCCCTTGAACTTCACATTTTTTGCTTGCTTTCACTGTTTTGAGTTCTCCTTCGCACTAACTTGCATGAAATACATATAAAGCACATGAGAAATATACAAAACAAGAAATACTTGCCAAAATAGGTTAGTAGCATATATACAAGACAAATCCAAGCTATTTACTTTGCACGGGATCATAAAAATACCGAAATTAAGGGGATAAATGTGAAGAATATGTGCCTAATAAGGGATCGAGTCGTTGAGTAAGTGGATCATTTGTACCTTGTAATACCACATCATAGTGATTGTCTGTCTTGGGTTGTCCGAGGTTTTTTCACTTAGTGATTTCCTTGTATATTCTGCATCACTTTTGTGAACTTATTTATTTTACTTGATTTAATCACCTAGATGCATGTTTAGGATTAAACAAGATAAATTTGGGCTTAACTAAAATTGGTTCACATAATTGGTGCGTATATAATTTGGAAAATAAGTTTTTCAAAAAGAAATTTATTTTTGACATCCTTGAAACACATTCGAAAGAGAAAGGGGCCTACTGGAGAGAGTGAGATTAGGGGACTATAAGGCGAGTTTATAATGGTCTATATACATGTAGGAGGGAGAGGATTGGAGACCCGCCTTAGATGGTTTATAAGAGTATTTATGAGACGAGGAGGTAGCATATTACCACCCCCACTCACTCTCATCTCCCATTTCTCTCACTAAGAAAACCCTAAGAACAAAATTTAAACTTCCCTCGTAACGGATACTTCTTCTCCTACCTATATTTTTGCCTCACATCCTGGCCCGCCTCTCCTTTTAACGCCTCACGAGGGCCCAACTCATCTCACGGCTCTACATATGCCTTGAAATCTCCTTCTCTTAATCTCGTCTCTCTCTCTCTCTCTCACCGAGCCTTTGGGTTTTGGCCCACAGTTCCCTTCCTCGATGTCCGATCAACACATACACATAATATATATATATATATATATATATATATAATAAGTTACAATGGTATTTTCACTATTCATAAGATGGGAAGACATTTAACGGTTCGGATGAAAGCCAACAAGGTTAGAGATGGAGGGATGAGATCATTTTGATACATTTTCCTCTTTTATCCTTTTATTTTTGATTTCCCCCTCTTTTTTAAGACTTGATTTCCTTTCCCCATCCTACTCAAAATTCAAAAACATGGGTAAAATAGAAATTACACATTTGGTCCCACACACAACAAAGAAACACCCAACACGACACCCCGTTCTACTGTCTCGATCAATTCGCAACTCTCTCTCTTCTCTCTCTCAAATCAGCATCTCTCTCTCTCTCTAACTCGATCGATCATATAGATTTTAGACTCCTCCTACATGTAATCTCCCTCACACACGCATATAGACAGACACTTAATTTCTTCATCTCCTACAATACATACGCACATATTATAATGGTGTTTTCACTATTCATAAGATGGGAAGACATTTAACGGTTCGGATGAAAGCCAACAAGGCTAGAGATGGAGGGATGAGATCATTTTGATACATTTTCCTCTTTTATCCTTTTATTTTTGATTTCCCCTTCTTTTTTAAGACTTGATTTCCTTTCCCCATCCTACTCAAAATTCAAAAACATGGGTAAAATAGAAATTACACATTTGGTCCCACACACAACAAAGAAACACCCAACACGACACCCCGTTCTACTGTCTCGATCAATTCGCAACTCTCTCTCTTCTCTCTCTCAAATCAGCATCTCTCTCTCTCTCTAACTCGATCGATCATATAGATTTTAGACTCCTCCTACATGTAATCTCCCTCACACACGCATATAGACACACACTTAATTTCTTCATATCCTACAATACATACGCACATATTACAATAGTGTTTTCACTATTCATAAGATGGGAAGACATTTAACGGTTCGGATGAAAGCCAACAAGGCTAGAGATGGCGGGATGAGATCATTTTGATACATTTTCCTCTTTTATCCTTTTATTTTTGATTTCCCCCTCTTTTTTAAGACTTGATTTCCTTTCCCCATCCTACTCAAAATTCAAAAACATGGGTAAAATAGAAATTACACATTTGGTCCCACACACAACAAAGAAACACCCAACACGACACCCCGTTCTACTGTCTCGATCAATTCGCAACTCTCTCTCTTCTCTCTCTCTCTCTCTAACTCGATCGATCATATAGATTTTAGACTCCTCCTACATGTAATCTCCCTCACACACGCATATAGACACACACTTAATTTCTTCATCTCCTACAATACATACGCACATACACGGGATTTAGGGCTTTGAAAACTTATATGAGAACATGGGGAAAACACGATTTGATTTGGGTTCATTTTAGGGCTTTGTTCATTTTGATTCTGGTTAAGATCTATTTCCACTTTATTTAATTTTTTTATATATGTTCACATGTATACTTATGTGTTAGGATCTAATTAATTTTTTTTTTGTATTTTGTTGATTATTTTTTCTTTTACAGGTTACTGATTATAGTTGGAATAGCCTAAAAGGTATACTCATTTTCTTCTCTTTATTATGTGTCATTTTAGGTAATATTTTTAGTGCTTAAATGCATGTTTTAGGTTTTGGCAGTTCAAACTTCAGGGGAAAATTTTATTTCACAATGGTTCTCTTAAATGTGGTGGTGGGTTAGGTTTCAATATAGAGCGATTCGATTTAATTAGGGTTTCCGGTGTATGAAAAATTTCAAGTTTTTATTTTTCTTCTTCGTCGTTATCCTCATTTGATTTGGGTTCTCACGAGAAATATTTTAGTGTTCTCAATTAATTATGTTTACTTACTGACCGGACTATGCTCCCAATTTCCACTGACCGGACTATACTCTTTTACTTACTAAATATACTTTTTTTATTTGATTGCATATCTTATGTTTTTAATTTTTTTTAACTAAACAGAACCATGTGGTTACTGAACATTCGTAGGTGTTCAACACTTTAATTGGTTATTTTAGGTAACTTAAATCGCAGGTGTTCAACAAAATTACCAAGTGAGCATTTAATACTTTTACTGTTTTTAAACTTTTGGTAATTTTTGCGAGTATTTGGTAATCTGATTGTACCTACTTAAAATTTGGTAGTATTGTTTTTTTTTTGCCAACATAATCTTATATAAGATTTGGAATGGGTAGGTTTTTATAGATCTTTAGTGTCTTAATAGATCTTTGGTGTTTTTATAGATCTTTGGTGTCTTATATATATTTCTGTGTTTGGGATAAAATGTTATTTGATTTTAAAAATGATGCATTAATATGGTAGAAAAGGTATATATGGTTCTATTTTTGATATAATCAGTGAGCATAGACACTTTCGTTTCTGTGTATGCCACTTTTGTTTCTATTACTTTGAAAAAGTTGTGTTCATGTATGGAAAGCACGTAATATTGGTCAAAATTATAAATTTATTTCTATTTTGTAATTTTAGTAGGTAATTTTGAGGATCGTTTTGGCGGAGGACATCTGTGATATGGGGACAAGGTATCATTGTGGAATTTAATTAGTATATTTACTATTTTTACTGAGCATAGGCAATATTAGTACTTGATAAGTTATTTAAGCAACATTTATGTTCATGAATAAATGAGACTTCTAAGCATTATGCCCCCTGCCTTATTATCTAAGCATTATTTGGCGTCTATGGATATGAAATATTAGCAAGTTATAGATGTATATGGGTAGTATAAATATATTTGATCTATCAATATGATTGTGATTGTAAAAGTTTTGCATAGACGATGGAGTCCATGCGAGAGATTTTCATTAAAATTATAGTGAATCTAAGCTTAGTTGCCTCAATCCTATTACCTGTATTTTAATATTATGACATGCTCTCTTTTATTTTTAAGATCTAACAACTCTTTTTATTTACAAATTACAGATTTATAACTGAAAAGGTTCGATTTACAAATTACATGTTATGGACTTACTTATTGTGTAGAGATACATGGATTCAGAGATTTGGGGAATAATGGCACGTTACATGCCCTTGGATAATCACGCTCCTCATGTTATGGACTTTCTCCTATGACCATTTTTTATAATTATATATTTAAAATTACTATTTGAAGCTATTAATTGGGTATATTGCAACATTGTCTTAGTAAGAATGTTGTGTTTATTACTTTTGTGATATGTGGACATTATGAGTATTTGAAATGAACTCTTTTAGTTCTACAAGTTTTGAATGACGTATCTCACAAGAGGAACAGCTGTTGATTACAAATGGAGCTGACTGTGGTATGTTTGATCCCTATAGTCGCCAAGCTGCTACTATATGTTTGACCCCTCTATGTTTCCAGATTCATGCGGATAAAATGTTGTATAGATTAGTGTGCATATAAGTAAAAAAAACTTTATTCTCTCAAAACTCTATTTTTGAAAACTCAAATTCTTTTCTATTCATCTCACTCTGATTTGGATTCTCTACTATTTATGACTTAGATTCGTTTTATGGTTTAAAGTCCTTTGTACTATTCTCAAAGCAGAGTAAAGATGTTTGTATATGAATTGCAGGCACCTACCAAGATCATCACATATACGGTAACTTTTCTGTGCACATCTTCCAGAGGTTCACAGAGGCTTAGGAAGGTCATGTCAACTTCATACAGTAAACATAGGTACACGGCAGCCTTCATATAGTAAAATTGGGAAGAATTTCATTCGGAATTCCTCATTTTTGTCCATCAGAAAGAGAAATTATCGAACTCCGTGTTTAGAGGGTGAGATTCCACCAGTGTTGTGATGATAGAAATAATCAAGAAACCAAAAACCATTTCCTAACTTTCCTAAATGTACTCAAACTAGGAGAAATTATACATGTACCTGAGAGACGCAATGAAACCGACTGCTGCCATTGCAATACTATCAACAATGAAGTCTAGCCCAATGCTTATATGCATAAGCTTTCGATTTAGTTATTCAAACGTATGCACAAGATTTTCACTTTCTTACGTACACATATATTGGCACTTGGTAGGTATAGACTCTAAAGCAATGCATTTGTTCAACCTTAGTTTAATTTTGGTATCTCAAATGTCTATGGCCAATCTCTAAAAGTTTCTTATTATGTGAGTTGTTTATCTTTGGCCTGTGTTCTGTTTTATAGGTACACCAACATGTTAAAATAACTAACCACATCCTTAAGTCATCTTTGGTATGTTGTAAGTTTTTGAATTATTCTTCAATTGCTCTTTAGTTTTATTTGGTTCGAAGTATTTAACCTTTAGGTTGAGTACACAATTGAAGAATTTTGTGTTTACATGTTCTTATTTCCGAATAAGAATTCTATTTGAAAATGAAAATGAATAAAGCAAAAGCTTCTTACTGTATTTCTATTAAGTATTCAGTGAAAGTTATTATGAAATGCCTTGGATGTAAACCTCAAGTGCACACTCATAGAGATTTTTAAGTACTTAGGTGGTGTTGAATCTAATTAACACTTAAGTATACACATGTATCTCTTACATCGTAGTAAAGGCAGGCCACCAGATAACAAAACTGAACACATGTGAAATGGCCATATACAGCAGCTAGGTGACCATGTGTTTGATAGAATTTTATGTTGGATACTGTTATATGTTCAAGATGTTTGGCCATATACTGATCAGTATATGTTTGGCCATATGTTTGATATAAATGATCAGTATATGTTTGGCCACATAATCAGCATATGTTTGGCCTTATACTGATCAATCATTTTCACATTTTCATATAGTTGCCAAGCCGCTACTATATGTTTGATCTCTATATGTTTCTAGATTCATGCGGATAAAATGTTGTATAGATTAGTGTGCATATGAGTAAAAAAAACTTTATTCTCCCAAAACTCTATTTTTGAAAACTCAAATTCTTTTCTATTCATCTCACTCTGATTTGGATTCTCTACTATTTATGCTTTGATTCATTTTATGGTTTAAGGTCCTTTGTACTATTCTCAAAGTGGAGTAAAGATGTCTAATTAACACTTATGTATACACATGTATCTCTTACATCGTAGTAAAGGCAGGCCACCAGGAGGATTGAATGCACTAAAATTCCCGGAGGAGAAGTCTACTAATCCAATCTTGGATGCTAATATATATCCAACTCACATGACGAATCTTTCAATTCAGGTAAAATTACTTTTGATTCAGGTGTATTCTTCTTTTTTGCTTTTTATCCTATTTTGAGAACATAACTAAAATCTCTTCCACAAACAAATCCGAGTATCCACATATAAATGTTAAATTGCTCTATTTTATGATGAATTAGGAACTTAAAAAGTTGGCAGATGAACTGCGACAAGAGATTGTTCATACAGTGTCCAAAATAGGAGGGCATCTAAGTTCAAGACATGGAGTAGATGAGCTAACCATTTCACTTCACCGTGTTTTTAAAACACCTAAAAAGATTTTAGTTTTTAGGTGAACCATCATACATAACATTAATGTCACTTGATTATTTTACCACCTATACAATTGGATGTATAGCTTCTTACATTATATAAAGAGTTTATTTACTACAGGCCTACCGACATAAGATTTTGACCAGAAGGATATTGTAATTGGCTATAATATGACAAACAAGTGGTCTTGCAGGTTCTCGAAAAGAGATGAGAGCGAAGATAAAACGAGTGGAGTTGGCCATAGTTCTACTAGCATTCCAGCTAATTTGGGAATGGTTGTTATGAGGGATTTGTTAGGTAATGCCAATCACATAATTTCAGTAATAGGCGATGGTGATATGACTACGAGACGTGCATATGAGGTAATGAACAATGTGGAATATCTCGACTCTCCCCACGTCCACCGTTGATGGTTCATCTCCTTCGGGAGGATCATTAACTGCAAAACTTATAAGGATACAATCAAGTAAAAATTTTAAACAACTTCCTCAACCCTCCGAGGTAATTTTATAATATCATTCCTCTTTAGCCGAAATGACTAATTAAGGATATTTATATTTTATTTTCAAGGGATTGAGTATATTAAAACAATGTGACCCTATTGATTTAGATTGGTTGTATGTTCAGGGAGTGACAGAGCACATGGGAGAGAAAACACATGAATTATTTGCCAAGGTGGGTTTTCTTTTATACGATTTTGTCATGGCCTCATTCTTATTGATTTACTTATCATCTAAAATTGTATAAGTGAGTATTTCTTATTGGATTTTGGTCATGGTTTATTTCTTTTGTTTCATTATGTTCTACTATATTGAATCTAATTTTATATTACTATTTTACATATGCTCATATTTTTTTAATGGAAGCCTGCTGTAGAGAATATTTGCTTCGTCCTGCAAAACGTATGTTGGATGAAAATTTTGCCAATGGATGTGATGGCAATTTAAAGACCTACAATATCCTTATCGGGAAATTTTCAGTAATAGGTCAGGTTGGAGAAGCTTATAGGCTGTTTTTCCACATGTTGGAGAGATTTGTACCACCTAATACTACAACATACACTTCCATCCTTGAAGGGATTTGTCAACAAAAAGATCTTGAAACAACCATTCAAGTCTTCAACAAGTCTATAGAACAGGACACCATGCTTTCAATGACTGTATTGGATACATTTATACTCCACCTATGTAAAGCAGGTTGTTTTCTTGCTTCTTCTTTACTCTGTCATTGAACATACATTAAAAGAGATTCAGGCTCTCATGTGATGTTCCTGAAAAGTTTAGCTGATGCTAGAGAGTTTTCACATGTAAAATGTGTTGAATACAATTCACCTTAAATGTCATATGAAATTAGTTATGAACTTCTGTGCTCACTTTCATCATCTTCAAAACAAGAGCCAATTCTACACTAATTCAAGCAATGACGGAAAATTGTTAAGCAATTCGAGCCATCACTGTTGACTGAACATCACACTATAAGGTAAGACTTTTGAGATTTTTGGGTTACAGGTCTGTCAATAATTATTTTTCATTGTGTGTTTGTTTTGTTAGTTTTTGGATAATTTCCTCTTTTTGTTTGATACGAGGTTTGTTTTCATAATTTTAGTTCCACTTTAATTTAGCACCTATTGAAATTATCTCTTGAGAATGTTGAGTAACACGTGTGGTTTCCATTTAGTTATTGTTTTACAGATTGTCAAGGCAACAGTTAAAGCTGGAAAAGGTAATTAATCACGTTGTTGTCCAAGGTAATTAATTGGGATGTTTAATGGAGGTTCATTTTTTTACATTACTTTATCATGGCCATGTTGTTTGTTCATATGAAAGCAACCTCCGTATCTGCTGCCACGCTGGTATTAAAGCTTGATATGTACAAGTAACACACATTTCGAGTTTGGAAATATTGTTCTGAATTTCAATTTTTGTTTCATACTTGAATGCTCATGTCTGATTGCTCGGGTTGATTCTGCTCAGATGTTTAGTTGCAGATGGCCAGGAGAAATCTCCTTAGTGGTTTAGTTTATTTTTTTTCATTCCACAGTGACAGATAAATATGATTTGGTTAGCTTCAAAAGAGATGCCATCTACAGCAGTTTCATTCCACATTGCTTCCCTCATTTCAAGAGAAGAAAATTTAGCACTCGACATAATTCATGAGGAAGAGGAAACAGCCAAGGCAGTTTTTTACTCAAGTGCCCAAATCTCATTAGGTACAAATGGTTTCTCGGAAGATTTCTTTCATTTTTTTCGTAGGGACTATTAAGCATGGCGTGGTTAAGGCAATAAACGATTTCTTTGGTGGTATGGGCCTCATTCTGGGATGCTCGAGCACTTAATCGTGCTTATTCCAAAAGTTAAATGCACGAATACATTCCCAATTTTATTACAAAATTACTTGCCTTTATACCTGGATATCCGAACATGTTGTTTTTAAGGGGCTGAGTAAAACTAGGATCGAAGTTGCTCCACCTGAATACAAAATGAGGACTGGAAGTATCTTAAACTGACCCCCCCCCCCCCCCCCAACCCCACACACACACACGAGTAATGAAGTGGATTAATAACATAATGCGAACTACAAATGTAAAATCGTGCATTTATTAATAACCATGCGCCAAATTTTTAATTGCAGTTTCTCATTCTTTTGTAGATGAAAATCACATCCGAGAGTGCTTAAAAACTATTGAGTTAGTTGCCATTTCATCCCTCAAGTGAACAAAGGTTTGAATTAAATTTTTTTCTATTTTGTATACTAATTCTTGGGTTTTGGTAAATCATTGACATTTTTTATTTGATGCAGGAAAGTATAGGTGTATTTGTTGGAGATAGTGGTGGGAAAAGGAAATCAAGTAGTAGGCACGAGGTACATACCCCTGTTTTAATTTTTTTAATTTTTTATTTATGTATTTTACACGTGTTGATTTAAATATGGACACTTCCATTGCAGGTAGATGTTATAGAAGAATACTCAAGATATTGGAATTAAGTCACACCTAGGAGCTGTTTGGATGTGCAGAATAATACATTTGTATGGACTTATGTTATTGATATCTTAGACCCCTCATTAATATGAGGTTTTTGTAGAAGAATACATGTGTATTTTCAATTGATGTTTTGGTTACATATTTTTTCTATGTCATAATTATTGATGATCATTTACATATTTTATGTTACTGTTACAATGCCATTGCAAAGGAATGCAATATGGGGTCACTTTATACATAAACTTTCATTATTTGTTTTTTCTCAATTTGATGAGCATTTCACATGATTCAAATTGACTGTCAAATTATGTGGTCATAATATTTGCTAACAGTTGGATTTATCTCTAATTACTTAATGTATGTAGAAAATCAACTATCAAACGCTTTATCCACAATACGGGTACGGAATTCATGAGTAAATAGTCAACAACAAACAGTTTGAATTCATCACAGACGGGACTTTATCTTCTCCTTTTTCTACACAATAGGGTATAACTATGATGTCTTTTTATTTCACGTCCATGTAATTAGTATGCTACATAAGATAAATGTAGTGTGCAGTAAAAGTTTTATAGCTGAATAATGCACCACTATTTGAATGTTGTTAGATTATTTCTTATTTGTTAAGGAGGGTGGATAGTGTAATAAAAAAGTAGAATATGATCAATTTTTTTTTTTATTTTAATTTATGCTTTGTTTTGTTGGGGGAATGAACTTTTTTGTTTTGAAATTATGTACTTCTAAAATTTTCGTCGTTTTGCGATTGCGTATTTTTTTGAATTTTTTGTCGTGCCTTCAGGCACGGGCATACCCTAGTATATATATATATATATATATATATATATATATATATATATATATATATATATATATATATATATATATATATATATATATATATATGTATATATGTAATGATAATGATTGTATTTATGTATGCGCCAAGGCTTGAAGGCGTTAAGTCTTTGAGAAAGTCTAAGTCGTTCTTGTAAAACTTCCTATATCATAGTAGATTTGTGTGGTTGGGCCATCCGAGTTTTTTTCGTTACGGGATCTCCTCTTACATCTCCCCGTTGTGATCGTTACATATTTAATTTTATTCTAGCTAAGTAACCTTATTAATTTCAAATTTAAAGAAGCATTAACCATTTATCTCTTTCTTATCTCCTTTATATCATCTCTTGTCTCAATATATTTCATTCTAGTTAACTGACCTCCTTCACAGCCTCAAATATCACAATACCTTAAAATAACTCATTAGTTTTATCAATTAATTATTCTCTTAATTTATTGCAATGTAATCAACATGAACCCATTCTCCCCATCCAGCGCAAGCAATATGTAGTATGTGTATAAAGAAATGGTATATAAACTTGTCATTGTATGTTGTGCAGTGTCGAAAAATGTTGCATCACGTACTAAGTAATGCCTGGAAGTGACACTGTACCCTAGGGTTATATGGATTATCAGAAACAAAAAAAAAATATTTTTCAAATTTATATACGCGCCAATTAAATTAAGTGTTGTGTTCAACAATTTACCAAACTTAGTTTTGACCTAGTCATGCATTTAGGTGAGAATAAACTAAAATAAAATAGTAAATCACAACGGGGTGATGTAAGAGGAAATCCCATAACGAAAACTCGGATGGCCTAACCACACAAATCTACTATGATGTAGCAAGTTTTACAAGAACGAATTAGACTTGCTCAGAGACTTAACGCCTTCAAGCCTTGACGCATTTCCTCTTTCCTTGTAACCTTCTTGCAGTCACCACTGGATGCCTTCCAATGGCCACACAATGCATGTGCTTCCCACATTTCAATATCCCATCGATCTTACTTATCACGAAACTGGTCTAGTCACCGCACAATATGAAACACGATCTCCATCGCTGAAAATTCTCATAGTATGAAGAGCAAGAATATATGGTGAAACACAAATAAGATCTCAAAAAGACATATTTATGTGGGATTCTTGGATCCTAAACTTGGGTGGAAAACAGGGTTTGGAGGTATTTGGATTTTGACAGGAAATAAATTTTTACCAAAAAGGTTTCTAAAATGCCTATTTATAGAGAACATGATTTTTGAGGTAACGAAAACTCGTTCAAATAAAAATAGTAGGTTCATTTGAACGAAAACAATAATATTGTTTGAATGAAAGTTAACTCATTCAAACAACGGTACGTAATTCATTTGAACGTCCATCGAACGGTATTTCTTTGACAACTATAAGAATCTCCTAAGAAGTCCATTTAAAGCATGTTTGAATGACATACCACATCTCGTTTGAACGCTTGTTCGAACTACCCTTGAACTTCATTTGAACGATCTTGAAAAGTTTATTCAAATAATTTAAACTAAAAATAGGTGCGTGAGTTCTTTGGGTCAGTGACGATATTTAGCTTCCCCGAAAGAGCAAGAAGCTTCCGTAATATCTAGCTGAAGAATGATACCAAAACTCAAAGGCCTAAAGTGTGAAGAAAGGTATATATTTCTCTCTCTTATTTATTTTTCAACACTCTATTTTTGAAATCAGTGTTTAACGATTCTAACCATTTGGCCCCATCCTACTCTAGATCGGGCCAGTATCTTCAGCTCTGGTTGGTGGATGTAGAAAATCCATCATTCTTTTCCATCGCGCCACCACCATGTTTTGGTGAAGACCAATGTTGTCTCCTCGACGAAGCTTCCTTATGGTCTGGGAGAAGGGGACTTTGGTGAGATTTCTATGCCTCAACATTATCACTTATTTTCATTTTTGTCGTTAGATCTGGATAAGGCTTGCTTAAATGAAAACACATTATGTTAATGCTTCAAATTATTTTATTTGGGTAAAGAAGTGTGATCTGTTATAGGTGTGTGTAGCATTTGTAGGTGGGTCTCGGTTTAAGTAGCGGCAATGATTCAGGTTTTGAGATTTGATTTCAATGTTTCTTTTTGTACAACTGTAGATAATTTCATTTTTTGCCCAAGTCCTTTTGCCCAACTTATTTGAAGTTGAATCCTTTCTTTATATTGAATTTTTGGGAGACACTTTCAATGAATTTGTTTTCCTACTTGACAACAGGGGATCTTACCAACTTCAATGGTTTAAAGTCAAAAGGTTTTATGTTTATATTTTTCATAGCGAGAAGTGAAAATGAAGAAATTACACTTATCTATTCAAGTTCACTCCTGGAAAGAATATATCTATATTCTTTCCTTTATTTGTATTGCAGATTTTCATTTTTTATTTTGAATTTCTTCACTTTATTTTGAATGTTTAAATGGTTTTAGATGGGTGTTTGTGTAGTGTAGGACATGTGAGGGAGAAAGGTGGGTTCATATTAAATCAGGTTCAAAACCCAAGATTCGGTCTTTAGGAATTTGAAAACATAATTTTTTGGGGCTTTCGTATTGAAATGGGAGAGTTGGGTTTTAAAAATATGTTTTTTTTCATTTATTTGGATCTTTTTTAGGTTTCTATCGTGGTATATTTTTTAAAAAAATCATATAAAGTTGTAAGATTTAGTTTTTATGTTTTTTCCCTGTATATTGTTTATTTGATCAATAAAATTGGTTATTTGCTACATGTATATAATAATGTTTGTTACACTTATTTTTAGATAATAACCACTTCTGCATAATGAAATTTTTGTTAGTGAACAATACTAAGATCAAGTTGAGTAGATTTTAGCTGCTAACTATTTTTGTACAATGGCAATGGCAATTTTGTTGTGTTGGTTTATAATAGGTTCAGTACTTTTTCTTTTGATTACGTTTGAGAAGAAGTTGCATAATGGCATTTGATTACAATTTGTATTATATCCATATATGTTAAGAAAGTTTCGGTGGTTTTGATTGCAGCAAGCTACATAATGGCACTTGATTACAATATTCCATTGAGGTTTTGGTTGCTCTGTTTTAACACGTATATAAGGAATCTCACCGTAGCAAAGTTCAGAGAAAATTGAAATTAAAGAAAACATTGCGTATATGTGGTGCTACATATGACAAGAAAGAGAAAATTATAAAAAAAATTGTGCATACGGATGTACCTAAAATATTGCTCACTCCATGGCGCACATGGTTCAGTGGTACCTTTTTTAATCTTTAATAATACTCTTTAATCCATATATAATTTGGTTGAGTTAATATGAAGTTTGAATACCATAAGAAATTTATGCCATGATGATATAGAAGCAGCTGACAAAGAAGCAAAAATTGGCAAAGAAGTAGAAATTAACAACTACCCTAAATATTGTTATGGGTTATCAAATTCGATGTAGTGTATGTAATGCTGATTTTTTTGGAAAAGGTTTTTTTAAAGACCACCATTAAATCAAGTGAATGACACCTAGAAATCTATTTCAAAAGATATGGAATAAGTAGAGTGTGGCGTGGTTGCATGATATCTCATATACATCAATTGAATTATCATGTTAGAATAAAAACCTAGTCTCCCTAAAATCGTGCCATTGTCACGATATGTCATGTAAAGGTAATTGTTGTGTCAATATCTATTTTTATGTTTAGTATCTTTTGGCCATTTTTATATTTTACCTCCTTTAATTTTATTTTATGAAATCTTTGATTAATTGTAAATTGTCACGGCATGTCATGTACTTTGAAATTTTTGTCGTGCCGTCAGGCACGGGCATTCCGCTAGTGTGTGTGTATATATATATTTGTGTGTGTGTGTGCATGCTTCTTATTTTATTTAAACATACCTACTCAGTGGTGTTATTGTAGAAGGTTGGACGTAGTGGGCGGTCCATCATGGAGTTGACAAGCAGGTATTGGATTAATTCCACAGTTCATAAAAAATTTGTATGGCCACTATCTGTGTGTGAGGATAGGTGTTGGTTTTGAGACCAATTGGGCATGATGTGGTATGGTTGTGACCCCCGATCGTATGTCTATGACCGCCTCCATTATATGTGTTTATGTTTGGGATCGGTGGTGAGATTTGACTCGGTGTCTCAGTGTGATGTGTGATGTGTGATGCCTGGAGCCGGATAACACATGAGGGATGTATCTGCGAGGTCCGAGATCTAGAGATATGATATACATATATAACGAGTGATATATGTTTGTTTATATGATATAGTGGATGTATCTACTTATAGCACGAGCGTAGCTATACAATGGTTATGATGTGAATATTTTCTTATAGCAAGTGTGTCACTACAATATTGTTTATGTGCATATACTTAGTGAAGATAGTTATACCTAGACAGTAGAGAGTATTAGCGGGTTTGGACTTGGATGGCAGTTACACGTCCTAGTTAAACTAAGTAATTTAATTAGGATAATAAATGAACACGTTAGCTGCGTACTATAGTTGAGTTGTGAGGTTTGTATCATGTGAGTGCGATCGGTTAATTATGAAAGTAATACACTATAGTTATCTACTTGCAAAAATATTTTTTACTTTTTGGGATTTGACCTATAGGCTTTTATTTTCCCTTATTTTTTTTATACCCCATGTGTGTAGCAACGACAACCGGGACTGTAGGGATAGATCAATTTTTACTGTTACAGTGGTCGTGGACGCTACATCATTGCTTAGACACCTCAACTTATTTTTATCAAGATAGGATTAGTAATTTCAGTTTCAGTTTTGGGCGAGTTACTCGTAGATGAACAGGCTTTTATATAACTGTCAGACATTTATATTTCAATACTCACTTTTATTATTCAGTTCTATACTATGGATGTTTTATTTGGTAACCGATTATTTATTCGGTTAAGTCTTATTACATATTTATGCATAGTGACTTATTTATTTATTTGATTGTATGGTTTGTTCTTATTAGATATATTATATTGTACTTGCGATAGTGATGCTGAGAATGAACCATACGGAGATTCCTATTTTATTTTAGTAGAAGATTGTCCACCCGGTATTAGAATAAGTAGGTTGTCACGTCGGGAGGGAGATTTGCCAAAGTCCTGTGATAAGGACTATGAGGTGGTCGTCCAAGGTAGACTATTATTACTCAATTTCCTTCAACAAAGGCTTTGTGTTTGGCCCTCAATAGGTCAACGTCGGTAAAGGATACCTAACCTATTTTTAATATCCCCCCAGTGGCAATCCTTTAGTCGATCTCCCTGTGGACACTCGGCTCAGTCCTTCATCAATCCTCCTGCCCTTTTTCTTAAGCATTATCCTTACTCTCCCTCCTCAAGGTACCGAATATACCTATCATCACACAGAGGCCGAACAGACTTAACTTATTTTTTTTTTTGCATTTTATTTTTTTCTTTTTGACCCTTAGTGGTCATTTTGTTGGCCCATGCCATTTTTTAATTATGAATGAAAAAGTTTATATGCTTTATTTCCCATTATCCTCCTGTTGTGTAAGTAATGTAGCCTTACTACCACGTTATCCAAGTTTGTGATATACTGTTCGTTTGCTCTCTCTGTGTCGTTTGATCCTCTAAGGTCCTTTCCTTATTAAAAGATAAACAAATAGTTCATTTATGACTAAACCTGGTCGGTCTTTGTTACTTGGTTAAGGCACAATGTTTATAAAGGTCAACCGAAGGTGCTTGATTCAAGCTAGTTTTAAATTTGTAAAACATCAATCTGCCTTAGATCATAATATTTCTAAATTGGCTATTGCCATTGTATGAACCAAGATATTTTAGGTCGTTATATTTTTTAAGCAAGTCCTTGGTGCCCAGCACAACCAACCAATTATTGCCTTAGTTATACGATGCAGTTTTTCACATTAGTTTTTAACTAGTCTTTCTTAGTTCATACCGCTCCTTATGGGTTTTGACCAATCTACCTCAAATCGTACCACTATTCAAGTGGGTTTTTAATGCAATAAATAGGCGACCAATCTAACGTTTGAGTTGTACCACGTAATTCTTATGTGGACTTCCTTCCTCTTCTAGTCCGATCTGTCACACCCCATGCATTCCGATAAACAGGGTGGCCAGCCATCGTCGTAGAACTATGCCGTGCGTGAACTAAATAAATACCATTCTTAGCATGAGACAGATATGAGACATAAATAAATCAGTCCATAAGATATATAATTGAATTAATCCCAACTGATAATAACAAATGAACAATAAAGATCCATCATATGCTGAAACTCTGGATAAATCCAATATCCAATAATGATTTAGTAAAATCTGAATAATAAAGATCTGTGAATAAACCAACTGAAAACTTCTAACGACTTTAGAATCGAATGACCCAATAAACACCCAAGTAAAATCTCATAATTAAATATGACTGAAAAGGAAAGTCTAACTACACAAAGCAATAAAATGAATAAAATCTAGCTGCACCTCCAAAATGATAACTTAGAAAATTCTATGCAGAAAAAGTTAGTCAACGCACGAGGTCAAAGCCCCGAGCATGAATACACACTACTCCCCTCAAAGAGGATCCTCGAATCCAGACAGTAGCATTATACGGAATAAATATAACACTATAATATTTTAATTAAACGAGATAATTAAACGCGATTAATATAAATCACTAACTACCCGAAGAGATCCCCATTTAAAAAGGCACAGCAATATGATTTTAAATTCCCAAGTCCCACGATGTTAATTTAATTAAATTAACCCAACTTCATTATTGTTCTCACTTTTTATTATGGCAGTCCTCCCGCCCCTGGTGGTAATTTCCATCAAAATGTCACACTTCCCCTTGTCAATAGCCAGCAGAAATCCGTTTAAACTGTCGATTCTCCCGCAATATGAAAAGGTTCCGACACACGACACGACATAAATCGCCCAAGATGACCCGGTTAAACTTTCGGTCCCTAACACATTATGTCGCCACCAATTTTAATACTTGTTTTTATCTTAGGCATTAAATCACAATTTTCTCAATTTCACCATTTATAAACTTACCCCACCCTTTTATTCGATGTGAGATCCTCAAAATACCCCTTAGTCCCATACCTAAGTGCCCCCAAGTTATCAATACGCCCTACCCTATGTAAGGATGAATTTTTGACATAAACCTCGACCTAGTCTCATGCCTAGGCTAGCATAACTACGATAAAGTAACAAAATAAGCCCACCCCCGACATAATAAAGTCATAATAATCTACCCTCACTAGTCCCATACCTAGAAGGCGTAAATCATCAAAAGGCCTATCCACTAGTCCCATACCTAGAAAGCATACTAAAATATAGGCAAAGCAAAAATACCCAACAACCCGTCGTCACAATGGATATTTAATAATACCAATAAGTCACATAAACAAGGATAATCAATCAACGTATAAAACTAGGCCTACTAGTCCAATTTAATTAAATCTTAATTTAATTTATACAACGTCATAAACACCCAATTAATCTCATTTAATTATTTTAAATTAGATACACCAAGATTTCATCATTAATACAACAAAATTCCAATTTCATCATCTATACACAAATTACGTGAGTTATACGCCCCCAAATTCATCTAATTCAAAACCAAGTTTTTTCTACATGCAACCTACACCAACAAAACTCAAAATCCACTCATGAATCCTACGTACCCACGGGTTATGAATATTATTTATATTAAAATATTTCATAAAAATAACCCTGAGATTTAATGTCCACTTTCTCTAATTAGGTTACTAGTCGATTTTAATCAAAAACACATGATTAAGTGTTTAGGCAACACTTAAAACGCATAATACTAAAGGAAAACAATAAAGTATTCATGCCTGTGATTAATTTGATCAAAATATGAATAGAAGGTTGAACTCATCTTGAGAAAACACCAATTGAATCTTCAAAACTTGTTAAAAGTTGGGGCTAGGGGTTGAAGATGAGAGAAATATGTTTTGAGAACCTTACTAGAGAAAGTTTGAGAGAAAAGTGAGTATCGAAGTCCCAACCCATATCAGTTTGGTATATAAAGGGTTTAAGAGTCGGAAATAATTAGCACTCAAATTCATCCGTCGCCTTTGTCGTTCGAATGACGTACGTTGTCGTTCGAACGAGATGCTACGTCGTTCGAATGACATACGTTGTCGCTTGAACGACCCCACATCCAAAAATGCAATATTTTAAAATCCGACTTTTTTTTAATCTGAGAAATATTCTTAAAAATGCACCTCCCAGTTAAATGATAAAAATCCTTATAACCTTTTTATTAAAGATACGAATTAATTTCTGATTGAAAATTTTACTAATAAAACCAAGTTAAATTCTTAAAGGCCAGTAACTCCAAGATTTTACTTTTCTCCAAATTAATTAAAACACGGGGTGTTACACGATATACTCTAGATCACACCATTCCTTGAGTGGGTTTTGACCTATTTGCCTCAGATCGTACCATTATATAAGTAGGTTTTAATGCCTTATGTTGAAGACCAATATCACGTTTGAGTTGGACCATGTAATTCTTATGTGGCTATTCTACCTCTTTTAGGCCTATCTACTTTAGATCATACCAATCCTTGTGGGTTTTGACCGACCTGCCTCACAGTGTGCTATTATAAAAGTGGGTTTCTAAAGATTAATAAACTTAATCATGAATTGGAATAATTTCGACAATCACTCGCATATCATTTTATTTTGGATACATTAAGAAAAGGGGAAATTTTTTAACTCTCTACCTAATGATAAAACTTTCAAAGGTGCTTAGCATTCCATGACCATAAAACTACCTTCCCATCTAACTTTTCCAAATGATATGACCCTCCTACCTCCTTTCCAAGCTACGAGAGGTAAGGTCCCTGCCAGTAGGATGCCTGCTTCCTATCTGATGGCTTCTTTGTAGAGAGTAGTTTCACATCATATTATCTCGCCAATTCTTTTTGATAAATAACCGAGTGTATCAGAGCTTGCTCCCTTCATTCCTTAACCATATATAACTCCTGGGATATTCGATCATCATTATTATTCTCCTCAAATGCCTTTGACCTGAGTGTTGGAAATCTGATATCTAAAAGGATGAATACCTCTATACCATAGGCTGGGAGGTAGGAGTCTTACCTATTGGTTTCCTAGGGGTCATTATATATACCCAGAGAACATGTGGGAGCTCTTTAACACATCACCTTTTGGAATTCTCTAATAGCCGCTTGATTCCTGACAGGAGGGTCTTGTTGGTTATATCTTCTTGCCCATTGCACTAGGGGAAGACTACGGATACATAGTGGATCCTGATTCTGTACTCCGTACAGAATTCGCGAAAAGAATCATTATCATATTGTGTTCCATTTTTGGTGACCAGTGCTCTTTGTTTGCCAAACCTGGTGATGAGGTTCCTCCAAATGAACCTTCTGGCATTTAGCTCTCTAATGTGGGTGAGTGGTTCGGCCTCAACACATTTTGTGAAGTAGTTGATCACAGTTATATGGTGCCTTCGATTCTCTAGTGCGATAGGTAGCGACCCCACTATGTCCATGCCACATTGGATGAAAGGCCATGGACTTGTGAGGGGGTTCAAATCTCCCATAGTCTGATTGATCATTGGTGAGAACATTTGACATTTGGTTAACTTTTTGGCAAACCTTCTAGAGTCCATCTGCATGAATGGCTAGTAGTATCCCTTAGAGATAACCCTATAGGAAAGTGATCTTTCACATGTACATGCTCTACAAATGCCTTCTTGCATCTCACTCAAAGCTCCATCCACTTAGTTGTAATACCCCTTAATTTTATTAATTTTTATTTAAGGGATTAATTGAATTAAATGAGAATTAATTGGGAATTAATCCGGATATAAATACTAGCGAGATGTGAGTTGGTATTTGATTGTGATGTTAAAATTTAATATTTTTGAGTAAATATGGTAATATATGAGTATTGAAAATATTTAAATTGTCAAGAGACAGAAATACGACAATTTGGAAAATTAAGTTGGGACGCGCGTGTCAGCCGCGTCAGGAATGAATTTAATTAGATTAAAAAGTGAATTATATTTTTATCAACCGAATGGTCATTTTTAGTGCGCCAACGTGTCCGGAAGGGTCGAAATAGTCAGAAAACACTAGCCCGGAGTTTAGTTTGGGTTCCGAAACATTTTTAGGTCAAACCGGCAACTTAGAAGGGTATTTTGGTAATTTTAAAATTTAAGGAATTAAAACCCACGAATTTTTGAAGTAAATTAAAGATTATTAAAAGAGCCACCAAGTTCATTATCATCCAAAGGTGCGAGAGTGGGATACGGAGGTTTTGAGAGAAGTTAGAAGAGAGGCTAGAGGGTCTTTACCAAACCATCTCCCCATCACCAGAAATTGGAAAGGAATTGTGACTGAAAAAAGGAGAGAATCAACCTCGAATTATCACAACACATCTGAAGAATAAATCTGAGGCAAGTGATTTGATATTTTTAAGTGCATTGAATATTTCTTCCATGTGTAGTGTAGAAAACTGTTTATGTCTTGGAAATTTTGATGAAGAACACCCAATGGAATTATTGTGAAACTTGTGGTTTTGGGTAGGAATTTGCATGTATAATGATTATGGACGAATTAAATATACAAACCATAACTTTTGATGATCTGGAAACGGATTAATAGGGAGTCTTTTTATGAAATTAAATTCTGGGTTCAAGTTCATAGGGTTTGGGACAAGAATTGGAGATTTATGACTTTGTCATGTTAATTTGTAAGATTTGACCCCAAAAGTATGTTAAGGAATGATCTAGGGTGACTAAAAATGGTTTACATACATTAAAACATAATTTGGATAGTCTTAGGTGGACTTAGGGAAGAGAAGAATGAAGAAAAAATGAATTTGGAGATTTCTGGGCGAAGTCTGCCATCTCGTTAGAAGACCTGCCCAGGTCATTCAAATGACCTCGTTCGAATGAGACTTCTAACGAGATGACAGTACCCCTTCTAAAGAGTTGGTATTTCATTCGAATCCATTCGTTCGAACGACCTCGTTCGAACGATATTTCTAACGAGTTGACAGAATGCCTTTTACGCCTGAATTTATTTAAAACTTCCAAAAGACTTATAAGATTGAGTGTAATCCTTCCCTTGTTGATTTGTGGATATAGTTACGAGATTGGAAGTACGTCGAGGATTAAAACTTAGAGTTTTGTATTAAACCGAATGATGTTTATGGGTTAGGATATAAATATCTAAAACTTCGACGTGAGGAGAGTTGATAACTTTAATGCATATAAATCGAGGACTTGTAAACGTGTAACATTAAATAATAGTATAAGAATGAGAAATATACCTCTATTAATATTATGGGATACCAAAGATTTGTGAATGCTTGGTATATGTAGTTATTTGTGTATAACATACCTACCATACTTGCTATCACGGGAGGTTGACGTTCGATCAGGGCCATCTAATCTTTGTGTGCCTACGGGGGGATTTAGATTGGTACCTCGAGGACATAGGTCAGAGAAGGACTTATTGAGAAGTTAATAAGTCTACTGATCATGGGAGCGTAGGTATGTGCATGACCCATGTGATGTGTACTATGTTCGCCTTCATTATGTGTGTTTGTTACTCATCTAAACGATTCCTGAGAGATTCGAAATACGTGGTCAATATGTACGTGATGTACGGGGATTCGATAGCAGAGTATGTGTGCACCTCAGCTTAGTCTCGGGATGCTAGTATTGTATAATTATGATGAGAAAAATATACTATTAATTGAAATGAACTGTCGTGCATAAATGGAAGTGTGAATAATAGCAACATTTTTGTAGAGTTGAAAAATGGAAAATCCCTAGTGATTAGTAGTACTAAAATTGATAACTAAGAAGAAAAGTAAAACTAATTGTTTAAATTAAGATGTCAGGAATTGAATCGAAAATCTTATAGTAATGATAGATTATGTATTGTACTAGTTAGATATGGGAATAACTAGAACGGGTACGGGTACGATAGGCGTGCACAATTAGTTGAGAGGTGAGAAACTCATGTGAGTGCACGCACTATCATGTATTTTATATTCACTGTTTAATAATATTAAACACTTGATATTTTTTAAACTGTTTTCACAATCGGGCTCTGACCCGTTTGCTTTGAAATCTATTTTTCTTGTAAAACCTTTTTAGGTGCCCATCCACAAGGACACCAAGTATAGGAGTTCCATTCCAATGACGTGTTGTAGCCGCTGTGGAAGTTACAGGACCTCGATAGTAGATGCCTCCACCTTCTATTTTGAATCTATTTCCGATTTACTCATCTGTAGAGCATGTCACCCCATTTCTTTTAGAGACATCTCATTTATTCAGTTTTATTTCAGACTTTGGGTTGTAATTAATTAAGGATTCAACCTTGTATTTGTTTATTTCAGTATTCGGATTGTTGTGAGGAGTATTCCTCCAGATTCATTATTATTCCAGAGTTATTCTATTCTGACAATATTGTGGTTATTATGTTAGCATTTAATAATTTAAGTTATTGCACGTTAAATCGGATTTGATAAAAAAATTGACAACTCACTTTTTAAATATTAGGTGGCTAGTAATTGTTAAAACGTTTTCGATAGTGATGCTATGAACTGAACAAACTTGGCATTTTGTATTAATTTGAATAAAGGAGTAGCAACCCGGCATTTAATTAGTCGGGGTGTCACAGGTGGTATCAGAGCATCAGGTTCTAGTGTCCTTAGGATCTGTACGGCTTGTTATGTTTCCTCTGAGCTTTCTTTGATGTAGAGCCCTATATTTTAGGATTGTTGTATTCTTTTATGTATGTTTCGCTCTTCAACTATTTTGAGATAATAACTGCGAACTTATAAGACTTTACTCTCATTTCAGATGCCTCCACGACGTGCACAGCGAATTCCCAGGGATGCTCAGCCCGAGCCACAGCCTGCACCAGTTCAGGGCACCTTGAATGCCGTAGAGATTGCCGCTATTGTAGCCCAAGCGGTAAATGTTGCCCTTGCAGTTGTGCAGCAGGCACTACCCCAGGCGCCGATAGTAGCGCTAGTTCAGGCTCATGCATTCTCGTCTACTTGGGAATGCGTTCGTGATGCTTTTCAGAAAGCACACCCTCCGGAGTTTGCAAGTAGCTCCGATATTGTTGTATCCAGTCAGTGGAAGAAGGACATTCAAAGGCACTTGAGGATGTACGAGTGCACGGAAGTTCAGAAACAGATACTGGCTACTTTTAAGCTAGTAGGATCAGCGTTGCAATGGTGGGAGTCCATTACCACCACGAAGGCGAGGGATATCCTTTCTATACAGGAGTTCTGGGTGCGGTTCGACCACAAGTATTTTCCATCAGCTGTTCACACAGAAATGAGGAGGAAGTTAATGAACCTCAAGCAGGAGGGGAAGACCGTGGTCGAGTATGAGGCCGAATTCACTAATCTCTTGAACATCGTTCCTGATGAGATTCCGATCGAGGAGAAAAAAATTCAAAAGTTCATGGATGGGTTGACTTGGAGGATCCATCATCACTTATTGGGTAATCTCTCATTGGCCACTTATTCTGATTTGGTTAACGCAGCACTGCTTCACTGCCAGGATCACCGCTTTCACATGCCTGAGAGTAAGAGATCAGGAGAGTCCAGCCATCAGGACACGACGGGGGAAAATGGTGCCAGAGGGGCACAATCTTCTCAGGGACATAGGCAGGGATATCAGGGTTCCCAGCAAGGAGATTTTAAGAGGTTCAGATCTGGGGGTTTCAGAAATGGTTAGGGAGGTTTTTGTCAGGGCCAGCAGGGTCAGCACGGCTAGCAGGGCCAGCAGCAACAGTTTCATCAGGGCCAGCACGGCCAAGGGAGGAATGGCAACGGCCACCAGGGCCGTGGACAGCAGGGTCAGAGAGGGGGAAACTTTCCATGGAAATGTTTCATTTGTGGAAAGATTGGCCACAAGTTCTAGGAGTGTCCTGATAGGGGAAGGGCCCCACAACAGCAGCAGCAGGCTGCTCGACATGAGCCCCAGAGACCTACGTTTCCTACCGCCCTCCCAGCAGCACCGCAGATGCCAGTTTTGCCACCCATCCCAGTAGTCCCAGTCCAGTAGGGACAGCTTTAGTACGGGCGAGTTTATCAACTCCAGCATGCCGCAGTCCCACAGGATCCACCAGCTATTGAGGGTATGTTCTCTATTCAGGGGACTATGTGGCGTATTTTATTCGATACGGGGGCCACACATTATTTCATTGCCACGAGATTTGCACGCACTTTGGGGTTGTTAGACACTACAGAGAGCACGGTTACTTGCGTAGATTCACCGTTGAGTAGGGGTTCCGTGATTTCCCTTATTTGTAAAGGTGTGGGTATAGAGATAGGGAGATTTAATTTACCCGCTGATATGCTAGTATTAGAGATGACTGAGTACAATGAGATTGTTGGTATGGATTAGCTGGTTGCGTACCGAGCCATGATTGACTGTTTCAGTAGGAGTATCATTTTTTCTATTCCCGAGCAGGAGATGTTTTTAGTGGCGATGCCTCGCCCCGGGGGAGGATCGTCCACACACTTGTATTACATATAGGAAGAGACCTCTAAGGAATTAGTAATACCACTTGATTCGATTCCCGTTGTTATTGAGTTCGCTGACGTATTTCAGGATATACCTGGATTACCTCCTAACAGAGAGATAGATTTTGTTATCGATTTGACGCCGGACACTCGGCCAATTGCTCGTGCACCTTATCGTATGGCTCCAGCGGAGATGAGAGAGCTAAGGGATCAGATTGAGCAATTGTTGGGTCAGGGGTTCATCTGAAGGAGTAATTTGTCGTGGGGTGCCCCTGTGTTGTTCGTAAAGAAGAGGGATGGATCATTGAGATTATGTGTAGATTACCGGGAGTTGAATAAAGTAATGATACAGAATAAGTATCCCCCTAATCGATGACTTATTTGACCAGTTGAGAGGAGCTTGCTTCATCTCAAAGATTTATTTACGATCGAGATATCATCAGTTGCGTATCAGGGAACAGGACGTCTCGAAGACTGCTTTCTTGACGAGATATGGTTCCTACAAGTTTCAGCTTATGCCTTTCGGCTTGACCAACGCTCCAGCCATGTTTATGGACTTGATGAATAGGGTATTCCGAGAGTTCCTAGACCAGTTCATCATTGTCTTTATTGATAACATCCTGGTTTACTCCCAAACAGAAGAGGAGCACGCCAATCATTTGAGATAGGTTTTGTAGACGCTACGTCAGAATGAGCTATATGCAAAGTATGAGAAATGTGGATTTTGGCTGAAGGAGGTTCAGTTTTGGGGAATATCATTTCAGACCGAGGGATATATGTTGATCCGGGGAAGGTATCCGCGGTGAGGGAGTGGGGACAACCCATGACACCGACTGAGATCCGTAGTTTCTTGGGCCTAACAGGATACTACATAAGTTTTATTAGGGGTTTCTCAAAGATAACGGTTCCTTTGACACATCTGACTCGCAAAGGTGTGCCATTCATCTGGAACGATGCTTGTCAATTGGCATTTGATGATTTGAAGGACAAATTGACCTCAGCGCCTGTGTTAGCATTACCCAGATCGGGAGTTGAGTATTTAGTCTACACCGATGCGTCCTTACAAGGACTTGGAGGTGTGCTACAACAGGAGAGACAGGACATAGCTTATGCTTCCTGTAAGCTTAAGCCTCACGAGAGGAATTACCCCACACACGACTTGGAATTAACGGCAGTCGTATTCGCTTTTCGAATTTGGAGACACTATCTCCTGAGGGAGAAATTTTGGTTGTTCACAGACCACAAGTCTCTGCAATACCTCTTCACTCAGAAGGAGCTGCATACGGGTCAACGTCGGTGGCTTGAGTTTATTAAGGATTATCAGTTTGATATCCAATATCACCTAGGGAAGGCTAACGTGGTAGCAGACGCGTTGAGCCGTAAGCCAGTAGATGAGGTGGCCGAGGTGTGGAAAGCTAAGTGGAAGGAGTTGGGACACCAGGATGCAGTGGCCCGATCGTTCATGTCTGTGATGACTGTTACACCTCAGATTGTTACGAGAGTGATAAAGTGACATGTAAATGACTGGTTCTGTCAGGAGCAGATAGTTCGATTACTAGAAGAGGGAGCCGAGTCCTATACCGTTAGCTTAGATGGGGGATTACGCTTCAATAGGAGACTGGTCATTCCGAAAGGGGAAGACTTGTCACACAAGGTGATGACAGAGTCGCACAGCTCACGGTTCGCGGTACACCCTGGTGGGGATAAAATGTACCAAGACATGAGACGACAGTACTGGTGGAGTGGGATGAAGAGAGATATCGCCGTGTTTGTTTCTAAATGCACCACTTGTCAGCTAGTTAAGGTGGACCATCAAAAAATGGCAGGACTTTTACAGCAGTTAGAGGTTCCGATGTGGATATGGGAGAGCATATCCATGGACTTTATCACGGGATTACCTACGTCACAGAGGGGTCACGACTCCATACGGGTAATTGTGGATAGATTGACCAAAGTTGCTCATTTTTTACCCGTAAGGACAGACTACACTACGGGACAGTATGCCTAGATTTTCATTGCAGAGATAGTAAGACTTCACGGTGTGCCTCTAAATATCGTGTCTGACCGAGATAAGATATTTGTCTCACGATTTTGGGAGAGTTTCCAGGAGGCCATGGGTACGGAATTGCGACAGAGTACGGCATATCACCCGCAGACTGATGGACAAACAGAGCGGACAAATCAGATGTTGGAAGACATGTTGCGTATGTGCATCCTAGACTTTGGAGGTGGTTGGGAGAAGTACCTTCCACTGGTGGAGTTTGCTTATAATAACTCCTACCAGTTCGCCATTGGCATGGCTCCATTCAGGGCATTGTATGGTAGACCTTGTCATTCCCCAGCATGTTGTTTAGAGGTGGGGGATAACAAACACCTTGGGGCGAAAGTGATTCAGGACACTTCGGTAAGGATAGAGATGATACGGAGCCGTATTCGGGTAGCTCAGGATCGACAGAAGAGCTATGCTGGTGCCAAGAGGTTCTTCAGAGAATTCAAGGTGGGGGACCAGGTGTTACTCAGAGTATCTCCTATGAAGGGGATCATGCATTTTGGAAAGAAGGGGAAGCTGGCACCAAGATACGTGGGTCCATTTCCTATCATCGAGAGGATTGGGCCAGTGGTCTATAGACTTGGGTTACCGGAGCACTTGCAAAGGATTCATAATGTGGTCCATATTTCCTCTCTAAGGAAATATCTTAGGGACAATTTGGCCCATACTCACATTGATTTGGAGGACATCGATCTTCAGCCCGATAGTTCCTACGAGGAGGGACCGATTGCTATTATGGATCACAGCGAGAGGAAACCGAGCTCGAAGATAGTACCATTAGTACACGTGCAGTGGCGGCATCATAATGCCGAGGAGTCCACATGGGAGCGCGAGGATGAGATGCGCGAGCATTATCCAGAAGTAGTTTTACCAGGTACTCTTTAGTTCCGAATTTCGGGACGAAATTCTGTTATTAGGGGGGAAGTATGTAATACCCCGTAATTTTATTGATTTTTATTTAAGGGATTAATTGAATTAAATGAGAATTAATTGGAAATTAATCTGGATATAAATACTAGCTAGATGTGAGTTGGTATTTGATTGTAATGTTAAAATTTAATATTTTGGAGTAAATATGGTAATATATGAGTATTGAAAATATTTAAATTTTCAAGAGACAGAAATACGACGAATTGGAAAATTAAGTTGGGACGCGCGTGTCAGTCGCGTCAGGAATGAATTTAATTAGATTAAAAAGTGAATTATATTTTTATCAACCGAATGGTCATTTTGAGTGCGCCAACGTGTCCATAAGGGTCGAAATAGTCAGAAAACATTAGCCGGGAGTTTAGTTTGGGTTCCGGGACATTTTTAGGCCAAACCGACAACTTAGAAGGGTATTTTGGTAATTTTAAAATTTAGGGAATTAAAACCCACGAATTTTTGAAGTAAATTAAAGATTATTAAAAGATCCACTAAGGCCATTATCAGCCAAAAGTGAGAGAGTGGGCTATGGAGGTTTTGAGAGAAGTTAGAAGAGAGGCTAGAGGGTCTTTACCAAACCATCTCCCCATCTAGAGAAATTAGAAAGGAATTGTGACCGGAAAAAGGAGAGAATCAACCTCGAATCATCGACAACACATCTGAAGAGTAAAGCCGAGGCAAGTGATTTGATATTTTTAAGTGCATTGAATATTTCTTCCATGTGTAGTGTAGAAAACTGTTTATGTCTTGGAAATTTTGATGAAGAACACCTAATGGAATTATTGTGAAACTTGTGGTTTTGGGTAGGAATTTGCATGTAGAATGATTATGGATGAATTCCATATACAAAACATAACTTTTGATGATCTGGAAACGGATTAATAAGGAGTCTTTTATGAAATTAAATTATGGGTTCAAGTTCATAGGGTTTGGGATAAGAATTGGGGATTTATAACTTTGGCATGTTAATTTGTAAGATTTGACCCCAAAAGTATGTTAAGGAATGATCTAGGGTGACTAAAAATGGTTTACATACAGTATAACATAATTTGGATAGTCTTAGGTGGACTTAGGGAAGAGAAGAATGAAGAAAAAATGAATTTGGAGATTTCTGGGCGAAGTCTGCCATCTCGTTAGAAGACCTGCCCTGGTCGTTCGAACGACCTCGTTCGAATGAGACTTCTAACGAGATGACAGTACCCCTTCTAAGGAGTTGGTTTTTCTTTCGAAGCCATTCGTTCGAACGACCTCGTTCGAACGAGATTTCTAACGAGTTGACAGAATGCCTTTTAGGCCTGAATTTATTTAAAACATCCAGAAGACTTATAAGCTTGAGTGTAATTCTTCCCTTGTTAATTTGTGGATATAGTTGCGAGATTGGAAGTACGTTGAGGATTAAAACTTAGAGTTTTGTAGTAAACTGGATGATGTTTATGGGTTAGGATATAAATATCTAAAACTTCGACGTGAGGAGAGTTGATAACTTTAATGCATATAAATCGAGGACTTGTAAACGTGTAACATTAAATGACGGTATAAGAATGAGAAATATACCTCTATTAATATTATGGGATACCGAAGATGTGTGAATGCTTGATACATGTAGTTATTTGTGTATAACATACCCACCATACTTGCTATCACGGGAGGTTGGCGTTCGATCAGAGCCATCTAATCTTTGTGTGCCTACGGGGGGATTTAGATTGGTACCTCAAGGACATAGGTCAGAGAAGGACTTATTGAGAAGTTAATAAGTCTGCTGATCATGGGAGAGTAGGTTGTGCGTGACCGATGTGATGTGCACTATGTTCGCCTCCATTATGTGTGTTTGTTACTCGTCCAAACGATTCCTAAGAGATTCGGAATACGTGGTCCATATGTCCGTGATATATGGGGATTCGATAGCAGAGTATGTGTGCACCGCAGCTTAGTCTCGGGGTGCTAGTATTGTATAATTATGATGAGAAAAATATACTATTAATTGAAATGAACTGTCATGCATAAATGGAAGTGTGAATAATAGCAACATTTTTGTAGAGTTGAAAAATGGAAAATCCCTAGTGATTAGTAGTACTAAAATTGAGAACTAAGAAGAAAAGTAAAACTAATTGTTTAAATTAAGATGTCGGGAATTGAATCGAAAATCGTATAGTAATGATAGATTGTGTATTGTACTAGTTAGATATGGGAATTACTAGAACGGGTACGGGTACGATAGGAGTGCACAATTTGTTGAGAGGTGAGAAACTCATGTGAGTGCACGCACTATCATGTATTTTATATTCACTGTTTAATAATATTAAACACTTGCGGTATTTTAAACTGTTTTCACAATCGGTCTCTGACCCGTTTGCTTTCAAATCTATTTTTCTTGTAAAACCTTTTTAGGTGTCCAGCCACAAGGACACCAAGTATAGGAGTTCCATTCCAATGACGTGCTGTAGCCGCTGTGGAAGTTACATGACCTCGATAGTAGACGCCTCCACTTTCTATTTTGACTCTATTTCAGATTTACTCATCTGTAGGGCATGTCGCCCCATTTCTTTTAGAGACATCTCATTTATTCAGTTTTATTTCAGACTTTGGGTTTTAATTAATTAAGGATTCAAACTTTGTATTTGTTTATTTCAGTATTCGGATTATTGTGAGGAGTATTCCTCCAGATTCATTAGTATTCCAGGGTTATTCTATTGTGACTATATTGTTGTTGTTATGTTAGCATTTCATAATTTAAGTTATTGCATGTTAAATCGGATTTGATAAAAAAATTGAAACTCACTTTTTAAATATTAGGTGGCTAGTAATTGTTAAAACGTTTTCGACAGTGATGCTATGAACTGAACCAACTTGACATTTTGTATTAATTTGAATAAAGGAGTAGCTACCCGATATTTAATTAGTCGGGGTGTCACATTAGTCTGGGTGGACGCACTTTAATAATTGGCCGATGAATGATTATCGGTATAGCTTTCTATTGGAGTTGAGGCAGAACCTCACCGACTTGATTTTTAAGTGTGCTTACTTTACATCGGCGAGTAGCTCATCAATTTTTAAGTAGGGGATGATGGGATTCATTAAGGATGGATTCAATTACACCTGGAGGACGCCTAAAACCTTCTTTGCATATTCAACTCTTGGTCAATCTATATACACCACTTATATTGTTCTTTTCATGTATGTTCTATGGCAAAAGCCAGAGTAGAAAGAGATTTTGCATGGCTGTTGTCATTATTTGGAAGCTACTCAATGAAGGCCGACTTGAATCGTTGGAGGAGGCCTCTCGCCTTGTTTATGTAGGCTATCATGCTAAGATCTTTATATTCCCTATTGATCTAGTTAGTGATCAAGTTGGAGTCACAATTACATTTCCGTTTAACATTCTCCCCCTTTTTGATGATGACAAATAAGTATTCACATTGATCCGTAAAAATGAATAAATTTAGAACAATTAGTGAATCACACATATTTATCCCCCTTTTGACATTATCAAAAATATTTTTTGTAACGTCCAAATGTCAGGGGTAATAAGCAAAGCTCTCTCTATAACAAAATAATTTATGCAAGGCATTCATCCATAAATCATAAGAGGTATAAAAATATATTTTGAAATTCATCACAAATTTTTTGATAACATGTATTTGAATCTTCGGATGGACATGAATATAATCAAATAACGCACAAGTCACTAAAATGATAAAATCAATAATTCCAAGCACATAATGGTGAAATTTTCACAACTCAATGTTTTCAAATAATTTGAATGAAGTAGACAACATGAGTTAAAATATAGTGGTATATACAGTGATAAGACATTTACATTTTCTTCATGCTTTTACCATTTTCTAGATAAGTGATTAAAATTCTCAAAATTATCAAATATATTACAGTATCCATAATAATGCATCAAAGTTCATGATCAAGCATTTTTCTAAAAATCAATTTCAATAAGTATTTATCTCCTCCTAGGGGATACCAATGGAGGCATATATGCATATGACAAATAAAGTGCGTCTTTTTCATGAGATAAAATACTTGCACTATTTGGTTCCATGAAATCATTTTCAATAAATCTTAATATATTCACAAGTCATTTTAATTTTAATAATCATAAGCACAAATATCACAAAGGTTACTTTCTTTCAAAAATAAGATTCTTCATGAATGTCATTAAAATTCAAATAATCGAGCTAATCATATACAATGTCATAGAGCTAAATCATATAAATCAATAAGTTCATGTTATCAATGAATGCATATCTCAATATTAACATATATAATTAATTGATTACATACTAGCATATTCATAAATAATATTTTCATTTTGAATCAATATTCAAGAATATCAAGAATCAATTTCATGTTATCAAAAACATATATACATCTAAATCCAACATAAAAGATAAAAATATATGAATTTTCATCTCAAGACTTTATCATCAAAATCAACCGTATGTCTTACATCACAAAATCACCAAAGTAATAAATATACAAGGTAACATGTGAAGACTTAATCATCAACATCAAATTATCATCCTTAATGTACTTTAATCAAAATAATCTAAGCATATTATTTAGGCTTTAAAACATAATGGAATAAATATCATATTTCAAATCATCAATAAATATAGGATATTTGAAATTCAATAAAGGTGGTATTTACCACCTTACCAATACCAATGATATTTCCATGAAGTTGTTTCCAAGTGTAGCATTTTCGACATTAAGCAATGATGATTAAAATTTCAATTTTGCTTCAGATATTCATATGCCTTTAAAATCCACACCCCATCTCATCATGCAACCTACACATCTTTGAAGATTTGTTCTTTTGGTACCCAAAATGTGTTGGGTACATGTGGGTTAGTATATATCATAGTTCATTTAGAAACCCAAGATAATTTTTCCATTTCAAATTTGTATGGACAGAAATTTGAAAAATGTGTGTGTCTACCACAATATGTGCATAGGGGTTTGAAGTTACTCGATGAGGCATTATTATATATTAACTTTGAATAATTATTTTTCTCATTCTAGTTATCATAACCAATTCCAGCTTTGTCAAAAGTCCATTTTGGTCTCCTAATAACTTTTCTAAATTATTTCTATCATTTAAAAAAATTAACAAGATAGGCAATAATGCATCAAGTTTCTTTTTCAATTTTGAATTTTCAAATTCAAGTTTTACAAGAGCTATGATACTAGTATTTTCTATTTTCAAAATTTTCAACTTCTTTTCTTAGAGAATGATTTTCTAATTTCAATTCATTAATTTCTTTTGAGTAAAAATCATATTTTGTTGAAACTAATGAATGAGACTTTTAAATTTTAACATATTTATTTTTAAGTTTAATAAAACTATCACATAATTCATTAAAAACATATTAAAATTCCTCATTATCATCATCACTATCACTAGAGGATTCAAGGTTAGAGTGTACCCCATCTACCATAGCCATTAAACAAAAGTATGTACTATCATCGTCTTGGCTTGAATATGCATCAAGAGATTCATTCTCATTTATATTCTTCACTTCTTCGTCCTCATTTGTAACCATATCATAGATAGCTTGTAATCTATCCCAAATATCTTTTGCATATTCACAGCAACAAATTTTCTTATACACATTAATATTTAATGAACAATGTAAAACATTCACATTTGTAGCATTCAATTGAATTTTCTTAATAGTTAAAATACTTAATTTATTTTCATTTTAGAAATGTGTGACTCATTTATAATTAATCTTCAAATTTCATAATCATAAGAATGAATAAAATATTTCACTCTATTTTTCCAATAATTTTAATCATTTTCAAAAAACAACTGAGGTTTATACATAAATTGACCTTCACCTAGGAAAGTAAATGAAAATTTTGCCATGATCTTTTAACTCTTAAAATTGTTATATAAGAATTAAATTAGAGCCCTTGCTCTGATATCGATTGTTGTCCAGAAAATATCGAATATGGGGGTGAATTGGGATTTTATAAGTTTTTAACGCCAAATTAAAATTTCAAGAAATATGTAATTTCAATAAACTTAATCAAATTTATGATTAATATTAAAACAGAGAACGACAAATATATAACACCAATTAATTAACAAGTTAAATTTACAGATAATAACATCAATAAATATATAATCAATTTTTGTATTTAATATTAATTAATATTCTGGAACTAATTATTTCCTTCAAAAATAATTATTGTAACTTTAAAAATAATTTACCAAATTTGAGAATTAATTTATTTACAAGATTGCTGAAAATATAAAAGCAAGCAACCAAAACCAACTAAGCAAATAAAGCGTAGAAAGTAAATGACACCGATATTTAACTCGGTTCGACCAAATTTCGACCTACATCCACGTACCTAGAGTGTCCTTCTCATTACGCTTCACTACCGTGATCCACTTGTGGGTAGAATCAAATCAATGTTTACAACCACGATCCACTTGCAAGTAGGACTAAGTATTGCTAAACCGCGATCCACGTACGGGTAGGACCGAGTATCGTTACAATTGGAAGCTTCAACAAAGCTTCAAAATAATTCTAAGTTTGTTGTACAAGGTTGAATAATGAAACTCTTTAAAATACAATTTCAATATGAGTTTATTTCATAATGAGAAGACATGAATCTGATATTAATGTTGGCTCTTGTATCTCAAGTTGAAGTAGAAGATTTTCTTCAAAATCTTTCTTGTTACGCTATTATTTGTTAATACGTGCCTTTGAACATTTTAGCAAAATATAATTTCTTGAGTTCTTTGTTCTCTCTCTTAAATAATAGCAAAATATAAACTTTGTTGTTATTTCAAATGTGAAGAGCTGAATGTCAACTTCGGTTGATCTCTTGAATGTATATTAGGAGAATATATATATATATATATATATATATAGGGCGAGGTTCTCTAGTGGACCAAAAGAATGGACTTTTTAATGGACCTTAACAAAAAACACATAATAACACATTAATTTTAATTCCTATAGTGTAATTGGTCCGCGCCAGCGGCACCAAACACGCGTGTCGATCGATCCTCAACCCCCCCACCCCCATGGCAGCCCTGCTACCATAAGGGCTGCTATGGTGATGGTGGTGGTTGGGGGTGGGGTGGGGGTGTAGTGGGGTGTAGGTGAGGTCTCGGGTGCCGCTGACGCGGACCAATTACACTATAGGAATTAAAATTAATGTGTTATTATGTTTTTTTTTGTTAAGGCCCATTAAAAATTCCATTCTTTTGGTCCACTATAGAACCTCTCCCTATATAAATATATATGTAAAGGTTTGTAAGATAAAAAAAATCCGTCCATAATGTTTAAGGCAAAATCGTTAAACATATATATATATTTGAAATGAAATATACCAACGCGGGGCCCAAGGCGTTTTAAAGGGAGTTTGAATTTGTATAAGAGTTTTATATGATATAATTTTATAAGAACTAGAGACTCCTTATATATATATATATATATTTTTTTTTTTAAAGGAATGAGCATGTAATATATATGGAGTATAAAAAAACTTACAAATTAACAACCTACCCATTTTTCTTTTGGCTTTACCTTTGCATGGAAAAATATAGTAACAGATCTATATATATTGTAAATTAAGAAAAAAATTCATAACACTCAATAAATATTTGTTTAAAATCATCAAAATCAATATATCATATTAAACTAAAATATACATTAATAATAATTATAATTAAAAAATAATTAAATAGGAGAAATTAAATATTAATTAAAGGGTTAATTACATTTTCGTTTGACATTCGAGAAATTGTCTGATTACATGGAATCCCTCAATCCATAGTATCACATTGAGATTCTCGTTTTGTATGAAGATTTTGGCAAGCATTTCAAACCGCAATGGGTACTGAACTTCATTTGATTATCGCATTTCATCCCCAGACATATGGATAGTCTGAGTGCACGATTTAAACCTTGGAACGTATGTTAGGAGCTTGTGTTTTAGACATGCCCAGCCATTGGAGTGAACACATATCTCTAATTGAGTTTTCTTATAACAACAGTTAGCAGTCAAGTATCAAAGCCTCCCCGTTTGAAGCCTTGTATGGAAGACCATGTCAATCACCAGTATGTTGGGCCAAGTCAGGAAATAGCAAGCAATTTGGCCCCAAAATAATCCAAGAAACTATCGAGAAGATATAACAAATCAAAGAAAATCTTAAGACCGCCCAAGATCGACAAAAGATCTATGCAGACCATCGCCAGAAGCCACTAGAATTTCAAATTTCCAATCGTGTATTTTTGAAAGTTTCTCCTCGAAAAGGAATCTTACGTTTCGGGAAGAAAGGGAACTAGCACCAAGACGTATTAGACCCTTCACTATTGTTAAACGTATTGGCCTGATGGCCTATCAATTAGAATTACCCACAGAATTATCCAATATTCATAATGTGTTCCATATATCCCAAGTACGTAGATATGTTTCAGACCCAACACATGTAATTACATGGCATGAAATCTCGGTTCCACCTAATCATGAGTTTGAATAACTCCTTATTCAGATTTTAGATCGTCAAGTGAAAGTCCTTAGAAAAAAATAAATTCCCTTAGTAAAAATACTTTGGAAACATCAAAAACATGGGAACCAGAACAAGCAACGAGATAATATTACCTTAAGCTTTTAAAAGGTAAAATCCGAGGATGAATTTTTTTTAGGTAGGTAGATTGCAACACCTGTACACTTCTACCAAGCTAATTGAATCAACGAATACATAAATTTCCCTTTATCTCCCTTATAAAGTACTCAAATCCAAAAGCATCCCCAATAAAGTTAAAACTACATTACTAACCCTACAAATTTGTGTAATTATCCAAGTACCCCCTAAAATTATAAAATGATCAAAATACCCCTAAACTTTTACAAAAGGTATAATTTAACCTATATTTGACCCCTAGACCCAAGATTTTTATCCATTTGATTCTCTACGCTTAAATTAATTAGAAATTACAACCCTAACCCTTGAACATTCATAAGTTTACACAAATACCCCCAAACATGAAAAAAAAATCAAAATTTACTACCAAATAAATACAATTTTTTTCCAATGACCAATATCAAAACCTTTATGTATACACTTTTCCCGTGCTAATTTAGCCTCTATTTAGGTAGAAGAAGTCAAAATCACATGGCTACACCATGTAACCATGTGAATTTAAACTCCCCACAATCCTATCTTCTTAATCTTAAGGAGAAACCGTCTCCTATTTTCACGAATAAACTCCTTCCAACTTCTATTATAAAAACCCCACAATCATTAGTAACAAAACTCACCTCTTTACCATGTCTACCACTTTGAAATTATCCCTCCAAACTGGTAGACTGTCTTTTTATGTATAAATTTCCATTTTTTCAATTCCAAAAGTTTTTTGCACTATTATTATGTTCACACCAATAAAAAAACATCAAGTTATTACCTGTAGAACAGTTTGTGTTCGAAGAATGTTCAAAAACACCATTAATGCTTCAGCTTTAATAATAAAATTTTATTTTTTAACTCTAAACAAGTTTCAAAGTGAGGAATAAGTTTATTTTGAACCCAGGAGCTCAAGTGCAGTTGCTATTTTTGAAAACTTATAAACTTTGAACCCCAATTTCTCAAAAGTGTTTTTTGGTTGCAGAAACTGAAAATTTAAAATTATCCATATCCATAGTACCTCAATCTTTCAAACCAAATTCAAACTCTTCCTTAGAATAACAAAAACTCAGATATAAGCTTAAAACGCATTGCCATATCCAGTAAAGACATGAATGTTTGGTCAAATTTTTTGTAAAACACACAATGTTTGAAACTCGATGAATACTGAACTTCAATCTATGAAACTTATATATTAGGATTCCTTGTTAGAAAATAGGTTGGATTGGTTCTGGAATCATCTCAAATGGTTTAGAAAAATATGAGTTATTCAAGGTCAAAGTTTTTTCAAACCCTAGGTCAACCGTCGAGAGATTGAAGATGAACTTTTAAACTAAAAACCTTGACTAATCGCGTAAGGGCGCATAACCAATAAAAAATTTCTAATTTTTTCCCAATATTTTTACTAATTGTTTTTTGTCAAAATGGTATAAGGTAAGGCAGTGTTAATGTCTAAAAATGGGGTGGGTCCAAATTTATAATCAGAGATAAAATAAAGATAGTCAAACAAGAAAAACACACAACAAAGAGGTTTTTAAAGTGGTTCAGCTATGAGAAAAGCCTATGTCCATTGTTTTTAGTATTTCTGGTGGTTACGATAGCTCAGGGATGAGTATGTTTCTGCCTAATCGAATCATCCCCTTGAGTTGAAGGAAACCATATATTTATAGAAGTTAAGAATCCAAGAGATGGAATACCTTTATATATTCAAGCATTTACATCTGTATACAATAAATAAGACTATTGATATTCATAAGTACATGTACAAAGGCTGTTGACGTTTTCACCCGAATGACTTTTACTATTCTTAATGGTTCGTATTCTTAAGGTTGGTCGGCATGTTGACCGACCAACTATTTCTAGAGCCGACCAAGAAAGTAAGTATTATGAGGATATACACATATAGGAGGAAAGGTGTCCATTTCTCATTGGTCCACGTAGATAAATAGTTTTTAAATAAAACAAAAGCCCCTAATGCTCCATGCTTGACGATTAATCAAAAGTATGAAGTATTGGTTTTAGAATCTTTCTCGGTGTGTGTTGGTCGACATCCGATCTCCTGTACTTATAAAAATTTTCACCGGTATATCTGATAATGTTATTTTTGTAAATAGTTTGAATTTTGGCAAACCGCCAAATGGTACGTTGGTCTTTTTGCCTTTTGGGACTCGTACAGTCGCCAACAGTTCAATTTAATAATTTCATTTCTAATTTCAAGGTAACCTATAAAAGGATGATTCTTTTCCTTTCATTTCTCCTTGCCTAAAACCTTACTCCTTTGATTCTCAAGTTCTCTCTTATTTCTGCTCAAACTCTTTGTCGTTATTCCCAATCCTGTAAGTTTTCTTTCCCTACTTCTCCTATTTTTAAATTTTGTTCTTCCAACCATGGTGGTGTATGCTGTAGACGTACATTCTTTGGATGAATTTTGGGTAACTAGGAAAATAATGAATTGGGTGAGTATAGAGGTTGTATATGGTACCGTTGATGTTTTGTCTTTAGAAGAGCAACATTGGATCCCAACTCTTTTTATAGCTGAGTGTGGCATAACCTTTCCCCCAAACCAATTTTTTTTTCATTTCTGTCAATACTTCGACGTTGCTCCAACTAGGATAGACCTCAATACTTGGAGAGTAGTCAATGGGGTAAATAGCCTCAATGAGATTTATGAAAGTCGAATTGGTATTCATGAGTTGATGTTTTATTATAAGTGGTGTACCACTGGTGACAACACTTATTATTTAAAAACTAGGCAGGCTAATAGGGAATTCTTTGTTAATCGTCTTGATTCAAATAAGAAATACTTAGACCATGGGGTGGTTGTAAAGAACTGGCAGTATGCTCCCCTTCCTAAGGGGGAGATATACATTGGACCCAGATGCTACCAGGCAAGACATGGCATAGGTTATAAAATATTTTGATTTCATTTCCAATTTTTCTGTATATTAACTATTTTATGAAATACCAACTTACTTTCTTGTGTTGTTCTTGTGAAGAGGAAATTAAGAAGAAGTTTCCCAAAGAGGGAGACATCAATATCAACGACCTCAAATACCCGTGGTCTATCCAACAAAAGTTTGGTGAGGAACACCCCAGACTAGCTTCTGTCCTGCTAGATTACAAGAGCTCGATCCCCTATTTTGTTGCTCGCCCCACTGTCATATTGCCTCAAATTCCCATTCTTTTAGATGAGGAACTTGTTTCTACATTCTTTGCTAGTGAATACCTTATAGTAGAGAAAGCGTTTGCACGAGGAGGAACTTCATCCTTTATTGAATCCTTAGACCTTACAACTGTCCCGACCTCCCCTTCTGTTGAAATAGTGAAGAGAAAATTTTCAAATTTGTTGGTTGCTTCCCCCGCTACTGCCAAGAAGAGCACTAGTGCCGACAAGCGGTCTCGGGAACTGAGAAGCGGCCTCTAGTCCTTAATGTTAAAGAAATAAAAACTAATGAACCTCAATTCACGAGGTTGAAGAGGGGTCTACCTAATCCCAAGGAGCTGGACCAAAAAGCCTCTACCGACCAAGGCAGTATTGAAGATGCCAAAAATGCTCAAATTGGAACAATGTGCATGAGCTGTTAAGTATATTATTGAAATATGTGGTCTTGAATTTGAAAGGACCACTCACCCTTTAATGGAGATGAAGTAAATATGAATTAATATTATAAGTTGAATTTAAAATTTAAAAATTGAATATAAATATGACATAATTAAATGAAACATACAATAAATTTTATACAACAAGTAATAGGTGATTATTTATACTAATGGGAACTAAATGTTCACACTTTTGTTCATATTAATCCATGAATATACGCTTCTTACATATAATAGGTGATTGTTTGGAGTAGTTGTGATGGGATATCCTAAATACAAAGAGTGGATGGGTGAGACAAATAAATTAGGGGATGTGTTTCGCAGAGTTGCTAATGAATTTGTGAAATACGTATAGAGATGTCATAATGATGAAGAGTTTCCGTATTTGTGTGCTAGGTGTCAGAATGGTAATGTGTTTGAGTGGAAAACAGTTGAACTACATTTTTTAAGATGGGGTATGCAAGATAGTTATTGATTTTGGAGTTTTCAAGGGAATCGAAAGTTCCTTTTGTCCCCGAGAAACCTTCAATAAGTATGATAGATGTACAAGGGGACAACATAGATCATAATATGTTAGATGATTTAGTTGATGACGCGTACGAAGTTCATGACGTGGAAGAGAACGAGGTCACTGACGATGTACAAGGTTCAGGTGCTCATGAAGATATAAGGATAAACATTGACGATGACTACCAAATTTTAAAATTTAAGGAGACCTAACCGTTATACTCTAGAGGTGAGAAAGACAAAAAAAATTACATGCCGTAGTTAGTTTGCATAGTTTGAAAACTCAATACGATTTGTCTGGCAATAACGCGACATGAATTCTGAATTGGGTGAAGGGCTTGCTACCAAAGGAGAATACGCTTCCAAATAGCTATCCTGTTATGAAGAATAGTTTGAAGGGTTTGGTAATGAAGTATAAATCGATTCATGCTTGTGTGTATGACATCATACTATATCGAAAGGAGTACAAAAATCTCGATCGGTGTCCGGTATGCGATGAACCTAGATATGTCCAATCTACAGGCAAGAAAGACACAAGATCAAAAGTGCCTCAAAAAATGTTGAAATATTTTCCCGTTGGGCCTAGATTAAATCATTTTTTCACAGTACCATGGATAGTGGAGGCAATGACCTGGCATACGAGGTCAGAAGTAAGGGATAATCTCATGCGTTATCCTATTGATTCTACAGCTTGGATGAGGACGAGTTATGAATATCCCGATTTTACGCGAGAAGAGCGTAACATTCGTTTAGAAATATCAACAGAGGGTTTCAATCCATTTGGAAATTTAAGCACCAATCAGAGTGTATGGCCAGTGATTCTAGCCCCCACTCAACCTCCCTTCTTCACAGTGTATGAGACCTGAATTTTCGATGTTGTCTTTGTTGATACCTGGGCCAAAGTCACTAAGTGATGACATCAATGTCTACCTGGCTCCTTTGGTAGAAGAATTAAATGAAATTTTGGAAGAGGGTGTGCAAGAATTTGACTCTTTTAGAAAAGAAGAGTTTACGCTGAAAGCTATGTTGATGTGGGAAATTCATGATTTTTCAAGTTATGGGACATTATCCGATTATGTAGTACATGATTATTTGGGGTGTCCTATTTGTGGAGAGGAGACTGAATCTCTTCGTCTCCCCGCTAGCTCAAAAAATGTATACTATTGCCATAGGAGGTTTTTACCCCCACCCCCACCCCCACCCCCACCCCACCCCCCGCTCATAGTTTCAAATTTGAGAAAGGTTCCATTTTTTTATTGGGCGGGGTTGAACATAGGCTACCGCCGAGAAAACTTCCAGGTTCAAAATTTGAAAGTAAATCTTCTGATTGTGGCCCTAATATGGTAGGTAAGAATCCTAAATTTAAGAATGTCAAGCGTAAAAGACACCGACTGGGAATGAAACTTTGACAAGAAAGGCATGGTGTAAGAGGTAAATTTTATTTGACTTGTCTTATTGGACGAATAATCCCGTGCTTCATGTATTGGATATGATGAGCACAGAGAACATCACTTAACATATTGTGGGCACATGCCTTGGGGGGAGTCATTCGAATGATGGAGAAAATGCACGAAAAGACCTTAAATCGTTGAAACTTAAGCCTCAACTATGGTTGAAAGAAGATAGTAAAGGAAGGACAATAATTCCCCCAAGTGCGCTTACTTTGACGAGTCGGGAAAGGAAGGTGCTTTTAGACATAATATATAATTTGAAGGTTCAATCTAATTTTTCATCCAACTTGCAAAGGATTGTGAATTATGCTACCCATGATTTACGTAAGTGTAAGTCCCACGATTGGCATGTGATCATGCAATTGATGCCTCTATTGCTTAAGCACTGTTTCTCCAAGCATAAGGATTTACGGAGGGCGATTATGCAAATTAGTGTATGCTTCTCACTTTTATGTGAGAAGGTAGTCAATTGAGAACACTTAGTGTCCGCAAAAGTGGCGGTTATCGAAGCGATTTGTGTTTTGGAGAAGTACTTTCCCCTATCATTCTTTGACATAAGTGTTCACTTGTTGGTACACCTATGCGACGAAGCACTTCTTTGTGGTCCAGTTAGATATCGGTGGATGCATCCATTTGAAATATTGATGAAATTTTTCAAAGATTACGTTATGAATACATGATACATTGCAGGATTAATTGTAAAGAAATACATTACCGCGGAGTCATCAATCTATACTTGGGAATCGATGCCTGACTCGACCAGCGTTGATGAGAATGATGAGTTAATCAATGAGGGTGGTCATGCGATGAGAAAACGAGTGAAATTAATTAGTTTACAACATAAACAATAGCTCGTAATCTATTTAACACACATGGAGATGTGGAAGAATGAAAAAAGTAATTTTAAATTATTTTAAGTTTTACATTATTTTAGATTATTTTATACATGATGAATTTTGTAATACGTTCGTCACATTAAACTTTTTGCAAAAAATATGAAGCCTGTGAGAACAATAGAAGATGAAGAATAATGGCACAATCAGACAACGAATTTAGGCTGTGGTTGTCACACGAGGTAATTATAATGAAAATGGCTATTATTAAATGTTACATTATAATAAAACTTTACAACTAACCTAATTAATTTATCTATATTCTCATCTCTTAAAGACGGGTTATGCGACATCAAGGCTTCTCATCTAGTCACTGGACCTTGTTCATGGTACAAGAATACAAAAAGTATCGATTGAATGGTTACATGTTCGGTGCAAGGGTGTACGAGGAAAGTAAAAATGTACAAAACTGAGAATCCTACAGCGGAATAAATGTGACTTCTCAAATAAAACTAATTTTAATTATATGTCAACCAAAGCAGTTTTAATGAAACTCAAGTTTTAATTCAGTCCTAACAGATGCATTTAAGTAATATGAAATCATAAAGCAATAAGCATGTAAAGGAAACCAAATAACAGGAAAATCCCCCACAGGGGCAAAACCTTTTATTTTTAGAACTTTGAAAAATTTACAAGACCATTGACTTATATACAACTTCCATAAAGTGTAAAGTACGGTGCCTTTATCAAACATTCAAAGTGTTGGGAAGAAATCTGCAGTGGTTCACGCGCAGCTATACCACAAGGAGACACAGTTTGATCAACCCAGGAATACCCGTAAGCACTCCCTATGACACGCAGTCAAAAAGATTTATAGAGACTCCCTCCACAATAGCACGCAACCCTCTGGTTGTAGAGATCTCCCGACAAAGTAGGAACAATTGCAAAGTTCTGTTCTTGGGTTCCAAAACAATTCACACAAAAAGATATTGGGATTTTGTGAATTGTAAAAAAGAGATTGAACTATTTTAATGTTATAGAATAAAGTAAAACACTCAAAATCGTATTCTGTTTAAAACCAGTGTTTCTCCACACAAAATCAGAAGCCTGACACCCTTTAAATATTAAAAATCAAGGCAGTGACGTGTTAGGAAAAAATTATTCTCGTTCGAATGACATAAGATGTAGTTAGAATGAGATCATATCTCATTTGAATGACCTATCAAACGAGGCCATGATTGTAGATAATTTCGATACGAACGCGTGACAGCCAGTTTCGTATTTTTCTGATTTTTGATGAATGAGTTATGATTTTTCTATGGAAAGGTGTCTGAGAACAAAATCTTTAGATAGTATGAATTCAAAAAAAAATTAATTAAAACTTTTAAAGATCTGCTCCAACACTTGGAAAATATTTTATGAAAAATAATCCCAATACTCTAAGTGCATTATTAGGGTACTCGAAAACATAACCTTACCGAAGTTAACCTTGCGAAGACTGTTTGTTGAAGAACCTTGATTATTCGGATCTGTCTTGATGTGAATGTGATCTTGATCTTCTTCGACGGTGTAACGGTATACGACATATAAATTGATAACGGACAAAAATGTCCTTACACGAACTCGAGTATTTTATATGAGGCTCTTACTTTCTTTTGAGCGAGAGCGAAAGATAAAAACCCCGTTGAAGCTGAAATAACTTACTATGGTGTAATTTAAAATATATTTGAATTGGACTATGTAAGCTTCAAAGAGGTTGTATTTTACTATAATTGGATAATAATTGAGGATAAAATGATTGCAAAGTTGATCCTGACACCAATTTGATCATAGTTGACTTATCCAAGTTGAAGAGAATGAACACGTGAGCGATGAGACATTTGTTTATTCTTTTCAAAAGGTTAAACAAGTGTTTTACTCAGAGTATATCAACAACGAGCCGTGGTCAATCGTCCTGCATGCACCGAAACGTCTAAACAGTAGTGTGGTTGACTTAGTTGCTCCTACCGAATATCAATCCATTTTTTATATTAACCCAAATTTAAAATAAATTTCACATTTGTAATAAGTATTCCAATTATCGGACATCAGGTTGATGCTTTTAATTCATTTGTACTTGATCAGTTTACTGCATGTAATATTTAAATTTAATTCTTAAGCACTAATTCAAAGCCCATGTCCAGTGGGTGTATTATTCTAGTGTTTTATGATCATCAGACATCACTTTAATGCTTTTAATTCATTTGTATTTGATCAGTTTAGTGCATTAATTCAAAGTTGCCAGTGTTTTGTTATAATATGGTTAGTGCTTTGCATTCTTATAATTCATTTGAATTTTTACTAATAACAATAATTTTTACAAAATATGTCTTCTTCAGGGCTTGGCGGCAGCGGAGGCGAAGAGGGCTCCTATAATACCCCACACTTTTATGGATATTTAAATTACATAAACGGGTGTAATTTGGTAATTTGAGGAATTTCAGTGAGTAGTGAATTCTGGATTAATAAGCGTTAGATGTTAACCGATGCATGTTACATTTACTTAGAGGAGTAAGTAAATGAGTCAGAATGTTTTTATATCATGTCGTAACTGGGTAAAGCGACGAGAATTATTTTACGTTGTTGAAAATGCGTATTGAGATGTGTTAGGTTTAAATAGTGAATTTTAGTTAAGTAACTCGGATGGAGATTTCAAGTGTACGGTTGGTTTCGAAATGGCTGAGATAGTCATAATAGAGTACCCGGTGGTAGTATTTGAGTTCCGGGGATTTTCGGACTAGTAGGGACTCGCAATTAAGTAAATGGGTCATTTTTAGGTTTATAAGGGATAAACCCTTATTCTATCTTATAAAGTCAAAAGAGAGAGATATAGAGAAAGAAAAGAAAATGAGAGAAAAGAGGAAGTAAGGGAAAGAAGAGAGAAACGTGGATTCCGAGCCAAACTCCGCGGGATTCGACTCGAGGTCGTCGGATTTTATCCACGAGGCAACTGTTTACTTGCTTTATTCATTTGTGTGTATCTCATATCATAGTTGGTAATGAAAATTATGATTTTGGGTTGGTATTATTGAATAAAAATGGGTTTTTGTGAAATGAACTCGTAGAAATTGATGCAGTAATTGCCCCATAATAAATCTAAGCTTGAATGGATGAAAATGGTGTAGTTTTTGAGAGAAATGAATTTAATGGAGTTAGGGTTAGATTCTTGAGTTTTTTTATGAGTACCAAGAAATTAATGTTGTGTTGGTTAAGAAAAAGATGTGTAGATGATTATATTTTTGGATGGTGAAGTGAAAAATCATAAATCTTGGATTGATTGGGTGTTGGTTTGATTTGGAGTTGGAGAAGATGATGAATAGTAACTCATCGTCATTTTCGAATTGATTCGTCTATGAAGAGAATTGATTTGGATCTTGGTCAAAATGAAATTTGTAGATTTTTTCGATACGGTCGCTTGGGCGCCGACCGCATATTTTTCTGATTTTGTTTGAATCTATAATGATTTTTCTACGGAAGGCTGTCCGAGATCGAAATGGTTAGCTAGAAATCAAACCTAATATTGGGAGAATTAAGGCTAAAATTGTTTGGAGATTAGTTTAGGAGATTCTAGAAGTGATATTAGGACTCCTAGATAACGATATTGAGGGTGAGTAAACCTTAGATCGAAAGAGGGAACCTCGGGTTAATTTGGTGTACAATCCGGGATATGGATTTAATGAATGTATGAATAACATTCACGGGAAGTATTCGGCAAGCGTATGTAGATATATTTATGTGGTTAGAATAAACAGGGGCCGATTGTAATTGAGTAAATCCTATAATGCGATTAGGATGGAATTTAGGATACGGGCCCGAGATAATTACGCGATTATCCGGTACGTCTATTGACGACTATTATTATAGGTGAGGCGATACCTATGGAATTAAGATGAGTTGATAGTATACTTATTTGATTATTACGAATTGGTATATTTGGGATTATATAGAAATCCTTAAAAGTGATTAAGGTGTGAGTTATATATTAAGTACGAAAATACTTTTAAGTTTAGTATTGTAAGTGTGCGAATACTTATATACTATTACGAATGGGAACATTCGGGTTATTGGCTATCGCTACCAGAGTTCGATGATTATAACCATAAAATATTGAGAAGTGATATATATCATATATGCGGGAGTTGTTAAAGTATATGTATGATATGGTACGTAAATAAATATATATGTGTGTGATTGGTATATTTGTACTTTAGTGGCTGGTTCCGCAGGCTTCCCCGACCATAGGGATGGACACCCAAGTTATATATTTTCTCTAGTGCAATCCCTGGAGGTTGCGCGATGTGGGTGAATCCCCTGGCTTGAGGAGCAGGGGTAGTATATCCCGAGGTCGTATCGTCCCGTATATGCGTGCCATAGAATTATTACACTTTTAGGAGGGAATATGACCGCCTCCACCATTGTGTATTTTTTTTACCAGGCCCATAAGTGAGTCTAGCTTGGTATCGTGGTTAATTGAGTAAACCCAGATGCGGATAGGCACTATAAGACTGCATCCTAGAATTATAACTCGGTGGCATGGTTATTATACTTATGATTGTAATAGGTATAATTATACTTGTTGCGTATAGTATATTGCTAGTATATGAAGATGATATATCATGTATAGTAAACTTGTGTAAGGTGAAAAGAATGAATAAAAGATTCTCCTTCCGGTAGATTTATATCCGGATCTATATGAATATGAATCATAGGTTCTAGTGAGAAATATATATATACACAATTTTTTATAATATGCGTGATGTTCTGAGGGCCTAATGGATCTCGACGATCAACATTGTTAGGTAGTAGTGCATCGGGGGGTTCTTTGTTTGGATTTTGCTTCGCGAGACACCCTACGCACGAAACGTAGTGCAATGTTAGAAATGGGGAGATGTTTAGCTCTCAGTACTCAGTTTTTGAGGATTTTAGTAGATGGGTGAAACAGATTAGTTAGGCGGGATGGCTTAACTAGGTTGTTTAAAAGGGATACGATAGGTGTGAACTATTAGTATAGGGGTGAGGTGTATCTCATGAGAGTGCGATACCAATTTAAATATGAGAGATTGCATATTTTAAAATATGGCATTTAAGCACTTGCTAAAATATTTTCAAAACTCGGGCTTTGACCCGTTTCTCTATTTTCCCCTCTCTTGCTATATATGTATATATATTAGGTGTCCAGACACATGGACGCCTGAATGATGATTCTTTTGAGTCAGACGTTCACTGCAGCAGTTGTGGATGCATGCAGGTTTATTTTTAAACGTTTTTATTCTTGTGATCTAGATAGGAAGCATTGTAGTAACACTCGGGTCGATAGCCTAATTGTATTCATTTATTCTTTTACCGCCTTTTTGGTGCGGCATTCGATTTGGTTATTTTATGTTACCAAGTGTTCGGTTATTTCATTTAATTTTAGTTTTTGTGTATATAATCTGTTGTGGTTAGTTTGGTTAAAAAGATTAGTTAAAAAAAATTGACACCAGCCTAATAGGTTATTAGTAATTAAATGTGACACCCCGACTAATTAAATACCGGGTAGCTACTCCTTTATTAAATTAATTCAAAATGCCAAGTTGGCTCAGTTAATAGCATCACTGTCGAAAACATTTTTTATGATTACTAACCACCTAGTATTTAAAAAGTAAGTTGTCGAATTTTAATTAAAGTCTGATTAACATGCAACAAGTGTAATGAAGAATAATAACACCATTCACCATAATGAAGTAAATAGAATAACCATCACATAATGTAAATAAAGTCTGGAGGAAAACTCCTCACTACAAAACCACAAACTGTAATAACTAAACTGAATACTGAATCAATACAGGCCAAAGTCTGAAAAACTGAAATGGAAAGATGTCTCTAACAGAAATGGGCAACATGCCCTACACCTGATAAATACTGAATCAGGAATCCAAATGATAGAAGCGTCTAAAAGCAAATCCCTGTAGCTTCCACAAACAGCTACAGCTCGTCACCTGAATGAATATCCTATGCATGGTGTCCTTGTGGCTGGGCACCTAAAATGGTTTTACAAAAAAATAGATTTGAAAGCAAACGGGTCAGAGCCCGAATGTGGAGATATTTTAAAAACCTGCAAGTGCTTTGAAAACATTTAAACCATTAAAAGAAAAGTACATGTTAGGACGTGCACTCACACGAAATTCTCACCTCTCGTCTAACTGTGCACTCTTAACGTAAGTACCCATCTAAAATGACACAAACCACTAGCTAAGTGACATCATATATAGCTAGACTGTCATAGGTTCTACCCTTATTGCTCGTTTCCCATTAACATTATAACGATCTCAATTAAATAGGGTCTTAACGTAAATTTCAGGTTCTCATATTAAAGTAATGCAACTCATTACAGATCATCCCTTTTTTTTCTTTTTTTTTCAAAGTTATACACACAACACCATGTGAAAGTTCTCAGTTTATTAAGCGTATATTTTCCACAATATAAATATACAATATAAGCACCCCGAGACTAAGCTGCGGTGTACACATACTCTGCTATCCATCCCGGTACATCACGTACATAAGGATCACATATTTCGAATCTCTCAGGAATAGTTCACAAATAACAACATCACAAATAATGGAGGTGAACACAATCACATCACATGGGTCATGCACATACCTACGCTCCCACGATCAGCGGACTTATTAATATCCCAATAAGTCTTTCTCTGACCTATGTTCATCAAGGTAACTAGTCTAAATCCGGGCAACACAAGGATTAGAGGGCCCTAAGCGAACGCAAACCTCCCGTGATAGCAAGTATGGTAGGTATGTCATACACACAAATCATATACCAATACTAAGTAACACACATCTTAGTAATCACTATAATATATAGGTACATATCGCATTCTCGTACCAACCTAATATATATACAACTTATATAATCCCGATCCATATTTATACACGCCAAAATTTATTCTCACGTCGTAGTAGGCACTCACGTCTCAACTCAAATGTCTATTTGATTTGATCCACACTTATATAATTTACTCCTCATTATAACCCAAATGTCCCAACTATACTAATACACCATCAAAGGAATGTTATCTCTATCCTCGAACAAGTTTACGGGACTCCAAAATCAAAACAGGCCAAAAAGCCTAAACTGCCAGCTCCTTAGAAGTCTCGTTCGAACGAGGATGTTCGAACGAGAGTTCGTTCGAACGAACTGTACCTTCTAACGAGATCTCGTTCGAACGAAGTTATCGAACAAAATTCCCTTTCGTTAAAAGCGACTGGTCAACTCGTTATAAGCTCGTTCGAACGAGCTCGTTCGAACGACTTGGAGGGGTCTTCTAACGAGGGACCAGTTTTGGCCCAGATTTTCTCCAATCTCATTTTTCATCTATTTTAACACCTCAAACCTCTTCCAAAGTTCATCCCAACAACGTTTTAGGGTCTCTAATTCATCCTAAACATATTAAAGTAACCTCCTAACACGTTTTAAGAAATTAATCCGTCCTAAACATCATTAAATCACAAGTCTCTACAATTTTCCCCAATTTTTCAAGAACATGAACCCTAAAATTTTTAGATCCTTAATTTATCCAAATAAATCCGTTTTTGTGTCTTACAATATATATCAACATCAGATTAGTCCTCTAAATATGATTCTACATGCCATCCTTTCATCAAAATTTAGTATTCTACTTCCAAACTCATGGGTTTTTCATTATCTTCCAAGAACAAACATAAATTTGAATTATCTAACATGGAAGGAACATTCTCTGAAATTAAATGGAATTAAATCACTTGCCTCGAGTGTCTCTGAATTTGGTGTTGATTTGGTAAAGCTTTTTCTGCAGAATTCCTTCTCTCTCTCCCTCTCTAAGCTTTCTTTTCCAAAGGTGGCTATGGTGGCTAGGGTTTTCTTTGGGAAAGATATTGGAAACCTAATCTAATAACCTCCGTAGCTTAATGGGTCAATAAGGGTTGGTTAGTGGGTTTAGTGGGTCTATTCCCAATCAGATAAAGACACCTAATTTTCGTCATTATTAAATCCCAAAAATACAGAATTACGAAAATACCCTTTATGTTGCCCGTATGGCCTAAAAATACCCCGGGACCCAAACTAAACCCCCCGGCTAGTGTTTTCTGACTATCTCGACCCTTCCGGACGCGTTGGCGCACTCAAAACGACCATACGGTTAATAGAATTTAAATTCACTTTTATAAATAACACAATTATATCCTGACGCAACTATCACCCGCGTCCCAATAAAATGACCAAATTGTCGTATATCAATCTCACGACAAATTTCATAATTCAATATTCATATAACATCATATATACTCAATATAGTCAAATACCAACTTACATCTCGCTAGTATTTTATCCGTATTAATTCCCAATTAATTCTCATTTAATTAATTAATCCAATTAATCCCAAAAATAAATATAGCCAAAAATACGGGGTATTACATACTTCCCCCCTAATAACTGAATTTCGTCCCGAAATTCGAAACTAGAAAGTACCTGATAAGAATAACTCTGGATAACGCTCGCGCATCTCATCCTCGCGCTCCCATGTGGACTCCTCGACATTATGATGTCGCCACTGAACACGCACTAACGGAACTATCTTTGACCGCAGCTTCCTCTCACTTCGGTCCAAAATAGCAATCGGCCCCTCCTCGTAGGAACTATCCGGTTGGAGATTGATGTCCTCCACAGCAATGTGAGAATGAGCCAAATTATCTCTAAGGTATTTCCTTAGCGAGGAAATATGGAACACATCGTGAATCCGGTGCAAATGCTCCGGTAACCCGAGTCTATATGCAACTGGTCCAATCCGCTCAATAATAGGAAACGGCCCCACATACCTCGGTGCCAACTTCCCCTTCTTCCTGAAACGCATAATCCCCTTCATTGGAGATACTCTGAGCAAAACCTGGTCCCCCACTTGGAACTCTCTGAAGAACCTCTTCGCATCAGCATAACTCTTCTGCCGGTCTTGAGCTACCCGAATGCGACTCCGAATCAACTCAATCCTTGCCGAAGTATCCTGAATCACTTCCGGCCCAAGTAGTTTGTTGTCCCCCACCTCTAACCAACATGCTGGGGAACGACAAGGCCTACCGTACAACGCCTCAAACGGAGCCATGTCAATAGTGAACTGATAGGAGTTGTTGTAAGCAAACTCCACCAGTGGGAGGTACTGCTCCCATCCACCCCCAAAGTCAATAATGCACATGCGTAGCATGTCCTCCAACATCTGATTTGTGCGCTCTGTCTGCCCATAAGTCTGCGGATGATAAGCCGTACTCAACCGCAATTCCGTGCCCATGGCCTCCTGGAAACGCTCCCAAAACCGCGAAACAAATATCTTGTCTCTGTCAGACACGATATTTAGGGGCACACCGTGAAGTCTCACAACCTCTGAAATGAAGAGCTGGGCATACTGTCCCATAGTGTAGTCAGTCCTTACGGGTAAAAAGTGAGCGACTTTGGACAACCTGTCCACAAATACCCAAACGGAGTCATGACCCTTCTCCGACGTAGGCAACCCCGTGATAAAATCCATGGATATGCTCTCCCACATCCATACCGGAACCTCCAACGGCTGTAGAAGTCCTGTCGGTCTCTGATGATCCACTTTCACTAGCTGGCAAGTGGCGCATTTCGAAAAAAACTCAGCAATATCTCTCTTCATACCGCTCCACCAATACTGTCGTCTCATGTCTTGGTACATTTTGTCCCCTCCGGGATGTACCGCGAACCGTGAGCCGTGCGACTCTGCCATCACCTCGTGTCGCAATTTCTCCCCTTCCGGAACCACCAATCTCCCATTGAAGCGTAATCTCCCGTCTGAGCTGACGGTATAGGACTCGGCTCCCTCTGCTAGTAATCGAACTATCTGCTCCTGACAGAATGAGTCATTAGCCTGTGCTCGTACTACCTTCAAGACAATCTGCGATGTAACGGTCATCACAGACATGAAAGATCGGGCCACTGCATCCTGGTGTCCCAACTCCTTCCACTTTGTCTTCCACACCCCTGCCACCTCATCTGCTGGCCTACGGCTCAATGCGTCTGCTACCACGTTAGCCTTACCCGGGTGATACTGGATATCGAACTGGTAGTCTTTCACAAACTCAAGCCACCTACGCTGTCGCATATTCAACTCCTTTTGCATGAACAGGTACTGTAGGGACTTGTTGTCCGTGAACAGTTGGAACTTCTCCCCCAAAAGATAGTGCCTCCAAATCCGTAGGGCAAATACCACTGCTGCCAACTCCAAATCATGTGTGGGGTAATTCTTCTCATGAGGCTTAATCTTACGGGAAGCATAAGCTATGGCCTGTCTCTCCTGCTGTAATACACCTCCAAGCCCTTGCAAAGACGCATCGGTGTAAACCAAATACTCAACTCCCGATCTCAGCAATGCTAACACAGGTGCTGAGGTCAATTTATCCCTCAACTCATCGAATGCCAACTGACATGCATCACTCCAGATGAATGGCACACCCTTACGAGTCAGATGTGTCAAAGGACCTGCTATCTTCGAGAAACCCCGAATAAACCTCCTGTAGTATCCTGCTAGGCCCAAGAAACTACGAATCTCAGTCGGTGTCGTGGGCTGTCCCCACTCCCTCACTGCGGATACTTTCCCCGGATCAACAGATATTCCCCGGTCGGAAATAATATGTCCCAAAAACTGGACCTCCTTCAGCCAAAATCCGCACTTCTCAAATTTTGCATACAGCTCGTTCTGACGTAGTGTCTACAAAACTTGCCTCAAATGTTCGACGTGCTCCTCCTCCGTCTGGGAGTAAACCAGAATATCATCGATGAAGACAATGACAAACTGATCTAGGAAATCCCTGAACACTCTGTTCATCAAGTCCATAAACACTGCTGGAGCGTTGGTCAAACCAAAAGGCATAACTCGAAACTCGTAAGAACCATATCTCGACAAGAACGCAGTCTTCGAGACATCCTCCTCCCTGATACGCAACTGATGGTATCCCGATCTCAAATCAATCTTCGAGAAGAAAGAAGCTCCTCTCAACTGGTCGAATAGGTCATCGATTCGAGGCAACGGATACTTATTCCGTATCGTGACCTTGTTCAACCCCCGGTAGTCCACACACAATCTTAGTGAACCGTCCCTCTTCTTCACAAACAAAACTGGAGCGCCCCAAGGTGAGGTACTCCTGCTAATAAAGCCCTGACCTAACAGCTGCTCTATCTGATCTCGTAGCTCTCGCATCTCTGCCGGAGCCATACGGTACGGTGCGCGCGCTATAGGCCTCGTATCTGGCAATAGGTCTATAACAAAATCTATTTCTAGACTGGGCGGTAGGCCTGGTATATCCTGAAACACATCCGAATACTCCCTGATGACTGGGATCGAATCTAAAGGAATCACAACCTCCTTAGAGGTATCCTCCTCTAGGTACTACAAATGAGCGGTCGAGCCTCCCTCTGGGCGAGGCATCGCCACTACAAACATCTCTTGCCCCGGAATGGCAAAAACAATGCTCCCGCTGAAGCAATCAATCATGGCCCTATAATCAGCGAGCCAATCCATACCGATAATCACATCATGAACATGCATATCTAATACCAACATATCTGCAGGTAATACCAGACTACCAATTTTTACCCCCACTCCCCGACATATAAAGAATATAAGTGACCCACTCCCCAATGGTGAGTCGACACACGTCAGTGTGCTCTCTGCCGTAGCTAACAATCCTAAGGCTTTCGCGAAATGTGTAGCTATAAAACAATGTGTAGCCCCCATATCAAACAATACCCGACCCATAGTGCCATGGATAGGAAACGTACCCTCAATCGCGAGTGGTGCCTGCGGAACTGCTGCCTGGTGGACGTTGTAGACACGTCCATACTGTAGCTTCCCCTGCTGAATTGGGACTGCTGGAATGGGTGGCAATGCTGCCATTTGTGGCGGTGCGGGGAGAGCGGCGGGAAACATAGGCCTCTATGGCTCCTGGCGAGCACCCTGCTGCTGCTACTGTGGGGCCCTGCCCCTATCAGGACAATCCTGTCGTTTATGGCCAGTCTTGCCACAAACAAAACACTTCCCTGGGAAGTTCCCTCCTCTCTGCCCCTACTGTCCCCGGCCTTGGTGGCCGTTACCGTTCCTCCCTTGGCCCTGCTGAAACTGCTGCCCATTCTACCCCTGTTGGCCCTGATGGCCGTTTGGACCCTGATGGCCCTGACGGAAACCTCCTTGTCCGTGCCTGTAACTCCCTGATCGGAACCTCTTCTGATCCCCCTGCTGGGAACCCTGCTCACCCTGTCTCTGCCCCTGAACAGATTATGCCCCACCGGCACCATGTCCTCCAGTCCTGCCCTGATGGCTAGACTCTCCCGATCTCTTGCCCTCAGTCATATGAAAGCGGTGATCCTGGAAGTGTAACAAAGCAGCGTTAACCACATCAAAATAAGTGGCCAACGAAAGGTTCCCTAACAGATGCTGACGGATCCTCCATGTCAACCCGTCGGTGAATTTCTCAATTTTCTTCTTTTCTGTTGGTATCTCATCCGAAACGATATTCAACAGATTCGTGAACTCGGCCTCATACTCGGCCATGGTTTTACCCTCTTGCCTCAGATTCATCAGTTTCCTCCTCATTTTCGTATGAACAGCGGACGGAAAGTACTTGCGGTCAAACCGCACCCAGAAGTCCTGAATAGTGAGAATATCCCTCTCCTCCATGGTGGTAATAGACTCCCACCACTGCAGTGCAGATCCAACTAGCTTGAAAGTAGCTAGCACCTGCTTCGAAACGTCCGTGCACTCATACATCCTCAAGTGCCTCTGCATATCTTTCCTCCACTGGCTCGAGACTACCACATCTGAGCTACCTGCAAACTCAGGCGGATGCGCTTTCTGAAAAGCATCCCGTACATGTTCCCAAGCAGACGGGAATGCATTTTCCTGTACTGGCGCGGCAACCGGCGCCTGAGGTGGTGCCTACTAGACTACGGCAATTGCGGCATTTACCGCTTGGGCTACAATAGTTGCAACCTCATCGGCGTTCATCATGCCCTGAACTGGAGCGGGCTGGGGTTCAGGCGTTGCATCCCTAGGAACTCGTCGTGCACGTCGTGGAGGCATCTGAAATAAGAATGAAGTTTATAAGTTCGCAGTTATAAACTTAAAATAGCTGAAGAACGAAGCATACATAAAAAGAGTACAACAGTCCTAATATATAGGGCTCTATATCAAAGAAACTTAGCGGAAACATAATAGCCGTACAGATCCTAAAGGACACTAGAACCTGATGCTCTGATACCACCTGAGACACCCCGACTAATTAAATACCGGGTAGCTACTCCTTTATTAAATTAATTCAAAATGCCAAGTTGGCTCAGTTAATAGCATCACTGTCGAAAACATTTTTTATGATTACTAACCACCTAGTATTTAAAAAGTAAGTTGTCAAATTTTAATTAAAGTCTGATTAACATGCAACAAGTGTAATGAAGAATAATAACATCATTCACCATAACGAAGTAAATAGAATAACCATCACATAATGTAAATAAAGTCTGGAGGAAAACTCCTCACTACAATACCACAAACTGTAATAACTAAACTGAATACTAAATCAATACATGCCAAAGTCTGAAAAACTGAAATGGAAAGATGTCTCTAATAGAAATGGGCAACATGCCCTACATCTGATAAATACTGAATCAGGAATCCAAATGATAGAAGCGTCTAAAAGCAAATCCCTGTAGCTTCCACAAACAGCTACAGTTCGTCACCTGAATGAATATCCTATGCATGGTGTCCTTGTGGCTGGGCACCTAAAATGGTTTTACAAAAAAATAGATTTGAAAGCAAACGGGTCAGAGCCCGAATGTGGAGATATTTTAAAAACCTGCAAGTGCTTTAAAAAAATTTAAAACATTAAAAGCAAAGTACATGTTAGGACGTGCACTCACATGAAATTCTCACCTCTCGTCTAACTGTGCACTCCTAACGTAAGTACCCATCTAAAATGACACAAACCACTAGCTAAGTGACATCATATATAGCTAGACTGTCATAGGTTCTACCCTTATTGCTTGGTTCCCATTAACATTATAACGACCTCAATTAAATAGGGGCTTAACGTAAATTTCAGGTTCTCATATAAATGTAATGCAACTCATTATAGATCATCCCCTTTTTTTTTCAAAGTTATACACACAACACCATATGAAAGTTCCCAGTTTATTAAGCGTATATTTTCCACAACATAAATATACAATATAAGCACCCCGAGACTAAGCTACGGTGTACACATACTCTGCTATCCATCCCGGTACATCACGTACATAAGGACACATATTCCGAATCTCTCAGGAATAGTTCACAGATAACAACATCACAAATAATGGAGGCGAACACAATCACATCACCTGGGTCACGCACATACCTACGCTCCCACGATCAGCGGACTTATTAATATCCCAATAAGTCTTTCTCTGACCTATGTTCATCGAGGTAACCAGTCTAAATTCGGGCAACACAAGGATTAGAGGGCCCTAAGCGAACGCAAACCTCCCGTGATAGCAAGTATGGTAGGTATGTCGTACACACAAATCATATACCAATACTAAGTAACACACATCTTAGTAATCACTATAATATATTGGTACATATCTCATTCTCATACCAACCTAATATATATACAACTTATATAATCCCGGTCCATATTTATACGCGCCATAATTTATTCTCACGTCGTAGTAGGCACTCACGTCTCAACTCGAATGTCTATTTGATTTGATCCATACTTATATAATTTACTCCTCATTATAACCCAAATGTCCCAACTATACTAATACACCATCAAAGGAATGTTATCTCTATCCTCGAACAAGTTTACGGGACTCCAAAATCAAAACAAGCCAAAAGGCCTAAACTGCCAGCTCGTTAGAAGTCTCGTTCGAACGAGGCTGTTCGAACGAGAGTTCGTTCGAACGAACTGTACCTTCTAACGAGATCTCATTCGAACGAAGTTATCGAACAAAATTCCCTTTTGTTAGAAGCGACTGGTCAACTCGTTATAAGCTCGTTCGAACGAGCTCGTTCGAACGACTTGGAGGGGTCTTCTAACGAGGGACCAGTTTTGGCCCAGATTTTCTCCAATCTCATTTTTCATCCATTTTAACACCTCAAACCTCTTCCAAAGTTCATCCCAACAACGTTTTAGGGTCTCTAATTCATCCTAAACATATTAAAGTAACCTCCTAACACGTTTTAAGAAATTAATTCGTCCTAAACATCATTAAATCACAAGTCTCTACACTTTTCCCCAATTTTTCAAGAACATGAACCCTAAAATTTTTAGATCCTTAATTTATCCAAATAAATCCGTTTTTGTGTCTTACAATATATATCAACATCAGATTAGTCCTCTAAATATGATTCTACATGCCATCCTTTCATCAAAATTTAGTATTCTACTTCCAAACTCATGGGTTTTTCATTATCTTCCAAGAACAAACATAAATTTGAATTATCTAACATGGAAGGAACATTCTCTGAAATTAAATGGAATTAAATCACTTGCCTCGAGTGTCTCTGAATTTGGTGTTGATTTGGTAAAGCTTTTTCTGCAGAATTCCTTCTCTCTCTCCCTCTCTAAGCTTTCTTTTCCAAAGGTGGCTATGGTGGCTAGGGTTTTCTTTGGGAAAGATATTGGAAACCTAATCTAATAACCTCCGTAGCTTAATGGGTCAATAAGGGTTGGTTAGTGGATTTAGTGGGTCTATTCCCAATCAGATAAAGACTCCTAATTTTCGTCATTATTAAATCCCAAAAATACAGAATTACCAAAATACCATTTATGTTGCCGGTATGGCCTAAAAATACCCTGGGACCCAAACTAAACCCCCCGGCTAGTGTTTTCTGACTATCTCGACCCTTCCGGACGCGTTGGCGCACTCAAAACGACCATACGGTTAATAGAATTTAAATTCACTTTTATAAATAACACAATTATATCCTGACGCAACTATCACCCACGTCCCAATAAAATGACCAAATTGCCGTATATCAATCTCACGACAAATTTCATATTTCAATATTCATATAACATCATATATACTCAATATAGTCAAATACCAACTTACATCTCGCTAGTATTTTATCCGGATTAATTCCCAATTAATTCTCATTTAATTAATTAATCCCGAAAATAAATATAGCCAAAAATACGGGGTATTACATTAAATTGGTTTTCAAAAGTGATGCTGAGAATGAACCATATGAGACACGTGTTTTAATTTTGTATAGGTTAGATCACCCAGTATTTTATTAGGCGGGGTGTCACAGATAGTATCAGAGCATCAGGTTCGAGTGTCTTTAGGAATCTGTGCAGACGTACTACGCTTTCAGCATTTCTTTTGATTTGATATAGAGCCTTATGATTAGGATTGTTGATTCCTCTTATAAGATTTCGTTCTCCTGCCATTATATAAGATTATAGTAAATCTTTTGCGTGCTCATTCGAGATTCGTGTGTTGATCGATGAAGGGCGACCAAAGAAGGCCATTTCAAGGGCAGCAAGTGGTGGGGCTTAGTTGGAGCTATAAGTTGAAGTCGGGGAGGGGGGTCGCAGTCGAGGTCACTCCCTTTGTAGCATTTTTATGAATTGCTACAACGACCACTAGAATAGAGTAATTATATTTATTTACGTACCCTATAGTATAGAGAGTGGTGCTAATTTGAATTACTCAGTGAAGTAAATTGGGAAAAAGTTTGAAAGGGTCTTTGATAAGGACCATACGTTGAAGTTAAGTCATGCGGAGGCTATGTAGCTTTATTCAGTGGAAATCGAAGGCTCATAAGCTTTAGCTTAAAGCAGGGTATAGAAATACCCAGATGTGAAAATTTGGGGAAAATTTTTCACTCATGGAGCAATGTTAAAATGGTGGGAACGGTAGTCACCATTATTGGGGGAGCAGGATGTTTTTCTCATAGAGGGATCTTACGGATGATTTTAACTGCAAATTCCTTTGGTTTATCAGGAATGAAGAGAATGAGGTTTCTGAATTATCATATGAGGATCGGTCAGAGGCCGACAGTGAATAAAGAGTTATATGGATAAGTTAACTTTGTACCGAATTAAGGTAGGTACAATGAGAGAGAGAGTCCTTCAGAGGAATGATAGGATCACTAGTAAGTATTGCTAACACTTATGGATAATTTGTGATTGTGGAACCCCATGGGTGGACATTCGCCTAGGGATTCATTGAAATAAGGCAGTTGAGGCCGGTAGCATGTTTCCTTTTAGTCGGAGGAGCTAAGGGAACTACGAGGGTGATTTCCAGGATCAAGGCTATAGAGTCTAAGATACTGATAATCTTAACATGGTTAGGGTGGACAGAGATGGAGAATGTTTGTAATGTGGTGCATAGAACCACACGTTTTGATCTTGCCCGGTAGGAGTTAAAGGACAAGAATATGGTGCCGAGACGGAGCATTGATTAAAGTAGTTTTGGTTCTATTAAGTCAAGTGTATTGTGTACAGGAACCATTTGGAGTATCCAGGGTAATTGGCAAGAATGTTGTTATGAGTTTCACGTCGGATGGAGGAGGTATATTATGTGTGGAAAGATTGAGTCACAGTATTTTATTAGCCCTAGATTCGTGTGTGATTCGAGTTTACTGGTAGTATCGGTAACATTATATAGTGTATGTCTATACGTTTATCCGCAGTAGCGAGGCTCTGTTTTCTTCATTCACTGTGAAAAATGGGTGTTGGCATTTTGAGCTTATATTTGGTTTGCACTGCTCATTTTGTATGCGTTATACGAGTATGGTACTATTATAGGAGTAATGTGATTGTATTATTGGAGAGATAGAAAGCTAATGATGGCAAGACTATCGTATCTGCGGTTCTAGGATGGAATGGGTTGTTGTTGCGATATCTCACCTGGATACAGGTTGAGCTCTCCGTTATTATATGTTTAGGTGGAACCTCGATAAGTAGATGTTTCATTTTCTCGATTTTAGTGTGTGGCGACCTTATAAGTATGATTTAAGGTATGCATGATTTATTGTTAAGCTGTGAGTTTAAGCTCGTTGTTGCTCGCGTAAAGGACTTAGTGTTAGTACAAGTGCTTGTGGTATGGATCCTTAAAATAAGTAGGAGTTCAGGCCACATTTTGTTAATAGATGGGATGGGATTATCTCGATTGCATAGTTGAAGATAACGGACCTTCACGATCGACAAAGTTAACCAGTAGTGTATCGAAGGGATTCCTTGTTTTAATTTCGCTTGCGAGACACTCCACGCACGAACCTTAACAACGTCGGGAGTGGAGAGATGTTATAGGATGTAAGGATGTTGGTTTTGATGATATATTAGCCGAGAGTGATGTGATGATTAAAGGCAAATAAAAAGTAGATATGTTGTGGAAAAGCACTGGAAATGTTTCTCTTACCACAAGTAGGTGGGTGAGACAAGGTAAAGCAAATAGGGTTGAGACTTATACCTAGGACTTGAACATAAGGCAAATTCAAAGGAAATATGTTTTGGGTATTATGTTCATAACACTTTCGTAGGGAGTAGGCACCCCGATTAGTTATACTTTCCATCTCGCTAAGATGGAAGGACATAATGGTAGACGTATGTTGTTGGTTAGCGAGGTGGGATTTAAAACCTCCCGATGGTGTGTGTTGGGACTTTATATCTCGATGACCGACGATGCGAGGGAGTAGTGTAACGGGAGGGTTCCTTATTTGGATTTCTCTTTGCGAGACGTCCCATGCATGAAACCGAGCAAATGTTGGAATTTGAGAGAGGTATTGGACACTAGGGAAATTATTAGGATAATTCTCATTTTACGTGTGCAGGAAACACATTGATATTAGGACTACCATGATGTAAGTCCAGTGAGGCATGTGGCACGATTTTAGGAAGATTGTAGTGAGTTCACCACAAGAAGATTGGTGGGTTAACCATGAGAATTATTGATTTCCAGGTATAGGAAGAATTGAACCTTGAGAAGATTATTGAGAATACCCATGTGTTAGCACCAGACCTAGAAAGGGAGGCCCATTTTTAGAGAGAGTGTTACATCTGTGATGCTTGAAGTAGTGGTGCTGATAGGCATGGATTTTAGGGTGTATACGCACCTTGGTAAGTCGGTTTTATATACAGCCAGAATTAGAAGAGGCGTATTATATAAAGCTGAAAAATATGCTTTGGGGAAGTTATAAATGAGATTGGAGTTTGTTGGATGGAATGTCATAGGAGGCATGCGATAATCCAATTGTATAGGTTCAAGATGAGGTAGCACGCCCAAACTAAGAGATGAGACTGTCGGGAGTAGTTAAGCGTTAGTGTAATTTCCTTCTTAAGGGAAATTAGATGTCCTGATGTAGATGAGTGGACACCTAGTAGCGAATCTACGAGGGGATAAATAAGTTAGAGCGACGATTATAGGCTCGCTTTCTTTATATTCAGTTATAGAAGCACTAGGTGCGATGCGTCGTTGTTAGAGTCAACCTTACGACCGAGGTAGTGTGTTAGCATATAGAGGTTTCGTTAAGCTTGTTGTTAAGCTAGTGCGCTGGACTGTAAGCCTTGAGATGGGTGGTTACCATGAATGAATATATAGTAGGGTACTATTTGGGTTAATACCTTTCGACTTTTGTGCACTAGGATGTAGTGTGACTAACGATCCTAAGTTGGTAGTACCGGTCGTATCCGAATTTCGAGGATGAAATTCCGTTGTAAGGAGGGGGAGAATGTAATACCCCACACTTTTATGGATATTTAAATTACATAAATGGGTGTAATTTGGTAATTTGAGGAATTTTAGTGCATAGTGAATTCTGGATTAATAAGTGTTAGATGCTTACCGACGTGTGTTACATTTACTTAGAGGATTGAGTAAATAAGTCAGAATGTTTTTATATCATGTCACAAATGGGTAAAGCGACGAGAATTATTTTACGTTGTAGAAAATGCGTATTGAGATGTGTTGGGTTTAAATAGTGAATTTTAGTTAAGTAACTCGAATGGATATTTTGAGTGTACGATTGGTTTCTAAATGGCCGAGATAGTCAGAATAGAGTATCCGGGGGTAGTGTTTGAGTTCTGGGGATTTTTGGACTAGTAGGGATTCGCAATTGAGTAAACGAGTCATTTTTTGGTTTATAATGGATAAACCCTTATTCTCTCTTATAAAGGCATAAGAGAGAGAGAGAGAGAGAGAGAGAGAGAGAGAGAGAGAGAGAGAGAGAGAGAGAGAGAGAAGGAGAATAAAGGGAGAGAAAAGAGGAAAGAATAAAGAAGAGAAAGGAAGAGAGAAAAGTGGATTTCGGTCCAAACTCCTTGGGATTCGACTCGAAGTCGTTGAATTTTATCCATGAGGCAAGTGTCAAGTGTTTACTTGATTTATTCATTTGTGTGGATCTCATATCATAGTTGGTAATGAAAATTATGATTTTGGGTTGGGATTCTTGAATAAAAGTGGGGTTTTATGAAATGAACTCGTAGAAATTGATGTAGTAATTATCCCATAAGAAATCTAAGCTTGAATGGATGAAAATGGTGTAGTTTTTGTGAGAAATGAATTTGATGGAGTTAGGGTTAGATTCTTGAGTGGTTTTATGGATCCCATGAAATTAATGTTGCGTTGGTTAAAAAAAGATGTGTAGATGATTATATTGTTGGTTGATGAAGTGAAAACCCATAAATATTGGATCGATTAGGTGTTGGTTTGATTTGGAGTTGGAGAAAGTGATGAATAGTAACTCATCGTCCTTTCCGAATCGATTCGTCCAAGAAGAGAATCGATTCGGATCTTGGTCAAAAAATGAAATTTGTAGATCTTTTCGATTTGGTCGCGTGGGAACTGATCGTGTATTTTTCTGATTGTTTTTGAATTTATAATGATATTTCTACGGAAGGCTGTCCGAGATCGAAATCGTTAGCTAGAAATCAAACCTGATATTGAGAGAATTATGGATAAAATTGTTTGGAGATTATTTTAGGGGATTTTAGAAATGATATTAGGACTCCTAGATAATGGTATTGAGGTTGAGTAAAGCTTGGATCGAAAGAGGGAACCTCGAGTTAATTTGGTGTACAGTCCAAGATATGGATTTAATGAATGTATGAATAACATTCACGGGAAGTATTCGGCAAGCATATGTAGATATATTTATGTGGTTAGAATAAATAGGAGCCGATTTTAGTTGAGTAAATCCTATAATGCGATTAGGATGGAATTTAGGATACGAGCTCAAGAGAATTGCGCGATTATCCGGTATGTCTATTGACGACTATTATTATAGGTGATACGATACCTATGGAATTAAGATAAGTTGATAGTATACTTATTTGATTATTACGAATTGGTATATTTGGTATTATATAGAAATCCTTAAAAGTGATTAAGGTGGGAGTTATCTAATATGAAAGAAAATACATTTAAGTTTAGTAATTTAAGTGTGCGAATACTTATATACTATTACGAATGGGAACATTCGGGTTATTGGCTATCGCTATCAAAGTTTGGAAATTATAGCCATAAAATATTGAGAAGTGATATATATTATATATACAAGAGTTGTTAAAGTATATATATGATATGGTATGGAAATAAATATATTTGTGTGTGATTAGTATATTTGTACTTTAGAGGCTGGTTCCACAGGCTTCCCTGGGCATAGGGATGGACAACGAGATTATATATTTTCTCTAGTGCGATCCAGGGAGGTTGCACAATGTGGGTGAATCCCCCGGCTTGAGGAGCGGGGAGAGTTTATCCCGAGGTCACATCGTCCTGCATATGAGTGCGATAACATTATTCCACTTTCAGGAGGGAATATGACCGCCTCCACCCTTTGTGTATTTTTTTACCATGGCCATGAGTGAGTCTGGCTTGGTACAGTGGTTGATTGAGTAAACTCGGATGCAGATAGGCACTATGAGACTGTATCCTTGAGTTGTAGCTTGGTGGGATGGTTATTATACTTATGATTGTAATAGGTATAATTATACTTGTTGCGTATAATATATTGCTTGTATATGAAGATGAGATATCATATAAAGTAAACTTGTGTAAGGTGAAAAGAATTAATAAGAGATTCTCTTTTCGATAGATTTATATCCGAATTTATATGAATATGAATCATAGGTTCTAGTGAGAACTATATATATATGTAAAGTTGTGTATGTAGATGAGATATCATATAAATTAAACTTGTGTAAGGTGAAAAGAATGAATAAGAGATTCTCCTTTCGATAGATTTATATCCGGATTTATATGAATACGAATCATAGGTTCTAGTGAGAACTATATATATATATATATATATATATATATATATATATATATATATATATATATATATATATATATATATATATATATATATATACGAGTTTTTATAATATGCGTGATGTGCTGAGGGCCTAATGGATCTCGACAATCAACATTGTCAAATAGTAGTGTATCGGGGGGTTCCTTGTTTGGATTTCACTTCGCGAGACACCCCACGCACGAAACGTAGCGCAATGTTAGGAATGGGGAGAAGTTTAGCTCTTAGTACTCAGGTTTATGAGGATTTTAGTAGATGGGTGAAATATATTAGTTAGGCGGGGTAGCATAACTAGGTTGTTTAAAAGGTATGCGATAGGTGTGCACTATTAGTAGAGGTGTATCTCATGAGAGTGCGATACCAATTTAAATATGGGAAAGTGCATATTTTAAAATATGGCATTTAAGCACTTGCTAAAATATGTTCAAAATTCGGGCTCTGACCCGTTTCTCTATTTTCCCCTCTCTTTCTATATATGTATATATATTAGGTGTCCAGACATAGGGACGCCTGGATGATGATTCTTTCAAGTCAGACGTTCGCTGCAGTAGCTGTGGATGCATGCAAGTTTATTTTTAGACGTTTTTATTCTTGTGATCTAGATAGGAAGCATTGTAGTAACACTTGGGCTGATAGCCCAATTGTATTAATTTATTCTTTTATCGCCTTTTTGGTGTGACATTCAATTTGGTTGTATTATGTTACCGAGTGTTCGGTTATTTCATTTCATTTCAGTTTTTGTGTATATAAACTGTTGTGGTTGGTTTGGTTAAAAAGATAAAAAAAAATTGACGACAGCCTAATAGGTTATTAGTAATTAAATTGGTTTTCGATAGTGATGCTGAGAATGAACCATATGAGACACGTGTTTTAATTTAGTATATGATAGATCACCCGGTATTTTATTAGGCGGGGTGTCACAACTCCTTGGCCCCTAGGCTCCCAAAATGGGTCAAATTGGGATCAACCGTTGAGAACAAGATGGGATTATTGGCTAGATCCCTCGAGTTGGTGAAGACGATTATTGACCCCGGGTACACTAGTTGTAGGGAGGTGCCAAATGAGCTCAAGTTGGCTATTTGTGCGGCACTACAGGTAATGTATTTATATTTATATTTCAACTTCAATTTATATTTATTAGCAACTAATACTTACTTTTTTCGTTTTGTACTTGATTGACAACAATAATTCAACCTTCCCCCATAACTCCGCGATTCCATGTTGGAGCAATTGAGAAAACAACATAAGGCATGGAAGAAGAATTTGTAGGCTCGATACTTTGAAAAGACCCGGGACTCCATTCTCAGACTGCATGATACCTTCCCGACGAAGGAGCTAATCGTATTGGCACAATGGCAAAATTTTCTGCAATGAGATCGAGGAGAGACAATTGGCATCTCGTCAATCGAGGAGGAAAACCTGGGCAAAAAAGTCGAACGTGAACTACTCCGGGCGGATGTCTTATGCCGAGGTGGAGCACAGGATGTTAAGTTTTTTATTTTTCTATACTTATAATTTTATGTTATTCTACATTATTTTATTTTGCGTTACTTACTAATCTTGCATTATTTTATTTCAGGAGACGGGGAGTGGCCCTGGGGGTAGGCCACATAGGCTCGATGCCTATATGGTAATCCAGACGAATAAGAGCAAGGACAAGGAGGTGTCCCTGAGTGTCACGAACATAATTGTAAGTTATAAATGTTTAATTTTTGTTAATTGCGTTATAATTTTTTATTTACTTAATTAACTAATCGTGTGCATTTGTCTTTTCTGATAAATCTTAAGGAATTGCATGAGTCGCAGACTGATGCCGACAAGGCATCTTTGGCTACGGACACACTCAACCAAGTGCTCGGTGTTGATCGTAAAGGGAGGAATAGGGGGTGAGCTCATGAGTGGGGAATTCTAGGATCATCGGGATGGAGACAAGCAACATCGGGTTGGCTCATTGGGTGGACACGCATGACAAGAAGCTATTAAGGTTGGAGGCGACGGTCTTAGATATGTATGCCTTCATGAAGCGTCAGTTGGGCAAGGGTAAGGGGAAGGATAAGATGGTGGAGGTGAACAAGGACGAGGACTTGGACGTAGATATCCGTGCTTCATTGTCAATACGAGTGGACTCGTAGCTATATGATCCAGTTCCCATCTTGACTCCCGTCGAGCGACCTATGTCAAAAATTGGTTGATCGAGCATGTTATTACTCGACATATATGATGGCCATCTGATAGCGAGGGGTTAAACTACGTGAGAACCCTCCCGGTTATGCCGGTTCATGGACGTTTCTTACAAGACATTGAGGTCAAGGTGCTCATCACGCATGTGTTGCCCAAAAAGGAGAACTTCGTATTGTGGTTGCGCAAACAATGCAGTATGATGCATATTGAGGGGTGTTTCAATGCGTATATTGTTTGGCCTTCCTTCCTCCTCTCACCTAGTGTTGACTCTATGCATTGACATTATTTGTATCTATTTTATTTTCACACTTGGATTATATTTGTATTGTTTTGATTTGTAACATTTATGTTTGGATATGGATTGTATTTCTATATTATTTGGATATAGAATTATATATGCAATGATTTGGTGCAGTCTTTATATTTTATTTGGATATATTTTGTTTGAATAGGTACAATTTTGCTATAACAGGTACAAATATACTACTGGACAGTAGAAATTTTTTAATTCTTCCCAAAATTGTCACGGTTAATGACCGTGATAATTTTTTTTGTCACGATCTTTGATTGTGACAAACCTTGTTAAGGTTAAAGATCGTGACAGGACCGTGGCAAGTCTAATGAAGTTGACACGGTCTTTAACCGTAATAAGTGTGACAACCCGCAATCCGAGATAAGGGGTGGCCAGCCCGATACTCAAACATAACAGGGATCATGGATGGATATCATTCTCAGCATCACCAATATAAACTGGGTATACGGGAGAACCACCCAATAAATCAGAAAACGGGTTGCCAAAAAGTGTAAAATTTTAAAAATGCGGTTATGAAAATTTAAACTAAACAACCCAATCTGACAAGCAAGTGGAATTCCAAAAGATAATATATAAAGTAACTAAAACGAATGTACACAAATGGACCGAATAAGCTGTCGGTCCACAGCTCATAAGACAACGTACAACAATATAAATATCTTACATAGTACAACCATTAATCAAATACAAATGTTTGGGCCACACGCCCGAGGGACAAGACCCGATCGTAACTAGAATAACAAGAATGAAAGCGTCTAATACAACATCCTGTAATAACCCGCAAAATCTTACAGCTCGTCGAAAGTGCAGGGAACTTGGGAGAGTCAAGTCGGGCGTCCTTGCGGTGGAGCACCTGAGCGGATACAATAATATATATATACAACAAGGAAGTAAACCGGTCAGGGCCGGGTTCTATATGATTTCTAGAAGAATAAAAAGCATGATAGATATGAACAGCTATACAAGAATGATGAGGATGATAATATGACATACTATCTACAATATAAGCAGGAATTTAAGGTAAAGTACTTTAAGTTAAAACCCTTCCTTATAAAATACAATTTCCATTTCCTTCAGACATTCCTTAATAGGCATAAAACCATAAAATTGGTTAAATCAAGAAGTTATAAACTCTATTCATTAATTAAAACTTCCCATTTTATCTTTCCATTCCTAATTAGGAATATCATTTACATCAAGTGCTCTATATGGCACATATATTATTCCCGTGCTCTTCCTGGCACATATTTATGCTCTTGATGGCATTTCATAAGCTCTTTGTGGCGTTTATCAACCATCAAGTCCAACTTGATGAAAATATAGTTATATACATATACATATAACGATATCTAAGACCGCCCGTCCGGGTTTCCCCACTGTGCGCGCCCCTAAATGACCATCATCTTCCAGGGCCTATCATAAGACAACCTGGGCACCTATCGGAACACGTCGGGAAGCGGCCATGAGCCTGCGGGGTAGTCAAGACCACACCCGGAATCTCCTACCCATCGCAGAAGAAATATAACAATAAGCGCTCCCATGGCCTAGGACTATATCCACCCTGCATTCATTAGCCAGGGGGCTTCACCTCACGAGCGAACTTCCCTTATGATGTCATTTAGAGAGGTGTGTAACAGTAAATTAAGATTTACATTTTATTATCATATTCATTACCAAATTCATTTCAATTAATCATGAGATTAGTTCTTTTATTTAAACCTAACATCATTAAACAACGGGGTTCATTCTAGTTGAACCTATCATCTTTAAACACCTATGGGTTCATTTTATGCGAACCTAATTCCCATCGAACATTATCATTTATTTTTCCTCGAATTACAATTTCAGGCTAGGTCTCCAAATGATCATTATGATCCTACAAATCTCCCAGGTTTATATAATTTCGATAAGCCCTTAAGTCTCCAAGTTAGGGCATTTAACTTCCAAACTTCTACAAGTTTGAACAAAAGAAGTAATGCCTTAACATCACTTGAAACCTCCCCGAAATAAACCCCAGATGAACCCATTTCTAATCCAGGGCAACGACCAAACTCCATAACTACTCTAGGACTCTAAGTTTACTTCTTGAAAGAAGTTTCCTAGGTCCTAATCCTAAAGAATAAGGAGGAAAATTAAAAGAAAAAGACCCCCAAAATCTGCTGGAACCGAATCTATTCTCCCTAAGGGCCGAATCGATTCGCCCCAGCGAATCGATTCGCTCCGAAAGCGAATCGGTTTGGACAACAAAATTTGGTTTCTGCAAATGCCGAATCGATTCGGTCTTAATCCGAATCGATTCGGACAACAAGACCTGGGATTTTGCATCTATGCGAATCGATTCGCCCAAGGGACCGAATCGATTCACCCCTGCGAAAATGCCAAGAAAGGCTATGGAGTCTTGAACTCCAAAACTTTAACCAACCCAAAATCAGCCAAACCCAATTAATTTAATGGAACTAGTACACCAAAAAATACACCCAACTACCATCATTTGTAATATCTATCATCCAAATCAATCTCAAAGGGTTAAATACCCAAAATTCCACCAAAACCCTAACATTTCTAAATCATAAATATCAATGCAATTTATTCTACTTAAATCATAAACTTGCAACTAGATTACTTGCCTCAAGGTAAGAATCTGATTTGATGAAGAAGGAGGCAACAATCCCAGCTCCAATCTCTCTTTTCTCCCAAGTTCTCTTCCTCTCTCTACTCTCTCTAGGGCTTAATTGTGTAAAATGGAAGAATGGGAATAGGGGTGGGAAATTAAAACGGGGCTTAAGTCCCATAAGCCCACTTAAGTGACTAATACGCGATAAAAACATACGCGACTACACTATTTAAGCCAAAATCAGTCAAAAGTCCCCAAAATGCCAAAATACAATATGGTACTTATTTTGACTGTCAAACACCTACCGGGACTAACTACACTATCCAAATTATCATTTGGAGGTTTTATAACTCATTTTACTTCCGGTTTCATAATAAACCAAAATATCATTTTAAATCCTTATGACATTAAAAATTACCACATGAACATTTTATCTACTCACGGGGTAACCGTGCAACATTTTTGTAAATATTGGCCTTGTCATAAAAAATTAATATTTACTCAGCATCTATCAGATAATAACTCATTACTACACATGGTAATTAAGGATAAAATGGGCTATCGGAAGAGAGGGTTATTACATACTCCCCCCCTTAAGAGGGAATTTTGCCCCAAAAATCCGGATACACCTCGCAAGAAGAAGTGCGGATACTATTCCCGCAAGTCATCCTCGCGACCCTATGTCTATTTCTCGACACTAAGCTGACTATATAGAACTCATCCCCCAAGGTACTACCGGCGATACCATCGTAACTCTACGCTCTAAGATAGCAACTGGCTACATCTAATAAGAGCCGTCACGTTGCCTCTACTTCGAAAGGAATGTGCCTAAGGACACCATCATATCCTTCGTACTCCCTTGCATGGGAGACAAGGAACAAATTATGAACTTGCCGCAAAATGTTTCGATAAAGCGAGCGAATAGGTTACCGGACCCACCGTGACATTTCTAAGAAAGGTACAACATCATGCGGTGCAAGTTCTCCCTTTATCCTCGAAACGCATAACACCCTTCACCGGCGATACTCACCTCAACACTTGGTCTAATGACCTCAAACTCCAGTCGCCTTCTTCTCGCATCGACTGAGATCTTTCGTCGATCTTGGTTATACGAGAGACTCATCATCTCGCACTTCTAACCAACAAGCGGGAGATCCAAAAGCCTACCATACAATACCTCTTCTACGACGCCGTCCTAACAGTGAATCGACACCCATTCTTATAGGCGAATTCAACAAGCGGAAAGCATTGTCCCCGACTACTCTTAAAGTTAAGCACACATCTAGTGAGCATATGCCCCAACACATGGTTTATTCTATTGGTCTGGCCATCTGAAAAAATGACAAGAAGTGATTAACCATAATTCGATTCCCATAACTTCTTGGAAACTTGCCAAGAATGAGGAACGGAAGTTTTATTCTAGTCAGGATTAAAATCAAGGGCACACCATGCAGTACAACAACCTTTCTATGCCCAGCCCAAAATACTAGCGGCGTACATCTTGGCACGATTCGTCATTACCCTGATGCACCGGAACGTTAGAACCGCTCGATTTCTCCATATCTGCTTTACTTAAGTCCCCTTTGTTCAGGAAAAAATTCCCTTAAGGGAAACGCACCCCACCCTCAATATCAAAAGAGCAGAGTTCTGTTTCCTAAATTTGCAGCTTACCCTGAAATAAGATGTTGTTCGCGCGAAAGACTAAATTTTGCCCAGGAAGTAGCGTCTTTCTTCCTATACAGCGATCACCCTCAAGATGGTCTTCAACTTAAATAGGGGATGATACTTCTCACCAGTTTTTAAACTTGCGAGGCGCATAAACAATAGATCGATACTCCAGTATTATCACTCCCCATCATGGCAGAGACTTGCTAATGGAATCTACCTTTGAGCTTAACCACGTGGCTCAGGGGTGCGAGTCAATTCACCCTTTCGTTACCTCCGTAACACTACACTATGTGAGGCCTCGTCTCCTTCGGCCTTAACCACCAACTTCTCGAAATCCTCCCACTTCACATAACATGAAACCAATCACTCGGTACGAGTTTACGCATGACGTAGTCATGATCAACTCCCAACAACCCTCCTAAACTTACGTCCCATACAAAAAGGCTCTACGTCTAGACAATCCTAAGGTCTATCTACCTATACCCTATGTAAGTCGTATACACCTAATGCTAAGTATATCCCTAGTGCCCAATACCTTTCTCAACTTCCGACATTTGCTCAGTTTCGTGCGTGGGACGTCTCGCCGAAGCGAAATCCAAACAAGGAACCCTCCCGTTACACTACTACCTCGCATTGTCAGTCATTGAGGGGTACAGGTCTAAGACACATGTTCGGGACCAAAAGATTCTACAGCTACACACTAACAATTTAATAACTAAAGAAAAATTTTAACGTTCACCCTTAGGGTTATATGCCCTAAAACATATATTCATCTCATTAAGTAGCCTTCTATAAAGGCATAACCCGAAGTCTCAATTCGACTTCGTACTTCGGTCTCCCTCATATCCATCAGAGGAGAGAACTACATGCAGTGCGCTTATGTTGCACTATAATAGCCATTAATCACCCTTCTACGTGATTCTCGGCTAAACTTTCCAACCCCACTTCCGACAATAATATAATAAAACAAAATAAAATAATAGGAAAGAGTAGCATATCTTCACTCACAACATCGTTAAGTGTTCATGCGGCGGAGTGTCTCGCAAAGCGAAATCCAAACAAGGAACCCCTCGACACATGCCTACTTAACTAGTTGATCCTGGAGATAGAGCGTAATGCACATAAATTAAGAGAAAGGAAAGGTGGTATATCCCCACTCCCAACGTCGTTAAGGTTCGCGCGTGGAGCGTCCCGCAGAAGCGGAATCCAAACAAGGAACCCCTCCTATACGCTACCACTCAACTTGTTGGTCGTGGAGATAAGGCATAGCAATTACATACCAATATCACATCATACTCGACCATGTTAAGGACGAGTAAATCGGCCTCAAGCATAATTTAATAAGAGAAATTCCTACCTACATACCAACAAAAGAAATGAGCGAACCATTACCCATAGAACTCGGTACTAATGAAAATACTCTCAGCAGATATTATGAAATCTGTAATCTGAGAAAAGCTCGTAAAACAAATGAGCGCATAACACCCGCATCGAATAACATATAACTCACGTATCTCTGAGAAAAACTTACCCTCAATAACGGGTGGTGTCGGCAGGGCTGGAGGAAACATAGCCTCCCGATCATGACAAACACGTCCATACTGTAGTTGCCCCTGCTGCGGAGGAACAACCATAATAGGTACCGGAGGTGGAAACAGAACACATGGCTGCTGCGGAGCCCGAGGAAACTGACCCCCAATCATCTGAGGACACTCCTTCTTGATATGACCTGCCTCCCCACATTGGAAGCACCGTCCCTTCATGTCCTCCCGACCTCGACCCCTGTTATTCCTAAATTGGGAAATGCCTCGGTCCGGATGACCTCTACCTCCAGGGCCACCCCGATCTGCCTGATGCAAAGCACCTTGTCCGTGCCTATTATTATTGCCACTCGCAATAATCTCTCCAAGCTTCCCTACTTGCCTCATTTCAGTAGCTTTCTTGCTACCCTGCATATATAATCGATGCTCCTGGCAAAGGAGTAAGGCTGCGTTCATAACTTCACCAAAAGTCTGGAAAGCTGGATTACCCAATAAGTGTTTTCGGATTCTCCAGTTTAGACCTCTCATAAACTTCGAGATCTTCCTCTCTTCCGGAGTCACCTCATCTGGTACAAAACTTGCCAACCGGGTGAACTCCTCTTCATATTCCACTACAGACCTCTCCCCTTGCTCTACATCTTGCAACCTCCCCTTCATCTCCCTCTGGACCGCGGGAGGAAAATACTGAAGATCAAACAAAGCCCAAAACTCAGTAATTGACATCGTGTCTCTTTGCTCTGGGGTGGTCATCGTCTCCCACCAGTATAATGCAGATCCGACAAGCTTAAAGATGGTAAGGACTTGTTTCTTATCCTCACTACATTCTATCATTTGAAGGTGGCGTTGTATATCTTTCTTCCATTGATTGGCTTTAATAACATCCGTACCTCCCTCGAATTCCAGCGGATTGCCCTTTAGAAAGGACTCCCTAACCCTTTCCCACGGAGTAAGTCCCGTAGGAGCTTGAACACCTGGAGCCCATGGCAATTGTTGGATCACTACGGTCATGGCGGCATGAACCGCTCCAGCCACTATGCTTGCTACATCCGCAACATTAACCGTCCCTTGTAGTGGCGGTGGAGGACCTACTTCCTTCTCTACGACCCTAACACGTCTCGCCGAGCGACCTCTCTTAGGCGGCATCTGAGATGGAAGAACAATAGTATTAGAATACTAGTTAAAACAATCTATCTTACAGAAGATCGCAAACATAAGCAACAAGAAGTCCTAGCATTAGGCTCTACATCAAAGAACGCTACGGTAGAACGAGACGAGTCCACACAGATCCTAGTACTCTAGAACCTGATGCTCTGATACCATCTGTGACAACCCGCAATCCGAGATAAGGGGTGGCCAGCCCGATACTCAAACATAACAGGGATCATGGATGGATATCATTCTCAGAATCACCAATATAAACTGGGTATACGGGAGAACCACCCAATAAATCAGAAAACGGGTTGCCAAAAAGTGTAAAATTTTAAAAATGCGGTTATGAAAATTTAAACTAAACAACCCAATCTGACAAGCAAGTGGAATTCCAAAAGATAATATATAAAGTAACTAAAACGAATGTACACAAATGGACCGAATAAGCTGTCGGTCCACAGCTCATAAGACAATGTACAACAATATAAATATCTTACATAGTACAACCATTAATCGAATACAAATGTTTGGGCCACACGCCCGAGGGACAAGACCCGATCGTAACTAGAATAAAAAGAATGAAAGCGTCTAATACAACATCCTATAATAACCCGCAAAATCTTACAGCTCGTCGAAAGTGCAGGGAACTTGGGAGAGTCAAGTCGGGCGTCCTTGCGGTGGAGCACCTGAGCGGATACAATAATATATATATACAACAAGGAAGTAAACCGGTCAAGGCCGGGTTCTATATGATTTCTAGAAGAATAAAAAGCATGATAGATATGAACAGCTATACAAGAATGATGAGGATGATAATATGACATACTATCTACAATATAAGCAGGAATTTAAGGTAAAGTACTTTAAGTTAAAACCCTTCCTTATAAAATACAATTTCCATTTCCTTCAGACATTCCTTAATAGGCATAAAACCATAAAATTGGTTAAATCAAGAAGTTATAAACTCTATTCATTAATTAAAACTTCCCATTTTATCTTTCCATTCCTTATTAGGAATATCATTTACATCAAGTGCTCTATATGGCACATATATTATTCCCGTGCTCTTCTTGGCACATATTTATGCTCTTTATGGCATTTCATAAGCTCTTTGTGGCGTTTATCAACCATCAAGTCCAACTTGATGAAAATATAGTTATATACATATACATATAACGATATCTAAGACCGCCCGTCCGGGTTTCCCCACTGTGCGCGCCCCTAAATGACCATCATCTTCCAGGGCCTAACATAAGACAACATGGGCACCTATCGGAACACGTCGGGAAGCGGCCATGAGCCTGCGGGGTAGTCAAGACCACACCTGGAATCTCCTACCCATCGCAGAAGAAATATAACAATAAGCGCTCCCATGGCCTAGGACTATATCCACCCTGCATTCATTAGCCAGGGGGCTTCACCTCACGAGCGAACTTCCCTTATGATGTCATTTAGAGAGGTGTGTAACAGTAAATTAAGATTTACATTTTATTATCATATTCATTACCAAATTCATTTCCATTAATCATGAGATTAGTTCTTTTATTTAAACCTAACATCATTAAACAACGGGGTTCATTCTAGTTGAACCTATCATCTTTAAACACCTATGGGTTCATTTTATGCGAACCTAATTCCCATCGAACATTATCATTTATTTTTCCTCGAATTACAATTTCAGGCTAGGTCTCCAAATGATCATTATGATCCTACAAATCTCCCAGGTTTATATAATTTCGATAAGCCCTTAAGTCTCCAAGTTAGGGCATTTAACTTCCAAACTTCTACAAGTTTGAACAAAAGAAGTAATGCCTTAACATCACTTGAAACCTCCCCGAAATAAACCCCAGATGAACCCATTTTTAATCCAGGGCAACGACCAAACTCCATAACTACTCTAGGACTCTAAGTTTACTTCTTGAAAGAAGTTTCCTAGGTCCTAATCCTAAAGAATAAGGAGGAAAATTAAAAGAAAAAGACCCCCAAAATCTGCTGGAACCGAATCGATTCGCCCTAAGGGCCGAATCGATTCGCCCCAGCGAATCGATTCGCTCTGAAAGCAAATCGGTTCGGACAACAAAATTTGGTTTCTGCAAATGCCGAATCGATTTGGACAACAAGACCTGGGATTTTGCATCTATGCGAATCGATTCGCCCAAGGGGCCGAATCGATTCGCCCCTGCGAAAATGCCAAGAATGGCAATGGAGTCTTGAACTCCAAAACTTTAACCAACCCAAAATCAGCCAAATCCAATTAATTTAATGGAACTAGAACACCAAAAAATACACCCAACTACCATCATTTGTAATATCTATCATCCAAATCAATCTCAAAGGGTTAAATACCCAAAATTCCACCAAAACCCTAACATTTCTAAATCATAAATATCAATGCAATTTATTCTACTTAAATCATAAACTTGCAAGTAGATTACTTGCCTCAAGGTAAGAATCTGATTTGATGAAGAAGGAGGCAACAATCCAAGCTCTAATCTCTCTTTTCTCCCAAGTTCTCTTCCTCTCTCTACTCTCTCTAGGGCTCAATTGTGCAAAATGGAAGAATGGGAATAGGGGTGGGAAATTAAAACGGGGCTTAAGTCCCATAAGCCCACTTAAGTGACTAATACGCGATAAAAACATACGCGACTACACTATTTAAGCCAAAATCAGTCAAAAGTCCCCAAAATGCCAAAATACAATATGGCACTTATTTTGACTATCAAACACCTACCGGGACTAACTACACTATCCAAATTATCATTTGGAGGTTTTATAACTCATTTTACTTCCGGTTTCATAATAAACCAAAATATCATTTTAAATCCTTATGACATTAAAAATTACCACATGAACATTTTATCTACTCACGGGGTAACCATGCAACATTTTTGTAAATATTGGCCTTGTCATAACAAATTAATATTTACTCAGCATCTATCAGATAATAACTAATTACTACACATGGTAATTAAGGATAAAATGGGCTATCGGAAGAGAGGGTTATTACATACTCCCCCCCTTAAGAGGGAATTTTGCCCCCAAAATCCTGATACACCTCGCAAGAAGAAGTGCGGATACTATTCCCGCAAGTCATCCTCGCGACCCTATGTCTATTTCTCGACACTAAGCTGACTATATAGAACTCATCCCCCAAGGTACTACCGGCGATACCATCGTAACTCTACGCTCTAAGATAGCAACTGGCTGCATCTAATAAGATCCGTCACGTTGCCTCTACTTCGAAAGGAATGTGCCTAAGGACACCATCATATCCTTCGTACTCCCTTGCATGGGAGACAAGGAACAAATTATGAACTTGCCGCAAAATGTTTCGATAAAGCGAGCAAATAGGTTACCGGACCCACCGCGACATTTCTAAGAAAGGTACAACATCATGCGGTGCAAGTTCTCCCTTTCTCCTCGAAACGCATAACACCCTTCACCGGCGATACTCACCTCAACACTTGGTCTAATGACCTCAAACTCCAGTCGCCTTCTTCTCGCATCGACTGAGCTCTTTCGTCGATCTTGGTTATACGAGAGACTCATCATCTCGCACTTCTAACCAACAAGCGGGAGATCCAAAAGCCTACCATACAAGGCCTCTTCTACGACGCCGTCCTAACAGTGAATCGACACCCATTCTTATAGGCGAATTCAACAAGCGGAAAGCATTGTCCCCGATTACTCTTAAAGTTAAGCACGCATCTAGTGAGCATATGCCCCAACACATGGTTTATTCTATTGGTCTGGCCATCTGAAAAAATGACAAGAAGTGATTAACCATAATTCAATTAACATAACTTCTTGGAAACTTTCCAAGAATGAGGAACGGAAGTTTTATTCTAGTCAGGATTAAAATCAAGGGCACCCCATGCAGTACAACAACCTTTCTATGCCCAGCCCAAAATACTAGCGGCGTACATCTTGGCATGATTCGTCATTACCCTGATGCACCGGAACGTTAGAACCGCTCTATTTCTCCATATCTGCTTTACTTAAGTCCCCTTTGTTCAGGACAAAATTCCCTTAAGGGAAACGCACCCCACCCTCAATATCAAAAGAGCAGAGTTCTGTTTCCTAAATTTGCAGCTTACCCTGAAATAAGATGTTGTTCGCGCGAAAGACTAAATTCTGCCCAGGAAGTAGCGTCTTTCTTCCTATACAGCGATCACCCTCAAGATGGTCTTCAACTTAAATAGGGGATGATACTTCTCACCAGTTTTTAAACTTACGAGGCGCATAAACAATAGATCGATACTCCAGTATTATCACTCCCCATCATGGCAGAGACTTGCTAATGGAATCTACCTTTGAGCTTAACCACGTGGCTCAGTGGTGCGAGTCAATTCACCCTTTCGTTACCTCCGTAACACTACACTATGTGAGGCCTCGTCTCCTTCGGCCTTAACCACCAACTTCTCAAAATCCTCCCACTTCACATAACATGAAACCAATCACTCGGTACGAGTTTACGCATGACGTAGTCATGATCAACTCCCAACAACCCTCCTAAACTTACGTCCCATACAAAAAGGCTCTACGTCTAGACAATCCTAAGGTCTATCTACCTATACCCTATGTAAGTCGTATACACCTAATGCTAAGTATATCCCTAGTGCCCAATACCTTTCTCAACTTCCGACATTTGCTCAGTTTCGTGCGTGGGACGTCTCGCCGAAGCGAAATCCAAACAAGGAACCCTCCTGTTACACTACTACCTCGCATTGTCAGTCATTGAGGGGTACAGGTCTAAGACACATGTTCGGGACCAAAAGATTCTACAGCTACACACTAACAATTTAATAACTAAAGAAAAATTTTAACGTTCACCCTTAGGGTTATATGCCCTAAAATATATATTCATCTCATTAAGTAGCCTTCTATAAAGGCATAACCCGAAGTCTCAATTCGACTTCGTACTTCGGTCTCCCTCATATCCATCAGAGGAGAGAACTACATGCAGTGCACCTATGTTGCACTATAATAGCCATTAATCACCCTTCTACGTGATTCTCGGCTAAACTTTCCAACCCCACTTCCGACAATAATATAATAAAACAAAATAAAATAAAAGGAAAGAGTAGCATATCTTCACTCACAACATCGTTAAGTGTTCATGCGGCGGAGTGTCTCGCAAAGTGAAATCCAAACAAGGAACCCCTCGACACATGCCTACTTAACTAGTTGATCCTGGAGATAGAGCGTAACGCACATAAATTAAGAGAAAGGAAAGGTGGTATATCCCCACTCCCAACGTCGTTAAGGTTCGCGCGTGGAGCGTCCCGCAGAAGCGAAATCCAAACAAGGAACCCCTCCTATACGCTACCACTCAACTTGTTGGTCGTGGAGATAAGGCATAGCAATTACATACCAATATCACATCATACTCGACCATGTTAAGGACGAATAAAACTGCCTCAAGCATAATTTAATAAGAGAAATTCCTACCTACATACCAACAAAAGAAATGAGCGAACCATTACCCATAGAACTCGGTACTAATGAAAATACTCTCAGCAGATATTATGAAATCTGTAATCTGAGAAAAGCTCGTAAAACAAATGAGCGCATAACACCCGCATCGAATAACATATAACTCACGTATCTCTGAGAAAAACTTACCCTCAATAACGGGTGGTGTCGGCAGGGCTGGAGGAAACATAGCCTCCCGATCATGACAAACACGTCCATACTGTAGTTGCCCCTGCTGCGGAGGAACAACCATAATAGGTACCGGAGGTGGAAACAGAACACATGGCTGCTGCGGAGCCCGAGGAAACTGACCCCCAATCATCTGAGGACACTCCTTCTTGATATGACCTGCCTCCCCACATTGGAAGCACCGTCCCTTCATGTCCTCCCGACCTCGACCCCTGTTATTCCTAAATTGGGAAATGCCTCGGTCCGGATGACCTCTACCTCCAGGGCCACCCCGATCTGCCTGATGCAAAGCACCTTGTCCGTGCCTATTATTATTGCCACTCGCAATAATCTCTCCAAGCTTCCCTACTTGCCTCATTTCAGTAGCTTTCTTGCTACCCTGCATATATAATCGATTCTCCTGGCAAAGGAGTAAGGCTGCATTCATAACTTCACCAAAAGTCTAGAAAGATGGATTACCCAATAAGTGTTTTCGGATTCTCCAGTTTAGACCTCTCATAAACTTCGAGATCTTCCTCTCTTCCGGAGTCACCTCATTTGGTACAAAACTTGCCAACCGGGTGAACTCCTCTTCATACTCCGCTACAGACCTCTCCCCTTGCTCTACATCTTGCAACCTCCTCTTCATCTCCCTCTGGACCGCGGGAGGAAAATACTGAAAATCAAACAAAGCCCAAAACTCAGTAATTGACATCGTGTCTCTTTGCTCTGGGGTGGTCATCGTCTCCCACCAGTGTAATGCAGATCCGACAAGCTTAAAGATGGTAAGGACTTGTTTCTTATCCTCACTACATTCTATCATTCGAAGGTGGCGTTGTATATCTTTCTTCCATTGATTGGCTTTAATAACATCCGTACCTCCCTCGAATTCCAAGGGATTTCCCTTTAGAAAGGACTCCCTAACCCTTTCCCACGGAATAAGTCCCGTAGGAGCTTGAACACCTGGAGCCCATGGCAATTGTTGGATCACTACGGTCATGGCGGCATGAACCGCTCCAGCCACTATGCTTGCTACATCCGCAACATTAACCGTCCCTTGTAGTGGCGGTGGAGGACCTACTTCCTTCTCTACGACCCTAACACGTCTCGCCGAGCGACCTCTCTTAGGCGGCATCTGAGATGGAAGAACAATAGTATTAGAATACTAGTTAAAACAATCTATCTTACAGAAGATCGCAAACATAAGCAACAAGAAGTCCTAGCATTAGGCTCTACATCAAAGAACGCTACGGTAGAATGAGACGAGTCCACACAGATCCTAGTACTCTAGAACCTGATGCTCTGATACCATCTGTGACAACCCGCAATCCGAGATAAGGGGTGGCCAGCCCGATACTCAAACATAACATGGATCATGGATGGATATCATTCTCAGCATCACCAATATAAACTGGGTATACGGGAGAACCACCCAATAAATCAGAAAACGGGTTGCCAAAAAGTGTAAAATTTTAAAAATGCGGTTATGAAAATTTAAACTAAACAACCCAATCTGACAAGAAAGTGGAATTCCAAAAGATAATATATAAAGTAACTAAAACGAATGTATACAAATGGACCGAATAAGCTGTCGGTCCACAGCTCATAGACAACGTACAACAATATAAATATCTTACATAGTACAACCATTAATCAAATACAAATGTTTGGGCCACACGCCCGAGGGACAAGACCCGATCGTAACTAGAATAACAAGAATGAAAGCGTCTAATACAACATCCTGTAATAACCCGCAAAATCTTACAGCTCGTCGAAAGTGCAGGGAACTTGGGAGAGTCAAGTCGGGCGTCCTTGCGGTGGAGCACCTGAGCAGATACAATAATATATATATACAACAAGGAAGTAAATCGGTCAGGGCCGGGTTCTATATGATTTCTAGAAGAATAAAAAGCATGATAGATATGAACAGCTATACAAGAATGATGAGGATGATAATATGACATACTATCTACAATATAAGCAGGAATTTAAGGTAAAGTACTTTAAGTTAAAACCCTTCCTTATAAAATACAATTTCCATTTCCTTCAGACATTCCTTAATAGGCATAAAACCATAAAATTGGTTAAATCAAGAAGTTATAAACTCTATTCATTAATTAAAACTTCCCATTTTATCTTTCCATTCCTTATTAGGAATATCATTTACATCAAGTGCTCTATATGGCACATATATTATTCCCGTGCTCTTCCTGGCACATATGTATGCTCTTTATGGCATTTCATAAGCTCTTTGTGGCGTTTATCAACCATCAAGTCCAACTTGATGAAAATATAGTTATATACATATACATATAACGATATCTAAGACCGCCCGTCCGGGTTTCCCCACTGTGCGCGCCCCTAAATGGCCATCATCTTCCAGGGCCTAACATAAGACAACCTGGGCACCTATCGGAACACGTCGGGAAGCGGCCATGAGCCTGCGGGTTAGTCAAGACCACACCCAGAATCTCCTACCCATCGTAGAAGAAATATAACAATAAGCGCTCCCATGGCCTAGGACTATATCCACCCTGCATTCATTAGCCAGGGGGCTTCACCTCACGAGCGAAATTCCCTTATGATGTCATTTAGAGAGGTGTGTAACAGTAAATTAAGATTTACATTTTATTATCATATTCATTACCAAATTCATTTCCATTAATCATGAGATTAGTTCTTTTATTTAAACCTAACATCATTAAACAACGGGGTTCATTCTAGTTGAACCTATCATCTTTAAACACCTATGGGTTCATTTTATGCGAACCTAATTCCCATCGAACATTATCATTTATTTTTCCTCGAATTACAATTTCAGGCTAGGTCTCCAAATGATCATTATGATCCTACAAATCTCCCAGGTTTATATAATTTCGATAAGCCCTTAAGTCTCCAAGTTAGGGCATTTAACTTCCAAACTTCTACAAGTTTGAACAAAAGAAGTAATGCCTTAACATCACTTGAAACCTCCCCGAAATAAATCCCAGATGAACCCATTTCTAATCCAGGGCAACGACCAAACTCCATAACTACTCTAGGACTCTAAGTTTACTTCTTGAAAGAAGTTTCCTAGGTCCTAATCCTAAAGAATAAGGAGGAAAATTAAAAGAAAAAGACCCCCAAAATCTGCTGGAACCGAATCGATTCGCCCTAAGGGCCGAATCGATTCTCCCCAGCGAATCGATTCGCTCCGAAAGCGAATCGGTTCGGACAACAAAATTTGGTTTCTGCAAATGCCGAATTGATTTGGTCTTAATCCGAATCGATTCGGACAACAAGACCTGGGATTCTGCATCTACGCGAATCGATTCGCCCAAGGGGCCGAATCGATTCGCCCCTGCGAAAATGCCAAGAATGGCTATGGAGTCTTGAACTCCAAAACTTTAACCAACCCAAAATCAGCCAAACCCAATTAATTTAATGGAACTAGTACACCAAAAAATACACCCAACTACCATCATTTGTAATATATATCATCCAAATCAATCTCAAAGGGTTAAATACCCAAAATTCCACCAAAACCCTAACATTTGTAAATCATAAATATCAATGCAATTTATTCTACTTAAATCATAAACTTGCAAGTATATTACTTGCCTCAAGGTAAGAATCTGATTTGATGAAGAAGGAGGCAACAATCCAAGCTCTAATCTCTCTTTTCTCCCAAGTTCTCTTCCTCTCTCTACTCTCTCTAGGGCTCAATTGTGCAAAATGGAAGAATGGGAATAGGGGTGGGAAATTAAAACGGGGCTTAAGTCCCATAAGCCCACTTAAGTGACTAATACGCGATAAAAACATACGCGACTACACTATTTAAGCCAAAATCAGTCAAAAGTCCCCAAAATGCCAAAATACAATATGGCACTTATTTTGACTGTCAAACACCTACCGGGACTAACTACACTATCCAAATTATCATTTGGAGGTTTTATAACTCATTTTACTTCCGGTTTCATAATAAACCAAAATATCATTTTAAATCCTTATGACATTAAAAATTACCACATGAACATTTTATCTACTCACGGGGTAACCATGCAACATTTTTGTAAATATTGGCCTTGTCATAACAAATTAATATTTACTCAGCATCTATCAGATAATAACTAATTACTACACATGGTAATTAAGGATAAAATGGGCTATCGGAAGAGAGGGTTATTACAATATGTTCGTAACAATAAAATTTATCACCCCATACTTGTCATGGTCATTGACCTTGATAATCCGACAATTTTTGTGTAGTGGTAGATGAGGGCTGGATTAATTCTAGTAATGCCGTGAAATAACTAGTGTCGACTAATCATGTTTATGGGGAAGCTCAAGTAATGCGAAAGATGCGTGACTATGTTAACGACCCAATTATATTTTAGGAAGCCATCAATCTTTCCTGGTCCGATACTTAATCGCCTCCTACACTTCACTCCGAAGCTACTTCAAATGGAGAAATTATCGATATTTCCTCAGAATCTTCCAGTGACTCTACCGATGATGATCCCTATGAACCTGATTTTGATGTTGCTCCTGACACTGATCCGTCCAATATCGATACAATAGCCCCGAATTAGGAAAATTCAAAGACTACCCCCTCATAATTGTAAAATAATGAATAAAGTAGTTGTACATATTGTGTCCAGATTACTAATTAGGAGGATGACTGACTTGAGACTTTATGTGAAGCTAGAATATGTAGGTTGTATTGTAAAACACTACTTTAACTTTCCTGAATAATATACCTAAAGTTGTTTCTATATGCCTTTTTAGATTTTTTTCTTACACATTTTGTCATGCAATTATTATATTATGCTCTAGGATTGTTAGCACTCGAACTCCTTCTACTGGAACTCAAACTGAGAAGATCCACACTAAAGGAATCATGAAATGCCTTCAAGAATTAACATCTCTATCTCAACAACATCAAGTCCCACACTTAGTTCCAGAAGAAATTTCAGATGAAACACGTCGAATGAATGCTGTCAAGGAATTTTTTACACAACGGTCCCCTCCATTTCTTGGAAAACCAGGTGCTAGTGAAACTGAAAAGTGGACGTCAGATTACTAAAATATTCAATGGGGTATGAATCATTGCAAATCTTCGAGTAACCTTGGCATTACATATTTGAAGGTGAAGTCAATTATTGGTGGCAAGCTGTGGCCCGAAATCGCAATGTAGCCACTCTGACCTAGGAAAAATTTGAAGAGATCTTCTTCAAAAAGTAATTTTTTGAGATTGAAAGAGATCGATTGACCGTGGATGTCTTGAGGTTACAACAAACCAATAGATTTGTGGTTCAGTATTAAGCCAAGTTTCCTGAATTATCCCGTTATAAAGATGAGATAAAGAAGTGTAAACAGTTTGAAAGAGGATTACACCCAAGGATCAAAATTTTCGTTACCCCTTTGTAAATCTGTGACTTTTCTCAACTCATCGAAGTCACTTCAATTGTCGAACAAAATTCCCCATCAGGAGGATATTTGCATTCGCCTCACCCTATTAATAGGAATAATCACATTGTTAGAACTTTAACTTGACCTCGACCCCAACCTTATCCTAATCTAAGTGGTCAAGTTTACTCCCAAAATTCGCCATAGTACCACCTACCCCTTAATTAGTTATCATGAATGCCCGGAAGGAGGACATATCCTCCCTAGTGCCCTAAACTGAATCCCCTGCAATTCGACATCAACCAAATAATCCCTCGAGAATTTGAGAAACCCTTCCTTTCCAAAACCATCGTTGGCCTAACACTATCAGGAAACTTCAACCAGTCCCAATCATGGAAATAATTGTTCATACTGCATATGCAAAATTACTACGACATGATAGAAGATACATAACTCTTTCATAATTTCCCCCTTCGTATTTTATTTATTTTGGTTCAACTCATTCATTGGTTAGCCTTAGACTAGCTAAAGTTTTACAAATTGTGCCTACATCTTTAAATACTCCCTTCAAAATATAATTACCTACATGTGAAATTAATACACCTACCCAAGGATATGATAATTGTAAAATTAAGCTAGGATATGATAATTGTAAAATTAAGCTAGGTTTTGAACCTAATAATCATAGATATATGCAGATTCGATATCATTATCAGAATGGATATATTGTCAAGACATCATGATTATATCAATTTCCATTCAAAGATAATATATTTTTGAGACCAAGAGAGTCATTCTTTTATGTTCCAAGGAATCGGTCATTCCAAACCTTTAACATCCCAAATACAAATTTCTCTTCTTCGTTAATTCTTAGAATTTTGGAACAATTTGAGGATATTTTCCAAGAAGAATTGCCAGGTATAGACCCTTTCGTAGAAATCAAATTTACCATCAATCTCTAACCAAACACTTCTCCTATTTCAATACCTCTGTATAGAATAGCTCCTTTAGAACTTCACGAACTTCGTACCCAATTATATGATCTACTCAAAAAAGGTTTTATTCGCCTTAGTTTATGTACTTAGTAAGCACCTGTGTTATTTATGAGAAAGAATGATGGAAGCTTTAGATTATGCATAGATTAGCTTAAGTTGAATTCACAGAAAATTAAGAATAAATATCCTCTACTAGGAATTGCAGATTTATTAGATCAACTTAGAGGTGCGAGAGTCTTTTTTAAGATAGACTTATGATAGGGTTACCATAAATTATGAGTAAGAGAAGAAGACATTCCAAAGACTACTTTTCAAACGCTTTATGGACATTTCAAATTTACTGTAATCTCTTTTGGATTCACCAATGCCCCCACATCCTTTATGGATCTTATGCATCGAATTTTTAGGAATTTCCTTGATTAATTCGTTATCATATTCATTTATGATATCTTTGTGCCCATCCAGGTTTGATTCCTTCAGTGTGGGCCCGAACCTGAAGTCAGGAAGAGGGGAGAAGGTGGAAAAGGATCCCCACTCTCTCTCCCCCCTCTTTTGTTATGTTCATGTGGGTGATTAGAGGATATGGAGATCCTCTTTCAGCCACTCATGTCGGCGTCTTCGCGACCTGCCTCAGATATAAAATTGGTCATCGTCAAATGGGGATAACACGAAGGGATGGAGTCACCATCCTATTTTACTCAAAACAGGATAAAGAATGTCATCGCCTCGAGAGAATGATATCAAGGTCATACTGATGCATATGAAACCAAGTGATTCGAAAATCAGGGGACTAACTTACGAAATAGGAAGGTATTAGGCACTCATCCTGCCTTTTTGGTCTCTCATGTGCTATGTTGTTCTTTTACTTTTTCTCCGTGATATGTGTGTGTACATGTGTATAATATAAATAATGGGAGAATGGAATTATCGAACTCAGGTCATGGAATGGACGGAGAGGACTCATCCGTAGGAGTGTACCCAAAAATAATAATAAACATATTATATATAAGTGTTCACAGAATCACGAATAGCTACGGAAAAGCTAATGTGCATATCAGACAAGACACAAATATGTAGGTGTTCAAGACTCACAAAATAGATATAATATAATATCGAAGACATAAAATGAAAAGGGAGGACTCGAATCTTGGGATTGGCCCAAGACGCCTACGTAGCCTAAAGTTCACGTAGTTCGAAAATAGCATAGGGGTGGGGTTCAACCCATAAATCCAAATGTAGGACTCCTCTTTGTGTGATTTTGAAGGAAAATGTGTTCAAGTGTGAGAAAATAAGGAAGTCTTACTTTTGGAATTATGAATAAACCCCTTTTTTTGTCTTTTTTGGTATTTATGAAAACAAGTTACGTTTAATACAAATAGTAAAAAATAAGGATTATTTGATGTGAGATAATGAAACAAAACTAGAGGATATCACAAAATGAGACTAAAGTGAATAATAATACTTAAATGAATAAACTAGAAAAAGGGTGAGAGATGGACCTCCTTGTAGATCTTTATTACTGACTTTAGATTATATGTAGGATATTTCTAGTGGTATGAAGTTCATAGGATAGGGTGAGGTGGGTGACTAAGTGTGGTAAGAAAGTGAGGTGGGGAAATGTGGAAAATAGATTTTACTGTAAAGAGAAGCTCTGATTTTGAGAGAATATTTGTTGATTACTGAAAATGACCTCTCTTCAGAAGTGAGTTTATGAGCCCTTTATATACTTCCTTTTAGGATTGGGAAGGGGGTGTCGATCGTCTTGGCCCCTGGCATGCTTATTGGAACAGTGTTAGCCTTGCCAAGCAAGGAAAGTACACCATGTTGATAGGTATAGGGCATGGGGTGCCTATAGGCAGTCCGGAACAGAATTTTTCGGAAAAATAGGCATAAATATAAAATGTAAGTTTGAATCACACATATATGGGACCATTGGAAAGGAAATTCAGAGCCCTTCAAGAATTCATGAGCCACTCTCGGGTTTGGAAGTTAACCAGAGTCAAATAGGGCTCGAAAGCTCCCAATGGTCTCTGGACTGGGGGTTTTCATAGGAAAATGTGTCATTCATGGGATTCGTGAGGATGATTCGCACACGACATGGACCGTTGGAAAGGTAATTTAGAGCCCTTTGAGATTTCATTAGCTTCACTTGGTTTGGAGAGTTGATCGGGGTCAAACGGGGCTCGAGAGCGCCCGGTGGACTTTCGGAGTAAAATAAGTCATTCATGCAAACTGAGAGGCCGATCTATGGGGTCAGTATTTCCATCGTATATCTTAAACCTTGGGGCTACGAACTTCCTTGGAGGCTCCTCCTCCTCAATTTCCCGTGATAAGGTGCACTCATCTGTGTAATGAGGGACCTTCTTACCAGCTCTTTTATGGATCTTTCCCCATGATGAGCTGGGTGTTAATCCATCTCTCTTCGAATAAAGCTTAAAATATCTTTCTTGTGATATAAGTCATCCTGGTTTCGTCTTTCCAGAAAACTTTCGTGATCTGAATGATCCTTCTCGTCGCTAGTACTCCTTCCTCGGATGCAAGTTTTGCTCGCTTGAGGATTGGGCATTTGACCACGACGCTTTTAATTTCCCTCATGGAGTTCTTTCTTCATATTCTCCAGTCGTCGTTGGAGACGTGCATTATCTTCCATTTGGAGTCGAGTTGCCTCTTCTTGTTGGTGGAGTCATTTGTCATAAGCGTCGACCAGTCGTGAGATTTATGTTGATCTAGACTACTAATTGCTTTGCTCAGAAAGCTGCTCCTCTGGGCGAAATATGAGATTTCTGTCTTTATGAACCTCAATTTGACTCTGGGTAGGGACAAATCCGCTCGTAGGTCACCAGCAGGGGGTGCAATGTGTGGGTGATGAGACATTGTGATCACTCTTTAGTTCTAAGGTGCTTTTCAAAAAATAGAATTGTTCCTACAAACGATGCCAATTGTGAGAGCAATAAATCATAATTAGTAATTCTAAAGAGCAATGGAAATAAGGCAGTAAAAAATGGCCACAACACACCGTATTTACGTGGTTCGATACCTATCTACATCCACGTAGGGTTTCTTAATTTTTATTAATTCGTCGGAGGTTCATAATTATATGATCCATTGCTCCGGAGTAAGGGTCTTATTTATATTAATAAAAAGTAGTTGAGTTGTACAAAAACTCTCCTCGCTCTCCAATAAGTGGTTTGTTCGAGATTGGTGAGTGTGAATCTCATTCTCTAAATAATTTTGGCTTTCTTTTTTGAAATCTCAATCTTATTTTTGTGGTTGATTTGGAAGTCCTTGCTGGAGCAAACGAAACTACAGTGGCCATTGGAATGAAGAAAGAGAGTAGCCCTTTTATCCATGCAATGTTGAATTTGGCTTGGGCAGTGTGTTGGGCTTGCTTGGACTACCGAAAATTAGATCTCGATGGTTTTGCACCCACATTTGTCAAAACTATTTTTTTTCAAATTACTTTTAAAAAATGTTGTTTTTTGATACAAGGTGTTTTTCTTGAAAAAACTATTTTTTCCTCGTTATAAACTGTTTTTATTGTTAAAGAATTTTTTTAGTAATATATTTTTTTTTAGAAACTATTTTTTTAATAACTATTTTATGTTTAAGAACTTTTTGGGGGGTTAAAAACTATTTTTTATATATCAATTTATTTACATTTGTCACTTTTGCCATTAATTCAATCAAACATTTCACTTTTATCATCTAAAAAATTAATACTATTAAAAAATTCTTTTGAAAAAGTTACGGAATTTTACACGAAATTTTTTGTCATATCGAAATTTACCATCTAGGTCATTTGACCACTTTAGAAATCAAAAGAACCCTTAATTGTTAGGGACATTTACACTTTGAGATCCACTAGTTCTTCATATTTTCTCATGAGATACACTAGTTTTCATATTTACTCATTGGGATCAGTTTTCACCTTTAGCGACGGGTTTTTGAAACAAATCTCCATTGCTAACGGTGAAAACGGACTCTAACGAGTAAATACAAAAATTAGCGTGTTCCGATGAGAAAATATGTAGAACTAGTGGGCCCAAAGTGTAAATGTTCCTAAATATTTTTAGGCGAAAAAGAAAAGTAAATATTCATAACACGGAGCAAAAAATGGAGAAGGCAGAAAATGAAAGAAAAAAATTTAATGAAGAAAAGGTAAAGGCATAGGTATGCAAAAGGTGCAAAGAAACATTTATCCCGTCCTCAAATAACTCAACTTCTTGTCGTTTTCATACTTCTTTCTTCGTTTGTCGCCGTCACGACAATCAGAAAAGGTAACCCATTATTATTATTATTATTATTATTATTATTATTATTATTATTATTATTATTATTATAACTATATAAAAAATTTAGACCCAAATCGTGTAAGACTGACACATGTCATTAATAAATGCTGGATATTATAACTTACACTTAACTCCCTCTTTCATTCATGTACTAGCTTGAAGGCCACGCGATGCGTGGCCGAATTTACGAAAGGTTTATTATTTTGTTATTGTATCTTTTTTCACATAATATATTTCATGAATGAAAGGAGATAGAATTTTAAATTAATACAGCATGTAGGCCACGCGATGCGCGAAGAATAATTTATAAATGATTATAATCATTTAAAAGAAGTAAATTTATTTATCTAATGATTGAAAAAATTATATGTTACCTTCAAAGTGAGCGCTCCAAAAATCGAGGGAAGCCAAAAGCATCCTTAGCTGCCTCAGCAGCCCCATGCGCCTTGACCATCATCTGCAGACCTGTTTGCACACCAATACATATACAAAGCATAATTGGTATAAACCAAAAAAAGAAAACAATCAATCATGCATGAACTTACACCCATTTTTTAAGCAGTGGTGTCGTGGAAAGGTAACAAACTCAATTGCATGCACTTCTATGCACGTAAAACAGTTCACTTGTCGATCATTTAAAAACAAAAGGTCATTTGTACTTTAACGATTGTAGGTAGTTAAAATACAATTTAATGTTGCTCGGAGACCGCCCATTTGTTAAAACCAACGAAAGTGATTATACAGATGTATGCACCCAATTAATACATGGAGTCTTTTCATTTCTAAAAAAATGGTGAATCGAGGCAACATATATTAGAACTACCATCATAAACTCTATACATAATAAATTATGAAAAACTCAATTCTTAAACCATGATTTACAATTAAAAAAAAATCCTAAAATCATATGAAAAGGTACGAGTCATTGGGATCTAACGTATGGGAAAAAAATGAAACCAGATTTCAGATTTGTTGACACAAAAGTGCAAACAACATTCAACAGTCAAAATCATTAGGAAAAAAAATTAACGTTAGCAACCTAGTTCCAAAAAAACAAAATAAGATGAAATGCACATCTAAACTCTAGAGAACAATATATAAAAAAAAGCAACAACATTTCTAAAGTATGAAAGTAAGAAATAGATTATTATTAGATGTTATTTCACACTATTTGATGTATTAGCTTCGAACAACAAAATCTCCCATTTTGACACCCAAAAAATGGGTAAATGTATAGCAACTGCATATATTAAAGCTTTCAAATTCATAAATTTTAATACCCCCACCTAAATATAGAATTATAGGTTTTAAAACTCGATGAATTGCTTCCATTCCACTTCCTTCCAAAAAACATGACATAATTTAAAATCATCAAACACAAAATTAGATGAATATGTTTTGACGGGTTCTATGTTTAGACGGGCTAGGACCACACGAAATTCGTGTGATGTCATTTTTATTTGCTTGTTGTTTGAAGTTACTAATAATAAAAATCTACAATTTAATAATATATAGCAATTTTACATTAGCAGTTTTCGTTAGTGGTTAAAATCATATGAAACATGGTGATAAAAAGATAACATAAATAAAAGAGAAGAGAAAGTGTTGGATTATATTACCTCTAAAATGATGACAGTCTTTCAAGATACCACATCCTCCAATACAACCAATTCAAAATAGAATAAATGGAAAATAAAGATATGAGTTGAAGAAAGAAAATAAAGAGAATAAAGTACTGGCTTTTATTTTATTAGGCCAACTGCCCTTTGTTTTATTGAGCTGTGTTCCACCATAGAGGTTTGACATCAACTCCCAAATTTATGTTTTAACCATTAGGAAGGGAATCTAATAGATGTGGGAAGAGATGAATTAGATGTATATTTGTAAGTACATGAATGTATGCATATTTGTAAGTACATGAATGTAGGTATATATGTAAGTACATAAATGTGAACAGTTAGATAAGTTGGAAATTGTGGAGCAGCGTAATCCGTGAAAGAGTGAGAAACAAACATTGATGATAAATGCTAGTAAGCGCTTATTATTTATTGCCACGTGTCATCCTCATAAGATTTAATCCTTTATTACTGTCACGTGTCAGCTTCATACGAATTGGATCTACAATTTTTATATAATTGTATAAATTTGATTTTATTTTTGCTTCTCCTCTTGGAATTCAAAACGATGGGGAGTTAAAAGACAAAGAATTTAAGAAAATGGAAGTCTAAATGATCCGCACGCTGAGATATCTAATGTTTCTATAATATATATCCAGATGGCACCCTACCATAACCCTTTCATTCACCTGTACGGACTACACACCTTCCAATAACCTTCACCGTCATTCATTTTCTCTCCCTCTCTTTCATCTCAAAAGTCCTTTGATCTATCTCCTTCCCTATCAACATATCTATCTATCTATCAATTATAAAATATTTTCCTATGTATTGAAATACAATCCTTATGCTTAACCAGCAAAACTTGGTTCCTTCCCAGTGAATTAAACAACGCCGCTTCCATCTCTTCTGAACCTTCATCATTAACACAACTCGATAGCGAAGGAAAATACATTGTCGAACCTACTGGTGCGTCAATTCATGGTTGAGGTTCTTTTGTCAGAGACATATAAGGTATAAATCCAAATATTTCTTGCGAATTCAATGGAAGAAATTGATGAATAATTGCACCGATTATAAATCGACTCTGATCACTGGAGAAATTTTATGAATACTCATCATTTGAGGTGATCCAATTCCATAACTACTCCACGATTGAACAAATGAAAAAATATTAGTTTGATTAACGATTGAATTGACCAACATTGATTGAGGCAAAACAATTATCGATCTGAGAATACCTCCTCTCTATTAATATATCTCTGATACGGAATCCATATTGGTTCCATTACGTGAGCCTTTTACAATGTCTCATCTTCTCAAAGATAACCAATTACCATGATTTAGTAACTACTAAAGATCATCCCTAAGTCACAGTTGGTATAATCTCCATCATCCTATAGTTGTTTTCCTATTACATTCTTTTAATTCTTAAAAAAATATATAAGTTATTTAGTATTTATATAGATTTAGTATTTATGCACGTTGGGAAATTGAAGTTCAGAGTTTCATGTGTAAGGAGTAATAATCATCTTCCTCATCTTCACTTATTTCATATTATATTCTTATTTTAATTATGGAATAACATCCAAAAAAACTCATGCATATGCGAATAAGTTGTTGTTACAATAACAGATGTATAGAATACACGAATCCTCCTTTATCACTATGGTTCAAAGCTTGGGTTAGGTGCAATTTCAATGAAGGTATCTTTAAATAACAGTCTTATTTCTGCGTCGAAGCTCCGATCCATCTCACCGCCTTTCTCAAATATATCTTTGGTGAGGTAATCTCATGATTTTATTTCAGTTTATATTTCATTTTTTTTTCAACTTCTGTTAATGTAGAATATTTATTGTTTATTGATTATTCACAAGTCATCTAATATTTCAACGACTCGCATTTGAACGCATATCTACAATGTTAAATAATTTGCAAACCAAATATATGTACTTTGATAGTGAAATTTGTAGTTCATAGTGAAACAGGCTAGAACAACAAAATAATACGATTTAAATAAATTCGGCCACGCATCGCATGGCCTCCACGCTAGTTAATTCTATGTAAATGTTACTTGTTTAGACACGAACCCAATAATACTCCATTGGATGGAATTGAGGTTCCAAAGACACCCTTATTTAACTATCAGATGAACGGGTCGTGTTGGTATTATTTTTTTTATCGTTATCGGGTCTTATAGGGTTCGTGCCTAAAGATGTGGCATTTTTTACATGAGGCAATGATCGTGTCGAGTCATGTTGGTTTATTCAAATCTTTTATGAAAATACTAATTTTGATGTATACATTGCTTAATATGCCGCTTATTAGTTATGTTGGTGTCATTTTTTTTTATCGTGATCCGGTGTTATCGGGTTCGTGTCTAAACAAGTGATTTTTTTATGACCTGACCGGGTTGAGTCGAGTCATGTTGGTTTAGTCAAACTTTTTATGAAAATATTAATTTTGATATATTCAATGCTCAAAATGCAACTTAGATAAGGTTGTAGATACATTGGTTTATTTACGCTTATTAAAAACGTGTGGCGCTAAGAGAATCCCATTTATTACTTCATAATACCACGAGATTTTTTATATTTTTTTGCTAAGCGCCACCACATGGTATGCATATTTTTTTAATTTTCTCTCAACCATTCTCTCAAAGCATTTTCTCAACTTTCTCTCAACCATTCTCTCACTCAAAACCCTATATAAACTTCCCGTTAGAACCCTATATAATCTTCACCAACAAATTACAATATTAATTATTGAAATAACATACTAGTTAAGGTTTTCAGCCATTGAGGTTACCATATTGAAGGTTGTAATAACTAATGGAGGTATTAACAATGGGTGTGGCAACCCTAAAACTAATGAAAATAGCTCAAATACAAATATTATGTTTGCGGTAATTTTTTCTAAAAACAACAATGCTTTAGTGAGACGATATCGCCCTTTAAAGAATATTTTTATAAACCGGACCATTGACATATTTTTATGATATGTACAATTTTACTATTTTAATAGTCTTGTTATTTTTAAAAATAAGGGCGGAACGCCTTTTCATGCCTTTTTACGCCTAAGGTCTGCCTAGGCTTCTAAGGCTTGGCCTCCACGCCTCGATCACACCCCGCATTTTTTAGAACCTCGATTTTTCATTCAACAATAAATCACATTTATGTCTCTTGAAGTCGAGCCACATCACATGGATAGCAGGCTACTGCTGGAGACTTAAATTGGAGAGTCTCGCCCATTGTTATCGGTGATGTGCCTGCCAACTATACAAAGGGATAACCATAAATCCAAACATAATCCACTCCCAATAAATAAATCAAATAAACATAAATGGAATAGAATTCTAATAACATAAGTCCAAACAGAGATCCATTGAGCTAGCTATACAAGAAATAAACCAGTATATAGAGCAGTGAGTAGCAAATATCAAAGACCATAGATAAGTAGAAGAAGCACTAAAATTTTAATATATCAAGCACCATTTAAAATGATGATGAGATGCCTAATGTAAGGGTATCGGTTCCACGAATTATCCTCACGGTTGTTCCGAAAAGCACAACATCCAATGGAGTAGACAATGATAAGGAAGACAAGGAAGATGACGTTAACAACGGCCACCTTTTTCCAGTCACCCTTGATGATGTCGAGTAGCCCCGCCTTGCACGACTAGCAGTTGAAGTAGAGGACGCTCGGCTCATTACCCCACAAATTGCAGTTGGGGTTGTTTGAACTTGAGTCGGCCGTTTTAGTCCAGTTGGTAGAGCTCATGTAGTCGAAATTACATTCGTCCGCTGGCTTACAGCACCCGGACTGGAAAAAGAAAGTTTATATCAATATTTAAAGTCAGAATACTAATTTTGATATCAAACTTGTTCAATTATAATAGAATTTTAAATATTTAAGCACATCTTGATGAAAATATTAATTCTCAGCACAAAGGAAGACTTTATATATTGATAGAAGAATATTTTACAAGAAGATAGGAAAAAGTATCAAATTATAAGAGAATATATTACAAGAGAGAGAGAGAGAGAGAGAGAGAGATCTATATTGATCGATGATTCCTCTATTACAACTTGAGAACCTTTTTATAGGCCTCGGAATCCAAACGTCTTTGAGTTACAATTGAATAAAAGATAAGATTACAGGAATAAAGATAAGATTGGTGCATGCACGATAATAAAGTAATAACAAAACAAAATTTCTTTTTGTTTTTCAAAAAGTAAATAGTAACTCCTTCGTCCTTTTTAAACAAAGAAGTCAAAAGTAGCACAGTATCTGATGATGATATTTTGTCTTCAACAGATAAACGTCATTGCTTGCGCTATTCGAGCAGAAGTTTCCACATCGTGTGCTGGATTATTTTGCAGTCGTCCAGGTGGAAAAATCTATACCATTCATTTTTAATTCTCCCATTGCATTGGCTAGGTTAGCTAATGCAACCTCATCAAAAGCATAATCATTATCTGAATCTCCAAGGTGTGGGTTTAAATTGTTTTCCTCATACATTTCAGCACTAGTTAATAATTCATAAGGAACATCCAGATTATTCTTCCTCCTTAGATTATCCAAAAAAGTTTCTTCTTCAGCTTTCTGATCAGTTAGCTGATATTTTATAGGCAGAGAAGTAGCGAACAGTCGTTTACCATCTGTTACCATGAACTTAAATTCTTTTTCCACATACAAACTCTGGGCCTTATTTGTAACAGAAAGGAATGATTTAATCCAATATGACTCAATATTCATATAGGGAATATAAGCCATATTATATTGATCTTGCTTCTCCATTTCATCCCAATCCCATGGTTCAGTATTTCAGAGGTAATAAATTTGGTAAGGAGAATAAAATCTTTCTCGTAGTCTCCATCCTACCCCTCCAGTGATTTCCAGAGTGAAAGTGCGGTTCCAACGCATCACTAAGTCCATTACATGAGTGATCATTATTTTCACCATCATGGGTAGTGCTGTTAATTTTGAACCTAAATGAACTTGATAAATTATTTTATTGCATAAGCCCCAGTCTAATATTTTTGGATCCCAATCATCATCAAGATGCATGTGGAGCTTAGGAATCTCGTCAAGTGTATTAAAAAAATTCACCATAGTTGATCAGTAGATGTTTTACCTTCTGATCATGATCTTCAATCTTTGGTAGAATTTCCTCCTTGAAAATGGTATCTGGTAGAATTTGTTTTTCTTTTTCAAAGAGACAAATTCTTCTAATTTTGTTAAAAATTTTATCAAAAAAATTGTAGGAGTTCTGCAGTAGATAAAAAGATATTGATTTTTTGCAAAAAAAAAAATCTTCATCGTCAAAATTTATATTTTTCAATATTTGAAGGGCTAAAGATTTTAATTGGTCTAGCTCTGCTGTTTGTTCAGCAATGCTAGTAGCAAGAAGGCTTAGGTTTTTCCGAAAACCTTTTTTCTTGCCTTTTAGATGCGATTTCCAGGAATCATTTAATGGTTTATAGATATGAAAAGGTATTCCTGGATTTTTAAAATCAGTTAGTTCAGAGACAACAATGGTTTCCTTGCTCTGTAATTTTGAAAATTGATAAATCAAATTGTGTGGTTAAATTTTTTCAAGAACTCTTCCCAGTATGATATTGCTTCCACTTCATTAGTGCATTTTTTGTAACATGCTCCGGGGAAGCCATTTGTTTGTTCTTGGCATTGGTACCAAGAATAGTAAAATCCGGGTCTTCGACCACAAAACACAACATACACATAACCCTTTTTAGGCTGTGTATTAGATGTTGAAGCAACAGCTGATTTAACCGAAGCTTCTGGAATTCTTCTTGAACTACTAGCTTTTTTAGCTATTGTAATCAATGGTCCTTTCTCCTCTCTAGGGATGTTTTGTCCCTTTTGTTCTTCTTCCATACCTGAAACTATTAATATCCTCCTGATTAGAGTGTATTAACTACCTGGGTCTACTCATATGTTGTTTACACTGAGTAGTCTAATTTTAATCCACTGGTTGAGTGGGGTTTTCACAAATTCTCCACTTGTTTAGTGAGTTTTGACAATTTTCCCTACTTAAAAAGTCTGCAAGGAAATTGTTTGTGCCCTTAAGGTGTTCTACTTCAAAGGTATAGAGAGCAATTTGATTAAACCATTTTAATATGCGTCCTTATAAGATGTTTCTTTTATTGGTTAGAAAATCTCGGACAGCTTAATTATCGGTTCTGATAATAAAATCTTTCGGTGCTAAAAATATATGAAACTTTTTAATAGCTATAATTTGATGGCTAATAATTCTTTTTCAAAAATTATATAATTGAGTTCATTAGTCTTGAATTTGCCTGAATTATAACCACAAATCAACTCATGTTTAGCAACAAATTTTGGAATAGTAGATTTTCTACTTCTTATACCTACTACATTATTGGACTATGTTTCAGACCAATATTGTTGTGGTATTGCTTTGAGTAAACACCCCCAACATAAGTCAGAAGCACCTGTTTCAAGAATAAGTTTATCTCCTGGGTTAGGAAAATAAACCTTAGGACAATGGTCATTGATATAAATTTTTATATTTCGAACAATTTCAGAGTCCTTTTTAGACCATGAAAAATTATTTTTCTTGAGTTTTTCAAGAAGAGGTAATTCTTTTTGGGATAAATGAGGAATAAAATTCCTACTATAATTTAAAATTCCCAAAAAAATTTGTAATTGTTTTATCCAAGATATTTTCATCAAAATCTTTTATTTTGGCAATAATATGATCTTGGAGTTCTAATCCTTCTTTAGTAAGGATTAATCCTAGAAAATTGATTTCTGTTTTTTCAGTTTTAATTTTCTTTGAAGAGAGAATAATACCATGTTTTAGTACTTTCTCACTGAAATTTTTTAAATGATTTCTGTGTTCCTCAATGCTTTTTGAGAACATTAAAATATCATCAATATAGACAATACAAAATTCTTTGAGATCTCTGAATATATTATCCATCCATCTCTGAAAGACTTGTGGTGCTAGATTGAGTCTAAAGGGCATTACATTCCATTTGTAGTGTCCTTTTGGAGTGCTGAATGCAGTCAAGGATTTTGATTCTTCAGTTAGTTTTAATTGCCAAAATCCTGACTTGCAATCAAATTTACTAAAGATGGTTTTAACTTTAGTATGATTTATTAAACATCTTTTCGAGGTATAAAATGTCCATCGAAATCAATTTGTTCATTAAGCCTTTTATAGTTGATTACCATTCAGGCTTTTCCTCTTATCATTTAACTGTGTTTGTTCACAATGAATGCTGGACTGGAATGTGGACTAAAAGTTTCTGAGGTTAACTTTAATTCCAATAATTCTTATATTTTCTAATCAAATTCTTCAATATCCTTTCTAATGTAAACCATAGGTTTTACTCTAATAATGACATCAGGATTTCGAAGTTTTAATGAGAAATATCATGGACTTTTGTCCCATAATTTTAACGGGTTTTTGCTAAAATTATCTTCTAATATTGTGTATAGCCAATGTGTTTCAGCTAATACTTTCAGATTATTAATTTCCTTTTTAACAGGATGAAATGTTTTCTCACATTTATATTTATGTTGTTGAAGTAGTGGGATTTCTACTACCTCTTTTTTCAATGTGAGACTTATGGTTCCTTCATTGACAGATAATGGTAAATATTCTGAGATAAAATTATTACCTAGAATAAAATCACCATGCATCTCGGGGAAACATAAGATTTTAGGTATAATGAATTTTTTATCATTAAACCAAATTGCAACTTTTTTAGCTTTTAATTGAATTAGGCTTTGTGTGTCACTAATTCCTATGACTGCAATGGGGTTTTTCATTGCAATCCATTTTTCTGGAGGCAAAGCATTAGGTCTACAAGAGTAGACTGTGGCTCCAGTATCTATTAAGCTGCAAAGACTATATTGTTTATAGTCTGCAAAATTAAAATATCCTAATACATAGGTATATCTCTTTTTCCCATGGCTAGGGGAAAAGATGATATCTTCATTACCGATTTGAAGATGATACATCATTATTTTTCACGTATGAAGTACCTGGCATAATATGCACTTGAATTTTTTTCATAGCAATAGCCTTGTTAGCCTTGCTTTCATTGTTACTACTTCCTTCGTGTAAGGATTTAGGGTGTTTAAATTTTTCCCAGTCATTTTCAGGGAAATTAGTTTGCCAGTTTGTATCTTTATGTTTAAAATAAACATTACTTCCTGATACTTGTATTTCCACTTCAGGTTGTTTTCTTTGTGGATTTACTGGGATTTGCGGAATTATCCATTGCTTTGGAATTTCCAAATCTTTCCCATTTATGAGGCTAGGCTGGATTGTCGTCTCATAAGGTCTTAGTTCAAAAATCTCAATAATGTTTTTATCAAGATTGTGAATATTTGTTTTAGGTAGATTGGTTAGTTCATGGATTGTTTTCCAATGAACAGCCAAATTATGTGAAGTATCTTTCATACCTACCCCCTTTGTTTGAATTTTGATTTTTGCAGTATCGATAATGTTGGGGTCATCAATAGATATGAAGAAATTTGATTTTATGTTAAACCAAATGATTCCATTTACCAAATTGGATTGGATTCCTCCAATTATGGCATTAACAGGAATATTAAATCTTTTATCTAGTACAAGTATGGAAATTGGGGTTTCCATACCTTGTCTAAATAAAGCTGTTATGTAGATTTGGATTAAACCTACATGAACATATTTAATATGTGGATGTTTCTTTTTCCATCTTTTGATTTTGTTTAAATCAAAGATTGTAATTTCAGTAGTATCATTATTAGTTGATCCTGCTGTAGTGTTGCTTGCAAATTGTTCAAATATTCTTGTGGACAAGAAATTAAATTTGGACAATTTATAGACATCTTCTTTTTTAACCAATTGTTTTTGGTTTTCTATTTCCATTAATTGTACGTTGGTAAAAGTGATTTCTTCTCCAACTATATCTTTTAAAGTGATGGACTGTGTTTCAGTCGAATCACTTGATTTGATTTCCATTATATTGAACATGAAAATCATCTCATTATCAGAATCATCTGACTCTGATTCAGATTCTATTTCATACAATATTTCATCATCTGGGACGTCTGATAGTTTGTCTCCAAATGATATTTCAAGTTCTTGTTCTTCAAGAAACTTGATCATTTTCCTTGCGCTTTTCCCTTTGTTGGAGCATTCAGGTGCATAGTGACCTTCTTCATTGCAGATATAACATATGCATTTTTAGCTGCGACGTCCCCCTTTTTAGGAGATTTCTTTTTCTTCTTCACATATTTTTTATGTTTAGAAGTATTAATTTTCTTTTTTCGCCAAGGTTTCCATTTAAATTTCTTCTTATTTTTCTTTGACGATTTTTTGGATTTTGGAAGTGGGTTACATCCAATTTTCCATTCTTCTTTTAATATTTTATTGCAACAAAGATATCCTGCACGGTTAGCAGATATATCATTTTTGATTTGTTTTTTGGCCTTAGTGTCAAGACATTTTTGAGTTATGCCACGCATTACCCAATTTATTATCTATTTTACTTATACTATGTAGATAGTCATCGTAGGTTTTTATGGATTCTTCATCCCATGGTGGTGGGAGTTTGTGAAAGAATTTCTCTAACCAAAATTTATTTTCTGGAGGGTTTACCAGAAAATAATATTTTTTATAAAGATTTGCAAATTCTTCAAAACGACAGACATCACACAATTCTAATTTAGCAAGTATGTATCTAGCGTATTCTTGAAGGAGTGGATCACCTATAAAACCTATAAGATGTTCTTTTATTATATTGGCAAAATCTTTTAATATGTTGTCAAAAGAATTGCCTATAGCTAGAAGTGCATCTTTTTCTACTTTTTCAGCTGTAGATTTTTCCCATTGCTGTAACCACATAAGGCAGTCACCTTGTAGTGTTGCAGCAAGATAGTCTAAGAATTTTTCTTTAGACCAAGTATTTTTATAATTTGTTATCAAGATGGGCATTGATTGTGCCCAATCATTGATGGTTTGTTCCTGATCTTTAAAAGGAACATTTTGGAGATTTAAATAAATACCACCAGAAGCAACATTGCATTTATTTAAATCATCTCTTCTGGAAAAGTGCACAGTTTGCTCTTCTTCCTTGACGCCACTGGTAGAAGCTTGATTTGTAGATGTATTTATATAATCATGATGTGATTCTTTTTTAAGATACTCATCTGCTTCTTCTGGATGTGCTTGGGGGTATTCTTCCCAATTAAAATATTCCTCAAGGGGTTCTTGAGATTTTCTTTTTCCTTCACTACTGATTATAGTGTAGGGAGATTCCTCTTCATTATTTGAGCCGTGGTTCAACTCAAAATTGAAGTGAGTGTAATACCCCGTAATTTTAAATGACTTTTAAAATGGGTTATATTTTAAAATTAATGGATTAATTGGATTTTATTATTAATTAATTCATTCGGGTTTTATCCAAACGGTGGATATTAAAATGGATGATTCTGAATATTACTTAAAGATATTTAGGTAATATATGAATGTGATGTCATTGATATGACTGTATGATATAATTTCGGTAATTTGGATTTTTAGTCAGACGCAGTATGGGACATGTCGGGACTAATTTATTAGATTATAAAGGAAATTTATTTTCTATTGACCTTATAGTCATTTCGACTGCGTCGTTGCGTCCGGAAGGTTCGAAATAGTCAGAAAAGTCTATTTGGTCATTTGGAAATAAATAGACAACCTGAAAGGGCATTTTGGTCATTTTTCTAGGGGGGATGAATAGTGATTTTGGGTTTGTCCTATTATAAGTATTGGTAGATTAAGTGTATGTGGGTTATTCGTCTCCTCTTCACAAAGTAGAGAAGCCATCTTCCTAGAGAGAGGGAAAGGGTGCTTGGGAAGGGAAAAGCCTACTTGGGAAGGAGAAGAACAAGAACCAAGGTTCACCACCACCAACCACCACCGGAGTTTGACCGGAGAAGGGAAAACCAACTGAGATATACTACACCAAAGGATCAGACCTTCAATAAAGGCAAGTGTTTGATAATGGCAATTTAAGTTCGTATATTTTCCATGTTAGAATAGTATGAAAAGAGAAGATTATTCATGTTTGGAAGAAATAATGGAGTGATTAAATGGATTTCTGGAAACTGAAATGATATAGGAATTAAACTCATGTTTTAGGTTGATAATAATCCACGAAATAGTCATTAATCTGTTGAAGAAATTATGAAAACCATTGATGTGTTCTTGAAGATGATATGATGATAATTTTCTGGAAACAAGGAGATAAACATGCTTTTTAATCCAATCCCTTGATGATCCTAAGATGTTTAGAGTACTGGAAATCGTTCATATATGTTGACATATCATGTAGTAATAATTATAACTCATTTTGGAGGTTAATATGAAGGTTTAAATGAGTAAAAATGATGAGACCCGTAGTTGCTGAAATGCAGAAAAACCAGGCTGTGACCTGAGGGATCGATCGATCGACCCCTGCCTTCGATCGATCGACCTCCCCAGAATATGTAAAGTTGTTTCTTTTTAAATGTTGAATCTTATCCCAAACCTTTTGTGGATCTTTGGTGATTATTATTTGGATATTATGGAACTTATAAAATATCAGTAAACCCTTGATAAGATTTGAATTAATTTGATTGGGATTCAAGTGATTAAAATGATGAAAATTATATCGAATGGAATTTTGGTTGCTAGATTCATTTGTTAAATTCTAAATGGAGATGTATGAGGATTAAATATAGGACCAGTAGGGGTGATTGAATATAACAGCTGGGTATCCTTAAGTTTACAAGAGGGTTTAATCCACAGTGAAAGAGGATGTGTTTATAAGAGATTTGAAACTATCGATTTTAACCTTAATAAAAAAGGAGAACTAAACTCGTAGTAATTCGGGAGAAATGATGTTATGGACCAGTAGGATATTAGTGAATTCTTACTGAATATATGTTGAGGAAAAACCTATTTAAATATTGTGTATTGAGTGAGGGTAGCCTTAGGGTTACAATTTGAACATCAAGGACTGAGTTTAAGCTCATTATTGATTTCGCAACGACGGAGTGTAATACAAGAGCGTAGTGGTATGTCTCCTGGATAGAGATGGGAGTTTAGAACACTTTTGGTTGTAAGAAGATATGAGGTTATCCCGATCGCATAGTAGAAGTTGTCGGACCTCCTCGATCGACAAAGTTAAGTAGTAGTGTATTGGAGGGGTTCCTTGTTTGGATTTCGCTTTGCGAGACGCTCCGCGCATGAACCTTAACGACGTCGGGAGTGGAGAGATGTTATAGGATGCGAGGATAACTAAGTTATGAAGTAAAGATATGATATTTTAATTCATGGAATTTAAAAGAGATATAATGCTACGTATGGGAAATATCTTAGGGTATTGATATTACCTTATTGATATTATGTTATAGGTATGATAATACCTATTGGATTGATTGATGATTAATGTGTATGACATACCTAGCTTACTTGCTATCGGTGGGAGGTTTGCGCGTGCGGGCAGTCATATCCTGATGAATCCATGGGATCTTTGATTTGTCGCTCGAGAACATAGGTCTATGAAAGACTTATCGGGGAGTTGATAAGTCCGCTGACTGTGGGTACATAGGTATGTGCGTGACCCACGGATACGAGAACTATGTTCGCCTCCAATTTGTTTGTTATTGTTTGTGGTTCGTGGAATCTTACCGAACCTTTAGTCCCCTATTCGGTGACCTGCGATGATGGGACATGATAGCAGAGTAATGCATTGCACCGCAACTGTGACTCGGGGTGTCGTATTATATATGAATATATATATAATGGATTAAATGATTGAATGGATATATATTGTGGTTAAATCTATCTACAGTGATAATTGTAGATAACGGAATAGAGAAAGATAATGGAATTAAGTTAATGAATGTTTATTCTTACAAAATTTAAAAGCTTAATTCATATTAATGAGAAATGATTCATGTCAACGAGAAATGATTCATATAAATGAGAAATGTAAATGAATAATAATGTGACGTATGGTATGGGACATACGGGGATTATGATGTGGGAATGGAATTATAATATGGAAAATGGAAAAGAGGAACCATTAACTAGGACGTTAATAGGAAACGTTAAGTGTGCACTCTAGTTGAGAGGTGAGAATAACAAGTGAGAGTTGGATCTAACATGTACATAATAAATGCTTTATTGCACTTGTTAAATACTTGCTGTTTTAAAAATCATCTACACATTCGGGCTCTGACCCGTTTCCTTGCATATTTTCTTTTCTATTGTATCTTCTATATCAGGTGTCCAGCAACAGGGATGCCAACCTTAGCGGATGATGTTGAACTATGGAGCTAAGGAGTTTTTTCTTAGACAACTTTCATCTTTTGATTCACAGTATTCTTAGTTAGGGTATGTCGCCCAAAGGATTTCAGTTATCATTCTCTATCGGGGTCAAATACTATTGTATTCGTGTCTTTTTAATACATTTGACATTGTTGGGATTATTGTAATGGATTAATATTATTTGGGAATGTTTATTCCAATTGCATTTAAATTCTTTTGTGTTATCTATTTGGTTATCAGTGTTGTAGAATAAAATGTGTTGGGTTATTCTTAAACTAAAAATGGTTTTGTTGAAATTTAAATTTGAAAAGTGTTTTTAATAGCAGCTTAATTGGGTATTGGGTGAGTTGCAAATGTTTTCGACAGTGTTGCTAAGAATGAGGCAACTGTATATTATATTTTAATTTGGTATGGGACTGGCCACCCAGTATTTAATTAGGCGGGGTGTTACAGTGAGTTAAGAGTCCTTCATATTCAGTATATGTTGACTGAATTTGTTGGATTAACTGGTTTCTTTCAGTTATATTAAGATTTGGGTATTTATATAACTGTCTCCAATATTCAATAACTTCTTTGATATTAACATATTCTTCATAATTGTAAGATTGTTTTTTATTTGTATGAAGAACTTTAATATCTTCAGATCCATAGTATAAGCGAGGATTTTCGCTAGTACCTGGAGCATTCATTCCCATATTACAAGGAATGTTTATAGTGTCTAATTTGTTTATTAGAACACCTATCTTTTCCTTGGTTTCTTATTTTAGATCCAAGTTTATCATATTATCATAATTTTCTTTCGACTTTGTATAAGTCTACTTGAATTTTCTTAAGTTTTTCTTCAGTAGTTTTATGATGATCTTCAATTGTTTTAGACCATCCAAATATCATATCTATTATAGTATTTAAGATAGCACTTATATAAGCAATCTCGTTTTCAAATTTCTTATCTACATGAATATTATGATTAAACATAGATTCTTGTTTTTCTATCCATGGGGCTATACATTTTAAAATTCCTCTTAAATTTTGTTCTTCTTCCATTATAATTTCCAATGGTACATAAAACCTTCTATTTCTGGTTGATGGTGCTTAAAACCGATGTCTAGCAATAGCCTTAGAAAGTCTCTTTTGGGCAAAACGGCCAAAATGACATATGAGCTTTACAACCTAAACAGGCGTATGGGTTTTATGGAGATTATGCTGGAATTTGAACAGAAATTTCCTCAGAATTTTAATAGTATTGCTTTCAGGAAAAGATTAACAAGAATATATCTAATCTTTTTTATAAAAGATAATAAAATGGATAATTTTTACACAACACATATTATGACATTTTTTATACAAGGTCTTATGCTTAATTTCAAAATTTTCTCCTTTCTTATATGATGGATGATATATGAATCTAGTTACTTCCCTAATATTAATGATGATAGACAAACATAAATAAGATAAAATAACTTACAGATAATTCAAAGATGAAAAAGCTCTGATACCATATAGAGTCGTGCAGCAGAATTAGTATTTTCATCAAGATGTGCTTAAATATTTAAAATTCTATTATAATTGAACAAGTTTGGTATCAAAATTAGTATTCTGACTTTAAATATTGATATAAACTTTCTTTTTCCAGTCCGGGTGCTGTAAGCCAGCGGACGAATGTAATTTCGACTACATGAGCTCTACCAACTGGACTAAAACGGCCGACTCAACTTCGAACAACCCCGACTGCAATTTGTGGGGTAATGAGCCGAGCGTCCTCTGCTTCAACTGCTAGTCGTGCAAGTCGGGGCTACTCGACATCATCAAGGGTGACTGGAAAAAGGTGGCCGTTGTGAACGTCATCTTCCTTGTCTTCCTTATCATTGTCTACTCCAATGGATGTTGTGCTTTCAGGAACAACCGCGAGGACAATTCGTGGAACCGATACCCTTACATTAGGCATCTCATCATCATTTTAAATGGTGCTTGATATATTAAGATTTTAGTGCTTCTTCTACTTATCTATGGTCTTTGATATTTGCTAGTCACTGCTCTATATATTGGTTTCTTTCTTATATAGCTAGCTCAATGGATCTCTATTTTGACTTATGTTATTATAATTCTATTCCATTTATGTTTATTTGATTTATTTATTGGGAGTGGATTATGTTTGTATTTGTGGTTATCCCTTTGTCTAGTTGGCAGGCACATCACCGATAACAATGGGCGAGACTTTCCAATTTAAGTCTCCAGCAGTAGCCTGCTATCCATGTGATGTGGCTTGACTTCAAGAGACATAAAGGTGATTTATTGTTGAATGAAAAACCGAGGTTCTAAAAAATGCGGGGCATGATCGAGGCGTGGAGGCCAAGCCTTAAGCCTAAGCGGGCCTCAGGCGTAAAAAGGCGTGAAAAGGCGTTCAGGCCTTCTTAATATATTTTAATATTTTTAAACCATAACAAGACTATTAAAATAGTAAAATTGTACATATCATAAAATATGTCAATGGTCCGGTTTGTAAAAAAAATCTTTAAAGGGCGATATCATTTTACTAAAGCATTGTTGTTTTTAGAAAACATTCGAGATGTTTACCCCGAGTCATTGTTCTTTATTAGTTATAAATGCTCCGAAATTTACTATGTTTACTCAGCACAGAGGTAATGAATTGAACCCTAGAAAACGAAATGTAACAGACGAAAATTTCGATTCCATGGATCTCAAACCAATGATTCTAACTTGGTTTTAATGATTCGCTTTTCATTGATAAGAACGTTTGAAACTTAATTAGTGTTTAAAACATTATTAGCGTTTTATGTTCATTGTTAATAAGGTTTTAAACATTATCAAATATGGCAAAATCCTATTTTTTTTCTTTTTTTGTGAATGATGTTAATGATGTTGAGAACCAATCTGATTTAATGGGTGTTGATGATGATTTGTTGGTCTTTGAAGTTGAGAGATTGATTGTTGATGTTTAGATGTTAGAAGTTAAGAGGTTTTTGTGTTTAGAGAGGAGGGAAAGGGGAAAAATGAAAATTTTAAACTTTAAGTAATGGGTACCCTTATGGTGGTATAATTGTGTAAATAATGAATTTGTGTGGTATTTTAGAGTTAAAATTGTCTTGTGGTATTTTGGAGCAAATACTGGGGAGCTCTTAGTGCCACCCTTAAAAAAACACTAATTTTGTTGTATTCAGTGCTAATTATGCTAATTATAAAGACACATTTAACTATCACAAGTTTGCTAAGAAAATACTAATTTTGATGTATTCAATGATCAATAAAAAAAATTGTTTAGTTACGATTGGCGAATTGAAATTCAAACATTACTCATATTTGAGAAAAAGATCATTGTGAATTGAAAGAAAACAAGGTTGGTACAAAATGCATACACATTGAGACGAAATTGCTCTTCAATAAAATCATGGATTGTTATTGTGGTGTGGTGTGGTGTGGTGTGGTGTGGGGGTGTGAGGTGGGGGGTGGGGGGGATATACACCTCCAATAGTAGCATGACACATGACAAGTGGACCAATCAATATGGCGACCCAATTCCATTCTAGCAAGGTAAGAGCGACTAGACTGCTTGATAAAATAAAAACACTATTTTAATGTAACTCAAACTTTACGAGGATAGGACTTATCCAATTGTAATCCCTAACTCTATATATAAAGGGGACACCCCCTCATTGTAATGGGGAGGCTCAGAGGCTACAGAAATACTCATGTAAATTCTTTCATTGATTATAGTGAAATACTCTTGAAGTCCCGTGGACGTAGTCCATTAGTGGTTCGACCATGTAAATATTTGTCCATTTATCATTTATTTTTGTACTCTCGTCGTGAAGGTTTGACACCCCCTTTGAGTGAATTTTGTGACACCACAGATAGGTTAATCATTTAAATGTAAGAGTGTTGAATTGGGAAAAAAAAAGATCTGTATAGGATGCGTACACATTGAGACAAAAATGCTCTCAATAAAATTTTTGATTATTAGGATAATCATTTAGGTGTAGAGGGTATCTTAGACAGTTTTCATATTCAACCTGCAAATAAGTATTGCTATAGTGGATTTGTTTCTAATACGACAATGAATCCGACAAAATAATGACATTTTGGATCGACAATTCATTGTAAACAATTGCATTAGAGATAATTTTAATTCATTTGTCTATGAATAATTATTTCGTACCATGATCAATAAGGGGAAGATTAGAAGCATAGTTGATGAGAAATGTTGCTCAGCTCCATCTTGATCTTGCAAATGGTGAGTTCCATCTGACCTCACCTGTAAATACAAAATTATGTGTTTTTTTGCCAACTGAATACCATTTAACATTCGCCATTGTCATTTCTAATGAGACACCCACCCACCCACCCTGCCCCCCACAATCGAGTTTACACAACCCCACTTTAGGTATAAATCATTGCAACCTTAACACTTAAATGTTTTGAATGTGAGGTTTCTGTGAGTTGAGATCCTTAGTTAATTGTGCTTCAGCTGTTGCGAGAACCTGTGCCTTGTTGAATTGAACAAATAGGCTTTTAACCTCAAATAGCACCTGTACTATCCTCTAACTAACCGTAGTTCCCCCCCCCCCCCCCCCCCCCCCCCGCCCAAACTTACTCTATTTTATCTTTCCTTGAGCCACAATTTATTAAATTGAAGGTGGAGAATTACGGCTGTATATTGTACTCCGCCAAGTCTATAAAAGTGATCCCGCAGTTCAACTGCAAATTTGCTACTAGAGAATGGATGCTAGACAGTTTTTGTTTTGCTATTATAATAGCAGCAGCATTTTGAAGCCCTGCCTTGTTACAAATGATATGAACTGGCCTTCATCTTTCTAGACAGTTCTAACTAATTTTAGTGCAAAATTGACCCTTATTTGAAGCCTTCAATACAAGTTTATCTCCACTTTCGTGATTAAATTGGACATCCTCCAAATAGTTTTTAAGATCAGCCATATTCACCACGCTATTCAATTTTTAAGTGTTCCATCTATCCACCAGCCAATAATTTTTAACACAACCATCACAGTTTTTGCTTATGTCAAGCCTACCAATAGCTATCTAAGGTTACAATCAGAATTTGATGTCCCTAGTACCAGTACACCACCATAAATATTTCCCAACATCATTTGTGACTTTGATCATTCTTTTCCATATATGAGAAGTCTTGCCAGCAGGTTTCAACACAGTATAGTTCTAGATACTGTAATCTAGAATACTTTCGTGTAAGATATTTAGCCCATAGAGTATTCCCTTCTCTAAAACCCCACCCATAGCTTACAACCAAGAGCACTGACCTTATCTTCAAACTTCTCAATGCCACCAAACCCCCTTCTTTACGAGGATAACAAAGCTGGTTCCATTTTAACCAATGCTGATTGTGCCTTCCCTCTTTTTTCTTTCCCCTCAAGAAATTAGCAAAGATGGCCTCAATATTGGAAATGACTTGCTTGAGAGGTTTTATAGCAACAACAATATGGATAAGTATGGACGGTAAACATGTTTGATCAAAATGATCATTCCTCCAGGGATAGATAGGAGTCTACTTTCCATCCATCCATCCATCTAACTTCCTTTTTTTCTTGACAATTAATTCCTCTAATAGGCTTTGAGTCTACCCTCCCATATACGAAGGACATCCAAGACCTGTTGGGTCAATAATTTTATACTGCTAGATACCAAGATACAACTTTTCCTTGTTAATCACATGCTTAGAGGTCTCTTCATAGCATTTAATGAACCTAAACAGATTCTTCAGACTGTTGTGAACATAATGGCATCATCAACATAGCTCAGATGAGAAACAATTGAGGATACAATAGGAGTATAGAAAAGTTGTATAACACATTGACCCGTATGAGATAATAAAGAGATTGGGAGAGATTGGGATTGATGCGTAATTTAATGAACCTAAGAGATTTAATACTAGCTACACAACAACAACAACAAAATAATGAAAAGAAATGGAATTCTCTCTATATATTCACATTCTTAAAGTAAGGAGTGAGTACAAAAGAGGGGACTAAAGCCTATTTAAAGGGAGAGTTAGCTTATTAGTCAAGTTAAATGACTATAAAGGACCTAAAAAGGACAACATAACCAATTGATTAAAATAACCCTCAACTACTATGCTCCTGCATGACTCTCCCTCCCACGAGAACTCACCATGTACTCTGTATATTGGCAAAAGAAATATGTGGCGTCACCCCAGGAGTCCTCCACGTCGGGGCGACCATGCCAACGAACTAAGTAGCATGTATAATTGCCAGAAAAAGATGAAATGTCCTTTGATGTGAGGGTACCCTCGATGTGGTCCACATGCGAACAGACATAATGGCCCCCAACTGCGGGTAACGGGAACTGGGAAATATATGTACCCCTAAATGGTGATAGATCCACAACATTGAGTGTGCAATGGGTAAGTCAACCTCGTACGCGTTGTCCCCATAACAACGAATGATTTTGAAGGGACCAAAGCAGTGCAGTTGTAACTTATGCTCCCCTGCCTGCGTGCTTTGTGTAGATAAATCATGACAAGGTCCCTCAGTTGATAGGCCACGAAATGACGGTTCTCATTTGTGCGATCTTTATAAGAGTAGTAGACCAACTGCAGGCGAGCGTGAACATTAGAGTGTATGGCTATCAATCAGGCGGCAAGCTCAGCTACTAATGGGCTGAATGGGACAGTAGGCAGGAGCTTATCCAGATCCAATAGGATGGTGGGTGAGGTACCCAATACTATCTGAAATGGAGGGAGGCCGATAGAGCGATTGATCGTAAACTCAGTCTGAGTGATGACTATGTCCCAATGCCTCAATCTCTGAGGCAAGGCATCGAAGAAGGTCACCCACTCTCTAGTTAACATCCTTCGTTTGGTCGTCTATCTGGGGATGAAAGGTGATGGACAATTGCAAGGAGCAACGGAGCAAATCCTAGAGCATTCGAGAAGTGACCTGTGAAGCAGATGTCCTTGTATGAGGTGATATTGTGAGGAATCCCATGAAGGTGGATGACCTCCTTAAAATAAAGAGTGGCCACATGGGAGGCGTCAGATATCTTGGCGCACGAAATCAACATCTTTGAGAAGAGCTCCACTACGATAAAGATGGAATCATACCCGCGTGTAGTGAAAGGGTACCCGATAAGGAAATCCATGGAAACATCCTGCCATGGCTGATCTGGGATCGGTAGGGGCGAGTATAGGCCAGCATTAGAGTGCTAGCGTTGGTCGTCTGATATGCTTAGCATCGGTTAATGTAGGCATTAGTATCCCTCCTCATAGTAGGACAGTAAAATTGACTACGTATCATGGAGTGAGTAGGATCTCCGCAATAATCTTCTTCCGTAAGGAGGAAGAGGGAATATACAGGGTGGTGCCTCGAAGCCAGTAGTCACCTGAAGCATCGTGTTCTGCTGACAAGCAGCGTAGGTGGGGCCAAACTGGATATCTGTCGGTTAGAGCGCCCGGACCTCACTCAAAACAAAACACCTGACTGCTTAAGGTGACTAAGGCATAGGGGTGCACACGGTTCGGTTTGGGTTGGTTTTGATACTAATCCGAGAACCTAACCCAGCTGGGTCGGTTCCAAATTTTTGGAATCGAAACCGAACCGATAGTTGTGCAGAACCGAACCAAATCGAACCAACGGTTCCTGGATTGGTTCGGATCGATTTTTGGTTCCCAATACTTAATTAAAACTTAGTGAAATCTTATGATTAATGTATTTCAAAAATAATTTTTTTAAGGTCAAATATAATTTTGATATTTAATAACATAAGTTAGAAACTCAGGTAATCCCAAAAATATAAATTACAAGTGTTATATATATATATAGATTTATATATTTGATAAAATATACTATATCGTTTCGGATCGGTTTGGGTAGCGGATCGGTCCGGGTTGGATTTACAGTGAAATCGAGAACCAAGCCGAAAATATCAGTTTTTTTATTTTTGGAACTGAAACTGAACCAATAGTCTAAAAAATCGAACCAGCCCAACCCAATACAACCAGTTCGATTCGGTTTATCGATTTTCTCGGTTCCGTTGTGCACCCCTACTAAGGCATATGTTTTTCGACTGATCGGCAGCTCCTATCAATTTCTGGCTAAAAAATGCGACCGGTTTCCAATTATGGTTGAGGATCGCATATATGCCGGTCTTGCAAGCATCGCAAGATAGCTCGAATAGCTGGGTGAAATCTAGTAGTGCAAGAATAGGGGCGGAGGTCATTAACTCTTTGATGGGATGGAAGACATTATTCGCCTTAGCTGTCCACCGAAACTCTATGTCTGACAAAACAGACATTAAGTATATAATGGGGATATAACCATGATGAACCCCACAATAAAAGGCTGTAAAAGCCATGAGGCTTGGAAACTACGGACCTAGGATGCAAAGGTAGGTGTAGGGTAATTAGCTATTACCTGTACCTTGGAGGTATCCACATGGACTCCCTCGCCTAATACGATATATCCCAAAAATGTAACCGAAGGGACCATGAATGCGTTCTTTTTCAGGTTGAGGTAGAAGCGCTTAGCCCAAACAACGATTAGGATTTGGGCGACGTGATCTAAATGTTCCTCATCTGGCAGGTTGCAGATGAGGATGTTGTCAAAATACACTACCACAAATTTGACTATGACTAGGCAGAGAATCTGAGTCGTAACTAGCATAAATGTGGAGGTAGTATTAGACAACCTAAAGGGCATCACTTTCCACTCATATAACGCATCCTTCGTCTTGAAGGTGGTCTTCCACTCATCTCCGGGTCGCATCCTGATCCGATGATAGTCGCTTTTCAAGCCCAACTTAGAAAAGACTCGGGTCATGCAACTGGTCTAGTCCTCGAGCCTGGCAATGGGAAAAGATACTTAACGGTGATATTGTTGATCACACGACTTCCCACATACATGTGCCAACTCACGTCCTTTTTTTTGGGTGACCAAAGATGGGATGACACACAGAGACATGTTCTCTCGAATAAGTCTCCGATAACACAAGTCTGGCACTGTAACTCCTCATGCTCCATGGGGGACATGCGGTAATGTGGTAAATTAGGGAGGGAAGCTCCCGACACAATGGCATGTTGTATGTTGTGAATTAGGGGTAACTCGTTTGGTGGGGTGTAGACGTCGGCATATGATTCCAAAAGGTCCTGAATCACTGAGGGAACATCTGTCTCTAGAGTACTGACGAGGCTGATGAGCGCGTAAAAGAGACCGACAAGTGAGGTTTCAATTGTCAAGTCCTCATGGAAAACAATGAAAGCAGAGGGCCAACACGGGCAGATTTCACGCATCGACCGTAACTAAAACTGCTGCCCTTAATGTTGAAAAGTATAGGTGTTCTCATGCTCGAATGATCATACTGCCAAGGACAACAGAGGAGTAAATGACACACTCTCATCTCAACAATTTTGCACAGAAACGCATTTGCATAATCACTGTTGGAAAAAGAAATACGACGCTGCTGGCTTGGAGCAATAAACCCGCTATTTCCAACCAAATGATATGGCATGGTTTGGAAGTGAGCACTGTGGGGATGACCAATTTATCAACCATCTCCTGGACAATTAGATTGTTACTTGCTCCTCCATCAATGATGATGGTATACAGATGATTCTTACCCATGCAACGTGTGAAGAATAGGCTCGTGCAAAGCCAGTTGGAATCCTCTAGAGATTCGGCTTGTGGTTTGTGGTGTTGGGGGGGGACCACTAATGTATGAATAAAATCAGCTGAAGGGTCATTTATGTACCTTCATCATTGAAAGAGGTGGGATTATTCACTATAGGGATAAGAGAAATTAAAGTGCATGTAACTAATCTAGACTATGCATAGGGGAACTATTAAAACATGCTTTAATTGCAGCTATAACATCATTGCAATTATCTCCCAGCATTGCCTGTAGAGTTGACCTATGAAGCCATCAGGCCCTATTGCACTGGTTGTATCCATGCTAAACATAGTCTCTGTAATCTCCTCATCTCCAGGCATTGCAATTAATACATCATTCTCAGCTTCATTAATCAACTTAGGTCTATAATTAAGAATTTATCCCTTCCCACACTGGTAAATAATTCCCAATTGATTTTGGAAATACTCTAAAGTTGCTTCAGATATGTCACTAGGACTATCAACCTAATTTCCTATAATATTCTGTATTCTATGAATAATTAACATTCTTCTTTTTACATTAGTAATACTCCCTCCATCCCAAATTAAGAGTCCATTATGTTTGCGCAGTCCCAAATTAAGGGTCCATTTTCTATTTTTGAACATAATTAATGAACCAAGTTCCATGTTGGTGAACAATAGTTAAACTTGATCTTTAATTGAGTGTATCCTCTATACAAAATAAAAACATGGACTCTAAATTTTGGATGGAGAGAGTAGTATGTAAAAACCTCGTGTTCCTATCCCCCTCTTTGATCCACTTAGTTTTAGATCTGTCTCCACAATTCCTTTTCTTCTTGTCTAAGATTTTTGTTAAAAGTAGGTTTAGATGTTAAAAGTAGGTTTAGCAAAGTGGAGTTGCTCTCTCTGCAATTATGTATCATCATGGTAGAGTTTCTTCTTACTAAGAGCCAAGTCCTCTGCATCCTATATATTTTGGAAAGAATTTTTACAAGTGTCTTTATTCCATTGCTTACGCAGAATCTTGATTTTCTTCAATTTAGCGCACAACCTACCATTAAGAGGAGTAAGCAAACTTTATTGAACAACAAATTCAACTTTATCACGAGAAGTCCATATATTCTGAAATATACAATGGACTTTTATCCCATCTAGAATTGTGCTGATCGAATTTAGGAGGGGGGAGTGGTCAGATTCGATTCTGTTAAGATGACTCACAGTGTGTGATATAGGCTAGTCAGAATCCCCCCCAAACCTATCAATTCTTTGCCCCTTAAATGATTATCTGTCCATGTAGAATTATTACTAGTACAACCCAGATCTAACAAACTCCATTCAGAGCAAGACTGATTAAAGTCCATCGTAGCACTAGTATTAACTTTGTTACCAACAATTCTTTCTTTAAAGAGCAGCCACCATATTGAAATTACCTCCCACACCACCAAGGCCCATCACAAGTATTTGCTATACATTTCAAATTTTCCCGTAGACCCAATCTTTCAGATTTAGTGCATTTAGCATCCACTATAGTAATCCATATATCATTGTCTATAGCCTCATGTTATTAAAGATACACATTAGACAGAATCCAGACAAAATTATTCTTCAAAAGAATAAGTGAAAAGAGGTACATAGATGATTGATGAGTCGCATTTGGGAATATATGTTCAAGGATGAGTTTGTTTGCCATAAGTGGTTGGTATGCGGGGTATTTTGATTGCGTGGAATTAGGGTTGGCAAATGGGCCAGTGTGGGCGGATTTGGTTGGGTCAGTAATGGGTTAGGGTCATATATGGGCGGGTTAGCAGCGGATTAATGGTCGTCGCGGGTCGGATTCGGGTCGGATTAACCGCCGACCCATTTTCTCATTAAAAATTTTTAATTATTGATCCCTAGTTTATATGAGTTGGATGGACAGTGGGTCATTTCTCAACCCGCCTAAACCCGCTAATAACCTATGAGTTTTTAGTGACCCATATTCTAACCGCCCGAAACAAATATGATAGTGCCCATTCTCAACCATTGCGGATAGAAATGGGTGGACGGTACTGTTTGGGTCCATTTTTCCGTCCCTACGTGGAATGTTAAACTAGTAGAGGTATTGGATGTTTTATTGGGAAAGTTTAGCTTTAGTATGTATTAAGCCTTAATAGGGGATAATGAGTGGTTACTGGAAGTTTATGAACCGAATCGTTATAGGGAGAGGAGATCTTTTGGGTGGAGATTGCGGAGTTATTTGGTTTGTGTATTCCTGGGTAGTATATCGATAGTGACTATAATATGTTTAGAGTTGGGTCTGAAAAATGACCTTGTGAGAGAGAATTCACTATGGCAACACTTCAGGATTGTTTAGAGAGATTGTTAAAGTAGTTTCCCACATAAAATATCAATAATGGAGTGGTTAATGTGTGAACTAATAAAACATATCTACTTGATTCCAGAATAGTGAGTTCTTTGAAATTGAGCCTTTAGGTCCATCATTCTGGTGACAAGTATATATAAGTTGTCAATAATTATTTTATTTGAGATTGAGGGAGTTATGGGATGAAACCATAGTAGTCACATGGGGCCTTTGCAAGGCTGTGAAATATTTTATGTTTGCCTATAAAGAACGGACACTTCCACGAAGGCCCCGTACGAGTGTCGGACACTTTAAGGACACAAACACACTTTGGATACGACTTGGGCCCGTGTCTGACACTCCATATGTCAAACTAAAAAGAAAAACTGACCAGCGGAAGTCTTCTTCACTCTGATATCTGTCGGTAAGTTTTTTTTTCATTTTTGCACTTCTGCTTTTGCTACCACACCATTACTTCTGCTTTTTCTACCAAACATATTACTTCTTCTTTTGCTGCCACACCAGAAATAGCATATTACTTGTGCTTTTGTTACTCAAAAAAAAATATGAGCAATTTATATTTTTATTTCTTTCTTCTTTTTAACACTTTTTTTATCTTTTCTTTTTCTTATCTGTTTAGTCTCTGTTTAATACTATTTGTTTGTCTTTGTTTAATCTCTGTTTATACTCTCCGTGTATATAAATTCTATTTAATCCCTGTTTGTTTATATAATTCTGCTTACTTAAAAACCAAGGAGCTTTCATTTTTTTTTCCTCTGTTTTTTTTTCTATTCTTTTTCTCATCTGTTTAATCTATGTTTTTAATATTCTGTTTGTCTCTGTTTAATCTTTGTTTTTAACATTTTGTTTGTCTCTGTTTAATCTCTGTTTATATTATATGTTTTATGAATTTTATCTAATCTCTATTTGTTTATATAGATTCTGTTTACTGAGAACTGTTTATACAATTTTTTTTGTAGGAATGGAAAGTGGGGCTACTAGTTCAGGGAACAAATAGCACTGCTGTTAGTATGGATTTTATGCATTTCGGTTGTTACTAGTTGTATGGATTTAAGTTTTATGTTTAGTATGGATTTAAGACTAATGCTATGCACGGTTTAGATATGTTTCTTTGCATTTTGATTGTGATTAGTATGGGATTTACTATTATTGTGATGTTTACTTTAAAGAATGGATTTAGTACTCTTAATGCTTATATGTTTAATGTTCTTCTTAGTATGAGATTAGTATTAATGTCATATTTCATATTTTTTTATATATAAACATAATTTTAAAAAAGTATATATTTGATGTCGTTTCCCCGCCGTGTCGTGTCGTAATTTTTTAGATTTGTTGTGTCAGCGTGTCCGTGTCATGTCGGACGTGACACGCATGTTCGTGTCCGTGCTATATAGATATTTGTTGAATGGTGATAATAGCAAACGGAGAAATGTAGTAGTATAAATCAAATAAAACAAAGGGTGAGGTTGTAAAAGTGATGTGATCTTTTGGACAGGGGTTGTTTGGATTTTGTGTTGGAACAAAAAGGTTTTTGCAAATGCATGGAGGTAATGTAGGACATGTTATAATCTCCTTTCTTTGTTTACTTAGTTAGAGATGTGTTGAATAGATTGTTGGAGAGGGCACATGAGCAAGAAGTGAGGGGTTTAATAGACATGAGGAAGTTGTGATTTCTCACTTTGCGATTGTGGATGATATCAATTTTGTCTGTGAATTTCAATAGGGAAATAGAGTTTTTTGGTAGAATATGGGGCCTTGAGGTGAATATGCAAAGAATGTGCTTGTGAGTATTAATATGTGGTGGAGTTTTGGATATGATGGTTAAGAGGAGTGGCCGTTGAATTATATAGGCCTTATCTTTTGGAAGGGGACTGTTTCTCTTTGGAGTTTTGGGCCTTAGTAGTTGATAGTATTGAAGAGACTAGCTAGAAGATTAACATTGGGTTCGGTGGTTTTGAGTAGTATATCAAATTATTTCACGCCCAACTTCAAAATTCCGTTAAGAGGTTAAGATTTAGGAATTAATGCACAATTTCCTTTGAGATGGTAATGGTTAGGGTATTAAAATCATCTAGTTATCTAGGGAATTATATCGAAGGCAATGAAGAAACAAGGCCTTATAGGTAAATGTCTGTGGAGATTTCCCGAAAGTATGGGACTTCCAGGTGTAATGACAGAATCTTCTTAAAATTCATAGAAATATATTTCTTAGGTTATATCTTCTTTCCTTGGTCATGTAAAGATGTGTACTTCTTATCTTTTTTCACAGGTGCTATTGGTTGTAAATTGTGGAGGTTTCCTTTTGAAAAAAAGGCTCACCTTGGTTATTAAAGGTAAATTTAAGGTCCAAACCATGGGATATAAAGGTGTAATGAAGGGGTCATTTAAATTTATCGAAATATATTTCTTGCATTTTATCTTCTTTCCTTGGTCATTTATAAATGGTGTTGGGATGGGGTAAGTCCATTAGGTTTCAGAACGAACCAATTCATACCTTGTGTCTTTCTCGTAGGTGTTATTGAAATCTTTTCTCTAGAAGAAATTTGAATGATGGAGAATTAGAGAAAATTGTTTATTTTCTTCAATCGATGGTGTCCACCTAGTCCTTATAAACAAAAAAATTGACAAATGATTTTGGTCTTCTTTGCAAATCCTTCTTTGAGTCATTGTGTGATTCTCCTTCAAGCCCTTTTTTAGCCTTATAATACAATTAGGAAATGAACATTCCCTCGAAAGTTCAAGTATTTGAGGGTTGATTTTAAAAGAGAGTCAGTGCTTGGTGTATTCCTCCTCACACACACGCACAAACAAAAGGTTGAAAATATGGAGCCTTTATTCTTACATCTGTTGTTCACTTCATTTTGGCCATGATGTGGGAGCAATGTTTAAAAAGGCACTCGAGGCGAAGGAAAACAGCCTCGAGGCTTAAGAATCATGACCAAAAATAGAGGCTTAAGCCTTTTATGTGTGAGGCGCAACGCATCAAGGCATTACCCCTCAAGGCGGTGAGGCGCACGCCTCTTCTACTGGTCGTAAAAAAATAAAAAAGCCAAGATACTTAAAAAAACGTGGGTTAAAAACTTATCCTACACGAAACCGAAGTTAGAAAACATTAAGCCCCAGGTTAAAAAAAAATACGTTCGACCTTCGTTCTGGTTAGAAACCTTCTTCGATCTCCTATTCAGTCCTTCAATCTGCTATTCCGACCTTCAATCTGCTCCGATCTTCTTCTTTCCTTGAAGTCAGGCCTTCGGTCTTATACGGTATTATACGAAACCTATTTTTTTGCTTAGTTTTTATTCAGTGTTTTTGTTTAGATTTTAGTTTTAGTTTTAGTTTTTATATGAAACCTATTTTTTAGTTTTAGTTTTTTTTTTTTTTTTGTAAAAACATTGTTTTTTCTATTTTTTTTGTAAAAAAATGTTTTATTTTTAGCTTTTTTTTAAATTCTTATACGATTTTATAAAAAATTGTTGTCTTAGTTTTAGTTATTTTTATACTGTTTTAGTTTTTTTAATACTGTTTTTTTTTTAGTTTTTATTCAATAAAATTGTTGTTTTCTTTGTAAAAAATATGTTTTGTAAAAAACTGTTTTATTTTTAATTTTTTGTAAAAAATTGCTGTTTTAGTTTTAGTTTTTTTTATACGGTTTTTAGTTTTTTTTATTATGTTTTTTTTTAGTTTTATTCAATAAAATTGTTGTTTTCTTTGTAATAACTTTTTTTGTGAACTTTAAGTTTGATCGGTTGATGGATTGAATGATTATGGACCCTTTTGCATCATTTAATGTGTTGGATTATTTTTTTGTGAATTTATTAGACTTTTTATATTTTTTTCTCTTTTTTTTCTTTTTGGTGAGGCTTTCGTCTCAAGCGCCTCGAGGCTTACCCATTGCCTCGCCTTTCGCCTTTTTAAACATTGTTACAACCCCGCCGAGCCTATCCCCAGGATGTACTAGAAATTACTACTAGCGATAGCAACTCAACATCACCTCTTGCCCCTTCAAAAAGGAACCATCACCAGCTATAGAAAGATTCCTATAGCTTGTTCAGTTGTCGTCTCAATGATCGAAAAGACAATTGCAACTGAGGAAGAAGAGGTCACCGCAAAGGAAGTCCTGGCTAGAGCTACCACTACAAGGATGATGATTTTTTAGTAGAAGATATATGGCCGAGCGGTTTGCATAAGGAACGATAGGCTATTTCATGATTATTAAGGCAATTACAACTGAGAAGATGCTGGATGCAACGAAAAATTGATCAAATCCACAATGGGCTTGCGAAGGACGATTTTACTTGGAGTAGATTTTGCAATTAAGGAGAAGTTCTCGTAGCAGAACAAGGCAAGGACACAATGCAGACATAGCGCGATGAGCGCCAGTGAGCAATGTTAGATGAACGAGTAAGAATACTTATTGAAGAAAACACAGAGCAAGGTGATGATCGCAATCTCTATGGATGCCAACGAGATGATGGTGATCATCGAGAAGCTAGGGCAGAGGGTGAAGGGTGAAGACGATTTGAATCAGCAGCGAGTCTTTATGGCAGAACAAAGATGCCACGGATGACCAAGAACTTCGCAGAAAAATGTATGTCACATTGCTTTGGTTGTATCAGATGAGCAAGGAGCTGTGAATCATTCAGAAGTGTTAAACGCTGTGGACAATCGTGAAGAAATTAGTGTCTGAAAAAGAATATAAGGGTTATGTTGGGTTATAACTCGTAACTACGAGAAAATTAATCAAGTGCTTCTCAGCGAATGTGAAAATTTGGTGAATCACATCATAACTGGGCCTGAAGTTATTTTGGAAGGCAAGGGGACCGAAGGTTACTTTGAATATTAATCTTAAGAGATGTATGGTATGGTGCATCTTCGTTGTTCGAAAATGTGTCAATAAATGATATTGACTGTGATCCCAAATAATAATATGGCACACTCATAATAAAAGTATAATGAGTAGAAAGACACACACAGAGAGGAGAAGACACAATGCTTTAAGTGGTTCACCAATTTGTCTACGTCCACTGACACTCGGATTAATTGACTATTAAAAATGAGTTACAAAAGGGACTCTCACAAATACACTCCAAATGAACTCTCTTTCTCACTATAATTCTCTTCTTCTTCTTCTTACTCTTCAATGTTTCTCTCACATTTGGTGTGTTGATACCATTCTCCATGCCTCCCCTTATACATATGTTTGAGATAGACAAAAGGAGAAGACATGGAGCAAAAGGTGGAGTAAAAACCGGATGAAAAATGAGCTCCATATTTCGAGGATTCTTTTCTGATAAAGTATCAGACAAAGGTAGGGAATTAAGGATGTGGTTTTTCCACCCACTTTGAGATTAAACAAACTCCACCTTTGGCAAATATGAAAATTTTTTCCAACAAGAATCTGACCGCTTAAGCATCAAAATAGTAACAATCTCAACCCTGGCGAGATATCCAAAAATTAACCCCATACTGTCCAAATAAGCGAAAGATTTGAGTTGCCTCCAAATGCGCTCGAAAGCTCCATACACCCAAAGGTTTTCAAATCCGAAGTATATTGATCAAGTTTAAATAGTGTTCAAACTTGATCCCAGTAACAACCTTCGTCGGCATATCTGCGGGATTATTCACAGTTCCAATCTTCTTGAGGAGCATAGTCCCCTCATCTAAAATTTCCCTTTACTAAGTGGAAACGAACGTCGATATGCTTTGTCCGTTAATGATGAACTTGGTTCTTCGCTAAGTGGATGGTGCTCTGACTATCACAAAAGACATCCACGTGATCCTGAATGATTCTCAAGTCTGCAATTAACCCATGAAGCCAAATAGCCTCCTTAACGGCCTCTATTGCTGCCATGTACTCTTCATCTATAGTAGACACAACCGTAGACTGTAGCGTAGACCTTCAACATACTGGTCCTCCAGCAAGTGTAAATATATAACCAATGGTGGACTGACGTTTATCCAAATCACCGATGTAATTTGAAATCACATATCCAAACACATGCTGACAAGCACGTGAATCCTTCTCAAATTTTAAACCAACATGAATAGTACTATGGATGTATCGTAAAATCCATTTCACAACTTGCCAGTGCTTTTTTCCTAGATCATGAATTTACTTGCTCACCATACTAATAGCTTGCGAAATATCGGACCTCGTACACACAATTGCGTACATCAAACTTCCCACTGCATTAGCATAGGGAACATGAGCCATCTCAAATGTTCCTCATCTGTCTGTGGAGATTCCATGGAACTTATCTTGAAGTGAGGGGCCAACAGAGTACTTACAAGGTTTTTTTTAGAATCCATACCAAAACGTTGTAATACATTCTTCAAATATTATTTTTGTGATAAACAAACAATGCCTCTGGAACGATCTCTGTTAATCTCCATGCCAAGTATTTTCCTCGCCTCGCCAAGATCCTTCTCTCCAATTCACGACTTAACTGAATTTTTAATTTTTCGATCTCCACCTTTCTCTTAGAAGCAATCAACATATCATCAACGTATAAGAGCAAATAATAAAAGATCCATCATGAAGTTTACAAAAATACACAAAATGATCATAGTGACTCCTTGTGTACTGTTGCCCAAACATAAACCGATCAAATCGCTTGTACCACTGTCTTGGACTTTGCTTCAACTCATATAGTGAATTTTTAGTTTGCAAGCCAAATTCTCTTTACCATCAATCTTGTACCCTTCTAGCTGAGTCATCCCAAATCTCCATGTAAGAATGCAGTTTTCACGTCAAGTTGTGACAACTTGAGATCAAACTGTGCAACCACTGCTAGCAAAATACAAATGGAATCGTGCTTCACAACCGGAGAAAATACCTCATTATAATCGATTCCTTCTTTTTGCGCGTAACGTTTCGCCAATAATTGGGCCTTGAATCTCACACTATCTTTCTTTAAGGAGCCTTCCTTCTTAGCGTATACCCATTTGCACCCAATGGATTTCTTCTCTTTTAGAAGTTGGACTACCTCCCAAGTTTGGTTCGTATGAAGATACTTCATCTCCTCGTCCATCACCTTCTTCCAATCGACACTTTTTGAGCTTCTTTTGGCTTCTCTGTAAGTAGATGGGATGTCATCTTCAACTATGGGTAGTGCATATTCCACCATGTCAGAAGTAAGCCATCCAGGCTTCATTTTCTAGTTTATTTATCAATTTTACTTGTCTCATCATCTTCTGAATTTGTGACAAGCTTGGCTGGAATAATTGGAACCCCAAGCTCCACCTGTTGTGAAAACTCTTTGGTTTTGCTATCATGGGAAAACTCTTCGACATTGAAGATTCATCGAATATAACATTCCTGCTATTATGATCTTTTTTATTTAGGGGCACCAAAGTCTATACCCCTTCACTCCATTACTAAAGTCTAGGAATATGGCTTTCTTAGCTCTAGGATCCAACTTGCTTTCTCTATTATGGAAATACGTAGGGGAGCCAAAAAGACGTAAATAATCATAATTTGTAGCAGGTTTCCCCGACCTTACCTCTATGGGAGATTTACCCTCATCCGCAGCTGCATGCAACTTATTAATGAGGTGGCATGCATATATAACATCTTCAGCCCAAAATTACTTGCCCAAACCAGCATTGGACAATACGCATCGCACCTTTTCCAGCAAAGTGCAATTCATACATTCGGTCACCCTATTTTGTTACGGTGTGTCTCTAACTATGAAGTGTCGCACTATTAGACTATCCCTTCGTCCTGGAATATTTGCAAGAATGGATCTGACTTGTACTCCCCGCCATTGTCTGACCTTAGTCTTCGAATTTTTCAGCCAGTCTGGGTCTCTATCATCTTCTTCCACTTCAAGCAAATCTTCAAACTTCATCCTTATGTCGTATGGTGTATACCTGGAGAAGTTCACAAAAGACATTAAATAATGCTTATCTTCCAAAGATGAAACTTTGGTAGGTCCCCAAACATCTGTATGAACGTAATCAAGAGTCCCCTTCGTACGATGTACTGCTGTGCCAAACTTTACTCTTATCTGATTGCCCAGAACACAATGTTTATAAAATACAAGCTTTCATGTCTTGGAACCTTTTAATAGGCCTTGCTTCACTAATACCTGTAAAGCCTTCTCTCCTGAATGTCCCTAGTGCACCGCACATGCCATAATCTGGTAGCATCAGATGGAGCCTCCTCTGAACTTTCTGAGACGGCTACCGCTCCTGTAACTGTATTTCCAAGGAGAAAATAGAAGTTACTCTTCTTTGTACCCTTCATCACAACTAGGGCTCCATGTGAGACCTTCAGCCTATCTCTTTTCAGTGTTATCTCATAACCCTTAGCTGCCAAAGAGCCAAGTGAGATAAGATTTTTCTTCAGGCCTGGTACATACCGAACGTCTTCCAGCACTTTGACTATTCCACTAGGCAACTTTAATCAGATTTTTCCTATCCCTTTTATTTGACAGGCATGATCATTTCCCATCAAAACAACTCCACCTTCTAGCTCCTTAAAGCTAGAAAACCATTCCCTATTGGGACACATTTGATAGGAACAACCCGAGTCTAAAATCCATTCCTGAGAACTGGATCCAAATGGTGAAATAGACAAAGAAAATTTAGAATCTTCATTGTCACTGGTTGCAACGTTTTTAGTGGGGTTCTTCGTGTCCTTCTTTAACTTAAGACAATCTTTCTTCCAATGCACTTTCTGGTGATAAAATAAGGCACACTCATCTTTGGCAGGAATTTTCCTACCCGAAGTTGATGCTCCAACTCTTGATTTAGATCGAGATCTTCCACGGCTACCATTCCTCCTATCATTTGTTCTTCCACGAACTGTCATTGCTTCAGATGTTGAGTCTTTGTAAATCTCCTTATCCTTTTTACGAACCTCATTATTCACTAAGGTATTTGAGACGTCAACAAATTTATTTCTCCTTTCCATACAATAGCATGGTGATGAGATGTTCAGACGAATCTGGTAAGAGAATTTAACACAAAAAGTGCTTTATCCTTATCGTCAATTTCAACATCTAAAATTTGCAAATCAATAATAATCTTGTTAAACTTGTCCAAATGCTCAGACATAGAAATACCTTTTGCATACTGGAACCGGAAGATTTTCTTCTTCACATAGAGTCGATTTTTAATTCTCTTTATCATGTACTTGTCCTCCAGTTGAGTCATCTTCCTTCATGTCTTTTGGCATATCTCCAAGAGCAATCTCCAGCTCTTGTTGGACTAAGACATCTGTAACTTCACATATCCACATGCTGAAGTTTCTTTACCCATTGAATTTTTCTACGTCAAATTTTGCGGTTCCCATTTTTCAAACGATCAGAGTCACAAAAAAAATGTAGATGAAAAAATTCCAAATTTAGAAATGTTTTCGGGCTGTGATTAGTAATCGTATGAATAATACCAGATGAATAGTACTATATGTATGGTAATTTTTCCATGAAAAAATTCCAAATGCCTAGATTAGAGGACCTTGGCTCTGATACCAATTTGTTGTGCGGAAACGTGTCAACAAATGATATTGATTGTGATCCCAAATACTAATATCGCACACTCACAATAAAAGTATAATGAGTAGAAAGACACACACAGAGAGGAGAAGATACAATGTTTTAAGTAGTTCACTAATTTGGCTACGTCCACTGACACTCGAATCAATTCACTATTGCAAATGAGTTACAAAAAGGACTCTCACAAATACACTGCAAATAAAAAATACAATGTTTATTTTTCTACACAAATGTGTATACTCAAAACTCCAAATGAACTCTCTTTCTCACTCTAATTCTCTTATTCTTCTTACTCTTTAATGTTTCTCTCACATTTGGTGTGTTGATGCCATCCTTCATGCCTCCCCTTATATACATGTTTAAGGTAGACAAAAGGAGAAGACATGGAGCAAAAGGTGGAGTAAAAATCGGATGAAAAATGAGCTCCATGTTTTGAGGATTCTTTTTTGCTTAAGTATGAGACAAAGGTAGGGAATTAAGGATGTGGGTTTTCCACCCAATTTTAGATTCAACAATCGCATCCCCTTATGATATATGGTACACCATAGACTAAAGTAAGATTTGGTATATATCAACCCCATGTAAAGATACAGTACACATGTAGGAGTATATTATAGAAAAATTTGATGGTTGAATTACTTTTTAAGGCCCAAGTGATGGAAATAGACCCCATTTTAGGATTTTATTGCATTTTATTTTATTTTGTTAATTTTATTTTATTTTGTTATTGTATTTTCCTTTGTTTTACTTTAGTATTTAGAGGTAAGGAGTAGAAATGACATTTTTGTAATTAGGGCCTTATCTAGAGCCTAAGCTACTCCTCTCCTTTATATACCCCATGTAAGCCTCATTTGATGTAGACTTCAATTTTGAAATAGAAAAAAGTATTTCTCTCTCTAAAAAAGTGTGTTGGATATTTTTAGGAGCCTTTCGACATATAGTTTATGTCACCCCAAGTCTACAAATAAAATTAATTTAAGGAGCAAGGAGGAAGATTTTAGAGTTACTCTGAATAATTAATTGGTATGTGCTGAATTAATTTGGTTACTAAAACCAGAAGATATTTTGAGCTGACTTTGAAGCACATAAATTATTTGAAATATTTATTTTGCTGGCACGGACGCCACCATAGTCGAGCTCGATGACAAGCTCTTTCAAAGATGGCGGGAATGATGTAGGCACATAATTGGGTCCCACCGCCATTATTATTTTGTTGTATTATTTACGTATTTATTTCCATAGTATTAGTAGGATTAGGATTAGTTATTGAATAATTAATTATTTGTTTTAGTTAGTTATATATAAGCGGTTTGAAAGGGGCAAGCCTTTTGTGGATCATGTGCTCTGGGTCTTGTGCCTATGCATACACTTGACTTGAATGCCCCTTAGTCAATCCCAAGGTTCCCTCCATTCGATCCTTGTGAGTCCAGATTAATATGATACCTACAGTATGGATGATTCTTCTTTTACCCATTACCCTTATTAGATCAAATGCCACATCGTCAACACAAGTTCATTTATTTTGGGAAATGATATGCTCTCTTATTTTCTTTGTGGCATATATTATGAGAATTCCTTTTTATCATATCAGTCTCTTCAGTATGTTATTTGCAGTTCATACTCTATGTCAAGACATAATCAGTGTTTTTTTCTTTTTTCTAAACTTTTGTTAAGATTTACGTTCTTATAGTGTTGTTTTCTTTGTCGATGCCCTACTTTTCGAAATGGTACAGGATATCATTTGACTGCCAAGATTATTCCGTTTTCTTCAAAAGCCTCTGGCACAATTCATATCTACTGCCAGAGCGCCTAAGAGCAAGGAAGGATTCGCTTCAATTGGTGGCAACTCTCCTCTTCGACAGATAACTGATATACAGGTATGAATTGTTAAAGGTAACTTATTTATGCAACAAAATTCTTCCAGATCTTTGTCATTCTGTGGTGCATTGATTTTTCGTCAAGTTTAGTTTTAAGTTCAGTGGAGTTAGGCTAATCAAAATTCAATAAAGATTTTAATAACCAATGAAATTACTCCCTTCGTCAAGTTAGTGTCTTTGTATATGCTTACTTTTGGATATATTTTGTGCCTTGTGAAATGAAAGGAATGATAGTGTATGAAGGCAAAGAAGAAGAGGAGTGGTTAATTTGATTATAGACTAATGATTTTCTAAAATCATGTGGCGTCGTTTGTATAGTAGAAGACATTTTACATTTTGATTTTACCCCTTTTAAGTTTTTATTTTTTCTTTTCACGGGCTTTATGTATGTCAATTTCCTTTCAATGGCTAGTGTCTGTATTTTAGTAGAAGGCAGTTTACATTTTGATTTTTTGCTCTGAATATGTTTTTTTTCCTTTTTCTTTTCACGGACTTATGTATGTCAATATCCGTTCGTTGGCTATTATTTTGTTTCTTCAGGCTAAAGCATTGAGAAGAATGTCCCAGCAAAGGTATATGTTGGTATGCATTATTGGCATCCATTCACTGAAGAAGCCATTGAACAAGAACCTTTGTCATTTCTTGCTTTTAACTTTTACACGGTGTTGATTTCATTGTTATGTACATATATCATATTGATTTTATTTTAGGGGCCGGGGACATTTAGTCCTAAAATCCAAGAGTTATTAGCACCCTATCCCTAGTGTTTTTGTTTTAGTTGTCTTGTAGGTCTTATTTAGGCTGGTTAGCCAACATGTGGAACTTGGTTCAATGTCATTGAGACAAAAATTACCCTCGATTATATAAGACACGTCCCCATACAAACCCATTGAACTATGACAGTCTTAGGTAGTTTACAAGAGTTACTCTGTTTATGCTTATCGGTAACCGTTTCAGTTCTTTGATTTCCTATAAACGCTTGTTTAAATTGCATCAGTTTTCTGACTTCCCCAACAGTCATTATCTGAAGAAATCCTTGCGGGAGAACAGACATTTTTTTTATGTTGATAACTGGTTTACAGTGTTGACAGAGTCAACAACTCTTCTGTTACAAAAAAAATGTTAAATCTCTTCTTCAATTAGAAAGGGGTTAGAGATGTAAATAAGGGTCGACAGAAGAAAAAATATAATCCCCGAAAAACTCAGTCAGTTAATGAAGTATATTCAGAAAAACCTTTATACCAACATGACTGATTATAGAGAAAAAAGATGGATTGGGGCCGTGGAAAAAGTATGAAGTAGGACTCTTTCCCCCAAAGTTATTTATTTTTTTGTATATTTATGTTGCTTTGTGTCTCCTCCTTGAATTTACTATTTGTTTTATGCAATTTCCTTCTGACTGTTCATCTTTGTAGATAAAAAAAAAAGACGGAATTGCAAAGCTTGTTGTGCTTCCTCTTTATCCACAATTCCCGATTTCTACTAGCGATTCAAGCCTCCGTTTATTGGAGAGTATATTCTGGTGATGAATGAACTACATAATGTTAATTTCATATTTTTAAATACTACCCAGAAAGAAACTAATACATGTGGCAATATGTTTAAATGAATTCCTAGGGAGGATGAGTATCTGGTTAACATGCAAAACACTGTGATACCTTCTTGGTACCAGCGTGAGGGATATATAAAATCCATGGCAGATTTGATCCAAAAGGAGTTGGCATGCTTCGCCTTTCCCGAGAAGGTATTACATTCTTTTATAAATTATATCATCTTCCTTGTGATTATTTGCTATTCCAAATAGTTCTTTTTAAATGCATATATAGTTACATTAGATGCTGCAAAACACATGCAGGCTACCCAGGCTTATGATGGATCACTTTTTCTTTCTCTAATTTATACCTTGAACATGTATTTGATCTTAAAACCTAACTGAATATTCTACCCAAATTAGTTTAAAGCTCAATTTCCATTTCGACTAATTTCCTTCTAAGATTTGTGCTTATCCGTGGGAGCCTGAGGTTTTTTATATAGAGTACGCCCTCTAACACTTCTATTTAAAATAAGGTTGGTGTCCGTCGAATATTAATAGAAATTGAGCATGTGTCTTGCACATGTCAAGTAATTATTCATAAATGAATAAATACCAATCTCTTGTACTTTTTTATTAAACCCATAGTAAATTCCATTTAAAACAAATTAATAGTTAAAACAGAAAAAAATAAAAAAATAGTTAGAATTTAAGATGGTAATAGAGAGAAGAAATGGAGATAAACACAATAAAGAAACCAAGAGTGAGGGGGATTTATTCTAGGGTCACATAATCTCATAGTTATAGAATTGGAGTAGGGTTTACATCATATAACAAATGACATCACTACCCTCAAACTATACATTAATGACCTCACGGCATAAACACTCAATAATAATAGTAAACACTATATTCTATAACACTCCCCCCCCCCCCCCCCCCCCAAGTTGGAGCATGTTGAACAAGCATGCTCAACTTGTAACAAAAAAAGTCAAAGATAACGCAAACTAAAAAATGGAACACCAAATTTATTGAGCCAATTACAATAGGATGTCATCTATGCCCAACAACAAATGCGTCCAATAGGAGTACTTTTAAACACCAAACAACAAGATGTATTTCATCATCCATCAACAATAGGTCCACAAATTGTCCCATCAAGAGGTGTTTAGCACCAATTAACAAAGGGAATTTCACCACTTATCAACAAAAGAACTTATATAAATCCTTCAAGAGGTGTGCTTTTGAAGACCCAACAATAACAAAGTTTGTTTTTGATCGGTCAAGCGCTTATAATTGTACCAAAAGTTATAACTGTTAGTAGAGATGCAACTTTAATTTCTTAAAAATAAGGTGAGTCTGTTCCCCATGGAGCATAAGCCCAGTGAACCTCAGCCCATCAATATGATCTTGCATTGTCATTTTTATGACTCGAACTCATGACCCCTCGCTGATACAAATTGACGAGTCAAATGTTTGTAGTTGTACCAAAAGCTGTAGTTATTAGTAAAGATGAAACTTTATTTCCTTAAGCAAGAGGTGATTCTTCCCCATGGAGCCCAAGCCTCATCAACAAAGGAACTTATAAAGGTCCATTAGGAAGTCTGCTTTTAGACACCTAACAATGAGTCATTTATAATGGGTCAAGCTTTTATAATTGTACAAAAATTTATAATTGTTAGTAAAAACACAACTTTATTCCCTTAAACAAGAGGTGAATCTGTGCCCATGGAGCCCAAGCCAGAGATCCTCGGCCCATATAGGTTAGAATATGCTCCTGCATCATTCTCCTTGGTTGAATAGATTGTCACTTCTGTGACTCGAACACATGATCTCACTCTTGTACCAAATGATGGTCAAGCCCTCACCGTTATACCAAAAGCTATACATGTTAGTAAAGGCGCAATTTTTTCCCTGAAACAAGAGGCGAGTAAATGCCATGGATCCCAAGCCTAGCGAGTCCTGGCCCATTCAGGTTAGAATATGCTCATAAAAAAAACAAAACCTTCATTTCTCACCATCACCATCACCATCCCCGCCATTACCACCATCGTCACCCATACCTACTTACCACCACCTAATTTAAAAAAGAAACACTAACTTCCACCATCAAACCCTCCTCTATAACCTCTGTCGCCAACACTACCACAACCTTCCACCGTCATCTTTACCTTTTTCTCATCACCACCCTCTTTCAAACTCGATCGAGTCAAACAAAATGCAAATCAGATGAACAAATTTATCCAAACTCATTGCATATATAAAAAATTTAATAAAAAAGATTCAATGTACTAAAAAGCGGCCTAGGCGGTGTTAGGTGCGAGGTAGGCGCCTTGCCTAGGGGCTAAGCTGAGAAAAAAGCAGACCAAGTGAAAAAATCACCGATTAGAAACAATTTGCCTAGTATCACATATAAAGTACAATGTACTACGATAGGATAGAAATATACGAAAAAATATACGTATGAATTTTTATTTGATATATATATATATATATCATCTACTAATTTCATTTATGCATATATATCACATGTATGAATGTTGCTCTGCACTTTTTGGTGTAATATTTATGAATGTTATACTGTTTTATTATATATAATAGCAAAATATTTTTTTTTATGTAATATTATGTTCTTTGGTTTAGGAATTCAATATTAATTGCACAAAATATTTTTCAGTCTGCAACATATCTATTTTTTCTTAATGTTAGCAATATTTTATTTATGAATATTACGCCAAAAGTATACATGATGTTTTGTGTAGAAAAAGAAAAAAACACTTCTAAGTATTAGAAGTGTCCCTCTTTAGAACTCATCTGGACACTTTTTTGATAAATTGGTTGCCATTTACCCCTTATATGTTTCCTTAGAAGTCTTTATCAGTTGTGTATCTCTGGGAATGCTTCAAATTTTTCTCTCTGAGTGTCCCATTTTTAAAATTTCAATATAAGTTTAAATTTTTAATTGAGAATAAGCTTTACAGGTGATGATATTTTTTAGCGCTCATGGAGTGCCACTTGCTTATGTGGAGGAAGCTGGTGATCCATACAGGCTGAGATGGAGGAATGTGTTGATTTGATTATGGAAGAGTTAGAAAAGTGGAAGTTAAATAATCCATATACTCTAGCTTATTAGGTACTTGTACATGGGCCTTATTTTATGCTCATATGTTTTTATCCTGAACAAAAATAATTCTTCATTAATATCAACTGAAATTTAGGTGTTGAAAGGCATAGGATATGGGAATAACGTGGAATTATGAAATTCGACATCTCTTGGACAACTTTTCATTTGTTTTAGACTTTATATCTTTTAGGATTGTTAAAGAAATTAATATCATTGATTAAAAGTTAGTTTTAATATCAATACCCATGTCCAACGGAGTAAAAAATGAGTTCTGTGATTCAATGTTGCAAGGCACCAACGTCTCCTCAGACAAGGCGAGGCGCCCCCTAATCGTGTTGACCAAACCTACAATTTTTGTTTGCTTGATTGTATATTAATATTTGTAATAGTAAAATTATTTTATGATCTAAAATTTGAAATATGTTGTATAAAATATAATTATACACAGTTATGTTGAGACATATAAGAAAATATACCCAATAAACAACATGAAAGCAAAAAATGTGTCCATATATGACGATTCATGTAACATTTCAATCATTAAATTGTTGACAACTTGTTGATAAATCATTTATTGATCTCATTAGAGTGTGGTGGGGTGATATGGGGGCATATTCCCTTAAGATGGGAGAAAATTTAGCTGAAGAACCGAGATTTGGTAGACAGAGTGAAAACTAATGGTGAAATGGATATGAGATTGTGGATGTGCGGGGTGCACGCTTGCTAAGAAACTCTCCTTGATCAAACAGGATCTTAGAGATGGAATAATGGCTTCTTTAGTAGTGTCAGACTTTGCACCTTTAAAAGGTTGAAGGTGATAATGGAGTAAGGATGAGTTGGGTTAGATAGGAAAGGGGGGAGGAGAGGAAAGGGGAGTAGGGAGGAAGTTGTTGTTGGAGGAGATAAGATGGAGGCAAAAGTTGCATTCACTATGGCTATAGGAAGGGGATAGGAGATCATTATATTATTTTATTATTTTATAAAGTAGCTAATTCTCATCACAAGTTCATTCACTCAGAAAAAGTGTGGTTTTGGAGCAGGCGTATACCGAGGAGAGTAACATAAGCGAGGCAGTTAGATAGTTTTATATGGAATTGGATACGAGGAGGACGAGTGGAAGCCTTTATGGGTTGGAGTTTGATAGCATCTCTAGTGAGGATAATGATTTGTATCGAGCTCTGCATGAGTCGTATCATCTAAGATTGTGTTTTAAGGAACGACACGCCAAAGATTTTTTCCTTGGAGTTTCAGTGGGTTACGCCACCTATCTCTCATTTTTTGTTTATTCTGGTGGGCATAAAGGCTTTGAGTTAGCTTATGCCCCTGTTTTAATTAATTAATTCATGGTATGAGATATGAACATTTCTTGTTTGCATCAGCGTATCCATACACTACTTTCTTTGAATAAGTTGTACCAGCGTTTCTGTATTCCATATTCGTATTTGAGTATGGGTATGCAACGTGGATGGAGATATCTTATTTTTTTAAATCAGAAACAAAGTATCATTATTGATAAAAAACCACTAAATAACACAGAGAGGCCCAGGAGTCCACCCAAGCAAAGGAAAGAAATATTACACTACTAAGAAAAGAAGAGAGAAACATGAAAAGAAATTGTTGCCCCTCCCCAAAAAAATGGTAACATTTTAAATAGTCAAACAAACTTGGTAAAAATTACGCACGTCCATAAAAGTGCCCAAAGCAAGATACTGTTTGCTCGAGGGGCCTTGATAGCCATGCCTGAAGGGCCCATGTCCGAACGAAAGTTTGACAACCAAAATTCTGATCTTCAAAGAACGTCCACCATAAACCCAGACCCATTCAACAATTAAGAAGTAAAATCCATCCACCTCTCTAGAAGTGCTTGGATGTGAAGCCGAAAGTGTTACGAAAAATTCAATCCTTTCCTACACCTCTTCTTTCGAGCTCTCTTTATCATCAAAGGCTCAAATACTCGAATTTATCTTTAACTAGGCCAAACCTAATAATACGACTAGATGTTTTCTTCCTCTCACATCAGAAACACCAATCCATCTCAACAAATTCGTACCATTTATAGGGTAGCTCACTTCCTATCCCCAAAATCTTAAATAATCTCTTCAAAAAAAATCTAACAAAATTGCAATGGGTAGTAAACTCGTGACTATCTTTAGACAAAGCAAAAAGAGGGAGAGATCATGGTTTTATGCCTATTCCTTTCTAATAAAATCACAAATGTTCACTCTACCTTTAGCATAACCATGAAAAGATTTGTACTTTTGAGGGTATGCCAACTCTCAAAAGCTTCTTGTATGGTTCACTATATGGTATTAAAGGAGAATGCACAAGAACATCAAGGAATGATTTGCAAGAATTCTCCCAAAGAATTATGAATCCAAACTCTTTTAAACGAAGAACCCTGAGATATAAAGAAACCCTTCCATAAGAGCAAGGATTATAACAAAATTTTTGAACTATCTGGCGTTGAAATTCCTACTAAAAGAGATATTCGAAGAATAGATATGAGAAGAAAAAAAATAAGTCACTTAATAGAAGCGCCGTAAGCGATAAAGTCTTGGAAAGAGAATGTTAGAAGGGAAAATACCCAAACCAATGATCTTCCCCAAATCTAATTTTAAACCCATTTGACCGCACACATAATAAAGGAAGAGATCCAAATTTTGAAAATTAATATCCACGAACATTTATAAATGCCTCTTTCCTCCTTTCAATCGCACCCATTTTTCGTGAAATCCATACTTGCTCTTAATGATAAAGCACCGAAAAGTTTCTTGTTGAAGAGGGAATCTCCACAAAAATTTCCTTAATAAAAAAAAAATTCTTTTTTTAAAAGCTTACCCAATCCCAACTCCCCGCTTCTTAGTTAACAAGATGGCCTTTTTTCCTTTACCCAAAACCCTTTCAAAAAATTCGTATGAGTTTTTTAATTTTAGTAGCAACTTGTACGTGTATTTTAAAAAGAGACATTAAGTAGATGGGAATATTATCGAAGATGGATTTAATTAAAATGAGATTCCCACCCCTACACAAGCTCCTGTTGAAACAACCTTCCAACCTACTAGACAGTGTCAACCTCTGGATCCCCAAAAAACAAACCTTGGGATATCCCCCCAAGGGTAGTCCCAATTAATTAAAATGCTACGACCCCATCTCATACCCCACACATCTAACTTGATCACCAAGTGTTGTTTTATCCATGTTAATGGACACCATCACCCTTTTGGACGTTGATTTTCAGTCCCTAATAGATGCTAAACAGATTTAAGATATCCCTTAAGATGGCAATGCTCTTTTCCTTCTCGATAAGAAAAAAATTGTTATCTGCAAATTGCAACATGGAAACCCTCACCTTATCCCTACCAATCTCCAACCTTTAATCAAATGATTATTTCATGCACTATCAACTGGTCTACTCAATGTTTCAAAAACAATGATAAAGAGGATAGAGGATAGCGGACCTCCATGCAGTCAACCATGAATACACCTCCACTGATCGCCAAAACCCTTTTTAGCTAAACTGTGATCAAGAAATGACCAATTAACATGGTCATAATCTGTTTTAATATAAATCTTAAAAGCCACATCTTCCCTATTTTTCCTCTACAATCCTCTACCACCTTGATAGCTATGAGAGCCAAATTCAAAATTTGTCTATCGTTAATGAGAGCTACTTGAGAATGGTCAATCGTATCCCTCCAAACCTCCTTAATTCTAAGAGGGAGCCAAAATTATGTAGAGTAAAGTTACAAGACTAATAGGTAATCCTTTAAGCAGATAGAAGAAGCCTTTTGGGGAATAAGGCAATTGAGAGTGGCATTAATTACCCCCTCTAAACCATCCGACCCCGACGCTTTGCCCCCCTCAGATTCAAATATGCTTTTTAGTGTTTCCTCTTTGTTGAGTGGTCTGTCAAGCTACCCAACTTTTTAACCACTAATGGAGAGCTAATTCAGGGCATCCAGCCCTATTGGCTCACTATGCTCCACATTATACCAATTCGTTAAAAAACTTACCTTTCATTGACAATTTGAGATTTGCCTTCTAGCCCCGCTATCATTTTAAACTTATTCCAGATTTTGTTAGATTTTTTTCCCACTAGCAATCCGATGAACAAGTATAGTGTTGTTATTCCATTATCTAATTCCTCTAACCTTCAATTTTTTATTCCAAGAGGTTTCTATATAACAACTCCTCCAGTTTAATTTTCAAGAAACTTCTCTCCCTCATCAAGGAAATATCTAATCCCTTCGCATATTCGTTATCATCCAATATCTCAATTTTGTTGTAAATGCCCTCTCTTCTCCATCCTTAAATGACCAAGGCCTTTTGCTTCATTTCTTAACCCTGCTTCACATGCTCCAAATTTATCATGAACTTGTAATCCTCCCGCTGCTCAAAGATCTCCTCCCTCCATTTTGTAAACACACCTTTAAATTTTTATGATTTAACCTCGTATTCTCGGAGAGGAATGGACTCATACCCCATTTATCTATGTAGTGTCAACTAGGGCGATTGGACACTGATCCGATACAAATATAACTAGAGTCGAATCAGAGCCCCTTGCCCAACAGCCTAAAGATATATATAGATAGCCTAACTGCCTAACACATGGAAACAACTCCTCCCAACCCACCGAGAAGAGATATCTATACAGTCTATAACATGACGAAGATCACCCTCGTTCTGGACCACATGTATTTGGTGTTGTTTAATTCTATACCCCTAAGACCCATCTCCCTAATGATTCCATCAAAGTACCTCACACCCCTAGTTACCCCTCTCCCTCGCCTTTTTTCATCCTGATGGAAATCACACCACAAGAAAATACCTTCTAAGACAACATTTCTCCCCACATAATTCTTCCCTCTTTGGACCCCAATCGCTATACATTCCAACGAATTATCTTCATTGATTAGCGAAACTATACCTAAATGTTTTATACCCTCACCTCATTGTATTTAACGCTAATTTTTAAGTTATCCCCCCCCCCCCCTTAAGCCATTTTGAGCTGACATTTTCTGGTTTCTGCTAAATGAGCCTAAATATATATATATATATATAGGTTGAGGTTCACAAGTGAACCTAAAAGATGAAATTTTTAATGAACCTTAACAAAAAATACTTAATAATCAATTAATTTTAATTCCTATGTTCTAATTGGTCCGCGCCAGTGACAACGTACACGTGTGTCGATCGATCACCAACCACCCCACCTGCCCCCCCACCCCCATGGCAGCCCTGCTATCATAAGGGCTGCCATGGTGGTGGTGGTGGTTGTTGGTGGTTGGGGTGGGGTGCGGGTCGAGAGCGGGAGCAGGTGAGGCGGTTGGGGATAGATCGACATGCGTGTTTGTTGCCACTGGCGCGGACCAATTACAACATAGAAATTAAAATTAATGAGTTGTTAGGTGTTATTTTGTTAAGGTTCATTAAAAAGTTCTTCTTTTAAGTTCACTTGTGAACCTATCCCTATATATATATATATATATATATATATATATATATATATATATATTATATGCACCGGTGAAAGATTTAGTCTTGGCAACAAAAATTTAAGACTCGTGAGGTCTTCTTAGAACACACCAGTTTGTAAAACATTCATCCTATCATTTTGATGACCACTCTATACTAAAAAAAGATTGCAAGATACACCTTTAGGAAAAGAAACACAATGAAACACTTTACTGAACAAAGGTTGCAAAATTCCTAGGATTTACAGTTATCACGCAGGCCACACCCCTTTTTAGGCACATAGCTTGTATTTTAGATAGCCGACTTCTTTTGGGTTGTTGGATTTGGTGCGAGATGTTTTATGAGGCTCAAAACAATCTGGCCTAGTTGTATGTTTTTGGGAAATTTGAAACTTCGTCCTCCGATCTTGTTGAGAGTGATCTTTAAATATCAAAGAATCTTCTTTAGATGCACTCCTCCCATTGCTAATAATGAGGCCCAGACTTTTCTTAAGAGAAGAAAAACAAAACTGACATCTAGATTCTTTTTATTGGCCTAGGAGAAGCCACCACATAGATTTTCAACTTTCATAAACATCTCTGTGTTCCATGCTTCAAACGGTAGTCCCTCAATTGCAATTCATTTACCTGTTAATGCAATCTTTGATTTATTTATGACAGTTTCAAATTCCTAATCTTCCGGAGAAATAATGATGTGTATGGTGATCCGTAGAGACACGTGGCGAGGGGTTGTGCCCCGGGAGAAGACTATCTTTTATTTTCTATTTTTAGCTTAGGTTAATATTGTCATTTTCCTTTATTTTTAGTCCTTAATTGGTCTCTAAGCATATTTGGGGTTAATTAGTTATTTTTAATTATTAAAAATCCTTTTTTGCCTTTTGGGGTATTATCTTGGCTAGCAAGCTAACCTCTCTTATAAATAGGCCCTTGGTCCTTATTTGAAATCACAACTTGAACATTGATAAAGATAATATACAGAGAGAAAGAAACCCTTTTTCTTAGTTTAGTTTTATTTATTTATTGGTGGTGGTGTTGTGTAGTGTAGTTGTAATAATAACGCTTCCGCATTCTTACATTCACATCAAATTGGTATCAGAGTTGCGTTTATCTTGGCGTTCATCGTGGTGCGTGAAGTGGGCATCGAGTTATGATTCCAACTCGTGCAATCCTTCAATAGGTAGATTGATAAATGACCAAATGAGAATAGGGCGGATGGGAATCCTAAATTTCATCACTGCTAAAAGGGGAAATACCAACCCTTTTAGCCTCCTCCATCCTCCACCATCAACTCCCTCCACCTCCACCTCTTACTTCCACTTCGTCAAATGAAATACCGTCTCTTACCTTCCCCCAAACCCTAACCCTAGCAACCCCTCTTCCCTCCCTCCCCCTAAACCCCTAACTCCCAAACTAAACCCTAACCCAAAATAAGAACCAAGAACCATCAAGAACCATCCAAAACTCCCTATGACCAAAACTTTAGCACCATTCCACCCTTATTTTCCCTCTTTCCCCCACTCATATATGCCCAACCACAATCAAACCCAACAAAAATGGGCTTTTTTCCTCCGATTCAATCCCTTACCCCCTATTTCACCATAAATCCGGTCAAAACTTGTCTTAGCGCCTATTTGTGACACAACATCTGACCTTGAGGAAAAATGCATCCCATTTGGGGCCCATTTCCGAATATTTCCCATTTTTAGGTTCGGCTTTGGGGAATGTCGTCATCTTTAGTCCGCTTATTTCAACATCGTACTCGCAAAGGTACGGTTGCTGGAGCTCCCGTCTGGTCAGGTTCAAGAGTCCATCACACCAAGTAGCAACCATGTACTTTTGGTGTCTATAAGGCAGATATGGTCGTCAATTTTTGGTTGCTTGGATTTCGTATGGGGACATCGCCGGGATTTGGATTTATTAGACCCATTATTGATGAGGTTCATACACATGAGACTAATTTCGGTTGGGCTACCCACTTTTGATTGAGTTTGATTGAGATCCGAAGCTTTTCTTAATTCATATCACGTGGCATTGATAAGTCATCCTCCAAGCTCGGGGACGAGCTTTTTCGAAGACGAAAATAATGATGTGTATGGTGATCCGTAGAGACACATGACGCGTGATTGTGCTCTCAGGAGAAGACTATGTTTTATTTTCTATTTTTAGTTTAGGGTAATATTATCATTTTCTTTTATTTGTTAGTTTTTAATTGGTCTTCAAGCATGTTTGGTGCTAGTTAGTCATTTTCAGTTATTAATTGTCCTTTTTTGTCTTCTTGGGTATTAGCTTGGCTAGCAAGCTAACCTCTCCTATAAATACTCTCTTGATCTTCATTTGTAATCACAACTTGAATATTGATAAAGAGAATATAGAGAGAGAAAGAAATCCTTTTTCTTAATTTATTTTTTATTTTATTTTATTTATTTATTTTTTTGCTATGTTGTTGTGTAGTTAGTAGTTGATGTGCAGTTGTAATAATACGCTTCCGCATTCTTAAATTTACATCAAATAGTGACTCCATTCTCCAACATTATGGATTGTTGATATAAAACAACTCTTTTTCTTTCTTATTGTCCGGAAAATAGCTCTGTGACACAAGAGGGAAATAATATGATTTTGGAATGAAATGAAAAAAGGAGGTTTCTCAACCAGGAATAAAAAAAGTTGATTCTCTAACACATACAATAGCCAATACCCATTGTTTAGAAGTAGCAGGGCCAAAGGTGTTATTCATCGTCTTCTTAGTTTTAAAGACATCAGCATATTTTCGGTTTTCCACCCTCTGGTCGCTCTTGATCTACTCTGTCCACATGCTCTGAGAAACACCGTAGAGTGGAAGTCCAAGAACTTGATCAGTCTTTTATGCCAAATTGACCAACCCCAATCATTCCTTCCATCTGCTTCAAAAGAAACATGTCTAAAATTACCTATAGGGGGTAGGGGTCGGGTTTATTAATGTGAGATGGAGCCAAAGAAAAAGGGGAGTTCTAGTTAAAATTCAGAAACGATTCGCGTATATACTTCACAGAAATGTGATATCAACGTAGCTGGTAAAGTAGCTAGAAGGCATGGAAGTTTTTTCAATGTATAGAATTCTAATGAATAGAAAAATAGTCCATAAAACCAATTAGAATACTATTTAACTCATTTTTCTTGTTCCCTCTTAAAAATAAGTCATTTGTAGTCATAACTCAAGTAGATTTATTTTTAAATAGCTTAAAGGAAAATCTTTCCTTCCGAACATTGTCTCTTGTTCAGTGCATTTTCTAACCATATCAAAGCATCTTTAGACTTCAGTTTTCTAAAAAGAGACATTTTGTTTGCTTCCTTGCATGCCTCTTTCAGACTCGAACTGATCTGATGGCCTGAGCTAAATTCAATAGAAACATAATAAGATCTTAACTTGCTACAGTCTTTAATTCATAAACAAGGAGCCATGGAATTATTTTTTTTTAAATTCAAAATGGAGAAGATTTTACCCTCTATCGCTAAACCAGAGTCCAGGTTCTAAGATAAAAATAACTGGACTGATAAAAGGGAACCTACAGAAATGAAGAAGAGAAAGAAGAGAATGGTGGGGAAAGAGGGAGAGAAAGAGAGAGGAAGAGAAGGGAGAGAAAAACCCAGAGGTTTCACTATGGCATTCTGTCATCAGAGCTTGGCAGTGGTTTGGGGGGGATGTTATGGCATTTTTTAGTTATACTTCAGAGTTCTTGGTGTTACTTTGGTACAATTAGTATAATTCAATTATAAATATTCTCCAGTAACAAAGATGATCTTACCAAGAATGTATGTAATGTTTTATCTTTATATTACTGAGAATTTTGAAGTGATTCTCAGATACGTTATAATGCATGTTATGTGAGCTTCATGGTGACTTTGCTGGTCCTTATGCAGAGTAGAGTTGGACCTTTGGAATGGTTAAAACCCTATACGGATGAGACACTCGTTGAACCTGGGCAGAAAGGAGTAAGAAGCCTGCTAGCTGTCCCAATCAGGTATTAATATTGGCAAGTAACCAAATTTGAAATCATGCTTTATATATTCTGTCTCTACCCTGTTAGTGAAATGTTAAATATTTTGACTTGTAAATTTGTGCCTTGAGAGTTACATTTACTTCGTTAAATTTAAGATTGTGTTTTGCCACTTGATTCAGCTTTGTCAGTGAACATATTGAAACATTAGAGGAAATAGATGTTGAGTACAAGGAATTGGCTTTAAAATCTGGTATAGAGAAATGGGGTCGTGTTCCTGCCTTAGGATGTGAGCCCACTTTCATTACAGATTTGGAAGATGTAGTGATTGAAAGTCTCCCATATGTAGGAGCAATGGCAGTCTCAAATCTTGAAGCTCGATAGGTTCGATTATAAACTCTCCTTTTAAATCATTGAACGAGTGGGTAATATTAGAGATTTTATAATTGTTGCTATTTTGGAATTGATGGATGATATATTTGATTTTGTTTGTATTCAATTAAACCTAGAGTCGCATTTGGAATAACAAACTATCAAACCTAGAGTCGTATATGGACAACTCTTCAATTGAAGAGCTTGCAATTGAGTGAACACTAAAAATTGGATCCAAAGAAGAGACAAAAGATAATCACAAATCTGAACATTGTATCAGAAAAACAAATACTGAATCATCTCCTATTTATACTAAAAAGTAAAATCCTATTTTAACTAGGAAAATATTAAAAACCAAAAGGTCCTTCGCTACTCTAATATTTCCTAAAGAGGACTAAACTTCTTTTATTACAATTAATACTAACAATATATAAAACAAAACTATAAACCTCTGTCTACATAAACTCAAAGGAAAACTTTTGCAGAAGAACGGGGCGCACAAACAAGCTGGAAAATTCTTGAGCATCCTGATTTCGTCGGGCTGTGTTGAATATCTTTAAATTTTTGTGGCCCAAATAAACTAAATTTGAGTGGTAGACTTGTAAAATTTGTACCTCAAAATCATTAGGCTCACTACTAATTATCAATACTAGAGACTTGTGAAACTGCTTTTTTTTTCTTCACGACACGAGACAAATCTGGAGCCCCGCACTAGTTGACAAATTCTTCCCGGTTATAATTGGGGCAGTCTCATGTATCCTCAGCCCAAAACATAATTACCCACCTGTTCAAATAGGTCATAGCGAGCCTCAGGTTATTTGTGATCTTAGATGTCATTGATAACTTCAAAACGAGTCCATTAAGGAGAATGAGAATCGACCCAGAATCCTTTTCTTTTATTGTTAACAAAATCTCATGAGGGTCTAGAGCAGCTCCATATCTGCGATGTACTAGATCACACCCACAGGAGGCCTGCTCACGGTCAGTAATCTCCATCACGAATTTTCTCTAGGTTCATAACCACCAGGCTAAAAAATAACCTAGGGTTGTGAAACCCTAAATTCATCTCCCGTACACCATCACCAAGTCGTTCGAACACCATAGCCGATCACAGTACTGCATGGAGGTCAGCCGGAGATGAATATGCAGTGGGAGAGGTCGATTGAACTCATTTCTTCTTTGATTCCATCGTGTTCTTATTCTCTCTCCTTGATCGTAACACTAGGACTGAATTAGGTTGCTAATTATGGGCTTTTAATCGTCTCTTCTTCTCAATGTTCTTTATCGCAGCCTTGGGCATTGTGTTCCCTTTCGCTTCAGTTTGATGGGTTTTGTTGGTTTGGGCAGCAATATGTTTACTTTGTGGGGTTTCGAGTTCAAAGATGGGACTACAGGTAGGGTCTGAATGATGGATCCTCCATTGGAATACCTGGTTGGCTGGACATTTGAGGTTGACAAGACTCAAGGCAGCTTCAATGGATATCACCCGCTTCTCCATCTGTAACTTGTGTATCCTTCATAGGAGCCATTAATAATGGGAGAAACGGGAGGGTTAACACCCACACCCCCTTACACCCACATAAGATGGATGCCAAGCTCTGCTAGAAATTTGATGCAAACACCCAAAAAGGAATTCAAAGAAGAGGCAAAACCCAAGCACAAATTTTAAAATTACATTAGAAATCCAAAGAATGAATCATCTATTTACTTCATCTCCTATTTATGCTAAAAGTAATCCTATTTCAACTAGTAGAGTATTAAAAGATCAAAAGGCCCTTCATTTACTCTAATATTCCTAAAGGGGGCCAACTCTTTTATAAAATTTAGTACTAACAATACATAATATAAAACTACAAACCCTTATCTACATAGGAATATGTGTTTATCTAAATGAAAAATGATTATTTATTTTCAAGGTGATCAACTAGCCTCACACACACACACACACACACACACACACATACACACATATATATATATATATATATATATATATATATATATATAAAATAATAATAAAGTAGCTTGGCTTTTGAAAATATACACATTTTTAACGGTGCATATTGATGCCACCTCCTTACATATTTTAATGGTTGAGATTGCATCTCTTCCTTTTTTACAAATCTACCCCTCAAATATTTCGTTTCCCCCCTTTTTTACTCATCAAAATTACACTTTATTTTAAAAATGAGGGTAATTTGGTAACACAGTACAACTTTACCCACACAATCCCCTCTCTCCTTCTCGATATCTCACACCCGTCGCCCTCATTCTCTCTCTCACTCACCCGCCGTCCACAAAGCTCTCAATCTCTGGCAACTTTGTATCGTGCAAGGGTTTATCATTGTGTTTGTTTTGGAATTTCAAAGGTTTGGATTTTGGGTAGATACATACCCATTTTGGTTTATCTTTAAAGTTACGATGGATTACTTTGCATTTGGGTATTGTTAGATTTGGGTATGGTTAGATTTGGGTACTGTCACGGTGCATTTTGGGTATTGTTAGATTTGCATTTTTTTATCATTAGATTTGGGTATATGCATACCCATTAGATTTGCATTTTCAAAGTTTTATCTTTAAAGTTAGGGTATATTAAATTTTTTATTACTTTCTTAGGGCATTCGAGGGTTTTTCATTAATGTTGATGTGTTGATGTCCCAATGTGATTTTATGGAGGTCATTAATTTATATATTCATTATTGGTGATGTAATATTTATTTGGCTATTGTTTCAACATTCCAATTTCGTATAATCAAATCATATCATTGTTAACAACTATGATCTCATTTCCCCCTGTTTGAGTCACCTGTAAAAATTCTGAAACAAAACTCAATAAAATAAATGTATGGTGCTACTTTTAAAGTTCAATTTACTCATGCCCTATGATTAAAAAAAGTCTCATGGATGGTTCTAATGTCTGTTTTGAACATCGCCGAAAACCGCGCTGAACACTGGGAAAGTTTTTTCATTGCTGGATTTGGTTCGGGTAAGATTTTTTCTTCAACTTTTACCTATACAGTAATATAGTCGAGCTAAGTTAAATCTCCCTAGAGTTATAGTTTACACATTACTTGATGTATTAACTTATTGGTTGCTCTATCTCGATTTAACTTTGTATTTTGTTCTTTTGATAATATGTAGGGGTGTGTTCGTTTGTACGGGCAGGACATTAATTCATCTTGGTAACGTTTTGACACTATTCAATCATCACTCATTTTTTTCACATGTTAGTCATTCTTTTGATTAAAAATCTCGCTAATTTATCCTTTGATTTTGTACAAAATCATATTAGTCAAGAAATGATTTCTAATGCTTGATACTTTTGCATAGGCTATTCATTTTTTGTATTTGGGACCTAAATGAAACCGTTATTGTTTTTTCATTAATTCTCTTCAATTGGATGGCTAATTTTAATTTAGTGCAACTACAATTAAGTTATTGGATGTTTTGATTCTAATTGTACTATTGTTAGAGTCGTACTTGAAGAATGGTCTCAAGCAAGTTTGAATTTTCTGTTACAGTGATCCGATCAAATAAAGTGTACTCGCATGTCGTGTTCAAGTTGAAGGATCATGTAAGTAAGGAAAACTTTGCATTACCTTCTTGATCTGATCTAAGGTTAAAGATGTTTACATTTATGCACTACTTTATGTCGTCGGTGTCGTAGGTACAAGAACATTTATATAAAAAGTTTATAAGTCAATAATTTTTTGAAATAGTGTACTTATATAGAAACAAACACACAATATGCATTGATTTTGCGCGATTGTACCGTAAGATACATGCATGCCGGAATGAAATTAATTTGTTGTTATCTATTGAGATGGAAATTGCCTATTTTGTTAAGGTTATATATTTTATTTTCATATTAATGGCTTTATGATTTCTTATGATTGATGTGTTGTATATTGGATTATGCTAGTTTGAATTGCATTAGTTTGAATCACATTCACATTAGTTTGAATCACTGTTAGTTTGAATCACTGAGCAAATATCTTTGCTGTACAACTGAGCAAATATCTTATATCCCATTTGTTAAACGGATATCTGCTGCATGGGTTGTTATTATGTTGTGTTTTTTTATGTACTAATGTGTTCGTTGGTTGTTTGGGGTTGTATGCTATTTTTTTAGGTAGTAATGTGTCATTTAGAAGAACTACTTGATTTTTTAAGTACTAATTTGTTGGACCACAAACTCACAAATAATGAGTTTGACCACAAAATCATCACGACATTACTACCTGTATCTGATACTATCTTTGTCATCCTTTTTTGGCAGTCCTCCCATTAATACCGGTATCTCATACCGGTTCGAGAGAGTATTTGAATGTTATAGTTATTGGACGTCATTTGAATGTTTGGGCTTTATGTTTTCAGGATATTGTGTTGTTTGGGGAGTCGAGGCTCGAAAATATGGTAACCTACATGTACATATGGTCCTGATCATATTTGGAATTATTGATTCTGTGGTAATGCGTCGTGAACAGTGTCGGTCCATTGGTTTAGTCCAAATCTGTAGTTATCACAGTGACATGGACACACGTACGACAATCCAGGGACATGGACACACGTACGACATGACTTGGATGGGATGGTCCCAAAACCTATACATGTTTTTAGGATTTTATATCATGCATTGATAATGTGTGTGTATGCAGCAAGAGGCACACCAAATGTTTACTTTAAAATTTAGAATACCATCTTGGGCACATTTAAAGGGTTTGAAGACGGTCCTAAATGGCCACTGTCTGAATCATCCAGCTTCAGGTGCATGTATGTGGGGTTATGAATAGTAATATCTTATCTCCTCTTATCAAAGTAATTAAAGGGTCTACATTTTGCCACATCACTCACAAATGAAGGGTTGTGATCAGTTTCCCCTTAATCTCCCTTACACTCATTTGGAGTAACCCTAGTCGTCTTCTCATTTGTCACTCTCTCTCTCCCTATTCTTCTCTTAAGATGTTCTCATGCACACACGCACATGCATGCTTAGACCCACATTTAAGACCCGTGTACATATTTACCAGCAATTATTTGCGACACAGATACATAACTCAATATGCTTATTGGTTTTTATGCTTATTTGTTGGTGCTTATTTAGGAAACAGATCCGTTAGATCTTGGTTACTAGAAATTAATATGGAATGCTAACACCTCAACCTAAATGAAGAAGCAAACTTGACAGGTATATCATCTTTGAATCTCTATTTGCCTTGGGTACCCTCTCCTTCAATTAGGCATTTTGATTTGCATTAATTAGGTCTTTTGATTTGCATTAAATAGGTTTTTTTATTTGCGTTAATTAGGTATCATTAAATAGATTTTTCTTTGGGTACACACAAAATTGCACCTTATCAAATGGGTGCGATTTTTTATTTATGATGGTGCGATTTGTGAAGTTTTGGTGGTTCGATTTTTTTTCTCGCACACACATGTGAAATATTATATTTACCTTTGATTATAAATGATCTTGGTTCTGATGACGGTAAGCTAACAGAAAGGGTTCGGACTATGAAAACTTTCAAGTTCTTCTTTTTCCTTGCTTTATCTTCATTTGATTTGGATCTTATTTTACGATTTAAAAGCTCGTGCACTTGAGTTGTTGTATCTAATGAGTGTATTTACATATTTTGGATTGTATTACTAACTAAAGTTATAACTTATTTGTAGTGAATTAGTTCTTTCTTAATGTTTAATTTGTTTAGAAGATTAGTTGTTCAATTTTTTGGCATGAATTATTTTTCCCCTTTTATCTCGATTTAAGGTTGTTTGCATTTATAACATTATGGTTGAATATGTAATGCTTTATGCTGATCCGATTTGAAATTAGGAAATATAGGTTAATTGTCAGTGTTTTAAATTCCAATTTCATGGAGAATTTGACTTTAGCATCGGATGATGTATGAAACCTCCTAATACATCCTTACATATGATTTGTTTATGATATGCTATCATTATATAACAAAAGTAAGGAAACCTAGAAAAAGGGAGTACATGTCTTCTTAATCTTTAATAAATCATTATAGGAAGTGCACAATTTTGCAAAAGTTGAAGACGGCCATATCAACTCCTAATCAAGGAGGTAATAATGGTTTTATAAGATGAATCCTAAAATGCTCCACACAGGTACTTACTGTGCTTCATTTACTTTTCAGTGCGTATTAAGAAATAAATTGTGTTGTAGTTATTTTAGTATCTGGAAACACAATTTATAGGTTGGTATTGTATTATAGTGACTTTTGAAGTGAAAACGTGAAGGTTTTTTATCGCTCGAAGAGATGGATGAATCGCACTACGGTTTGGGAATTCGCCATCACATTCACCAAAATGAAATCGTGGAGCTCAAATCATAGAAACTAACGGTCGAAGGTGTACTTTCTTGGAATACAAAAACTCCAGGTATGTTATTCATTGTAGGTATGTTATTCATTGTGAACTTATAGTTTAATAAGTTTTCAGATTTAGGAACTTACGGTTTGATAAGTTTCCCTACACACGACTTTTAACTGTGTGTATTATTTTCCAGATAATTAAATTTAAGGATCAGATTCATATAATTGTTTTGTGATTAAAATCACATAATTATCGCTGTTCTAAAAAACCCGCCTAGGCTTGAGGCTTGGGAGAAACGCCCCGCCTTAAGATTTTGACGCCATATGCTTGGTAAAACTCTTAAGGCGTACTTTTTCTCTAAAAACAACAATGCTTTAGTGAAACGATATCGCCTTTTAAAGATTTTTTTACAAACCGGACCATTATCTCATCCAAAATAATCAAATAGTATTTTTATTTGCAAATATTCAGACATATATTTATGATATGTACAATTTTAGTATTTTATTAGCCTTGTTATGGTTAAAAAACATTAAAATATATTAAAAAGGTCTAAACGCCTTTTCACGCCTTTTTACGCCTAGGCCCGCCTAGGCTTCTAAGGCTTAAGGCTTGGTCTCCACGCCTCGATCACGCCCCACGTTTTTTAGAACCTTGATAATTATATATTGATTTTTACTGTCATTTTACTGTCATTTTGAGTTTTTACTGATCATGTTGATAACATACACAGATGTGAAATGTTGATAACATACACAGATGGCCTGCTCGCAAATTTCTCATATGGCCTGCTAGCATATTTCTCACCATTACTGGATTGAGAAGTGGTTAAATAGGAGTACTAGGTTTCCCTGACCCTTTTTCGGAACAGTTTCCCAAGAGGTACTGATGAATGAAAAGAATGTATTTCTCTTTATTTTCTTATTGTGTTTCTCCTTTCAAGTTTCGATAAATACATGTTATAATGTGTGCTATAACTTTGTCTTGACAATTTCTGTTTTTGTTTACTTTTAATAGGGAATTGGTTTTGACCATAAGCTTCGTATTCTCCTTCTAAACATTGGGCTGTGATCGAGGTATTGAAGTTCTTGTACTTCGATGTGTTTATTTCCACAAGCTTATATTTAGTTTTGACCACAAACCTCTTAATAATGTTGCTTATGTTAGAGGTATTGAAACTCCTGTACTTTAATTCTAAAAGAGTTTGGTTCTCTTGATGTGGAACCCAGTGATCTGAAGCTATTCTATTAAGATACTCCACTTTATCAGGAGAAAACATGGTTTCCATTAAGGGTTCATTATCACTTTATCTACACGAAGCCAAATTCTGCTAGGACCGTCTATTTTATTGAACCAAGTGTATCTTGAGGTTGAGAAACTAAAATCTAACAAGCCAACACAGTTAATTCAGTCTTGAAAGTCATTAAGAATGGTGCAATTGATCGTTCTCCTACCTTCCTTTTCACCTTATAAGAGAACATTCTTGAAATCCTCCCCAATCGTCCAAGGAGTAGCCACTGCCAGTAATTGTGAAAAATTCCATCAAGGCAACCTTTCTTTCTCAGAGAAATTAGTATATGACCCTTTGATTGCGAGTGATAGTTTACATGTATGTTGTGTTATGGTTACTATGGTTTATATGTTTGCGGGTAAGCAATTTATGGGCCTTTTCATAGCTAATAATACAGTGAGGACACAACTTCCATATTGTTTTAGCCGATTGATGCATGTTTATACTTCATGTTTATTTTTGTTTTGTAGGTACTTATTTGGTTATATTGTGTATGCGCATATATGTGTGAGCACATATTAGCAGGAGGGTATGGGTTACGGCTTGGGTAGCAGCAGGTAGAAGCAGACAGGTCGTAGGTGAGTTAAGGATTAATACCTGGTATAATACTTGAAATTAAACAGGTATTAAAAATTTAATTAGACAAGTATTATACAATGTATTAAAAAGGTATTAAAACTTTATTGTCTTATGGTCAGATGCATTGTCCACTTAATCTAATTTGCAAGTTGAATTTTGTTTGACTCTTTTGTCTATTTTTTCAGGTATAATGGAGGTTTTTATGATTAGTTCACAAGCCCTATGAGCTGGAAAGTGAATATGGAGGGTGCAAGTTAGATCTTATTTGCGAGTCCGTTGAGGGACTTAAATGCACAAAACCATTTCCCGAGCGCTTTCTTTTGGTACTCCACGTACCACACCCAATTTCACCATTATGTTAGGGAAGAGATCTCCATCGGGCTTCTCCAAGATATCTGCGTATAAATTGTTCCACAAAGTTTCTTTATAGTTTAGATTTTGAATTTCTTTATAGTTTTGTTTTGTTGGTGTATTTTTTTCGTTAAACAGGGTGGATAGTCCTATAAACAGAGGAAATGTTGTCCAAATTTTTTAATTTGTTTATAATTATTTATGTAATATAAAAAATTTGGCATATCAATGCAACCTTTTCAGTTTTAAATATGGTATATCAAAGATTAGCCCTTATTGACATATCAAATTATTTACCAAATGTTGGTCTTGCAATGGGAAATTTGGAAAAGAAGAACAATACCCAAGTTAAGCAAAACACAACATTTTCAGTTTTAAATATGGTATTTGTAATCGATATCACTTCTTCTTGAATTGAATGGTCCATGCGTTATGCTTTCTTAAGAACCTTTAGTGTATCTTCATTATAATGTAATAAAAAGAAGATCAAAGTTAATAAAATAATATTTTATGGCCAATAAATTGAAGTAGCTACTGATAAAATATGTTTATTATGTAAAGAAGATTAAAGCTATTTAAATTATGTTTATTATATAAAACATTTATTATTTACATTATACACAACTTTATACTTTTCAAAATGGAGTGTCTCATATACAAAGGAAATTATCCTCGATTTTTTAAATCAAAATATTCGTACCATAGGTTATTTAAAAAATTGTTTATCTATTACGAAATAAATACGACATATAACTCAATTAGATCTACCGTTAATAATAGTATAGTTAGTTTTTTTTGTTCTTAAACTTGGTGGTTTGTCTCATAAAGAAAGGAAATATTGCCAAATTTTTTAAAAAATTTGCATTGTGCCTTCAATGTTGTTGGAATAAATATGACGTATGTCTTATCAACTACATATACTTTGGAATGTTTTTTTTTAAATTACACAATTTCGTTGGGGAACGAAATTTTTGCCTTTTGAAAATTTTTTACGCTTTGCGATTACGTACTTTGAATTTTTTTTACCGTTTTGCGATTATGTAATTTGGAAAATTTTCGTCGTGCCTTTAGGCACGCGCATACGCTAGTATATATCCATATAATAAGATAGCATAGTTTTTGAATTTACAAAATATAAAAGCACAATAAGGGCTAGGATTTGTCCACATCTTCCCTTGCTAAATCAAGGGCTATGATTCACTCCTTAAATTTAATATCCCGCCCAAATGATTTCCATAGCCCGCCCAAAGAGAACTAAATCATTTCACTTTATTTTAAACCCTCTCACCTCACGCCAATTTTCTCTCACCTGCTCACATTCGAACAACTATCACCCTCACAAACCTTCTCAACTGCTCTCCTCTAACCTCCGATCATCTCCGACCCTCACAAACCATCTCATGTCACTCCCATTTCCTCTCACCTTCTCACCTCTAACCTCCGATTCTTTCTCTTCCTCTTTCCCTTTTTTGTTTTCACAACAAGCTTTTGACTTTTATAGTTTTTGGAATATGGGTTTGATTTTAGGGTTTTGGGTATTATTGAGGTATTTTAGGGTTCTAAACTAGATAATAGGTTTTTGAGACATTTTTTATTCTGATTTGAATTATTTTTTGTTCAGATTCAATATTTTGTCTTGAAATTTTGGCGGGTGGGGTTTGAATTAGTTATTTTAAGACATTTTTTGACTTATGAATTTTGTTTTTTATAATGCAGATACCTCGTGTCTGATCTATCTACCTCTCAGGTATACCTCTTTTTTTTCATGTTAATTTGCTGGAGTTATTTTTCTAATTTCAAGGTCTTTGAGGGTGGAGTTATAGGTGGTATCGGATTTTGCTGAATTTGATATTGATTTTTATTTTTGGTTTAAATATTTATTTGGTTATGAAGACCTATAACCAATAGTGATCACGTAAGTGAATTGATTTTCTTATGGATTAGGTATGTTGATGGTTTGTAAAATTACTTTACATTTTTATGATATATATTGGTCAATTCTATTTACTTTTTCCAAACATTACCAGAAGCATATATATTAGACTTTTCTTATGGGTTTACTTCCATTCTTTTGTTTTTACATGTTTATCCAGCTTACATTTCAACGTTGACACATTAAGTGTTTTATAAAATATTTGTTTGAGGCTATTATTTTCAAATCGCAGAATTTTACAGTGACGATGTTGATTAAAACATCAAACTGAAATTTTGAAATTTTGAATGCAGCCCTGGATAATTTCAAAGAAAGACATGATATAAGTGGTCAACATGGGTATGATGACAATTGTAAAGTTATGCAATCATAATTTACTTATGAAAATTCTCATGTTTGTTGTTTATTTTGTAGTGATAGGATTAATAATGTCGAGGAATCGTTATCTAGCATGAACTATTTATGCATCCTTTAAAAATGGATATGTCATTCTATGTTCATTCAAAGAGTTAATAAACAAGATGTCAAAATGGATATGTCATTATATGTTCATTCAATATATCGTGATTTTTCGTAGTATTTTGAAAATACACGAGATTATTTAGTTAGTAAACTTGTTAAGTAACATTACAGGATGCATAAACATTACAGGATACATACAAGCCTGATTTTTAAGGATGCGCAATATTTGCATTGGAGCTGGGGAAAAGGGTCCTATGTTAGAGATACATAATACAAGCGTTATTTAGTTAGTAAATTTGTTAATGCAAACAAGTCCCAAAAGTAGCATTACAGGATACATACAAGCCTGATTTTTGGCTTATCATGTTTGGTTCTAAAATAATCAATTTAGCATTAATTATATTTTACTTAATGTTGCATCCTTGATTTTAATCAGTACATGATGTCTTAGCTTTTAATAAGTCACCGGTGTCTTAACCTTTTAGCAACCAACACTGATTCAGGTAGTATAACTATGCAAGTGTCGCTCAGTGTCGTGGGATTCAAACCCAGTGAATGGTTTAACTTATTATCATGTCATATGGTCTGCTAATCGTGCGTTGTAAATCAATAACACAGTGAATGACTTATATTCTCAATGAATGAATCAATAGCCCTTGGTATACTAATTTGTTGTTTATTGTTTGTTTCTGTTTGCCTTATTTAGCTTATATTTTGTTTATTGATTATTGTTTGTTTATTGTGAAATTAGGTTGCATGATTATTTTGTGTGAGATAAGAGGTAAAATGGATGCTATTATAGAAATACATTAATTAAAATTTTGAAATCTATCTGTGCCTTGAGGTTTGTATCTATTAATAAATTTCATTATTTCGATCTTCTTCTATATATTCAATGGAGTTATGTCATTTGAATCTCAAGTTTTAAATGAATAGTTTAAATAAAGGTTACTAAGTTTAATAGTTTTCTTTGAGGATTTAGGTTTTTCTTCTTCTTTTATCCCTTTTTAATTTTTTTGCCTTTGTTTCAGGTTCAGCCAGATCACCATAGTTCTACAATCCATAGTTCAGAAACAAACACCAAACCCCAAGTGAAGGGAGTTTATCTAAACTCTAGACATTCTCCTTCAGTTGGGTTGTAATGGCGAAGGGAACAGACCGGCTAATCAGAAACATGAAGTAATTCACACAGCTGCGATATAAGCTATTTAGTCGGCATTATGTGCAGTAGTTGATAGACATCATTGAATTCCTGATAAAGTTGGTCCTATCTCCATTCACCCTCGCATACGACGTTGCTGGTTCCTCCCCCCGTGGCTCTGGCGTCCCCGAGTTCATCTCTAAGATCTCTTATTCTGCTATCTTTATTGTTGCTACTTTTGGGACTTATTTGCATTGGAGCTGGGGAAAAAGGTCCTATGTCAGAGAAACTGTCGGAGCTGCAACAGATGGCAGGCACTACAATGTACCTTGTGCAAAGTCTCAGGTAAGGTACAGTACCAAGTGAAAAAATACACCTTGAAAAGTGGAGAGAAGGCTACAGCTGAATGTATCACCGACGTCGTTGCTAAGTGTTGTTTATTTTTGTGTTGTTTTTGTATACTAATATATTGTGTGTTGTTTTTGTACTATTGAAGTTGGTTTATTTCCCGTTGTGTAGTTTGTGTACTATTAAAACTGGTTTATTTCCTATTATGTGTAGATTGTGTATGTGAGCGGTCAATATTATTTCTTAGCTAATCTCCAGGTTTTGATTAAGAGAACTCAAGGAGGTTCTCGATTGTTCTTTGGAAAAATTCTAACGAATTCTTTACTCCATTGATTAATTTCATTAATTTATCTACCCTCGGTTTCCTTAATATTATTTTTTAATGAATGCTTTAAATTTTTTAGGGCAACAATTTTTTGAAACTAATTCAGTGTGTGTCCCATCAAAGTATGTCTACGAATTTACTTACGTTCTGAAGTTGCCTAAATAGCTATTGGTGGAATTTTGTAGATCGGTGGTCCAAAATCCATCCAAACTCTTGAGGGGTGCTCAGAGAAGATTTCGAAAGAAGTTAGGAGGTGCGGTGATGTTGTTCATGTTGCTGAATCCATGGTTGGGGGAGGCAGAGTTGGTGACTCAGGTGCTTCTTCCTTTGCATTTTATGTCTCAAACTAAATTAGCGAGGAATTTAGAGGTCGATGCAACACTACTGATTGTTATCGGCCTGACTATCAACAAAATAAGGCAAAGTTATTATATATTCAGGAGGAGGTTCATTGTCATATCCTTCTCTTGCTCAATATCATATAGCATTAGTTTACTCAGTCTTTTATGGTAACTTACAATAATTTATGGAAAACTATTCTAGCTTTTGTTAAATAATAAGGGGTGCCAATTCATGTTTTATAGGGGTCTTTATGGCATGAACGCGACAAGTATAAAACACAACACGATAACACTAGAGTAAAATGAGGAGAACATGGATACAACTACTTTTGACGTGAATGAATGTTGTGAATGGAGCTTATACAGGCCCTTGAGAGGAGTTGGGAGTGCCTTCCGGTGTAGTGGCAGACACCGGTCTCTTGACTCAAATGCTTCTCTCCACCTCAAAACAACACCGTCAAATGGTGGGGATTACAGTTGAAGTCAATGATGGTTTGATTTGTTTCTCTCTTTATATCAATAATTTTATATATGTTGATATTTAAAACATATTTGTAAAAATATTTTATGGATTTGGTTAACAAATGTTTAATGCAGTTTGGTGGTTCCTCATCCGTGCACACTGATCGCTGAGGTTTTCACTTCGTCCGACCAGCAAGAGTGGTTTGTTTGTCATCGTCGAGGTTTGCAATGCTTTGCATATGGTCGCCGACCAACAAGGGTGGTTGAACAACCCTATCTCCTGACCGGTTCTGGCATTTTTGGATCTGATTTTGCATCTACGCGGATCTAATATGGCATTTTTGGATCTGATATTGCATTTGTGAGACGACATTTTTGGATCTAATGTTGCGACACTGGTAATGAGGGCCGAACATTCTCCTGACAGGTTTTTTTCACCCAAAGCTAATATAGGTAGTAGATTGACATTGCAATCCATGTCAGTTGCGTAAGTCTTTATTTTATTTTTTTATTCTTTTTCTTTTTAGTTTTCCCTACTAAATTATTGTAGTTATTGATTTGGTGATTAAAATTGTATATTTATGCTTTTGTAAATCAGGTACACGAACACACGCTATTCAATTTTGAAGATAGACATTTGGGGGTTTTAAGTTACACGTACACGAACACAGGCTATTCGATTTGTGAGGTAATCTCTCTCTCTTATACACACACATGTGCGAGCTCTTCTTCTTCCCCGGTCTATTTTTTTCATTTTCATTTGTTTCTATTTATATATTTTTGGTTTCATCATTTTTTATGGAATGCTTATTTGTGATTAATTTGGTGTGTGGTGTTCATGACGTGTTTGAGAAAATACTCAATTGAACATACAACAGTGATAAGGGGCTCATGTGGTCATCTGGTCAAGATATTTTTTGAGTGTATATAGCAGTAGATTCTAAGGGTGTTTAAATTGAGAAGTCTAATTTGTATTTTTTATTTTTTGTCAAGTTTTGAGACTTTTTTGGCTCTTTTTTAGCTCCCTCAACAAAAGATCTTTTTAGCTATGTTTTTTAGAATATCCATCATCTAACTCCAAGGCAATACTAAAAATTAGGCATTTCTAAAATTTGACATCATCGAACACTTTTTTAAGATCTGCTTTTGAGAAGATTTTTAATATATAATCATACTTTATTTAACAAAATTGTTTTTCATTATCCTTACTATGGTCAAACATAATTGAAAACTAGATTGTTCATTACAAGAATAATTAAATCTTAAATTTGTAGTGTGATTCTATTTCACTGCATTTCATAATTACATCTCATTTCCTATTAACAAAAAAAGGAAGCAGGTGGTGTGTGTTTGCAAATTGTAGCAGGTGTATGCTATAAAAAGGTGAGAAGCTCTTTGCATTCATAAAGGAAGAAGGTCCAAAGTAGATTAGGCTTTAAAAAGGGGTGGAAGGCTTTCAATAACCGAAATGAAGTCACCTTTTTTTTTTAAGAATTTACAACCAAGTCTTGGTTTGCAACAATTGCAAGCAGGTCTTTACTAAGACAAAAATGCAAGTAACTCATGGCTTAAAAAAACAAGCGTGCAGGTCCAATAATACAAGGGGGAGTGGTTTTGGCATAAACAAATGCAAACAGGCGAGCTTCTCCAATTTAAAGGTGGAGAATATACTTTTATTCTACTATATAGAAGGTTGAAACTTGGGGATGTACCTTTTCCAATTTAAACTCATATTTAACTAATTTTGTAGACCTTCAAATCTGTATATCTCAAGGGGCCAAAAGCGTGCATTTGTATAGATGTTTCATTGAAAAAAGAAAAAAGAAAAACTGAGCTTTTAAATGCATAATCGTGAGGCCAATATATTTGTAATCTTACCATAGTATTTATAATTATACCCTATGGCAAAGGCCAGATTAATGCTCTTTGTTTGAAACTAAAAGTCTAGATTTGGATATAATTCTTTTATTTAATTATTATTTTTTTACTTTTTTTAGATTGAAGGTGGAACAGAGGTACAGACAATACCACAACCAAATGCAGATTATAATTTCTTGGTTTTAACAAGCAGCTGGAATTGGCTCTGCCAAAACATACACAACCTTAGCATTGCAAACAATCTCAAAGCAATTTCCCTGCCTAAAAGACGCACTATTAAATCAATGACCGGGTGTAAATATAATTTTTTTCAAAATTTTGAATTGTCTGTTGTGAAACATGATATTTTCTCAGTAAAATAGTTGATGATATATGCGAGGTCCGAGATGGACGATTATTATTATTGTTGTGATATTTTGTATTTTCTAAACAGGGTGGATTGTCATATAAACAAAGGAAACTCTGCCCAAAATTATAAAATATTTGTATTATGAATGAAACTTGAGTAACATTTTATTGTACACTACTTTACACTTTAGAACTCTATGCGTGGTACATATGCATTAGTTTGTTTAGAAGTGTGTACAAATGAAACAACTTGGTACTTTTTTTCAATACAAATTTTTATTTGTTAACATCTCTTTGCTTTGCGTGTTGAGAAGTGTTCACATATGCATTAGTATCTCAAACTTGACACCTCCACATGTTGTAAAATTTCTTTTATCATTGTACTATTTTTTGTTCTTATTAATGTTGGACTATTTATTATTTGTTATATACGGTGGATAGTCTTATAAAAAAAGGATATTATGGCCAATTTTTTTAAACATACATTTTGGGGAACGAAATTTATCATTTTGTTATTATATACTTTGATTTTTTTTTACCGTTTTGCGATTACGTACGTTAGAAAATTTTCAATATGCTAGTGTGTGTGTATATATATATATATATATATATATTTATTTACGCAATACAATAATAAAAAAATGTCTAGGGGTGAAACTATATACAAAAAGAGTTGCTAACCATAAACGGGGCAGCCCTAGCAAAGTAATAGAAATAACGGAGGGAACTACCGAAAACCAGTTCCCAAGCTGTAAATCGTCTAATGGAATCTACAACAGACAAAAAAGAACGAGGGATTCACTTTACACCATTAATATAACAAGAAAAACGTAGCGTTATGTGTCTTTCGAATCAACAACTCCCAGTCTTCAATGCATCTGCTATTCTTCACACTAACCACGTAAGGCCAATATGGGCCCCATTCCAACAAGTATCAGGCTCGGACTTCCACACTCGGTCACTCCTCCAAATCTCTTGTTGCCCAACTACAGAACTTGGCATCACCCATTGCATACCAAATAGAGCAAAAAGAAAACACCTTGAAATCGATAGTCATAATGGAGGATGATATGATCCACCAACTCCCCATCGCTCCTGTGTAGTCGATAATAATTTGTAGCCACCTTCCAGTCTCACCTCATATTGTCAATAGTGTAACAAATTTAGCTATTGTCCAAGCAAATAAAGCCATCTTCAAAGGGGCCCTTGAACGCCGCATCACCTTCTGCACGTAAGAGCCTAAATGTGATTGTAGGACCTAACAAAGAAGCTTACCCTTTTGATTAACCTTCCATCACATATCATCCCTTTCACTTGGAGAAGCATCAACCCCCTCTAGTACCCCAAGAACTCCTCCACCTCTTCAACTCCCAATCATTGAAAAGTCATCCAAAGGAAGAGTTCCAAATTTGTTTATCCCCGTGCCGACCCACATAATCTGATACACACACCTTGTCCCTCGCCATCCTGGACTTGCCAAATTTTCACGCTACTACCATCTCTCACTCTGAATATCATGAATATATGAAAGTTATCACAGTCTCCCAAAATACATGTCTACAACTCATCCTATGTGGCAATTTGGAACTCTCCATTGGCACCCTCCCCAAATCTTCCCATAAAAACTCTCCTCCTCACCCTCCCATCCTCTTTCGAATACAACCAAACCAACTTTCAATAACTTCTCGATTGAATCAAGAAAGATCTCTCACCCCCGCTCTCCTTAAATCCAACAACCTATACTCATCCCTCAACTAACAAACCATACCTCAAAATTCTTCCCAATCCCATTCCATAAGAAGTCCTTCCAACCTCTTCCTGACGGAATTTTATAGAGGCAAGATTAACAAATTGAGGTTATATAGGTTACTCTTAATAAGAGTCGATCTATCCCAGAGTCCCATACCATCCCAGATCACGTAATCGTGTTCTTTCTTAATATCCATCTTGCAAATACTCGTGGAACCGCTTCCATTTGTTTGTTCTCGACATACTCATTGGCCACTAACCCTAAATCCAAAATATTTCCCACCCCACCCACCCACCCCATAAAGGCATTGTGTGAGTTTGACAACATAGTGTCAATCATTCTTAAGTCTCCACGATAACACCTTAGCCACAGGGCTTGCCACACTGAAAATCAACATACCAATGCCTCGGGGAGGGCTAACGATGCCAAACGCGCTGAGTGTCCCATAGTGATTATCCTCAAAGATAGCCGTTGCAAGTCATTCCCCATACGTGGCTCAAACCCATCGTAGAATGGGTCCACATACTCGAAATCATCTATATCAACCTAATGCAATAACTCAATCTCAAAATAACCACTAGAAGAATCAACCGTAACACAATTCTCCTTACTAAAAAAGCGGGATGAAATTAGCGGCACCAAATGACCTCACCTCTCGATGTTGTTTGCGAGTCGACCAACCAGTCTCAAAAAAGATGTCGATTAAATCACTGACATAGAACTCAACATCTTCTTCCCTGAAGATGGTAAAGAAGTTCCCTAGATTAGATACCTTTGCCTTTCGATATCTGACCCACGTAATCCAACGGTCCTCGTCGAATATATTGAAGAAATCTCCAATGAAATAGTAAATTTAGCCATTAGTAACCCTTAAAGATGTCTAAAAGGTCGATCGGAGTAGCGGGAACAAAGAGGAAATGGTCGGAAGTAAGGAAAAATGATGGTTTGGATAGGCTAAAATTTTTAGTGAAGGGGGTTGTGCAATTTCTTTGAGACCAAGAGGGGCAGAATAAGGCTTAAAATAGGTAGGGTAGTAATGGAACATAATGTAGAAAACACAGGTGCCGAAAGACGCAATATGAAAATGAAGTGAAATTTAGGACTAATGTAATAAATGTTTGTCTTTGAAGCTCGTCTCAAGCCATCCACTTTATCTTTATACCTATGAAGCACAAATACTCTCGGGAGGTTGCGATTTTTTGCTGGACACGTATAACAACATTGAATCCTATATAACAAGACAATAACACCTACTGACCAACCGCTCGCATCCAAAAACAATACTTTATCAACTTACCTCCCCACAACCCGCCTGCCACCTCTCTAGACATGGAGGCAATCTTCATTTTTCGCGAGCAACACTAATTACACTTGTCTTATCAGAGTCGTTTACTCCTTAGCTACTGCATTCATTGCTCAAACGGGAAGCACCCTCCATGTGGATATTGTGCAAGTCAGATCGGAGCACTAAAGTCTTAACTCATATCATACTTGTTTACCAACAACTCTTAACCATACTTGTTCAAAAGAAAAAGACCTAACCAAATTTATTTGGTTACAAAAAAATAAGGAGGTCCCAACTTTTCTTACTATCCATAAAAAACAACCTTGGGGGTGATTGTTCAATTTAGAAATCATCCTAAAATAAAATCCTAAAACAACCCACGGCCTGAACACAATAGAAATAAATAATGCCTCATCCTAAAATATAAAATAATCTATGGTATGAATAAAATCCGGAGTTCTGAATAAGTGTGTGTGTCATTCAAAGAACTTTTAACTCAAAATAAAAAATATATTAAGAAATAACTATAGTAAACTTTCAACTTATAACAGTTATATAATATAATTATAATAATAATATCAAGAGGCAAACATCAGTGCTAATAATTTAACTCAAATTCTGATAACATCACTTCAAGAAATAATAAAATTACACCAAACAACTAAAGGCAAGCATCAATTTGTTACAACTAACATGTTTGTTTGTCCAATGCACACGATTCTTCTCCTTATTTATTAATACATATACCCTGAGTTCATTCTTTCTAGAAGAGAACTCAAAATAAGAGTGGAGAAAACTCCCGACGAAAGAAAATTTGTATATATGTAAAAAACAAAAAACAAATTTCGTGTAAAAAATGAATTGCTGACTTTAAATGCACACAGAGAGAGAGAGAGAGACACCAATCTTAAGGAAGTTCTTGAGAATGACACTATTGTTTGTTCTTTTGGTCCGCACCTCAAGCACTGCGAGGTTCAAAGTAGTTTGGCTTATCTTCAAATTTCATAGAGTAGGCTATGTTTTGAATAGGTTTAATAGCATTCTCGATGATAAGAATTGTTCCTACTCTTCCAAAATTCCAAAAAAATTATAATAGGTAGAGAATTTAACAAAAATTTCATATAGTTTTGAGATCTTTTCAGCAGCCAAGAATAATATAATTTAGTGAAAAGAAGTTAAATGAGGGCTACTTTTCAGTAGAGCATTGAAGGAATAAATCAGGGCTAGGTTTCGAGTCACTTTGGAATGAAAATCATCTAGAAGACAATTTAATTCCTATTGCTTTAATACTGTCCTTTTGGTGGGAGTATGTTTTGAACAAATGGAGATCTTAGCGGAGATATGTTTGGACAAACTAAACTTATGAACCAAAGAGGAAGGATATGGATCTTTGACAGCTTGCATAATAGAGTTAAAATAAATGACAATTATAGCAGTAGCTTTGCAATATGCAGTTTACATGGTTTCATACAGGGGGGGACGCACATTAGGACGAGCTGGGGCGGTCGCCCCAGTTCAGATTTGAAAAAAAACATAGGGTTATTGTCTTGTATTGAGCAGCTGGTCTGGATGGGTTAAAGACGGAGATGATGAGTTCGGGTCATTGGGTAAAAAAGGGTTGGCGAGTTGAAAGGTAGGTGGGGTATAAGGGGGTGATGGTTGAGGTAGGTTTTTGAAGATTTTGGTGAGGTTTGTGTGGGATTAATAGAGGTTTAGTTATGGGTTATATACATTCATATATATATATATATATATATATATATATATGGATATGTAGGTCTTTTTCAGATTTGGTTTGAAAACTATTTTTTTTCCCAGATTGGGTTTTGTAAGTGGGATTTTAAGAATTTTTTTTACACCATTACGATGTTTCATTTGGGTTTTTTAAGTGGGTTTTTAAGGTGTTGGTTCTAATGTTAATCCCAAATGGTTAAATCCCAAACAATTAAATCCAAATCAAACTACATGTTTTATTTTTTATATTTTTGGTTGACTTCACAGTAAAGTTTGGTTTATATTCATTGTAGAACGAATTTTTAGTGGTGTGATGGTGGGCAGGGGTGGTGGGAGGGGGGTGATTTAGGGAAAAAATCAGTGGTTGGGTGGTGATGTTGGTTATAGTTTTAGATTTTGAGATTTGATTTACAGTGGCATTATTCCCCTGCTCAGCTTGCAAGATCATCCCACAACAGGTATTATTCTCCTGTTCTCTTGCATAAAATTTAGTTTCTTTTGTGTATATAGTCTGAAATTTAGTTTTTACAGGTTATTTAGTCTCATAAAATTAGTGAGTTTCTTTTGTGTATAATTTTGATATTTTTTGCATAAAATTCAGTTTTTTGTCTATAAAATTAGTCTAAATTTTTGATAATTTTTGGTAAAGTATCCTCGAGATATTGTGGTAGAAGAAAACCCCAATAGTGTGCCCCGTTAATAGTCCAAACCCACATGTATCATAATTAATTAGTATCGGGGTCCTAATTATGACATCTAATCCAGGCCACCCTCTTAATTTCCCTTCGATCTCTTTTTTTCCAAATCAATTATACCGAAATAATTATACACAAAAAATTATATCTAAAAAATTATAACCAAAAAAATTATACTCAAATCAATTATGCCCAAAAAATTGATTGAATTTCGCCCTAGTTGAATTAAAATCCTGGATCTGCCACTGGTTTCATGTACAGGTCAGTTCGGCAAAACAGAGGGTTAGGGCCAGCTGAGCCACATTCCATAAATACTTCATCTTTCTTAGGTCAAAATCCTAATCATTACCCTGATTGCAAAAAATTACAAAGTAGAATGGCGAAAAATATAACTAAAATCGAATACCTGAGATGTCTTAGATCACCATAACCATGCAATAGCCAAAAAAAATTGAGTGACCAAATAAGTGCCTCGAAACCAAAATAAAAACAAAAATAAGTCCTAAAATATTAATCACAAATACATAAAGGTGAGTTCCCAATGGATCAAAGTGCCTAGAAATGTTACAATGCAAACAATAAAAAATGGGAGGAAAAAAAAAGAAAACATAATGAAGAAAAATATTAATAGTTATGCTACTGAAAAGCGCTCAACTGTTATAAAGAACATGTTATGAAGACATCATTTTTGTTCATCTCTCACATTCCATCCCAATCATCCCTAGTAAGAAACATAGGCATATGATATCAAAAGACAAATAATAATATTCCAACTATTCAATATATGAAAGAAACCACATCTCATTCAATCATCCCTACCTAGTACAAATAATATAACCAATTACCAGAAGCAAACATTCCAATTTGTAAACTGTCGAAATATTTTGAAACTACTAAATTCATTGGGTGATTTCTTTTTGCATTATATAATAATACACCTTATGCTGCAATAAAAACCAACCATCCATCCATGTAAGAACATATACGAATCAGATAAAACCCTTTACCCAATTCAAACAATCCCACGTAGCAATCAGTTTTCACGTGCATCGAAATGGGTAGTGCAATCTTTGGAATAAAAATCATTAGTCTCTATCAAGGCTCTCAATGCGTCATGAGATTGCAACCTGAAACAACAACGCAAACACCAAGGATTTGAAGAAGAGGAAGAGGGTTGATCTTTTGGTCTTCGGAGTCGGCGTTTTACTTTTCTGAACCGAAACAGGGCCTTTCTAACTAACCCATCTTTTTTTCGATTAGAATCACCACCATCAACGGCGTCGGGTCGATCATTGTCAGGCTCATATATATATATATATATATGTGTGTGTGTGTGTGTGTGTGTGTGTGTGTGTGTGTGTGTTTTGTGATGGGTCAATCAAAGAATTTAGAGTGGATGACGATGGAGGGCCAGCATCAATAAAATTAAGATCTATTCACACGAGGAGTCACCAAGGAGGTAATAAAATTCATGGTTAAACTTCTTTGGAACCTTTTCATTAACCCGATAAACCTTTGGTTGTGTGTGCTCAAATAAAAATACTTCCTTCAATCCTATAATGGCCGGATAAAAAGTAAATACGAATAAATATGGACGGGTCAAGAGCGGGTCAACTAGAATAACGTGGACGGATCGGGTCGGGTTGACCCGTTTTAAAAAAATATTACTATACCATATACGGATAAACATGATATAATACTTTTGAAAAAAGAGTTTGTCTAGGCGACACAATTGTTGACACAATTTGTTAAAAAACTCATTTTTTCTTTTTTTAATAAAAATTAAAATTTGTATTTTCCAAAAAAAAAAAAAAATTAAAGTTTAGAAAAATCGGGTTTTATAGAAAATACAAATTTTTAGTTTTTATTAAAAAAATTTCAATAAAAACAGTTTTTTTTAAATGTGTTAAACTTTTTATAATTATTTAAAAAAACATTTCAACGTTTTAAAAAAAAAAGTCATTAAATAACGTGGGTCCGCACCAGCGGCACTAACCAATCGCGATGATGATGTAGGTCCGCGCTAGCAGCACTAACCAATCGCGATAATGTGGGTCCGTGTCAACTTTTAAAACGCGGACCCACGTCAACATCGCGACTGGTTAGTGCCGCTGGCTTGGACCCACGTCATTTAATGACTTTTTTTAAGTGCCTTTTATTGAAAATACAAATTTTTAATAATTTTTTTAAAAAACGTTGAAATGTTTTTTTTTGTTTTTTAAAGGAATTATAAAAAGTTAAAAACATTAAAAAAACAATATTTATTGATTTTTTTTAATAAAAACTAAAATTTTGTATTTTCAATAAATTAAAAAAAAAAGAGTTTTTATGGAAAATACAATTTTTTAGTTTTTATTAAAAAAAGAAAAAAAAACAGATGAACCAGAGGTTTCATTTTTATCTTTTAGCAAATTGTGTCAACAATTGTGTCGGCCTAGATAAACTCTTTGAAAAAAAATATTCGAGTAAGTACTTCAATAAAAAAAATCTATAAACTCTTTAGTCTCTTAAAAAATCAAAATGAAATTTAGAAATTTGAAGTTTCTAGCATTTAAATTTAAGGGTCCTAACAGTTAAATTTGCATTTTGAAGTTTAACCTTTAAGATATTGAGTAGCCAACTCTTTTGGTTAAAGTAATTTGAGTTTTGTGTTTGAGAGGTTTCAAAACTATTTTGACCCGCCAATAAACCGACTTATTGGATCAATCAAACCATTTTGACTCACAAACAAAATTAATGGACCTCAAACACATAGTTTTGGGCTGGTTATAGATGATTTCATCCTTAAGAGCCCATATTGACAGGCGTAATCCTACCTCATTGATAAGGATGGCAACGGGGCGGGTTTGGGACGGATTTGGCAAAATCCTATCCCGCCCCATTTAATAAATGAGGCGGGGCGGGACGGGTTGATTTTTATTTAAATTAACTCCTAACCCGCCCCATTTAATAAACGGGGTGGGTCGGGGCTCCTACGGATTGGGTTAGTTTTAAAAATAGTAAACTAAAAATTATTACATTATAGTCTTAGAGGTCTATAATGGTTCGTATTTCAATATATGAGACAATCCCCCAATTGTCAATCCATGTTTTTACATAAATCTTTTACAAAATCAACATGCAAATAAAGTTTTTTTTTTAGTATGTGTGTGTGTATGTATATATATATATATATAATGCTCTTGTGTGAACTAGTTCGTATTTTAAGAATGCGGACCGGACATGTGTCACCTAACGGTGCGCCTAGAAATTATCGCCTAAATTATGGACACTCTTTCTCTTTTTTTCGCTCACCGTCAGGTGACACATGCCCGGTCCGCATTCTTAAAATGCGGAATAGTCTGCCCAAGAGTAGGACTCTCTCTCTCTCTCTCTCTCTCTCTCTCTCTCTATATATATATATATATATATATATATATATATATATATATATATATATATATATATATATATATATATATATATATATATATATATATATATATATAATATGGGACAATGGTGTTTTACTATTCATCTTATGTTTATGTTTATCTAAGTAATCAAACGGTCTACATTTTGCCACGTCACTCGCAAATGAAGGGTTGTGATCATTTTTCCCTATTCTCCCTTACACTCATTTGGAGTAACCCTAGCCGTCATTTTCATTTCTCTCATTCTCTTCATCTGATTCTCTCTCAAGACAACAAACCAAACCCTACCCTACCCGTACAACTGCCGCCGCTCCTACCCGCCCCTTCCCCCCTCCCTCACCCCGCTGCCTCCTCCCTCCTCCCTCCCCCACTACTCTCCCCCGCTGCCCCTTACTTCCCCCTCCCCCGCTACACTCAGCTGTCTCCCTCCCATGTTTCCACCTTCCCCTCCCCCACTCGAAGGTAACCCTCAGTTCCCCACGCCGCCGCCCTTCGCCCTCTGCCACCGCACTCCTCCCTCAGGTAACGTCCGACCAGATCCAGTGCTAATGTCTGCTTTTTTGCCCAGATCCGGTCCCGCCCTTCGCCCTCCGCCACCGCAGTCCTCCCTCAGGTAACCTCCGACCTGATCTGGTGCTAATGTCTGATTTGTTGCGTTTTTTGAGAAAATGTCTCACAAATTTTATGTATTTAATTTTTTATATTTGAGTCAGATATTTTGATGTTAGATTTAGGGAACTATTATTTAACCTTTTGCTTTGTGGAGCTTTGTTCGTTAAAATTATTTGTATTTTGTGTTTTTATTTTCATTCTAACATGTTAGTTTACGATGTCATTTTTTTTTTGCAGAATTTAGCTTTTGTTGGATTTCTCTATGGTTTGATCTTCACCGAGTTTGATTTTATGATTATTTGTTGTTTGTATTATGCTTTTCAGGTCAGTTGGATTTTGTGATTTCTTGGTGTTATTTTGGATCTCAAATTTAATTTATGTAATAGTTATAGTTGGAGTTTATTTAATCTCAAATGCAGCTGATTCTTTACATGAATAACAAACATGAGGAGTAATTTCAATGCTAATCTACAAATGCTAATCTACAAATGATCATGTCTAGAATTTTAGTTTTTGTATAGAATTTTACTTTTTGTATAGAATTTTACTCAGTTAATGCTAATCTACAAATGCTAATCTACAAATGTTTCTGCATTTTGTTTTATTTTTTCTGCATAGGTTGGTGTATAACTTGGTGTATAACTGAGGATACGATTCAGTAGGTCCATTGGAAGGGGCATACGCTAGATGTCATTTATTGGCATTCGAAAGCTTGAAAACTTAAGCAGCTATCATGTCACACTCGATCCCCATTTCTCTTTTTTCAGGCACTGCAATTTCCTCTTGATTGTGAGTGCGATGAGAGAATGATGCTTGGGCCTATGCCTCTTTAAAGAGGGGAGATTGTACATGGGGGGACTCCGCCTCTTGAGAGAGTGACAATTGTACTTCGGGGGCTTGCGTAAGTCCTTCTTGAACATCCCTTAAAAAGGGAGCAACCCCTAAGGTATAGTTGCGTGCAACTGAGTTAATTCTCCCCCAACTAAGTTCTTTTTTTGTGACTTTTTTCATCCATGATATGTATTTCATTTATATGTCTCATTTCATTATAAAGTAGGGTAATTTGTCCTGGATTCCTGTCATACTTGACCAATACACACCGGATTCCTATTATATTTGGCATGGTTATTCACGTACCCCAGTATACTTATTACTAAGACTAGGCAATGTGCGAGTAATTATTCACATGAATAAATCAATGTCCTACTGTTAGTTTTTGCAGACACAATACATGTAGTTCTATTCGGATATAGTTTCTTAACTAGGATTCAATTCACATGTTAGGGTAATGGGCGATGATCATTGCATTGCAACTTTGGTTTCTTTTCTCTATGCATACTATTTATCTTTCAAAAATCAGTTACACGGGGGTAATGGAACTATATATACCACACCAACATATGCAGATGCTATAGTAGCTGAATTTTTTATCCATACACCGAGTTGGCGAAATAAAACAAAAGGAAATCGAGTAATGGAGAAAACTGACCAAAATATACTTTCTTTTATCTTCTCTTCTTTCAAATAGGATTATTTGCACTCAATGTTGATATGTAGTCCACAATAAATTCGTATAAAAGCCACAAGAAAAATCCATAATTCACCCTATAAGATTGTGAACAGGTACAATCAACATGTTATCTACCCATAAACATAGTACCGGATATGAGTTCCTCCTGTAATTGATTTTGTTGACGATACATTACTCATTAATCAATTTTGTTGGATTAATGATTAATCCAACAATTGGGGCTTATGGTGGTTTTTCTTAATGACAATACATTAATAAATTTTGTTGGAACACACACACACGCACAGTAGCCACACACAGCAGGAACACACACACATGCAATCTGCATATATATGCAGTGCAATCTGCATATAATTTCAATTATGTTGTGTTATCTTTCGTTGGTTTGTTTCAGGGTGTTTCTTTCACATCAACTGAGCATTATGTAGTGCAATATGTTTTGTTGTTGTGGTGGATATTCGACGATGGAAAACAGTCCAATATGAAATAAAGCTTCGTGAAGAAGCTATGCATACACTGGCGACCCTTGCTCTAACTCCTCTACCTCAACTTCTATTGATATGAATGGTACTACTTTGTAAAAAATGTGAAATTGTACGGCTTTTTAATATAGAATTTTATGTTATGTTTCTTCAATAGTTTGATAACTAATAAAATATAATTCCGTAGATATCTAAGTATTAGGTGATATTTGTCTGAATTTTAATCTGTAAAAACATAGGAATGGATGTAAACAGATACAATTAACATGTTATCTACCCATAAACATAGTACCAGATATGACTTCCTCCTGTAATTGATTTTGTTGACGATACATTACTCATTAATCAATTTTGTTAGATTAATGATTAATCCAACAATTGGGGCTTATGGTGGTTTTTCTTAATGACGATACATTAATCAATTTTGTGGGAACACACACACGCACAGTGGAACACACACACACACGCACAGTAGAACACACACACACGCACAGCAGCCACACACAATAGGAATACACACACGCACAGCAGCCACACACACACGCAATCTGCATATATATGCAGTGGAATCTGCATATATATGCAGTGCAATCTGCATACAATTTCAATTATGTTGTGTTATCTTTCGTTGGTTTGTTTCAGGGTGTTTCTTTCACATCAACTGAGCATTGTTGTGGTGGATAATCGACGGTGGAAAACAGTCCAATATGAAATAAAGGTTCGTGAAGAAGATATGCATACATTGGCGACCCTTGCTTTAACTCCTCTACCTCAAATTTTATTCATATGAATGGTACTACTTTGTAAAGACTGAAATTGTACTGTTTTTTAATATAGAATTTCATGTTATGTTTCTTCAATAGTTTGATAACTAATAAAATATAATTCCGTAGATATTTAAGTATTAGGTGATATTTTTCTGAATTTTAATATGTAAAAACATAGGAATGGATGTAATAATCAATATTTTGGTTTGACAAACAAAATGTACAATCGACATTTCATTAGCCATTGATAATTTTATAACCAAGTTGTCGAGGTAGCCCTTGCTTCTGTAATCACCTACACAGCTGGATTCACATGAACAGGGGATTCTCGGATTGGTTGCATGTTGTACCTGGAATTAAGTTGCGAATTGATAATGAACGATTCAAACTTTTCACCCTACTCTTCTCTTATTATTAATTTTAATTTGCTGGCTCAATACAATTTAAAACTTCATATGATTTGGTTATTTGAATTGTCTGATGCATTATTGTAATCATATATATCGATTTAGACTAGGGTGTACATTCCATATATTTACATTGTCTTTTGTGATGGTATTAGATTTATTGGATTGGATTATGATGTATATGGATGGCTTGGGTAATATACGGTGAATCAATTTGGTTTTGAAAATAAATCATGGTATACATTTCACTATCACTAACAAGTTTTCATTTTTTTCAGGGTTTCAACCTCGAAATGGCTACCGATGGAAAATGATATAGATAACATTCCCATTGAATTTGGTAGAAGAGTCACATTGCAATACATCCACGAGGAGTTCTTGAGATTAATGGTGCATGATTAAGTGAAAAGCAACTAACTTGAAGAGGTTAAGGAAAGCAGTGGGTTATCAAGATGCTGTGAGGCTATTAGTGAAGTCAGAGCAGATGATGATAAATTTGCAAAATAGTTGGCTGCTATGAATGAAATTGTATATATCCAAATTTGGGAATTTTTTTTTATTGTTGAATTTGTTGTTACCCTTTAAATAGGGTGGATAGTTCAATAAACAAAGGAGACTATGCCCATTTTTTTTTAAATTGACACTTTGTTTTTTTTGAGACACATTGAATTTGATTGATGAATATTGTATATTTCATTTTATATGTTAATTTGTTTGAAGAATTTAGATAATTTGGATGTTGGACTATTTGTTTTTTCTCAAGCAGGGTGAATAGTTTCATAAACAAAGGAGATTATGCCCATTTTTAAAAAAAAAAATGACACTGTTTTTTTGAGACACAATGTGAATTCGATGGATGAATATTGTATATTTCGTATTAAATGTGAATTTAGTTGATAAATTTACACTATTTGAATGTTATAGGACTTTTTGTTTGTTTTAAAATTACACTTCGAATATTTTGCGTTTCGCTATTACGTACTTTGATAAATTGTCGTCGTTTCATGATTACGTACTTTGGAAAATTTCTTCGTGCCTTCAGGCACGGGCATACGCTAGTATATATATATGGTTTAATTGTAATTAACATACATATAAAAGGCAATTATGTAGGCATAACAATTTATAATGGTTTTCACACCTCTCTTGCTTCCCATGTTGACATTCGGTTAGTTTTTCAGTCCATGTTTCCGGTTGAGTAGAACTGCTATAAGAGGAACCACTACAAAATATTTTAACGTCTCCACTTAAGTTGCTTATTTTTTAGATTGAGGCCAAACTAATGAGAAACAAGTGAAAAATTTGTATTTATATGTTTGATTATATAGGTTTGTGTTTTGATTGTTGCTTATGTGAAAGTGACATGATTTATGTTTTGCTTGTTGCTTATGTTTCGTTGGAACAAATTGTACTATTGGCGCTATTAGGTCCTATAAAGGCAATGGGATCAATATAATGTAGGTGCAATTAGTTAATTTATTATAATTGACAAAAAATAATTATTAATTTGTAATGATTGCATTTTTTATCAGAACATTGCAGAGTGAATTACTGTCGTGCCATCGACACGGTTATATATATATATATATAACATGGTCTCCGATTCCAATTATGGGAGCAGTCTATCCATATAAATGAACATTCGACTCTCGGTTATATATATTTACATTTCATTTTTCGTGTGCGTCTCACTCCGCAGCAGTTGGAATGCTGCAACAAGTTAAGTATTATTTTTTTTTATAAAAAAATGTTTTGATTTAAAAAAATATAATGGCATGTTCATTTGTAATGTTTTTAAAAAGACTGAAATTATAAAAAAAATGGTTAAAAATATGAAAAATAGGTATTGTAGTCGCCTGCGACATTCCAACTGTTGTGCGTGATCCTTCCTCAACAATTATTTTGTCATGCAAATAAACGTTTTCTTTGTTTGGGAGTTTTTTTATTAGTATGGTTATTAAGTTTGGTCCATGCTTTGTAGAGCCAAAATCATCATTCACAAACAAGCCTGGGAGATGGTGTTAAATCAACACTATTATGTAAAAACTGGAATAACCTAGGCACGACAAACTATTAATACTCATTTTGCAATGAGTTGAAGCTAAACAAACTTGTAAAATGGTCTATTAGTTGTGCACTGTAGCTATACAAGAGGTTGAACAAAGACCTAGCCCCAAATTAAAAATATATAAGACTGGGCTTCACCTGTATGCAGGGTAGAGCACTTGGTTTCACTGCACAAAATAAAAACAGACTTGTCATTGTCAATCTTATGGTTAAAGGACCTACTCCAACTCCTTTTATGGTGTTGTTGATGTAGTTAGTAGTTCTTTTACTTATAAAATTTGTATTTTAAAATATCCATTTTGTTACAAATATTACAAGAGGCACTTACATATCCCCTTAAATTCCAAACCTTGGAACAAAAAACTCAAGATTAAAACATGTTTTATGAGAATCCCCTCATATTTTAGAGTAAACCAAAAAACCCTCTATCATAACTAACTCACTATTAATTCATTCTCTCTATATTTTAACCCACTTCATGTCTCAGGTGACACCCCGTGAACTCCGGTGATGCTCCAGTGAACTCAGACGCACTCCGGTGAACGCCGGAGACGCCCTAGTGACTCCGGCTAGTACCCGACGACATAAAGGTGACTTCGACGGAAATTTCAAACTTCAAAATTAAATATCATTCATATATCTATTTTGATTGATCGCGTCGAGAGATTTCTAGATATATAAATTTTTTGATAGATCTCGTCGAGAGATTTCTAGATATATAAATTTTTATTCAAATAGACTAATAGTTTGAGAGATATTTAATTTTAAAGGGGAAAATAAGTTAAGTAAAATATTGTTGAGGTTAATAAGGGGGTTCTCACTGAACATGTTTTATGGTTGGACTAATTGTTTACATGTTTACCATCAAAGAGAGATCACTTAAAAGCACATTTTACAATTGAAAAAATATTTGTCGAAATATTACACATTTTTGGCTCAAAATTCAAACAGCGCGATGCAAATAAATTTGAAGCTTTAACATATAAGTATATTTAGCCATAAAGGTTAATTTTTACGGTAATACAATAAATCCCTCTAAACTACAGCGGTTTTATATGATTCATGCTCTTTAATTTAGATTACAATTGATGTTCTTTCTGAAGTTTTGAATATAAAAAGGAAAAAGAAAATGATTGTGTTTCATGGCTAACATAAAATCATTTGTTAACCGTTAAGTCAATTTTTTGCTAGTTTTTATTAATTTCCTTGTTAGCGCTAATATTTTACCTGTTTAAAACTTGAATCAAACTTAAATTAAGCCTCAAAAAATTTGCCTCCAAGGCTTCCGCTCCCGAACACCCGGCACCACTCTAAAGTTAGACTCCCTTTGAATAAAAATCCTGGATCCACCACCGAGTAGAAGTATTCAAGCCACTTACAGAGGGGTTTGGAATGGTTTAACCTTAAACTATCCACATACTAGTTAATTATCAATCATGTTAGACAAGCAATAGTTGAAGTAAAGCGACAGTGCAAAGTATTACTGAAATGGAGTAGAGTACCCTTTACAAAATTTACATGTTAATTTTCTTTCAAAATGCCATATGTAACAGTTCATAATGGTTAGAGTATGCTAAAGTAAATCTCATTTGCAACTGGTATGGGCCATTACCAAAAACAATGTGCTAACAAAAAGTTGAAAAAACTGAAACCTAACTAAAAAAAAATTGTATTGTGATATAACAATATCATATATCCACTAACAGGGGACCTTAGCTTTTCAAACATTTGCTAGAACATTAAAGAAATCACTTAGATTAAATCAAATAAAAAGATAATCTAGTTAATATTTCCCTCGCCAAGTCTTTGAAAGGGAGTATTATCGCTAAAGAAGCCGAATAAAACCTTTTAGCTTGCTGAACCTGCTGTTGTGGATTCAATTAATGGTGCCAACTAAGTCATGGGCGAAAATATCGTGTAAATTCTTTGTGAAACCCAAAGATCAAGAGTGAAAAAATAGAGATCATTGTATACGCTACTGAAATTAAAAAAATCAAAATGAGCACGGGACTGAAAATCAATATAAATGAGTGCAAGACTGGATTCAACAACCAAAAACCAGACCCCTAGCATTGGTCAATTTTGATTGAGGATCTGAAATATTTTTTTTACTTTAATACATTATTAATTTTTGATTTTAGACTTTAATGCAAATTTATCGGTTTATTAGACTTTAATACTTTTTTGGTCATTAAATGTGAAAATTTTGCCACTAAAAGTGATCTTTGGTGACATTTAGCGATGAGAATGTACTAAAGTAATGTCTAAAATGATAATTACTAATGTATTAACGTAAAAAAAATATGAAATTGAGGTGAACCCATTTAAAGCTGATGACTGTGCCGTTCCTGCCAATGATAACATCAAATTCTAGGAATGGGAAAAAAAACACCGATTCTTCTAATGTCAACATATGCAAAATCCAACAATCAGTGTTTTTTTCCAATTTCAAGAGAATGTTGAGGTATCTCGAAGGGAATATTGATCATGGTCTTACCTTCAATCCCACTTCATTTCTTCGCACTACTTATGCTGATTAGGATTGGGTGGGTGATGCTAAAGATAGAAGATCAACAACAGGATATTGTGTATTTCTCTGTTCAAATCTGATTTTTTTGGTCTGCAAAGAAAACGGCTATAATTTCCAAATCTTCTACAAAGACTAGTATACGGCTCTAACCCATGTTACAGTTGAACTCACTTGGCTTTGTATGCTTCTTCATGATCTTCATATTCAAAGTCAACCATCTCCTATTGTGAGGTGTGGTGTGGTGTGGTAATCTCTCAGCTATTGCTTCAACATCTAACCCTGTTTTTCAAGCTATAACAAAGTACATTGAAGTAGTTTATCACTATGTACGAGAACACATTCTTGCTAAAAATAGTCATGCCTCTTCCACCGACCAACTAGATTATATTTTCATAAAAGCCTTATCTCCTACTCGTTTATAATATTTGACACCCATGCTCATGGTGACCACTTCCCCGTTTTACTTGAGGGGGGCTGACATAGATTCAGATCAGACCAAAAGGTTACGATTGGTGCATAAGTTACTTAGGTGTTAACTCAGCTAGTTAACAGTCAGCTAAGTGTTAGTTAGATAATTAAATCAGTTAGGGATTCAGTTAGAAGAGATCCAATTATGTAATGCCATGTGAACAAAGTTGTTATGAGATATGTGTATATAAATCGATCTATTGTAAATCCGAGAATCATGTAATGAGAATGTTATTACTTATGTTTCAAAATCTCTTCACTTATTAATGCACCTTTAAAATTAGTTAGGCATTTACTAGAAGTATTCATGACACTTACAAAGAGCTTTGGAATGGTTTAACCTTAAACTATTCACATACTAGTTAATTATCAATCATGTTAGACAAGTAATAGAGGAAAGTAAAGTGAGAGTGCAAACTATTACTAAAATGGATTAGAGTCGCCTATACAAAATTTAATTGCTTACCTCTGTTGGATCTAACCATAGCACTCAAATCAGGCACATTCAATTGATCTGAATTTTCATTGCTTACCTCTGTTGGATCTAACATGTGTAACCCAAATATGACTGATAGAAGGTCATCAGCTTCAAGTCCTATCATTTCTTTCCCTTAATTATCCATAACATCATCAACTATAACATTATGGCTCATCTGCAACCTTCCTTTCTACTCTATGCATAATAACCTCTTCTACTTTCGTTCAGTAAACAAGTTTATAGATAACATTAATTCATCCGACCAATTCTGTGTGCACGCTACAACGCCTTCTTGTCAACTTGGGGACTCTAATCTTGCTCATTAAATATAACCGTATCAGCATCCACAAGATTCAGGCCCACTCCCCTAGATCTTGTAGAAATCATGAATACAAATGCACTGTTCGGATCAACTTCAGGGTTAAAATTTCTTTCAACTAATTTTCGGCTGAAGCTTTTAATTATAGCAAATCGCTCCTCAGCCCGTATTGATCTGTCAATACACTCATTAGAATATTTCCTCAACTCCATAAAGTCCTGAAATATATCAAGGATATGGATCATCAGGGCAAACAGGAGAACAAGATGTCCAGAAGTATGTAGTTTCTGAAGTATTTGGTCCAAGATTATAAGTTTGTCACAAGCCTGAACCAAGCGTTCACGCTCTTCATATGGTTAAAGCTTGATACAAGGGAAAAGATACGGATGACTACATGGTTTTTGTAGCTGTATTACAATATTCTGCAGTTACTGATGATTACAAGCTCCAGAAGTGAGTGCTAGAAGCCTAGGGAGCTCTTTCCTTAAAATTGGCATGTCAACCTTTTTCTGCAGGGAGGAGAGGGGTGCCATAACGATGATCTCAGTAAGACCTGGCAGCACAAGAGTTCTGATTCGATAAGCTTAGATTTTATTCTCCGAAGCATGAATGCATACAAAATATATTTTAAAATTTTAAATTGTTCCTTAACCTTTGCTGCATCATGACCTGACGAAGGATCTCCAGCTTCTTTAAACGTAGAAAGGAATTTCTCCAATGTCCCAAATATTGAAGGCATACAAAAACTCATCAAAGGCCAAAGTTCTGTAATGTTGTTCTGAATCGGTGTGCCAGTCAATAATAACTACCTGGGAATGACAAAGCGGTCTCTACAGACATTATACGAAACACTCAAGGGATTTTTTAGTCTTTGTGCTTCGTCAATAACAGCATAATGCCAAGGAATTTGAGAGAGAAAATCCTGATCCATCAATACTATGTCATACGTAGTCAATAACACATCAAAAGGTAAAGTTTTTCCATCAGATACGTTTACATGCTCATACAGCTTCCTGCACAGGTTGCATTGATGCTCCTTATCTCTAACATAATGAAGGACCATTAACTTCTTTGCGAAATTGGCTGCTGCCTCAGATACCCAACCATCAGTCACACTGAGAGGACATAGTATCAAAAATGGCCTAGGAGACTTTCGACGAACCTTCAAATAGCTCAAGAAAGAGAGAGCTTGCAAAGTCTTCCCCAATCCCATCTCCTCTCATGCAATTAAAAGACGAAGAGAGTGAAACCTAAAGATCAAGAGTGCAGAAACAAGGATAATTAAAGACATTACTGAAATTACTAAATTTCAAAATGAGAACGGGACTGTATCAGGACCAATATAAATGAGCGTGAGACTGGATTCAACAACCAAAAAAAGGTCCCCTATATTGGTCAATTTTGATTGAGGATCTGAAATATTTTTTTGACTTTAATACATCATTAATTTTCGATTCTAGACTTTAATACAAACTTATCAGTTTATTAGACTTTAGTATATTTTAGATCGCTAAATGTGAAAATTTCACCACTAAAAGCGATCTTTGGTGACACTTAGCGACGGAAAATGTATTAAAGTCTAACAAACAGATTAATTGGTATTACAGTCTAAAAATGATAATTAGTAATGTATAAGAATAAACTCTGAAATTGACGTGATCCTATTCAGAGCAGATGACTATGCCATACCTGCTAATGATACCATTAAGTTATAGGAATGGGAAACACAAAACTCAATCTTCTGTTGTCCCGATTAATGAGAGGAGGTGTTGAAGTTAATTAGCCATATGGTGTTTGATTATCCAAAACAAGAACATGCGGGATTTAGGATCTCGAGCGATTAGCACGGGGCAGAGGCCATCTTTGGTAGGACAACGTTAGGTGGCCATGGTTGGGGTTTCGAAAGTGGAGGGAGTCCTGATGGAAGAACGCAAGGGAGGGGAGATCCTAGAGGTCCAGAGGCGGCGACTAGTGATGGAAGGGTAACATTGGCTTCATGTTATGCCTCCTAGAGAAGGCTCCTCCTGGGGATATTTGTATTTATGTCTCCATGTTCAATAGCAATATGAATCTGGATGAAATCATTGATTAGCTCAACACCATGGAGAAAGTGTTCGATTAGGAAAACACCACCGAGGTCAAGTGTGTGAAGTTGGTTACAGCTAGACCTCAAGGGAATTCTCTAATAAGGTGGGATGAATTTATTGGAACTACGAGCAGTGGGGCTGATCGATCATGGCCCAGCGGAAGCAAAACATACAAATGGCATTCCTATCCCACTTTAAAAAGAAATATGTGCTTGCTCGTGTAACAAGTTTACGGCAAGGTTTAATGTCAACAATATAGAAATTTTTTATGGTGTGTACCAGGACAAGGTTGAATGAGAGAACGAAACAAAATATTGGTCATTATTTTCAAGCGTTACAAATGAGTTATCATGTCGAGTTGAATCTTCGATAAATCTCTATACTCCAATAACTAGTACAAGACGCTCTCAAGGACAGTACAAGACGCTCTCAAGGACGACACGACACAAGTAACTCAACATGACAAATTCAACATCCCCGCCTCAGAAAATATCAAGAGTTATGAGTATGGAGATTGCGGGCATAAGATGGTGGATTATACGAAGAGAAAGAAACACATTGTAATCATCACCAATGGAATAGTGGTAGGGGAAACAATTGACGAGAAGTTTCACAAGAGGTCATGTTGGTTGATGTTCGTGTTCCACCTAAGACAGAAGGCAAGCCCATTTTAGCATGACACTGAGCTTTCGCAAAAGGGGAGAGAGATGAGAATTGGGCGAAGAGGGGAGGGGTTGAGCATCAGAGAGCGAAGATTAAATTTTTTATTTTGTCAAGAGATATTTCATTAAAATAAAATTACTAGATTTATTTTGTCAAGAGACTAGGGCCCCATGTTTCTTAATGGCTATTTAAAGAGGCTCTGCAATACTTAACAGTTACCAGACCATATTTAGCCTTCACAGTTAATTGAGCATGTTAACATATGCAAAATCCAACTAACAGTGACTTTTGCAATGTCAAAAGAATGCTGAGGTATCTCAAAGGGAATACTCATCATGGTCTTACCTTTAATCTCATTTCATTTGTTCTCATTACTTATGCTGATTCGGATTAGGGGGCTAATTCTAAAGATAGAAGATCAACAATGGGCTATTGTGTTTTCTTTGTTCAAAACTGATTTTTTTGGTCTACAAAGAAAAAGGCTACAGCTGCCAAATCTTCTACAAAGACGTATAGGGATCTAGCCCAAGTTATAGCTGAACTCACTTGGCTTCGTATGAGTCCTCATGATATTCATATTAAAGTCAACCCTCTCCTATAGTGTGGTGTGACAACTTCTCAGCTATTAATTTAACATCTAATCCTGTTTTTCATGGTAGAAATCACATTTAAGTAGTTTATCACTATGTCCGAGAACAAGTTCTTGATAAAAATAGTCATTCACCGTGCCTCTTCCACTGACCAACTAGCTGATATTTTAACAAAAGCTTTATCTCATACTTGTTTCCAATATTTTATACGAAGTACATGGTGACGACTTCCCCCATTCACTTGGGGGCTGACAGAGATTCAGATCCGACCCAGAAGCCTGCGATTAATGCAAAAGTTAGTTAGGTGTTAGCAGTCAACTAAGTGTTCATTAGGTAGTTAAATCAGTTAGGCATTTAGTTAGAAGAGATCCAATTATGTAATGCCAGGTGTACAAAGTTGTTATGAGATATACGTATATAAATTGATCTATTATAAATCCGAGAATCAATTAATGAGAATGTTATTACTTCTATTTTAAAATTTCTTCAATTATTAATGCACCTTTAAAATCTATTTCATTGTCCACTAGACTTACATAAAGAACTAAATTTCCAGCATGCTTCTTAATAGGTCAAGAAAGCAACTAGGCATATGAAATTTTTAATATTCTGGCACAGTGTATGTATAGCACGTTTCCTACATGGTAGTTGTATTCCAAAGTAAGTACTACAAGTATTCATGATATTTAAAAAGGGCTTTGGAATGATTTAACCTTAAAGTATACACATACTAGTTAATTATCAATCGTGCTAGACAAGTAATAGTGGAAAGTAAAGTGGCAGTTCAAACCTTAAAGCACTGAAATGGATTAGGGTCCGCTTTACAAAATTTATATGTTAATTTTCTTTCAAAATGCCATATATAATAGTTTAGAATAGTTATAGTATGCTTAGCTAAGTCTCATTTGCAACTGGAATGGACAATTACTAAAAACAATGCGTGAACAAAAAGTTGAAAAAATTAAAACCCAACTAATTTTTTTTAATTTTTTGTGATTAAACAATATCACAAAACCACTAACAAGGGGGACCTTAGTTTTTCTACATTTACTATAATATTATTAAAATCGGTATAGATTAAATCAAATAAAAAGAGAATCTAGTTAGTATATCTTTAACCAAGTCTTCAAAAGGGAGTATTATCGCTAAATAAGATAAACATAACCTTTTAGCTTGTTGAACATGCTGTTGAGGATTCAATTATGGGTGCCAATTGAGTCATTAGCGAAAATATTGTGCGAATTCTATGTGAAATCCAAAGATCAAGAGTGCAAAAACAGAGATCATTGTATATTGTACTGAAATTAACAAATTTCAAAATGACCATGGGACTGGATAAGGACCAATATAAATGAGCATGGGACTGGATTCAACAACCGAAAACCAGACCCCTAGCATTGGTCAATTTTGATTGAGGATCTGAAATGTTTTTTATTTACTTTAATACATTATAAATTTTTGATTTTATACTTTATTACAAACTTATCAGTTTACTAGACTCTAGTACATTTTTGGTGGCTAAATGTGGAAATTTTTCCACTAAAAGTTATTTTTGGTGACATTTAGCGACGAAAAATGGATTAAAGTCTAATAAACAAATTGATTTGTATTAAAGTCTAGAAATGATAATTCGTAATGTATTGAAGTAAAAAAAACTCTGAAATTGAGGTGAACCCATTCAGAGCTGATGACTATGCCATTCCTACCAATGGTAGCATCAAATTATAGGAACGGGAAACACACCGCATCTTCTTTTGTCCCGATTAATGAGAGGTGGTGTTATGGTTGCAAAGATAATTGGACACATGGTGCTTGATTGTCCAAAATGAGAACATGCAGGATTTAGGCTCTCGAGCATTTAGCACTGGGCAGAGGGCATCTTTGGGGGGGGGGGGGACAACGTTAGGTGGCCATTGTTGGGGTTTCAAAAGAGGAGGGAGTCCTGATGGAAGAATGCAAGGGCGGGGAGATCGTAGAGGGTCCAGAGGCGACGACTAGTGATGGAAGGGGTAACATTGACATCATGCTATGCCTCCTAGAGAAGGCTTCTCGTGGAGATAATTGTACTGATGTCCCCATGTTCAATAGCAATATGAATCTGGTTGACTTCATTGATTAGCTCAACTCCATGGAGAAAGTGTTCGATTAGGAGAACATCACCAAGGTCAAGTGTGTGAAGTTGGTTGCAACTAGACTACAAGGGAACGCTCTTGTAAGGTGGGATGAATTTATGTGGGACCAAGAGTAGTGGGGTGGGTCGGTCATGGCCCAACCGAAGCAAATCATATAAATGGCATTCCTATACTATTTTAACAAGAAAGATGTGTTTGCTTGGGTGAAAAGAAAATATTGGTCCCCATTTTTAAGCGCTACAAATGAGTTATTATGTCGGGTTTAATCTCCGATGAATCTCTATACTCCAATAAGCAGAAGAATACACTCTCAAGGACGAAGACTATCTTCACGACACAAGTAACTCCATCAAAGATGACAAATTCAACATCCCCGCCTTAGAAAATATCAAGAGTTATGAGTATGGGGTTTGCGGATATAAGATGGTGTGCGTAGAAAAAGAAACACATCATAATCATCATCGATGGAACAGAGGTATGGGAAATGGTTGAGAAGTTCCGAGAGAGGTGATGTTGGCACATGTTCTTGTTCCACCTAAGACAGAAGGCGATCCCATTTAAGCATGACACTAATCTTTCTCAAAAGGGGAGAGTGGGGAGAATTATGAGAGTGAGTGAGTGAGGGGAGGGGGAGGGAGAGGGGAGGGGGAGAAAAAGGGAGCGGATATTAAATTTTTTGTTTTTGAAATTTGTTCTTATTTTAGGTAACTAATCACTACAGATATTTCTTTTAAAAAAAATATATCACTAGATTTATTTTGTCAAGAGACTTGGGCCCCATTTTTTGTAATGACTATTTAAAAAGGTTCTTCTTCTCTTGTAATTCAGAATACATATGAAGAGATTTTGAGAGATTGAAGTTGCTTTTACTACTGTACTTCCATTGTGTATGTAGTGTACGTCAATATTGGCAGTACCTTAAAATTTTAACATCAACCGTGTATCATAGCTGCCCATCTAGTTATATTGATGTGATATTAGATCTAATGTCAGGAGGAGAAGTCTTGAATGACTTTTACATCTTCACCTATATTTTTTCAGTTTTAGCTTCCTTTTGTGATGTACAGTTGACAAGTAAATATATTGTTGAACTCTTAAATTGGTTCTCCATCATAGGCTTCCAATCAGTTTATAATTAGCATACAGATCCCAAAAACACGTGCTAAAGGGACATGAAAGCCAAAACGGTTCACCAAAATTTCATGTTACCAAAGAATCCTTCGCCTCTAATACCTTTATTAAGATTAATTTATTTCATCAAAGATGCAAAAACAACAAATAATACGAAGTTACCTAAACCCACCATGTTCGTCTAGTGGATGGCCAAATAATTACGATCTCCGTATATTTCTCAAAGCCTGGGAATGATCCTGCTTCCCTTCGAATTCCAGAAATATGTTGAAACGTTATGCACCTAGTCTCCATCGAGTCCTATTAATAATACTATAGTAGACATAACCCACAAAAAACTTACAAGTTAAAGATAACCCCCTAATCGGAGAGCATCGACTTGCAATTTAAAAATAATCTATTGTTGACAAACATATCCTTAAGATATTAAAACACCCTGGTTCACAAAAAACAAACTCTACTTAATATATATACAATTAAAAACAATACTGTGGGTTCTCAAAAGCTGAATTTTCTCTCCATGTTCACAGAATAACTACTGGAGTTACAAAAAGACGAATGTACGAAAATCTAGTTTTAATTGTTGAGTAAAAACATAATGTTATTACTAAACTAATGCATGACATACTTCTTACCATTTCAAAGGTGTCTACACTGTACTAAATAGCGAAATTATTAACTGGCAATGAGGCTTAGGACGTGCATATGTATGTCAATTAGTCCATTAAAAGTAAGAACTTGAAAAAATTTATCCCACAGAGTTTCAGAAAGACACCAAAAAGAAGATTTCGATAGCAAATCGGAACTTTGATTGGTACATATATGACTTTGCAAAATAAAATAAAAGGCTTAGAAAGTAAAATAAACGTAACATCTAACATTGTATTGACAATATTACTAAGATCAAAGATGATAGGTTTCTAGCACATGATAATACAAACTAAGCAGTATATGTATACATTACATATTTCATCTCTAACAACCTAGTGAACACATATATAAAATCATTGAGGAGGAATTTTCAAATTTCCACAATAATAACATGGATGCAATCTAAATTTTTAGATTCTAAAGGACTATGACATAGCCATGAGTGATATGCCAACAATAGTCAGAATTTTATCTCCTCCAATCCTCACATGGCTTAAACTGTACATCGCTAATTCTTTTGAAAGTTCCCTAATCGATCCTGGATTATTTTTAACCAAACAAAAATAATAAAAGGCAAAATTTATAATTCTGTGATGTGAAAAGTTGTTATTCGATCTGCATTTTAGGCACAAAAGACCTATATTTGGTAACAAATGTAAAGTTTTATTTGTCTTTTCTTCATTTATTGAATGATTACCTTGAATGGAGAGTTCAAATGAATTGTATAACAAGCCTCTTCGCCTCCTCCTTTATCTGGGCTTGGGACTGGCAATACAAAACAAACTTTTGCATTGGCGGAGTTAAAAAAGGTTCTCCGTCCCAAATTAAGAGTCCCCATCTTTCTTTTTGTTGTATAAATTAAGGATACTTCTAATCTATGGTCAAGATCAAAACTTTTTAATTAATGTAAAATTTGGTTCTTCGATTACGTTCAAAACAGAAAGTGGGCTATTAATTTTGGAAGTCTCAAAAAGGCAAGTATGACTCTTAATTTGAGAAGAAGAGTAAGTTAGAAGAAAACACAAAAACCTGGTCTTGAATCTTCAATCTATCTTCTTCCTACACAGAATAGCGTATCTCTCCTTTGGGCGTCGAGTCTTTGATTTATGCGTCCTTGTCAAAAAGTAAAAGAGAAACCTTTTGGCCTCTATTCCACGATTTATCACCTTTCACCTTTCCTGTAAAATAAAAATCTCCTTTGGGCTTTGATACTTCAATTTTGTATTCCTACCTGTCATTTTGTTGGCCATTCAATTGATTGCCTTAATGCCTTCCCTCTTGTTAAAAAAATACCTGTCCTTTTGCGATGACTCTCAGTTTATTGTTTTGGCGTTGATTCTCGAACTTATCGCCATCTTGTAAAAAAAAATACCTACACTTTAATTTATTCCCTCATCGCCTTCTTGTTAAAAACAAAAATACCTGGTGTTGATTCTCAATTTGTTGCCTTCGTGTAAAAACATAGCTTTTTTATGGATTTGGTTCTTTGATTTATTCCCTCATCGCCTTCCTGTAAAAAAACTATACCTACACTTTGGCTTTGATCCTTCAATTCTTTATTGCCTTATCTCCATACTATCAATGAAGAACTCTCATTTTAGTTAACTTTATTATTTATTGTCTTCCAACAAACAAAAAGAAAGAAATATATTTTGTTTCCTCTTTGATGATTCGATTTATCCACATTACGATAAGAAACCGATTCTTCTGTTGTCCCGATTGATTAGAGGAGGTTTTGTGGTTGCAAAGTTAATTGACCACATGGTGCTTAATTGTCTAAAATGAGAACATGCGGGATTTAGGATCTCGAGCGATTAGCACGGGGCAGAGGCCATCTTTGGGGGGACAATGTTAGGTGGCCATAGTTGGGGTTTCGAAAGAGGAGGGAGTCCTGATGGAAGAACGCAAGGGAAGGGAGATCCTAGAGGGCCTGGAGGAGGTGACTAGTGATGTAAGGGTAACATTGGTATCATGCTATGCTTCCTAGAGAAGGATCCTCATGGGGATAATTGTATTTATGTCTCCATGTTCAATAGCAATATGAATCTGGATGAAATTGTTAATTAGCTCAACACCATGGAAAAGTGTTCGATTAGGGTAACACCACCAAGGCCAAGTGTGTGAAGTTAGTTGCAGCTAGACTACAAGGGAATGATCTTGTAAGGTGGGATGAATTTATGTAGGACTGCGAGTAGTGGGGTCAGTCGATCATGGCCCAACGAAAGCAAAACATGCAAATGGCATTCCTATCCGACTTTAAAAAGAAAGACGTGTTTGCTTGTGTAACAAGTTTACGGCAAGGTGTAATGTCAATAATATAGAAATTTTTTATGGTGCGTATTAGGACAAGGTTGAATGAGAGAACGAAACAAAATATTGGTCGTTATTTTCAAGCGTTACAAATGAGTTATCATGTCGAGTTGAATCCTCGATGAATCTCTATACTCCAATAAGTAGTACAATACGCTCTCAAGTACGAAGACTATATTCACGACACAACTCCGTCAAAGATGAAAAATTCAATGTCATCGCCTCAGAAAATATCAAGAGTTATGAGTATGGCGTTTGCGTGCATAAGATGGTGGATTATACGAAGAAAAAGAAATGCAATGTAATCATCATCGATGGAACAGTGGTAGGGGAAAAGTTGACGACAAGTTTCAAGAGAGGTCATGTTGGCCGATGTTCGTGTTCCACCTAAGACAGAAGGCAAGCCCATTTTAGCATGACACTGAGCTTTCTTAAAAGGGGAGAGAGATGAGAATTGAGAGGAGAGGGGGGGGGGGGGGGGGAGTGAGCATAAGAGAGCGGAGATTAAATTTTTTATTTTGTCAAGAGATATTTTTTTAAAATCAAATTACTAGATTTATTTTGTCAATAGACTAGGGCCCCATGTTTTCTAATGTCTATGTAAAGAGGCTCTGCTATACTTAACAATTACCAAACCAGGTTTAGCTTTCGCAGTTAATCGAGCATGTCAACATATGCAAAATCCAACAATCATTGACTTTTGCAATGTCAAAAGAATGTTGAGGTATCTCAAAGGGAATACTGATCATGGTCTTACCTTCAATCTCAGTTAATTTGTTCTCACTTCTTATGTTGATTCGGATTGGGTGAGTGATGCTAAAGATAGAAGATAAAAAATGGGTTTTTGTGTTTCCTTTGTTCAAATCTGATTTTTTTGGGTCTGCGAAGAAAAAGGCTACAATTGCCAAATCTTCTACAAAGACTAAGTATAGGGCTCTAGCCCAAGTTATAGCTGAACTCACTTGGCTTCGTATGCGTCTTCATGATCTTCATATTTAAAGTCACCCGTCTCCTATAGTGTTGTGTGACAACTTCTCAGCTATTGCTTTAACATCTGACCCTATTTTTCATGGTAGAACAAATCAAATTGAAGTAGTTATTGCTAAAAATAGTCATTCACCATGCCTCTTCCACTAACCAACTAGCTGATATTTTTACAAAAGCCTTATCTCGTACTCGTCTCCAATATTTGACACCCAAGTTCATGGTGACCACTTCCCCTTTAACTTGGGGCCTGACAGAGATTCAGATCCGACCCAGAAGCCTGCGATTATTGCAAAAGTTAGTTAGGTGTTAGTAGTCAACTAAATGTTCGTTAGATAGTTAAAATCAGTTAGGCATTTAGATAGAAGAGATCCAATTATGTAATGCCACATGTACAAAGTTGTTCTGAGATATGCATATATAAATCGATCTATTGTAAATCCGAGAATCAAGTAATGAGAATGTTATTACTTCTATTTTAAAATTTCTTCAATTATTAATGCACCTTTAAAATCTATTTCATTGTCCACGAGACTTTCAAAAAGTACTAAATTTCCAGCATGTTTCTTAATAGGTCAAGAAAGCAACTACGCATATGAAAATTTTAATATTCTGGCATTGTGTATGTATACCACGTTTCCTGCATGGTAGATGTATTGCAAAGTAAGTACTACAAGTATTCATGACATTTACAAAGGTCTTTGGAATGGTTTAACCTTAAAGTATACACGTACAAGTTAATTATCAATCGTGTTAGACAAGTAATAATCTAAAGTAAAGTAACAGTTCAAACTATTACTGAAATGGATTACAGTCCCCTTTACAAAATTTATACGTTAATTTTCTTTCAAAATGCCATATGTAACATTCAGAATAGTTATAGTATGCTTAACTAAATCTCATTTTCAACTGGTATGGACAATTACTAAAAACAATGTGTGAACAAAAAGTTGAAAAAACTAACACCCAACTAATTTTATTTTTATTTTTTGTGACTAAACAGTATTACAAAACTACTAATAGGAGGGACCTTAGTTTTTCATACATTTGCTATAGCATTAAAAAGTCGGTTAGATTAAATCAAATAAAAAAAGAATCTAATTAGTATTTCCTTAACCAAGTCTTCAAAAAGGAGTATTATCGCTAAATAAGAAAAACATAACCTTTTAGCTTGCTGAACATGATGTTGCGGATTCAATTAAAGGTGCCAATTGAGTCATTAACGAAAATATCGTGCGAATTCTATGTGAAATCCAAAGATCAAGAGTGAAGAAACAAAGATCATTGTATGCTGTACTAAAATTAACAAATTTCAAAATGAGCGTGGGACTGGATAAGGACCAATATAAATGAGTGCGAGACTGGATTCAACAACCGAAAACCGGACCCCTAGCATTGGTCAATTTTGATTTAGGATCTGAAATGTTTTTTATTTATTTTATTCATTATAAATTTTCGATTTTATACTTTATTACAAACTTATCAGTTTACTAGACTCTAGGACATTTTTGGTGGCTAAATGTGGAAATTTTTCCACTAAAAGTGATTTTTGGTGACATTTAGCGACGAAAAATGGATTAAAGTCTAATAAACAAATTAATTTGTATTAAAGTCTAGAAATGATAATTCTTAATGTATTGAAGTAAAAAAAACTCTGAAATTGAGGTGAACCCATTCAGAGCTGATGACTATGCCATTCCTACCAATGGTAACATCAAATTATAGGAACGGGAAATAATTGTACTGATGTCCCCATGTTCAATAGCAATATGGGAGATAATTGTACTGATGTCCCCATGCTATGCCTCCTAGAGAAGGCTTCTTGTGGAGATAATTGTACTGATGTCCCCATGTTCAATAGCAATATGAATCTGGCTGACTTCGTTGATTAGCTCAACACCATGGAGAAAGTGTTAGATTAAGAGAACATCACCAAGGCCAAGTGTGTGAAGTTGGTTGCAACTAGACTATAAGGGAATGCTCTTGTAAGGTGAGATGAATTTATTTGGGACCGCGAGCAGTGGGGTGGGTCGGTCATCGCCCAGCCAAAGCAAAACATATAAATGGCATTCACTACACCAAAAATGCTAGTCTGGCACGCTGAGGCAAGTAGATTCTAACACAGTTTTAAATCGTGCTAGAATCTGGCGCGGTTTTATAATAATCTGGCACTGTTTAAAACAGTGCCAAAATCTGGGACAGTTTTAAACCGTGCCAAATATGAGCACGCTTCATTAAAAAAAATAACACCCAAATATGAGCACGTTTCATTAAAAAAAAATAACACCCAAATATTTCAAAGGGGGACCAAAATTTTAAGAGTGGACCAAATCATTCGAACCTCTCTCTCTCTCCATGCTACCAATCTCCCCCATCATCCACACGACTCAATGCCTCCATCATCGCTGCCTCTCCCTGTTCCATCATCCACGAACCTCCATCGTCAAACCGCCTTCATCGTCGAACCGCCTCCATCGTCGAACCGTCACTATTTTGTATTTCAACAAAATTGGAATTTCAATTACCATAGCCAATGCATAGGTTTAAATGGCCAAAAATGGAGGTGGGTTTGGGTTAGAAGGCATAGGTTGGTAATGGGTTTAAGTCGGGTCGGCAGTGAGCTTGGTTCTAGAATGAATCTGGTTGGCCAAGGTTACGGTTGGGGATTGTGGTCGGGTCAAGATGGTCCGAATATAGCTAGGTAGATAGATAAGGTAAGTTCCGGGTTCGGGTTATGAATATGATGGAGGTTCATATCTAGGAGTTAATGGCCGGAGTAGGTGTTGAGTAAATCTACCCAAAGTTCTATCAGAGTTAACTGAGATGAGTACCGGGTTCAATGATTGCCTAGGTGTTTAGGATCGCGGTTCCGGTTAGACTGGTATGAAATGGGTTAAGCATTTACGGGTATGGGCGCTGTGGGTTTGGAGTGTGATGTCTGAACAAAATAGGTTCCGGTTGGATTATCGCTTTTTGATTGATCGAATGACTGCTACTTTTATACTGGAAAATATGCGTTGGAATCAATATTTTCTGAGAGACACGTTAACTTATTTATCAGTCGGCCTTCATTTTTACATTTTCACTTATTTTACTGCTGTAATTGTAGAATTGTTAGAAGAACTGAACATAATACACAATTTTTGTGGTACTTCAATCCAATCCCGTGTCCAAATTTTCTTCTGTCATTAGGTAAACGAGGACATCACAAATTTTGGGGTACAAGAATGTTCAAATGTTCAAATATGGCTTTTTTTATATAAATAATGTTCAAATATGGCTTTGACAGGTGGGTGGAAGAATATCATGTTGATGGTTTCAATTTTCAATCTCTCTCATCAATGACGTACACGCACAATGTCATTGCTTATTTTATAGATGATATGTAGGAGTAAGGTTTGTGTGACCCCAAAATTGTCTTTCCATAATGTAGAATTTATGCCTAATACTATGTGATGGTGTTTTGTTTATTAGTTTCATTTTTTTTATTAGCAACTTATAGATTTCTAGCCCAAATAGGTTGTTTAGCTTTAGTCTTGCAATTTGTAGTGGGATTTTTTTAAAGGGTGGGTGTGGTGAGCGCACGTGTTTGTCTTTATGATATAGTAATTGAGACCTCCCCCTTTTTTAAAAATCTAATTATTATGATGTCTGAATGATAGAATTAGAAACAAACCCAAGGCCGGACATCACCTACCAACAAACCTAAGACCGCGCGCCTCCCTACATTATCTACGCTGACCACGAACATCATAAAATCGTTCTCGCCATTCGAGGTCTCAATTTAGTCAAAGAGTGTGATTATAAGTTGTTGATTGATAACAAGATTGGGATGCAAATGTTTGATGTGTGTGTGTGGGCAGGGAGGGGGGGGGGGTAGGAAAAATTTTTGATGTTGCCAACGACAGCAAATTAAGATGTCGCCCAATCAAACTTGATCTTTCTTTTTCTTCTTTTCATCACTCTCTCTTCATTAAAGACTTATATGCACATTAAATACAAAGCTGTTAAAGACTTCCCTTCTTCCTTTTTTTGCTGTTAAATACAAGGCATTAGAAATACAAAAATATGAGAAAATCTGTTTTTTACAACAGAAAAAAGGTAAAAACAATCAACCTGTTTTTTAACAAAAAAAATATTAAAAAAGAACTGTTTTTTTTAATAAAAAAAATTACTAATAAACTCTATAGAAAAATAAAAACTGTTTGTACAAATAAACTCTACAAAAAATAAAAAATAGTTCGGGGAAAACAGTTTGTACTAATAAATTCTATAAAAAATAAAAAACTGTTTTTTACAACATTATTTTTTAGGAAAAAATAATAATTTTTTTTTACTAAAAAACGGTTTTTTGTTTAAGGAAAAAATAGTGTCCAATGTAAAAGGAAAAGTTTTTTATTAAAAAACAGTTTTTCTTATGTTTTTTACAACAAAAAAAGGTAAAAATATTTAAATTGTTTTTTAACAAAAAAAAAATAGTAAAAAAACTGTCCTTTTAATAAAAAAATTACTAATAAACTCTAGAGAAAAATAAAAACTGTTTTTTTTATAACTTTATGTTTTTGGAAAGAATAATAAAAAAAGTTACTAATAAACTCTACAAAAAATAAAAACTGTTTTTTTATAACATTACTTTTTGGAAAGAATAATAAAAAAAAGTTTACTAAAAACGGTTTTTTAGTTGAGTAATTCTTGCCTGACACAAAAAATTGACACAAAATATTAACACAATGAGGTGGCATCATAAGAGACAAAAGGGAAGTTGAGTCAGCCATTACAATTGGTATCCAAAAAAATCTTAAAGGTGTTAAAAAAATTGTGATAAAAAGCGATTAAAATTGCGATAAAAAAATATTGTTTTAGTGTTGTTTTTATCGCAATTGGTTAGTGCTGCTGGCGCGAACCACATTCATTAAAAACAAAACGAAAATTCACTATTTTTTAAAAATGACTTCCGTTGAAAATTTGTATTTTCAAAAAAAGTTATTTAAAAAAAATAGTTTAAATGACGTGGATCCGTGCCAGTGGCACTGTCCAATCGCGATAATGTGGGTCCGCGCCGATAATTCACTAAAACAGTATTTTTTTATCGCAATTTTAATCGCTTTTTATCACAATTTTTTTTAACACCTTTAAGATTTTTTGGGATACCAATTGTAATGGCTGACTCAACTTCCCTTTTGTTTCTTAAGATGCCACCTCATTGTGTCAATATTTTGTGTCAAGGCAAGAATTACTCAACAAAAAAATCGTTTTTAGTAACTTTTTTCTTTATTATTCTTTCCTAAAAATAATGTTATAAAAAAACAGTTTTTATTTTTTGTAGAGTTTATTAGTAAATTTTTTTTATTATTCTTTCCAAACACATAAAGTTATACAAAAACAGTTTTATTTTTCTCTTGAGTTTATTAGTAATTTTTTTATTAAAAGGACAGTTTTTTTAATATTTTTTTTTTGTTAAAAAACAGTTTAAATATTTTTACCTTTTTTTGTTGTAAAAAACATGAGAAAAACTGTTTTTTAATAAAAAACTTTTCCTTTTTTTGCGACATCTTGAAGAAGGCAACAAGTGAATTTTGAAGAGGTACGCAACTGTTTTTTTACATTGGCCACTATTTTTTCCTTAAACAAAAAACCGTTTTTTAGTTAAAATTTTTTTTATTATTTTTTCCTAAAAAATAATGTTGTAAAAAACAGTTTTTTATTTTTTATAGAGTTTATTAGTACAAACTGTTTTCCCCGAACTATTTTTTATTTTTTGTAGAGTTTATTTGTACAAACAGTTTTTATTTTTCTACAGAGTTTATTAGTAAATTTTTTTATTAAAAAAACAGTTCTTTTTTAATATTTTTTTTGTTAAAAAACAGGTTGATTATTTTTACCTTTTTTCTGTTGTAAAAAACAGATTTTCTCATCTATATCTATATATCTAATAAAAACTGTAGACCGAAATCCTCTCAAAATGACACATGTCAAATGTATTAAATGCTATCAAGAGTTTTAATATAAACATACCACGTGGCAAACTTAAATATTAGTCCGCCTTTTTCTCTCATTTTTCAGGACTCTCATTCTTATCTTCCAGAATACCAAAAAGACTGTTGGTTTTCCGATACATCTCCTCATCGTTAAACCAACCCAACTTTGCATACAAGTTAACCACAAATGTATATCAACATTTCTCAATCAAATGCTTCTCCCCACAATAAACCCATGAACAGGGGGTTGAGACAGACAAAAAAAACAAAAACAAAACATCTTTTGGAACCAGAAGAGGTGGATGTTGTGCATCCGCTGGATAAGGAGAGGGGTTTCACTCTTGATGATTTCAAGCTCATTAAGATGCATATGTCCAACTATAATATTCATTCTCTTTCTCTCTACTTCTTTGTATGTTCAATTTTGGGCTCATTGGTGTTTGTTTTTTAGGTATACATTTAGAGGTCTTGATGGAGGTGTGGAAGGAGCTGCTACTGTCAAAGTTGGTAACATATCAAAGGTGGAAGATGCTGCGTATTTTCACATATACTATGGACAGGCCTTAAAATTCATTAACAACACCTTTGACGGCAAGAGCTATCTTCTCATACAGGTACTCTTCTTCATGTCCTCTGTTTTTTTTTGTTATTTCATATTCTGTTTTGAATTTCATAAAGACACACAAATACTTCTTTCTTAGGTATATCATTAGGGTATTTTCGTCATTTCAACTAGAAACATTGAGATATCAAGTTGCTTGAAACATTACAGGAGGATTTGTCCATACGCTACTGATTTGTTGTTATTGTCAATGGTCACGAGTTTAATATAAAAATTGGGTGTATGTGTCTTTTCGTTGGGTGATAAAGTGTGTCCGGTAGTATTTAATTGCCATGACAAATAAATAGTTTTTTCTTATTTTTTTTTATGTATTTAATAATTTTTATATACCACAGAATTTCTATAACTATATAAAAATTGTTGCCTCAAATTGTGTGAATTTCCCACTTAAGGCCTTGACCAACTGTGAGGTACCTACTGTTATATGTATTTCATTGTTTTCAGCTTTATTTTTATAAAGTGTCATTTTACATCTTATAAAATAGGCCAATTAGTGCTTTTATGTCTAAGGCATAATATTTGACAAAACAATTCTTAAACAATTGAATTGAAAATTATCTATTGATTGTTTAGTATAAACTTATTGACGCAATCCAAGATATTGCCTATCGCATGAGAAAAGATAGTTAGCACACAGAAAATTCTAACAGTATAGAAAATGGTTAACTTAATGCATTTGATTGGAATTTAAATTAAATAGATTTTCTGGGACCAAAAAACATATTAGCTACTTTAGCAAATTCTCCACTTCTTTGTAGTTTGATAATTTGTATGGAGTGAAACATTTGCTTATATTCGGCCACGCATCGCGTGGCCTTCGTGCTAGTATTTTTGTATTTCTAATGCCTTGTATTTAACAGCAAAAAAAGGAAGAAGGGAAGTCTTTAAGAGCTTTGTATTTAATGTGCATATAAGTCTTTAATGAAGAGAGAGAGTGATGAAAAGAAGAAAAAGAAAGATCAAGTTTGATTAGGCGGCATCTTAATTTGCTGTCGTTGGCAACATCAAAAATTTTTCCGGGGAGGGGTATGTTCATCATGGGCTTTTAAAGTCGGCCACTTATAAGTTGGACCAGGAGTCTGAGAGTTTGAAGAGGCTTTGGCTGGAAAATGGGTCCACTTATAGGATGGTCTTTGCGGGGCATTCTTTGGGGTCGGGTGTGGCGGCGTTGATGACGGTCATGATGGTCAACCATGGGGATCTTATCGGTGGGGTTCCAAGGAGTTTGGTGAGGTGTTATGCAATTGCGCCTGCTAGGTGTATGTCGTTTAATTTGTCTGTCAAGTATGCGGATGTCATATACTCTTTCATCTTGCAGGTATTAAATTGCTTCACTCAATTTCATTTGCTTTTGCTTCCCTATTTTTTAAATTGACAATGCCACCTAAATTTCTGGTCCAAGATGATTTCTTACCAAGAACACCCACCCCACTGGAAGATATATTTAAGTCAATCTTCTGGTTAGTTGTAAGAATGATTTGGGTCATTAACACTTTTCTTTTTAGTTCTCTTCTTGTAGAGAAGTGAATTGCTATGACTATCTCTTAAACCAAGTCTTAATGCTTTAAACAACTTGTCCTGCTTATTGTTTTTGGTTTGCTTGAGGGACACCTTCATACCAGAAGTTAGGAAGCTCAGAGACCCAAGAAGACTGTATGCACCTGGACAAATGTATCATATTGTTGAGAGGAAGTTTTGTAGGTAATATTACATTTATGCTAATGCCATTCTTTCATAACTGCATTTCAGTGTTTAGTTTTTAGTCTTTTTTCTGTTTATCTCTAACAATACCTATTTCATCTATGCTTAAAACAATTGAAATTTACCTATATATGCTAGGACTTATTGTGTGATTGTGAGATCATTTCTAATGTTTTTTAGAGTAGCACAAGTGCCACCTTATATAATACTGCATATGATTTTTCACATGTGCCCGGTGGATTTTGCTGAATTTGTCATCTTTACCGTCCCCTTTGTTTTGCCCGTTACGTACCGAGTCTCTGCTTTGTTTATTGACCTCTTTACCATCACACCTCTACCCAGCACCAAATTATAATAGGCCATCCCACCATGCACTGTCAATGACTTGTCATAATTAATGTCGGACCCGCCTCCCTCTAGTGTGATTTATTTGGGCATTACATGTGTGTGTGTATATATATATATATATATATGTAGAGAGAGAGAGAGAGAGAGAGAGAGAGAGAGAGTTGGATTTTGAAGATTAATTGTTGCGAAATTTTGGAAAAGATTGAACATTCGAATCTCAGTTCAATTGATTGGTTCGAACAATTATAAAAATCTGGGATTTTAGAGTGGTCTTGAAGTTGATTATATATGGTTATATATATATATATATATACACACATCAATGGGGGGGGGGGGGGGGATTTGTTTAAGAGTTCTATACTTTAAAGGGATTCAAATGTCAACGGAGATACGTAATGGATTCAAACAAAACAAAACCCAGATTCCGGTTTATTTTTGATACTGTGTATGGGATGCTAATACTGGGTTACAATTTCGTTCACTGTTTTGTCTTCCCTAGAGATTGACACTTGCACCGCTGAACAAACGTGTAAAGTTACAACATTTATTTGGTATAACCAAACATGTACGAAGACGTAAGTTGCTTGGATAAAAAAATAAAGTCGAGAAGACAAGGTAAAGTTGGTTAGTGATTTTTAGAAAGTAATTAAAGTAGCGAGAATACCTTGGTACCGTGAACAACATCATGAGGTATGGATGGTATTGGAGAGTATTCTATATCAGTAATCTCAGTATGGCCATCAGTAAGCTTCAATCTTAATAGGGGCCCATCATTTGAATTTGAATCATCTGCTATACTTGGTCTTCATATATCCCTCACAGAAGAAATCTACAAGACCAAAGCAGTGAGTATAACATAAGTAGTAAAAATACATTATACTATATACAATGCATGCCTGAAGGACTTTGGGACCCTGGAGATGGGAGGTTTTGCGAAGGAGAGAAGGGTCGGGTAAGGAGTTGGCACCAATGGATAGCAAGTCGAGGTTGCAGAGTTATGATTCGATGGAATCGAGAGTGAGGGTATCTTCATCAAGGGCTGACTGGATTGTGATTAGGGCTTTTACTTGATCGATGTCTCGTAAACACCAACCTACGCTCATCATCCCTTGTACCAAACTCTCTGATGAGGACGGCATTTTAGTTGGAGCCTCTTTATCCTGGTCACGGAGAAATAAAGTTTAAATTTCCTAGTGTTGTTTGTTACACTAATAAAAATGGATATATTCACAATACTTAAATAAAAAAATAACGAGGAAAAAATAGCATACCTCCAGTTTGTCATCTGAACAAAACAATGCAACCCGGATCCAACTACATGCCAGGTATTGGTAGCACTGTCATGAGATATCTCAAAGTCATTAATAGGAGCAACTCGCTATTTCGGCACCATATCAGCCACATTGTTCAAGTTGACTGCGTCACTCCAACCTGAATTATTTACGACACTTTTCAAAATGATGTGACCATTGCGTACTGTAACCAAATCTGGCAAAGGTGCTGAGGCTAATCCTTTAAATCAAGTACTCAAACTAATAGAGCAGGGAGGTAACTTATAGATGTCCAAAATTATTCACCACCAGTGGTGGATGGTAGTAAAGCTACTAAAGATTGGGTTACTAGGAAATTTGGGAACCTAATTTTAATTGATGAAGAGGTGCAGTTGTCATCATCTCCAAAAGAGAATGCAGTTACAACTATCAATACAACTGGGAGAAGCATTGTTGATAATATCATTGACCATAATGGTGTTACAACTAACATACATGTGTCTAATGTTATCCCTGGACCTCGTGAGAATACAAAGGAGGAATTGACAAAGATGGTTGAAGTCTCTAAAACTCCTGAGCATATTAAAGTTTTGTTTGGGAATGTTCCAGCTATTACAGAAGCAGAACAGGTCTGGGAAGTAGATCAAAATAAAAGTACTGATTGTATTGTGCAAGCTGCTGGTATAACTGATACTATGGAAGAGATGGAAAAAATGGCTGAGGTTTCTAAAACATCTGATTAGATTGAAGTTGATTTTAGGAAAGAGGTTACTACTAATGAAGAAGAGCAAGACTGGGAAGAAGGTCAAATTAGGAGCCATGATGATTGTGTAGGTTTAATTTGCACTAGTCCTACCTTGTAGGAATTTTGTCCAACGATAGGGGGAAGGGGGATTTTGAACTAAACCATAAATGCCTTGCAACTGAGGCTGGGGAAGCGGATCAACACTATTTTAAGGCTGCTTCAAAAGAATTAATGGAAAAGCTAGAAATCAACTTAAACCTTTCCCTTAGAACAGTTCCAAAATTAGAGGAGTTACATATGGATGGGGCAGATGGTAGAAATATCTGCATATATATTTTCCGAAATACTATGATAATCTCTGCATTTATATTTTCATATTTATCGTTGATGTAGTTTGACCAATTATACAATTTTAACATTGCTTTCTTGCCTGGCAGTCCATATCTGGGGGGCGGTCATTTGCATAAATATTGTTTAGTGAATCCATGGACCGCCCATCAATATATTATTGTTCAACAATAGTTTTATGCAAGGTTCTAAAAAACGCGGGGCGTGATTGAGGCGTGGAGGCCAAGCCTTAAGCTTTAGAAGCCTAGGCGGGCCTAGGCGTGAAAAAACGTGAAAAGGCGTTTAGGCCTTCTTAATATATTTTAATATTTTTAACCATAACAAGACTATTAAAATAAAAAAAATTGCACATATCATAAAAATATGTCTGAATATATGTAAATTAAAATACTATTTGATTATTTTGGATGAGATAATGGTCCGGTTTGTAAACAAATTCTTTAAAAGGCGACATTGTTTCACTAAAACATTGTTGTTTTTAGAAAAAAGTGCGCCTTAAGGATTTTACAAAGAATAAGGCGTGAAAAGCGTAAGGCGAGGCGTTTCTCCAAAGCCTTAAGCCTAGGCGTGCCTAGGCGGAGCCTAGGCGGGTTTTTTAGAACAGTGGTTTTATGTTTATTGTTGTATATGAACACGTAGGCACATACGAAACACTACACTACGAAAAGAAATATATATGTAAATTTGAAAATTTTCATTGTATACACGAATTTGGGTACTATTGCATAAGCACACGTAAATGATGACAATGTATTTTTGTTTTGTTTGTTTAAATTTAACTGTAAAAAGTGTATCTTATGATAACTTCTTGATTATAGGTCGTTTGCGGATCAAAGTGGTGTCAGGTACACATGCGAGTACTATGGTGGCTAAAGTAGAGGGTAGTGCATCCAACTGGGTAATACTCGGCAAGTAATTCAAGTCTATTATTTTTTTATATATGCTTCTTTTAGATTACTGTTGTTGGAGTGTTGGTTGGTTCGTTGATTTTTCCTTTTGTCACTCGTCGTTTTGGAGGAGGGGAAGGACATTTTTTATGATTGTGTGCATAGCACAGGTACAAGGGTGATGCAGGGGTGTCACTCTTGATTGAAAACTCTTAGTTTAGTATTATTGTATCTATTTTGATTATGAATATTTAATTTTCTACAAATCTCTTAATACATTTTGAATTTCTATCATCAGGTATGGATGATCAGCTCACCACCAAAATCAAGGGGATTCTCATCTACTCTGATAAGGATGACAATGGTAAGATACTCTCTCTTTCTCTCTCATTATATATAGTTTTTACTGAAGGCATATCACTGGAAAATAATATTGGTTCAAAGTTAGCTTTAGTTATATGATTTAAAATATCATATTTGCTATTAACTAATGTAAACACTATGATTTTTGAAGTAGCGATTGGAACTAACATTTGGCATAAAGTATGATTCATAATGAAACAAAATTAAATTTGTAATTTATAAGCTTTGTCAAGTGCGAACTAAGTGTGAAGTATGAACAAAGTTTAATCCAATATCTAGACTCAGGCTTAAAATTATGCCGTTAGAGTATTAAAACCCAAAACAAATTCTAAACAACCCCATTAGAAGCACGAATACCCTGCACAGGACCAATGTAACTCGTAGGAACTGACCGCGTAGTCACGGGACCCCCGGTTCGAGAATATGACGATAATTTGCAAATATTTAGACTTATGGTTAAAATTATGCCGTTTGAGAGTGAAAACCCAAAACCACCCCCAAAGGACCCCATAAGAGGCACGCACATCTCGCACGGGACCTGTGTAACTCGCAGGAACTGACTGCATAGTCACAGGACTCCCGGTTTGAAAATATGACGATAATTTGAAAATATTTAGACTTGGGCTTAAAAACAAGTCGTTAAAGGGTGAAAATCCAAACCAGCTCCCAAACGGTCCCGTAAGAGGTATGAACACCTCGCACGGGACCAATGTAACTCGTAGGAACTGATTGTGTCGTCATGGGATTCCCGGTATGAGAATATGACGATAATTTGAAACTATCTAGATTAACCTAAAAAATAAGCGGTTCGAGGGTGAAAACCTAAATCAACTCCCAAACGACCCTGTAAGAGGCATGGACACCTCCCACGGGACCAATGTAACTCGTAGGAACTGACCGTCTAGTCACTGGACTTCCGGTTTGAGAATATGACGATAATTTGAAATATTTAGACTTTGGCTTAAAAACATGCTGTTAGAGAGTGAAAACCCAAAACCACCCTCAAACGACCCCGTAAGAGGCACGAACACCTTCCACAGGACCAGTGTAAACACGTAGGAACTTGTCGCATAGTCACGGGACTCCTGGTTTGATAATCTGACGATAATTTGAAAATATCTAGACTTGCGGTTAAAAATAAGACGTTAAAGCGTGAAAACCCAAACCAGCTCTCAAACGCCCCCGTAAGATGTATGAACACCCTGCACGGGATCAATGTAACTTGTAGGAACTGACCGTGTATTCACGAGACTCCCAGTATGAGAATATGATGATAATTTGAAAATATCTAGATTAACCTTAAAAATAAGTCGTTAGAGGGTGAAATCCAAAATAGCCCCAAACGTCCCCATAAGATGCATGAACACCTCTCACTCGCACGGGAACCGGAAAAACCCAAATAGCCCGAAATTGTGAAAAATGAAAAAATTCATAATTTAAGTCCAAAAAGTGCAACAAAAAGGGGCAAGAAAAAGAATAGAATTGCTCAACAAAAATAGCAAGAAAAAGAAAAAAAAAGAAAAGCGTAAAAATTGAAAAAAAGAAGAAGAATAAAATGAGCAAAAGCCCGGAAAAGCACTAACAGACATCATAAGCAAAAATTTTCAATTCCGAAATTCTTAACCTTTTCTAATTTTACCCAATACACCATATAACCCGAAAAAGTCCTAACCGAGTTCAAATTGCGAAATTTGTTACTGCGTGGAGAGCTAAGATACAAAAAGATAATAAAAGAGATCAACAAAAGTGAATTAGATGCAATGTTCCCATTTTTCAAACCGTATTCCTTGATGAGATCAAATTACCCTAAAATTCCGTCTTTTTACTTATGTGCGTGAACTTGGTTCCAATATATTTACTCTTTATATCACGCATACCGAGAGAATAGCCACGTTCTGAGTGATTCGTTTGAGAGAGCATTCCGTGAGATTTTGAAATCAAAATGAACTTTCGGATAAGTAACGTAATGGTCAATCGATGGAAATTTGCGGTTAAATTTCAAGCTTTGCACACACGCACTATGATTTGAGACTCTTGAACATGAATTAAAGATGACTATTTTTTGAAAAAGTTTGAATTATACAATTTTCGCGTGTTTTGAATTTTCTTTGAGTTGAATTTTGTGTGTATATTCACTGCAAACCCTCACGAAACACCACTCGTCCTACTAGGGCAACCTAGGGGTTTAACGGCTTGTTGCATATGCTAAATGCAATCGCTTGCCTGCGAAAGAGGTATTATATCCCAATAATATGTTTAGAAGAGTTGTGACTTTATTCTTTCTCTTTTACATTGCTCGGGACGCGCAAAGTTCTAAGTTAGGGGTTTGATTGGGCATAAATATTGTATATTTATTCCCCTAATTTCGGTACATTTGTGAACCCGAGTGATGCAATCGATATGTATTTAACTCACATTTATGCTACTAACCTTTGTTGGCAAGTATTTCGTGTTTTGTGTTTCTCCTATTTGTTTTACAGGTTAATTATGAAAGCAGAGCAAGAGAGAAATCAAAACCATGAAAGAAAGGCTAGGAAGGCAAGTTCAAGGGCATTTTTGTAATTCTATAGTCGTATCCTAGAGGAGGAGTCAACTGGAAAGTTGAAAAGCTCGACACAACGAGAACCATGGAAGAAATGGCATCCAAATCCGAGTTACGGTTAAAGAGTTATGATTGATTGAAGTTGAGAAAAAAATCCAAGAAGAAAAGAAGAAAACATGAGAAAAATTCTAAGTGTTGAAAAGAGGAAAAAGGCACCCAAAACCAGCGAGAATTCCCAAACCCAGGCCAAACCGATTTGGGGTCGAACCGATTCGGGGGTCCCGAAATTGCTCCTTTATTCTGATTGGTCCAAAGAGTTCCATTATGTTACAACTCATTCTAAAACGTATTTGTACGAAGCTAATGACTTAAAAAAGGAAGTTCTTGATAGTTTTTCATAGTTTTTGATAGAAAAAAAAGTAGAAGATCACCTAGGAACATCGTTTGGATTATTTGCTTCAAGATTGATACATTCCGGGTTTGTTTTCAAGGTTTTAATCCAAGTTTCATTCCTTTTAGTATTATTCTTGCATGGTTATTTCCCTTATTTGATTCAACCAATTTCTGTGATCAAAATACTTATTTGCATGTTTCAATCTAGTTTCATCATGAGTTCTTTCACATGCAACGTAATTATTTCATGCATCGTTTAGTTTAACACGTCCGGCTAGTTTTAAAAGGGTCGGGATGTATGAACTCCACCTGATGTGTTAGTTGTATGTGTATAAAATTAATCCTTTGAATTTAATGATTTATTACGACCATATTGCGTAGCAACACAACCATTGTATATCTTTGGATCTCGTTTGCTTCCGGGTAACCAGGATGCTTTAGATTGCAATGCGAGTGTCGCTATCGCGTGTACCGATTTACTCGTCCTCTGATTAAGTATGGTGCGGGCTTGAACCTCATATACATAATGCTTGGGAGTACTAAATTCTAGGTCTAATTAATCAATTAAATTTACGATTAGTTTTATACCTACAATACACTTGGGTTGAGGGATTGTATTCCCGTTCTATTTTCTTCATCATATAGTTCAAGTTTTAGTTCAATCATTATTAGTAATTTAGGTAATTTAGAATAGTTGCATTCCATTCATAATTTGGTGCATTTCTTTCGTAATTTCCAAAATTGCATTTAGTTGTAACCAATTCCCAAAACCAAATCATCTTTTCTTTTCTTTAGAGTCAAAGTTAGGTTTCCTTCGTCTGTCCGACGTCATCAAAACTCTGTTGTCCTATTTCCCTGAGGATCGATACCCGACTTATCGGATTATTAATTGAGCGACAATCTTACACTTGAGCCTAGTGAGTACGCACTTCTGAGACACATTCTTAGTCGCGTCATGTATTTTAAACTCTTTCTTAAAATTAAGATATGGAATTTTATGTGTTAAATGATCTATTATAAAATAAAAATATCCGTCAAAGAATTTTATAAATAGACGATTGTAAATTACATCGAAAGATTTTGTATATATTTAGATTTCAATTTTAAAAATATTAATAACCAGCTCCGAAATCTAATTAATTGATTGTCACCCTGAGCTAGTTGATAATTTCCTTAAATTCTGACATCCTAAAATAATTTACCACTAGTATCTTCAATTCCATGCTACAATTTTTCATAATTTGAACTAATTCGAAAGATCATTTACTTAAAATTCTGAGTTGTATCTAAACCATAAATTTAGGGAAGAACTTAACATATATTTGAAGATACAATTGATTACCCGTGAAATAACATTTATTTATAGCAAAAAAATATTGTTCTCTGCACGTATGACGATTTACCAAAACAAAGGAACCCAAAATTTATCATTTTTAACAATAATAATAATATTCTTTCCACTCTTAATATTTGACGCACGAGTTGCACCAATGGCAAGTTCCATGTACGCGTAACACGTAAGACTCAATCCTATAAGATCTCCACCTAAGGGAAAGTTTATTACTAGATTCCTATTTCGAAAATCCTGTGAAAGTAAATAAGATATTTTCTCAAATGATAATACCAAATATTAACAAAACATTCATATTAGGCCATCTCCAGAGGGCAATGCAAATGTATACATTTGCATTGTATTCTCTCACACTGGGTTCCGGATTGTGCACATTTAGGACAGAGAAAGTGTAACGGGTGTGCAAACTTACACGGCCGGAAGACAATGTGTAGGAGGGGGGGCCCACACCTGGGCGACTAAAAGACATCCGCCCAGAATGTGGGCGGCCAAAAGACATCCGCCCAGAAACTTTACACCCCTTGCGCGGTAAACTTTCATCCGCCCAGAATTTAACCAGGTATAAAAAAAAAAAATTAGGCAAACGGTATGAGGATAACGGTAATAAAATTATAATGGTAACAAAAAATAAAACGGTAACATTTATTTCTATATATATATATTATGCACCCCTAGAATCTTTAACATCAAAACTTTGATATTTTATTTTCATTATCACCAATTCAAAAAATATTTCTATGGATACTCCTTCACAAAGTACTCCGCCTAGTTCTAGTCGACTACCAAATTTCACCCCACACGACGAGGTGTTACTTTGTTTGGCATACGTTAAATATTCTATAGATAGTCGTATGGGGACTAACCAATCACGAGCAACCTTGTGGGAAAAAATTACCCACGAATATAACGCAAGCGAGGGTGTTATTTACAAACGAACCGAGAATGCGTTGCAGGGAAAATACCGAAAAATTAATGCTGAATGTTTGTTGTATACGTCGACTTTGTCCAAAGCTTACGGAACCGGGAAAGATAGCGGCACGACGGAGGTTACGTGGTTAATTACAATTAAATTCAAGTTTTTTATTTATTTATTAGTATATTCTTAAATTGTCATCACTAATGCGGGTATTTTTCATATAGATTGAACGAGCTAGAGATAACTTTTTAAGCAAAGCAGGTCATAAATTCAATTACGACCACTGCTACGAGGTGCTCAAGGACTTGCCAAAGTATTCCATGTCAACCAACGGTTCACAATATACGGATGAAGAAAATATTGAGAGCCCGCTTCATTCGAACGACAACGAAACAAGGGAATTCAATAATGCTCTTAGAAGACCGGAAGGACGTAAAATGGCAAAACATAAAGGAAGGAAACGAGCGGCTGCCAACAGTGCGGCTACAAACACATCCCTTTTAGAGAACTCTGAAGAATTCAACACACTTTATGACAAAAATTCTGCGGAATCACAAGCAATCAGGAGAACTCTAAATGAAAAGATTGATGGTTTAATTTCAATCCGCACCAAAGAGTTTGAAGCTCAACTCCAACGTGACGAAGATCAGATTATTTACATGGATACAACTAAATTCACTCCCCAACAAAATGCCTTTCATGAGATGCGAATGAATCAGATAATGCATCGTCGGTCTCAAGCATATCGTAACTTCTTAGATTAGATAATTAGATTTGGTCGGGTTCTTTATGTAATCCAAATTTAGTAGTTATTAAATTTTGTACCAATGTTTATGAATGACTATTATTATCAAACCAAATTTTATTTATCACGAAGATAATTGTTATAATTGGCCATAATGGATAAAAATGAAATTACAATCAAGTTGATGATTCTGCATGACGAATCCAAACGTGTTCCTTAAGATCGTCACGTAACTGGTTATGAGCTTCCTTATTCCACATCTTTGCCTGACGCACCTGGTACTGATAATGGCCAGCGAGACTCTGCCTGCTTAAGCATGGGGGTGGGTCACGTAAGGGCAGGTCAGCTCGCCATGTCCCGTCACGCAACTCCTCCTCGACAATCATATTGTGTAATATGACACAAGCCTTCATAATTATACGTAAGTCTTTATATTCCCAAAAATTAGCCGGGTTCTGGATAAAGTGGAACTGTTGTTATAAGATCCCAAATGCCCTTTCCACATCCTTTCGGGCTCCTTCCTGAGCTCGTGTAAACACCTTTTGTTTTTGAGTGACTGGTCTCTTGAAACTCTTGACGATAGTTGCGATAGGTGGATAGATGCCATCTGCATGGTAGTAACCTGTGTCGTATGTGTTTCCGTTTATTTCGAAGTGCATAGGGGTGCGATTTCCTTCTAGAAGTTCTTCAAACACGTGAGATTTGGCAAGAACATTCAGATCATTACATGCACCAGGCATCCCAAAGAACGAATGCCAAATCCAAGTATCATAAGATGCCACTGCCTCTAAAATAATAGTGGCAGCATGACAATGTCCTTGATATTGTCCTTTCCATGCATGTGGACAGTTATTCCATTCCCAATGCATGCAGTCAATGCTCCCAATCATCCCGGGGAAACCGCGTCGTTCATTTTCGGGCTGCATGCGGGCAATATCTTCGACTGTAGGTGTGCGACAATACTCCGGGCTAAACACCTTCACTATAGCCCTGCAGAACCGTTTTAAAGTCTCAATCGCTGTCGTCTCGGCTATTTTTAAATATTCGTCCTGCAAATCCCCGCATCCACCGTACGCCAACATACGAAGTGCACAAACAATCTTCTGGTGAGAGCTTAATCCCATTCGTCCAACACAATCGGCTCTCTGTATGAAATATGAATCTTTTTCACAGCATGCTTCTAGAATACGATTGAAGCTCGCCTTGTTCATCCTGAACCTACGTCTGAACATTTCTTCAGGATAAGTGGGGTTCTCTTGGAAATAATCTTTCCATAAATTACGATGACCCATCTCTCTATCCCTATACACCGTTCTTCTCTCATGTATTTCCCTACCACTATGTAGTAAGGACGATTGATATATTGCACTCTGCAATCTGTTGTGGATCGTGGCGGCTTCATCATCTGAGTCAAGATCATAAGATTGGGCGATCTGCGCTAATATCATCTCCTCTAGATCGTTGTTAGACATTTTCTTTATGGACTTGGGAGAAAATATTATGAGTACGAAATATCGTTATGCTCAATATCTATCTAAATCAATTATTTATAGTATTGAACGGTACTTGAAAAGAACCGCCCAAAATTGAACGGTAAATAATGTTCCTCTGACTTGTTCATCATGCGACCACTCGTACTTGGACGGTAAAGAAAGAACCGTCCAAAATTGAACGGTAAATAACGCTCCTCTGAACTGTTCATAGTCACTTTCAACTGACATAAGATGTGACCACTCGGACTTGGACGGTAAATAAAGAACCGCCCAAAATTGAACGGTAAATAACGCTCCTCTGAACTGTTCATAGTCACTTTCAACTGACATAAGATGTGACCACTCGGACTTGGACGGTAAATAAAGAACCGCCCAAAATTGAACGGTAAATAACGCTCCTCTGAACTGTTCATAGTAACTTTCAACTGACATAAGATGTGACCACTCGGACTTGGACGGTAAATAAAGAACCGCCCAAAATTGAACGGTAAATAACCCTCCTCTGAACTGTTCATAGTCACTTTCAACTGACATAAGATGTGACCACTCGGACTTGGACGGTAAATAAAGAATCGCCCAAAATTGAACGGTAAATAACGCTCCTATGAACATTTATTCATCCATTTTCTTCCGTTTAAATAGCTATACTAACTTCAGATCATAAACTACAAAATGCATAACCAATTGTACATGCCTGATGAAGATTCACCCTCCTTAACCCATGTTCCCCTGAAAACTATGTCAGGGCAAGAACTTCCATACTATAAATGGTCACCGCCAAAACAAGTTATGCGAACTGAATTCCTCTCAAGTGGGGGGGGGGGGGGTAAGAAGGACGCAACAGGTCAAGAAGAAAAATTGTAAGTCTAAAGCGTCAACATCATTTGGAGATGACCATGATGAGGCGGCCCACAACAATATTGCACAAGTGTTGACTAAACCAGGGATCTACCAAGATCCCCATGGAGGGGGTTGGTTTGGTGAGAAAAGGGTGTTTGAAAACATCCCTATATGTACACTTCATTCCTTAGGCGATGTTAATCATGTCATGAAATGGTTAACTCCGACGAAAGGAAATATTCCATGGGATGATCATTTGAAATGGCCTAGGTTATTTGATAGACGTTGTGATTTGGAGTGTTATTGTCAGTGGCATGGTTTACCTGTGCCACAGGCACAATCGGCAACATATTGCAAAGATGTAAAGAAAGATAATGAAAAATGCATTCGTTTATTGGAATGAGAAATTGCACAGATGGAGAAAAGGCTAGAGCGGTGGCATTCTAAACATTTGATAAATACTGAACTCGACGATCCAATTTATGAATCGGATTCGGAACTCCCTGATTACAAAGGTCTAGATTTGGACTTGGATTTTGTACATCATCTACCTAACATGTTGATGGGGGATAGGAATGCATTATGTTGTGTTCCGTGGTTGCATAGGAAATAAAAAAGATAAGATTATGTAATTTTTTTATGAATGTCACATGTTAGTATTAATAAATTATAGTTGAATGTCACATGTTAGTATTAATATATTATAGTTGGTATTAATGTCACATGTTAGTATTAATAAATTATAGTTGGTATTAATGTCACATGTTAGTATTAATAAATTATAGTTGAATGTCACATGTTAGTATTAATAAATTATAGTTGAATGTCACATGTTAGTATTAATAAATTATAGTTGGTATTAATGTCACATGTTATTATTAATAAATTATAGTTGGTATTAATGTCACATGTTAGTATTAATAAATTATAGTTGGTATTAATGTCCATGATTGTAACATAAAATAGTAAATGGAAAATACACAAGAAAATTCCATCGTATGGAAAATACACTGGAAAATTACATATGGAAAATACACTTAAAAATGTAATTTACATTGGACGTCCTCCCTCATATTGGTCATAAGGAAATGTGTTGAAAATCCCAAAAACGTCATCGGCAAGAGATGGTTGAGAAGACGATCCTAAAGGATCTTGGGAGGGTGGTTGTGAAATATTGGGAGAAGCACTACGATATTCATCTCCATATATATATGGCGGTGTACGTTGCGGAATGGGGTAGTGTTCCTGGGCCGAACTCGGTCCCGCACCGCGTAGAATTGCATTTTCTTGCTCTTTCTCACGAATTTGCCTCTGCAACATAGTCTCTCGTTCTAACGTTAAGGACCTTATTTTTCGGATGAAGTCCTCTCTATAATAAACCATATCACGCCATTGTTCGCGTGAGTAAAATTCAGCCGGAGCCAAGTCATTCGGCGCACTTGGTGGATCTACCGGAATAAATGTTGTGCCAATTCCACTCATATGTGTCACCTCAAGTTCCCGTGATAACGGCATCAAACTCGAGGAAGAAGGTTGACCCTGTGTGTTGTACGAATGTGGAGCTTTCCATCTATCTGTCGGTGCGATGGGTACTCGTAAATCATGTGGTACCATCGAGGCAAACCCAACCCCGTCATGGTTCTGCCACCGAATTAACGAAGGTAATATTGGACCCTTAGTTACAGCTCTCCAGTATGTAAGCCATTCATCCTGCCCTGTGATTGTTACATTAGCAATTGCAGGTTGCCAATTGCCAATTGCCAATATGTTGCATATATATATTAAGAGGAATGAATGCCATTGGATATAGTGGGTTATTTGGGATAGCAATGTGGCTTGTCATTTGACGGTAACAACGGTCTCCGAGATACCAACTCCCACCTAATTCCGGATCAAAGAGCATGTACCGTCTCTGAGCAAAATCATGAGCAATTGCAGCAGCAGGAAACTCGTTTTGCGGAAAATCCATAAACGGTTGCCATATAATTGACTCGGGTGATCGCATTTCAAGCTGCTCCTGCATGACTGAACTTTTAAAACGCATTTGTCCCTGAACATTATCACGATTATTGATCCCCCATCGTAAAATACGCGGCCATCTTTCCACTGCATCATTGTGCAAAAGGGGAGCCATTGTGTGGAGGTACTCGTAACCGTAATACTACGATTTATAAGAATAAGCAATTAATAAATTTGTATTTTCATATAATAACTATATTTATATTATTTGAAAAAAATAAAATATTAACTTCGTAAATACTTTACCTCTATTAATTGCCAAAAACAATTAATCGTTTTCTGGACATTTGCAGCACATGCGTCTAGTGCGTAGTAAACTCGGGCAAGAATGGCAGAACCCCAATCTTTCGCAGCCATGTCATTTATGTCGTCTAAATAAGTTTCCCAATCCACAAACACTGTATTGTGTCCCGTTGGAAAAAATATGGAGCTCATGACATAAACAATAAAAGCTCGAGCGATTTGATTCGCGTTCGCTAATCTATGCTGCGGATCTTGTTGGCGCCAATGCAACATGTATTGTTTAAGCGTTGCACACGAAATATTTCGTCCTTTGTACTGTGGGTGGCCTATTCCAGGATAATATAATTCAAATATTTCCTCCACCGTAAAAGGACTTGAATGAGGAAATGGTGGCAAAATTGGATTGGTACCAATTTCAATTCCTGAAACGGTTAAATTTTACAATGATTAAAAGTTGCAAATATGATATATAAATAATTAACATAAAAAAAGTGCGTAGCAATATATTGATAAATTACCAGTTAAATGAAAAAAATCAAACCGGGTTATCCCCAATTCCACTGATGGTAGCTGAAATGTGTGTGTTCTCTCCGACCACCTACTAATTAAGGCACCGGTCATTTGGTTATCTGAGTTGGGATAAATTTCATTGAACAAATGACTGAACCCAAAATTATTTATGGCGTCTCGGACTGCAGGAACGTCGGATAAACTTGCGTACACTTCAATCGGACCTTGTACACTACCACGCACATGAAATTGACTATCATTTACTTGTGCGTTAGGATCAATAATTGTGTCCGTCGCACGAAGTGTTTCGTCATATAATCGAAATAAATTTCGATAAACGATTGGTAAATTGGGTGGTGGAGGTGGGTTTTCATTTGGTTTGGCCTTTTTGCCACACCATTTTCTTTGAATGTGAAACATTTTGATGACTAAATAATTTGGTACAAAGGTATTTTTTTTTTGAATGAAAGATATATTGTGGGTATGATAAAAAATGAAGATAGATGTGTGATTTATATAGGTTTTTTTTTTATAATAACGGATAGTTTTATAACGGTTGAATTTTATAACGGCTGGATTTTTAACGGGCAGAAACTTTGGGCGGACAAAAGTCACACGCCCAGATCTTGGGCGGACGAAAGTCACACGCCCAGATTGATTTTAGCCTTTCCCCACTGTGGCAACCGCACTCCACAACCAACCCAAAAAATCTAAATTTGCATTGTTTGTGCATCTCCCATTGGAGATGGCCTTAGAGACGTTATATTTAGATGACCATTGCGGATCCCATGGACATAAAATAGGAATGTTACAGTAACGTTTTTAGTATTTTTTTTTTACATTTTCAACTATAGTATAATTTAAAGTAATAAAATGTCTAATTAATACTCACAAAAAAAAGAGGAACCCAAAGCAGGGGGTAAAACTCAACCACATAAAGAAACACCTGCAAATTCAAAAAGGGAATATCAAGGCACCATTTTCAGCCAAAATTATTCTAAAAAACATAGAGCCAAAGTCCACCTACCTACTTAATAGTAATCTTACTTCATATTCGTCATCATCCCGAATAAAGTCATATTAACCACCTCCGCCAGATCCATATTTCTTGCCCAACATTACTAGCAACCACACCAGCTCCGGCAACAGCTCGCAGGATATTTGCTCCAGCACCCTTGAAAAGTGATTTAGTCCCTTCATTCTTCACAATCTGCGAGAAGCTCTTGTATTTCACAACTTCTCCGGAGGTCATCATCATCCTTATACGCGTGGTATCAATTGGGTAAGAAGCCAGTCCAGCAACAATGGTGATACCCCATCCCAGCAAGAAACTATCCTACATCTCACCATCCAGAACCACAGTTTTCAAAGAATCATACATTCCAAAATAGAGTCCACGGTAAACTATAATTCCCACGCATGAGATGTTCAAGCCCAACAATGCCATCAGTTTTAAGGGTTTTCTTGTAAACATCAACTAAACCATTAAATTGTCTCTCGCCTCCCTTTTTAGCATCATTAGCCAAACGCGTTCTGACATAATGAAGGGAATAAATAAACAGAAGGGATGAAGCACAAAAAACACCTCCTCCTGATGCCAGGGGTCCGGTATATGTAATGTTTTTAATAACGTTACATATACCTTTTGTCTTTATTACATATACGTTTTTAGTAATGTTGTATCTTTTGACATGGGTGTTTTTATTTACACCTTACTTGTCTATTTGCATCCCCCATAATTATACACCCCCACATTTTTGGGTCCAGTCCCATTAACAACCCCCTCACTATCACGATTTGACTTGAAAAAAGAAAAAATGGGCATTTCATACCCAAAACCAAATTCTCATACAAAACGACATTTCCATCCTCACTCTCTCATCAAGGAAATGAACCCAATAAAACCCATTTTCCATCCTCTATCCCATCAACTAAATGAAGCCATGGCCGGACATTGAAGCACAGTGGTTGAGATGAGGGTGATGAACAGTGGCTGAGTAATCTCCTTATATTTGATTTTCCATGTCCGAGAATGTTGTATTGTAGTTTGAACGAAGTAGTTGAAAATTTGAAGAAAGATTCAAATGAAACCTTATCTATCTATAAAAAGAGGCTCTTGTGTTTCATGATAATTGACGTCTTTCAAAGCCAAAGATAGATTACTATCTTTCACATTTTTCTTTTCAAAACAGTAAATTGTCAAAGTGAGAAAAAAAAATCTCCCCAAAGTCCCAAAAATATTTACTGCTTTGTTTATTTTTTATTGCTCTGATTTTTATCCGTTTGAAAGATAGGGTCTCTTATGATTTGTGTCTTGAGATTCTTATATTTGGGTTTTTTATTTACGGGTCTAGCAAGATCCCTACTTCACTGAATCTTGTGTTGGAGATAATTGTTTAGTGAGTCCTATTTCAATGGATTATCCGTTGAGAATAACGGTGGGTAATTAAAGGGGTGGTTATGTCTTTTTAATAATTTTCATTTATATATCTCTCTTTCTCAAATCGGTGGATGTAAATAGGTTTCCACGGTGTAAACAAAAAGACCCTTTGACATTTAGATGGATATGTAACGTTTTTAGTAAGGAAGTGTAAGGGTCCGGTATATGGAAAGGTTTTTGTCTTTATGACACAAATTAATTACCAACTTAAATAGCCTAGCCCCTTGGTGAGTCCAAACACACTTTATAAAATCCTCAAATATTTCAATACTCTTTCACTTTTCTTTCATCTCATTTTACATAAACAAAATCATGGGTTTGGCTGCGTATATAACTCTCTTGATAATCATGATGCAACAGTTCACATCGTTGGGGATGATATTGATTGGATTGATTTTGACCCTCCTATTGAGTACAATGCGTGGGCTTATTTTGAGACTTTTCATATTGGTGATGTCCTCCGTAAGCTCTCTCTCTCTCTCTCTCTCTCTCTCTCTCTTAGGTGCTAACAAACTTGTGGTTTAAAAATGGTATAGTTTTGGACTGGTTCATTAAAAAATCCGTCCTTTATGTTTGCCCCTGATATTTTTATATTTATATAGAGAGAAAAAGAGAGCGGATCTCATTCATACCCCCCATGTGAGTCTTTGTATGTGGATATTTTTTTTAAATAGTAAAAAAAAAATTTAACTACTATTTTGTTATGGTATTAAAATATTATTGTGGACCAATAAAAAAATTAGTTCAAATAGAATTGTTTTTCCTATTTTAAAAAATATCGGTCAGCATATGTCAATTTTTAAAATGCTTACAAACTAACATATTTTCACCGATGTTTTTTAAAATAGAAAAAAAATTATTTTTGAGATCATTTTTGTATGGGTCCCATGATTTTTTTTTCTATTTTAAAAATGGTCCGCATATTAGGAACTCAAATGGCCTATCTATGAGATGCACTCTCTCTCTCTCTCTCTCTCTATATATATATATATATATATATGTGTGTGTGTGTGTGTGTGTGTGTGTGTGTGTGTGTGTGTGTGTCATTTGCCTTTGTAGTTTACGTTTTCTTTTCAGTTTAGTAAATATTTTGGTTTGAAAAGTATGAAATCAACATATATTGTAAGTATAGTTTTTTTTCTCTCTATTTGTTTAACGAAAAGGGATTGGAGTTGGGAGGGTTTTTCAATATATTATAAGTGTGTGGGTTTGATTGCATTAATTATTTAATACTTATAACATTTTCACTCTGAACGAACAACTGAAAGGTTTGGGATTGAGTGGGCCTCACCCATCTTAGAGTTCTAGGGAATAAAAGAGAAAAGAGCCAAAAACATAAAATAAAAAAAAAAATTGATTACACTATACCCCATCTCAAACGTTATAAAGTTCCAAATTACAGATCAGATTAAATTAGAAACATTACACAGTTGCAAATTACAGGTCCAAAATACCCATCAAAATTTTATTATTATTTTTTTATAAATAAAAACTCACTTTCGTGTTGTGTTGTTCTTATTTGAGTTGTGCCCGTGTTCAATTAAAAAAAAAATTATGTATCTTGTTCATGTTTCTAAAACATTATATGATTTCACGTTATGTCATGTGTATTGTAATTGGGTTTTTGATTTTTATTAAATAAAATTGGGACAAAAAAGGAAACTAAGAAAAACTATTTTTTTTAGCTAACACGAACATGACCCGATATGATATGAACTGGTAGTTTTAAATTTTTTAATATTTAAAACAATGTGAAACGACACGGTATGATGTGAAATGGTAGTTTTAAACATTTTTTTTTAAGAAAAAAAAAGTTATTTTTAAGAGAAAAATGTTTGCCCTGTTTTATTTCGGTGGTTTATTGTTTGGTAAAAAAACATTGTGCCATGTCGTGCTTTATATGGACAATGTTCGTGTTAAGTGAAAAAAAAAATTGCGTCGTGTCGAATTTAACTTGTAGTGTTTGTGTCAAGTAAAAAAATGCGATTTCATGTTGTATCGTGATATATTTGGGGGATGTTTATTTGATGTAAAAAATATGTTTTCATGTCATGTTTTATTTGGTTCGTCCTTGTATTAGGTAAAAATAAAAAGATTTCGTTTTGTGTTCGAGTTAAGTTAAAAAAAAGATTGTATTGTATTTTATATTGATCGTGTCTAGTGACCTTAAATTAACATAAAGACAAAAACTGGAAAGTATTGTCAATAGTATGTCAAATTTAACAAATTTATATATTTAAAAACATTTTTTATAACATAGATAACACCCATTATTTTTTATAACACTTTATTTATGTACGAAAAACATTTTGATTTAGTAAATGACATTTTTTAAAAACATAAAAACTATATTAATTTTGAATTATGATATTTATTGAAAAGGTATTTTTTTGAAAAATAAATTTATATATAAACCCTTTTAACAGTAAATTATATTAACAGTTTTTTATATAAAATAAATGCTTTCTTATAAAAAAATGTTTTTAACATTTTTTTTACAAAATAGTTTTTAACTTTTTTTGTACCAAAAAATATTTTCAAAATTTTTATTTATAGAATATATATTTAAAATATTTTGAAAATATCTTTGTACTCCTGAATTCGATATGTTTTCTTTAATTTAGTTTAAAAAATACCATGTCATGACTTGTGCTTCAATATTATATGAAAAAATCACTTTAATGTATATTTATTAAAATATTACATTCCTAAGCACGCATATTAAAATATTAAAATATTTGTCGTAAAATTCAATCTCATTCCCTTTCTAAGAAAATTCCCTTCCTAAATGATAACCTCTTTCTTTATCTAAAATTAGGGATTTTTGCGAGTTAGTTCCTTTTACTAAGTATGTAGCCAAATAAATTATATACTTTTTTCTGCAACATATTCCGTGAAAAATATTTTTGTTCCAATAGGCTCAAAATGAGAATAAATAGTGGATATTTAATACATGTATTAATATAATGCAGTGAGAAAATCTGTTCTGATACGACCAATTAGAAAACACCTTAAATAAACAGTATTTATTTCTCAAGTTTCCAAAAAATTGTCAATATCTCCAGCCACCTTTCTCACCCCTAAAATATCTCATCTCTTTAAAAATTTGACATTTCAGAAACTCTTAAAAAATTACAATTTCCAAACAGTATAAAAATTATTTACTCTCTAAAAAATTCTCATGTATTTAATTTAAAATTTCTTACTTTTTAATAAAAAAATCTCCCAAAAATGTCATCCTTTTCCTCTAAAAAAATCTCCCTAAACTGCAATATTTTCACTCTAAAAAGAAAAAACTCTCGAAAAAGATATCTCTCTAAAATGTTAGCTTCACGAGAAATACAGCAAATTGTTAAAATTAATCAGAATGGGAAAAATACAATAAATTTATTTGAAATTCTCTAAAATTTTTACTCAACTATAAGACAAAATTTTAGCCTTGAAATCACTGCAATTACCCTTTATTTTTTAACAAACTTTTAGAACAGTTGAATCAGCATGTGAAATTTAACTACCAAAACATCCATATTTTATAGTGACTTCGGAGCTTAAATGTGTTGAAATAGCCCAATTTTAAGCTATTTAGTCTTTATTGTTATTTTTTTTGGTGTGTTTGTAGTTGAGCCACTAGCCTTGTATTGGAAATGCAAGTCCGAGGATATGAATTTTGTCCTTCCGAAAGGGTAAGTAACCTAAAGAAAAATATATTTTTATCAATAACAAAATATCTTTTTAGAGAGTTATAATATATTTGGATTCTTGGTGAAAAACACTCATTATTACATGTTTATAACATAAATATTGGTTTGATAATTTTAGAAACGTAGTCTCTATCTCACTGACATTGCAATGTTACTGGCACTTTAACGAAGATTACTATAAGTGTGCAAAGAATTCATTATGTTTAACGTCCCTTTTTCACAGGTAAAACAAGCTGGAATATATATTTTTAACGACATTTATTTCTAACTTCACTTTTAAATCAGGTGATTCCCGTTCAAAAGGAAATGAAAACCCCAGATTTTTTGCGAGAAGATGATAATTTTAATGAAGATATCTACGGTGAAATGCCTCCTCTTGAAGAAATCCCAAATGATGATTTAGCGGGGGTTAAAGAAGATGGTCCCAGCATGGATGTTGTCAAATCAAAAAGCTACATTCAACATTTAATCGATCATGATTCCATCATGTTAATTGGAGATAAATTAGCTTTACGTAATGATCTTATTCAGTCTTCATCTTCTGATGAAGACAATATATGTGAAGAAGATATGCCTCCTCTAGAGAATATTGTCACAAGTGGAGAGTTAACCCAAGATAACCTTAGTAGTGTTCAAATTCACGACGATCGCGGCATTGATTTATACAAGGAAATCCCCAATATTGTTTCAAATGGAGTAAATTTTACTTCTAATCATTCCAAATGGAACATCCTTCGCTGGAAAAAGCTCTCAAGATATCGTAGGTCCTAAATTTATTTTCAAGGTTTCATCTTCTTTTTTGCATGCTTTCGTGCTATTTTGTTTTAAACGTTTTCACTTTCGATAGTGTAAGCCACCGATGAAGGGCGTTTCTTCATCTCTATCCTAATAAAGTCTTTTTAATAAAAACAAATTCTAACTTCACCCTTCTCTTGTTAAATATCGCTAAGAAAAACACTTTTAGCGGCGTACCCGTATATTCTCCAAGTGAAACATCTCCATTGCATTCTTCGATTAGGAATTCTGCTAAGACTGGGTTAGCTATACTTGTTATTGCATCTTTTCTTTGAGGGTTTTTCCTGAACAATATTGGATGTTGCTTTTATGTGTGTATATATAAAGGTTGAATATGGAAAAAATTATGATATGTGTGGTTTTTGCTTATTTAACTTTACAGGTCTATTTGTAACTAAGATTATTTTCCTCTGTAGTTTGTGTTGGGTTATGTTTGGATCATGGGTTATCTTTCGAACATGCATCAACAATTAATATTGTTATATATGTTCTTTGAATAATGATATGAGTACAAAAATCTCCACAAAATCTGACGTGGATTCCACTTATTCTCGAGTAATGTTATGGGTACAAAGTAACTCTACAAAATCTCTACAAAAAGTAGTGCTATTGGTGCCCTGGTGGGACCCTGTGAGAAAATAAGTGGAATCCACGTCAGATTTTGTGGAGGTTTTTGTGGAAATTTTTGTGCTCATATCATTATTCCTTATTCTCTCACCTACCTATTAAACATTGCCTTGTGGTATTTTGTGAAATTACTTTGTACCCATAGCATTAATGTTCTCTTGGGGGTATAACCACTACTTAATTATCATGGATTCAAAACTACTTCAAAAATTAATTGACCAATATTTAAACAACACCACCCCCCCCCAAAAAAAATGGCATTAAAAGAAATTTGTAACTTTCTCTTTATTATCCAAGCACCAATCTAATCTTTTTAAAAAGTAGTTTAGTGTCAATTATTATTTTTTGACTTAATTACTCATTTTCACCTATATTGCCCAACGTGTCCTATTTATATATGGAATGATCATGTGCAAATATACTTGTAACAATATCTTATTATTTACAATTTGGACTTTTAACCTCTATTAAAAGGGGTTAATTATGAAGATTTGCAACGACCTTTAGGTTTTCGGATATAACACTGTACTTTCACTTAGTTGCCAATAGTTAATTTTTTTTTTTGGAAGAGGACAAAATTTCCCAGATTTATTACTACATCGGTTGGAAAGCCCTGCCTAGATGGCAATTACAAAGAAGTGAACAAAATAGAGAATAAAATTAAAAAAACTAAAGACAACGTAAAATAATCTAATGGATGGGATGCCTAAAAGATCCATTTTGAAATAGCCTCTAGAAATCTTAGGAAGATACATAATAGAGAAGTAAGTGAGATGGCTTGAATTTTAAGGTCCATAATTTGCACTGAATTTGCTTATCTCCAATAATGAATGAACTCTATGTGTATATAAATTCCTTTAATTTCATTTAGGACATCAATTAAAGACCAAAGAGGTTTGAGAATTTTTCCTTTAAGAATATCTACCACCATTTTAGAGTTTGATTCCACTAAAATGTGAATTATATTAATTTTCTTACAGATATGAAGACCTTTTTATATAGCTAGACATTCTGCTCTATTATTAGTGGTGATCCCTTCATAGGCTGAAAAAGCTTGAATGAGGTTTCGTTTTCTATCTCTGATGATTCCCCATGACCTTGAAATCCCAGGGTTGCCATTAGATGCCCCATCACAATTCAACTTGAAGAGAGATTATTTAGGAGGAGACCATTTAATGGGGGAGAAAGAGGAAATAGTTTTGGACATTTTAAGACCAAATAGGCTTTGTAGATATTTAGATGATTTGAATGTATACTTTATTGCACAGATGTTGATGAGGTAGATTACATTGGCTATGATCTTTTTGCTCTCCATATTGATATCTTCAAAAACACATTTGTTCATACTCACCCAAATCTCCCATATAATGGCACTAGGAATTAGAGTCAGTAGGTATCTAATGTAATATTTACTTGATTTTCAATGCCACCATGACTTGAGAAGTTATTAATAGAAGAGTTAGAGACTTTGATGCTAAGAATATTTGAAAGAAGGACAAAACTTTAGTAGACATTGGACCATCTAGGAACACATGTTAAAGCTTTCTGAATGATGGTAATAACATATACACATATGAGCTATGAAGACACCTTTAAATTGAATCAGGTCTTCTAGAGGGACTATCATATTCATACATTTCCATCAAAAAATTGAGATTTTATGGGTAATCTTATTCTTATAAATGCATTTAAATAAAAATGAAGAAGGTCTGAATTTTCTGATTGCAATCCAAGCTACGCTAGTTGTGAATTCCCCACTAGAAAATAGAGTCTAATATTTAGAAGAGTCAATTTCAGTAATAAATATATCAGCACCATCTTTGATTTGATTCAATCTCTTTAATGTTGGAATGTTACTAGAACGAGATGAAAAGAACCCATAATTAAGAAAGGAAGAATGGTGCGCCCTAAAATAAAGCTTGTGATTCAAGTGCAAATCTATCGCAACAAGTAATATCCGGTAAGTACAGAATCGTGATCCACAGGGATTGAAACACTCCTAAGAGAACGAAATTAGGTTTGGGGGATTCTCTAAACGTCACAAAAGTTAAAGTGGAAAAGATGATTCAATAGTTTGGAAAAGTGATTGAGACTAATCTCTAAACTAACATACTATTGATGATCAGTTGATTAATTAATAATTACGGAACTATGAAAAGAACTAAGATAAGCTTGAGTTCAAGAAATTAAAGGGATCGAGGATCATTCTCCCACCTCGGATTCACAAAGAAGGGGATTATAGGGCTTGGTTGAAATTAATTCTAATCGAGCATAACTAATTAAGTCCGAACATCAACCATGCAGAGACTAAACTCAACAATGGAGGATTAGGGGTTAATTAATTATTGCTAGATGGGTTGGGTTTGTAGTAAAGCTTAAAACACTAACTCTTGCATGACAAGAGAAGTTAAGAAACTATGATACTCCAAAACCAACACATGAAGTTCCATTAGAACAATTATAAACCAAACCCTAAATATGAAGTTCAAGCATCCAAGGTGGGATTTTGATCCCCAATCATAAGTCTAGCTACTCATAATTGAAACTAAACTACACATGCTAGTTAACAACATAATTAAGTTAGTTATCTAGTTTAAACACAAACCAATGCAAGAGATGGAATTAAATGCAAATTAAAGCTAGTAGAACAAGTAGAGAAGAAGTAAATGAACCTTTCTTGCATTAATAACAACAATTCAACTAGTAATCAAAGCATCACAAGTTGATAAAAACCATAAATTAACTTTGACCTAGGAGAGAGAAGAGAGTGTTTTTCTATCCACCAAATATCTAACAAAAGTAATCTGCATCTACAAAAGAGGAAAAACAAGGGATATATCCCCAAAATCCCACCAAAATGGCAAACTAGTAATAAGAAGAAAGCTGGAAATGCAGGGCCGAATCGATTCGGTGCCAAATCCGAATCGATTCGAAAGTGTAGAGATTTTCTCCTGGATGAAACCGAATCGATTCGGCCTTGATCGCGAATCGATTCGGTCTTGCTGGAGAAGAAAAGATGCCTATATTGGCATTAGTTGTCCCATGTTTCACCGAAACAACCGTAACTTCTTCATTCGAGGTCGGATTCGAGCACCGTCGGAGGCCACGCGAAGATACGAAGAAGGTCTACAACTTCCGTGAAGAAATCGCGATCAGAACCCGAGTGCTGAAATTACCAAAATTCCCCCGACTGTGCAAGTGTCAACGGAACTTTTTCGGATCAAAACCAAACTTCCCAAAATGCATTCCCGAGACCTATAAAAGCTCAATAAAGACACATACAAAGTATATATGATGAATTCATGGGTTAGTCAATAAATGAGTATAAGAACCGGGAAATACATGCACGGGAACGCTAGAATGTACAAATTAACGGGGTATAAGATACAATAAAAGTGAAGAATCACACCCCCTAACTTATACATTGCTAGTCTCGAGCAATGAAGTATGAAGAAACAAGGGCCAACAATGCAACCAAAATATAAGAAATATGTACAACGAAGGAAAAAATGCCGCTTTCGTAGGCGGACGATTGCATTTAGCGTATGCAACAAGCCGTTTTAAACCCCTAGGTGGCCCTAGGGGACGAGTGAGGTCTCGTGAGGGTTTCCAGGGATGACACCCACAAACATCAAATCAACTCATACTATGATACGGCAAAATCCAATGCGTAGCTCAACAAAAATCTAATAAGCACAATTTATCAACAAAGTGAACGAAGCTCACACAAAAGACGGCAATTATCGGCATTAAACAAATAACTTCAGTAAAAATCGAAACCATGGAAAAGCGAAATAAGCGGACACATGTGGTAATATAGATTTGGCAAAACTTTCAAAATCCATATAAAAGCTAAGGCATGCATACTCAAGTTCTCTCCGGATGTTACACTCAACAAATGAAACACTTAGAATTGGGATGTAAAACACACGGGACATGCGGTCATTAAGAGTAATTGTAAAGGGAAACTAGGCCACACACATGTCATCAATGAAGAACGCAATATAAAAGTGAAAAATACAATCTCATGAAAGGATATCGCATATCAACCAAGAGAAAAGCATTTAAACAGATTATCGCTAATGTTCGACCTTTGAATCACGTCACCCTGGGATCAAATAGGACTTTTGGGGTATAGAATTTAGGCTAGGTTAGGGTTAGGAAAAGAAAGGGATATGTGTAGGATCAAAGGAGATTCGGGAATAGCGCGCGGGATAATGGATTTAATGGGCAATAAAGGAATCGATGGTCAAATTCCACAAGCAATGTATTCATGAGAGTGAGACTTTGATATTCATGCACATGGTAAAAAGGGAAACAACTAGGACCCATTTTATTCGAAACTTTTTCTTTTCTTTCTTTTTTTTTTTATTTTTTTTAAATTTTTTTTCTTCTTTTTCTTTTCCTTTCTTTTCTCAAAGCTTGATTGCAATCCATATAAACAACATCATTCAATCCCGGGAACAATCCCTAATCAAGGTACGGGAGGAGTAAATAAGGGTTTAGGACTCCAATGTGGAGTTGGACAAGGGATTTGGGGTTGAAACGAAAGGAATAATAAGGCTCAAGGGGGTTGACTAGGGGAAACATTTAAGGGAAAGGTCAAGGTCATATGGGTTAAACAACAACAAAGGCATATAATCCTTTCCTAGAGTTTCATGTGATTCGCGGGACTCAACACCATTGAAAATCATGATCAAGTGATAAATCAGTTAGTATGCAGTCAAATGAAAAGAAAATGAGATCGACAACGAGTTCATTGACAAGAAAGAGATAGAGTGGGTGTATACGCTCACAAATGATGATAAGTCTCAATTTTCACTTTTGTAAGGGTATAGCATGCGCCTTAGAATAACGAATTTGAAACACTTTAAACCAAATCATATATAATTATTTGTGTAAATGCTCAAAGCTTCACAGTTTAATTTTATGATGCTATTCACAATGCAAACAATAATGGGCTAAAGGGTAATAAAACAATGAATCAAAGCATGCTTCATAGCTATACAATAGAATATTCCTATCATATAAGTAATCATAGTAGATAAGAGGGAGAAAAGTTTTTTTTTTTTTTAATTTTAATTTTTTTTTAATAAATAAATAAATAACTACTAACATGATAACCGGCATCACAAATGTAATCCATACCCCCTAACTTGAATGAAACATTGTCCCCAATGTTAGTAGGGATAAAAAGGGAAAAGGGGTTAGAAAATAGTCACCCCGTAAGGAGTAACTCGAGAAACGCGCAACGGCATGCCTGTTACAAGTTAGTACCATAAACAATAATATATACAAAAGAGATATATACCAGAACAAATATAAAACGGAAAATGAGTAACTTCATTAATAAATACGAGTTGTGTACATCGGGCACAAAAAACCAAAATTAGAAAATACAATAAATGTACTCTCTCCTCCCCACACCAAAACACAACTACAAAGATAGAAACCCAAAAATCAAAATTAAGAACCACAAAAGTCAGCAGCAAAGAAAGTAGGATGACAACGGCCTACATATCGTCCGGATGATGACGTGGGGACTCGGGCGCGGGGGTGTCACGAGGGGCATATGGGTCATAAAGGTACGGAGGCACAGCAGCGTCGCCCCCTCGGAGATGTCAAAATAGGTCCATCTGCGCCCGAGTAATCATGGAGATATCGCGCTCGTAAGCGCCCCGATAAGCAGTAAAATCAGCCTGGAACGAAGCGAAGCTCGACATATACGTGCCTCGAAACTCGAAAAAATCCGCCTGCAACTCATCCAACCGCACCCCAAGATACGCGATGGGGTCAACAGTAGATGGGGCTGGAGGTGGGACAGGATGAGGTACATCTGGAATATCCGGCATAGGAGCATCAGGGGCATCCGCAGCGCCAGGGGCATCCGCAGGAGCATCCAACATTCGCTTCTTCCTCCTCTCCCAATAATCTTTTCCTAAACTCTTGTCAATGGCCTTCTCGCCTAGCAACTTGGGGAGGCGAGGAATGTTATCCGTACCCGCCACTTCGCAATCGGCATCTCTACAAATTCAGGAAACCAACCGCGCGTACGGGAGGGTAGTGGTGCCCTTCTCACAGTAAGCGGCCTTTAGCATCTGTTGAAGTACCAATGCGGGAAGGTTGACGATAGAATTAGCGTCCAAGAGATGGTAAAGGAAGTGGGTCTGGGCGGAGCAGAGAACAGCCTTGGTTTGGGTCGGCGTGATGGAATTAACAGCCACAAGGTGGATGATACGGTGGTTGTCGGGCATAAGAGATGTGGGGAAAGTCTCCCCAGCCCAAACATTCCCTAGCGCCAGACGCGCAATCAGTGTCTCATTCGTCAGCCTCCCCTCATCGGAGCAAGGGTAATCAAAATCCTCGGGGTTATCGGCCCCAGTCAGATGCATAGCCAAGAGAGGCTTTGAAATAGGAATTCGCTTACCCCGCACATAAGCCTCAAAAGTTCTGTCCCCAGTTGGGACGAGGGACGCATAGAAACGACGAACATGCTCCTCATTGACATCACCCGCCCTGGCAAGGTGAGCTTCCCAATTAAACTTCTGAAAGTACCGACGAACAGAGGCAGGGAAATCCTCAAGGTGCACAGGCCTCTTAATAGCAATTGGGCGACCCGAAGGAAATTTAGCCCGGAACCAGTCCTTTTCTTGCTTTGAGCGGAAGGATTCGAAACCTCCCCGACCCGAAATTATATTGGATGTGGGCTTTTGATCCATAATAACCTACAAGAAAAATCAATTTGATACATACACAATTAGTGTAATGCATAAAATCAATTTAGCGTGAAACAGGATCGAAAAGGAATCGGTGGTGCATGTCGGAAGAAAATGATCGGATAAGCGTATCCGACATACATCACCCTCAAGCAAGGTAAAACCTATGTCAATGTTCGATAAGAGGCACAAAAATGGAACAATTTGGGGATCAACTCCTCATTTAGGCCTTTTATCGAACATGTGGTGTGCAGCCTGCTCAAAATAGGGAGAAAAAATGCATTTGATTCTTGAAAGCCCCCAACAAATACAACACAACACAATAATCAACAATTAAAAGATTGTATTTGTTGGATAGTGATGGAAATCAGTAATGAAAAATGGACAATTCATGAATCAGATACACCTTATGCTAAGATGGAAATACACACATAGCTCCCCTAGTTTGAATAGAATGAACACACATTTCATATTGAAATTAACATAGAAAGATTGGAGTTGTTACCTTGGATGAGGAAGCCATGGATTGAAAAAGAAAAAATTGGAGGAAGGGAAATGATAAGGGAGAGGATGGTTCACAGGTTAAAAGAGTAGAAATAATGAGAAAAGGATTAAACCAACATGGGGGAATTTTAAGTGACAGGTGCTCCGAATCGATTTGGTAGGTAAGCCGAATCGATTCGCTATTCTCGGATTGAACACTGGAAGGGGCCAAATCGATTCGGTATTAATCCGAATCGATTCGGGAGAAGAGACCTGATACTTTGGCTTAACCGAATCGATTCGGCTGAATAACGAATCGATTCGCTGACTCTAAATGTTTGCCACAGGGAAGGGTCGAATCGATTCGGGATTAATCCGAATCGATTCGGGAGCTGGGATTGGACTTTCTGCTATGCTGAATTTATAATTCTCAAGAGGTTTAAGTTTTGGGGCCACCTCAACTGGATTTCATGGACCAAAATGATGGACCATATGTACGTAACTGGTCCGGAACCAAAAATTTGCAACCCCACACATGCCGGGGGTTGCTCGGTACCAAAAAATGAGAATTCACCGAACCGAATCACCCCTGCTAACGGGGAAGCTGCGTACGATGTCCGATTGTAAATCCGTAGAGATGATTAGGACGCACTTCACAATGTGAACACCTATCCTTTCCCTCGGTCTGACTTTACTCCAACTAAGGCTCATACACTTAACAATTATATCGGGCTCAAGATCAGAGGATATGACACCTATCCAAAATGGACTACTCCAACCGCTGGACCCGCATTTGGTTTTGAAAACCGGATTAATATTTAAAAGAGGGGGCCATGGGTTCTTACAGTGACGGACCGGTGGGTTGGTGCACAAATCGATAGAGACATTTTCTACCCTATTTTTCTCCGAGCAACCCTCCTTACACGGGATTGATGACTCTATGTAAATGTCAGCTTCGGAAACGATAAAGTCATCAATCGGAGTGAAATCAAAATTGCCTAAGTTATCCTCAATTTCATGGTTTTCTCCTACGCCAACCTCTCCTATCATGTCAAAACACACATCTAACACACTCCATTCAATTTCCTCCCTCGCAATATGATCGTCGTCCACACATGTCGTTCCAACGAAATTCACTTCCCTCACACAATCGTCTTTGTCACTCGAGAGGTGCAAGAAATTGAAAATATTGACATCTAATGTCATATTACCAAAAGACAAGTTCATCTCACCATTCCTACAATTTATCGAAGCATTCGTGGTCGCGAGGAATGGTCGTCCTAAGATGACAGGAGGTTGATTGTTTGGTCTTAAAACAGGTTTGGTATCAAGAACGATAAAGTCGACCGGGAACACAAAGGTGTCTATCTGGACGAGGATATCTTCCAAGACGCCCCGTGGAATTTTGGTGGAACCGTCGGCCAATTGAATTTTAGTTTTGGTAGGACTAAGTTCTCCCAAGTCCAATTGAAGATAAACCGAATACGGCAAAAGGTTCACACTAGCTCCTAGATCAAGAAGAGCGCGATTAATGGCGAAGTTTCCAATCTTACACGAAACTGTTGGACACCCTGGGTCCTTAAATTTTGGAATTGTATTGTGTTGGAAAATGGAACTAACCTGTTCAGTCAACTCCACCTTTTTGCGAGAAATATGATTTCTCTTAAAGGTGCACAAATCTTTCAAAAACTTTCCATAGGAAGGGATTTGCTTAATCGCGTCAAGGAGAGGGAGATTGATTTTTACTTGTTTGAATGTGTCCATGAACTCTTGATCTTTGTTGGGTTTAACAATGGGAAGGAGCCTTTGAGGGAAGGGTGCGAGAAATGGACAAGGGACTGAAGTTTCCGGCCCCTTGGTCGGCGACTTATCTCTTTTCTTTTTGGGAGTCACTTCACTCTCTCGGGGAGTTATTGTAACCTCGTCGGATTCTTTCGGGAAAGGTGGAGGTGGATTTTCAATCACCTTCCCACTCCTAAGAGTGGTGATGGAATTTGCATGTTCCATAGACCTACATTGAGCGGAAGAAGCAGTAGAAACATCGAAATTCGTGCTATTTTGCCCAACGGGCCCATGAGGTTGTGACGGGAATTTTCCTTTTTCTTGCACACTCAAAGAAGCGGTCAACTTGGAAATTTCTTTTTCGAGCCTAGAATTTGTGGCTTGTTGAGAAGTCGCAAAAGATTGAAAAATTTCTTCTAGACTTCTCTTGTTTCGGGTGCGCGTAGGTAGGTATAACTGGTGGAGGTGGTCCCTGAGGGGGACCTTGCATTACAACTTGGGGAGGAGGATGTTGGTTGTACGGTTGTTGGTAATTCTGAGGCGGGGGAGGATGAGATTGTTGATATTGGTAACCGAGTTGGTTACCCCAAGATGGATTAAACCCTTGGTCAGGAACGTTTTGGGATCTTCTAAAAACTCCCATAGCGTTCGCTTGATCATGGAGGATCACTTTGTAAGCCGGAATAGTAGGACACTCTTGGGTCGAATGAGCATTAGTGTCACAAATGGCACACAACTCCTCAATTACGGAATGAGTTTGAACAACGGGATCACGAACTTTCGAACCGAATTCCTCAACTCTCTTAGATAATTTATCTAATCTCATTTTCATCTCGTCCTCGCGAGTGAGGTGATACATACCAGGGTTAGACGAGGACGGAACCGAAGGTCGCGAACTGTTTTTGTTCGGATCCGAGGTATCCCATGCTTGGGTGGTCTCGGCACAATATTTGAAATGTGCCCACGCATCATCGGGATCTAAACCAAAGAACTCACCGGAGCACATTGTCTCCACCATTTGTTTCGCATTAAGTGTAAGCCCATTGTGGAAAAATGAGATTAATCTCCACTTTTCGAAGCCGTGGTGTGGGCATTTATGAAGAACCTGATTAAATATCTCCCAACATCGCTCGAATGATTCACCTTCGGCCTGAACGAATGTTTGGATTTGACTCTTTAACGAGTTGGTGCGATGAGTTGGAAAGAATTTTTTTAAAAACTGCGCTTGCATTTCGCGCCAACTCCCGATGGAATTGGGAGCTAAAGACCAAAGACAAGTTTTGGCCTTGTCTTTTAAGGAAAACGGGAAGAGTTTGAGACGTGTGACATCTAGAGGACAGTTTTGATCGCTAAAAGTAGCGCACACCTCCTCAAACTCTCTAACATAAAGGTAAGGTTATTCAATGTCCATGCCGTGGAAAGTAGGAAGTAATTGAATCATTCCATTACGAAAATGGAATTGCGCGGCATTGTAGGGAAAAATGATACAAGACGGAGAGGTGGTCCTCTCCGGTTGCAAATAATCACGCATGGTCCTATACGGGGGGTCGGGTGCAACCCCTTGACTACCGTGCTCACTAACGTTGTCGGCCATGGTTGTAGGATCGGAGTGAGCCCAGGTATACGAAGAAGACGAGACCAAACTAGAACGAGAAATTGATGGTAAAGGTCTCCAGAAATCCGAGGGTTCACTAAACGATGGTTCACGAATAGGATTCAAATTGCTACTACTCGCGTCATTCATTTACAGATTTTTGGATTGATTTTTGGAAACCGTGATGTCACGGTGACCACAGGGAACGATAGTGTAAAGAGAATATCTAAACCCTAAGTTGGTTGCCAATCCCCGTCAACGGCGCCAAAAACTTGGTGCGCCCTAAAATAAAGCTTGTGATTCAAGTGCAAATCTATCGCAACAAGTAATATCCGGTAAGTACAGAATCGTGATCCACAGGGATTGAAACACTCCTAAGAGAATGAAATTAGGTTTGAGGGATTCTCTAAAGGTCATAAAAGTTAAAGTGGAAAAGATGATTTAATAGTTTGGAAAAGTGATTGAGACTAATCTCTAAACTAACATACTATTGATGATCAGTTGATTAATTAATAATTACGGAACTATGAAAAGAACTAAGATAAGCTTGAGTTCAAGAAATTAAAGGGATCGAGGATCATTCTCCCACCTCGGATTCACAAAGAAGGGGATTATAGGGCTTGGTTGAAATTAATTTTAATCGAGCATAACTAATTAAGTCCGAACATCAACCATGCAGAGACTAAACTCAACAATGGAGGATTAGGGGTTAATTAATTATTGCTAGATGGGTTGGGTTTGTAGTAAAGCTTCAAACACTAACTCTTGCATGACAAGAGAAGTTAAGAAACTATGATACTCCAAAACCAACACATGAAGTTCCATTAGAACAATTATAAACCAAACCCTAAATATGAAGTTCAAGCATCCAAGGTGGGATTTTGATCCCCAATCATAAGTCTAGCTACTCATAATTGAAACTAAACTACACATGCTAGTTAACAACATAATTAAGTTAGTTATCTAGTTTAAACACAAACCAATGCAAGAGATGGAATTGAATGCAAATTAAAGCTAGTAGAACAAGTAGAGAAGAAGTAAATGAACCTTTGTTGCATTAATAACAACAATTCAATTAGTAATCAAAGCATCACAAGTTGATACAAACCATAAATGAACTTTGACCTAGGAGAGAGAAGCGAGTGTTTTTCTATCCACCAAATATCTAACAAAAGTAATCTGCATCTACAAAAGAGGAAAAACAAGGGATATATCCCCAAAATCCCACCAAAATGGCAAACTAGTAATAAGAAGAAAGCTGGAAATGCAGGGCCGAATTGATTCGGTGCCAAATACGAATCGATTCGGAAGTGTAGAGATTTTCTCCTGGATGAAACCGAATCGATTCGGCCTTGATCGCGAATCTATTCGGTCCTGCTGGAGAAGAAAATATACCTATATTGGCATTAGTTTCCCATGTTTCACCGAAACAACCGTAACTTCTTCGTTCGAGGTCGGATTCGAGCACCGTCGGAGGCCACGCGAAGATATGAAGAAGGTCTACAACTTCCGTGAAGAAATCGGGATCAAAACCCGAGTGATGAAATTACGAAAATGCCCCCGACTGTGCAAGTGTCAACGGAACTTTTCTGGATCAAAACCAAACTTCCCAAAATGCATTCCCGAGACCTATAAAAGCTCAATAAAGACACATACAAAGTATATATGATGAATTAAGGGGTTAGTCAATAAATGAGTATAAGAACCGGGAAATACATGCACGGGAACGCTAGAATATACAAATTAACGGGGTATAAAATACAATAAAAGTGAAGAATCAAAGAAAACAAAGAGTTAGAGGTAGATGGATTCTACCAAAGTTTCATGCTGAAAGCCTTGATGGAATTTGTCAAATCTTTAAAACCAAAGTCTACTTTAGTTTCTAGGAAACAAAGTTTATCCCAGTTGATCTAGTTGTGTCTCTATCCAAAATCATTAGAACAACCCCTAAGAAATTTGCTAAAGAGTCTTTTGATAAAATTTGAGGTCTTGACAGGAGGTTTAAGAACTAAAATTGTATGGATATGTATAGATGCTAGGACTTATTTGATTAGACTTCTTCTGCCAATGAATGAGAGGAATTTTGTTTGCTAACGCTCAATTTTGGATCAAATTCCCTGAATGAGATCATCAAAATAAGCACGCTCAGGCCTACCATAGAAATGGGAAATCCTAAATATTTTAAGGGAATATTCTTTTATTTAAAACTGGTCGGGTCATCTATGATTTAATACTTCTTCTGTTGACAGAATGATGTACAGTAAAACAACACTTTTCGTAGTTAATAAGTTGACCTGAACCATTTTCAAACATTTTTGAGAATTTTACTAAGTGTTTCAAACTAGACTAGGCTCCATTGCACAAAATTATAGTGTCAGCAACAAAACTCAAGTTACTTATGAGAGGATAACCTATAGGGTGGGAGAAGGAAGAAACCTTACCAGAGGTCATTTATTTATGGATGCCTTGATTTAACACTTCAGCCACATGGACAAATAGACCAGGCGAGAGGAGATCTCTTTGTTTGAGCCCTCTATAAAATTGTAAATAACTTGCAACTTGACCATTTATAATTGTAGAAAACTAGTTATTGGAGATCCGTCTCCAAATTATATCTAGTAAAACATTAGAGAATCTAAAGTTCCTTACAATTTTAGTGAGTAGTAGCCATGATACTCTGTCATAGGCTTTGGATAAGTAAAATTTGATCACCACATCCGGGCCATAAGATTTCCTTTTAATCATGGACATTAGCCCTTGAGCGTCTTCCATTAATGGACCCTGCTTGAGACTTGCCTATGGTGAGGGTAATAATGTGGGAGGTTCTAATGGTAAGGATTTTGGTGATGATTTTAGAACAAAAAGTTACAAAGACTTATGGGTATAAAGTGTGAACAAGAGGTTGACAATTTAATTTTGGGGATTATAATGATGTTTGAGCTAGTCCAACTCTGAGGAAGGTCCCTGCTTGAAAGAAATATAAAACTGCTAGGATGAGGTTAGATTTGATGGTATCCCAATAGTTATTGTAAAAAGGGCCATGAAACCCATTTGGACCTATACTACTATCTTTATTGAGATTAGTAACTGCCCGTGTAATCTCATTTTCAATTGGTAAATCATCTAGCATTTGAGATTGAGGATCAGAAATACTGGCTTCTAAAGATTTTAAATTCTCTTTGTCCTCTACTATATTATGATCCTATAAAATGTTTTTAAAATGATCTATGAATTCTTCTTGGATGTCCTTAGAATCAGTTATCCTATTGCCTTATTTGTCTTTGATTAAATGAATAACTAGTATGGAATTTCTAGCTTTGCAAGATGCATGGAAAAGTTTTGTATTTTCTTCCCATGCTAAGATCCATCTACCTCTAATTTTCTGATGCCAAAAGTCTTCTTCCTACCTCAAAGCACCAAAAATCTTAGCTTTAAAAGAGAGTTGCTCTGAATGAAGAGAATTAGGGTTTGATTAAAACAAAATATCATTAATATTCACCTCTTCCTTTAATTTATGCACTTGATAAAAAATGTTGTGGTATTTGGCTTTATTCCAGATGATAAGATATTTTTTCAGTTTTTGAAGTGTAAATTAGAAATTTCTAAGAGGGTTTGCTTTAAGAGGGATGGACCAAGAATTTTCAATGTCTAATTTAACGGTAGGATTGGAGCACCACAAATTATGAAATTTAAAAGTCTTAGGATAACTATCATGTTTGGTTTGGATAGATAAGAGAGGGGAGAATGATGTAGGCATTCTTTGTTTATGTGCTTAAGAGAAAAGGTAGGGAAAGTGGAGATCCATTCAGGAGATGCTACCCCCTCTATCTAATATAGTCCAAACTTTACCTCTATCTCCTACATTGTGCCATGTATAAATGGATCCTTAAAATCCCCCATCTAACACCCTTCATTTGAAATGAAGAGGTTGAAATCTACCACAACATTATGATCAATGGGGTTCCTTCCTTTTTTGTTATTTCTCCTAAATACCACATTGAAATCCCACACAATTAGAAGTGGTTGATTATTCATTACGAATTTATGGGCTATAAGAGAATCCGAAAGAGGGATTCTACCTTGTTCAAAACACGTAGCATGGACCACAAATACGTAAAGAACTTGAGGAAATTGAGGATGGTTGATCCTCAAAAGAATATCTTCATCATCTCTTAGCTTAACTTCACAAAGCATATCATATCTCCATAAAAAACAGATCTTACTGTTGGTATTGGACACTCTACCATCAAATTTAATGATTCCTCTGAAATCCTCAATCTTGTTGGATTTTGATTTAGTCTCTAAGATTTCAATGAATGGAAGATTATCGGTTGTGAAAAACTTTATGATTCTTCTTTGGGAAGGTTTATTAGATAAACATCTAATGTTCCGTAGAATGAAATTAATCATTGGAACCTTTAAGAGGGACTATTTCAGTGGACTTGAGGGTAGCTCTAGTCAGCCATTTAAGCATGTGATCTTGAGGCTTGAAATTCTAGGTCTTGACTTTAGTTTTAGCTAATTATTCTTATTATATGATGGTAGATTTTGTAGCTAGTTTTTTTTTTAACCTGATTATTTTCATATTTCTTGCAATACTACTTGAAAATATCCACAATTATTCTAACATTGGGGGGGGGGGGGGGGGACTATAATCCTTATATTAATTTTTATAAATAAAAGCAAGGCCTTTGTGAGGGTCATTAGTCACTGGATCAAGAAGGTCTGTAGATCATGGTGATACGCTTAAACAATCAATAACTCTTGTCTCTTGGTATTCTAGATCAACATTCTAAATTTTGGTGATAAATTCTTGTATTTTGGCAGTTGGTATAGGGGTTTGCATAAGGGTTATATGGATTGAGATTTGGGTAGAATATGTATATGGTGGTATAGAGGATGCCTGTTTGGAATTTTTTATTACATTTTTTTTGGGGGGGGGGGGGGGGGGAGTGTGAGATTTAGTGCTTGGCTTTGTAATATTTGGATGGGGATATTAGGCATGGGAGTTTGGATATGGACTTTTTAAATGTCGTTAGGGTCTGAGGTGGGAGGTGGGGATTGAGAAGGTTCTTTATAAGTAGTGATAGCTGCAATGGATTTTCATTGAAGGTTTCAATGTGTTGTTTTGTAACAACCCTCGCTTTTGAGAACCTATTTTATATTTATTTGCTAGGTATAGTAATTAGATATAAAATGTTGGAATGTGGAGTAAGTATTAATTTAAGGAAGAAAAGTTAATATTTACTAAGATGTTGCATATTTACCTTACGTGTGGGTGAATATCACCATGTTGTGTTTTATAGTGTCCTAAGATTTAAAATGACATTTTGGCTTAAAATGAAACCGGAACTTGATATGAGTTATAAAATTTCCAAATGATAATTTGGAGGGCGTAGTTAATTCCGGAAGGTGCGAGATAGTCAAATTATGTGCCATATTGGATTTTGAGGTTTCAGGCACTTTTGACTGGTTGTAGCTTAAATTTTGTAGTTGCGTATTATTTTATCGCGGTATTGATCACTTAAGTTGGAATTTTGGACTAAGGTCATGATTTAGTCTCCCAAAGTCTTCTATTTTCCCCCTAATTGTATTCCTAAACCTAGAGAGAAAGAGAGAAGAAGAAACCTTGGGAGAAAAAGAGAGATTGCAAACTTGGAGATTGATCTTGCGTACATCTCCATCAAATTGGAATTAATTGAGACAAGTTTTATACTTGCTATTATATGATTTAAGTTGAATAATTAGTGTTGATAGTTATGGGTTAAGTATGGTTGAAGAAAGTTAGGGTTTTTATTTGATTTATGGGTTTTAAATCTTTGGAGATTGATTTAATTGGTTATTGGTATAAATTATGGTTGTTGGATTCATTTATAATCAGTTGGTGGGATTAAATAATAAGGTTTTTGGTTGGTTGAAGTTGGGAAAGATTAGGAGTCCAAGACTCCCTAGCCAAACTTGGCAAATCTGCAGAACTGAATCGATTCGGCCTGGCCGAATGGATTCGCCTTGAGACAGTTTCCGGTCTGAGTCGACCGAATCGATTTGGACTAGCCAAATCGATTCGACAATTATGCAGAAAGTCACTTTTCCAGACCGAATCGATTCGTCTAGTCTGAATCGATTCGCTTTTTTGAACCCAAATCGATTCGGCTATTCCGAATCGACTCGAAAATCCTGCATTTTTTTCTTTTGTTTTTCTTTTCTAATTTTAACCCTTTTTATATAGGATTAGGACTTAGGAACCTTCTTGTAAGAAGTAAACATAGGGTCCTAGAGTTTTAGTTGAGTTTGGTCGTTACCCTAGAGTTGAATGGGTTCACTTGGTATTTATTCCATGGGTACCAAAAGTAATGTTTAGGCATTACTTTTCTTTTCGCATATTATTAGGAATTAAGAGTTCTAAGCCCATGTGGGGAGATTTTAAAAGCCCTATTGAGGTATATAACACCTTGGGACTCGTGAGATATTGGTGATCAATTGGAGGATAGTTCGGTACTTAAAATATGATGAATATTAATGAGAATATTCAAGAACTTATGGTTTTAAATAAAATGAAACATACATGCGATTAATGAAAATGATAATGAGATGACATTGGTAAATGTTAATTTACATAAACACACCTCTCTAAATGCTATCATAAGGGAAGCTCGCGCATGAGGTGATGTCCCCTGACTAGTGAATGCAGGGAGACTATAGTCCTCGGCCATATGCGGGATTTTATATATTTTTTTCTGCGCTAGTGAGGTAATTTCGGGTGTGGTTATGACTCACTCGCAGGTATATGGCCACTTCCCGACGTGCGTTAGGTGCCCAGGTTGTCTTGTATAGATAGGCTGACACGACTCAGAATGTGTCTCAGAAGTGCGTACTTTCTAGGCTCAAGTGCAAGCCTGTCGCTCAAGTAATAATTCGACAAGTCAGGTATCGATCCTGAGGGAAAAAGGACAACGAAGTTGTAACGAATGGAAAAGACGGAGGAATCCTAACTTTGACTCTAAAAAGAAAGAGAAAATATGATTTGGTTTTGGGAATGATTAAACTAAACGCAATTATGAAAGTATGAGAAGATGCAAGTACACTAAATTACCTACAATACTGATGAAAGATGATTTTAACACTTTTGAACTAAGTGATGAGAAAAACAGGACGGGAATACAATCCCCCAACCCTATTGTATTGCAGGTATAATACGAATTGTAAATTTAACTGATTAATTTGATCCAGAATTTAGTACTCCCAAGCATTACGCATACGAGGTTCAAGCCCGCCTCATACATAATCTGAGGATGAGTAAATCAGTATCGCGATAGTGACACTCGAATTTCATTCCAAATCATCACGGTTACCCTGAGGCAAACGAGATATAAATACCTACAATTGTTATGTTCCTACGCAATACGGTCATAATCAATCACTAAATTCAGAGGATAAATATTACACACCCGCAATTAACACATCAAGTTGGGTTCATGCATCCCGGCATTGAGAAATCTAGCCTAGCATGGTGAAATAATAATAAAAGTGCTGAAAATAAAAGTAACCAGGATTGAAGAACAAGAACATGCAAGAAGAAATCAAAGATTGAAGAAAAACTGGAAAAGCTCTTGAATTAATGGTGCAAAATATGTGAATCTTTATCCAGATGTTGCTACTTGTTATGGAGCTTTTACATGAATGAAATCTGAATAAAAAGAGTCCTAATGATTAAATATATAGGCTTGAGGTCGTTTAGAAGAGTCCCCAAAACATAAAACTCTTTTGGCTAAAAGATAAGCACAAAATAAAAATCCTGTATCTGCCAGTCTGTCACACTTAGAAAGCGTGACTAATTTTGTAACGGATTCTGAGCGTGACTAATTTTGTAACGGATCTGGGGCGTGACAAATGGGCGAACCGGTTCGGGTTCTGGGTGTACCGGTTCGGGTGAATTCGCTGGTTTTGGGCCTCTTTCAACACTTAGAATATTTTCCAACTTTCTTCTTTTCTTCCTTGGATTTTTTCTCAAATTCAAATGATCATAAATCCTTCACCGTAGCTCAGATTTGGGTGCCGTTTTTTTCAGTATTCTTGTTGTTCCAAGATATTAAACTTTACAGAAGGGCCCACCTCTGGAATCAGGCTACAGAATTACAAAAATGCCCTGGAACTTTCCTTCCTAGCCTTTCTTCTATGATTTTTCCACAACTTCAAGGGATCATAACTCTTTCACCGTAGCTCGGATTTGTGTGCCGTTTTTTCCAGTGTTCTTGTAATTGAAAGATATTTAACTTTCTACTTGACCCCACCTCCATACTAAGGCTGAAAAATTACAAAAATGCCCTTCAACTCCCCGCTTTTTGGTTTCTTTCACTATTTTGAGTTCTCTTTTCCATCTTTCTTGAATGAAATACCTGTAAAACACATAAGAGATACACAAAATACGAAATACTTGCCAAAAAAGGGTTAGTATCATAAATATGATACAAATACAAGCTATTTACACCGTACGGGATCATAAAAATACCAAAATTAAGGGGATAAATGTGAAGAATTTATGCCTAATCATAGGCCTTGGTAGATGATAGTCATTTAGGGGCGCGCCCAGTGGGGAAACTCGGAGGGTCGGTCTTAGAATCGTTATATGTATAAGAATATAACCTTTCTAAATCAATTGGGACTTGATATATGTGAATTGCCATATTAAAATATGATGGTAATTATATTCCTGCTAAGGAATGGGAAATGGAAAGATATGAGGAGTAATGATGTTTACATTTTATTCTCTTGTATAAGTTAACACTATTAGAATTATTTAAATTGTCTTATCATGCTTTGTAATTAGGTTGCTAGATTTTCATCTACATCATCCATGATATTGTCCATATCTATCATGCTTCTTGTTTATCTGGTAATCATATATAAACCGGGCCCTGACCCGTTCATTTTCCATGTTGTGCATGTTATTGTATCCACTTAGGTGCTCCTCTGCAAGGGCGCCCGATGTGATATTCCTATTTCAATAATTTCGAGGAGCTGTGAGATTTTGTGAATTATCATGGGATATTTTGCTAGACGCTTCCATTTTTGAATTCTAGATATGATCGGGTCTTTCATTCGGGCATGTGTGGCCCAACTTTTGTAATTGTTTAATGGATGTATTATGTAAATTATTGAACCGTTGTACTGCGTTGGATGTAACTGTTGACCGACAACTTATTCGGTCCTTTTATTGTATGTTGTTTTAGTATTAATATAAGATTCTTTTGGAATTCCAGTTTCTTATCAGATTGGGTTGTTTAATTTATTTCCTTACCTTTTAATCAAACTAAAATTTTGGCAACCCGTTTTCTGATTTATTGGGTGGTTTTCCCGTATACCTATATTTTTGTTAGGATGCTGAGAATGATTTGCATCCATTATTCCGTTATGTTGAGGTATTGGGCTAGCCACCCCTTAATTCGGATTGCGGGTTGTCACAGATGGTATCAGAGCATCAGGTTCTAGAGTCTTTAGGATCTATGTGTACTTGTCACGTTCTACCGTAGCGTTCTTTGATATAGAGCCTAATGTTAGGACTGCTTTGTTGCTTATGTTTACGATCTTCTGCAAGATAGATTGTTTTATATAGTATTCTAACTCTATTGTTCCTCCATCTCAGATGCCGCCTAAGAGGGGTCGCCCAGCGAGGCGTAATAGGGTTATAGAAGAGGAGGTTGGTCCTCCACCGCCGCCACAAGGAACAATTAATGCTTTTGATGTAGTGAACATAGTGGCCCAAGTGTTATTGCGGCTATGACAGCAGTGGCTCAACAAATTCCACAAGCTCAACAGCAAGCGCCAGATGCCCAAGCTCCTACGGGACCTTATCCATGGGAGAGAGCTAGGGAATCCTTTCTAAAGGGCCAGCCCCAAGAATTCGATGGAGGCTCGGATGTCATAAGGGAAAATCAGTGGAAGAAAGACATGCAACGCCATCTACGTATGGTAGAATGCAATGAGGATAAGAAGCAAGTCCTTGCTACTTTTAAACTTGTTGGGGACGCATTGCATTGGTGGGAGTCTATGACTACACCAGAACAGAGAGACATAATGTCGATTTCTGAATTATGGGTCTTGTTTGATCAAAAGTACTTTCCTCCCGCAGTTCAAGGGGAGATGGGAAGGAGGCTTCAAGACGTTGTGCAAGGAGAGAGATCCGTGGCTGAATATGAAGAGGAGTTCACCCTGTTGGCAAGTTTTTAACCGGATGAGGTGACTCCCAAAGAAAGGAAGGTTTCGAAGTTTATGAGAGGCTTGAACTGGAGGATCTGGCAACACTTGCTGGGTAATCCAGCATTGCAAACTTTTGGTGAGGTAATGAATGCGGCATTACTACATTGCCAAGAGCTTAGGTTGTGTGTGCAAAGTGGAAAGAAAGACATAGTAGTGGGGCAAGTGGGAAGGCCTGGAGGTAGTGGGATTGGATGAGGAGTCTTTCCCTCGCCCCAATCTTTGGGTAGTAAGCAGAAAGATAGGGATCCCCAGAAGGGGGACTTGTCAAAGAGGCAACGTTCTAGTGGGTTTAATTCGGGGAAATATAATAATAGGCACGGTCAGGGTGCCCCACAACAACAAACGGGTCGGGATGGTCAAGGAGGTAGAGGCCATCCGGGCCAAGGTGTTAATCAGTTTCGAAATAACCGGGGCCGTAATGTGGAGAATATGTTGGATCGGTGTTTCCAATGCGGTGAGGCGGGTCATTATAAGGAGTATCCTCAGTTGGTTATGGGACAGTTTCCTAGGGCACCACAGTAGCCATATGTCCAGTTTCCTGCACAGGAACCTAACCCGGTTGTTCCTCCCCAGTAGGGTCAGTTGCAGTATAGGAGAGTTTATCATATTCAGGACACTATGCTTCCTCCGACTCTGCCGGCACCGCCAGCCATAGAGGGTAAGTTCCTTATTTAGGGGAATATGGGTCGCGTTTTATTTGATATGGGTGCGACACATTCATTCATTTCTAGGAGTTTTTCTCAGACAACAAAGTTGATAAAATCTGCTTAGAGTACTTTTACTAGCGTCGAGTCCTCTATGGATGATGGTTCACTTATTTTCCTTGTTTGTAAAAATATGGGAATTACTCTTGGTAATTTATGCTTTGAGGCCGATTTACTCGTCCTGGACATGGTCAGGTATATGATGTAATTTTGGGCATGTATTGGCGCATGAAATATCATGCGATAGTCAATTGTTACGGGAAGAGTATAGTCTTCGCCGTTCCGGGATACGAAATGTTCTTGGTAGTTTTGCCTCGTTTAGAGGGAAGTACTAGTACTTATCTATATTGTATTGCAGAAGAGACTTCTAGGGATGTAGTTGTTCCCTTGGATTTCATTCTGGTTGTGCGAGATTTTGAGGATGTCTTCCGAGAAATACCGGGTTTGCCTCCTAGCCGAGAGATTGAGTTTGTGATCGATTTAGCGCCGGGAACGAGGCCTATTGCGAAGGCTCCATATTGAATGGCTCCTATGGAAATGAGGGAGTTGAGAGATGAAATCCAGCAGTTGTTGGAGCAGGGATTCATTAGGCGTAGCACGTCGCCATGGGGTGCTCCCGTGTTGTTTGTAAAGAAAAGAGACGGTTCTCTCCGGTTATGTGTGGACTACAGAGAGTTGAAAAAAGTCACCATCCAGAATAAATATCCTTTGCCTCATATCGATGACTTGCTTGATCAACTTAGAGGAGCGTCGTAATTCTCAAAAATCGATTTGAGGACGGGGTATCACCAGTTGAGGATACGGGAGGAGGATGTATCCAATACCACTTTTCTGACAAGATACGGATCCTATGAATTTGTGGTTATGCCCTTTGGACTAACCAATGCCCCAGCCATATTTATGGATCTCATGAATAGGGTATTTCGGGACTTCCTGGACCAATTTGTTATTGTATTCATTGATGACATCTTAGTCTATTCTCGAACGGAATGTGATCATGCTACTCAGTTGAGGTTGGTCCTACAAAGATTGAGGGATCACCAATTGTATGCTAAGTTCGAGAAGTGTGGCTTTTGGTTATAGGAGGTACAGTTTTTGGGTCATGTTGTGATATCCCAGGGTATATCGAGGGATTCGAGTAAGGTGGTTGCGGTGAGGGAGTGGGGTCAGCCCACGACACCTATCGAAGTTCGTAGTTTTTTGGGTTTGGCGGGTTATTACCGTCGGTTTATCAAGGGTTTCTCTAAAATCGCTAGCCCTTTGACAAATTTGACCTGGAAGGGGGTGATATTTGTTTGGGATAACTCTTGCCAGGCTGCATTTGATGAGCTCAAAGATAATTTAACTTCGTCTCCAGTCCTTTCATTGCCAAAACCGGGATTGGAAGATCTAGTCTTCACCGATGCATCTCTTCAAGGATTGGGAGGTGTACTTCAGCAAGAGAGGCGGGCTATTGCTTATGCTTCTCTCAAGATAAATCCCCATGAAAGAATCTATCCGGTGCATGACTTAGAACTGACCGCGGTTATCTTTGCCTTGAAAGTATGGAGACATTATCTCTTAGGGGAGAAGTTCAGTCTTTTCACAGACCACAAATCGCTGCAATATTTATTTTCATAGAAAGATTTGAATATGCGACAACGCCGATGGTTGGAGTTCGTGAAAGATTATCAATTTGATATCCATTATCATCCGGGCAAGGCGAACGTTGTGGTGGATGCCTTGAGTAGAAAACCCGAGGGAGAGTTAGCTGATGTTTGGAAAGCTAAATGGAAAGAACTCAGTCAGGAGGATGCGGTGGTGAGAGCGTTCATGTCGGTAATGACCATTACTCCCACCATCGTGGCAAGGATTGTAGAAGCCCAAGGGAAGGATAAGGGTTGCCAAGACCTCATTCACCGGTTACTGTCCGAGGGAGCGGAGTCCTACTCGATTAGTTCTGATGGTGGACTACGCTTCCATGGGAGACTCATTATTCCTGAGGAGGGGGATTTGAGATGGGCGGTGATGGCCGAATCTCATGGATCTAAATTTATGGTACATCCTGGTGGGGGCAAGATGTATCAAGACATGCACCGTCAGTATTGGTGGCCATGCATAAAGAGGGATATTTTTGAGTTCGTGTTTCGATGCACTACTTATCAATTGGTCAAGATCGATCATCAGCGACTGACAGGTTTGTTGCAACCGTTAGAGATTCCGGTATGGAAATGGGAAATCATATCGATGGATTTTATTACGGTATTGCCAAGGTCACAGAGTGGTTATGATTCTATTTGGATGATTGTCGACTGCTTGACTAAGTCGACACACTTCCTAGCCGTGCGAACTGATTATGACACTGTTCGCTATGCCTGATTATTCATTGAGGAGGTGGTTAGACTCCATGGGGTGCCTTTAAATATAGTTTCCGACCGAGACAAGATCTTCGTTTCCCACTTTTAGCGAAATTTCCAAGAGGCGTTGGGGACCGAATTGAAGTTAAGCACTTCTTATCATCCTCAAACAGATGGCCAAACTGAAAGAGTAAACCAAATGTTGGAGGATATGCTTCGTATGTGTATGCTTGACTTCAAAGGTGGTTGGGAACAATATATTCCATTGGTTGAGTTTTCTTATAACAAATCTTACCAATTTACTATTGGAATGGCACCTTATGAAGCTTTGTATGGAAGACCTTGTAGATCTCCCGCTTGTTGGTTGGAAGTGGGTGATAATAAATTCCTTGGACCTGAAATGATCCAAGATACTTTTTCTAAAATTGAACTTATTCGGAATCGCATTCGGATAGACCAAGATCATTAAAAGAGCTATGCCGATGCAGGTAGAAGGAACATGGAATTGGAGATTGGGGACCAAGTTTTGGTTCGAGTGTCACCGATGAAAGGCATCTGGCGTTTCGGGAAAAAGGGGAAGCTGGCACCACATTTTGTTGGACCTTTTCCAGTTATTTAGAAGGTAGGTCTAGTGGCGTATCAACTTGCCTTACCGGAACCTTTGCAACAAATTCATGATGTATTTCATGTTTCCTCTCTAAAGAAGTATAGGAGAAGTGAAGGTGCACTTTGGCATATCCCTTTTGAGGATATTGACTTGCAACCCGACATTTCCTATGAAGAATAACCGGTTGCTATTTTAGAGCACGGGGAGCATAAGTTGAGGTCTCAAGTGTTGCCCTTGGTGCGAGTTCAATGGAGTCACCATAATGCCAAGGAATCAACATGGTAACGCGAAGACGATATGCGAGAAAAGTATCCGCATCTCTTTATACAAGGTACGCTTGAATTTTGGGGACAAAATTCCCTCATAAGGGGGGGAGTATGTAACAACCCTCGCTTTTGAGAACCTATTTTATATTTATTTGCTAGGTATAGTAATTAAATATAAAATGTTGGAATGTGGAGTAAGTATTAATTTAAGGAAGAAAAGTTAATATTTACTAAGATGTTGCATATTTACCTTACGTGTGGGTGAATATCACCATGTTGTGTTTTATAGTGTCCTAAGATTTAAAATGACATTTTGGCTTAAAATGAAATCAGAACTTGATATGAGTTATAAAATTTCCAAATGATAATTTGGAGGGCGTAGTTAGTTCCGGAAGGTGCGAGATAGTCAAATTATGTGCCATATTGTATTTTGAGGGCACTTTTGACTGATTGTAGCTTAAATTGTGTAGTTGCGTATTATTTTATCGCAGGATTTGATCACTTAAGTTGGAAGTTTGGACTAAGGTCACGATTTAGTCTCCCTAAGTCTTCTATTTTCCCCTTAATTGTATTCCTAAACCTAGAGAGAAAGAGAGAAGAAGAAACCTTGGGAGAAAAAGAGAGATTGTAAACTTGGAGATTGATCTTGCCTACATCTCCATAAAATCAGAATTAATTGAGGCAAGTTTTCTACTTGCTATTATATGATTTAAGTTGAATAATTAGTGTTGATAGTTATGGGTTAAGTATGGTTGAAGAAAGTTAGGGTTTTTATTTGATTTATGGGCTTTAAATCTTTGGAGATTGATTTAATTGGATATTGGTATAAATTATGGTTGTTGGATGCATTATAATCAGTTGGTGGTATTAAATGATAAGGGTTTTGGTTGGTTGAAGTTGGGAAAGATTAGGAGTCCAAGACTCCCTAGCCAAACTTGGCAAATCTGCAGAACCGAATCAATTCGGTCTGGCCAAATCGATTCGCCTTGAGACAGTTTCCAGGTCTGAGTCGACCGAATCGATTCGGCTAGTCCAAATCGATTCGGTAATTATGAAAAAAGTCACTTTTCCAGACCGAATCGATTCGGCTAGTCCGAATCGATTCGCTTTTCTGAATCCAAATCGATTCGGCTATTCCGAATCGATTCGAAAATCCTGCATTTTTTTCTTTTGTTTTTCTTTTCTAATTTTAACCCTTTTCTTTAGGATTAGGACCTAGGAACCTTCTTATAAGAAGTAAACATAGGGTCCTAGAGTTTTAGTTGAGTTTGGTCGATAACCTAGAGTTGAATGGGTTCACTTGGGGTTTATTCCATGGTACTAAAAGTAATGTTTAGGCATTACTTTTCTTTTCGCATATTATTAGGAATTAAGAGTTCTAAGCCCATATGTGGAGATTTTAAAAGCCCTATTGAGGTATATAACACCTTGGGAGTCGTGAGATGTTGGTGATCAATTGGAGGATAGTTTGGTACTTAAAATATGATGAATATTAATGAGAATATTCAAGAATTTATGGTTTCAAATAAAATGAAACATACATGCGATTAATGAAAATGATAATGAGATGAAATTGGTAAATGTTAATTTACTTAAACACACCTCTCTAAATGCTATCATAAGGGAAGCTCGCGCATGAGGTGATGTCCCCTGACTAGTGAATGTAGGGAGACTATAGTCCTCGGCCATACGCGGGATTTTATATATGTTTTTCTGCGCTAGTGAGGTAATTCTGGGTGTGGTTATGACTCACTCACAGGTATATGGCCACTTCCCGACGTGCGTTAGGTGCCCAGGTTGTCCTGTATAGGTAGGCTCTGGAATATGATAGTCATTTAGGGGCGCGCCCAGTGGGGAAACTCGGAGGGGCGGTCTTAGAATCGTTATATGTATAAGAATATAACCTTTCTAAATCAAGTGGGACTTGATATATGTGAATTGCCATACTAAAATATGATGGTAATTATATTCGTGCTAAGGAATGGGAAATGGAAAGATATGAGGAGTAATGATGTTTAAATTTTATTCTCTTGTATAAGTTAACACTGTTAGAATTATTTAAATTGTCTTATCATGCTTTGTAATTAGGTTGCTAGATTTTCATCTACATCATCCATGATATTGTCCATATCTATCATGCTTCTTATTTATCTAGTAATCATATATAAATCGGGCCCTGACCCATTCATTTTCCATGTTGTGCATGTTATTGTATCCGCTCAGGTGCTCCTCCGCAAGGGCGCCCGATGTGATATTCCTATTTCAATACTTTCGAGGAGCTGTGAGATTTTGCGGATTATCATGGGATATTTTGCTAGACGCTTCCATTTTTAAATTCTAGATATGATCGGGTCTTTCATTCGGGCGTGTGTGGCCCAACTTTTGTAATTGTTTAATGGATGTATTATGTAAATTATTGAACCGTTGTACTGCGTTGGATGTAACTGTTGACCGACAGCTTATTCGGTCCTTTTATTGTATATTGTTTTAGTATTAATATAAGCTTCTTTTGAAATTCTACTTTGTTATCTTATTGGGTTGTTTAATTTATTTCCTTACCTTTTAATCAAACTAAAATTTTGGCAACCCGTTTTCTGATTTATTTGGTGGTTTTCCCGTATAACTATATTTTTGTTAGGATGCTGAGAATGATTTCCATCCATGATTCCGTTATGTTGAGGTATCGGGCTGGCCACCCCTTATTTCGGATTGCGGGTTGTCACATGTTTATGGGGAAAGGCCATATTTTGAGGTCTAGTTTTATGAGAGGGAATAGTCTTTTTCTTAGATGCCAAGATACATTTTGAATTTTCATGCCCTATTCTGTAACGAACAGTGCAGTATGATGGCATATTCTCATACTCAATCTTTTGCCAAAACCCATCATCACCACAACCTATACAAACGCTATCTAGCCTATTGATCAATACATCTAGATCCACACATACCCTAGCACTTCTATGCTTATTGAGATTAAAAATAGAGCCATATCACCACAATGGCTTGCCTACCACCTAAGCAATGGAATATAATGCAACCTTTGAGAAAAAATGAATTGGTAAAGAAGGGAAGCTTACCTATACACGAGCTTCATGACTTTTAATCTCAGGTCTAAATTCTGTAGGCCACTTTAAATTTCTCATGGGTTATTTTCCAACATACCAAAAGCTTCTCATCTATAGTCTCGTGAAGTCATCTTCATTGAAAAATCGTATGAGCACAAACTTTTAATTTAACAATCCAACATGAAAGGTGCATTCATATTCATTTTGAGCAAGGTTTTTCTTATGATAACAATGGCAAGCTCACCATGGGAGAATTTTTCAACTATGAAATGTTGAAAAGGTTAAGAAAATTTATTGATGTCATTTTGAGAAAATTTATAGCCCTAATCTTCTAGTTACTAACCCCTAAAAAAATACGAGCTTTACTTTAAATTCTTAAATATTTATTGAATCGGGTGTAAAGATACTTACAATAATCTCCTTCTACATACCATTTGAATTTTTAACCTCTATTAAACAACTAACGTCTTTGCTTTAAATTTTGTATATTTATTGTAATTTTCTCAATGTGAAATTCTTAAAATGGTATTATCTAACTTGATTTTGTTTATATATTTACCCTCTATTAATCTATTTACAAATGTGGCTTTGTAATTATGAAATATTATTAATATTATTAGATTAGGAGTTGTTAAAAAATAAATATATTCTAAAAGGTAATTAAATTATTTCGAGGACGACTCTAATACGTGCTTTAATATTTAAAGTAATCACATGATGAATAGTTTGAAAGATACCATATTTCTAGTATTCTTGATGTAAAAAACGCGGTTGAACGTAAAAAATACTAAAAGAAAAATCGTAGACGAACGTAAATATCTACAAAGATTCTTTATACTATATTTTGAGTGTTACTTTTCTTAATTTTTTATCTTGCATTAATTATTTTTGTTAAATTTGTAAAAATAATACACACACACACACACACACACACATATATATATATATATATCCTAGCGGAATGACCGTGCCTGAAGGTACGATGAAAATTTCCAAAGTACGTAATTGCAAAATGGCAAAAATTTTCAAAATACATAATTGCAAAATGGTAAAAAATTCATCAGTACGTAATCGCGAAGCGGCTAAATTTTCCAACAAAGGCACGCATATAATTTTGAGAAGTGTCAGGTCGTGTATAACATAAATAATAAATGTTTTATATATTATAAGTGTAGATTTTCAAAGTATTGAATTGCCTAAATTTAAGTCCTAATTTTTTTTCACAATACAAATATGTCAACAATTTTTTAAAAAATGGGCAGAATTTCATTTGTTTATTGGATTATCCACCTATTTAAGAAATAAAAAATAAACCAATAAAGCAAATAGTTTTTTTTGGACCTCGTGTAAGAAACATAATCCAAATATATTCAATTACATGTGCAAACTTCAAATAAACCAAAATTAAATGCATCTAAATCCAAATATAATGAATTTTCCTAGTTGAGGCTCGACAAAATTCTCGGCCCCTATACCACGTTAAAAAATCCTATATAATTAGTAAAGTCTTCTATATCAAACATCCAAAGAGATAATCCACTGTAGATGAAGTGCAATGAGAGGATAGAGCTTCTGAAAACAAAAATATTGAATCATGTGATATAGAAAATAACATACAAAGATGATATGTAACTTATGCCTTACATTAAGAGTTTAGTACCTTACATTAAGAGTTAAGTAGTACCTTACATTAGAAATGTATGTCAAATTTTAAAAAAAAATAGCGAATAACATTAAAAAAATTGTGTGAGTGGGGGGGATATTAAGTAAAAATAGAGAGTAAAAATTGAAATGGTGGTGGAGTTTGAAAAAAAAATAAACTAAAAAAACGTTGAAAAATTGGACTCTAAACGCACCTCGAAATTTGACTGATTTTCATGAAAGAAAATGAGACTCCAATGCATATCCATGTCTGAAAAATGGGACTCTAAACGATCCAGACCAGGTCGATCCAGAAATGCTCGATCCAGACCTTCGCAATCCAATTCAGACCTTCTCGAATCAATTCAGACATGCTCGATCCATCACTGAGTCAATCAAATTATATCCCAAAAATGTGTCAGCCAAGAATTAATATAAGGAGTCTTTCAAATCACCTCATCCTCTGAATTTTATCTACAAACAAAGAAAAAAATGATAACTAAAAAATGTAAGGAATCAACAATAATTCAAAAAAAAAAGCAAAAAACCACTAAATCAAGAATTACACATGGAGGAAACTGTATAACCATGAGCACGGTGATATCAATATGAAATGCATGATACTTGTGCTTTAATGATGAAAAGATAATTGTGTTGTTGTATACTATATATATTATTTGAGGTATATCAATATATTTGTTGTTGTATACTATATGTATACGACATGAAAAGTTAAATGTGAAACCAAGAATTATGAGGTATATCAAGTCATTTCTCCGAAAAGTTGTGAAATGAAGAATTAAAGTTAAGAGGGTAGCATATATAGTTGTCATGGAAATAACTATATTGACTTTACCTATTAAGACATTTTACCCACTGCACTTTCTCGACACCCTCCAATAGTTCCTCGTATAAAGCAGCCATTAAATCCTGAGGGGACCCAAGAATGAGTGAAATTTGCTTACAGGGACCCCTTTATTCAAATTTTCTTTCATTTCCTCAATGAGATTCTCATGGGTGGTCTTGTTGCCCTTATCAGGCTTTAAATTTTCATCACGTTTTGGACTATCATCCACATTTTTAATTGCCTTAGGCTTCTCCGTCACATTTGTGGATAACATAACCATTTCAGCTGTAGCAGAACTTTGTTGCTCTTGGATGCGCTGGCGAGATGCTTCCAATGACGTATCAGTTTGGAATTATTGGTGGAGTTTGATAAAAAAAAAATAAACTAAGAAACGTTGAAAAATGGGACTCTAAACACACCTCGAATTTGACAGTTTCACATGAAAGCAAATAAGACTCCAATGCATATCCATGTATAAAAAATGGGACTATAAATAATCCAAACCTGCTTGATCCAGAAATGCTCAATCCAGACCTACTAAATCCAATTCAGACCTTCTCGATCCAACTTAGACATGCTCGATCCATGAATGAGTCATTCATATTCAGTCCCCACTATTCCTTTAAGGGCCTGAAACGTCCCAGCGCAACATACTCATAGTGCCTAATATATGTTCTAATATGTTTACAGTGGTAGAGATTGATGAAAAAATAGTAGATGAGGTGGGACAGACATTTAGATAGAACCATACCTAGTATTAGGCTATGCATTTTTTTATATCGTCCAAACTGTGGAACACACGATGCTCTAATGTTGGAATAGAAATTACTTTGCCTTCTAAAACTATATATGTGCATTAGAAATATATTTTCTTTGTCCTAAATTAATGATCCTAATTCGAAAATGATCATTCTTGTAAGGACAAACTAATTAATTTGTCAGGGTCAGCCACATGGGGGAGGCAGCAGAAGCGGTCGCCTCAAAACCTTAAATTTAAATAAATTTTAAAGGCCTAAAAATAAAACTCATTTATGATTTTTTAAAAACTAACATAAATGAGAGTTCAGAAACACCATAATAAATGCATAAAACCAATCATACACATAATTGATCAACAATCATACACAGAATTGATCCTTTTAGGCTGGACTATAATATTCACAGAATCAATAATCATACACAGATTGGTGCTGTAGCAGGAGGAATGAGTTGTGGGTTTTGGCTTTTAAGCTGGATTAAAATTATTTTTGTTTTAAGTGATTTCGATTAGTATACTATACGGGTTTGGGTTTTTCAGAATTTGCACAAAATTGATCCTTTGCTTCCATCTTCAGGAACATTCACTCTTTTCGATTAACAAAAAGTGTTTTTGTAGTGAATTCCACAAATTATTATAACTCTAAATGTTTATGATATAATGAACTGTTTTGGTAGAGAATTAGGTAAACTTTTGTTAACAATCAAACGCTAATCATTATAATAACTACTGGAGAATATGAACTGTAAATGTTTATCATATAATGCATTTAGAAATCTGTAACTGGAGAAATCGCAGATAAAAATGGCAATACCTGAGAACCAAAAATTAGTACCTACAAAACAAATAAATATAAGCATCAAATTAATACCATCAAAACAAAAATAAATGTTTAATCCTGAATAGTATACTAATCTTGCATATATGAAATCTGGATTCATATTTCATGCCACCACTTATAACAATCTTGCATATATGAAATATGTACAGAAATGTCAAAAGTAAAAATCTGTATAAAAAACCCCAAAACTGAATTGTCAAAAGTACCAGACATACGTTTAATCCACCAAAAAGTAACGTTTATTAAAGAAATACTATTGTAAATAGTAATGTATATTATAGAAAAACTGGAGAAGAGGTAGATTAGGAGGGTGATGAAGAGGTAGCATGGGGAACTGCAGCTACGGCAACGACGTCGTTCACCGATCTCTCTCACTCCTATAAAAAGAAAAAATCAAGAAAGATGCATCAACAAATCATATATGGATCAATTATGCAAATTAACCCACCTAACTGCATAAATATAATTCTAAATCCTAAGGGGTGTAAAGAAATTAAAATGAAAAATTACACTATATAGCACTCAAAGCAGAATGCATGCAGAGAGGTAAAGGTGAAGCAGCGGGGGTGTATGCTTTTCAAACATATCTTATTTTCATACAAAAGATAATTCAAACACTCCAAATGTAGTTACACTATCACTTTTAGTGGATTTCCCAAAAATGATCCCATTATACCCACCTCCGCTCGTCACAGGATAATCTCCCTTCTGATGTCCTATGCTCGTCGCAATGAAGTCTTCAACCTCTAGTCGTCTAAAGCTTTCCCCTGATGGTGCCCGAATTACGTTATTATAAGATGTTCTTTAGGCACAAATGGTTTTATGGATACCATTGCTTCACAATTCATACGAAAAAAGGTTAGAAAACCAATTACTTTGAAATAAGAATATGATTTACAACTTTTTACAAGTATGATTGTTGTACAAAACCTAACAATGAGTCCTGCAATAAATAAACATATATTAGGAAAGGAAACAAATATAAGTCAAAGCTAATTAGTATAAGTAATAAATTTGGACCTGAGAATAGTAAAAAATAAAAGGGCTACCATAGAAAAGAATGAAAAATATATACCACCGATCAATATAAATAGAGATGCGAGCAACTGATGTAATTGATGCTACTGAAGCTCAAGTTTAAATATTTGAATATAATTGTTTATATGCCGCCGATCAATATAAACAGAGACGGGAACAATCTCTATCACTTGAAACTATTTATAAATATGGAAAACCAAAACAAATCGATGCAAAAGAAGAGGAGCTTAGTAAAGGACCAAGTGTTAACAAACACAATTTGTCAAGAAACCCCTACAATCGAATTTCGAAACCCCGTGTATATGGTCAAATCCCTGTTAACCAGATGATTCCAACCAAATATTATGGCTTATAAAACTTTAATTTGAAAAAAAAAACTCAATCGAAGAGAGAACGAAGGTTTACCTGAATCTAAAAAAAAAAAAAAAACTGTAAACAAATAGATATAATTGGATATGCAAAAAACATAAAAAATTGTCAAAAATATGATTCTTAACCAAATATTCAAAAATTATATAATTTGAACATGATTCTAAACCAATAATAGCTAATCAAATGACAAAAATGATCTAATTTGAACATAATACCTTGTGAGGCAGGCTGTAGACTCCACTACACCCAAAATCAAGGAGAAAGGTTTTCAATTATAATGTAATTACCCATAATAGCTAATCAAATGACAAAAATTATATAATTTGAACACATTACCTTGTGAGGTCTGCTGTTTTTCAACTTGCCAAGTAACATATTAAACAAGAACTAACGTAACCAATCCCTTATACCCTTGGTCAGCGTGCTTTAAATATTTGTTGTAGTTCAAGTTTATCAATCAAACTAATGCAAAATTATCTAGAAATGGCATGAAATTATTCCTTTTATCCCACCTCAAATGCCATTTACCTTCCAAACTAAACCATGTATTAATTCCAAACATAAGTTGTATGTACATCTGAACCCTCCTAAATATCCTAACAACACAGATGAACCAAGCAAAAGATGAACATAACTTAACAAATAAAAAGAAACTAAAGAGAGAGGCATGGTACCTGGAATAAAATCCAAATGGGAGAATAAAAGTATCCAATACCTTAATTGAAACAATTGTCAAAAAAACTGTAAGAGAGCTGGAAATTTGAGTTTTGAAACCTTATAATAAAGCTTAATTTGTGAAAATATAGCCCACATTTTGTATAGACTCTTATAAAAGCCTATATTTTATATGTAGAACTTTGAAGAGATAATTAGGGGGTATGTACCTTCATTTGGGATAGTCAAATAGGGAGTGAATTTATTGTAGTGATGATGAGAATTAATCTTTGGTGAGTACATGAATTCAAGCTGATAAGATTCATTTGGGAATGACTAGATCACCACAGTTGCCAGACCTTCATAAAGGTGATCTGACAATCAAAATCAAAATTGGTCGTACTCAAATTGGCATGCTTAGAACCGGAATCCATTTTCAGATCATATTATATTTCATTCATGCATCCCTCTTACATGGTTTATTTGGAATTCATAGTTGACTACACTGTAATCTAGAAATGATGACTCATCAGAGAGAATCATAACTAATATCCAATCAACAGTAACTCAATCAAACATGCAGATTCAATAAACAAATTGGGTAAATTGAATATTCAAACATCCCAAATCAATACACGATTAGAATTGTTGAAAACGCAGATTAATAAGCAGAAAAAGGGCATAGTGATTATTAAGGAAATCAATCTAACTCAAAACTTAACAAAGCATATTGATGTGGTGATGTTCGGAAAACCATTGTACAAAGTGCATTGTTCCAAGTGATAACCTTATCCAATGGAAACACAATACAATAAATATATTAAATTTTTTCTTCCACATGTTACTATAGTAAAATTCAAAACACCTTTTCAACTGACATGATAGAGCTTTAATAAACTAATTTCTCAAAACCAAAACACAATTAAAACATATCCCTGTCATTATTTTTGCATAATGATATTGCATCATTGCAATATCAAAGTATGAAACCAATAGTGTTTTAAATAAATATGTGTGAAACTAAAACATAGTGTTTTATTATCAAAGTATGACATCAGAAGTGTAAATGGTAACTATATACCTAATCAGATGAAATATGTAGAGTACTTATTTCAGTTTAAAAATTTGGATCACAGGAATCGCAAAAACAATCTAAAATTTATGCCACATTAAATGAAGAAGAGATAATTCTAAATCATCGTAATTAATTACTTTGGACATCTGCGTCGTTAGTTACGTTTTATAGCTTTAGAAATTGCCTTGATAATCTGTAAAAAAATAACAAAGTGTCAAAGCAAGACTAATACAACTAGAAATTCAAATAAAGAATCCCAAACGTTTTAACTAATATAACCACATAACCCAAAATAAAATCAAGACATTAATAGTTAAAGCCCTAAAACTGAAACTATATACATAAATCACAAATTGATTTTTTTAAAAAATAGCCTCCCATGACCAACACTCTTTCACAACAAATATAAAATCAAAGATTTCAAAAATTAATGAACATTTTGTCAAACCCAAAAAGAGTGAGAGATATCAGATCTAAGAAGCATACCCTTGAATAGATTTATGTATACCTCATAATTGCAAGAAACTGGGAAATGGGCAAAGATTCTTTAAAAGTACCTTTAAGCTGAACAAAATCAACCCAAAATAACATTGAGCAAAATATACATATCTATCTACCACCAAAAATGAAAATTTTATACAAAGAAGGGTATACCTTTACGAATAAAAGAGTATACCTAAATAAAATGAACAAACTTTGTACAAAACCTAAATTACAAATCGCAAAAATAAAAAGAAGTGTGCGAGTGAGAGAGAGAGTGAGGGAGAGAGCGTATAAGAGAGTGACAAAGAAAGAGAGAGACAATACCCATAGACGAAGAGGGGGACAAAGGGATGAGTGGGAGAAAGAGGGAGGGTTTTCACTGAGAGGGGGAATAGACGAAATAAGAGAGAGGGAGAGAGAGAGAGAGAGAGAGAGAGAGAGAGAGAGAGAGAGAGAGAGAATGATGACGACTAGGTTTTGGATAAAGAGTGTAATGTGGAAATGATCTCAGCCCTTAGATTGTTGCATTGGTGGCCAAATCCTAGCCCCTAATTAAGTTATCAACTTATTGAATAGTAATAAACTTCTAATCCTTATATATATATATATCAATCGCGCGTGGCACCTCGTGCACATCCAACATAACACTTAGCAACCGACCGCGCAGTCGCAGGACTCTTAGTTTGAGACACACGAATATGAAAACAAGATCAATTAGGCTTGAAAACGTGTTTCGAGGGGGGTAACACCTCTAACCTCCCTTAAACCGCACCGCGAGTGGCACCGACACCTCGTGTGCGACCAACGTAATGTGTAACAACTGATCACGCATTCGCGGGACTATCAGTTTGAGAATAGTACACGAATTTGAAAATAGGAGCAATTAGGCTTAAAAACATACCACGAGGTGGAGAACACCCCCAACTACCCCCAAACTTCAACGCAAGTGGAAAGAACACCTTGTGCGTGTCCAATGTAACACCTAGCAACTGGCCATGCAGTCGCGGGACTCCAGATTTGAGAATAGGACACTAATTTTAAAATAGGCACACTTAGGCTTGAAAAATTTTCGCGAGGGGGAAAATGCCCCTAACCACTCTAAAATAGGACTGCGCACGAACAAGTCGTGCACGTCTAACATAACATGTAGTAGCCAGTCGCGCTATTCCGGGTCTCTCAGCTTGATATTAGGACACAAATTTGAAAATAGCCACACTTAGAATTGAAAACAGGTCGCGAGAGGGCTTACACCCCCAAACGACCCCCAAACGGCACCGTAGGTGGCGCAAACACCTCGTGCACATCCAACATTAACACGTAACAATCAACCGCTCAGTCAAAAACTCCCAATTTAAGAATAGGACAATAGGCACACATGGACATAAAAATTGAAAAATGTCGTGAGGGGCCAGACACCCCTAACGACATTAAAAAGCACCGCGAGCGTAACATATAGCAATCGGTCACACATCCATGGGACTCCTAATTTTATGAAACCAAACATACTTATAAAATGTGCTGCGCGAGGTGGACACCCCCAATTTCCCCAAATGGCATTGGTAATGGCACGAACACCTCGTGCGCATCCAACGTAAAATGTTGTAACTGACTGCGTAGTCGCATGACTCCTGATTTGAGAATAGGATATGAATTTGAAAACTGGCACACTTAGGAGTAAGAACGTGTTCTTGAGAGGGAAAAAAATGCCCCAACGACCCTTAAATGGCACCGCGAGTGACACGAATGCCTCGTGCTCATCCAACATAACTTGTAGAAATCGGTCGTGCGGTCACGGGACTCTTGGTTTTACAATAGGACACGTATTTGAAAATAGGCACATATAGGCTTGAAAACAGGCCGCAGGGGGCAGACACCCCTAGCCATCCCCAACCGGCAGTGTGAGTGTGAAGAATACCCCCGTGCGCGTATAATGTAACACACAATAACCGGACACATAGTCATGGGACTCCCACTTGATAATGGGACACGACCTTGAAAACAATTGCACTTGGGCTAGAAAATATGATGCGAGGGGGTTAAAACTCCCCGCCACATGAACACCTTGTTCGCATCCAACATATCATGTAGTGAGTGGCCTCATAGTCGCAGTGCTCTCGGTTTGATAATAGTACACGAGTTTGAAAATAGGCACAATTAGGTTTGAAAACGTGCCGCAAGGGTGTCAAAACGCCTAAAGGCCCCCAAATGGCACTGTGAGTGACACGAACACCTCGTACACGTACATCATAACACGCAATAACCAATTGCACTATCACAGGAATCTCGATTTTAGATTAGGACATGAATTTGAAAACGTGAACAATTAGACATAAAAATGTGTCGCAAGGGGTGAACACCCCCAATCGCCCCCTTACTGCACTGCGAGTGGCACGAACACCTTGTGCGCGCCCAATGTATTACGTAGTAACTGACAGAACTACTGCGGGACACCCGATTTGAGAATCGGACACCAATTGGAATTCAGACACACTTATGCAGGAAAATGTGTCATGAGGGGGCAAATACCCCCAACTACCCCCAAATGTCACCGCAAGTAGCATGAATGCCTCTTGTGCAACCAACGTAACATGTAGCAATTGGTTGCACTATCGCGAGACTCTCGACTTGAGAATAGGTCCCAATTTTAAAAACAGGCACACTTTGGCTTGAAAATATGACGTGATGGGTCGGACACCTTAATGGCCCCCAAACGGTACCACGAGGGGCACAAACACCTCGTGCACACCCAATGTAACACTAAGAAACTATTCGTGCATTTGAGGACCCCCTGTTTGACAATATGACTCGAATAGAAAAATATATACACTTAGGCCTCAAAATTAAAAAGGTACCTTGAGGGAGCGAACACCCTCAACGACCCCCAAAATACACCGCGAGTGTAACATGTAGCAACCTGCCAAATAGTCAGAACTCCCAGTTTTAGAATAGGATGTGAATTTGAGAAACAAATATACTCAGGGTGGAAAATGTGCTAGAACAGGACGGACACACCCAACTGCACCCAAACAACACCACGAGTGGCACGAACACCTCGTGTGCGTCTAACCTAACATGTAGCAACTGCTCATGTAATCGCGAGACTCCCAGTTTGAGATTAGGACAAAAATTTGAAAACATGCACACTTCGGCTTGAAAATGTGTCGCGACGGTTCGGACATCCCCAATTTCCCCCAAACGGCATTTTGAGTGGCATGAATAACTCGTGCGCATCCAACGTAAGATGTAGCAATCGTTCCCATAATAGTGGGACTCCTTGTTTTAGAATAGGACACAAATTTAAAGAAAGTAACACTTAGGGTTGAAAATGGAAAACATGACACAAGGGGCGAACACCCCCAACATCCTCTAAGTGTCACTGAAAGTGAAATGATCACCTCGTGCGCATCTAATGTAACACATAGCAATCGATCGTGCAGTCGCAGGATTCTTGGTTTTATTATAGAACTTGAATTTGAAAATGTACACACTTAGGCTTTAAAACGTGCCCGGAGGGGTGGGATAACCTCCGACCGTACCCAAACTGCACCGTGGGTGGCATGAACACCTCGTGCGTGTTCAACGTAACACGTAGCAACTAGCCGTGCAGTTGCGGTAACTCCCGATTTGAATAGGACACAAATTTAAAATGGACGCACTTAGGTTAGAAAACATTCCACGAGGGAGTAGAATCCCCAATGTCCCCCAGACTACACTGTGAGTAGTACGAACAACTCGTGTGCATCTAATGTATCACGTAGCAATGAATCACACAGTAATGCGGCTCCTGGTTTGGGACAAGGATTTGACTTTTAAAAAAGAACAATTAGGTTTGAAAACGTGCCACGAGGATAACAACACCCTCAACCGCACCCAAATGGCACCGCGAGTGTAATGAACACCTCGTACACATCAAACATAACACGTAGGAACCGATCACACAGTCGCGGGACTCTCGATTTTGGAATAGAATACAAATTTGAAAATAAACACACTTAGGCTTGAGAACGTGTCATGAGGGGGCGAAAATCCCCAATAGCCCTCAAATGGATACGCGAATGGCACCACACCTAATGCATGTTCAACATGACATGTAACAACTGCCCGTGCACTCATAAGAGTACTGATTTGAGAATAGGACATAAATTTGAAAATAGGCACACTTAGGATTGAAATCGTGTTGTGAGGGGGTGGAAACCCACAATGTCCACCAAACGGCATCGTGAGTGGCATGAACACCCTGTGCGTATCAATGTAAAACATAGAAACTGATCATTCAGTAATGGGACTCCCAGTTTGAGAATTGGATACGACTTTAAAAAAGGAACGGTTAGGCTTAAAAATGTGCCACGAGGGGGAGAACACCCCTAAACGCACCCAAACGGTATTGGGAGTGGCATGAGCACCTCATACTCAACCAATGTAACATGTAGAAATCTGTCGCGCGGTCGTGGGATTATTGTTTTTAGAATAGGACACGAATTTGAAAACAGACACACTTAGGCTTGAAAACGTGCCGTGAGGGGGTGGACACCCCAAATAGCACCGTGAGTGGAAAGAACACCTCGTGCACATCTAGTGTAATAGGTAACAATTGGGTGCACTGTAACGAGATTCCTAATTTGAGAACTCGACATGGATTTGAAAATAGGCACAATTATGCTTGAAAACATGCAACGAGGGGGTCAAAACGCCCAACGGCCCTCAAACTGAAATGCGAGTGGTATGAACACCTTGTTTGCATCCAATATATCATGTAGTAACCGACCGCCCAGTCGCAGGGCTCCCGGTTTGATAATAGGACACATATATGAACACAAGCAGAGTTAGGATTAAAAACGTGTTGTGAGGGGTCGAACACCCTAAATCATCCCCAAAAAGCACTGCGAGTGGCATGATCACCTCGTGCATGTTCGACATAACACACTGCAATCGACTGTGCTATCGCAGAACTCCCACTTTGAGAGTAGGACACAAACTTGAAAATAGTCACACTTAGGATTGAAAACGTGTCGCGCGAGGGAAAACACCATCAACGACCCCCAAATGGCACCGCGAGTGGCATGAACACCTTGTACGTATACATTGTAACACGTAGCAACATGCCATTCTATTGAATAGGACATGAATTTGAAAATAGTCACACCTAGGCTTGAAAATATGCCTTAAGGGGGCAAAAATACCTAACGGCACTGTGAGTTTTATTAACAGCACATGCGTAACCAACATAATACGTAATAATCGGTCGTGATGTCGCATGACTACCAATTTGATACTAGGATAAAAATTTGAAAACATGAACAACTAGACTTAAAAATGTGCCGCAGGGGGTAAACACCCTAACCGTACACTTCCTGCATTGCGACTAGGACGAACACCCTATGTGCATCCAACATAATACGTAGCAACTGGCCACACTGTTCAGGGAGTCACGGTTTGATAATAGGACACGAATTTGAATTAAGTCCGACTTAGGCTTGAAAATGTGGAAGGACGAGGCGAACACCCCAACCATCCCCAAATGGCACCTCGAGTGGGACAAACACCTCGTTCACATCCACACATAGCAACGGCCAACATTGTCACAGGAGTCTTGATTTGAGAATAGGTCACGAATTTGAAAATAGGTACACTTAGGCTTATAAATGGTCCATGAAGGGGCAGATACCCCCAACAATTCCCTAACATCATGACGGGTGGAACAAAGACCTCGTGTGCATCCAACGTAACACGTAGCAACACACCTTGGAGTTGATGACTCTCAGTTTAAGAATAGGTCCCGAATTTTAAAATATGCACACTTAGGCATGAAAATTGAAAACTTTTCATGAGGGGGCGGACACCTCCAACGACCCCCAAAAGGCACCGCATGTTTAACACGTAACGACCGGTTGCACAGTCGCGAGTCTCCCAGTTTTATAATAGGACTTGAATTTGAAAGAAGTCACACTTAGGTTTAAAAATGTTTCGCGAGGGGGTGGACACCGCCAACTACCTCCAAATGGCATCATGACTGGTACGAACACCTCATGTACGTCCAGCGTAACTGAAGTTGCAAGGTTATATGTACTAAGTTTATTTTGTGCAATACACACACACAACCCAATTAAAATTTTCCAAGTAGAGATATATTCCAATATTAAATTCTTTTTGCAAGTTTACCAGTTAACATAAACAATTTCCAATTAATGCGATGAGATTGATAACTTGATTAATTGAAATAAAATTATCCAATTTTATCCATATTATCCTAAGCATACATTTATGTGATTTAATAAAGTAAATTGCGAAAATCACAACCACAATACTCCAATTTACGAGGAAAACCCAAATGGGAAAAACCTCGGACGGGTGGTCCTAGATAAAATCCACTACAAAATAGGTTTTACAAGAGACTCAAAAGACTTACAGATATTGACTCACTCAAGGCATGCTTATGCCGTCCTCGACCTACGAATTTGTAGTACGCGAAGCTCCAACGCGTTACTCGACACTCCTCGTGTCGCGGTATCCACCGAAGCCCAAAACCACCATCTCCACTAAGCTTGAATGCAGAGATCCACCGCAAACTTGCTTGTTGAATGTCAAGTTGATTGAAAGGGGTTTTGTTTCAAAAGTTGAAATTTGGTGTTGGAGATTGATTTTACCAAAAAGAGGGAAGTTATGGAAAATGCTCTCTCGAGGATATGATATTTCCTTAGGTTAAGAAACTCATTTCGTCCATATGATATAACTGAAAAAGTAGTGGACCAAAATAGTTGTTAGAAAATAACTTCTTGAAAATAAGTTAAAATTTTCAAATCTGGCAAAACTCATTCGAACGAGGTCATTTGAACGACATGTCGTTCGAACGAGTTATCTAACGGAATTCCAGTGTCGAATTAGATAGGTCGTTAGAAATCTCATTCGAATGAGATCGTTCGAACGGCATTTCTAACGAGCTTCTAACGAGTTTCCAGTATAGACCGGGGAATATCGTTAGATCCAGGTCGTTCGAACGACCTGAAGAAAACTTCGAATGAGATTTCTATTTTTAAAAAAAATGTTCAAATTAATTTCAAAAATGGTTCTTTATGAAAATTAAATATTTATGAACATTACTCTATATGAAAACTTCTCATTATGAAAAATACTCCAACACTAAAAATGATTTTGGTCATATACCTTTTAGAAGAGGGAACATGGTGTGCATATTGATGTCGCGTGAACTTTGGATGCAATGCTCGAATCTTTACGGTTGAATAATGCTTGATGAGTAATGACCCAAAATTGTTTTGTCCAACGAAATGTAGCCAATATAACAAATGACTCGATTGGAAATTTTTCCTTACAAATCTCCCCCTTTGGCTATTCCGGGACAAAACAGAATAATAAAAAAGAAATAAAAAGAATGAATTTGCTAAGCCAGCCGTCAAGCCGATTCTAAAGCCCGTCCCCAAAACCCCAAAAAAAGACAAACTTAGTAGCACGACTGGTGCTGCTGCAAAAGAGTAGGTGATTTATCCTACACACATGAAATAACAAATTCATAAACGCATGGGAAGTAGAGAATGTAACATATATAAAACAATGTGTTAGCTTATGTTGTGAATAGTAAATGAACTCCCATTAAAATATGCATATGTTGAATATTAAGAAATTAACTCCCCCTAAATTAGTAATTCCCTCTATCAATGTTTCTCCCCCTTTTTGGCCGAAAAAGACAAAGGGATAAAGAGCCTGCGTGTTAAAAGGTAATCGAGAGAGCAATAGGCAATATCGAAGAAGAATAACTGACAACAGGAATAACATGATAATTCATTAATCAAATGGAAATGGAAAATATTCAAGGTGCATACACGTCATAAGTAAAAAGATCCAAACCAAATAAAAGAGTACAAGAAAGAAAATAATCCACTCAGCCTCACAAGTACAACGATTAAGTAGATGAAAAAAGAAACAAAATAAATCGAGGGGCAGGAGCATCATCATGAGAATCATCGGTAAGGGAGTCAGAACCGGATGAGCCTGCACCTCAGCGCATCTCCATGCGACAAATGGCATCAAGGTGCTCTAACAGAAGAGAGTCCCGACGTGCTTGGGCTTCATCTCTGCGTGCTTGAGCCTCCTCCTGGCAAGCTTGTGCCTCTCGATCTTGTTGCATGGAAACCAAAAGCTCCTGCAAAAGCGCCCTGTCTTGACGTCTAACTTCCTGAATCTGCTCAACTTGTGAACGAACAAAAAAAATATCCTCCGACGTGATGGGTGAGGGAGCATAGGAAGAAGAGGGTCGATGAATAAAGCTAGAGGGTGCGGGATGACTGGGGGTAGGGTGGGAGGAAGTGGCGGAGGGAGAGGAGGCGGAGGGAGTGAGGTGAGGGGTATCTGAGGGTAAATGACCACGGGATTGCCTAGCCGATGACATGTCAATGGTTTGGTATCGGGTGATGGGGACATCGGTGGATAGGCGGGGGCAGCCGGTGACAAGACAAAAATGGGTAATAATAGCGACAAATGGGAGGGCATGGAGAGCGGGACTGGAAGGGAGGATCCTAACCGTCCGAAATGACACTAACTTGGCGAGCGAGATTGGAAGGGAGATCGATGGCAGCCCTAATGCTAATGGCAAACATTAGGTCCACGTGCATTTTGGTGATTTGGGTTGTGTTCGCACAAGGAATAAGACACGCACACACTATCCAATTAAGGACCTTAAAATCGGGATGCAAGTGTTTGTGAAAGATTTTGACAGTGGCGGGAGGGTTAAGCCTAAAGATGCTGCACATAACGAGGGAAGGGTCAAGAGGAGTATCAGAAGTCCGTGGGATGGAGGGATTATTGACCCTGGGTAAGGGGATGATATGAGCAATGGATTCAGAAGAGACAATGATCTCCCTACCGCGCACTCGAGAGTAAATATTATTCTCCCTATCATGCATCCCAAAATAAAATTTTCGAACGAGGTCGGGAAAAACAGTGTCCGTGAGTGAGAATAGGGGGTCCCACCCTAAATCAGAAATCCACGAATGCATAGTGGTGCCGTGGAGGGATTGGATATTAACAAGTTTCTCCCGAACAATAGAGCATGTAGAGAATCCTTGGGTGTGATATAGAGTGTGTGCGGAGAGTGACCCCCAACGCAACTTAAGGTCAGGTATAGCTGAATTTGCATTGGACTCCTCATCAGAGGAAGAGGAGCGTTCCTTGGGAGAGTCACGAATGCGATGTGGGCGAAGGTTACGGGCCATTATAAATGAGGGAAAAGGCTAGAACCTACCCGACATAAATCCAACCAAACCGCCAAACACAATAAGTAAGCCAACAAACCAAATAACCAATTAGCACAAATCCCATCCGCCAAAAAATAATTAAGATATATTCCATGAAAAGAAAAAAATGTATTAGAGGAAAACTGATATTTGGGAAAGAGAAATAATTTTTAATTAAGGAAAATACATTTTAAATGATCATGGAATGTAGCTTAATAGGACTAAATAGACTGGCCTTAAATACCTAGAGAGATATACACAGATGCATATATGGAATTTGGGAGACAAAGAAATAAAAGGTTTAACAAAAAATCCCAAACGCATATATCTATATGAGTATATATATATATATAAAGTATAAAACTTATGTATGTCATAAGCTTCAACTATGATGTCATCCATATGAATTATTTTTGCACTACCTATTTTACCCCTAAACATTTGAGTTCCCCCACTTTTTTCACACTCAAATTTATTTTTCACTCCAAATAAAAATTCAAAACATAGGGTAAAAGAGTATTCTACCATTCTTACTTTACGCCTGAATGTATTCACACTCCTAAACTCCCAAACCCACATCTTCAGCAAATCGAAACCTGAGCCATTAACATTGTAAAGCCCCAAAACCTCACTCATCCAATGCTGCCTCCATGCCGCAGCACGCATCAGCCACGTTGCCACCCTCTTCTAATGTCGCCGCCCGCATCGCATTATCTCTCCCCTACTTTTTTTCAGATGTATGTTTTGGGGTTGAGATAAATATTTGTTACCCCTTGATTTTTTCCTTCTAGGTTTCTCTATGGCATGCGGTTCAATTGTTTTTTTTAGATATCACCATTGTATGACTTAGATTTTATGTTTTGATAAAACTTGACCATGAATGTATTTTACCACTGGTATGTAATGCTTTGGGGTACTATGTAATTATAATTTGTTTTTATATTGGATTTGGGAAAATTATTTCTTGGTGTTCGATTTGCAGATCCACCCTTCAGCAGGTTTATTATTCGTTCATTCCAAATATCTATAACCTTTGTTATTTAAAATTAATTGTGTTTTTTGCGATTTAAATTAACTTCGTGTTTGTGTGTGTTCTCTACTTTTTTGTTTTTTATATTATTTGGGAGTTTTACATTTGATCTTTGTTTGCTAATTTGTGGTATTAGTTTAATATTCATGTTTGATTCAAATGTTTTTACCTTCGATTTAAACTTCAATCTAAGTTTCTGATTTAACATTCAATTTTAGTTACGTCTTATATATGGAGGTCCATTTTAGGATTCTATGGGTTCGTTTACCTTTAAACTATGTTTGATACATCATTTGAAGTTTGTTCTTTGTTGCGTTTAGGTTTCAAATGCAACTTTCGATTTGTTTCAAATGCGGCTTTTGATTTGTTTCAAATTAGGTTTCAAATGGAGCTTCAATTAGGGATTTTATTCCTCTTGATTTTAGGTTTCAAATTTGAATTTGGGTATTTTTCACTCCCCGATTTTGATTGTGTTATTATGTTTGCCATACGAACAATACTTGGCCGAGATGATTTAATTTCTTCAAAAATGATGAGTAACGTTCATTTATAAAATTGTTTCCTATGTTCATTTACAATTGTTTTTATTTTAATTGTAAAAAATGTCATATGGAACTATGTACCTCACCCATTTGTTAATTCGTTAATGATAAATAGCATTCACAATTCTTTTTTATTTCAGTTGTGAAAAATGTTTCTGTTTTATTTATCATTTTTTAGCTGAATAATATGATATGTTACGAAGAATGCGTTCTCTTTTGTAGGTGGCACACACAGGGATTCTTACACTGGTTCTTGAATCAGGTGTGGATTCGAGGTATCTCTGCACATATTCCTATCCGTTGTAATTTTAAAATCGTGGACTCATTTATATGTAGATGTGAGATCATCATTTATCTGATGTACATTTAATTGATGTGCGATCATCATTCCTATCCGTAGATATCCCTATCAATCAACATTTAACTGATGTACATTTTTGTGATTTTTGTGGATGTGAGAAGTTGTTACATAATTCTTAGTTACGTGTGAATGGAACATGATGGAATCTCATAAACGATGGGTAAGAATTTGTTAATTTGAATTTGTGGGTCCTCCCTTTTAATCGTGTAGTGGCATTTTTAATGGGTCCTCTCTTTTATATTTTGGAAATTAGGACTCTATTGTTTGTGTTTTGCAAACATTGTGACAAATAGTTGACGCCAATGTTCTATTAATTACGAATTTATGATTGTTGTTTTGTACATAGTTATCAAGGTTCTATAATTGTGTACAAATGACATACTGTAAATTTTTAGCCACTTTTACATGAAATCATTTTTCACAATCGATTCCTTTTCAATATATTTCGTAATGCCATACGATTATAGGGCTTTAGTTGGTATATACCATTTCATACCACGTATTGTGTGATTTTGCTTCACAACATCTATTTTCTTAATATATTCATGTTTAGTGTCCTAAACTAATGTTGATTATTAATATTAGTAGTGTTACTGATGCAGCCCCAATTAAAGCAAATGGAGGACTTATGTATCAATCTTAAAAAAAGTATGCACCACCACCGCCACCATAAGTAGCACCACAGGCACCCCAAGCCTCATACAATATTACAACCAAGTTTTTTATTTTTATCTGGAACTAAATTTCCAAATTGTGAGACGAGGTTTTAAATTTCACTTCAACACATATTTTCTTAACACTGTTTTGGATCAGGAGTTTGAACTGATATACATTTTATATTTTTCACTTTAAAACTAAGGTTTTTAAGAATGCGCTTTAACTTTTGGTCGTCTTTAGGTTCTAATTTATCCATGTAATCTATTTTTTTATTGTTGTAGATGAAGATTTGAATTACAATTAAATCGTTGGACTACGACCTTTGGTGCATACACATGCATAAGGTGTGAGGTAATCGGAGTACTTGAATTATTTTTTATATATATTTCAATACGCTCAATCTGGTTTGCTGCTTTTGTTGTAGTTATTAATTCTTTGTTGTTCAACTAATGCCTATTGGGAAAATCTTGCATTCGGTCATAAACTCAGAGGTGTTGTAGGGAGCTAAACAACTGGGATGCCTCATACCATATTATATCGATACTTTTACTATAATATTTTTTGCCTTTATGTGCTCCTTTTTTGAAAGTTTAACTATAAATCACGAATGCTTTATAAATGTGCATAATTAGACTTTTTTTTCCCACTGGATCCTTGATAAAATGCTTTTAGAATCGTGAGCTTTTATGAAAAGGAAATGGGGACCATGATAAATACATGAGCTTTTATGAAAAGGAGCAGAAATTCCATGGTAAAATCTATACGAGGACACCAAAATCAGTTGGAGCAGGAACTTTGATGAAGCTCGATGAACACTCTAATCAATTTCTATTTTTACATGGACATTTATCTTATATTTTACTTTTATCTTTTTTTCTAAGTTGAAGTTTAACAGGTGGATTAGAATGGTTTTTTTACCCTACAGTTTTTGAAACAGTAAGTTTGAATACAATAACCTGTGCTGTGGCTACTGAAATCCCATTGATGTGATTTCGTAATTCAGAGTATTATACAGACAATTTGGATGTGATTGTGTGACTCATGTCAGCTATAAAAGCTATAGTGCCAAAAACATTTGGGGTGATGATATTAGAAATTACACACATGGAACAAAACAACCACGAATTGACATAATCATACCATTATAAAAATTTTAACATGAAATTGTTCCTCTTTTCGTTTATTCTTTGATTAGGTGCAAAAATTATTAATCGCATTAGTTGTGTTTAAATTAGTCGTGTTCATATGCGGTAAGAAACATGATATTGATGTTAGGCATGTGTAAGTAGATTTTTGTTTGGAGTTTGAATTGGAATATAAGTCCGTACAATCGTGTGTTAATGTCATAAGAGAAGTTAAGTGAAGTTTTGATTTTAAGTCGGAGCGAGCACGTATTGAGCCAGTTTACTTTCTCATTTTATTCTTCTTCCTGGCTTTGCAATGGATTTTTTATTACTTTTTTATTGTGTAGTCTCAGATGCAATAATTGCAACATTTTTCACTCAGATGCAGTCAGACATTTTTTACAGTTAAGAATTTACTTTTCAATTTGATTTTGAAACTAAAAATTGCAAAAATAAAAAAAATTGGAATACAAGTTACCTACTTTGCGATATTTGATCTCCAATCATACCATCTTTGAACAATATGTTCATTTTAATATTTTTGTTTGGGATTTTGTCATTTCAAGTTCATATGTTCGCAATGAACTCCATTACTCTCATGTTTTTTTTTTCTAATTTGATTGTCTTTATTTTTCAGGTTACTTGGCTTCTTCTAATTCATAGACTCAAATTTATGGTATGTTTTTATCCTTCCATTGATGCCTTAAGTTTATGTTCATTAAATTGGATGGTTGTATCTGTAAATCTCTGTCGGTACTCAGTAATCCGTCGGTACTCGGAGTGCATCAGCAATGTGGTTAAAAAGAAGTCGTCGAATGGTGATTTAGAGGTTGGTCCAGTTATGCGTGTTGTGTACTGGCCTGCTTTGTCACAGTCTACCATGGCTTCACGTAGGTCTTCTTCATATTATTCTTTGAAAACACTCTTTGATGGATTGTTGTTGCCTGCTTCATAGGATCTAGGCTTTTAGTCCAAGAAAACTGCACTTGCAATGAGATGGTCTTGCACATAACGTTTCGGACACTGATGGGTGTTATGTTTGAGCCCTTTTTTTAATCTATTTGAGCCCTTTGAAGGGGTCAAGAAAGAACTCATGTTTGATCCTTCTTTCCCACAACTTTCTCTCAGCCGCCACAAGTACTCTGACGATTGTGAAGCCGCAGTCAATAATAAATTAATGTCGAGTACAATGCTTCTTATCTGTACCATGCTATGTTTGCGTACTTTGATTGGAACAAAGTCTGTCTAAAGGCTTTAGCCAAGTTTTTCAAGGAATCGAGTACAGTGCTTCTTATCTGTACCATGCTATGTTTTATCAGGTTCTGAAATTTGTATGAAAATAATTTTTTCCTTCTTTGGTATATGATGTTAATATTTATTACAAGTGGAGAGATTAATTAGTGAACATAGTGCTAACTATTTATTACACGTAAGGATTCAAATTTGTATGAATATAATTTATATGAACATAATAGCAGTTATTTATTACAAGTAGGGATTTAAATTTGTATGAACATAATAGCAGTTATTTCAGCAGTTACTTCCAATGAAAATTAAATAGTTGTTTCAACAATACTTACCTTGAATATTATTTCAGTTTTTTTATATTTTGTCAGTATCGTAATAATGTTTAAGATCTATTATTGTTTGTTTTATCCATATAGTGTAATCACTTATAGCGACCTGCAATTGAGGTGGAATTAGAAATTGAGTATAATTTTGATTCATTGCATCGCTGTACACTATAAATGTATGTTAATAGTCCCATTATTTCAACTTCAACATTACCCTGATCATCGTGCTATTATCTGCATTTTGTGTTTAACCTTCAACATAACTTATCATCACTAATGAACTCGAATCCCGGTTCATAATCAAGAATGTTAAGCTAAACCATGTCTATGTGAAGAACCTCCGTTCAACTCAGATGCAGATTTCATTTCGAATTTATTTTGTTCAGGTGATGTAAAGTTCAAAGTTCCATTGCGGATGAGTCTTCAAAATCAATGGCACTTTCATCTGCTTTATGAGACTCTCGTTATGTTCCATCTCCAAATACATCATGCAGTCCATCAATACGTTTGAGAAATTTCTATACAAGGAGAGAAGTTGCAGAGGGTTCTCATCTAGAGAAGTTTCTGACTCAGCAGTATCTGCAGAATCAATACGTTTGAGAATTGTACATTACATTCCTAATCCGTTTTGCTCTACCTTTACAAATCTAAGGTTCATTTAGGGCTTACTAATCTATTTTGGTTTTGCGTTTGTTCTGTTTTTTCATTTAGGCCTTACTAATCCATTTTGTTTTTACATATACTAATCCAATATCTCTAAAAAAAATTCAGGTACTAATCCGATGTGTCCACCATCATTGTTTTCGTATTTTCTCTAATATGCATTTCTATGCTTCCTGTTTTCATATTTACAGGAACTGATACGTTTTCATTTAAAAGACGATTGAAATTTTGACACATGTCCAGGTACTCTACGATCGAGATCAAATACGTCTAAGATCAAATCTTTCCATCGAGGTGAAGTTTTTTTGTTTCATATCTCTTATATAGTGCATGTATCAAGTTATGAGACCGATGTGCGTGGGTGCAATTGAGTACATACTCTCCCCTTTTTTTAATAACTTCTTTGTTGATTGAATAACTACTATTTTACTTATAAAAAAATATAATGTTAGATATGAATTTCACCTCTCTACTGTCCTTGAAGCATGGGTTTAAATATTGGTTGATACAGTTACGTATTGCTGATTTTTAATGGTTGATTATGTCACTAATGTTCATTTTTTTTTCATTTTCACAAATCTCTTACAGGGTAAAGCTTCAAAGCTTCAGAATGGGCTTTGCTAAGAGATGTCACGGATCTCATGAATTAACTTGGGGGGGATTTCAAGAGAGATCACAAATCTTTAAGGTTTGCTACTTCGGTGAAGAGTTAAAAACTTTGTTGAAGAGTTTACAATTATTCCCTTATATATGAGAGTACGATTAAAATTTATGCTACTAAAATTTGTTTAAAATCACTTCTGATTTAATTAAATGGTTGTTCTAATCTTTGATTGCCTCCATAATTGGGGAAATGGAATATTATCTCAAAAATTTTATACACTTGCCACATGTTTATAACCAGCTAAATGGCATGTAGGCTTCATCTTTGGAACCTCTTATGTAACAACATCTCCACGCTAGGGTTGAAACATAATTATATTTGTTGTCCATAACAAAGGGAAGATTTAAGATAGCATAATTTTGTGTGCAGGAAAAAGAATCAACACAAGTTTTTTGAGCCCATACCACCTTCTCAAATGGGGTAAACTTCGCGGTGGTGGGGTTCTCTACCCTTCCTAAATCTGTACCTTTTGCACTAAATGTTCAGGTTTTTTAGTTCTGACATTTTAATGCACACTCCCTCGAACTTGCTGCTATTGGTTCGAGACATATGATCAATCATGGAGGGTTTCATGGTGCACTTTATATGATCAATATTGGCTAAAATGACCTGTCTGATTCGTTTGTTAAGAACCTATCCTATGTGTAAGATACCAAAAGAATCCCATCATCCCTTACAGAAATAAAGAGTCCATTAAGGTTTTATATGATTATGGTGGCAGGAAATTTTGGGTGCACAACACTGGTCCATTAGGATGTTTGCCTTAAAACTTACATTAGTCCAAAAAAGTTGGAAAGAACTTGATACGTATGGATGTCTTTCAGCCTACAATGATGCTGCAAGCTTTAACTGCTCCATTCATGCCAGGAATTGAGATCTGAAATGAAGGATTCTAATATTGTATATGTAGAAATATATGCCACCTAGCAGATGTCATTGCTAACTCTTCTGAATATGGTTCCTTTAACCCATTGATGACAATTCTTAGATTTCTCAAATTTCCTCATGTATTGAGATGAATTTTATATTAATGGAATTTGATCCATTAAATTTTATTAGGCTTATTGTTTGGATGTGTTTGTATTTTTATTTCTAAATTTTTTATACATTGGTGTTGTGAGAAATAGTTTTTGATTTAGAAGTACTTGATGGATACGATGATTACACTATTGCTAGTGTGATTGTGTATGTATAATTCAGTGGTTTTATTGATAATCGCAAATCTTCCTCAGTTAGATTTGGAAGTGTGCATGTCGAATACCTTGATTCCGTTGTATGTTTAGGTGTGCGTCATTTGTTGGGGTGTTTGTGGTAGTTTGCGATGGCGTTGTGTCATAAGTCCAAGTACTAATATTGGACATAATGCTCTCGAGACCAATTGTAGCTTTGGCAAGAGCACTTGCCATGGCACCAAGGCACAAGTTTATACTTCTCAAAATTATCAGCGTGCCTTCAGGCACGGGCATACCCTAGTGTGTATATATATATAGACAGATGTATATATATATATATATATATATATATATATATATATATAGAGAGAGAGAGAGAGAGAGAAAGAGAAATGTATACAAAAAAATACCTGGAATGGAAGAGGTAAATCGCAAAGTGGAGATCTACAGAGCAAACAAAGGATTAAATGGAGGTAGGAAGTGAGGGGAATTAATCGTGGGGAAAAAAAGAGTGGGAAAGAGAGTGGGAGAGAGGGATAATTGGTAAGGTTAAGGGGTAATGGAATAGAGTGGAAGAATGTTAGGGAAGTAGGAAAAATGTAGGGAAATGGGAAACGTGGGCAGAAATAAGGGGAAAAAGACTCAGGCGGCAAAATCTGGGGAAACAAAATCGCAGATTTTAAACCCAGGTCATTCGAACGATGTCTTTCAAACGAAGTTCCAGAGCCCTATTGCATATTTCGTTAGATAACTCATTAGAAGTTCGTTCTAACGAACTTTTCGTTCGAGCGACATTACGAACGAAGTTCCAGAGAGGAGGTCAGAAATTTCGTTTGAAATATCGTTCGAACGAGAATTTCTGACCAAAATCAATCTTTTAAAATAAAAATAAAAATAAAAATAAAATAGTTGTAAAAATAGCATAAGGACATGAATTGGGAAGGCCAGAAAGATGCCAAAATGATGATTTTAATCGTCCTAGCTTGTGAAGACATGTCCAAACCGTGGGAGCGGGAATGTAGGGGTGTGAACAATGAGAGTGAGTTTTTTACCCAAGACAACGTACAAGTTCGGAATGCCAAACAATATATAAACGCAATATTCACTCACATTATCCTTGTGTCAACAAAGAAATACTATTGGACACTCAAACACAAATTCACCATGCAAACAAGATAGATGATTCTCTCGCCAATAATGCCACAAATGAGAAAGCAATGAATCAATTAAATGTGCATTCCCATTGATCTTAAACTTATATCTCCCATTAACAACAATAGATTGAGACTATCTTTTTTCAAGAATCAATAGAGCTAAATATTTTGGCCTTGGCATTATATATATTTTTAATGCTTCCATTTTAGGCACAGATTCGAGACTGCAAGTGGAGGCTATTCACGCAAAAACTTTATGTTTTTCACAGCCCGATTCCATTGTTTGAAACGGAAACCAACCGGAAGAATATAATCATTTTGGTTTCAATCCGGGCAATGGATGATCATGCACAATTTTGATTGCTTATAATAGATGTGACAGGATTGAGAAGACAACACTTCTCACTTTACAAGAACAATGTGAACAAGATATCCGCAATATTTCGTGAAAGGTGTGTGAAAAAAGGCAAATATGTGAGGTAATCATAGAAATACATATCATAAAAGAGCATTTTTGTGCACAAGAGAAACGAGATCTGGCTTAACAACTCATCGAAAGCCACGTGGACATGAAATAGGATAGTTATCCGAACACATTGAACACAAATCCATATGGACAAAAGTTTGTGAAAGCTTTTCTAACCATTCCCGTGTTCCTTGAAAATAAGAAAAACAAAAATATTTTTGAGATTTTGAATAAAATATATACAAAAGTAATCTAGTTCATAGGTATAAAAATATACAAGAGAAATAACCTAAACTCGATAAACGGCTTCGATCTCAATCAATTGAGCAAACCCCAATTGATTTCCTAAGGTTTTCAAACCTAAGGGCATCTAGAGGTTTAGTAAAGATATCGGCCAATTGTTGATCGGTAGAAACTAAGCTTAGAGAAACTATTTTCTCTTCGACCAAGTCAGGAATAAAATGTTCACGGATCCTAATATGCTTGGTTCTAGAGTGTTGAACGGGATTACGAGAAATGTGAATGACACTAGTATTGTCACAATAGATACTCATAGTGCCTTAAGAGATACCATAATCTTCCAACATTTGTTTCATCCAAATGAGTTGAGTGCAACAACTCCCGGCGGTAATGTATTCGGCCTCCACCGTGGATAAAGAGAAAGAATTTTGTTTCTTGCTCATCTATGAGACAAGAGAACTTCCAAAATAGAAACAACCACCAGATGTACTTTTACATCCATCAACATCTCCTACCCAATCGGCGTTCGAATATGCCGATAGACAATCATTTGTGTCAAAAGAATACCAAATTCCAAAAGACAGGGTCCCACTAACATATTTGATAATACGTTTAATAGCAAGTAAATGAGACTCTTTTGGGGCGGCTTGATAACGGGCATAAACTCGTACACTAAAGGAAATATCCGGACAACTAGCGGTTAGGTAAAGTAAACTACCTATCATACTTCTAAAAAGTGTGTGCTCTACATACTTTCCTTCAGTATCTTTACTAAGTTTAATTGATGAACTCATAGGAGTACGTGCATGTTTAGCGGATTCGAGTTTAAATTTCTTAACAAGGTCTTTAGCATACTTAGTTTGGGAAAAAAATTTCCCACTTTTGAGTTGACGAACTTGAAGACCTAGAAAGAAAGTAACTTCACCTACCATACTCATCTCAAATTCATTGTGCATTTATTTTGAAAAAAATTGAGTATGTTTATCACACGTAGACCCAAACACTATGTCGTTAACATATACTTGAGAAACTAGGATAGTTTTTTCATGACGATGAACGAAAAGTGTCATATCTACTCCCCCTCTCAAAAAGCCACGAGAAAGGAGATAAGAAGTGAGTCTTTCATACCAAGCATGGGGTTCTTGTTTCAAGCCATATAGTGCTTTCTTTAGGAAGAAGACATGATTAGGATGCTTTGGGTCTTCAAACCCTTTCGGTTGTTCAACATAGACTTCTTCTTGAATAATACCATTTAAAAAGGCAATTTTTACATCCATTTGATATAATTTAAATTGGAGGTGACATGCTATAGCGAGTAAAAGGAAAACCGATTCTAACCTAGCAACATGAGCAAAAGTTTCTTCAAAGTCAACACCTTCTATTTGGGTGTATCCTAGTGCAACCAGTCTAGTTTTATTACAAACAATGACACCATTTTTATCCATTTTATTTTTGAAAATCCATTTGGTGCCAATGACATTAGTATTAGAAGGCCTAGGGACTAATTCCCAAACATCATTTTTCTTAAATTGAAACAATTCTTCTTGAATAGCATGAATCCAATGTTCATCTTTTAATGCTTCTTTAAAGTTTTTAGGTTCAATTTTAGAAGTATAACACAAATAGGTAACTTCATTTTCTAATTGAGCCCTAGTCTTGACACATACTTCAGGATCTCCTATAATTTTTAAAGTTTCATGACTTTTATGCACCCAAGGAGAAGGATCCTTTTTCTCAGTAGTGGGGACAACCAAGTCATTGTGAGACTCAATATTTTCAACATTGGACACAACATCACATTCACAAGATAAATCTTCCTCATTTTCAATTGATGTCAGCATCATCTTTTATAACAACATTAATTAATTCCATGACTGTAGAGTTACTTAAGTTGAAAACTCTAAAAGCTCTATTGTTATGAGAATATCCTAGGAATATACCTTCATCACTCCTTGAGTCAAATTTGCCTAGAAGTTCTCTATCTCGAAGAATATAGAACGAACTACCAAACACTCTAAAGTAGGACAAATTAGGTTTCTTACCCATCCACAATTCATATGGTGTTTTGTTAGTGTTAGGACGCAAATAAACCCTATTTACTATGTGACATGCGGTGTTAACCGCTTCGGCCCAAAACCTCCGGGGCACATTTCTTCCTAGGAGCATAGATCTTGCCATTTCTTGGATCATTCAATTTTCTCTTTCAACTATACCATTTTGTTATGGAGTTTGAACGACCGAGAATTCATGTTTAATTACTATTTCCTCACAAAAGGCATTCACACCGGATCCCTTGAATTCGATTCCATTATCACTCCTAAAGCGGTTTATGGTAACACCATGTTTATTTTGAAGAGTTCTACACTTAACAGTAAGAAAATCAACTGTCTCAGATTTTTCTCTTAGAAAGCCTACAATAAAGTACCTAGAAAAATCATCCACCATTACTAAGATATATCTTTTTCCTCCTATGCTCTCGGTACGAGTGGGTCCTATAAGGTCCATGTGTATCAATTCTAAGACATGAGAGGTGGTTATAAAGTTTAACTTCTTATGAGGACTCTTAATTTGCTTTCCTAATTAACACAACCCGCAAATGGTGCAGGTTGGATTTCCTAGTGGTGGTAAGCCTCGAACTAGATCTTTTCTCACTAATCTATCAAGATCTCTAAAGTTTACATGACCTAATCTTTGATGCCAAAGATCGGCAGATGAGGCTTTTGCACTATTGTAAACTAAAGACCATTTAGGAATAATTTCATGGTAATTGTCACTAGTTCTAACACCTTGTAAAATAGACTCACCCGACTGATCATATATGGTGCACTCCGATTGACTAAATTTAACATCAAGATTTTCATCACATAATTGGCTAATACTTATCAAATTAGCCTTGAGACCATCAACATAAGGGACATTTTCAAGTTTAGGAAACCCGGAGATTTCAATAGATCCTCTACCCATGATTCGAGATTTGCTACCATCCCCAAAAGTGACTTTACCATCATTATAGTTTTTAAGAGTGGTGAATAGAGATTTATCACCAGTCATATGTCTCGAACAACCACTATCAAAGTACCATTGTGAGGTATTTTGAGCCTTAAGTGCAACATGAGCAACAAACGCTTTATTGGTATGAATTTTCTTAACCCAAGCCTGAGTTGTTTTCCTTCCTTTGTTGGCTCTAGTGTTATAATTGGTATTATTTCCTTGGACTTTAGAAAACCTAAGAAACTCTTCCTTTAGACCTTTAGAAGTATTGACTAGATACTCAACTTGACTCTTAAGATTAGCTAAGGAGCTATAGTGTTATTTAGAATTTGTGAAATGAGAGTTCTTTTCAAGCTTGTAGAAAAAATATTTAAGATGACCCCGTTTGTGATAATAAGTGCACACATAGGGTTGTTTTGGACCAGCTTTTAAAGGTTGCTTAGGAGGACTTATTTTAGAAACATTAGATTTGGTAACAAACTTATCTACTCGTTCGGGTTTAACTTTTGATGAATCTCCTTCTTCATATCCTATACCCTTTCTCTCTTGATAACCTTTCTCCTTATATCCTAAAACAGGACCTAGAAATAATTTTCCCATTCTTCCTGAATTATCCTCGAGTGTGACTTTAACTTCACGAGAGGACTCGAAATCTTTTTCAAGTTGGGCAATTTTAGCTTCGAGAGATTTTCTAATCTCTAAATACCCATTAAGATCTTTGTTGACACCTTCCAAGGAGATAATTAAGTCACATTTTTCTTTACCTATCAAGATAAGCTTCTCAGAAAGAGATATCTTAATTGCCTCGAGTTGACTAACTAAATCCTCCTTCTCCTTCAGGCCTTTCAACTCTTTTTCTAAAGTTAAGACTTTAAAGGTTAATGTTTTATTAACTTTTTGAATACGGAGAGGCTCATTGTATAGTTCAGAATAGGCGGATTGCAGTTCACTTTCATCTATTTCACTTTCACTTCCTTTTTCATCACTACTAGTAGAGTGAGTGGAAGTAACCTCAAGATTTTTTCTCGGAATGGTTAACATTAAAGTATGACACACTTGAATTACTAGCATGGCTTGCCATAAAAGCAGTGAAATTATTTCTAGACGGGGTAGAGTCATCAGAGTCTTCAGACTCATTATCACTGTCACTTAGAGTGGCATTGTAAACTTCTTTTTCTTTGGTTTGTTTTTTAAGTTTTGTAGGGCACTCGAATGATCTATGACCACGTCCCTCACACTCAAAGCATCTCTTCGAATCAACCTTTTAAAAGTTATCTTTGTTCAACTTCTTCAGATCCTGATTATTGAATTTTCTATTTCCTTTGTTTTTGTTCTCAAACTTTGGTTTTTCAAATTTAGAGTTTTGCTTTTTGAACTTGAGAAATTTTTAAATTTTTTCAGCAAATAAAGCTATATCATCAAGATCTATATCAGACTCATCAGAATCAGGCACATCTACTTTCTTAACTTTTAAGGCAACACCTTTATCTTTACTTTTGTTATCTTTAGGAAACATATCTAGTTCATAAGTTTGAAGATCACCAACAAGTTCTTTAAGTTTTAAAGTATTTAGATTTCCTAAATGAATTAAGAACAGTGACTTTAGGAATGAACTGCTTAGGAAGGCATCTAATAATTTTCTTAACAACACGATCTTCAGGTATTTTTTCACCAAGGTTAAAGCAAGAATTAACAATATCAGATATACGAGCATAAAACTCATCAAATGTTTCAGATTCTTTCATGGTGATCATTTCAAATTGGGTTGTTAAGTTTTGATGTTTTCAAGCTTTAACTATACTGGTTCCCTCATGAGTAACTTGGAGAATATTCCAAGCTTACTTTGACGTTTCGCACGTCATTATACGACGAAACTCATCGAGGGACACTGCACCAAATAAGGCATTTAAACCTTTAGAGTTAAAGTTACACCATTTTAGTTCTTCCTCACACCACTGTTCTACAGGAGTCAAAATAATTTCATCATTAACTACCATAGTAAGAGGGGACCATCCTCATTCAACAATAAGCCAAACACGTTCATCAATTGATTTAAGGGAAGATTTCATACCTGCTTTCCAATAGGTCTAATTAGTTCCATCAAACAAAGGTAGTCTATTCGACGAAAAAACTATCCATATAACCTCCAAGAATCATCTAAATAACTTTTAGAGACTATCTCTGATACCAATTTGAAGTTGCAAGGTTATATGTACTAAGTTTATTTCGTGGAATACACACACACAACCCAATTAAAATTTTCCAAGTTGAGATATATTCCAATATTAAATTCTTTTTGCAAGTTTACAAGTTAACATAAATAATTTCCAATTAATACTATGAGATTGATAACTTGATTAATTGAAATAAAATTATCCAATTTTATCCATATTATCCTAAACATACATCTATGTGATTTAATAAAGTAAATTGCGAAAATCACAACCACAACACGCCAATGTACAAGGAAAACCCAAATGGAAAAAACCTCGGATGGATGGGCTTAGACAAAATCCACTACAAAATAGGTTTTACAAGAGACTCAAAAGAATTACAGGCATTGACTCACTCAAGGCATGCTTATGCCAACCTCGACCTCCGAATTTGTAGTACGCGAAGCTCCAATGCGTTGCTCAACACTCCTCGTGTTGCGGTATCCACCGAAGCCCAAAACCACCGTCTCCACTAAGCTTGAATGCAGAGATCCACCGCAAACTTACTTGTTGAATGTCAAGTTGATTACAAGGGGTTTTGTTTCAAAAGTTGAAATATGGTGTTGGAGATTGATTTTACCAAAAAGAGGAAAGTTATGGAAAATGCTCTCTAGAGGATATGAAACTTCCTTAGGTTAAGAAACTCATTTTCGTCCATATGATATAACTGAAAAATTAGCGGACCAAAATAGTTGTTGGAAAATAACTACTCGAAAATAAGTTAAAATTTTCAAATCTCACAGATCTCGTTCGAACGAGTTATCTAACGGAATTCCAGTGTCAAATTAGATAGGTCGTTAGAAATCTCGTTCGAGTGACATTTCTAACGAGCTTCTAACGAGTTTCCAATATAGCCTGGGGAATGTCGTTAGATCCAGGTCGTTCGAACGACCTGGAAAAAACTTCGAACGAGATTTCTGTTTTTAAAAAAAAATGTTCAAATTAATTTCAAAAATGGTTCTTTATGAAAATTAAATATTTATGAACATTACTCTATATGAAAATTTCTCGTTATGAAAAATACTCTAACACTAAAAATGATTTTGGTCATATACCTTTTAGAAGAGAGAACATGACGTGCATATTGATGTCGCGTGAACTTTGGATGCAATGCTCGAATCTTTACGGTTGAATAATGCTTGATGAGGAATGATCCAAAATTGTTTTGTCCAACGAAATGTAGCCAATATAACAATTGACTCGATTGGAAATTTATTCCTATAGTAACACGTAGCAATTGGTCGCGCACTCATGGGAGTCCCGATTTGAGAGTAGGAGATGAATTTGAAAAGAGTCACACTTAGGTTTGAAAACGTGTCATGTGGGAGAGGACATCCCCAACCGCCCCCAAACGGCACCGCGTGTGGCAAGAACAACTTGTGCATGTCCAACCTAACTTGTAGCAATCGGCCGCGCAGTCATTCTACTGGTGTGAGAATAAGATGATAATTGAAGGACATGCACACTTAGGTTTGAAAATTAAAAATGGGCCTTTAGGGACAAACACACCTAACAACCCCCAAATGGCACCACAACTGGCACGAACACCTCATGCACATCAAACGTAACACGTAGAAACTGATCGCATTGTCGCAGGATTCCCGATTTTAGAATAGGACTTGATTTTGAAAACGAGCACACTGAGTCTTTAAAACATGCCGCGAGGGGCTGAAAACCCCAAATTGTCCCCTAATGTCACTGCGAGTGGCACAAACACCTCTTGTGTGTACAACATAATATGTAGCAATCGGCTGCGTAGTCTTGGGACTCTCGGTTTGAGAATAGGAAAAGAATACGGAAATAATTACACTTACGCTTAAAAATGTGCTACAAGAGGGAGGACATTACAAACAGCCCCCAAAGGGCACCACAAGTGGAACGAACGCCTCGTATAAGTCCAACATAGCACGTAACAACTGTGTGACACCCCGACTAATTAAATACCGGGTAGCTACTCCTTTATCAAATCAATACAAAATGCCAAGTTGGTTCAGTTAATAGCATCACTGTCGAAAACATTTTAATAATTACTAACCACCTAGTATTTAAAAAGTAAGTTGCCAAATTTTAAGTTAAGTCTGATTAACATGCAATAAAAGAATAATGGGAGAACAACATAATCCATTCACCATAACGAAGTAATGAAATAACCAGCAAATAATAATAAGTCCGGAGGAAAACCCCTCACAACAATCCCACAACCGAAAATAATATGACAAGTCTGAATCCTGAATTAATTACATGCCAGAAGTCTGAATAACTGAAATAAATGAAATGTCTCTAAAAGGAATGGGCGACATGCCCTACAACTGAAAAAATGCTGAATATAGAGTCAAGGTAGATGAAGCGTCTACAAGCAAAGTCCTGTAACTTCCACAAACAACTACAGCACGTCACCTGAATGAGGATCCTAAGCATGGTGTCCTTGTGGCTGGGCACCTAAAATGGTTTTTACAAAAATAGATTTGAAAGCAAATGGGTCAGAGCCCGAAAGTGGAAATCATTTTAAAAACAGCAAGTGTTTTAATAACATTAAAACATTAAATGGAAAATACATGTTAGGACGTGCACTCACATGAAATTCTCACCTTTCAACTACATGTGCACTCCTAACGTACCGTGCCCATCTACACGACATACATATCTAACCAAACCGTAATAAGTTCTACCCCTTACTACTCGATCTCCATATTGCATTCTAGCGTTAACATTTAAATAGAGGGCTTTACTTAAACTCAAATTCTCAATTTGTAGTACAATTCACTATCGGTTAACCCGTTATGTTTTCTCAAAACATTACCATAAATATATTCACAATACCAACATGAAAGTTCCCATTAATTAAGTGTATATTATTCACGTCATAAATATACAATACAAGCACCCCGAGACTAAGCTGCGGTGCACACATACTCTGTTATCCATCCCGGTACATCACGTACATAAGGATCACGCATTTCGAATCTCTAAGGAATCGTTCCCAGATAAAACAACAATCACAAATAATGGAGGCGAACACAGTCACATCACATGGGTCACGCACTTACCTACGCTCCCACGATCAGCAGACTTATTAACATCCCAATAAGCCCTTCTCTGACCTATGTTCATCGAGGTACCAATCTAAATCCGGGCAAGACAAGGATAAGAAGTCCCTAAGCGAACGTAAACCTCCCGTGATAGCAAGTATGGTAGGTATGTCATACACATAAAATCATATACATATACTAAGTATGCACACATCTTAGTAATTACCATAATTTATTTGGTACACTTCTCATTCTCGTACCGACTTATAAGGTTGCACAATTCATAAGTTCCCGATTAATTCAATTATTTAAGTCGTCAATAATTCTCGCATCGTAATAGTCACTCACGTTCTATTCCACAATTTCCATTCAATTCAAATCACACTTCTATGTTTTACTCCTCAATATGTCCCAAATATCCCAAATATATCAATTCATCATTAAGGGAATGTTATCTCTACAATAAAACAAGGTTACGGGACACTAGGGATCAAAACAGGCTAAAAAGCCCAAACTGTCAGCTCGTTAGAAGTCTCGTTCGAACGAGGCTGTTCGAACGAGAGTTCGTTCGAACGAAGTGGGATTTATAACGAGATTTCGTTCGAACGAAGTCATCGAACGAACATCACCCTCATTAGAAGTCAAAGGTCAACTCGTTAGAAGCTCGTTCGAACGAGCTCGTTCGAACGACCTGGGCAGGTCTTCTAACGAGTGGCCAGATTCGAGCCCAGATTTTCCTTAACTCGTTTTTCCAACTTTTCTTCACCTCTAATCTCCTCTAAACATCAAACCAACAATATACATGGGTTCTAATCAATCCTAAATATTCTTAAGTCATATATTAACGCATTTTGTGGGATTAATTCATCCTAAATCTCATCCAAACATTAAATCTCCACATCTTCTTCCCCAATCTCAAGAACATGAACCCTAGAAATTAAATTCATCCATAGGCATAAATAAGTCCGATTTTATGGTATAAAAGATGTATTTTTCACTGACTAATCATCCTAACATTGTTCTACATGCAATCTCCTCATTGAATTATAAACCTCTACATCAAATTCAATGGGTTTTATCATTTTTCAAGAACAATGAAATTCTGTCATTTTCCTACGCATGGAAGAAGCATTCTTTGTAATAAACGAAATTAAACCACTTGCCTTATGTGTATCTCTAATTTCGATGTTGATTTGATAAATGGTTCTCTCTCTCTCTCTACAGAATTCTCCTCTCTTCTCTCTCTACAAGCCTTCTTCTCCAAAGTGACAATGGTGGCTAGGGCTTGCCTTAGGAAAATTTTTGGAACAACTCTAATAACCCCCGTAGCCCATTAAGTCCTAAGATGTGGTTAGTGGGTTTAGTGGGTAATTACCAAGTCAGCTTTTTAATTCTCAATATTCGTAGGTTTTAATTCCCAAAAATTCAAAATTACCAAACTACCCTTATACGTTGCCGGCATAACCTAAAAATTCCCCGGGACCCAAACTAAAATCCCGGCTAGTGTTTCCTGACTATTTCGACCCTTCCGGACGCGTTGGCGCACTCAAAATGACCATACGGTTTATAGAAATAAAATTCACTTTTATAATTAAAATAATTATATTCCTGACGCGACTGTCACACGCGTCTCAACAAAATTTACAAATTGTCGTATTTCAATCTCACGACAAATTTCATAATTCAATATTCATATATAGTCATATATGCACATTATAATCAAATACCAACTCGCATCTCGCTAGTATTTTAATCCGGATTAATTTCCAATCAATACACATTTAATTAAATTAATCCCATAAATAAGTATCACAAAAATATGGGGTATTACATACTTCCCCCCTAATAACTGAATTTCGTCCCGAAATTCGGAACTAGAAAGTACCTGGTAAGAACAACTCTGGATAACGTTCGCGCATCTCATCCTCGCGCTCCCATGTGGACTCCTCGACATTATGATGTCACCACTGAACACGCACTAACGGAACTATCTTTGACCGCATTTTTCGCTCACTTCGGTCCAAAATAGCAATCGGCCCCTCCTCGTAGGAGCTATCAGGTTGGAGATCTATATCCTCCAAAGCAATGTGAGAATGAGCCAAATAGTCTTTAAGATATTTCCTTAGCGAGGAAATATGAAACACATCATGAATCCGATGCAATTGCTCCGGTAACCCAAGCCTATACGCAACCGGTCCAATCCGCTCAATAATAGGAAATGGTCCCACATATCTCGGTGCCAACTTCCCCTTCTTCCCGAAATGCATAATCCCCTTCATAGGAGATACTCTGAGCAAAACTTGGTCCCCCAGTTGGAACTCTCTGAAGAATCTCTTCGCATCAGCATAGCTCTTCTGCAGATCTTGAGCTACCCAAATGCGACTCCGAATCACTTCTATCCTCGCCGAAATATCCTGAATCACTTTCGGCCCAAGTAGTTTGCTGTCCCCCACCTCCAACCAACATGCTGGGGAACGACAAGGTCTACCGTACAACGCCTCAAATGGAGCCATGCCAATGGTGAACTGGTAGGAGTTGTTGTAAGCAAACTCCACCAGTGGAAGATACTGCTCCCATCCACCCACAAAATCAATGATGGACATACGTAGCATGTCCTCCAACATCTGATTTGTACGCTCGGTTTGCCCATCGGTCTGCGGGTGATACGCCGTACTCAACCGCAATTCCGTGCCCATGGCCTCCTGAAAACTCTCCCAAAACCGTGAAACAAATATCTTGTCTCTGTCAGACACGATATTTAGGGGCACACCATGAAGTCTCACTATCTCTGAAATAAAGAGATGGGCATACTGTCCCGTAGTGTAGTCTGTCCTTACAGGTAGAAAATGAGCGACTTTGGTCAACCTGTCCACAATTACCCAAATTGAGTCGTGACTTCTCTATGACATAGGCAACCCCGTGATAAAGTCCATGGAGATGCTCTCCCACATCCACATCGGGACCTCCAATGGCTGTAGAAGTCCTGCCGGTCTCTGATGATCCACTTTTACTAGCTGACAAGTGGCGCATTTCGAAACAAACACGGCAATATCTCTCTTCATCCCGCTCCACCAATACTGTCGTCTCATGTCTTGGTAAATTTTGTCCCCACTGGGATGTACCGCGAACCGTGAGCCGTGCGACTCTGCCATCACCTCGTGCCGAAATTCCTCCCCTTCCGGAACTACCAATCTCCCATTGAAGCGTAATCCCCCGTCTGAACTAACGGTATAGGGTTCGGCTCCCTCTGCTAGTAATCGAACTATCTGCTCCTGACAGAACGAGTCATTTGCCTGTGCCCTTACTACCTTCGTGACAATCTGCGGTGTAACGGTCATCACAGACATGAATGATCGGGCCACTGCATCCTGGTGTTCCAACTCCTTCCACTTTGCCTTCCACACATCTGCCACCTCATCTACTGGTCTACGGCTCAACGCGTCTGCTACCACGTTAGCCTTCCCCGGGTGATATTGGATATCAAACTGATAATTCTTCACAAACTCAAGCCACCTTCGCTGCCGCATATTCAACTCTTTCTGCGTGAATAGGTACTGTAGGGACTTGTGGTCCGTGAATAATCTAAACTTCTCCCCCAAAAGATAATGTCTCCAAATCCGTAGGGCAAATACCACTGCCGCTAACTCCAAGTCATGGGGGGGGGGTAATTCTTCTCGTGAGGCTTAAGCTTACGGGAAGCATAAGCTATGGCCTGACTGTCCTGCTATAATAAACCTCCAAGTCCTTGCAAACATGCATCGGTGTAAACTAGATACTCAACTCCCGGTCTCGGCAATGCTAACACAGGTGCTGAGGTCAACTTGTCCTTCAACTCATCGAATGCCAACTGACAGGCATCACTCCAAATGAACGGCACACCTTTATGAGTCAGATGTGTCAAAGGACCTACTATCTTTGAAAATCCCCGAATAAACCTCTTGTAGTATCCTGCTAAGACCAAGAAACTACAGATCTCTGTCGGTGTCGTGGGCTGTCCCCACTCCCTCACCGCGGATACCTTCCCCGGATCAACAGATATTCCCCGGTCGGAAATAATGTGTCCTAAAAACTGGACCTCCTTCAGCCAAAACCCGCACTTCTCATACTTTACATACAGCTCATTCTGACGTACCGTCTGCAAAACTTGCCTTAAATGCTCGGCGTGCTCCTCCTCTATCTGGGAGTAAACCAGAATATCATCAATGAAGACAATGACAAACTGATCTAGGAAATCTCTGAACACTCTATTCATCAAGTCCATAAAACGGCTGGAGCATTGGTCAAACCAAAAGGCATAACCCAAAACTCGTAAGAACCATATCTCGTTAAGAACGCAGTCTTCGAGACATCCTCTTCCCTGATACGCAACTGATGGTATCCCGATCGCAAATCAATCTTCGAGAAGAAAGAAGCTCCTCTCAACTGGTCAAATAGGTCATCGATTCGAGGCAATGGATACTTATTCCGTATCGTGACCTTATTCAACTCCCGGTAGTCCACACACAATCTCAGTGAACCATCTCTCTTCTTTACGAACAACACAGGGGCACCCCACGGCGAAGTACTCCTCCGTATAAACCCCTGACCCAACAACTGCTCAATCTGATCTCGTAGCTCTCGCATCTCTGCAGGAGCCATACGGTACGGTGCGCGTGCGATAGGTCTCGTATCTGGCAATAAGTCTATGACAAAGTCTATCTCTTGACTGGGGAGTAGGCCTGGTATCTCCTGAAACACATCGGAATACTCCCTGACAACTGGGATCGAATCTAGAGGAATCACAACCTCCTTAGAGGTATCCTCCTCTAAGTAATACAAATGAGCGGTCGAGCCTCCCTCTGGGCGAGGCATCTCCACTACAAACATCTCTTGCCTCGAAATGGCAAAAACAATGCTCCCACCGAAGCAATCAATCATGGCTCTATAATCCGCGAGCCAATCCATACCGATAATCAAATCGTGCACATGCATATCTAATACCAACATGTCCGCAGGTAATACCAAACTATCGATCTCTACCCCCACTCCCCGGCATATAAAGAAAATAAGTGACCCACTCCCCAATGGTGAGTCTACACACGTCACTGTGCTCTCTGCTGTGGCTAACAACCCTAAGGCTTTCGCAAAATGTGTAGCTATAAAATAATGCGTTGCCCCCGTATCAAACAAAACCCGACCCATAGTACCATGGATAGGAAACATACCCTCAATCGCGGGTGGTGCCTGTGGAGCTGCTGCCTGGTGGACGTTATAAACACGTCCATACTGTAACTGCCCCTGCTGTACAGGAACTGCTGGAATGGCTGGTAGTGCTGGCACCTGGGCTGGAGCTGGGAGAGCAGGTGGAAAAAGTGGCCTCTATGGCTCATGTCGAGCACCCTGCTGCTGCTACGGGGCCCTGCCCCTATCAGGACAGTCCTGGCGTTTATGGCCAGTCTTGCCACAAACGAAACACTTCCCCATGAAGTTTCCCCCTCTCTGTCCCTGCTGCCCCCGGCCCTGGTGGCCGTTACCGTTCCTCCACTGGACCTACTGAAACTGTTGTTGACCATTCTGACCCTGCTGATTCTGATGGTCGTTCGGACCCTGATGGCCCTGCCGGAAACCTCCCTGTCCGTGCCTGAAATTTCCCAACCTGAACCTCTTGTGATCCCCTTGCTGGGAACCCTGGTCGCCCTGTCTCTGCCCCTGAACAGAATGTGCCCCACTGGCACCATTTCCCCTAGTCCTGCCCTGATGGCTAGACTCTCCCGATCGCTTGCCCTCAGCCATGTGAAAGCGATGATCCTGGCAGTGTAACAGTGCAGCGTTAACCACGTCAGAATAAGTGGCCAATGAGAGGTTCCCTAACAAGTGCTGACGAATCCTCCATGTCAACCCGTCCGTAAATTTCTGAATCTTCTTCACCTCTGTCAGTATCTCATCCGGAACAATGTTCAGAAGATCAGTGAATTCAGCCTCATACTCGGCCACAGTCTTACCCTCCTGCTTGAGGCTCATCATCTTCCTTCTCATCTCCGTGTGAACAGCTGACGAAAAGTATTTGCGGTCGAACCGCACCCAAAACTACTGAATAGTGAGAGCATCTCTCTCCTCCACGGTGGTAATAGACTCCCACCACTGCAGTGCAGACCCCACTAGCTTAAAGGCAGCTAGTATCTGCTTCTGGACATCGGTGCACTCATACATCCTCAGGTGCCGCTGAATGTCCTTCCTCCACTGACTCGAAATCACAACATTGGAGCTACCTGCGAACTCCGATGGGTGTGCTTTCTGAAAAGCATCTCGAACACGTTCCCAAGCAGACGGGAATGCATGTGCCTGAGCTGGCGCGGCTACTGGCGCCTGAGGTGGTGCCTGCTGAACCACTGCTAGTGCGGCATTTACTGCCTGGGCCACAATGGCTGCAACCTCTGCGGCATTCATCGTGCCCTGAACTGGTGCAGGATGTGGTTCTGGCGTTGCATCCTTGGGAACCATTTGTTCACGTCGTGGAGGCATATGAAATAAGAATGAAGTTTATAAGTTCACAGTTATAAACTTAAAATAGCTGAAGAACGTAGCATAAATAAGAGAATACAACCGTCCTAAAATATAGGGCTCTACATCAAAGAAAGCTCAGTGGAAAACATAATAAGCCGTACAGATCCTAAAGGACACTAGAACCTGATGCTCTGATACCACCTGTGACACCCCGACTAATTAAATACCGGGTAGCTACTCCTTTATTAAATCAATACAAAATGCCAAGTTGGTTCAGTTAATAGCATCACTGTCGAAAACATTTTAATAATTACTAACCACCTAGTATTTAAAAAGTAAGTTGCCAAATTTTAAGTTAAGTCTGATTAACATGCAATATAAGAATAATGGAAGAACAACATAATCCATTCACCATAACGAAGTAATGAAATAACCAACAAATAATAATAAGTCTGGAGGAAAACTCCTCACAACAATCCCATAACTGAAAATAATATGACAAGTCTGAATCCTGAATTAATTACATGCCAGAAGTCTGAATAACTGAAATAAATGAAATGTCTCTAAAAGGAATGGGCGACATGCCCTACAACTGATAAAATGCTGAATATAGAGTCAAGGTAGATGAAGCGTCTACAAGAAAAGTCCTGTAACTTCCACAAACAGCTACAGCTCGTCACCTGAATGAGGATCCAAAGCATGGTGTCCTTGTGGCTGGGCACCTAAAATGGTTTTTACAAAATAGATTTGAAAGCAAATGGGTCAGAGCCCGAAAGTGGAAATCATTTTAAAAACAGCAAGTGTTTTAATAACATTAAAACATTAAATGGAAAATACATGTTAGGACGTGCACTCACATGAAATTCTCACCTCTCGACTACATGTGCACTCCTAACGTACCGTACCCATCTACACGACATACATATCTAACCAAACCGTAATAAGTTCTACCCCTTACTACTCGATCTCCATAATGCATTCTAGCGTTAACATTTAAATAGAGGGCTTTACTTAAACTCATATTCTCAATTTGTATTACAATTCACTATCAGTTAACCCGTTATGTTTTCTCAAAACATTACCATAATTATATTCACAATACCAACATGAAAGTTCCCATTAATTAAGTGTATATTATTCACGTCATAAATATACAATACAAGCACCCCGAGACTAAGCTGCGGTGCACACATACTCTGCGATCCATCCCGGTACATCACGTACATAAGGATCACGCATTCCGAATCTCTCAGGAATCATTCTCAGATAACAACAATCACAAATAATGGAGGCGAACACAGTCACATCACATGGGTCACGCACATACCTACGCTCCCACGATCAGCAGACTTATTAACATCCCAATAATCCCTTCTCTGACCTATGTTCATCGAGGTACCAATCTAAATCCGGGCAACACAAGGATAAGAAGGCCCTAAGCGAACGTAAACCTCCCGTGATTGCAAGTATGGTAGGTATGTAATACACATAAAATCATATACATATACTAAGTATGCACACATCTTAGTAATTACCATAATTTATTTGGTACACTTCTCATTCTCGTACCGACTTATAAGGTTGCAAAATTCATGAGTTCCCGATTAATTCAATTATTTAAGTCGTCAATAATTCTCGCATCGTAATAGTCACTCACGTTCTATTCCACAATTTCCATTCAATTCAAATCACACTTCTATGTTTTACTCCTCAATATGTCCCAAATATCCCAAATATATCAATTCATCATTAAGGGAATGTTATCTCTACAATAAAACAAGGTTACGGGACACTCGGGATCAAAACAGGCTAAAAAGCCCAAACTGTCAGCTCGTTAGAAGTCTCGTTCGAACGAGGCTGTTCGAACGAGAGTTCGTTCGAACGAAGTGGGATTTCTAACGAGATCTCGTTCGAATGAAGTCATCGATTGAACATCACCCTCGTTAGAAGTCAAAGGTCAACTCGTTAGAAGCTCGTTCGAATGAGCTCGTTCGAACGACCTGGGCAGGTCTTATAACGAGTGGCCAGATTCGAGCCCAGATTTTCCTTAACTCGTTTTTCCAACTTTTCTTCACCTCTAATTTCCTCTAAACATCAAACCAACAATATACATGGGTTCTAATCAATCCTAAATATACTTAGGTCATATATTAACGCATTTTGTGGGATTAATTCATCCTAAATCTCATCCAAACATTAAAACTCCACATCTTCTTCCCCAATCTTAAGAACATGAACCCTAGAAATTAAATTCATCCATAGGCATAAATAAGTCCGATTTTATGGTATAAAAGATGTATTTTTCACTGACTAATCATCCTAACATTTTTCTACATGCAATCTCCTCATAGAATTATAAACCTCTACATCAAATTCAATGGGTTTTATCATTTTTCAAGAACAATGAAATTCTGTCATTTTCCTACGCATGGAAGAAGCATTCTTTGTAATAAATGAAATTAAACCACTTGCCTTTCTGTGTATCTCTAATTTCGATGTCGATTTGATAAATGGTTCTCTCTCTCTCTCTGCAGAATTCTCCTCTCTTCTCTCTCTACAAGCCTTCTTCTCCAAAGTGACAATGGTGGCTAGGGTTTGCCTTAGGAAAATTTTTGGAACAATTCTAATAACCCCCGTAGCCCATTAAGTCCTAAGATGTGGTTAGTGGGTAATTACCAAGTCAGCTTTTTAATTCCCAATTTTCGTAGGTTTTAATTCCCAAAAATTCAAAATTACCAAACTACCCTTATACGTTGCCGGCATAACCTAAAAATGCCCCGGGACCCAAACTAAACCCCCGACTAGTGTTTCCTGACTATTTCGACCCTTCCGGATGCGTTGGCGCACTCAAAATGACCATACGGTTTATAGAAATAAAATTCACTTTTATAATTAAAATAATTATATTCCTGACGCGACTGTCACACGCGTCTCAACAAAATTTCCAAATTGCCGTATTTCAATCTCACGACAAAATTCATAATTCAATATTCATATATAGTCATATATGCACATTATATTCAAATACCAACTCGCATCTCGCTAGTATTTTAATCCGGATTAATTTCCAATCAATACACATTTAATTCAATTAATCCCATAAATAAATATCACAAAAATACGGGGTATTACAAACTGGTCATGCAGTTGCAAGACTACCAGATTGAGAATGGGGAACAAATTTGAAAACAGACACACTTAGGCTTGAAAACATCACGCGATAAGGTGGAAACCCCCAATTTTCCACATACGAAACCACGAGTGGAATGAACACCTCATTCGCATTCATTGTAACATGTAGAAACTGATCACACAATAACTAGACTTTAGGTATGAGAATAGGATACGACTTTAAAAAAGGAACAATTAGGCTTAAAAAGGTGCTATGAGGGGTCGAACATCCCCAACCTCACCCAAACGACACCGCAAGTGGCATGAAAACCTCGTCCACATCCAATAAAACACGGAGCAATTTGTCGTGCAGTCGTGGGACTCCTAGTTTTAAAATAGGACACAAATTTGAAAGAAAACATACTAAGTCTTGAAAACATGTAGCATGGGGGTGGACACCCCCAAATTACCCTCAAACGAAATCATGAGTGGCACAAACACCTCCTACATATTCAAAATAATATGTAGCAATTAGCCACGCCATCGCGGGATTCTTGATTTTATAATATGATACAAATTTGCACTGTGAATTCTTAAACTCGACATTTTTGCACTATTACTTTTTGCAATCAAAAGTTCAAGAGTAACAACATTTTCCAGAAAACCTTAAAAGATCACAAGTGGAGACTTAAAACCCGTGAGATTTTAGCTATTCAACTTTTTAGGGGTTTTTACGTAATCTCCAAGTCACAGGTCGACTCAAATTTTTTTTGGTACCATACTTAGTCATTGCATGATCTCATTATTTTCTATAATTTTTGCATAATCAATGAAAATGACATCATCTTCGAGTTGTAAGAAACACGTGTCTTGTAGTTTTTCCCGAGCATTAAGCCATTTTTTTACCATACACTTACCATGATTCCATATAACATCATCTTTCACTTCACCATTATCATCCCATATTTATCTTATCCATATGTATTATAGGAGACATCCACATATCATTTTTCATCACCACCATTTTTGAGAAAAAAAAGTGTTTGAAATTGTCAATGTAAAAATGTCTTCATTTGTGATATGAACAAAAAATGCATCGCAATAATAAAGAGAATAAAAACAAACAAAAAATTGAAAAAGAAACAAAAATGGAAAAAAAATAAAAAATAAAAGCATGTGATCATAGATTTAAAAAATGAAGACATGAGCTATTCAAATTGTGTTCCATTCTTCTAAAAAATAGTACCCTCATATCATCAACTCTCTTCATTTCATTTTTACCTCATGCTTTACATGAATCACATTTTTACCTCAAGCGAGAAGCTATGTGGTGAATAATTACACATTCTCAAAATAGTGGTTTCCATTCCTTCATAAAATTGAATTTTTTTCATGTATCTGTCAGTTCTTATAAGTGTGTGAGACGTTTGAACTTGTTTACATTTACTCACCTCCTCACACACTAGAGAGATGCACTTACCCAATTCTCAGAGATTTCGATTGAGAGAAATGTATCTAGTGAGAATTGAAGTAAAAGCATTGATTCTATAAAGGCGATCTAGGAAATACTCTAATGATACTTAAATTTTTTTCACACAACACATGCTGAGTGTTAGGAAGAATTAGGCTTTTGGTATTATGTAATTTTATGCCTTACGTTGATAGTTAAACATGGTGCACCTTGATATCGTTATTTGGGTTATATAGCTTTTAATCAGCACATTACAATACTACTTATTAATAAATTATTTTCAATAAAGATTTGAATTTTAAGGGTACATTTACCACGAGACACCACTCGTCCTATAGGGAAACCTATAGGTTTAACTATTTGTTGTACATGCTAAGTACAATCGCAAGTGTCTGCAACAACAGTACACTTTTTGTCACTTATCTCTTTTTCTCTCTATTTTGGGTCGAGGACGAGAAGTCTTGTATTTGGGGGTGGTGTGATAAGCACCCAAAAGTGTTTAATTTATGCCCCAAATATGTGCATTTTAGTCGCTCCCGGCATGTTTCCAATTTTCAAGTCTAAGTGAGCCTATTTCCAAATTATTGTTGTATTCTTAAAATCGAGAGTCCCGCTACCGTGTGACTGGTTTCTACGTGTCACTTGGATGCAGATGAGGTTTGCGTTCCAATCATGATGCCGTTTGGGGGGTCATTCGCGATGTCTACCCCCTTTGCAGCACGTTTTCAAGCCTAATTATGTTTTCTTTCAAATTCGGGTCCTATTCTATTATTGAGAGTCCCGTGACTGTGCACTCGGTTGCTACATGCTATGCTGGATGCGCACGAGGTGTTAGTTCCACTCGCAGTGCTGTTTTGAGATAACTGGGGGTGTTCTCCCCCTCGGAGCACATTTTTAAGCCAAAGTAGGCCTATTTTCAAAATTTTCTCCTATTCTCAAACCGAGAGTCTCGCGAATATACGAACGGTTGGTCTGTATTGTGTAGGATGCGATATGGTGTTCATGTCAATCGTGGTTCCTTTTAGAGGCTGTTGGTGGCTTCGACCCCCTCGTGGCACATTTTCAAGCTTAAGTGTGCGTGTTTTCAAATTCGTGTCATATTTTCAAATCGACATTATGTAACTATGCGTATAGTTGCTACGTGTTACATTACACATGCAATGTGTTCGCACCATTTGCATTGACATTTGGGTCAATTGGGGGTATTCGCCCCCACAAGGCACGTTTTTAGGCCTATGTGTTTTTATTTTCAAATTTGTGTCCTATTCTAAAACCAGGAGTCTCGTGACAGTGCAATAGGTTGTTATGTGTTATCTTTGATACCCATGAGGTGTTCGTGCCACTCACGATGCCGTTTGGGGGCAATTGGGGGTGTTCACCCCTTCGCGGCACATTTTCAAGCCTAATTGTTTTTATTTTCAAAATTGTGTTCTATTTTCAAACCAGGACTCCCGTGATTGAGCGGTCAATTGCTACGTGTTACATTGGATGCTCACTAGGTGTTCATGTAGAGGTGCCACTTTGGGGTCACTGGGATTCCCCCACCCCCGTGGGGGCTCATTTTTAAGCCTGTGTACCTGTTTTCAAATTTGTATCCTATTTTTAAACCGGTAATCCCTAGACTATGCGACTGGTTGCTATGTGTTACGTTGGACATGAACTAGGTGTTCGTGCCACTCGTAGTGCTATTTGGGTGCCGTTGGGCATGTTTGCTCTCTCACGGCACGTTTTCAAGCGTAAGTGTACCTACATTTGAATTTGTACCTTATTCCTAAACCGAGATTCCCATAACAACGTGGACAGTTGCTTCGTGTTAAGTTGGATGCACACAAGATGTTCGTGCCATTCGAGGTGATGCTTGGGAATGGTTGTGGGTGTGTGCAGCCTCGTGGTACATTTTTAACCCTAAGTATGCTTCTTTTGAAATCCACATTCTATTTTCAAAGTAAGAGTCTCGTGACTGCGAGTCAACTACTACATGTTACGTTGGATATGTACGAGGCATTTTCACCATTTGCTAAGACGTTTGGGGGAGATTAGTGGTGTATAGACCCTGGCAACACGTTTTCTATCCTATGTGTGCCTCTTTTCAAATTCTAGTCCTATTTTAAAATTGGTAGTCCTGTGACAGGGTGGCCAGTTGCTATATGTTATGTTCGATGCGAATAAGGTGTTCGTGCCACTCGCGGTGCCATTTAGGGCTGTTGGGGTGTATGCCCCATAGCGGCACATTTTTTTAAGCCTAAGTGTGCTTGTTTTGAAGTTGTTGTCCTATTCTAAAATTGAAAGTTTCGCGAACAATTGCTATGTGTTACGTTGGATGCGCACGTGATGTTCGAGCCACTCGTGGTTCCGTTTGGGGACCGTTGGGGATGTTTGCCTCCTCGCAGTACGTTTTGAAATTCATGTCCTATTATCAAATTGAGATTTCCACGACTAGTTTCTACGTGTTACATTGGATGCGCACGTGATGTTCGTGCCACTCGTGGTGCCGTTTAGGGACCATTGGGGATGTTTGCCTCCTCGCAGTACGTTTTCAAGTCTAACTTGACCTATTTTAAAATTCGTTCCTATTCTCAAATCGGGAGTCCCACGACTGCATGACCAGTTGTAACGCGTTATGTTGGATGCGCACGAGGTGTTCGTGCCACTTGCGGTGCATTGGGTGTTTGGGGGTGTCCGGCTCCCCGCGGCACATTTTCAAGCCTAAGTGTCTCGGCTTTCAAATTCATGTCATATTATAAAATCGAGAGTCTCATGACTGTGTAACCAAGTTTTATGACTTACACTCATGGTCCTGTTTGAGGGAGGTTAGGGGGTCTGTCCCCTAGCGGCCCATTTTCAAGCCTAAGTGTGTCTGTTTTCAAATTCGTGTCATATTCTAAAATAAAGAGTCCCGCAATAGAATGACCGATTACAACTTGATATGTTGGATGCGCACGAGGTGTTCGTGATAGTCGCGGTGCCATTTGGGAATGGTTTGGGGTGTCCGCCCCTCACGACACGTTTTTAAGCCTAATTGCGTTTGTTTTCAAAATAGTTTCCTATTCTAAAATTGGGAGTCTTGCGACTGTGCGATCGATTAGTATGTGTTATGTTGGATACGAACGAGGTGTTTGTGGCACTCGTGATGTCATTTGGGGGTGGTTGGCAGTGTTCTTCCCTTCACAGAACATTTTTAAGGATAACTATTTTTCTTTTCAAAGTTGTTTCCTTTTCTCAAAATTGGAGTCACGTGATAACGCAGTGATTTCTATGTGTAACTTTGGATGCCTAGATAAGGAACATGGTGATGCATACCAACATCCCCGGCTACTGCCTCTTTTGACACTTCAACATAAGCTTAATCATCATGCTCCCTAATAGTATGAAATGGCCTCATTCGAAGGAGATCCTCCAAAAGTATCTACAATATCTCCTCAATATCTCTTTAACAATTACTAAGAATATAAAACTAAACTAGAGAGGATTTTAGAGAAATTCTGACTATAGAGAGTTAGAAAGAGTATGAAGGATAATAATGAACTAAATGAGCATAAATATGACTAATATAGAGGATAAGCGCCATGAATAATCAGTTATGCACATATTTGCCCGATTGGTCATGTGAGCGAATGACCAACCGGTCATCCATATATGAATGGCCCATTGGTCCTCCCCCTTTTTTCAGCCTAAATCCATTCTAGTTAAATCGAAACGTTCAACCTCAATCCTAATTCATTACCATATGAAAAACTCACTCATTTAAAGTGATTATTCACACGTCCTAGTATGAAGATAATAAGTTTGGTCCCATGTGTAGCCTTAAATATGTTCATATGTCCTGATGTCACGATAAATAGTGTGGTCCCATGTGTTACCTTAAATAGCTTTATGTGTCCCTATGTGAAGATAAATATGTTGGTCCTATGTGTGTTCGCATATTGCTTCATGTGTCCAGATGTGATGATAAATAGTTTGATATAATGTGTGACCTTAAATAATCTCATATATTTCGATGTTACACTAAATAGTCCCATCCTTTGTGTGACCTTAAATATATTTCTATGTCCCGATGTGATGATAAATGTCTAGTCCTATTTTTTTTACCTTAAATAGATTTGTACCTCCTGATGTGATGATAAATATTTCACTCTCATTGACAAGGTTAAATAGTTAAAACTTCTCTCGAACAATAAGATGGCTAGATGAATTCCTCACTCTTACATGATAACTTTAAAAAGAAATGTTCATCAAAATGAATTTCTAAAGTTAACATAATACAGAAAATCCTATCCAAAATAACTATAAAACACGGACCCATAAAGTCATCCACAGTCCCATAGCGGGCATCTCTTTTACAACAATGTTGGCTCAGTAGTGAACTCCGTTGTTAAGGGTATTTTTAGACACCCCATTCTGCTTTCGTATATCCAGAAGGAGTATGATACAATATGTCAACCTTCACATCCTCAATAAAGCCCAAAAACTTTATCCATAGAGAGGATGGCCCAAAGAAAATCCAAATAAAGGTCCCTAATCCTTGCAATCCCAACAAAAGATAATCCAAAAAACCCCAAATCGGCCTCGAAATGAGGTCCAAAACCAAAACACACACCAATGAACTATAAGTCATTAGATGAAACGATCCAGTACATGTTAATCTTATAAGAATACATATTAGTTATGAAACCCAGGCACCTTGCCTATAAATATCGGGCCTCACCAACCAGTTTAACAGACAATGCTCTGCGTGTTAAATGTTGCTTATCTGTTTTGGATCTAGAAAACCTCAAAAGTTTCTCTTTTATCGTATGAATCCTTATCAAGACAAGATCTCAGCTGCTAACCAAAAGTTCTAAGTTTTTCCATTCCCATATAAACACAAAAAAAAAGAAAAAAATTCCTAAATGTTAATTTCATTCCTCAAAAAGAAAAACTTAGATTTACATTCCTAAATGTTAATTTCAAGCTAGAAAACTATTGGGATAAAAATTCAGACGTGCAACATCATAGGTACGCTATTTGAACTCTTTTATTTTTATGTTTAGACTTGAAAGGTGGTGTTAAGCTACAACACCACCCAAGCTCATCCTGTTATTCATCTCATTCTTCTCCATACATGACTTTTATCTAATGGCCATGTCCAAACTATGCTAACTTTTATTCGGATTACGATAAATACGTAGGCGTGTTGGGAGGTCCCAACCCCTAAAACTAAAGTTCGATTTTGTACATATTAGCATATTTTTGCTCTTTGATTCTAAAAATACTTAAAAAAAATAAAAAACATAAAGCCCATTAAATACTCTTATATAGGTTGTAATATCACTAGATCCGAAGATTATACTTATAATTTTGTTTTAATGTTGGAAGTCACAGTATTTTTTCATCATCAAAGTGATTTTATGAGTGAATCAAACACATCCAACTATTTTTATGAAAAGAAATCATTTATATCTTCTGATCTAGTCTCGTTTCACACTAAAAATATCTTGAAAGATAGAGAAATTTTAAATCTGTTACATCGAGCCTCCGTAAAGGTAGAATATGTATTGTCTTTACCTGGATTTTTAATTTCTCTATTCGAGTACGTAGTATCACTCGGATTGTTGTCCCAGTAAACAAGTTCTGAATTTGTGCATATTTATCCTTTTCAGATCTCTTACATTGAGCCTCCATTAACGGTAGAATACATGTTGTCTTTATGTGAACTTTGAATTGCTCCATGCGAGCACGTAGTATCACTCATATTGTCGTCTGAGTGAACAAGTTTGAATTTTACATATTTATCCTTTTCGCATCTCGTACATCGAGCCTCCATAAAAGGTCAAATCCCTGTTGTCTTTATGTGGACTTGGAATTTCTCCATGCAATCACGTAGCCTCACTCGAATTGTTGTCAAAGTGAACAAGTCCAACTTTATACATATTTATCCTTTTTGTATATTCTCTACAGATATATCCCAAACTAATTGACATGATTTATCTACATAAGATAAATATCTTATATATACACTTGAGACCGAAAGTGTGAAGGGGGACCTTAAGACCTTAAAAATTTGTAACCAAGTAGCTTAACCATTGACCATGTGGTAAAAAAAGGCCACTTGCCATGACTAGGTCTCTATGGACACTTACTCCTTTTGTTAGTTTTGTGTAAAATAGACTAGAGACTCCATTCTTTTCAACTTTGAGGAAAACTTCTCTCCATTGGTCATGCTAAAGTCAATCTATATTCTTTTATATAGTGAGTCTCATCTCGATCTTGAGATATAAAAAATGGATGCAAATACTGAATTCATAAATGGTAGTCTCAAAGAGGGCATCTAATTGATGCAAATGGAAGGATTCATTGAAAATGGCAATGAAACTAAGATGTCTAAGCTTAAGAGATTCATGTATTGACATAAGAAAACACCAAGGTTTTAAACCATCCGATTTGATAAAGAATTCAAATCCTATGGATTTCATCGGTGTCTAAACGACACTTGTGTGTTATAAGCATGAAAAGAATGTTGTGGTATTTCTAGTACTATACATGCATGATATTATCCTAATTAAGAAAGGCATGGGTGAATTATAATCTATAAGAATGTGTAAGTGTAGTCAATTCGATCTAAAGGACTTACGAGATGCCACTTACATCCTTAGGATCAAGCTTATGTGTGATGGAAACAATAGGATGTTGGGGTTATCCCAACTTACTTATATTGATTATGTGCGCACAGTGCTTAGAATGCCATATTTTAATCAATGGTTTCTTCCTTTCAGGCATGGAAGCTTTTTATAGCAATCCACTCTAAATAGACTTTAAGCTCATCTAAAATGTAATAGTTATAAATAAACCCTAGGCTTTAACCAAATCACCAAAATACCCTTAAAAGTAAAATGAAGTTAACTTACACTTTCTTATATAAATTAAAACCCAACTTTCACCCAAAGTTTGACAAAATGACTTTTATATTATAGTATTATCATAAAAAAATTCATTAGGTTTAAATACTTGCACATAAGACCCAAAACTTTTATAAATTATATTGAAAACCCTAAATTCTAAACAAACTATCTAATGACCAAAAATAAAACCCAAACTTAATAATACTTGATCCCTGCTAACATGGGACTAGATGGACTGCCAACATGGCATGTTCCATATGGATTACCATGGGTCCTAATTTTCCATCAAGGAATATAATTGTGGAATTGATGCAAACATAGATGATATCCATCTCCCAAACCAACCAATAAACTCCTCCCCGTGAACCTTATTAAAGGCCCTCTTTACCTCTATACAAATGCACAACAATTATGAGATTTTCCAATGTAAAACTTTGAGAGGTTTTGCATTTATGTTATTTTAGATATCAATGTTTGTTTCTTCAACTTGCTTATGGTTATGCACTTATGTACAGTAGAATTATGTGTTTGCATATGAATGTTAACTTATGAATGCACTAAAATGGCTCAAAAACCATAAAACTCCATTAAATATTGGGCTTCAATGGATTATTCTGCTTCCTTGACTTTGAACCAGTTTCAAAGTGAGGTAAGTTGAGCTTAGGTTATCAGGAACCTAGGTTTATAGTTTAATTGAACCCATAATAGGTTTTAATACTTCAAATCCAAGTTTTAGATTTTCGGGGCCTGAAATTTGAAGAATTTTACTCGACTAAAATCCCTCAAAGTAGTCTTATTTTGATACATTTTCAATGTAGAACAAAATCCGTATGATGCCGAAATAAAAATCATAGCTTTCAAATAGTTATGTTTAGTCTAAATTTTGCCCATTTTTACAAAAACTCAATGGCTCAATTTAGCCCACCAAAATCATTGAAACCAATATGGTTGGATTCTTTTTCAAAAGTTGGGGAATTTTCATTCAGGAACAAACTCAAATGGATTTCTAAAATGTCTCAAATTTAAGGTCAAATGTTGAAAACCCTAAAGTCAAACTGTCGAAGGATGAAGATGAGTGGGTTATGCGTGCGCGAGTGAGAGTCAAACCAGGAGTGTGAATTGTTTGACTCAGCAAATGAGGGCGTGTCTCCAATCAGAAAAATATATTTCTTTCAAAAAAAATTATTTTTTAATTCTGAATAAAATGGTATGTTACATCACCTAGTTCTGATCCTTGAAAAGTATTATCTCTAGAAAATCAGTTTTAAAGTTTAAATCCAAGTTTTAGTTTTACACATAAACCCTTGACCAATTTTTAAAGTACTTCAAAACCACCCATAAATTTTTATAAATTCTTTAGGGCAAATAAATCCAATTTTTCTCTTATAACTAAATCTAAATCCAACTAGAAATGAAGAAAAACATTAATTTTAAAACTTTGGGAAATTATATATTATACCCTTTTAGTTATTTTTACACTGAAACTTATTATAATTTAGCATCTTAATGCATCACATAAGCATTATTTTAGTCCCATATGACCTAATTATACTCTCCATGATTTGAGACTATCCAGTCAACCCTAGTGAATTAGATGCACAAACCGAAAAATCTGAAATTTATGGGGGTGATTTTAATTTTCAATATTAAATCAAACAGAGCTTATGTCTTTCAAAATTACAAATTCTTATATCACTCTGTTATAATTTTGAACTCATTTTTCAATTTACGAACTCATTTGTGTAGTTCATGGTTATCCCATATATTAATTCTCCCGATATTCAATTATCCCTAAACCCGATAAACTGCTATAACCTACGACTTCAATAAAAGTCACTAAACTCTTTTTACCTTTAATTGTGGTATAAACCTTCAACCTCCTACAATAATTGGATATTAATCTATAATTTATGACTATTATCGGTGAAATCGTTAGCAGCATACCTTACAATTGAGAGATTAGACCCTAGTATTTACCACAACAGTTCAAATTGGCATGTTGAACTCCAATGTTAAGCGCTTATTTTTTATTTGCTACATATGTATAAGGGACACTCCAACTAAGTGGGATAAGACTTTATTATTATTTTATCCAACAAATTAGGGTTGCCTTATCAAGTGTATGATGTTCTTTGAATGATCTTGTAATGGTATCTCTACGCATTTGAAGCCCCTATAACCGATAATTTATGAGTTATCTCGTTATAGTCGGAATTCTTATCTTGATAACTTGATACACAACTTATCCGGTTACACTCCATAATATTATTCATTACATATCAATAGATTCCAATAAACCCCTGATAGTTCTATGATATTTCAGTTTGTCTCCAGATTTTTATCAATATTAATTCCAATTAGTCTACAATAATAAATTTTATCACGTACCTTGTATAGAAATAAAATTATATAGTTAGCATGACTACGTAAAGTGTTTTCCTTCCAACTGGATGATGAACCTTAGGGAGATGAAATATCTTTTGCACATTTGGACTTTTATTCTGTATTACATCAAAAAATATTTTCAGTTACGTATGTATGGGTGGTAGCAGAAAAGGATGGTAGTCCCCACTGGAATATCTTCACGACAACTTATCTGATCTTGTGATTTCTGAATATTTTTCTTTAGGTTTTATCTTATAGATGCATGTACGAATAACTATGTATTTCTGTTTATTTCCGACATAGCTATGTGATAGGATGCTAAGCATCTCCATAATGAAAATCTTTGAATGTCCATTGCCATTAATTTCATTGTACTGTTTATTGTTACTCCTCGCTTACCATTAAAACATAAAAATTCTTTTTGAGCTTGCCCAAATGAGTTCTAATGCCCTAAGACATTTCAAGTACTAAACCTAAACCTAAACCTAAACCAAGCCTACGCAATCACCTGAGCCTCGTGTGTTTACTTTCTCATTTTTTTAATTTTTTTAGATTTTTTATTTGAGTCGTATATAATTCTTTAGGATTTTTATATTTTATTTGTGTGCATAGAGTGGTATATATTAGGATTCATTATTTTGCGTCGATTGTTTTCATGTTTTTAAGTAGCACATGTAAAATATCCATCTTCTGAACTAACATCAATAATTTAAACAAGGACATAAATAGAACCTGATCAATCAATGCAAACTGATTCCATCCTTATATTATGCATTTGTCTATGTTATATGTGCATTTAACCAGAAACTAATTTTCTTTTCATATGCATTTTTTTAATTGCGTGGGCACATTAGAAAATTGTATCATTTTTGTGACATTTTGCAAGAAGCCATTTTTAATCCACATAGATTTTGACTGGCCTTAGCACGTTACGATCTGTGGTGACATAATGGTGCCACAATGGTGTAGGATCTTTAATCCCCGATGGGGGCAAAAGAAACTAGATTATATATATATATATATATATATATATATATATATATATATATATATATATATATTTCAGTACCGCTCTTGTGCATACTAGTCCGCATTTTAAGAGTACGAACCGGACATGTGTCACCTGATGGTGAGCCTAGAAATTGTAGGCTAAATTATAGGCACACTATTTCTCCTTTCTTGGCTCACCGCTAGGTGAGACATGTCCGGCTTTCTAGGCTCACCGTCAGGTAAGACATGTCCGCTCTGCACTCTTAAAATGAGAACTGGTATGCACAAGAGCTGTATATATATATATATATATATTTTTTTTTTTTTTTTTTTTTGAGAAAAAAAGATTAATTTATTTTCTTGCAAAAAAAAGGCCTAATCTAGATATAATGTCCTCCCACTCCAAATACCATTTTTGTGTTCAAGCAATAATGCTGCTAATTTCACTTTATCCATTTTAGTGTAAAACTTGAAGGCTGTAACCCGAAGATCAACAAACAAAGTACCTTTATTTTTAAGGAAAATGTTATGCACATTGAATGATAGTACTGATACTACTTTATTTTCTTGTACTATGATTTGAGTCTCGTTAAAAAATGTTGTAGGACCTACATATAAACAATCAAATAAAATAGTATTTATACTAAATCGGTACTAACACCCGATAAGAATATCACTAATGCTAGATTTTTAATTGCCACTGATTTGACTGCCCATTTTTACCTTTCGGCATTGATAGAATTTTTCTCATTAAAAAAAGATCCTGATGTGACTGGACCTACTAGAACCCCATTCTTAGAGCATCCACAATGGTGGATGCTCTCATCAGCTAACTGTACCAAAATAAAATCTGACATTAGCTTTCGTGAGAGAAGGAGCCTGCAGTGGTGATTTGTAAAAGTTGAAAGCTTTTGTGTCTTAATAGTTCCTACGAACTAATATAGTTCGTAGGAATTTCTTACGAAGTATATTAGTTTGTAAGAACCCAAAAATACAATATAATGGATTATTTATAGTTAAAAAAGTGGGCCATGGACAGGATATAATTTTGAATTGACCTTACACCAACATAGTTTAAAAAGTAGTAATGCCTTTTTCATATCTATGAATGTAAGATTAGAAATGAATATATAAAGGAAAGTGCATTATTGCTGGCATAGTAGATTGATATTTAATTACAACCATCAATTTTCGTTTCGAATACTTATCTCTTATAAATTTTAATTTCTTTTTTTTATTTGTTATTTTCAAGCTTTGAAAAGAGGTAACGAACTAATAAATCAATAAAATCATCATAACAACTAAAATAAATTAGAAACTAATGAATTTGTCACGGAAGGATCACAATAAATAATTTTAAGGTATCTAACAAATAAGTATGGGCTTAAAATCTTGTTAGTATATGAGATTAAACATTAATACGAACGAGACTCATTTTTTTAAAACTTATTGATGTGTTAAGTGCAAACTAAGTGATATTTGTAATGAACCACATCTGAACTACAATCACCATCCAATATTTATATTTGTCATATCATTTAGTTCTCAGAAAATCAAAAAATTCAGTCTCTCTATTATTACTCGAGATTAAAACTAAAGTTAAATAAATTCAAAAGTAAATTTACGAGATATCTAGAAGTGTAAGATCAAGAGAGAGAGTATTAACCAACCACACACACTCTGCCACATGAACGGACACTACTATAGCAGTTGTAACTGCTATACCCATTTCTCCCACAGTTATACCCATGTCTCCAACTATCAAATGTGATGATATATGTAAACGTGATATACCCACTAACTCATATGATTTTCTTAGCAGTAGTGTTGGATTTTAAATGAGAACTATATGGTTGTATTAGAAGAAGTGAAGAAAAATTGGAGATAAGTTAAAGAAGACAAACTTGTTCTTAAAGAGAGAAGTGTTGTTTTTTATTTTCAGCAGATTACTTACTTAAAACATGGGTGATGGGATACATTTATGTGCTCCTATTTTCTTACTAACTAGACACATTAACAGCCCTACAAAGTAGGTACAATAATTAGAATTTAGGACCACTTAGGCACACATTAAAATCACATTAATTTCCCTACATAAATCCTTATACCATCCCCTACAGCAGCCCCTACAACAGCTATGCATTAATTTTAACACTCCCCCTTAATGCATTTGTTGAACACCCATCAATTCTCTAAGAAATTGAACCTTTTCCTTGGGTAGAGCTTTGGTGAAGATATTCGCAACTTGCTCTTCGGTCTTGATATATTTGAGTTGAATCTCTTCATCCTCCATGGCCTCTCTAATGAAATGATGCTTGATTGCAATGTGCTTGGTGCAACTATGATAGATGGGATTCTTTGTCAATGTCATCGTGGATTGGTTGTCACAAAGTATTAGAGTAGCATCTCCTTGATTTTCACCAACATCCTCCAAAATTCTTCTTAGCCACATCGCTTGTGAAGTTACCAATGATGCCGACACATATTTGGCCTTGGCGAATAATTGCGCTACCATTTGTTGCTTCTTTGATGCCCATGAAATTGCTCTGGAGCCAAGAGAAAATACATACCCAGAAGTACTTCTCGTGTCATCAATAGAAGAAACCCAATCACTATCTCAAAACCCAAGTAATTTTATCTCAACATTCTTCTTATACATGATGCCAAAATCATAAGTTCCTTAGATGTACCTCAACACTCTTTTTGCAGCCCCAAAATGAGTTTGACTCGGCTTGTGCATGTACCGAGATAATAAACTAGTAGCATACATGATATCCGGTCTCGTAGACATCAAGTACAACAAACTTCCAACCAAACTTCTATAAATAGATGCATCAACCTCTTTGTTCCCATCTTCTTTCAATAATTTTTCATTAACCACCAAAGGCGTAGCCACCGATTTGCAATTCATCATTCTGAATTTTTCAAGAAGGGTTTTAGTATACTTCTTTTGGAAAAATAAAAATACCATCTTGTTGATAAATTTCAATGCCCAATAAGTAATTTAGAAGACCCAAATCACTCATTTCATATTTTTTCATCATGTCACTTTTGAAATCTTCAATCATTTTTTCATCACTATCGGTAAACACCAAGTCATCAACGTAAAGAGAGATAATAAGCATACATGTTGCCCCGCTTCTTTTGATGTACAAGGTTGGATCACTTTTACTTCTTTGAAAGCCTCCTTCATTGAAGTATGCATCAATCTCACTATACCATGCTCGGGGAGCTAGCTTCAAACCATACAAGGCCTTTTCAGTTTGTATACCTTCTCTTCCTCACCTTTCATCACGAATCCTTGAGGTTAGTTAACGTACACCACTTCATTCAACACACCATTTAAGAATGAAGATTTTACATCAAGTTGATATAAAAACCAACCTTTTTGAGTGGCCATGGCAACAAGTGATCTAATTGTGTTAAGCCTTGCAACGGGTGCAAATGTCTCTTGAAAATCAATTCCGGGTTGTTAAGAATACCCCTTTGCTACAAGTTTTTCTTTGTTCTTTTGGATTGAGCCATCCGGATTAACCTTGCTTTTTTAAATCCACTTTACATTAATGACCTATTTATTTTTAGGCCTCTCCACCAATTCCCAAGTTTTGTTCTTCTCCATAACCTGAATTTCTTCTTCCATTGCAGGCTGCCAGACTTTTCATTTTTAGCATCTTCAAAGGTCTCCAGTTCAGCTACACAAAAATTATATCTAGCATACACATCATTTAGACTTCTTATTCTTCTTGGAGATGAGGAGTTTGAGCTTGATGGAGAACTTGAGGATGATTGTGGACTTGCATTTGGAGACATTTGAGGAGCTTCTACATCTTCCTCTTCATCTTCTTCAACACTTTATGATTCTTAATTAAAGGTGATTACTTGATTTTGAGATTTTTTTTCTTTCCAATCCCAAAAAGAGTTCTCATCAAAAATCACATCTCTACAAATAATCACCTTGTTCCTCTTCAAGCTAAAGATTCTATAGCCCTTTGATTTTGTGATATACCCCACAAAGATGCGTTTTTACTACTTTCGTCAAGATTGTGTCACACTTCTTGAGGGACATGAGCAAAGAAAATACAACCAAACACCCTCAAGTGGTTCACAGTTGGTTTTCTTCCACTCCAAGCCTCAAATGGAGTTTGGTTTCTACGGCCTTTGTAGGGCATCTATTCATCAAATAAACCGCAGTATACACTGCTTTGGCCCAAAAAGTATGTGGAAACCCTTTATCATGTAACATGGATTTTGCCATTTCCTCAATGGTTCTATTCTTCCATTCCGCCACTCCATTTTGTTGTGGAGTATACCCAACCGTTAGTTGTCTTTCCATGCCAATATCATCACAAAATTTATTAACCTCCTTAGAGTTGTATTCTCCACCTCTATTTTTTCTCAAAATTTTCAAGTAGTGACCACATTGTTTTTCAATTAGTTTGTGAAATTTTCTAAAAATGGCATAAACATCTGATTTTGCCGCATAAAATACACCCAAGTCATCCTTGTAAAATCATCAATAAAGGTAATGAAGTATTTGTTACTGACATGAAAAGTTTTCTTCATTGGTCCACACACATCGGTATAAACAAGCTCCAATGGTGCTTTATCTCTCCATGCTTTCTCCTTTGGAAAAGGCTATCGGTGGTGCTTTCCAAGAGCACATCCTTCACAAACTCCATTTACTTCTTGGATGCTTGGCAACCCGTAAACCATGCTCTTTTGATGCAAATTCTGTATGCTTTGAAAATTCAAGTGCTCATATCTTCTATGCCATAGCCATATGTCGTTAACCACATTCATCTTCAAGGCCACATTCTTTGAGTATAGAAAAGTGAGGAAAACTTCTATTCTTTTCCATCTTGATTTTTGCAACAACTTGGCATCTCCCCCCTTTGTAAAAAATTCTACACCAGTCTTATTCAAAGACAATAGTGTATTCGTGTTCCGCAAGTTGCCCAAACACTCAACAAATTATGTGATAATATGAAAATATTACGTATTTCATCCGTCGAACCTAAGTATTTTAGCCCCCTCGGGTGCCTTAATCTCTATATTTAAGCCCGTTAACTAGACAACCCCGGTTTATATTGTTAACATACTATATGAGGTATAATTGGGCTTTTGTAGGTATTTAGGTACTAAGAATGGAGTTCGGACGCATTTCGCTCAAGTTCCGTACGCAATCGTACGTTCAAGGGAAATTCGATCAATTCACAGTTTGGGCATCTGGCTCGACATCTTTTGGAAGTTGTATCCCTCCACGTAAGCTTTGCGTGGCCTTAAACCGTGCAAGATTCGGATCTCTAACGAAGAAGTTACGGCATTTCTAGCGGAAGGGAATACCAAATACACCAAAACATGAGGAAATGAGATTCTACCCTGCTTGATCGATCGATCGATCAGAAGGATCGATCGATTGATCCTTCAAATTTTTTGCCACGATTTCAACCATGGATCGATCGACCAAAGGGGTCGATCGATCGATCCCCTATTTTCTGCAGATATTTTCCTTTTTTTTTTCTTTCTTCTTTTCTTTTATCCCAATTTACTATATAAGGGATTTTTGTGTATATATCAGAGAGACTCAGTTTTAATTAGTTTAGCCTAGGGTTTGTGGGTTTTAAGAGCTTGTCTTCATTTCTCTTTTGGTTGACAACCATATGGGTTGTGTATGTTGAACTTTCCATCTCATTCTCCATTAATATAAGTTGTTCTTGTTGATTTCTTGCTTTGTAGATTAATTTCCATGCTTTGTTAATTAGTTTAATTGCTTTATTTCTTGCTTTCCTAGTTTAATTAGTTGGAATCTAGTTTAATCATTATGTGCCCTTAGATAATTAGGGTCGGGATGTCGTTCCGCCATTAATGGGCCCGAGCTCCGAAAATTAGGTTTTGTGCAGAATTGCGTTTAATTGAACCCGCGCGTATTAAAGTCGGAATATTACGCGTTTTACTTTCATAGTCATGCAACGTTAGTGTTTATAGCGATAATCCGAGTTTAATCCACGTGCGGCCATTTTCCGTTAAATATTTATTCAAGGAACTTTGGCTTAAATTCCTTATTATGTGAAGTTTATGATTTATTGATAATGATCGATTAAATTGCTTTCGAGCCGGAATCTTGTTAGTAGTTGTTTCGAGCCGTATGGTTGGATGATATACCAATCCTCGCTTTACTTTTATTTAGACATAACTTATTCTTTTCTTTTATTTCCTACCAACCATAACCTTTTTACACTTTTATTCCTAAATTAACAATTTGTTACAATCTATCGAACATTCTCTGTGGATTTGATACCCGACTTACCGCTATACTCACCCGTTGAGTGTAGTAGTAGCTTAGGTCTTTGTATAGTTCAGGTGAGCCGAATATAACACGACTGGCGCGTAGGTGACTCTAGCGTCGCGGCAAAACCCTACCTATCAAATGGCGCCGTTGTCGGGGAATGTTTTGTTATAGATTGTAATTATCTTATTATTTCGTAGTATTTTTTCTTTTGTATTTGTATTCTTTGTTTTAAACTTTTTTGCAGGACTTCTACATTTGAGCGCCTAGAAACCCTTGAATTTTCCCGTCGCACATTGCTTTGTGGAATTTTCCCTCTCGAGCTTTATTTTAGGGTAAGCATGTCTTATTCTAATTTTTCTGGTAATCCTAATGATAGTTCTCAAAATTCCAGTAAAGCTATGACTTTTGGTCAATACTTACAAGCCCAAAAAATTGTAACATCTAAAATGACATTGGGTGAGTATTACAAAAGTCAAAGTCTGGATTACATAAATTTTGGGATTGATTATTTTGATTTTGGGTCGCAAGATCCTTTTGATAAGAATTTTGAAACGGATTGCAATCATTTTCAAAATTCTTATGTTAATGATTTTAATTGTAGTCCCGAGAATAATTTTCAAAGTTCTCATTTGCAAGAATCCTCTCCTCGCCCCATGACTTTCGGTGAGGGGTTGCGCATGCTTGAAAATGAGAGAATTGAAAACCGTTATCGAGAAGAAAATCGTTGTTGGGAACATGAGTTGGATTTACTATTTGAATCCGACGACGATTTTTCTTCCGAGACTTTTGAGGTCGAGGAATGTTTTGAACCAAATGAGGTACTTTTGCCTACTTTGGAACAAATCATTCTTTAATTGATCCATGGTATAGTAAAGAATGAAAATGAGGAAGAAATGAGCGTAGTATCCATTTGCAATGAACTCGTTTCTTCTTTGATTCTCAAAGAAGAAAGTTTCATTGCAAACGATCCTATTGCCTTCGAAATTCAACCTTCAAGCGATGATAATTCATGTCTTGAGATTGAATTTCTTTCATCCCCATCTTCATTCTATACGATTGCCCCATCTTTAGTACCCGATGAATCAGTGCCAAACTTGACAGTTTTAAACCTTTTCACCGTCGAGGAGTACTCGCTCGAGTTGCTGTCTATGAAGGCATCTTTGCCTCCATGTGCGCCGCCTCCCATTCCAGCTTCAAAATACTTGGGAGATGATTCAATTTTTCTTGGCTCACGTGTGTTTTTGTCACATGTCCTATCCAAATCCCCCATCCTCCCTCCCAAATTTTTAATTGGGGATGGTTCACCTTTTCCACCACCTACATGCCTTCCGTTGTTCAAACCGAATTCCTATATTCTGAGAGGCATGCATGAAAGGGAGGGTCCACCGTTTATCCTCCAAAGTCAAATTGTATTTTGGGTGGACCCTCAAAAATTTCAATAGCTAGTTAGGAGTTTAATTTGTAGGTTGTAAATAGTTAATTTTATTTTTCTTTATTTTTACTTTTTCTCTAGTGTGATTAGTTAAGTTTTATTTCTTCTTTTTGTTATTCTTGGTACTAACATGTTTTGTAGAATCATTGGACTTGTTCTTTCACGAGATCGCTCCTTTTTAGGTAATATCACTCTTTACCTTCTTTAACTTCGTTCTTAATTAACATTGAGGACAATGTGAGGTTTTAAGTTAGGGGGTGTGGGATATTCTATCCATTTCTTTATTTAATCTATGTTTTTTTCTCACATGTTAGTTACTTAGTATGCTTTTCGTAGAAAAATTAAAAAATTTCAAAAAGATTTTCTTTCTTTTTTCTCCTTTTTTGGGCATTTTGCCTTTATTCCGATGATAAATTTTAATAAATGCTCGATCCATTAGATAACTCAATCATTGGTATTGTGAATAACTTCATGAATTAACACTACACCAAAAATAGCAATTTGGCCCACTTTAAAACAGTGCCAAGATTTGGCACTGTTTTAAAGTGTGCAAAAATTGAGTACACTTGCTAAAATATATAATCCCCCCCAAAAAAACATTAGAGAAACTTTGGTCATTCCCGCTCACCTTCACAGGTCATTCCTGCTCTCTCACTCCTCATTCCCGCTCTCGGCCCTCTCTCCGGCGCCTCTCTCTCCGGCACGTTGTTCTAGTTCTCTCTTAGATGCCTCTCTCTCTGGACAGCGCACTCTCTCCCTAATCAACTAAGTTCCTTCTCTCAGCTCTCTCTCTCCGTTCAGATCTCTAACCAGGTATTTTTTAAGTGCATTTGTATTTTTCTAAACCTAAGAAGTCAATATTGCAGTGCCATTTAGTTCAATGGCAAGGAAGTCAAACTAAAAAAAGGTGGAAAGATAACTACACATTAATAACACATTTTAACATTGTTAGCTAAATATTACGCCTTCTTAATTGTTATCAGTGTATGTTAAGAGATGCCTCTCTTTTCATGTAGATAAATATTGGTTTTCTTGATTTGCTCTGCAAAGGTATTCACAATGTGCCAAAGTTAGGGTTCAAAGTATTCTTGGAAAGTATTATTGGAAAGGTAACAGATTTGATCCTAGAGTTTATGCAATCCGTAATTTGATTCGTGTTTTGCATTTCTAGGGTTTTATATATACATTTTTAAATATTTATTGTGTTTTTTTAATGTGTGAGTTTTTGGTACAAATTGAATGTCGGTAATGAAAAAAAAAATCATTGATTTTTGGACGGAGCCTGAGATATTTTAGTGGTAATCTATGTTTTATGTTCTTACCCTTCTATTTAAAAGGCATATTGTTCTGATTCGTATAGGTTATGGAGTTTTAAGAAAATTTAAGTGTTAAACATTCAATAATAATGTAAAAAACAAATTGAAATAGTAAGTAGACACCCCCACTAATTAAATGGATAAATGAGATTTTTGGACTTGGTTGATGACGATGTTGGTGACACTGAGGGAGGAGACAAAATGGTTGATGCTATTGAGAAGATGGACCATGTTGAAGAGCTTGCCCTATAAGGAGAGTAACGAGAGGATGAAGCTCTATGATTTTACTTTTATTGTTAAAATTTGACTTGGCCCCGCATGGCCCTTATTGTCTTCAAACATTAGTCTATACTTAAATATTTACCTTGTATAAGGGATTAACATTATCTTTTTTTCATTTATGTGAATGGTTTTTCATTTCTGCATATTGTTGAATGATAAATGTTGGATCTACATTGATTTTCTAGGATTTTATTCTATGATGGTGTTTTAGTTGAGCAATTTATGAATGCTCATCACTTATAAATAACCCCATGCTTAACTCAATCATCACAAGTTGAAATTTTTAGCTGATTCTTGTAGGCCGATGTATGAGATAGGTTCTGAAATGTTTTTATTTTGTCCATTCTTCAACTAACTTTTCAAATAGTTAGTTTAATGAACATGAATAAAAAAAGGATTGAAATAAGTAAAGTTCGAAGTCACTGAGCTATTAACTTTTCATTATGCTTACCCTGAGTTGTGACTAAGTTATGCATATGAATGTTGGGAAATTGTTTAATATGAAAGTGTTCAATTGATATTTGGCTATTCACTATTAAATTTTGACTCAATGAATTATAACTCTTACAGGTGACTTTCAAGTCCACTATATTTTCTAAGTTTTATACCATTATAATGAATATAACTGACCTGTCTGGTGGTTATGAGTCTGAAATGTTTTAGCCAAAATCTTTTCAGATGAGTCTTTTCATTCTTAGTGACTTGAATAATCTATTTCCTGTTATAAGAGTTGGCCAAATTTTCGATCATCTAACCTTATTATAGGAGTCAAGACTTCATCTTTATCATAGTTTGAGCAATGCCCGCGAGTTCAATTCCATGTACAACTCTCTTTATGTTATAAACGAGGTTTGTAAGAAAGAAGTAAATATAAAAATCCTAATAAATTGGATAAGAGGGAAACCTTTTCATTTATCATATAGGTGGAGCATTTACATTATATATAACTTTTATTTACATGAGTTCTCATTACCTCTAATGGTGATATTTTTTCAAGTGCTCCTCATTCCACGAATTGGCAAATGACTCGCCTTCTAAGTTTTCCAGACGAAAGGTTCCTTGGACCACTTCTTCTGTGAATCATTATCGTATTAGGCTTCTAGGGAATCATTATTGTATTGGGACCCGTGATATGTGATGAATGATTGGGGTACTCTATATCTACACATTATGTTTCTTCACGTGAATCATAATTTTTTTTTGTTTATCATAGGCTATGCCTCTACCCACTCTTTGAAATAATCCACTAAAATAATGAAATATCGGAACTGCATTGGATGAGGAGGAAAAGGGAAAACAATATCCATACCCTATTAGGAGAATGGTCACGATGGTGTTATAGGAGGTAAACATTGATGGGGATGATGGCTGATGTTGCCATGCCTCTGATAGGCATGACACCTTTTGGCATATGCATGAGAGTCTTTGTTCAACGTCAATAATTATAACCCTGTATGATAATTTAGTTAGCGAGGCAGCTTCCTGTAATGTGACTACCACATAAGCCTTCATGACTTCCTTCAAGACATATTTTACTTTAGTGGTATGTATGAATCTTAATAAGGGTAATAGAAAACCTGATATATACAACAACTCCTAAAGTAGTAAACTTGAATGATGTGTTCTTGAACTTTTTCATTCTCTCTTCGTATCTAAAAATTTCCTGTGTAGATAATAAATATTTGGATTTATCCAAGAAGAAATAAGATTAAGGTTGAAACTTTTAATCTCCATATCTCCCAAATCTATACTTGATTCAGCCAGGATCTCCATCGGCAACACTCGTTAAAGATTAGTTTTGGTAGCTGAAGTAAGTCGAGCTGAGGTTCAGTGTTCTTGGGATTCTCCGTACTTTTGCTTTTATAAACTGACCCATAAAAGTCTTTAATTTAGAAAAGTATTTGGCCATCTTTTCACCTTTGGCCTCTTATTCACACAATATTTGTCTCACCACTAACTGTGAGTCTCCATGCATCTTGAGCTATTGTACTCCAACAAATAGGGCAAGATTGAATTCTACAATTAGAACTTAATATTCTGCCTTATTGTTAGATGTCAATAAATTAAACCACATCGCATAATCAATATTCGTCTCTTTTGGAGCCAAGAGGATGAGGCGTTCCCCACAACGGTTGCACAAGAAGAGCTATCCACATAAATATTCCACCCTAAGATTTCTAGGTTAAAGGGTTCTTGGACTCCCTTTTCTTGACACTCTGATGGTGCAAACTCAAAATATTCCTTATTGTTTTCAATAATTACTTTCCCCTTGGTTGTTTCGATGAGGTTTATTTTTTCCCCGATCAGAGGTTTATTGGATGAGGCTTGAGTGGAAGCCCTAGATGTTGAAGTCGACGTTTGTCCAGGCCTTTCTAATGAAAATCTTTTCCTTTAAACTGAAGAGACTTAAAGTTGGGCTTAAAGAGTGGAATACGAATTCTTTTAAAATTATTTTTTTAATGTGTTAGAGACCTTGAAGATGAAATGCTTCAAAAGGAATTTCATCTTGAATAATACCTTGATATGGTGAATATGAGTGATTTATATGAGTGTAGAGCAAGGCTTAATGCATCTATGAAAAAGGAAGAAGATTTTTGGCAAAAAACCTAATGTCAAATGGCTAAAAGAGGGGAATTATAATACTAAATTCTTCCATTTGACTATTAAAGCTTAGATGAACAAATCGGCCATATTACAAATTATGAACAAAGAGGGAGATTTTGTTCAAGAGGAGAATTTAATTCACAAAGCCTTCATTGAACACTTCCAGTCTCATCTCCAAGCCGATCCTACTGTAGACTGCTCTAACCTCATTGAAGATATTCCCAAATCTATATATGTTCAATAGAATGATATATTATCTTTTTTCCCCGATGAGAAGAAATATATAACGTTATCTCTGAAATGAATCAAAACAGCGCTTCTGGTCCAGATGGCTATGCAGACCATTTCTATATTACATTTTGGAAGATAAAAAGGAGGACGTCATTAAATCCATCCACTCTTTTTTATAAGTGCGTCTATTCCAACCAGTTGGTCTAGCATAACCATAGTGGTCATTCCTAAAATTAGTAAGCCTACCCAATGCTCTCACTATAGTCCAATCAGTCTCTGCAATTTATCTTTCAAAATGACATCTAAAATCAGCAGCTTGTTGACGTTGGAAATGCATATTATGCACTGTAATATGCATATTACAGTGAGTATCACAACTGTAATATGCATAATACAGTCCGTATCACAACTGTAATATGCATATTACAGTTAACTGCTGTAATATGCATATTACAAGTTGTAATATGCATATTTTCACCCATCCAGCCTATTCTCAGTAGCGTATTTGCATCTGTTTAACATCATCTTTGCACTGTTTAGTTTTAAATGAGGAAAAACATGTTATTGTATGCATATATGTTGCATATATGTTGCAGCATATATGCACATAGTTATTGCATATATGTATAGTATGCGTACATGGATAGACTTAGTTGTTTGTGCAATTAAATGAAATTTTATAGGTTCCAAAGATTGACACCTGAAAGGCTATTTGATCAAGCATAGCTATTTGATCAGGTCTTAGGACTCATTTTAGAATCTCGTCCAAAACTTTAAATGTTTCCTCTGCTTTCCCATGATGACCATATCCACCAAGAATTGAATTCCAACACTTTAAATCACACATTTTTAATTGGGAAAATATCAATTCAGCTGCCTGAAGGTCACCAATTTTTATATATATGTCTATCAAACTTCCACAAACACTCATTTCAACATCATAGCTTGTGTTTACATCTTGGTAGTGAACTAGCTGCCCTTTTTTCAGTGTTACAAGATCAACACTCACGCTTAAATCAATATTCAGAGCAAAGATATCAATCTTGTGTCCTTCAACAGTTGATAGCAATATAGCAATATATCTGTTAAATATAAAGCTAAAGATCTTTCGCACACAGTCACTTTCACCATTATTGAAGTACATAGGTATTAACGAACTTCTTATACAGACATTCATCTCGAATCCTGCTATATTAACTTGCGTGTGGAGGGGTTCTCCGTAATTAGAGGTTGGGTATGTTCTTGTAGCAGAAATAACGGTTGCAAAAGTATATTTGTCTGGTTTAGAAAAAGAAATCTGCACAAGTCTGAAAAAAATCTGCATGGCCTTCTCACCATCCCCATTATTCGATTACCCTTCTATCATCGAATTACATGAAACTAAAGCAGGCTTTTCAATTTTAATAAAAACACGAAAAACTATTTGGGCGTCACTGCAACTGCAGTACGTATCAATTAGTGTTGAATTATTGGTCATGTGTTAAATTTTGATTTTGATTTCTTTTGGTTAGTGCTTCTAATATAGGGTTTGTTGTTTATTTCCAATATGACCATATCTGTTACAAAATAGTGTTAATTAAGACTTCTACTGATTCGAATGTGACTGGGTGATAATACCATGTGAGGTAGACCTCATTATTTTTTTACATATAGCTCTAGTTCCGAATGATTCCCATTTTTTTTGCCAGCTTTAGTTTGATGGAAAAATAGGGAATTATATTTTGAGTATACTTTTGGGCAGACTCGAGTTCATTGTTATTGTTTTACATTATAATTTTTTTTTTGCAGAATTTTTTTGGCTTTCCTTCAAATATCTCAGTACTGAATTGAAAGGTACATTCTTTCTCATTACATGTGTTCTGCATATGTTTATTATTTCATCTCAAATTGATTATGTTTGTTCCAAATATGATTGCATACTAATCATATCACTACACCAAAAAATCATTTATCAATTTAATTAGTGGGGGTGTCGCTACATGCAAATTGATTATATAGTCGCTACATGTAAATTGATTGTGTATATTACATGTAGCTATGATAAAAATGATTTAAGAATTTCGTGAGTTTAAGCCAGGTTATTACTCGTGCATTTAAGAATTTCATATGGAATGAGTTGTGTTACAAGTAGCCTTATCAATATGAATAATTTGTTTCCCCTTACAGGGGGGATGTATGTATGTTGTGACCTGAGCTACAAAGAGGAAGAATTTGAAGTTGTTGACGTGCCGTTAGAGTCTGCAGGCTTTGTTGAAATCCACACACCGATTCTACAGGTTTGTAAATTTCTTAATGTTTATGTTCGATTGATTCATCTTATGGTTATAGTTGTTTGATTAGAAGAGCTAGAAAGATTAGAAAACATACATGTTTAATAAAAAAATGTAGATTAGGCTTGAAAACAAGCCGTTTGAGGGTGAAAACCTAAACCAGCCCCCAAACGATCCCGTAAGAGGCACGAACACCTCGTACGGGACCAATGTAACTTGTACAAACTGACAGCGTAGTCATGGGCCTCTCGGTTTGAGAATATGACGATAATTTAAAAATATATCAATTAAGCTTAAAAATAAGTCGTTTGAGGGTGAAAACCCAAACCAGCCCCCAAACGGTCCTGTAAGAGGCACGAACACCTCGCACGGGACCAATGTAACTCATGCGAACTGACCGCGTAGTCCCGTGTCTCTCGGTTTTAGAATATGACGATAATTTCAAAATACATAGATTAGGCTTGAAAACTAGCCGTTCGAGGGTGAAAACCCAAATTAGCCCCCATACGGCCCCGTAAGAGGCACGAACACCTCACACGAGACCAATGTAACTTGTACGAACTGACCGCGTAGTCACGGGTCTCCCGATTTGAGAATACGACCATAATTTGCAAAAATCAACACTTAGACTTAAAAACAAGTCGTTAAAGGGTGAAAACCCAAATCAGCCCCCAAACGGCCTCGTAAGAGGCACAAACACCTCGCACGGGACCAATGTAACTCGTGCGAACTGACCGAGTAGTCCCTAGTCTCTCGGTTTGAGAGTACGATGATAATTTCAAAATACATAGATTGGGCTTGAAAATAAGTCGTTCGAGGGTGAAAACCCAAACCAGCCCCCATACGGCCCCATAAGAGGCACGAACATCTCGCATGGGACCAATGTAACTTGAAGGAACTGACCGTGTAGTCACGGATCTCCCGATTTGAGAATAGGACGATAATTTGTAAAAATAACACTTAGACATAAAAATAGGCCATTAAAGGGTGAAAACCTAAACCATCCACCAAATATCCCCGTAAGAGGCTTGAACACCTCGCACGGGACCAATGAAACTTATAGGAACTAATCGCGTAGTCCTGGGTCTCCCGATTTGAGAATACGATGATAATTTTAAAAAATCAACACTTAGACTTAAAAACAAGTCGTTAAAGGGGGAAAACCCAAACCAACCCTCAAACGACCCCGTAAGAGGTACAAACACCTCGTATGGGACCAATGTAACTTATACGAACTAACCGCGTAGTCACGGGTCTCCTGGTTTGAGAATACAACGATAATTTGCAAAAATCAACACTTAGACTTAAAAACAGGTCGTTAAAGGGTGAAAACCCAAACCAACCCCCAAACGGACCCGTAAGAGGCATGAACACCTCGTACGGAACCAATGTAACTTGTAGGAACTGACCGCGTAGTCACGGGTCTCTCGGTTTGAGAATACGATGATAATTTGTAAAAATCAACACTTAGACTTAAAAACAGGCCATTAAAGGGTGAAAACCTAAACCAGCCCCCAAACATCCCCGTAAGAGGCACGAACACCTCGCACGAGACCAATGTAACTTGTAGGAGTTGTCCGCGTAGTCACGGGTCTCCCGTTTTGAGAATATGATGATAATTTGCAAAAAAAAACACTTAGACTTAAAAACAAGCCGTTAAAGGGTGAAAATTAAAACCAACCCCCAAACGGTCCCGTAAGAGGCACGAACACCTCGCACGGGATCAATGTAACTCGTACGAACTGATCCCGTAGTCCCGGGTCTCCCGGTTTGAGAATATGACGATAATTTCCACTCCTATATGTAATTTTTTAGTTTGAGTAAGTTTTTTTTGTAAATTACTGGGTTACTAATATTGTATCCTTTTTGTATCCTAATTTTTTTTTTGCAGGATAACATTTTATCATTAGCATTTATTCACGTGGAACACACAAAGAACTCAATGGTTTACAACAAGGGGTTTATTCATGATTCTATTTTTTGTGTTATGTCCGTGTGGGCTTTTGTAGTTTTATTGTTAACTTTTATGGCCGTGCGGGCTTTTGTAAGTTAATTATTATATTTTGTGGCCGTGCGAGCTTTATGTTAGGTAGGTTTTGTATTAGCAGGTTTTGGAATGTCCAGAAAATAGACGAAAATCTGCCCAATTTTTTTGGCCTGTGAACTATTAAAGACTTGTAATATTTTGAAGTTTGTATGTACATTAGTTTATCAACAACGTGCAATATTTTCAATTTTTAAATTTTCGTGCTTTCAAATAATGATTTTATTTTCTTTTTTATAAAAAATTTGGCGTAGTTCAAAATCATGGAAAAAGTGTATCATATTTTGGCACGGTTTTGAACTGTACCAAATTTTTATGAAAATGTGCTAAATCTAGCACAGTTAAAAATTGTGCCAAAAGTGTGCCAAAAATATCAAATTCTGGCACGGTTTAAAAGTGTGCCAGAAGTGTTCCTGTTTTGCCAAATATGGATACTTTTGAGCCGTGCCAGAAAAAAATGGCCATTTTGGAACACCTGATTCTGGCACAGTTCAAAACCGTGCCAGATTTGATCTGGCACAGTTTTAAACCGTGCTAGATTCCTATTTTTGGTGTAGTGTAAACTTTAATCCCATGAGCACATGCACTTTTCTTGCTTTATTGATTTGGTTTAAGATTTTTATAACTCGATAATCATTTGTTGCATTGTATATACTTACACCGAGTAAGCTTTGTACCTTTCGTCGTTTGTGAGTGTTATACATTTTTCTTTCCTCTTTGAAAACGTTACAATCGTTGGTAATCTCTTTATTCTTTCATTGACCGTTCATTAATTGAGTTCATATATGAAATATATTACTTGATCATGATTTTCATATATTGTTTTGACTCGAGAATTGCGTAAACTTTTTGAAATTATCATAGGCCATCTTTGTATATCACCCATATGACCTTGACCTCACCTTTTATATGTTCCCTACTCAACCCACTTGAGCCTAAATACTAGCCTTTCGTTTCATTACCCAAAATCTCATAACTAACTCCAAATTGGAGTTTTATACTATACATACACCTTCCATACCTTCGTTTGGAATGTAGCTTGGGATTGAATGTTGTTGTTGTTGCGGTTGCAATTTAGGCATATGAGAGTGAGAAAAGAAAAGATATGTGAAAAAAGAGAAAAAGAGAAAGAAAAAAGCAAAAGAAAATAAAAGAAAAAAAATGAGAAAAAGACGAAAAGAAATGAAAGAAAAAGTTGTAAATCTTGTATATAGTTCAATAAGCTTTGATTACTCTCCAATTGTTATATCTAATGCTCGTTTGGAACTTGTTTTCCAAATTTCGATATTGATCGCACTATTTTCCATTATTCCAAGTTTTTTGTTTCGAACACTTTGAATCCGTACATATATATCCTTCGTTTTGTACCCTAGCCTAGTCTACATTACAACCTTATACAAGTCCTATATTGTCTTAAAGTGTATTTAATTTGAAAGTCATAATAGTTTTGATAATCTATGAAAATACATTTCGCCTCTTTTATATGTGCAGTATCCTTTCACTGAGATTACAGTTTTTATTTCCTATATAGCGTTCTTCAATTGTTATATGTGCGCGGCTTAGTTTCCCTTTACATTTACTCCTTATGCCCGCATGTCCCGTGTGTTACCTCCCTGTTTCAAGTGCATTCATTTGATGAGCGTAATGCCCGTGAGGATTGACTTTTATGCATGCTTTGATATTTAGTATCCGAGTTATTTAAGTTTTTGCCAAATCATATTTTTCTTATGCTCACTCCCCTCCCACATATTAATGTTTCAATTCATTGAGGTGCATTCTATAATGTTAATAACTACGGACTTTTCACGTGAATTCGTTTGCTATGCTAATAACATGTGAAATCTTGTCCGTATTGTTGAGTTTGTTGTATGTGATTGGGATATTTTGAGGAAACTTTATGATGTTTGTGGGTTTCATCCCTGAAAACCCTCACGGGATGACACTCGTCCACTAGGGTGACCTAGGGGTTTAACAGCTTATTGCATATGCTAAATGCAGTCGTTTGCCCGCGAAAGTGGCCTTATCTTTTTATTGCTTTTATATCATATTTTTTTACTATCTCTTGTTTTTTATTTACTTGTTGTTCTTGTTGCATCCTATTTCATTGCTAGGGACTATCAATGTGTAAGTTAGGGGGTGTGATAATACACAAATATTACGTATTTCATCCGTCGAACCTACGTATTTTAGCCCCCTCAGGTGCCTAAATCTCTATATTTAAGCCCGTTAACCAGACAACCTCGGTTTATATTGTTAACATGCTATATGAGGTATAATTGGGCTTTTGTAGGTATTTAGGTACTAAGAATGGAGTTCGGACGCATTCTGCTCAAGTTTCGTATATAATTTCACGTTCAAGGGAAATTCGGTCAATTCACAGTTTGGGCAGAAAACTCACGAAAGTTGTGTCCCTCCTCACAAGCTTCGCGTGGCCGTGAACGGTGCACAATTCGGATTCCTAGCGAAGAAGTTACGGCATTTCTAGCGGAAGGGAATACCAAATACACCAAAATAGGAGGAAAGGAGATTCTGCCCTGCTTGATCGATCGATCGATCCTTCAGATTTTTTTCCGCGATTTTGAACCATCGATTGATCGACCTAAGGGGTCGATCGATCGATCCCCTATTTTCTCCAGATATTTTCCTTTTCTTTTCTTTCTTCTTTTCTTTTATCCCAACTTACTATATAAGGGATTTTTGTGTAAATATCAGAGAGACTCAGTTTTAATTAGTTTTGCCTAGGGTTTGTGGGTTTTGAGAGTTTGGCTTCATTTCTCTTTTGGTTGACAACCATATGGGTTGTGTATGTTGAACTTTCCATCTCATTCTCCATTAATATAAGTTTTTCTTGTTGATTTATTGCTTTGTAGATTAATTTCCATGCTTTGTTAATTAGTTTAATTGCTTTATTTATTGCTTTCCTAATTTAATTAGTTGTAATCTAGTTTAATCATTATGCGCCCTTAGATAATTAGGGTCGGGATGTCGTTCCGCCATTAACGGGCCCCGAGCTCCGAAAATTAGGTTTCATGCAGAATTGCGTTTAATTGAACCTGCGCGTATTAAAGTCGGATTATTACTCATTTAACTTTCTTTTTCATGCAACGTTAGTGTTTATAGCGATAATCCTAGTTTAATCCGGGTGCAACCATTTTTCGTTAAATATTTATTCACGCAACTTTGGCTTAAATTCCTTATTGTGTGAAGTTTATGATTAATTGATAATGATCGATTAAATTTCTTTCGAGCCAGAATCTTGATTAGTAGTTGATTCGAGACGTATGGTTGGATGATATCCCGATCCTCGCTTTACTTTTATTTAGACTTAACTTATTCTTTTCATATATTTCCTACAACCATCTCCTTTTTACACTTTTATTCCTGAAGTAATAATCCGTTACGATCTATCGAGCGTTCTCTGTGGATTCGATACCCGACTTACCGCTATACTCACCCGTTGAGTGTAGTCATAACTTAGGTCTTTGTATAGTTCAGGTGAGCCGAATATAACACGATCGACGCGTAGGTGACTCTCGCATCGCGACAAACCCCTACATATCATTCTGCTCTAAATCTGGAACTAGTAACACATCTCGGATATACTTTGTTCCTTTATCCGTCTCAATGGCTATAGTACCCTTGCCCTTTGTTTGGACTAAGGCACCATTACCCATCTTCACTTGAGAATTAGAAGAAGTATCCATAGAGGTAAAAATATTTTGATCTCCGATAATGTGATTACTAAAACCACTATCAAGAAACCACAAATCATTTCTTTTCTCTGATGCACTTTGACAAGAAAAAAACATATTCCCCTCACATTCTTTTTCTTCGGTGAAGTTAGCTTGTTGGTTGTTCTTGAGTCGATAATCTTTTTTAACATGCCCAAATTTCTTGCAATTATGACATTGTGGCTTTCCCCGGAACCAACAATCTTTATCAATATGGCTACTTCTCTTGCAAATACTACACTTTTGTTGATTAAAACTTTCATTACTTTCTATTCTTTTAAAATTATTTCTACCTCTTCCTTGAGAGTTTCTTCCTCTTCCTCTTCCTCTTCCTCTTCCATGTCTTCCACCTCTTGAATAGTCCCCTTTGGGTTGATCAAAATATGTCCTGGCCCCAACATTGAGCTTAGATTGAAAGGCACTCTCAATATATTTTTCAGAGTGTCTACTCAACCTTTTTTCATATGTTTTAATGTAACCCATCAATTCTTCAACACTTAAAGAGGCTATTTCTTTGGTTTCTTCAACAAGGGTAACAATGGGGTCATACTTTTTTGACAAACTAATCAAAATCTTTTCAATAATTCTTTGATCAAAAATTTATTCCCCATATGTTTTCATTTGATTCACATTCTCCATTAATCTATAGAAATAATCTTTTAATATTTCCACATCCTTCATCTTCATATTCTCAAAATCTCTTCTTAAGGACTGAATTTTAATAGCCCTTACCTTCAAAGTACTGCTGAATTCTTTTTGTAAAATATCCCAAGCCTCCTTTGCTTTGTTTGCATTGATGATTCTTGGAAATATTGTTTCAACTAACCCCTGTTGGATTAGGCTTAGAGCTTTTGCATCTTTCTTCTTGTGCTCCTTCAACTTTTGCCTTTGAGCTTTCGGTAAAGCCGTGATTTCCTCTGGTTCATCAAACCCATCTTCAATATACTCCCATAAATTAAATGAAAGGAAAATGCTTTTCATTTTTACAGACCAAAAATCATAGTTCTCTCCATCAAAATTGGAATGAAGGGTTGTTGGGTACCCATTTAGTTGCTAGAACTTGCCATAAATTTTATGTCGCTTTTCGTCGGATTCGTTTTCTGATACCACTTTGATGGAGTTAAAATGAGAACTATATGTTTGTATTATAAGAAGTGAAGAAAAATTGGAGATAAGTTGGAGAAGACAAACTTGTTCGTAGAGAGAGAAGTGTTGTTTTTATTTTCAGCAGATTACTTACATAAAACATGGGGGATGGGATACATTTATGTGCTCAGATTTTTCTACCAACTAAACACGTTAATTTCCCTACAAAGTAGGTATAATAACTAGACTTTAGGACCACTTAGGCACACATTAAAGGCACATTAATTGCCCTACAGTAGCCCATATAGTAGCCCTTACAGCAGCTATGCATTAATTTTAACAAGTAGCCTTATATATTGTATTTACTCTACTATTGTAACTGTGGAGATAATATGAGAGAATGTTTTGTATTGTTCTTCTTACACTTTACCACCTATCTCTTAATAGGTATTTAGAGAGAGAGAGAGAGAGAGAGAGAGAGAGAGTTTTGGGTGATGACAGTGGAGATGGTTGGTGGAATATATAGAACACAAAGAAACACACAAAAGGAGGTGTTAAGCATTCTTCGGAGTTTATACAGAGAGATATGTGCAGGTAGAAATTTTAAGATGTGTGGTAGGAAGATTGTCGGGCCCAGCTGGGTAGATGAGACATTGGAGAGGCTTCACATGTAAACATAGTTTTCTAATATCAATACTCACCTATCTGATAATAAATTTAGTTTTCCATGCCAATAAACTCATGGTGCCATAATTGTTTTTTTTACCAATTTAGTCCACTGGATAGCATATAAAGCCAACAACATGTTATAGAATAAATGTAGTATACAGAGTTGGCTTTTCTCTTTTTCTTCATGTCAATTTTTCAAAGATGATACATATGTGGGTCTTGATAATGTGTTCTAAATATACATACTAACAACTTAAAAATATTAGGAATATAGTTTGGACATGTAATTAATGGGGTACACATATTCATGTGAACCTTTCAAATTTACTATTTTCAAACCCAAAACATATGGCCTACGGACAAAATGTTATCATTTTCAAAAAAACAAAATTGAGATGTTTCGCAAGAAGCCGTGTTTTTCATATCTACATAGCGTTTAACTCCATGTTCATATTGATGACATAATGGTGTCACACTGGGGTAGGGTCTTTATATTTATGGTGGTTAAAAAAGTGGATTATATTTATATATATATATATATATATATATATATAATTGTGTAATATCTCTAGAATTATATACGTGAAATTTTGTATTTTATAAATTTATGAATTTACATTTGTTAGGTTTATGTATGCCTAACATATAAGGTATTTATTAATTTGTGGTGCTAAAAATATTATAGCGGATATGGGACAAAAAACCTTCCCTAGCTCTCTTAAATTATTACGAGTCTTAATTACACAAAAATCTTATTCACTATACAAAAAAAAATATTAGAAAACTACATAAAAGTGAGTGAAGAGGGATATACATATATATATATATATATATATATATCATAAGAGAGCATGGTGGAGATAAGAATAAGATAAAATATATGAGAAGTAAGTAAAGGAGTAAAGGGAACATATAAGTCGAGGCATATGTACACATGTAGAAAAGCACGAGAGTAAAGACTAATACCCATGTAGAAATAGAGTCTATTCCTCAAGAAAGTCTTGAGAAGTGTCGCCACTATAGCCATCCAATTCGGATTCCTTTGACGAGGGTTCGAGACTCTAAGTCGGGACGAGGGGAGGAATAAGGAAGGAAGAAGGTTCCCTCCCCACCTCTCTCTCTTCCCTTTTTGACCTTGCACGTGTGGGGATTTGAGGACATGGAGGTCCTCTTTCTGCCACTCGTGTCAGCATCTTCGCGGTCCAGTCGCAGATATAAATTTGGTCATCATCAAATGGGGATAACACGAATCCATAGAATCTCCATACTACTCAAAATCCTGCGAATATGGTCAGAACCTAGGGGTCACGACCCAAATCCATGACCAGCTGGTCACGGCCCAAAACCATGACAAAATCAACCTTTGGCGTGACAAGCTCCATGACCCAGTGTGGTCATGGATGCACTTGGAGATAGGCAGGAACCAAATCACTGACCATTGTGGGTCACGGACTATTGATAGCAAAAATTATCCACATACGTGGGCCAATCAGAAGTGGACAAGTGTCTCCCTACGTGGAAGAAATCCTAGTCATCAGATAGTTACTCGGAAGACATGCCGACCAACGTGAAGAATGAAGACCATCAATATAAATGAAAATCCACCACATGAGAAGTACAACCAAGGGTCTTTTCGCACGTGGTTCATATAATCAACCATCACATTCATTATGTACGGGTGTAAATGCTTGAATATATAAAGATATTCCAACCCTTGATCTCCAGGTCACTATAAATACATTGCATTCCTTTCATCAAAGCCATGACGTGGTATTAGAAACTCTAATCTTAGCAGTGGACTCAAATATTAAGAGAACAATCAAAGTGGAATTCCTCACCAAACCCATTATTCAAAAAATAGTGATCTCCAAGTACGCCTTCTACATCGATAAGGATCCAAGCTGGGTAGACCATAACATAGCATAGGTACAGAACGAAACACTGCGGACCCATAAGAAATTAGCCCAACAGGTCAGAATGAAAGTCGCCCATTTGTAGTTAAAAACTGGGGGAAGTTTACGGCATATCCTTCACAGGCCTACCTCCAATGCATGCACCCAAAGGATGTTGAGCAAGTTCTTTATGAACTTCATCGTGGAATAAATGGATTCCATGTAGGAGGAAGGTCCCTGGAATTTTGAGAAATAAAAGTGGGATACTGATGGTCGTATATGCAGAAAGACGCAGGTGTTCATATTCGAAAGTGAAAAAAGTTCCAGAAATTATCTCCCACTGTCTATCAGACATCCAAAGACCTAAGGATATTGACCATCCCATGACCATTTACACAGTTGGGGATATATATCGTGGGAATCATAAGTACATGTTGGTTGGTACAGACTATTTGGGTTAAGGAAAAACCATTATCCAACATTAGAGATGAAGGCATGATAAGGTGCATCAGGAGGAACATCAAAACACATTTGGGGTACCAAAGGCCATCATAACTGATAATGGCACATAGTTTGAAATGGTCTTTTCCAAATTTTTTGCAATAAACATGGAATCACACACCACTTCAATTAAGTTGCATACCCCTCAGGGTTCTCTATGCGAGTATGCCAAGTGTTACTCGGATGTTTTCAACGAGGTGGGAGATTTCTGGGATCAAATTGTCATGGACTCCTTCAAGTTTTCATAGAAGTTAATACTATTGACGATCTCTCCGACCATAGTTAGGGTTAGGTTAGTATTCTTCATCACTATGATGACCTTCCATGTAAATCTAGACAAGTGGAAGAGGAATGACATCTAATAGGACTCATGTATCATCACGCCCAAAAGGTGGTTGATGGTACGCAGGGTATTTAATGTGGTTCTTGAACAACCTTAAAAACGTGCAACCAACTATGATTGTCGATAACATCTTGGGCTTCTTTTATCCTCACACGGACATCTTGTCGCCGCTCGTTATAACTAGCTGCCAGGCTACTTAGGGAACGAATGTCGTGGCCAGGCAGAAGCTTTCTCATATTCTCTAGGCATATCGTATTACCGATAAAACTCCCTTCGCATTTATGGAATGGAAGCTTTAATTCCACTTGAAGATAGTCTCCTGAATAATTTAACAGCCCTAAGCTCAAAAATTGTACTCATATATCATGAAAACAATTTAACTGGAATTCCTCGCTAGGCCCATTATTGACGTGCCACATCACGATTGAGAATGCCTAATATTACTTCAAGCTCTCTCATTAAGGGGGGAAAAACATTTTTTAATACAATTTACACAGGTGGCGAACTGAAACCTAACTCATCCCACATGAAAACTGATTGAAAAAATAAGGAAACAAATGTATTAGGCTTAGAAAATTGTGTGTCCTAACTGTAATTTTGCAATTTAAGTTTTTTTTTATGTTTTGATGAATTACTTAATTATTTTTGCTCTTTGTGATGATATTTTAGTTGCATAAAGTTTTTTTTTTATTCTGGGTTGTTTAAGATTTTTGAGAAATGGGTATGCTTGATTTTTTGGTTTATATGTATTGAGTTGAAATGGGTGTGTCCTTATTTTTCAAATGATTGATTTTTAATCATTCACCTGGATTTGATCTAAAACCTTAAAAATGTTGATTGAGGAATTTGCTATTTGTTTGGCACTGGTTGATTTTTGTCTATGAGTTTGTCTGAAACTTGAATTTCTTTAACGTAGCAAATTCATGTTTTTTTTTCTTTTTTTTAGTGGTTAGACTTTTTGCATTTTGATTCAAATTATAAAGTTGTAACTTTTAGTGGTTTGTTGAGACTTCAACAAAAAAATTCAAAAACAATGTTCTGAGAGTTTTGATTCGGGAAAAAGAAAAGATTTTTTTTTCGCAGGGTCTTTATAGGTTTTCTATGGTTATACGGTTTCCAGCAACAAGGGAACCCGTGATTGAGGCCTTTGATTTTGGACTTCCTTCAAGATTTGGGGGGGGGGGGGGGGGTTATTTATAAAGTTGGAAAATAGTTGCTTTTTGTGAAAAATTGGTCAAATTAATGAGAAAGAGACTAGTGTTATGGATTCCTCTGGTTTATGATGAATAATAGATTGTTTCACCAAACCAATCATTTGTATTTCCAAAAATTTAGCTTTTAATATAAATGAACTACTTTTCAACTTTTTCCAATTTTGTAGATAAATGAACCATTAAGAAAATCTTAATTATAAGGAAATTTTTGGTTCTGTAAGATGATATATGGAGTGTAAATGTTCGAAGTTTTGTATGATGTTACATTTCAATATTTAGGCAGAAGTTATGATGTGTTTGGGTAGTTGCTTTATTTATTTATTTTGGAATTTATGTTTCAAATCTGAATCAGGCGAACTTGGCGGCATTGAGCATGTCAAGACTATGGTGCATGTTGCACGCGATAGATCTTAAGTGCTTCATATTTTTGTTTGTGATTGTGCCAATAGGGATAGTCACGATCTACCTCCATGGGAAAAATATCACCGACTTCCTACGCCCCCTTTGGCAATCTGTCAAAATTTTACAAAACTAAAAGGTGCTAAGAAAACTAAATGGATTGGTCATAGTGTTGTTACGGGGCGGAGGTTGTCATGCCACGGCTCAAAACATACGATTAAGAAAACCTAATCTTTTGAAAGTCTCAATATGCTTCTCTTGCTTCTCTATATCAGTTCATAGTGCAGTTGAAGGATAATATATATATATATATATATATATATGCACACACCCAGTAAGCCGAATGCACTCGTTTGCCCCGTGATATTTTTTAATGTTGAAAATTGAATTTTTCTTTTTTCCAAAAATTAAAGAAATAAATACACTCTGTAGTTTTATGAAAACTTGGCATAAGAAATAACAAGATCTTGTATTGTATGCCTTTATTTTGGACCATCAGGCAATAGTGTTGTTCCAAAACCATGAGCCATTGTGCCATAATAAAATATGAAAAATTGATTTATTTTCAATGCATTGTAATTATGTCAGTAATTATCACATTCAGACATTTCCCCAACCCAATCTCTATGAGCATTTGAAAGGCTAGACACAACCCAAACTCGATATTGGATTCGGAGGATGGGTTGTTTGTAGAACTTTATTATCAGACAATGTAGTTATCCAATTAAATACATTTTCGCATCCATTAAGAGTTATATAAAGTTGTCATCAAATTAAACAAAGATCACTAGCACAATTACCCGCCATAAGAAATATTTAGAAATATTGAACAACTATGAAAGGAACAACTCCACGACTTACAAAGAGAATTTTGTTTCATAACATACCGAGTTATTTACATAAAATCCTATTGTCATGAAATAACATGACAAAATTCAAAAGAAATCGAACATGTTCCCAAGTCGACAGACATCACATGTTGGTATTTCCATAAAGGGCACTAATAAAAATCAAAAACTGGTTTGTCATGTGATGTGTTTGATTTCTTTTGAATAATGTCATGATATTTCAAGACAGTAGGATTTTATGTAAAGATCTAGGTATGTTATAAAAAACTAGTTTTTCTCTGCATGTTCTTGAGTAGTATCTTTTATAGTATACTAGTGCTTTTCCATGTTTCTTGTGGCAGGTAATTGTGCTAATGATCCTTATTTTCATGGATGGACAAATTTATTTCACTCTTAGTGGGAGTGAAAACATATTGAATTTGATGACTATATTGCATAAAAAGAAAATTCTAAATACAACCCTCCCTCCCAATATGGTATCCCGATTAGGATGTGCCTGGTCATTCTAATAGTCACAGAGATTGGCTTGGAAAAAGGTGCGCATGCTCTAATTACCTATATAATTACAATTTATTTATAATTATCTATCTTGTTTTGCAGCTTTTTGTTGCGCTAAAGCAAGACTATCTCTAGCTACCAAGACGATAAAACTCAATCGGGAATTTTATCAAACACTTGGTGTGCGGAAAACACCCAAGACCTTGTTCCAAAATGAACTAGTGTGCAAACTCCCAATCAAATCAACCAAGCATCAATGAAGTGACAATAAGAACATATAAGCAATCATCAAAGCAAAACAACAACGATATACCGTGGTTCACCCAAATTTGGGCTACATCCACCAAGGAGGATTTCTTCTTTCTATAAATAAATGGAGGAACCCAAAGGTTATACACACACACAATTTATCTCTCTTAGAAAGTCACTCACAACCTCACAAGAACTCACCCCTCAAATGGGAGCTCTATCTCTCTTTAGCTTTGATAACTCACAAAATAGCTCTCAAACTTGTCCTCTCTCAAAACCTAGAAATAACACTTGTATTTATAGATTTGAGCCAAAAAGGCAAATTTGTAAATAAACCAAAACTGAAAAAATAGGAGAGCCAAAACCAACAAACTCCACCTTGGCGATCCCGATCCAACCAATCTCTAGAATGCTGAAATTGAACCCGCTTGAAGACCGTCCCACCATCTACCAAGCTAATGCGATTCCCCCAGGCGATCCTCACGATCCAACCAAACTCGGAACACAAACATTAAATCTGCTCGAAGATCATACCGACGTCTAACAAGCCAATACGCTCCACCCGACGCTAAGCCACCTCAAACTTCAACCATGAAGTGAGATACCGCAAGTCTTCACTCCAAGACTCCAAACGACTCCACCCGCCGAGGAACCAAGTTCTAAACTAAGAACTCCCCTGAATGCTTCCCATGTAACCATACGGTGAAGCTCGCTCCTCATGTAACCCGGTGAGTACACCCCCACACAATACATTTAGCATACACCTTCTTTACATGAAACATTCAAACACACCAACACCATCTTCCACCTTGAGAAATAACCACGGATGAGAGGGAAAATTCCTCACCTCTCATACCCTCCAAATCTCACCCTCGAAAGATATACCAAGTCTTTGTCACGAAAAACTCCCGTTTGCTAATGCTCGCAAACAATAACTCATCGACCTTCCTTGAACTAGCTACACACACCTCGAATCCATCACAGTCCTACACCTCCTCGATTCGAATCGGCCAATGCATGTGTGCAACTAAACCGGGTAAACATCACCCGTTGGCCCTGGAGGGGGACTTCGATCCATCCCCTCCACTAGTAGGTATTCTCCCATCACTACCGTCTACTCTTGGAAAGCTAGCACCCAATGTCTCCACTTTGTTCACAAACGAGACATGCCTCGAACGTTCGATCACTTGTGCACACCGCTTCCCAATCTTCCTCGAAGTTTGATTTAGACGATACAACCCCTCTCTCTCCTCTCCCCTCGCTAGGACCATACAACCGTGTGTGACTTTCAAGACTCTACCCGCCACCGACACCCGGCAACCCTTGGAATCCAAACGGCTAATGGATATCAAATTCTTTCGCAACTTTGGGACATAGGCCACACCACCCAAAGTGCGTTCCACCCCATCGAACATCTTGAGTTTCACCGTCCCGACACCCTCAACGGAAACCTTCTCTCCGTTAGCCAAAGACATGGAACCTTTTCCATTTTCTGTGAAAGTCTCAAAATATTCCCTCTTGGAGCAAACGTGATCCGACGATCCCGAATCTAATATCCAATCATCTTGGGAAAGAGAGTTAACCTTGGAGATTGTGAGAAGTTCTCCAAGTTCATCTTCATAATTCGCACTCGCTACCGTTGCCCTCTCGGAATCAACCTTTCCCTTAACCTTGTCGTTCCACAAAGGACATTCTCGGATCATATGACCCCATTCCCGACACTTGTAGCATTTAGGCCCTTTACCACCAACACCTCTAGACCTACTACCGTCATTAAATCCCCGGTTGGAGTTCCTCCCGCCATTTTGCCCACCTCCGTCTCTCGCCACAAGGCCTTCATTATGGGAATACCCGTCACCTCCACCTTCCTTCTTTCTCATCGTGAAATGAGATTGAATATCTTTCACAACCTCGTTGCACCGGAGCGTAGACTTCCCAAACATGAGCGTGGTCACAAAATGCTCGTATGAATCGGGTAATGATGCAAGCAACAACAATGCTCGATCCTCCTCGATGAATTGAACGTCTATCCGGTTCAAGTCATTGATCAAGGCATTAAAAACGTTGATATGCTTCATCATATCCTCACCCTCCTTCATCTCAAGCTTGAAGAGTTTCTTCTTGAGGAACAATTTATTTGACAACGACTTTCCCAAATAAATCTCTTCAAGCTTATCCCACATGCCTTTAGCCGTGGTCTCCGCTATCACGTTATTCAACACATCATCCGTGATAAGCATCTCAATACACGAAGCCGCTCTTTGATCAATTTCAATTCACTCGGCATCGGTCATGCCTACCGGTCGTCCCTCTACCCCCAACAATGCTAATTGCAACCTCTGTTGGACAAGAACGCCTCGCATTCGTCTTTGCCATAACCCGAAATTGATCTTCTCATCAAAAGCCTTCATGTCCGTCTTCATTGAGCCACTTGATCCATAACTCGGATCCCATCTCTTAGAGACTCCGCTCGTAGAGGTTGATTCTCGAGTACTCTCCACATTTTCCGTCATTTGGAACAAAAACAAAAGCTATGCCAAAATTGATTCAACCTCGAACCAAAATACCGGGCAAACAATGCAACCAAAGCTCTGATACCACTTGTTGCGCTAAAGCAAGACTATCTCTAGCTATCAAGACGATAAAACTCAATCGGGAATTTTATCAAACACTTGGTGTGCGGAAAACACCCAAGACCTTATTCCAAAATGAACTAGTGTGCAAACTCCCAATCAAATCAACCAAGCATCAATGAAGTGACAATAAGAACATATAAGCAATCATCAAAGCAAAACAACAACGATATACCGTGGTTCACCCAAATTTGGGCTACATCCACCAAGGAGGATTTCTTCTTTCTATAGATAAATGGAGGAACCCAAAGGTTATACACACACACAATTTATCTCTCTTAGAAAGTCACTCACAACCTCACAAGAACTCACCCCTCAAATGGGAGCTCTATCTCTCTTTAGCTTTGATAACTCACAAAATAGCTCTCAAACTTGTCCTCTCTCAAAACCTAGAAATAACACTTGTATTTATAGATTTGAGCCAAAATGGCAAATTTGTAAATAAACCAAAACTGAAAAAATAGGAGAGCCAAAACCAACACTTTTCACTTGGCCCAAAGTCTCAATAGTTTAGAGGACCTCTATTGCATGACGAAAAAAATATAATCTTACAGGGCGAGGGTTTATAGTTGCTCAAGTTATGTTTGCAAAAAACTACAGACTCCATTCTCAGAGCCACTTTCTTAAGCGAGTAGAGCTAATGTTCCTCCTTCTTGTGTCCTACATGTTTGGACAATACATCAATAGATTATATTTTGTATAATCTATTGATGCGAATTATGGTGGTGTCCTGGCTCTTTTCCCCTTTCATATTCAATTTGTTTTGTTTTGATCCAATGACCCTTTTTTTCAGGAATGTGCAAATTTTATTGAGATTGGAGAAGAAGAGCCCTTATCCGGAAGCTAACAAGCTATAGAAAAGTCATCTATGAATGATCTAAAAAATCAAGAAATTGGGAAGTTATACGGTTTAACTTTGAAAATGAGCCTAATCTCATCATACACCTCCCTAATAATAAATAAAACATTCATCTTTTTCCATAAAAAACCAAATTATTCCTAGCACACCCTATTTTCCAACAAACTAAGCTAGGAATAATCTTACATAAAATCGATTTAATGTTTTTCCTCGGGTAGAGAGCCACAAAAAAAAGCCTTGATCTCAGACTTGGAGTAACAACTTTAAGCCCCATCAAACCTTCATCATGTTTACATACTTGAGAGGTAATCTCATCAACATTGAATACATGTTCCCCGTTTTCTTCAAATCCTCGAACGCAACAGCCTTATTTAGAAATGAGAGGAATTTTGATATCTTTGAAATTTTGTACTATAGGAAGACCTTTGTGAAGTAAATGTCATATAAAAATAGAGACTTTTCGGAATAAATGATAATCTCAAATCATTGTATAAGATAATTGAATGCAGTCCTTTGTCCTAATAAGAGCCCAAACAACTTTGAAAACAAAACCTTTCTCTACCTATGAGTTTATGGACTCCACGACCATAGTTGAGTTAGAGAAATACAAAATCCCTTGTATACATTTCCAACTGGATCTAGCCAAAATTATAGATCCTCTAAAATTATTACATGCTAATTTTTTATACTTGTTCATAAAATTAGTCCATAGAGATTTATTTTGCAAAAAAATTACCCAAAGCTTACAGGTGAAGACATTGCATACATCAATAATATCTACAAGGTTCAAACTTCCCTCTCCCTTAGGTAAGCATATATTATTCCATAAAATCCGGTCATGCTTATTAGAATCATCTTGCAGGCCCTATAATTATCTTATGCTTACCTTGTCTTATTCATGGATGAGACCCATTGTAGGATTGAGGGAACAAACATGTGCAGCCTAATAGTTTGAAGAACAAACTTTATAAGCACGGATCGACTAGCATGGGATCAAACTTGACTATTCCATCTTAAAATTTTTGAGGCTGCTTTCACGGCCAAAGAATTAAAAAAGCTTCTAAGTTTTCTACCAATGAATAATGGAACTCCCATATAGTTTATTGGAAGCGTTTGCTGCTGAAAACTGATAGTCTTTTTAATCTAAGTTGATCTCGTGTGACTGCTTTTGGAGGGAGTTATGAAACAACTCTTACTTTTATTTACTAGCTGGCCCGATTGTTTTTCGTAATCAACAAGAAAATTCATGAAAGTGGTAAGAGATATTTTGTGGATATTAAGGAAGAAAATAATATCTTCTGTAAATGATAGATACGTAATAAGCGAACACCCATTTGGGGATAGAAAAATGTTTGATTCTTTTTCGTAATGCCAAGTTTTGAATGCCTCGATCAAGAAATTCACTAGCGATGAAAAAAATTGACGACGAAAGAGGATCTCGTTGGTGCACTCCACGATTAGACTTAAAGAATCCACATGGTTAACAGTTTGAAATTATCTACCATATCATATCAATCCAAGCTTCATAAAAACCAAAAGATCTAATCACCTTGAGAATAAATTGCTATGAAAGCCGATCATAAGCTTTGGACATATCAAGTTTCACCACTAAGTTGCCGACACAAACTTGATTATTGAATGATGCTAAATGTTCTTGGTCCATCAAAATGTTGTCTGAGATTGATCGATCTTTAATAAATCTCGCTTGAGAAGGTGAAGTAATATTGGGAAGGACACTCCTAATTCTATTAGCAAGAATTTTTTATATGATTTTTTTAAAAATTTGCAAAGACTAAAGGGTCTATAATCTTTGCAAAATGATGGGTTATCTATTTTAGGAATCAATATAATATTAGTGTAAGTCCAACACATTGGCCTTTCATCTATAAGAAAAGAAGATTGAATGGACAAAATTAAAGCATTTTTGATGATATTCCAATAATTTTGAAAAAATAACCCATTAACCCCATCAGGACCCACTGCACTATTTTTTGCATGTGAGCAAATGGAATTTTTTTATTTCTAATTCAGAAGGAACATCCGAAAGCATAAAATTTGTGTCCTCGTTTATTATCTTTGGGATATTATAAAAAATATAATCGTCATTGTAAATATAAGTAGTTCCAAGAAGAGATTGAAAATGAGCAATGAGTTCATTTTCAATTTCAACTTCTTTATCTAACCAATCACCTTGCATTTTTTTTTAATTTTATGAATGGTTAGATAATTGAATTTTTTTAACCATGGAATGAAAATAAGAGGAATTTTAATCACAATGTTGCACCCACTTAATGTTCACCTTTTGCTTCTAGAAAATTTCCTCAATATTGAGTTCTTTATTAAAAATGTCTGAGGCTTTATGCTAAGCTTCTCTATTAGCCTCTGTAGGATTGGTGTCATACATCGCTTTGTTGATAATGAGATCCTCTTCAGGAGTTTGAACCCTGAAAAAAATGTTGTTGAACTCTTCTTTCCTCCAAGATTTTAAGTTTTTTTTTAACCAAGTTCAGTTTACTAGAAAAATCTTTCATAAGCCTAGCCTCTACGGTGTTATTACAATCTCTAGTAACCACCGATAAAAAGGAATGCTGGGTAGTCCACATATTTTGTAATCTGAACTATTTTGGCCTATCATCATTATGATATTTCATCTTGAGTAGCAAAAAAGCATGGTCTGAATTAGCTTGGTTTAGCTGTACCACAGAGGAAAGAAAATTACCTTTGAACCAATATTCATTTCCCAAGATTCGATCCAATCTGGCCCAAATCCGTGCATTACCAACACGGTTATTACACCATGTAAAATTTTCTTCGTTATAAGCCACTTCTTTTAATCCTTCTTGAAACATGGAGGAGTTAAACTCTAAAATAGCTTGTTGGTTTACTAGATTACCACCTTGCTTTTCATCTTGAGAAGATATTGTATTGAAATCCCCTCCCAAAATCAAATTACTAAAATTCAAAGAAGCAAGATGATTTATATCAGCCCATAATTCGTTTTTGTCCTCTTTGTCACACCTAGCATAAACTGATGAAAGAAGAGCACTACCACCCAAATGAGGAAGATGTTGGAAATTATGAATGCAAATACAGAAATGGAACTCTTTATATATCTCAAAATGTCAACTTCAATACAACAATGTGATTTCTGAATAGTCACTATAAAACTTCAAGGCGTGATGTCACTTTCCTAAATACAGTATTTGCCCCACACGAAGAATTTCGGTATACAAACGGGAATCAGCAAATCCGTACTCAAGATACAATGAAGCAATTGCACTGTCTGCAACTTGTATATTTGAAGACAGCCCTTGGATGTAGCAGCGAAGAACAGTCAATCAAGTTCTTATTCTGTTTATGTGCACAAAACAGAATAAGAGAATTTATATCTCCTGAAAACTGTAAGAGAGTAATAGCAGGGTATGGAAATCTGAAACTGGTTTTTGGTATCAATGTAATTCCGTTTTTAGGCAGCCTTTATTTATAGAAAATGAAAGGCTTTGTCTTCAAGAGTCATGACTGTTGTATTAAGTCATTTCCGAACAGGTATGACTGTTAATTACCAACAGTCTTAAGTCCTTTCCGAACAGGTATAATAATACCGAATCGGTTTTGCACGGGTCAACCAAAAAGTGACCGCGCCCGAGATACCGCGATCCGACCCGGACGAATCTCGGCAACCCGCTACCACTGCGGACATGCGGCGTGCGAAGTGCAAAGTGCGCCACTAGCGCCTCTACAGCCCACTGCCCCGCACCCGCAAGCACGCGCGCGCGCGCGCGCGTGTGCGTACGGTGCTTCGCACCGTATTGAGGTCTCTTGAATAGCCTCTTAAATGCTAGATGAATTAACTCTTCATCTTCCATTTGTACTTATTAAGTGTACAAATTCTTAACATTTTTCCAATGTGGGACTCAAAGGTTGCCCACCCCTTTTATAGCTTAGTGGTGACACTTAGCTTTGTACATTTTCCAATGTGGGACACTATACCCTTTTATATTTGGGTTAGCTTCCCACCTCTTCCTCACACTTCCAATGTGGGACAAGCTTTTAAGGCTTTTACACCCAAAAAACTCTTAGTCTCTTATTTTAAAAATCTCCAACATTCCTCCACCATTTTCAAAATAAGTTTTGTAAATCTTTGATTGTCTGTAAGACTGTGTATAAGCATTGGTGTCTCACGACTTGAACCAATACCCTGTGAAGGTTCGTCAAGGTTAACCATGAAAGTATAGTAGACTTGTCTTTGAACTATCAATCTATATTGATTATCCGGATTTGTCTTCACACACAAATCTTTTAGTCACTGATTATCCATATAAGCCGACACATGAATTAGGCCTTGTGTCTGTACCTTGATTTCGTGAGTGCTTTAGAGTCAAGCCCAATACTCATAGGAAGCGGCACCACTTCCACACTCATATAGGTAGATTATCATAGGTGTCCATGTAACTTAAAACACCATAAATCTATTAAGGTTAAACTCATCCTCTTTCATTATTCATTACATGTTCTAAGCACTTATCCTTGGGATGTTAAATTTTATAGTGCTTACAATCACGTCGTATGATGTACTTTAATCATTGAACTTGAGACTTGAATATATCAAGTTTCAAGTTGAGTTTCCATCAAGAGTGATTATTATTAATGGGCTTTAGTCCCATCCCTATTGATGTCTTAGACACCAGTCCTCTTGCAAGACCTTTTGTAAAAGGATCAGCTAAATTTTGACTTGATTTTACATAATCCACTGTGATTACACTATCTGTAATCATTTGTCTGACATAACTATGTCTCAGGCCAATATGTCTAGACTTTCCATTATACACTTTACTATAAGCTCTGGAAAGTGTAGACTCACTATCACAATGTATAGATATTGGAGGCATTGGTTTTGGCCAAACTGGAATTTCAATTAATGAATTCCTTATCCATTCTGCCTCTTTACTAGTTGCAGCTAATGCTACAAACTCAGCTACCATAGTAGAGTCAGCTATACAAGTTTGTTTCTTTGATCCCCAAGAAACAGCTCCTCCACCAAGTGTGAAAATCCATCCACTTGTTGAGGAATGATCCTCCCGCTCAGTTATCCAACTGGCATCAAAAAACCCTTCTAATACTGAAGGATATCCACTATAGTATATACCATAGTCCATAGTTCCTTTCAAATATTTTAATATTCTATTGACAGCATGCCAATGCAATAAACTTGGATTACTAGTATATCTACTTAATTTACCAACAGCATAAGCAATATCAGGTCGAGTACATGTCATGGCATACATTAAACTACCAATTACTCGTGCATATTCCAATTGTGAAATAGCTCTACCATTATTAGGGATGATCTTTAGCTGTGGTTCAAAAGGTGTACTAACAGGTGTGCAATCAAACTGATTAAATTTCTTTAAAATTTTCTCAACATAATGAGATTGAGTGAGAATTATATTTTTATCTTTCCTTATTATTCTCATTCCTAATATGACATCAGCTACACCCATATCTTTCATATCAAATTTAGAAGACAAAAAACTCTTAGTATTATTAATGATTTCTAAATCAGTACCAAGAATTAACATGTCATCTACATATAAACAAATGATCACACCTTTACCATTAGCAAATTTACTATAAACACACTTATCAGATTCATGAATTTTAAAACCATAAGAAATAATGACTTTATCAAATTTTTCATGCCATTGTTTAGGTGCTTGTTTTAGGCCATATAAGGACTTAATAAGTTTACATACTTTGTTTTCTTGTCCAGGCATAACAAACCCTTCAGGTTGTTCCATGTAAATTTCTTCTTCTAAGTCACCATTTAAAAAGGCAGTTTTCACATCCATTTGATGAATCTCAAAATTATATATAGATGCTAATGCAATTAAAATTCTAATAGTGGCGGTTCTAGCAACAGGTGCATAGGTATCAAAATAATCAATTCCTTCTTTTTGTGTAAAACCTTTAGCAACCAATCTAGCCTTGAATTTATCAATTGTTCCATCTATTTTCATTTTCTTTTTAAAAATCCATCTACACTTAATGGGTTTAGATCCTGGAGGTAAGTCTACTAATTTCCAAGTTTTATTTCCCAAAATTGAATCCATTTCATCATTTATAGCTTCTTTCCAAAATGCTGAATCTACAGACTTAATTGCCTCATTATAAGATTGTGGGTCTGTTTCAACGCTAAGAGTCAAAGCATATTGATTACAAGATGTGTTTCTAGTTCCTTCAACAAGATAGACTACAAAGTCGGGACCAAAGCTTTTTTATTTCCTAGGTCTTTTACTTTTTCTAATCTCTTCTTGTTCTACTAGTGGAGTTACAGGTAACTGTGAAGGAGTGCTTACTTCTTTTTCATTATTAATTCTAGGAATAGAAGAAAACCTTTGTTCATAAAAAATTGCATCTCTCGATTCAATTATTGTATTTACCTCAACAGAATCATTAGGTTCACTAACCAAAAATCTATAGGCTTTACTATGTTGTGCATAACCTATGAAAATACACTCAACACCTTTGCTTCCTAATTTCTTTCTCTTAGTTTCAGGTAGTCTTACAATAGCTCTACAACCCCAAACTTTAAGATAACCTAAATTAGGTTTTCTATTCTTCCATAATTCGTAAGGAGTTTTCTTATTATCTTTAACAGGTATTCTATTCAGAATATGACATGCAGTTAAAAGTGCTTCTCCCCAAAAACCTTTACTTAAACCAGAATAAGAAAGCATAGCATTAACCATTTCAGTTAGTGTCCTATTTTTTCTTTCTGCTACTCCATTTTGTTGTGGTGTATAAGGTGCAGTAACTTCATGTATAATTCCCATATCTTCACAAAATTGAGGAAAGTGATATTCACCACCTCTATCAGATCTAAGACATTTTATTTTAGAATCACATTGATTTTCAACTTCATTTTTATATGCCTTAAATCTATTAAGCACATCATCCTTAGAGTTTAAAAGATATACGTAACAATATTTTGAAAAGTCATCAATAAATGTAGCAAAATATTTACTACCACCTCTAGTAGGCGTTCCATGCAAATCACAAACATCACTATGTACTAATTGCAACAAAGATGTAGTTTTTTCTATTTTTGGAAAAGGCAATCTTGTTATTTTAGTTTGCATGCATATTTTACACTTTTCATTCATATCATTCTCATATTTAGGAATCAAATTTAAATTAACCATGAAATGCATTTTCTTTGTATTAACATGTCCTAAACGACTATGCCATAATGAAAGACAATCAACGATATAAGCAGAAGACTCTTTTTCATTGATATTGAGCTTAAACATGCCCTCATACAAATATCCTTTGCCTACAAAGGTACCATTCTTAGTCAGAATAAATTTGTCTGACTCAAATACAAGCTTAAAGCCAAATTTGTTAAGAAGACTTCCAGAAACTAAATTTTTCCTAACATCAGGAACATGAAAAACATTGGTGAGGCTAAGGATTTTCCCGGAAGTGAATTCGAGATCCACTGTCCCTTTGCCTTTAACCGCAGCTGTAGATGAATTTCCCATATAGAGAACATCTCCTTCCACTGTTTCATAGGCAGAGAACAAGTTCTTGTCCTTACAAACATGCCTTGTGGCACCAGAATCAACCCACCAAGAGTTGTCTTCTCCAAGCATATTAGCCTCGGATATCATAGCAGCAAATTTTTGCTTTGTGTCTGATGTCCCTCCTTTTTCCTTTAGTTTCTTGAACTCACGACAATCTTTCTTGAAGTGACCTGGTTTGTTGCAATGAAAACAATTTCCTTTCTTCTTTTTGTTTGCTTTAGAATTATTTGAAAAATTCTTCCGCTTGTTATTTTTTCCATGATTGCCATATTTTTGCTCCTTTCCTTCCTCCACCACATGGACCTTAGAAACAGAATTTTCTTGTTCCTCTTTACCATCTAGAATTCGAGACTCTTGTTCAATTCTTAAATGAGTCTCTAATTCTTCAAGTGAAAGATCCTCCTTTTTGTGTTTGAGTTCTTTCTTATAGTATTTCCAAGAAGGAGGAAGTTTTTCAATTATGGCAGCAACAATTACATTATCATCCATGTTTAATTTTTTCAGTTTGCAATGATTTATGATGCGTTGGATGTCATGAAATTGTTCTAGCACAGGCCTATTATCATGCATTTTAAAGCTTAGAAACTGACCGATAAGGAACTTCTTACTTGTAGCATCTTCCGTTAGATATTTGGTCTCCAATGTTTCCCATAAGGTTTTTGCAGTCCCAACATTTTGGTACAAGTCGAACAAATTATCAGCAAGTGCATTGAGAATGTGACCACGACATAAGTAATCATCGGTCTCCCATTTTGTGCGTTGCCTAGTCTGTTCCACGGTTTCATCTTCATCTTCATTTAGTTTCGATTGTGACAAGACATATACTATCTTCAATGTTGTTAGAAGAAAATGAACCTTTTTCTGCCAACGCAGAAAATTACCACCATCAAAACGATCCAACTTGACAAAGCTTTCTGTTATTTGTCGAAGTGATTTGGAAGAGTCGGCCATTTCCAAAATACTGTATTTAGATTGTTGGAAATTATGAATGCAAATTCAGAAATGGAACTCTTTATATATCTCAAAATGTCAACTTCAATACAACAATGTGATTTCTGAATAGTCACTATAAAACTTCAAGGCGTGATGTCACTTTCCTAAATACAGTATTTGCCCCACACGAAGAATTTCGGTATACAAACGGGAATCAGCAAATCCGTACTCAAGATACAATGAAGCAATTGCACTGTCTGCAACTTGTATATTTGAAGACAGCCCTTGGATGTAGCAGCGAAGAACAGTCAATCAAGTTCTTATTCTGTTTATGTGCACAAAACAGAATAAGAGAATTTATATCTCCTGAAAACTGTAAGAGAGTAATAGCAGGGTATGGAAATCTGAAACTGGTTTTTGGTATCAATGTAATTCCGTTTTTAGGCAGCCTTTATTTATAGAAAATGAAAGGCTTTGTCTTCAAGAGTCATGACTGTTGAATTAAGTCATTTCCGAACAGGTATGACTGTTAATTACCAACAGTCTTAATTCCTTTCCGAACAGGTATAATAATACCGAATCGGTTTTGCACGGGTCAACCAAAAAGTGACCGCGCCCGAGCTACCGCGATCCGACCCGGACGAATCCCGGCAACCCGCTACCACTGCGGACATGCGGCGTGCGAAGTGCAAAGTGCGCCACTAGCGCCTCTACAGCCCACTGCCCCGCACCCGCACGCGCGCGCGCGCGCGCGCGCGCGTGTGCGTGTGCGTACGGTGCTTCGCACCGTATTGAGGTCTCTTGAATAGCCTCTTAAATGCTAGATGAATTAACTCTTCATCTTCCATTTGTACTTATTAAGTGTACAAATTCTTAACATTTTTCCAATGTGGGACTCAAAGGTTGCCCACCCCTTTTATAGCTTAGTGGTGACACTTAGCTTTGTACATTTTCCAATGTGGGACACTATACCCTTTTATATTTGGGTTAGCTTCCCACCTCTTCCTCACACTTCCAATGTGGGACAAGCTTTTAAGGCTTTTACACCCAAAAAACTCTTAGTCTCTTATTTTAAAAATCTCCAACATTCCTCCACCATTTTCAAAATAAGTTTTGTAAATCTTTGATTGTCTGTAAGACTGTGTATAAGCATTGGTGTCTCACGACTTGAACCAATACCCTGTGAAGGTTCGTCAAGGTTAACCATGAAAGTATAGTAGACTTGTCTTTGAACTATCAATCTATATTGATTATCCGGATTTGTCTTCACACACAAATCTTTTAGTCACTGATTATCCATATAAGCCGACACATGAATTAGGCCTTGTGTCTGTACCTTGATTTCGTGAGTGCTTTAGAGTCAAGCCCAATACTCATAGGAAGCGGCACCACTTCCACACTCATATAGGTAGATTATCATAGGTGTCCATGTAACTTAAAACACCATAAATCTATTAAGGTTAAACTCATCCTCTTTCATTATTCATTACATGTTCTAAGCACTTATCCTTGGGATGTTAAATTTTATAGTGCTTACAATCACGTCGTATGATGTACTTTAATCATTGAACTTGAGACTTGAATATATCAAGTTTCAAGTTGAGTTTCCATCAAGAGTGATTATTATTAATGGGCTTTAGTCCCATCCCTATTGATGTCTTAGACACCAGTCCTCTTGCAAGACCTTTTGTAAAAGGATCAGCTAAATTTTGACTTGATTTTACATAATCCACTGTGATTACACTATCTGTAATCATTTGTCTGACATAACTATGTCTCAGGCCAATATGTCTAGACTTTCCATTATACACTTTACTATAAGCTCTGGAAAGTGTAGACTCACTATCACAATGTATAGATATTGGAGGCATTGGTTTTGGCCAAACTGGAATTTCAATTAATGAATTCCTTATCCATTCTGCCTCTTTACTAGTTGCAGCTAATGCTACAAACTCAGCTACCATAGTAGAGTCAGCTATACAAGTTTGTTTCTTTGATCCCCAAGAAACAGCTCCTCCACCAAGTGTGAAAATCCATCCACTTGTTGAGGAATGATCCTCCCGCTCAGTTATCCAACTGGCATCAGAAAACCCTTCTAATACTGAAGGATATCCACTATAGTATATACCATAGTCCATAGTTCCTTTCAAATATTTTAATATTCTATTGACAGCATGCCAATGCAATAAACTTGGATTACTAGTATATCTACTTAATTTACCAACAGCATAAGCAATATCAGGTCGAGTACATGTCATGGCATACATTAAACTACCAATTACTCGTGCATATTCCAATTGTGAAATAGCTCTACCATTATTAGGGATCATCTTTAGCTGTGGTTCAAAAGGTGTACTAACAGGTGTGCAATCAAACTGATTAAATTTCTTTAAAATTTTCTCAACATAATGAGATTGAGTGAGAATTATATTTTTATCTTTCCTTATTATTCTCATTCCTAATATGACATCAGCTACACCCATATCTTTCATATCAAATTTAGAAGACAAAAAACTCTTAGTATTATTAATGATTTCTAAATCAGTACCAAGAATTAACATGTCATCTACATATAAACAAATGATCACACCTTTACCATTAGCAAATTTACTATAAACACACTTATCAGATTCATGAATTTTAAAACCATAAGAAATAATGACTTTATCAAATTTTTCATGCCATTGTTTAGGTGCTTGTTTTAGGCCATATAAGGACTTAATAAGTTTACATACTTTGTTTTCTTGTCCAGGCATAACAAACCCTTCAGGTTGTTCCATGTAAATTTCTTCTTCTAAGTCACCATTTAAAAAGGCAGTTTTCACATCCATTTGATGAATCTCAAAATTATATATAGATGCTAATGCAATTAAAATTCTAATAGTGGCGGTTCTAGCAACAGGTGCATAGGTATCAAAATAATCAATTCCTTCTTTTTGTGTAAAACCTTTAGCAACCAATCTAGCCTTGAATTTATCAATTGTTCCATCTATTTTCATTTTCTTTTTAAAAATCCATCTACACTTAATGGGTTTAGATCCTGGAGGTAAGTCTACTAATTTCCAAGTTTTATTTCCCAAAATTGAATCCATTTCATCATTTATAGCTTCTTTCCAAAATGCTGAATCTACAGACTTAATTGCCTCATTATAAGATTGTGGATCTGTTTCAACGCTAAGAGTCAAAGCATATTGATTACAAGATGTGTTTCTAGTTCCTTCAACAAGATAGACTACAAAGTCGGGACCAAAGCTTTTTTATTTCCTAGGTCTTTTACTTTTTCTAATCTCTTCTTGTTCTACTAGTGGAGTTACAGGTAACTGTGAAGGAGTGCTTACTTCTTTTTCATTATTAATTCTAGGAATAGAAGAAAACCTTTGTTCATAAAAAATTGCATCTCTCGATTCAATTATTGTATTTACCTCAACAGAATCATTAGGTTCACTAACCAAAAATCTATAGGCTTTACTATGTTGTGCATAACCTATGAAAATACACTCAACACCTTTGCTTCCTAATTTCTTTCTCTTAGTTTCAGGTAGTCTTACAATAGCTCTACAACCCCAAACTTTAAGATAACCTAAATTAGGTTTTCTATTCTTCCATAATTCGTAAGGAGTTTTCTTATTATCTTTAACAGGTATTCTATTCAGAATATGACATGCAGTTAAAAGTGCTTCTCCCCAAAAACCTTTACTTAAACCAGAATAAGAAAGCATAGCATTAACCATTTCAGTTAGTGTCCTATTTTTTCTTTCTGCTACTCCATTTTGTTGTGGTGTATAAGGTGCAGTAACTTCATGTATAATTCCCATATCTTCACAAAATTGAGGAAAGTGATATTCACCACCTCTATCAGATCTAAGACATTTTATTTTAGAATCACATTGATTTTCAACTTCATTTTTATATGCCTTAAATCTATTAAGCACATCATCCTTAGAGTTTAAAAGATATACGTAACAATATTTTGAAAAGTCATCAATAAATGTAGCAAAATATTTACTACCACCTCTAGTAGGCGTTCCATGCAAATCACAAACATCACTATGTACTAATTGCAACAAAGATGTAGTTTTTTCTATTTTTGGAAAAGGCAATCTTGTTATTTTAGTTTGCATGCATATTTTACACTTTTCATTCATATCATTCTCATATTTAGGAATCAAATTTAAATTAACCATGAAATGCATTTTCTTTGTATTAACATGTCCTAAACGACTATGCCATAATGAAAGACAATCAACGATATAAGCAGAAGAATCTTTTTCATTGATATTGAGCTTAAACATGCCCTCATACAAATATCCTTTGCCTACAAAGGTACCATTCTTAGTCAGAATAAATTTGTCTGACTCAAATACAAGCTTAAAGCCAAATTTGTTAAGAAGACTTCCAGAAACTAAATTTTTCCTAACATCAGGAACATGAAAAACATTGGTGAGGCTAAGGATTTTCCCGGAAGTGAATTCGAGATCCACTGTCCCTTTGCCTTTAACCGCAGCTGTAGATGAATTTCCCATATAGAGAACATCTCCTTCCACTGTTTCATAGGCAGAGAACAAGTTCTTGTCCTTACAAACATGCCTTGTGGCACCAGAATCAACCCACCAAGAGTTGTCTTCTCCAAGCATATTAGCCTCGGATATCATAGCAGCAAATTTTTGCTTTGTGTCTGATGTCCCTCCTTTTTCCTTTAGTTTCTTGAACTCACGACAATCTTTCTTGAAGTGACCTGGTTTGTTGCAATGAAAACAATTTCCTTTCTTCTTTTTGTTTGCTTTAGAATTATTTGAAAAATTCTTCCGCTTGTTATTTTTTCCATGATTGCCATATTTTTGCTCCTTTCCTTCCTCCACCACATGGACCTTAGAAACAGAATTTTCTTGATCCTCTCTACCATCTAGAATTCGAGACTCTTGTTCAATTCTTAAATGAGTCTCTAATTCTTCAAGTGAAAGATCCTCCTTTTTGTGTTTGAGTTCTTTCTTATAGTATTTCCAAGAAGGAGGAAGTTTTTCAATTATGGCAGCAACAATTACATTATCATCCATGTTTAATTTTTTCAGTTTGCAATGATTTATGATGCGTTGGATGTCATGAAATTGTTCTAGCACAGGCCTATTATCATGCATTTTAAAGCTTAGAAACTGACCGATAAGGAACTTCTTACTTGTAGCATCTTCCGTTAGATATTTGGTCTCCAATGTTTCCCATAAGGTTTTTGCAGTCCCAACATTTTGGTACAAGTCGAACAAATTATCAGCAAGTGCATTGAGAATGTGACCACGACACAAGTAATCATCGGTCTCCCATTTTGTGCGTTGCCTAGTCTGTTCCACGGTTTCATCTTCATCTTCATTTGGTTTCGGTTGTGACAAGACATATACTATCTTCAATGTTGTTAGAAGAAAATGAACCTTTTTCTGCCAACGCAGAAAATTACCACCATCAAAACGATCCAACTTGACAAAGCTTTCTGTTATTTGTCGAAGTGATTTGGAAGAGTCGGCCATTTCCAAAATACTGTATTTAGATTGTTGGAAATTATGAATGCAAATTCAGAAATGGAACTCTTTATATATCTCAAAATGTCAACTTCAATACAACAATGTGATTTCTGAATAGTCACTATAAAACTTCAAGGCGTGATGTCACTTTCCTAAATACAGTATTTGCCCCACACGAAGAATTTCGGTATACAAACGGGAATCAGCAAATCCGTACTCAAGATACAATGAAGCAATTGCACTGTCTGCAACTTGTATATTTGAAGACAGCCCTTGGATGTAGCAGCGAAGAACAGTCAATCAAGTTCTTATTCTGTTTATGTGCACAAAACAGAATAAGAGAATTTATATCTCCTGAAAACTGTAAGAGAGTAATAGCAGGGTATGGAAATCTGAAACTGGTTTTTGGTATCAATGTAATTCCGTTTTTAGGCAGCCTTTATTTATAGAAAATGAAAGGCTTTGTCTTCAAGAGTCATGACTGTTGAATTAAGTCATTTCCGAACAGGTATGACTGTTAATTACCAACAGTCTTAAGTCCTTTCCGAACAGGTATAATAATACTGAATCGGTTTTGCACGGGTCAACCAAAAAGTGACCGCGCCCGAGCTACCGCGATCCGACCCGGACGAATCCCGGCAACCCGCTACCACTGCGGACATGCGGCGTGCGAAGTGCAAAGTGCGCCACTAGCGCCTCTACAGCCCACTGCCCCGCACCCGCACGCGCGCGCGCGCGCGCGCGTGTGCGTACGGTGCTTCGCACCGTATTGAGGTCTCTTGAATAGCCTCTTAAATGCTAGATGAATTAACTCTTCATCTTCCATTTGTACTTATTAAGTGTACAAATTCTTAACATTTTTCCAATGTGGGACTCAAAGGTTGCCCACCCCTTTTATAGCTTAGTGGTGACACTTAGCTTTGTACATTTTCCAATGTGGGACACTATACCCTTTTATATTTGGGTTAGCTTCCCACCTCTTCCTCACACTTCCAATGTGGGACAAGCTTTTAAGGCTTTTACACCCAAAAAACTCTTAGTCTCTTATTTTAAAAATCTCCAACATTCCTCCACCATTTTCAAAATAAGTTTTGTAAATCTTTGATTGTCTGTAAGACTGTGTATAAGCATTGGTGTCTCACGACTTGAACCAATACCCTGTGAAGGTTCGTCAAGGTTAACCATGAAAGTATAGTAGACTTGTCTTTGAACTATCAATCTATATTGATTATCCGGATTTGTCTTCACACACAAATCTTTTAGTCACTGATTATCCATATAAGCCGACACATGAATTAGGCCTTGTGTCTGTACCTTGATTTCGTGAGTGCTTTAGAGTCAAGCCCAATACTCATAGGAAGCGGCACCACTTCCACACTCATATAGGTAGATTATCATAGGTGTCCATGTAACTTAAAACACCATAAATCTATTAAGGTTAAACTCATCCTCTTTCATTATTCATTACATGTTCTAAGCACTTATCCTTGGGATGTTAAATTTTATAGTGCTTACAATCACGTCGTATGATGTACTTTAATCATTGAACTTGAGACTTGAATATATCAAGTTTCAAGTTGAGTTTCCATCAAGAGTGATTATTATTAATGGGCTTTAGTCCCATCCCTATTGATGTCTTAGACACCAGTCCTCTTGCAAGACCTTTTGAAAAAGGATCAGCTAAATTTTGACTTGATTTTACATAATCCACTGTGATTACACTATCTGTAATCATTTGTCTGACATAACTATGTCTCAGGCCAATATGTCTAGACTTTCCATTATACACTTTACTATAAGCTCTGGAAAGTGTAGACTCACTATCACAATGTATAGATATTGGAGGCATTGGTTTTGGCCAAACTGGAATTTCAATTAATGAATTCCTTATCCATTCTGCCTCTTTACTAGTTGCAGCTAATGCTACAAACTCAGCTACCATAGTAGAGTCAGCTATACAAGTTTGTTTCTTTGATCCCCAAGAAACAGCTCCTCCACCAAGTGTGAAAATCCATCCACTTGTTGAGGAATGATCCTCCCGCTCAGTTATCCAACTGGCATCAGAAAACCCTTCTAATACTGAAGGATATCCACTATAGTATATACCATAGTCCATAGTTCCTTTCAAATATTTTAATATTCTATTGACAGCATGCCAATGCAATAAACTTGGATTACTAGTATATCTACTTAATTTACCAACAACATAAGCAATATCAGGTCGAGTACATGTCATGGCATACATTAAACTACCAATTACTCGTGCATATTCCAATTGTGAAATAGCTCTACCATTATTAGGGATCATCTTTAGCTGTGGTTCAAAAGGTGTACTAACAGGTGTGCAATCAAACTGATTAAATTTCTTTAAAATTTTCTCAACATAATGAGATTGAGTGAGAATTATATTTTTATCTTTCCTTATTATTCTCATTCCTAATATGACATCAGCTACACCCATATCTTTCATATCAAATTTAGAAGACAAAAAACTCTTAGTATCATTAATGATTTCTAAATCAGTACCAAGAATTAACATGTCATCTACATATAAACAAATGATCACACCTTTACCATTAGCAAATTTACTATAAACACACTTATCAGATTCATGAATTTTAAAACCATAAGAAATAATGACTTTATCAAATTTTTCATGCCATTGTTTAGGTGCTTGTTTTAGGCCATATAAGGACTTAATAAGTTTACATACTTTGTTTTCTTGTCCAGGCATAACAAACCCTTCAGGTTGTTCCATGTAAATTTCTTCTTCTAAGTCACCATTTAAAAAGGCAGTTTTCACATCCATTTGATGAATCTCAAAATTATATATAGATGCTAATGCAATTAAAATTCTAATAGTGGCGGTTCTAGCAACAGGTGCATAGGTATCAAAATAATCAATTCCTTCTTTTTGTGTAAAACCTTTAGCAACCAATCTAGCCTTGAATTTATCAATTGTTCCATCTATTTTCATTTTCTTTTTAAAAATCCATCTACACTTAATGGGTTTAGATCCTGGAGGTAAGTCTACTAATTTCCAAGTTTTATTTCCCAAAATTGAATCCATTTCATCATTTATAGCTTCTTTCCAAAATGCTGAATCTACAGACTTAATTGCCTCATTATAAGATTGTGGGTCTGTTTCAACGCTAAGAGTCAAAGCATATTGATTACAAGATGTGTTTCTAGTTCCTTCAACAAGATAGACTACAAAGTCGGGACCAAAGCTTTTTTCTTTCCTAGGTCTTTTACTTTTTCTAATCTCTTCTTGTTCTACTAGTGGAGTTACAGGTAACTGTGAAGGAGTGCTTACTTCTTTTTCATTATTAATTCTAGGAATAGAAGAAAACCTTTGTTCATAAAAAATTGCATCTCTCGATTCAATTATTGTATTTACCTCAACAGAATCATTAGGTTCACTAACCAAAAATCTATAGGCTTTACTATGTTGTGCATAACCTATGAAAATACACTCAACACCTTTGCTTCCTAATTTCTTTCTCTTAGTTTCAGGTAGTCTTACAATAGCTCTACAACCCCAAACTTTAAGATAACCTAAATTAGGTTTTCTATTCTTCCATAATTCGTAAGGAGTTTTCTTATTATCTTTAACAGGTATTCTATTCAGAATATGACATGCAGTTAAAAGTGCTTCTCCCCAAAAACCTTTACTTAAACCAGAATAAGAAAGCATAGCATTAACCATTTCAGTTAGTGTCCTATTTTTTCTTTCTGCTACTCCATTTTGTTGTGGTGTATAAGGTGCAGTAACTTCATGTATAATTCCCATATCTTCACAAAATTGAGGAAAGTGATATTCACCACCTCTATCAGATCTAAGACATTTTATTTTAGAATCACATTGATTTTCAACTTCATTTTTATATGCCTTAAATCTATTAAGCACATCATCCTTAGAGTTTAAAAGATATACGTAACAATATTTTGAAAAGTCATCAATAAATGTAGCAAAATATTTACTACCACCTCTAGTAGGCGTTCCATGCAAATCACAAACATCACTATGTACTAATTGCAACAAAGATGTAGTTTTTTCTATTTTTGGAAAAGGCAATCTTGTTATTTTAGTTTGCATGCATATTTTACACTTTTCATTCATATCATTCTCATATTTAGGAATCAAATTTAAATTAACCATGAAATGCATTTTCTTTGTATTAACATGTCCTAAACGACTATGCCATAATGAAAGACAATCAACGATATAAGCAGAAGAATCTTTTTCATTGATATTGAGCTTAAACATGCCCTCATACAAATATCCTTTGCCTACAAAGGTACCATTCTTAGTCAGAATAAATTTGTCTGACTCAAATACAATCTTAAAGCCAAATTTGTTAAGAAGACTTCCAGAAACTAAATTTTTCCTAACATCAGGAACATGAAAAACATTGGTGAGGCTAAGGATTTTCCCGGAAGTGAATTCGAGATCCACTGTCCCTTTGCCTTTAACCGCAGCTGTAGATGAATTTCCCATATAGAGAACATCTCCTTCCACTGTTTCATAGGCAGAGAACAAGTTCTTGTCCTTACAAACATGCCTTGTGGCACCAGAATCAACCCACCAAGAGTTGTCTTCTCCAAGCATATTAGCCTCGGATATCATAGCAGCAAATTTTTGCTTTGTGTCTGATGTCCCTCCTTTTTCCTTTAGTTTCTTGAACTCACGACAATCTTTCTTGAAGTGACCTGGTTTGTTGCAATGAAAACAATTTCCTTTCTTCTTTTTGTTTGCTTTAGAATTATTTGAAAAATTCTTCCGCTTGTTATTTTTTCCATGATTGCCATATTTTTGCTCCTTTCCTTCCTCCACCACATGGACCTTAGAAACAGAATTTTCTTGTTCCTCTTTACCATCTAGAATTCGAGACTATTGTTCAATTCTTAAATGAGTCTCTAATTCTTCAAGTGAAAGATCCTCCTTTTTGTGTTTGAGTTCTTTCTTATAGTCTTTCCAAGAAGGAGGAAGTTTTTCAATTATGGCAGCAACAATTACATTATCATCCATGTTTAATTTTTTCAGTTTGCAATGATTTATGATGCGTTGGATGTCATGAAATTGTTCTAGCACAGGCCTATTATCATGCATTTTAAAGCTTAGAAACTGACCGATAAGGAACTTCTTACTTGTAGCATCTTTCGTTAGATATTTGGTCTCCAATGTTTCCCATAAGGTTTTTGCAGTCCCAACATTTTGGTACAAGTCGAACAAATTATCAGCAAGTGCATTGAGAATGTGACCACGACACAAGTAATCATCGGTCTCCCATTTTGTGCGTTGCCTAGTCTGTTCCACGGTTTCATCTTCATCTTCATTTGGTTTCGGTTGTGACAAGACATATACTATCTTCAATGTTGTTAGAAGAAAATGAACCTTTTTCTGCCAACGCAGAAAATTACCACCATCAAAACGATCCAACTTGACAAAGCTTTCTGTTATTTGTCGAAGTGATTTGGAAGAGTCGGCCATTTCCAAAATACTATATTTAGATTGTTGGAAATTATGAATGCAAATTCAGAAATGGAACTCTTTATATATCTCAAAATGTCAACTTCAATACAACAATGTGATTTCTGAATAGTCACTATAAAACTTCAAGGCGTGATGTCACTTTCCTAAATACAGTATTTGCCCCACACGAAGAATTTCGGTATACAAACGGGAATCAGCAAATCCGTACTCAAGATACAATGAAGCAATTGCACTGTCTGCAACTTGTATATTTGAAGACAGCCCTTGGATGTAGCAGCGAAGAACAGTCAATCAAGTTCTTATTCTGTTTATGTGCACAAAACAGAATAAGAGAATTTATATCTCCTGAAAACTGTAAGAGAGTAATAGCAGGGTATGGAAATCTGAAACTGGTTTTTGGTATCAATGTAATTCCGTTTTTAGGCAGCCTTTATTTATAGAAAATGAAAGGCTTTGTCTTCAAGAGTCATGACTGTTGAATTAAGTCATTTCCGAACAGGTATGACTGTTAATTACCAACAGTCTTAAGTCCTTTCCGAACAGGTATAATAATACCGAATCGGTTTTGCACGGGTCAACCAAAAAGTGACCGCGCCCGAGCTACCGCGATCCGACCCGGACGAATCCCGGCAACCCGCTACCACTGCGGACATGCGGCGTGCGAAGTGCAAAGTGCGCCACTAGCGCCTCTACAGCCCACTGCCCCGCACCCGCACGCGCGCGCGCGCGCGCGCGCGCGCGCGTGTGCGTGTGCGTACGGTGCTTCGCACCGTATTGAGGTCTCTTGAATAGCCTCTTAAATGCTAGATGAATTAACTCTTCATCTTCCATTTGTACTTATTAAGTGTACAAATTCTTAACATTTTTCCAATGTGGGACTCAAAGGTTGCCCACCCCTTTTATAGCTTAGTGGTGACACTTAGCTTTGTACATTTTCCAATGTGGGACACTATACCCTTTTATATTTGGGTTAGCTTCCCACCTCTTCCTCACACTTCCAATGTGGGACAAGCTTTTAAGGCTTTTACACCCAAAAAACTCTTAGTCTCTTATTTTAAAAATCTCCAACATTCCTCCACCATTTTCAAAATAAGTTTTGTAAATCTTTGATTGTCTGTAAGACTGTGTATAAGCATTGGTGTCTCACGACTTGAACCAATACCCTGTGAAGGTTCGTCAAGGTTAACCATTAAAGTATAGTAGACTTGTCTTTGAACTATCAATCTATATTGATTATCCGGATTTGTCTTCACACACAAATCTTTTAGTCACTGATTATCCATATAAGCCGACACATGAATTAGGCCTTGTGTCTGTACCTTGATTTCGTGAGTGCTTTAGAGTCAAGCCCAATACTCATAGGAAGCGGCACCACTTCCACACTCATATAGGTAGATTATCATAGGTGTCCATGTAACTTAAAACACCATAAATCTATTAAGGTTAAACTCATCCTCTTTCATTATTCATTACATGTTCTAAGCACTTATCCTTGGGATGTTAAATTTTATAGTGCTTACAATCACGTCGTATGATGTACTTTAATCATTGAACTTGAGACTTGAATATATCAAGTTTCAAGTTGAGTTTCCATCAAGAGTGATTATTATTAATGGGCTTTAGTCCCATCCCTATTGATGTCTTAGACACCAGTCCTCTTGCAAGACCTTTTGTAAAAGGATCAGCTAAATTTTGACTTGATTTTACATAATCCACTGTGATTACACTATCTGTAATCATTTGTCTGACATAACTATGTCTCAGGCCAATATGTCTAGACTTTCCATTATACACTTTACTATAAGCTCTGGAAAGTGTAGACTCACTATCACAATGTATAGATATTGGAGGCATTGGTTTTGGCCAAACTGGAATTTCAATTAATGAATTCCTTATCCATTCTGCCTCTTTACTAGTTGCAGCTAATGCTACAAACTCAGCTACCATAGTAGAGTCAGCTATACAAGTTTGTTTCTTTGATCCCCAAGAAACAGCTCCTCCACCAAGTGTGAAAATCCATCCACTTGTTGAGGAATGATCCTCCCGCTCAGTTATCCAACTGGCATCAAAAAACCCTTCTAATACTGAAGGATATCCACTATAGTATATACCATAGTCCATAGTTCCTTTCAAATATTTTAATATTCTATTGACAGCATGCCAATGCAATAAACTTGGATTACTAGTATATCTACTTAATTTACCAACAGCATAAGCAATATCAGGTCGAGTACATGTCATGGCATACATTAAACTACCAATTACTCGTGCATATTCCAATTGTGAAATAGCTCTACCATTATTAGGGATCATCTTTAGCTGTGGTTCAAAAGGTGTACTAACAGGTGTGCAATCAAACTGATTAAATTTCTTTAAAATTTTCTCAACATAATGAGATTGAGTGAGAATTATATTTTTATCTTTCCTTATTATTCTCATTCCTAATATGACATCAGCTACACCCATATCTTTCATATCAAATTTAGAAGACAAAAAACTCTTAGTATTATTAATGATTTCTAAATCAGTACCAAGAATTAACATGTCATCTACATATAAACAAATGATCACACCTTTACCATTAGCAAATTTACTATAAACACACTTATCAGATTCATGAATTTTAAAACCATAAGAAATAATGACTTTATCAAATTTTTCATGCCATTGTTTAGGTGCTTGTTTTAGGCCATATAAGGACTTAATAAGTTTACATACTTTGTTTTCTTGTCCAGGCATAACAAACCCTTCAGGTTGTTCCATGTAAATTTCTTCTTCTAAGTCACCATTTAAAAAGGCAGTTTTCACATCCATTTGATGAATCTCAAAATTATATATAGATGCTAATGCAATTAAAATTCTAATAGTGGCGGTTCTAGCAACAGGTGCATAGGTATCAAAATAATCAATTCCTTCTTTTTGTGTAAAACCTTTAGCAACCAATCTAGCCTTGAATTTATCAATTGTTCCATCTATTTTCATTTTCTTTTTAAAAATCCATCTACACTTAATGGGTTTAGATCCTGGAGGTAAGTCTACTAATTTCCAAGTTTTATTTCCCAAAATTGAATCCATTTCATCATTTATAGCTTCTTTCCAAAATGCTGAATCTACAGACTTAATTGCCTCATTATAAGATTGTGGGTCTGTTTCAACGCTAAGAGTCAAAGCATATTGATTACAAGATGTGTTTCTAGTTCCTTCAACAAGATAGACTACAAAGTCGGGACCAAAGCTTTTTTCTTTCCTAGGTCTTTTACTTTTTCTAATCTCTTCTTGTTCTACTAGTGGAGTTACAGGTAACTGTGAAGGAGTGCTTACTTCTTTTTCATTATTAATTCTAGGAATAGAAGAAAACCTTTGTTCATAAAAAATTGCATCTCTCGATTCAATTATTGTATTTACCTCAACAGAATCATTAGGTTCACTAACCAAAAATCTATAGGCTTTACTATGTTGTGCATAACCTATGAAAATACACTCAACACCTTTGCTTCCTAATTTCTTTCTCTTAGTTTCAGGTAGTCTTACAATAGCTCTACAACCCCAAACTTTAAGATAACCTAAATTAGGTTTTCTATTCTTCCATAATTCGTAAGGAGTTTTCTTATTATCTTTAACAGGTATTCTATTCAGAATATGACATGCAGTTAAAAGTGCTTCTCCCCAAAAACCTTTACTTAAACCAGAATAAGAAAGCATAGCATTAACCATTTCAGTTAGTGTCCTATTTTTTCTTTCTGTTACTCCATTTTGTTGTGGTGTATAAGGTGCAGTAACTTCATGTATAATTCCCATATCTTCACAAAATTGAGGAAAGTGATATTCACCACCTCTATCAGATCTAAGACATTTTATTTTAGAATCACATTGATTTTCAACTTCATTTTTATATGCCTTAAATCTATTAAGCACATCATCCTTAGAGTTTAAAAGATATACGTAACAATATTTTGAAAAGTCATCAATAAATGTAGCAAAATATTTACTACCACCTCTAGTAGGCGTTCCATGCAAATCACAAACATCACTATGTACTAATTGCAACAAAGATGTAGTTTTTTCTATTTTTGGAAAAGGCAATCTTGTTATTTTAGTTTGCATGCATATTTTACACTTTTCATTCATATCATTCTCATATTTAGGAATCAAATTTAAATTAACCATGAAATGCATTTTCTTTGTATTAACATGTCCTAAACGACTATGCCATAATGAAAGACAATCAACGATATAAGCAGAAGAATCTTTTTCATTGATATTGAGCTTAAACATGCCCTCATACAAATATCCTTTGCCTACAAAGGTACCATTCTTAGTCAGAATAAATTTGTCTGACTCAAATACAATCTTAAAGCCAAATTTGTTAAGAAGACTTCCAGAAACTAAATTTTTCCTAACATCAGGAACATGAAAAACATTGGTGAGGCTAAGGATTTTCCCGGAAGTGAATTCGAGATCCACTGTCCCTTTGCCTTTAACCGCAGCTGTAGATGAATTTCCCATATAGAGAACATCTCCTTCCACTGTTTCATAGGCAGAGAACAAGTTCTTGTCCTTACAAACATGCCTTGTGGCACCAGAATCAACCCACCAAGAGTTGTCTTCTCCAAGCATATTAGCCTCGGATATCATAGCAGCAAATTTTTGCTTTGTGTCTGATGTCCCTCCTTTTTCCTTTAGTTTCTTGAACTCACGACAATCTTTCTTGAAGTGACCTGGTTTGTTGCAATGAAAACAATTTCCTTTCTTCTTTTTGTTTGCTTTAGAATTATTTGAAAAATTCTTCCGCTTGTTATTTTTTCCATGATTGCCATATTTTTGCTCCTTTCCTTCCTCCACCACATGGACCTTAGAAACAGAATTTTCTTGTTCCTCTTTACCATCTAGAATTCGAGACTCTTGTTCAATTCTTAAATGAGTCTCTAATTCTTGAAGTGAAAGATCCTCCTTTTTGTGTTTGAGTTCTTTCTTATAGTCTTTCCAAGAAGGAGGAAGTTTTTCAATTATGGCAGCAACAATTACATTATCATCCATGTTTAATTTTTTCAGTTTGCAATGATTTATGATGCGTTGGATGTCATGAAATTGTTCTAGCACAGGCCTATTATCATGCATTTTAAAGCTTAGAAACTGACCGATAAGGAACTTCTTACTTGTAGCATCTTCCGTTAGATATTTGGTCTCCAATGTTTCCCATAAGGTTTTTGCAGTCCCAACATTTTGGTACAAGTCGAACAAATTATCAGCAAGTGCATTGAGAATGTGACCACGACACAAGTAATCATCGGTCTCCCATTTTGTGCGTTGCCTAGTCTGTTCCACGGTTTCATCTTCATCTTCATTTGGTTTCGGTTGTGACAAGACATATACTATCTTCAATGTTGTTAGAAGAAAATGAACCTTTTTCTGCCAACGCAGAAAATTACCACCATCAAAACGATCCAACTTGACAAAGCTTTCTGTTATTTGTCGAAGTGATTTGGAAGAGTCGGCCATTTCCAAAATACTGTATTTAGATTGTTGGAAATTATGAATGCAAATTCAGAAATGGAACTCTTTATATATCTCAAAATGTCAACTTCAATACAACAATGTGATTTCTGAATAGTCACTATAAAACTTCAAGGCGTGATGTCACTTTCCTAAATACAGTATTTGCCCCACACGAAGAATTTCGGTATACAAACGGGAATCAGCAAATCCGTACTCAAGATACAATGAAGCAATTGCACTGTCTGCAACTTGTATATTTGAAGACAGCCCTTGGATGTAGCAGCGAAGAACAGTCAATCAAGTTCTTATTCTGTTTATGTGCACAAAACAGAATAAGAGAATTTATATCTCCTGAAAACTGTAAGAGAGTAATAGCAGGGTATGGAAATCTGAAACTTATTTTTGGTATCAATGTAATTCCGTTTTTAGGCAGCCTTTATTTATAGAAAATGAAAGGCTTTGTCTTCAAGAGTCATGACTGTTGAATTAAGTCATTTCCGAACAGGTATGACTGTTAATTACCAACAGTCTTAAGTCCTTTCCGAACAGGTATAATAATACCGAATCGGTTTTGCACGGGTCAACCAAAAAGTGACCGCGCCCGAGCTACCGCGATCCGACCCGGACGAATCCCGGCAACCCGCTACCACTGCGGACATGCGGCGTGCGAAGTGCAAAGTGCGCCACTAGCGCCTCTACAGCCCACTGCCCCGCACCCGCACGCGCGCGCGCGCGCGCGCGTGCGCGTGTGCGTGTGCGTACGGTGCTTCGCACCGTATTGAGGTCTCTTGAATAGCCTCTTAAATGCTAGATGAATTAACTCTTCATCTTCCATTTGTACTTATTAAGTGTACAAATTCTTAACATTTTTCCAATGTGGGACTCAAAGGTTGCCCACCCCTTTTATAGCTTAGTGGTGACACTTAGCTTTGTACATTTTCCAATGTGGGACACTATACCCTTTTATATTTGGGTTAGCTTCCCACCTCTTCCTCACACTTCCAATGTGGGACAAGCTTTTAAGGCTTTTACACCCAAAAAACTCTTAGTCTCTTATTTTAAAAATCTCCAACATTCCTCCACCATTTTCAAAATAAGTTTTGTAAATCTTTGATTGTCTGTAAGACTGTGTATAAGCATTGGTGTCTCACGACTTGAACCAATACCCTGTGAAGGTTCGTCAAGGTTAACCATTAAAGTATAGTAGACTTGTCTTTGAACTATCAATCTATATTGATTATCCGGATTTGTCTTCACACACAAATCTTTTAGTCACTGATTATCCATATAAGCCGACACATGAATTAGGCCTTGTGTCTGTACCTTGATTTCGTGAGTGCTTTAGAGTCAAGCCCAATACTCATAGGAAGCGGCACCACTTCCACACTCATATAGGTAGATTATCATAGGTGTCCATGTAACTTAAAACACCATAAATCTATTAAGGTTAAACTCATCCTCTTTCATTATTCATTACATGTTCTAAGCACTTATCCTTGGGATGTTAAATTTTATAGTGCTTACAATCACGTCGTATGATGTACTTTAATCATTGAACTTGAGACTTGAATATATCAAGTTTCAAGTTGAGTTTCCATCAAGAGTGATTATTATTAATGGGCTTTAGTCCCATCCCTATTGATGTCTTAGACACCAGTCCTCTTGCAAGACCTTTTGTAAAAGGATCAGCTAAATTTTGACTTGATTTTACATAATCCACTGTGATTATACTATCTGTAATCATTTGTCTGACATAACTATGTCTCAGGCCAATATGTCTAGACTTTCCATTATACACTTTACTATAAGCTCTGGAAAGTGTAGACTCACTATCACAATGTATAGATATTGGAGGCATTGGTTTTGGCCAAACTGGAATTTCAATTAATGAATTCCTTATCCATTCTGCCTCTTTACTAGTTGCAGCTAATGCTACAAACTCAGCTACCATAGTAGAGTCAGCTATACAAGTTTGTTTCTTTGATCCCCAAGAAACAGCTCCTCCACCAAGTGTGAAAATCCATCCACTTGTTGAGGAATGATCCTCCCGCTCAGTTATCCAACTGGCATCAAAAAACCCTTCTAATACTGAAGGATATCCACTATAGTATATACCATAGTCCATAGTTCCTTTCAAATATTTTAATATTCTATTGACAGCATGCCAATGCAATAAACTTGGATTACTAGTATATCTACTTAATTTACCAACAGCATAAGCAATATCAGGTCGAGTACATGTCATGGCATACATTAAACTACCAATTACTCGTGCATATTCCAATTGTGAAATAGCTCTACCATTATTAGGGATCATCTTTAGCTGTGGTTCAAAAGGTGTACTAACAGGTGTGCAATCAAACTGATTAAATTTCTTTAAAATTTTCTCAACATAATGAGATTGAGTGAGAATTATATTTTTATCTTTCCTTATTATTCTCATTCCTAATATGACATCAGCTACACCCATATCTTTCATATCAAATTTAGAAGACAAAAAACTCTTAGTATTATTAATGATTTCTAAATCAGTACCAAGAATTAACATGTCATCTACATATAAACAAATGATCACACCTTTACCATTAGCAAATTTACTATAAACACACTTATCAGATTCATGAATTTTAAAACCATAAGAAATAATGACTTTATCAAATTTTTCATGCCATTGTTTAGGTGCTTGTTTTAGGCCATATAAGGACTTAATAAGTTTACATACTTTGTTTTCTTGTCCAGGCATAACAAACCCTTCAGGTTGTTCCATGTAAATTTCTTCTTCTAAGTCACCATTTAAAAAGGCAGTTTTCACATCCATTTGATGAATCTCAAAATTATATATAGATGCTAATGCAATTAAAATTCTAATAGTGGCGGTTCTAGCAACAGGTGCATAGGTATCAAAATAATCAATTCCTTCTTTTTGTGTAAAACCTTTAGCAACCAATCTAGCCTTGAATTTATCAATTGTTCCATCTATTTTCATTTTCTTTTTAAAAATCCATCTACACTTAATGGGTTTAGATCCTGGAGGTAAGTCTACTAATTTCCAAGTTTTATTTCCCAAAATTGAATCCATTTCATCATTTATAGCTTCTTTCCAAAATGCTGAATCTACAGACTTAATTGCCTCATTATAAGATTGTGGGTCTGTTTCAACGCTAAGAGTCAAAGCATATTGATTACAAGATGTGTTTCTAGTTCCTTCAACAAGATAGACTACAAAGTCGGGACAAAAGCTTTTTTCTTTCCTAGGTCTTTTACTTTTTCTAATCTCTTCTTGTTCTACTAGTGGAGTTACAGGTAACTGTGAAGGAGTGCTTACTTCTTTTTCATTATTAATTCTAGGAATAGAAGAAAACCTTTGTTCATAAAAAATTGCATCTCTCGATTCAATTATTGTATTTACCTCAACAGAATCATTAGGTTCACTAACCAAAAATCTATAGGCTTTACTATGTTGTGCATAACCTATGAAAATACACTCAACACCTTTGCTTCCTAATTTCTTTCTCTTAGTTTCAGGTAGTCTTACAATAGCTCTACAACCCCAAACTTTAAGATAACCTAAATTAGGTTTTCTATTCTTCCATAATTCGTAAGGAGTTTTCTTATTATCTTTAACAGGTATTCTATTCAGAATATGACATGCAGTTAAAAGTGCTTCTCCCCAAAAACCTTTACTTAAACCAGAATAAGAAAGCATAGCATTAACCATTTCAGTTAGTGTCCTATTTTTTCTTTCTGCTACTCCATTTTGTTGTGGTGTATAAGGTGCAGTAACTTCATGTATAATTCCCATATCTTCACAAAATTGAGGAAAGTGATATTCACCACCTCTATCAGATCTAAGACATTTTATTTTAGAATCACATTGATTTTCAACTTCATTTTTATATGCCTTAAATCTATTAAGCACATCATCCTTAGAGTTTAAAAGATATACGTAACAATATTTTGAAAAGTCATCAATAAATGTAGCAAAATATTTACTACCACCTCTAGTAGGCGTTCCATGCAAATCACAAACATCACTATGTACTAATTGCAACAAAGATGTAGTTTTTTCTATTTTTGGAAAAGGCAATCTTGTTATTTTAGTTTGCATGCATATTTTACACTTTTCATTCATATCATTCTCATATTTAGGAATCAAATTTAAATTAACCATGAAATGCATTTTCTTTGTATTAACATGTCCTAAACGACTATGCCATAATGAAAGACAATCAACGATATAAGCAGAAGAATCTTTTTCATTGATATTGAGCTTAAACATGCCCTCATACAAATATCCTTTGCCTACAAAGGTACCATTCTTAGTCAGAATAAATTTGTCTGACTCAAATACAAGCTTAAAGCCAAATTTGTTAAGAAGACTTCCAGAAACTAAATTTTTCCTAACATCAGGAACATGAAAAACATTGGTGAGGCTAAGGATTTTCCCGGAAGTGAATTCGAGATCCACTGTCCCTTTGCCTTTAACCGCAGCTGTAGATGAATTTCCCATATAGAGAACATCTCCTTCCACTGTTTCATAGGCAGAGAACAAGTTCTTGTCCTTACAAACATGCCTTGTGGCACCAGAATCAACCCACCAAGAGTTGTCTTCTCCAAGCATATTAGCCTCGGATATCATAGCAGCAAATTTTTACTTTGTGTCTGATGTCCCTCCTTTTTCCTTTAGTTTCTTGAACTCACGACAATCTTTCTTGAAGTGACCTGGTTTGTTGCAATGAAAACAATTTCCTTTCTTCTTTTTGTTTGCTTTAGAATTATTTGAAAAATTCTTCCGCTTGTTATTTTTTCCATGATTGCCATATTTTTGCTCCTTTCCTTCCTCCACCACATGGACCTTAGAAACAGAATTTTCTTGTTCCTCTTTACCATCTAGAATTCGAGACTCTTGTTCAATTCTTAAATGAGTCTCTAATTCTTCAAGTGAAAGATCCTCCTTTTTGTGTTTGAGTTCTTTCTTATAGTCTTTCCAAGAAGGAGGAAGTTTTTCAATTATGGCAGCAACAATTACATTATCATCCATGTTTAATTTTTTCAGTTTGCAATGATTTATGATGCGTTGGATGTCATGAAATTGTTCTAGCACAGGCCTATTATCATGCATTTTAAAGCTTAGAAACTGACCGATAAGGAACTTCTTACTTGTAGCATCTTCCGTTAGATATTTGGTCTCCAATGTTTCCCATAAGGTTTTTGCAGTCCCAACATTTTGGTACAAGTCGAACAAATTATCAGCAAGTGCATTGATAATGTGACCACGACACAAGTAATCATCGGTCTCCCATTTTGTGCGTTGCCTAGTCTGTTCCACGGTTTCATCTTCATCTTCATTTGGTTTCGGTTGTGACAAGACATATACTATCTTCAATGTTGTTAGAAGAAAATGAACCTTTTTCTGCCAACGCAGAAAATTACCACCATCAAAACGATCCAACTTGACAAAGCTTTCTGTTATTTGTCGAAGTGATTTGGAAGAGTCGGCCATTTCCAAAATACTGTATTTAGATTGTTGGAAATTATGAATGCAAATTCAGAAATGGAACTCTTTATATATCTCAAAATGTCAACTTCAATACAACAATGTGATTTCTGAATAGTCACTATAAAACTTCAAGGCGTGATGTCACTTTCCTAAATACAGTATTTGCCCCACACGAAGAATTTCGGTATACAAACGGGAATCAGCAAATCCGTACTCAAGATACAATGAAGCAATTGCACTGTCTGCAACTTGTATATTTGAAGACAGCCCTTGGATGTAGCAGCGAAGAACAGTCAATCAAGTTCTTATTCTGTTTATGTGCACAAAACAGAATAAGAGAATTTATATCTCCTGAAAACTGTAAGAGAGTAATAGCAGGGTATGGAAATCTGAAACTGGTTTTTGGTATCAATGTAATTCCGTTTTTAGGCAGCCTTTATTTATAGAAAATGAAAGGCTTTGTCTTCAAGAGTCATGACTGTTGAATTAAGTCATTTCCGAACAGGTATGACTGTTAATTACCAACAGTCTTAAGTCCTTTCCGAACAGGTATAATAATACCGAATCGGTTTTGCACGGGTCAACCAAAAAGTGACCGCGCCCGAGCTACCGCGATCCGACCCGGACGAATCCCGGCAACCCGCTACCACTGCGGACATGCGGCGTGCGAAGTGCAAAGTGCGCCACTAGCGCCTCTACAGCCCACTGCCCCGCACCCGCACGCGCGCGCGTGTGCGTGTGCGTACGGTGCTTCGCACCGTATTGAGGTCTCTTGAATAGCCTCTTAAATGCTAGATGAATTAACTCTTCATCTTCCATTTGTACTTATTAAGTGTACAAATTCTTAACATTTTTCCAATGTGGGACTCAAACGTTGCCCACCCCTTTTATAGCTTAGTGGTGACACTTAGCTTTGTACATTTTCCAATGTGGGACACTATACCCTTTTATATTTGGGTTAGCTTCCCACCTCTTCCTCACACTTCCAATGTGGGACAAGCTTTTAAGGCTTTTACACCCAAAAAACTCTTAGTCTCTTATTTTAAAAATCTCCAACATTCCTCCACCATTTTCAAAATAAGTTTTGTAAATCTTTGATTGTCTGTAAGACTGTGTATAAGCATTGGTGTCTCACGACTTGAACCAATACCCTGTGAAGGTTCGTCAAGGTTAACCATTAAAGTATAGTAGACTTGTCTTTGAACTATCAATCTATATTGATTATCCGGATTTGTCTTCACACACAAATCTTTTAGTCACTGATTATCCATATAAGCCGACACATGAATTAGGCCTTGTGTCTGTACCTTGATTTCGTGAGTGCTTTAGAGTCAAGCCCAATACTCATAGGAAGCGGCACCACTTCCACACTCATATAGGTAGATTATCATAGGTGTCCATGTAACTTAAAACACCATAAATCTATTAAGGTTAAACTCATCCTCTTTCATTATTCATTACATGTTCTAAGCACTTATCCTTGGGATGTTAAATTTTATAGTGCTTACAATCACGTCGTATGATGTACTTTAATCATTGAACTTGAGACTTGAATATATCAAGTTTCAAGTTGAGTTTCCATCAAGAGTGATTATTATTAATGGGCTTTAGTCCCATCCCTATTGATGTCTTAGACACCAGTCCTCTTGCAAGACCTTTTGTAAAAGGATCAGCTAAATTTTGACTTGATTTTACATAATCCACTGTGATTACACTATCTGTAATCATTTGTCTGACATAACTATGTCTCAGGCCAATATGTCTAGACTTTCCATTATACACTTTACTAAAAGCTCTGGAAAGTGTAGACTCACTATCACAATGTATAGATATTGGAGGCATTGGTTTTGGCCAAACTGGAATTTCAATTAATGAATTCCTTATCCATTCTGCCTCTTTACTAGTTGTAGCTAATGCTACAAACTCAGCTACCATAGTAGAGTCAGCTATACAAGTTTGTTTCTTTGATCCCCAAGAAACAGCTCCTCCACCAAGTGTGAAAATCCATCCACTTGTTGAGGAATGATCCTCCCGCTCAGTTATCCAACTGGCATCAGAAAACCCTTCTAATACTGAAGGATATCCACTATAGTATATACCATAGTCCATAGTTCCTTTCAAATATTTTAATATTCTATTGACAGCATGCCAATGCAATAAACTTGGATTACTAGTATATCTACTTAATTTACCAACAGCATAAGCAATATCAGGTCGAGTACATGTCATGGCATACATTAAACTACCAATTACTCGTGCATATTCCAATTGTGAAATAGCTCTACCATTATTAGGGATCATCTTTAGCTGTGGTTCAAAAGGTGTACTAACAGGTGTGCAATCAAACTGATTAAATTTCTTTAAAATTTTCTCAACATAATGAGATTGAGTGAGAATTATATTTTTATCTTTCCTTATTATTCTCATTCCTAATATGACATCAGCTACACCCATATCTTTCATATCAAATTTAGAAGACAAAAAACTCTTAGTATTATTAATGATTTCTAAATCAGTACCAAGAATTAACATGTCATCTACATATAAACAAATGATCACACCTTTACCATTAGCAAATTTACTATAAACACACTTATCAGATTCATGAATTTTAAAACCATAAGAAATAATGACTTTATCAAATTTTTCATGCCATTGTTTAGGTGCTTGTTTTAGGCCATATAAGGACTTAATAAGTTTACATACTTTGTTTTCTTGTCCAGGCATAACAAACCCTTCAGGTTGTTCCATGTAAATTTCTTCTTCTAAGTCACCATTTAAAAAGGCAGTTTTCACATCCATTTGATGAATCTCAAAATTATATATAGATGCTAATGCAATTAAAATTCTAATAGTGGCGGTTCTAGCAACAGGTGCATAGGTATCAAAATAATCAATTCCTTCTTTTTGTGTAAAACCTTTAGCAACCAATCTAGCCTTGAATTTATCAATTGTTCCATCTATTTTCATTTTCTTTTTAAAAATCCATCTACACTTAATGGGTTTAGATCCTGGAGGTAAGTCTACTAATTTCCAAGTTTTATTTCCCAAAATTGAATCCATTTCATCATTTATAGCTTCTTTCCAAAATGATGAATCTACAGACTTAATTGCCTCATTATAAGATTGTGGGTCTGTTTCAACGCTAAGAGTCAAAGCATATTGATTACAAGATGTGTTTCTAGTTCCTTCAACAAGATAGACTACAAAGTCGGGACCAAAGCTTTTTTCTTTCCTAGGTCTTTTACTTTTTCTAATCTCTTCTTGTTCTACTAGTGGAGTTACAGGTAACTGTGAAGGAGTGCTTACTTCTTTTTCATTATTAATTCTAGGAATAGAAGAAAACCTTTGTTCATAAAAAATTGCATCTCTCGATTCAATTATTGTATTTACCTCAACAGAATCATTAGGTTCACTAACCAAAAATCTATAGGCTTTACTATGTTGTGCATAACCTATGAAAATACACTCAACACCTTTGCTTCCTAATTTCTTTCTCTTAGTTTCAGGTAGTCTTACAATAGCTCTACAACCCCAAACTTTAAGATAACCTAAATTAGGTTTTCTATTCTTCCATAATTCGTAAGGAGTTTTCTTATTATCTTTAACAGGTATTCTATTCAGAATATGACATGCAGTTAAAAGTGCTTCTCCCCAAAAACCTTTACTTAAACCAGAATAAGAAAGCATAGCATTAACCATTTCAGTTAGTGTCCTATTTTTTCTTTCTGCTACTCCATTTTGTTGTGGTGTATAAGGTGCAGTAACTTCATGTATAATTCCCATATCTTCACAAAATTGAGGAAAGTGATATTCACCACCTCTATCAGATCTAAGACATTTTATTTTAGAATCACATTGATTTTCAACTTCATTTTTATATGCCTTAAATCTATTAAGCACATCATCCTTAGAGTTTAAAAGATATACGTAACAATATTTTGAAAAGTCATCAATAAATGTAGCAAAATATTTACTACCACCTCTAGTAGGCGTTCCATGCAAATCACAAGCATCACTATGTACTAATTGCAACAAAGATGTAGTTTTTTCTATTTTTGGAAAAGGCAATCTTGTTATTTTAGTTTGCATGCATATTTTACACTTTTCATTCATATCATTCTCATATTTAGGAATCAAATTTAAATTAACCATGAAATGCATTTTCTTTGTATTAACATGTCCTAAACGACTATGCCATAATGAAAGACAATCAACGATATAAGCAGAAGACTCTTTTTCATTGATATTGAGCTTAAACATGCCCTCATACAAATATCCTTTGCCTACAAAGGTACCATTCTTAGTCAGAATAAATTTGTCTGACTCAAATACAAGCTTAAAGCCAAATTTGTTAAGAAGACTTCCAGAAACTAAATTTTTCCTAACATCAGGAACATGAAAAACATTGGTGAGGCTAAGGATTTTCCCGGAAGTGAATTCGAGATCCACTGTCCCTTTGCCTTTAACCGCAGCTGTAGATGAATTTCCCATATAGAGAACATCTCCTTCCACTGTTTCATAGGCAGAGAACAAGTTCTTGTCCTTACAAACATGCCTTGTGGCACCAGAATCAACCCACCAAGAGTTGTCTTCTCCAAGCATATTAGCCTCGGATATCATAGCAGCAAATTTTTGCTTTGTGTCTGATGTCCCTCCTTTTTCCTTTAGTTTCTTGAACTCACGACAATCTTTCTTGAAGTGACCTGGTTTGTTGCAATGAAAACAATTTCCTTTCTTCTTTTTGTTTGCTTTAGAATTATTTGAAAAATTCTTCCGCTTGTTATTTTTTCCATGATTGCCATATTTTTGCTCCTTTCCTTCCTCCACCACATGGACCTTAGAAACAGAATTTTCTTGTTCCTCTTTACCATCTAGAATTCGAGACTCTTGTTCAATTCTTAAATGAGTCTCTAATTCTTCAAGTGAAAGATCCTCCTTTTTGTGTTTGAGTTCTTTCTTATAGTCTTTCCAAGAAGGAGGAAGTTTTTCAATTATGGCAGCAACAATTACATTATCATCCATGTTTAATTTTTTCAGTTTGCAATGATTTATGATGCGTTGGATGTCATGAAATTGTTCTAGCACAGGCCTATTATCATGCATTTTAAAGCTTAGAAACTGACCGATAAGGAACTTCTTACTTGTAGCATCTTCCGTTAGATATTTGGTCTCCAATGTTTCCCATAAGGTTTTTGCAGTCCCAACATTTTGGTACAAGTCGAACAAATTATCAGCAAGTGCATTGAGAATGTGACCACGACACAAGTAATCATCGGTCTCCCATTTTGTGCGTTGCCTAGTCTGTTCCACGGTTTCATCTTCATCTTCATTTGGTTTCGGTTGTGACAAGACATATACTATCTTCAATGTTGTTAGAAGAAAATGAACCTTTTTCTGCCAACGCAGAAAATTACCACCATCAAAACGATCCAACTTGACAAAGCTTTCTGTTATTTGTCGAAGTGATTTGGAAGAGTCGGCCATTTCCAAAATACTGTATTTAGATTGTTGGAAATTATGAATGCAAATTCAGAAATGGAACTCTTTATATATCTCAAAATGTCAACTTCAATACAACAATGTGATTTCTGAATAGTCACTATAAAACTTCAAGGCGTGATGTCACTTTCCTAAATACAGTATTTGCCCCACACGAAGAATTTCGGTATACAAACGGGAATCAGCAAATCCGTACTCAAGATACAATGAAGCAATTGCACTGTCTGCAACTTGTATATTTGAAGACAGCCCTTGGATGTAGCAGCGAAGAACAGTCAATCAAGTTCTTATTCTGTTTATGTGCACAAAACAGAATAAGAGAATTTATATCTCCTGAAAACTGTAAGAGAGTAATAGCAGGGTATGGAAATCTGAAACTGATTTTTGGTATCAATGTAATTCCGTTTTTAGGCAGCCTTTATTTATAGAAAATGAAAGGCTTTGTCTTCAAGAGTCATGACTGTTGAATTAAGTCATTTCCGAACAGGTATGACTGTTAATTACCAACAGTCTTAAGTCCTTTCCGAACAGGTATAATAATACCGAATCGGTTTTGCACGGGTCAACCAAAAAGTGACCGCGCCCGAGCTACCGCGATCCGACCCGGACGAATCCCGGCAACCCGCTACCACTGCGGACATGCGGCGTGCGAAGTGCAAAGTGCGCCACTAGCGCCTCTACAGCCCACTGCCCCGCACCCGCACGCGCGCGCGCGCGCGCGTGCGCGTGTGCGTGTGCGTACGGTGCTTCGCACCGTATTGAGGTCTCTTGAATAGCCTCTTAAATGCTAGATGAATTAACTCTTCATCTTCCATTTGTACTTATTAAGTGTACAAATTCTTAACATTTTTCCAATGTGGGACTCAAAGGTTGCCCACCCCTTTTATAGCTTAGTGGTGACACTTAGCTTTGTACATTTTCCAATGTGGGACACTATACCCTTTTATATTTGGGTTAGCTTCCCACCTCTTCCTCACACTTCCAATGTGGGACAAGCTTTTAAGGCTTTTACACCCAAAAAACTCTTAGTCTCTTATTTTAAAAATCTCCAACATTCCTCCACCATTTTCAAAATAAGTTTTGTAAATCTTTGATTGTCTGTAAGACTGTGTATAAGCATTGGTGTCTCACGACTTGAACCAATACCCTGTGAAGGTTCGTCAAGGTTAACCATTAAAGTATAGTAGACTTGTCTTTGAACTATCAATCTATATTGATTATCCGGATTTGTCTTCACACACAAATCTTTTAGTCACTGATTATCCATATAAGCCGACACATGAATTAGGCCTTGTGTCTGTACCTTGATTTCGTGAGTGCTTTAGAGTCAAGCCCAATACTCATAGGAAGCGGCACCACTTCCACACTCATATAGGTAGATTATCATAGGTGTCCATGTAACTTAAAACACCATAAATCTATTAAGGTTAAACTCATCCTCTTTCATTATTCATTACATGTTCTAAGCACTTATCCTTGGGATGTTAAATTTTATAGTGCTTACAATCACGTCGTATGATGTACTTTAATCATTGAACTTGAGACTTGAATATATCAAGTTTCAAGTTGAGTTTCCATCAAGAGTGATTATTATTAATGGGCTTTAGTCCCATCCCTATTGATGTCTTAGACACCAGTCCTCTTGCAAGACCTTTTGTAAAAGGATCAGCTAAATTTTGACTTGATTTTACATAATCCACTGTGATTACACTATCTGTAATCATTTGTCTGACATAACTATGTCTCAGGCCAATATGTCTAGACTTTCCATTATACACTTTACTATAAGCTCTGGAAAGTGTAGACTCACTATCACAATGTATAGATATTGGAGGCATTGGTTTTGGCCAAACTGGAATTTCAATTAATGAATTCCTTATCCATTCTGCCTCTTTACTAGTTGCAGCTAATGCTACAAACTCAGCTACCATAGTAGAGTCAGCTATACAAGTTTGTTTCTTTGATCCCCAAGAAACAGCTCCTCCACCAAGTGTGAAAATCCATCCACTTGTTGAGGAATGATCCTCCCGCTCAGTTATCCAACTGGCATCAGAAAACCCTTCTAATACTGAAGGATATCCACTATAGTATATACCATAGTCCATAGTTCCTTTCAAATATTTTAATATTCTATTGACAGCATGCCAATGCAATAAACTTGGATTACTAGTATATCTACTTAATTTACCAACAGCATAAGCAATATCAGGTCGAGTACATGTCATGGCATACATTAAACTACCAATTACTCGTGCATATTCCAATTGTGAAATAGCTCTACCATTATTAGGGATCATCTTTAGCTGTGGTTCAAAAGGTGTACTAACAGGTGTGCAATCAAACTGATTAAATTTCTTTAAAGTTTTCTCAACATAATGAGATTGAGTGAGAATTATATTTTTATCTTTCCTTATTATTCTCATTCCTAATATGACATCAGCTACACCCATATCTTTCATATCAAATTTAGAAGACAAAAAACTCTTAGTATTATTAATGATTTCTAAATCAGTACCAAGAATTAACATGTCATCTACATATAAACAAATGATCACACCTTTACCATTAGCAAATTTACTATAAACACACTTATCAGATTCATGAATTTTAAAACCATAAGAAATAATGACTTTATCAAATTTTTCATGCCATTGTTTAGGTGCTTGTTTTAGGCCATATAAGGACTTAATAAGTTTACATACTTTGTTTTCTTGTCCAGGCATAACAAACCCTTCAGGTTGTTCCATGTAAATTTCTTCTTCTAAGTCACCATTTAAAAAGGCAGTTTTCACATCCATTTGATGAATCTCAAAATTATATATAGATGCTAATGCAATTAAAATTCTAATAGTGGCGGTTCTAGCAACAGGTGCATAGGTATCAAAATAATCAATTCCTTCTTTTTGTGTAAAACCTTTAGCAACCAATCTAGCCTTGAATTTATCAATTGTTCCATCTATTTTCATTTTCTTTTTAAAAATCCATCTACACTTAATGGGTTTAGATCCTGGAGGTAAGTCTACTAATTTCCAAGTTTTATTTCCCAAAATTGAATCCATTTCATCATTTATAGCTTCTTTCCAAAATGATGAATCTACAGACTTAATTGCCTCATTATAAGATTGTGGGTCTGTTTCAACGCTAAGAGTCAAAGCATATTGATTACAAGATGTGTTTCTAGTTCCTTCAACAAGATAGACTACAAAGTCGGGACCAAAGCTTTTTTCTTTCCTAGGTCTTTTACTTTTTCTAATCTCTTCTTGTTCTACTAGTGGAGTTACAGGTAACTGTGAAGGAGTGCTTACTTCTTTTTCATTATTAATTCTAGGAATAGAAGAAAACCTTTGTTCATAAAAAATTGCATCTCTCGATTCAATTATTGTATTTACCTCAACAGAATCATTAGGTTCACTAACCAAAAATCTATAGGCTTTACTATGTTGTGCATAACCTATGAAAATACACTCAACACCTTTGCTTCCTAATTTCTTTCTCTTAGTTTCAGGTAGTCTTACAATAGCTCTACAACCCCAAACTTTAAGATAACCTAAATTAGGTTTTCTATTCTTCCATAATTCGTAAGGAGTTTTCTTATTATCTTTAACAGGTATTCTATTCAGAATATGACATGCAGTTAAAAGTGCTTCTCCCCAAAAACCTTTACTTAAACCAGAATAAGAAAGCATAGCATTAACCATTTCAGTTAGTGTCCTATTTTTTCTTTCTGCTACTCCATTTTGTTGTGGTGTATAAGGTGCAGTAACTTCATGTATAATTCCCATATCTTCACAAAATTGAGGAAAGTGATATTCACCACCTCTATCAGATCTAAGACATTTTATTTTAGAATCACATTGATTTTCAACTTCATTTTTATATGCCTTAAATCTATTAAGCACATCATCCTTAGAGTTTAAAAGATATACGTAACAATATTTTGAAAAGTCATCAATAAATGTAGCAAAATATTTACTACCACCTCTAGTAGGCGTTCCATGCAAATCACAAACATCACTATGTACTAATTGCAACAAAGATGTAGTTTTTTCTATTTTTGGAAAAGGCAATCTTGTTATTTTAGTTTGCATGCATATTTTACACTTTTCATTCATATCATTCTCATATTTAGGAATCAAATTTAAATTAACCATGAAATGCATTTTCTTTGTATTAACATGTCCTAAACGACTATGCCATAATGAAAGACAATCAACGATATAAGCAGAAGAATCTTTTTCATTGATATTGAGCTTAAACATGCCCTCATACAAATATCCTTTGCCTACAAAGGTACCATTCTTAGTCAGAATAAATTTGTCTGACTCAAATACAAGCTTAAAGCCAAATTTGTTAAGAAGACTTCCAGAAACTAAATTTTTCCTAACATCAGGAACATGAAAAACATTGGTGAGGCTAAGGATTTTCCCGGAAGTGAATTCGAGATCCACTGTCCCTTTGCCTTTAACCGCAGCTGTAGATGAATTTCCCATATAGAGAACATCTCCTTCCACTGTTTCATAGGCAGAGAACAAGTTCTTGTCCTTACAAACATGCCTTGTGGCACCAGAATCAACCCACCAAGAGTTGTCTTCTCCAAGCATATTAGCCTCGGATATCATAGCAGCAAATTTTTGCTTTGTGTCTGATGTCCCTCCTTTTTCCTTTAGTTTCTTGAACTCACGACAATCTTTCTTGAAGTGACCTGGTTTGTTGCAATGAAAACAATTTCCTTTCTTCTTTTTGTTTGCTTTAGAATTATTTGAAAAATTCTTCCGCTTGTTATTTTTTCCATGATTGCCATATTTTTGCTCCTTTCCTTCCTCCACCACATGGACCTTAGAAACAGAATTTTCTTGATCCTCTCTACCATCTAGAATTCGAGACTCTTGTTCAATTCTTAAATGAGTCTCTAATTCTTCAAGTGAAAGATCCTCCTTTTTGTGTTTGAGTTCTTTCTTATAGTATTTCCAAGAAGGAGGAAGTTTTTCAATTATGGCAGCAACAATTACATTATCATCCATGTTTAATTTTTTCAGTTTGCAATGATTTATGATGCGTTGGATGTCATGAAATTGTTCTAGCACAGGCCTATTATCATGCATTTTAAAGCTTAGAAACTGACCGATAAGGAACTTCTTACTTGTAGCATCTTCCGTTAGATATTTGGTCTCCAATGTTTCCCATAAGGTTTTTGCAGTCCCAACATTTTGGTACAAGTCGAACAAATTATCAGCAAGTGCATTGAGAATGTGACCACGACACAAGTAATCATCGGTCTCCCATTTTGTGCGTTGCCTAGTCTGTTCCACGGTTTCATCTTCATCTTCATTTGGTTTCGGTTGTGACAAGACATATACTATCTTCAATGTTGTTAGAAGAAAATGAACCTTTTTCTGCCAACGCAGAAAATTACCACCATCAAAACGATCCAACTTGACAAAGCTTTCTGTTATTTGTCGAAGTGATTTGGAAGAGTCGGCCATTTCCAAAATACTGTATTTAGATTGTTGGAAATTATGAATGCAAATTCAGAAATGGAACTCTTTATATATCTCAAAATGTCAACTTCAATACAACAATGTGATTTCTGAATAGTCACTATAAAACTTCAAGGCGTGATGTCACTTTCCTAAATACAGTATTTGCCCCACACGAAGAATTTCGGTATACAAACGGGAATCAGCAAATCCGTACTCAAGATACAATGAAGCAATTGCACTGTCTGCAACTTGTATATTTGAAGACAGCCCTTGGATGTAGCAGCGAAGAACAGTCAATCAAGTTCTTATTCTGTTTATGTGCACAAAACAGAATAAGAGAATTTATATCTCCTGAAAACTGTAAGAGAGTAATAGCAGGGTATGGAAATCTGAAACTGGTTTTTGGTATCAATGTAATTCCGTTTTTAGGCAGCCTTTATTTATAGAAAATGAAAGGCTTTGTCTTCAAGAGTCATGACTGTTGAATTAAGTCATTTCCGAACAGTTATGACTGTTAATTACCAACAGTCTTAAGTCCTTTCCGAACAGGTATAATAATACCGAATCGGTTTTGCACGGGTCAACCAAAAAGTGACCGCGCCCGAGCTACCGCGATCCGACCCGGACGAATCCCGGCAACCCGCTACCACTGCGGACATGCGGCGTGCGAAGTGCAAAGTGCGCCACTAGCGCCTCTACAGCCCACTGCCCCGCACCCGCACGCGCGCGCGCGCGCGCGTGCGCGTGTGCGTGTGCGTACGGTGCTTCGCACCGTATTGAGGTCTCTTGAATAGCCTCTTAAATGCTAGATGAATTAACTCTTCATCTTCCATTTGTACTTATTAAGTGTACAAATTCTTAACATTTTTCCAATGTGGGACTCAAAGGTTGCCCACCCCTTTTATAGCTTAGTGGTGACACTTAGCTTTGTACATTTTCCAATGTGGGACACTATACCCTTTTATATTTGGGTTAGCTTCCCACCTCTTCCTCACACTTCCAATGTGGGACAAGCTTTTAAGGCTTTTACACCCAAAAAACTCTTAGTCTCTTATTTTAAAAATCTCCAACATTCCTCCACCATTTTCAAAATAAGTTTTGTAAATCTTTGATTGTCTGTAAGACTGTGTATAAGCATTGGTGTCTCACGACTTGAACCAATACCCTGTGAAGGTTCGTCAAGGTTAACCATTAAAGTATAGTAGACTTGTCTTTGAACTATCAATCTATATTGATTATCCGGATTTGTCTTCACACACAAATCTTTTAGTCACTGATTATCCATATAAGCCGACACATGAATTAGGCCTTGTGTCTGTACCTTGATTTCGTGAGTGCTTTAGAGTCAAGCCCAATACTCATAGGAAGCGGCACCACTTCCACACTCATATAGGTAGATTATCATAGGTGTCCATGTAACTTAAAACACCATAAATCTATTAAGGTTAAACTCATCCTCTTTCATTATTCATTACATGTTCTAAGCACTTATCCTTGGGATGTTAAATTTTATAGTGCTTACAATCACGTCGTATGATGTACTTTAATCATTGAACTTGAGACTTGAATATATCAAGTTTCAAGTTGAGTTTCCATCAAGAGTGATTATTATTAATGGGCTTTAGTCCCATCCCTATTGATGTCTTAGACACCAGTCCTCTTGCAAGACCTTTTGTAAAAGGATCAGCTAAATTTTGACTTGATTTTACATAATCCACTGTGATTACACTATCTGTAATCATTTGTCTGACATAACTATGTCTTAGGCCAATATGTCTAGACTTTCCATTATACACTTTACTATAAGCTCTGGAAAGTGTAGACTCACTATCACAATGTATAGATATTGGAGGCATTGGTTTTGGCCAAACTGGAATTTCAATTAATGAATTCCTTATCCATTCTGCCTCTTTACTAGTTGCAGCTAATGCTACAAACTCAGCTACCATAGTAGATTCAGCTATACAAGTTTGTTTCTTTGATCCCCAAGAAACAGCTCCTCCACCAAGTGTGAAAATCCATCCACTTGTTGAGGAATGATCCTCCCGCTCAGTTATCCAACTGGCATCAGAAAACCCTTCTAATACTGAAGGATATCCACTATAGTATATACCATAGTCCATAGTTCCTTTCAAATATTTTAATATTCTATTGACAGCATGCCAATGCAATAAACTTGGATTACTAGTATATCTACTTAATTTACCAACAGCATAAGCAATATCAGGTCGAGTACATGTCATGGCATACATTAAACTACCAATTACTCGTGCATATTCCAATTGTGAAATAGCTCTACCATTATTAGGGATCATCTTTAGCTGTGGTTCAAAAGGTGTACTAACAGGTGTGCAATCAAACTGATTAAATTTCTTTAAAATTTTCTCAACATAATGAGATTGAGTGAGAATTATATTTTTATCTTTCCTTATTATTCTCATTCCTAATATGACATCAGCTACACCCATATCTTTCATATCAAATTTAGAAGACAAAAAACTCTTAGTATTATTAATGATTTCTAAATCAGTACCAAGAATTAACATGTCATCTACATATAAACAAATGATCACACCTTTACCATTAGCAAATTTACTATAAACACACTTATCAGATTCATGAATTTTAAAACCATAAGAAATAATGACTTTATCAAATTTTTCATGCCATTGTTTAGGTGCTTGTTTTAGGCCATATAAGGACTTAATAAGTTTACATACTTTGTTTTCTTGTCCAGGCATAACAAACCCTTCAGGTTGTTCCATGTAAATTTCTTCTTCTAAGTCACCATTTAAAAAGGCAGTTTTCACATCCATTTGATGAATCTCAAAATTATATATAGATGCTAATGCAATTAAAATTCTAATAGTGGCGGTTCTAGCAACAGGTGCATAGGTATCAAAATAATCAATTCCTTCTTTTTGTGTAAAACCTTTAGCAACCAATCTAGCCTTGAATTTATCAATTGTTCCATCTATTTTCATTTTCTTTTTAAAAATCCATCTACACTTAATGGGTTTAGATCCTGGAGGTAAGTCTACTAATTTCCAAGTTTTATTTCCCAAAATTGAATCCATTTCATCATTTATAGCTTATTTCCAAAATGCTGAATCTACAGACTTAATTGCCTCATTATAAGATTGTGGGTCTGTTTCAACGCTAAGAGTCAAAGCATATTGATTACAAGATGTGTTTCTAGTTCCTTCAACAAGATAGACTACAAAGTCGGGACCAAAGCTTTTTTCTTTCCTAGGTCTTTTACTTTTTCTAATCTCTTCTTGTTCTACTAGTGGAGTTACAGGTAACTGTGAAGGAGTGCTTACTTCTTTTTCATTATTAATTCTAGGAATAGAAGAAAACCTTTGTTCATAAAAAATTGCATCTCTCGATTCAATTATTGTATTTACCTCAACAGAATCATTAGGTTCACTAACCAAAAATCTATAGGCTTTACTATGTTGTGCATAACCTATGAAAATACACTCAACACCTTTGCTTCCTAATTTCTTTCTCTTAGTTTCAGGTAGTCTTACAATAGCTCTACAACCCCAAACTTTAAGATAACCTAAATTAGGTTTTCTATTCTTCCATAATTCGTAAGGAGTTTTCTTATTATCTTTAACAGGTATTCTATTCAGAATATGACATGCAGTTAAAAGTGCTTCTCCCCAAAAACCTTTACTTAAACCAGAATAAGAAAGCATAGCATTAACCATTTCAGTTAGTGTCCTATTTTTTCTTTCTGCTACTCCATTTTGTTGTGGTGTATAAGGTGCAGTAACTTCATGTATAATTCCCATATCTTCACAAAATTGAGGAAAGTGATATTCACCACCTCTATCAGATCTAAGACATTTTATTTTAGAATCACATTGATTTTCAACTTCATTTTTATATGCCTTAAATCTATTAAGCACATCATCCTTAGAGTTTAAAAGATATACGTAACAATATTTTGAAAAGTCATCAATAAATGTAGCAAAATATTTACTACCACCTCTAGTAGGCGTTCCATGCAAATCACAAACATCACTATGTACTAATTGCAACAAAGATGTAGTTTTTTCTATTTTTGGAAAAGGCAATCTTGTTATTTTAGTTTGCATGCATATTTTACACTTTTCATTCATATCATTCTCATATTTAGGAATCAAATTTAAATTAACCATGAAATGCATTTTCTTTGTATTAACATGTCCTAAACGACTATGCCATAATGAAAGACAATCAACGATATAAGCAGAAGAATCTTTTTCATTGATATTGAGCTTAAACATGCCCTCATACAAATATCCTTTGCCTACAAAGGTACCATTCTTAGTCAGAATAAATTTGTCTGACTCAAATACAAGCTTAAAGCCAAATTTGTTAAGAAGACTTCCAGAAACTAAATTTTTCCTAACATCAGGAACATGAAAAACATTGGTGAGGCTAAGGATTTTCCCGGAAGTGAATTCGAGATCCACTGTCCCTTTGCCTTTAACCGCAGCTGTAGATGAATTTCCCATATAGAGAACATCTCCTTCCACTGTTTCATAGGCAGAGAACAAGTTCTTGTCCTTACAAACATGCCTTGTGGCACCAGAATCAACCCACCAAGAGTTGTCTTCTCCAAGCATATTAGCCTCGGATATCATAGCAGCAAATTTTTGCTTTGTGTCTGATGTCCCTCCTTTTTCCTTTAGTTTCTTGAACTCACGACAATCTTTCTTGAAGTGACCTGGTTTGTTGCAATGAAAACAATTTCCTTTCTTCTTTTTGTTTTGCTTTAGAATTATTTGAAAAATTCTTCCGCTTGTTATTTTTTCCATGATTGCCATATTTTTGCTCCTTTCCTTCCTCCACCACACGGACCTTAGAAACAGAATTTTCTTGTTCCTCTTTACCATCTAGAATTCGAGACTCTTGTTCAATTCTTAAATGAGTCTCTAATTCTTCAAGTGAAAGATCCTCCTTTTTGTGTTTGAGTTCTTTCTTATAGTCTTTCCAAGAAGGAGGAAGTTTTTCAATTATGGCAGCAACAATTACATTATCATCCATGTTTAATTTTTTCAGTTTGCAATGATTTATGATGCGTTGGATGTCATGAAATTGTTCTAGCACAGGCCTATTATCATGCATTTTAAAGCTTAGAAACTGACCGATAAGGAACTTCTTACTTGTAGCATCTTCCGTTAGATATTTGGTCTCCAATGTTTCCCATAAGGTTTTTGCAGTCCCAACATTTTGGTACAAGTCGAACAAATTATCAGCAAGTGCATTGAGAATGTGACCACGACACAAGTAATCATCGGTCTCCCATTTTGTGCGTTGCCTAGTCTGTTCCACGGTTTCATCTTCATCTTCATTTGGTTTCGGTTGTGACAAGACATATACTATCTTCAATGTTGTTAGAAGAAAATGAACCTTTTTCTGCCAACGCAGAAAATTACCACCATCAAAACGATCCAACTTGACAAAGCTTTCTGTTATTTGTCGAAGTGATTTGGAAGAGTCGGCCATTTCCAAAATACTGTATTTAGATTGTTGGAAATTATGAATGCAAATTCAGAAATGGAACTCTTTATATATCTCAAAATGTCAACTTCAATACAACAATGTGATTTCTGAATAGTCACTATAAAACTTCAAGGCGTGATGTCACTTTCCTAAATACAGTATTTGCCCCACACGAAGAATTTCGGTATACAAACGGGAATCAGCAAATCCGTACTCAAGATACAATGAAGCAATTGCACTGTCTGCAACTTGTATATTTGAAGACAGCCCTTGGATGTAGCAGCGAAGAACAGTCAATCAAGTTCTTATTCTGTTTATGTGCACAAAACAGAATAAGAGAATTTATATCTCCTGAAAACTGTAAGAGAGTAATAGCGGACATGCGGCGTGCGAAGTGCAAAGTGCGCCACTAGCGCCTCTACAGCCCACTGCCCCGCACCCGCGCGCGTACGGTGCTTCGCACCGTATTGAGGTCTCTTGAATAGCCTCTTAAATGCTAGATGAATTAACTCTTCATCTTCCATTTGTACTTATTAAGTGTACAAATTCTTAACATTTTTTCAATGTGGGACTCAAAGGTTGCCCACCCCTTTTATAGCTTAGTGGTGACACTTAGCTTTGTACATTTTCCAATGTGGGACACTATACCCTTTTATATTTGGGTTAGCTTCCCACCTCTTCCTCACACTTCCAATGTGGGACAAGCTTTTAAGGCTTTTACACCCAAAAAACTCTTAGTCTCTTATTTTAAAAATCTCCAACAGTAGATTGATTGAAATGGCTAAAATTTGAGTTTTGTCACTAATGATGGTAAAATCACAAGTGTATTTCCATATTATCCATATTTTACTATTACAATTAGATATACCCCCATCAACCTTCAATTTACGACACAACTCTTGAAGATTGTTATCATCAATCTTTGGTTCCTGATTATCTACCAATACAATGGCATACGTCCTGATAATCCTTTTGATCCTTCTTAGAGAAGAGTTATTTCCAACTCTGTGAACATTCCAAAAAGGATATTTATATTGACTGACTTGTTTTTAGGGATATTTTAGAAGAAATACCCCTTGCACTTTTTTGAATTTTTGATGAAACAACTGTGCCACCATATTTTTTCTTTTTCTTTTGTTTGGATTTTTTGCCACTGATAGAATCTTCATTTGGTTTAGATACTAGAAGGACAATATCTATAATGCCTTTTTTTTAATTGGGTTTAGAACGAGTTGGAAGAGATGCGATTGAAGTTGGAACAATAGAATAGTTTGGCAAACGAGGTATAATGGTTTGGAAATAAGAAAATTTTTGGGCAAGCTGGTTGGAGAAATTTTGAAAATATTCCTTTGATATCGATGTTGAAAAATTTGTCTCCAATAACGGTACGTCATCCTATGATTTCCACAAAGGTTTCCAGATATTTTTGGGATTTGGGATATATGAGGGGTGTAGGTTTTATCCATTGAAATAGTATCCTATTTTGTAGAATTTTTTCCACCACATTGTGATCCTCTTCCATTATTCTCGAGCTGATTGATTCCTCACCGTTAATCGGTTGTTTCCCGACGTTAATGATCTTACCTGTAAGTTATGTTGAGGAAAGCCCATGTTTTGTAACTTCTTATATGAGCAAAGTTGGCTTCCTCTCTTTATCTCTGAACTCCTGGCCTTTCTGGACATTTTCTAAAATCTGAATCCCTTTGGCAACTAGTTTTTCAACCCATATACTAGGTGGTTTAGGATTGATACTCACTTTTGCAACTTTCTGAATCTGGGTATGAATTCCTTATCTTTCTTTGTATCAGTCTTTAGTTTAAACTTGTTCGTCTCCTCAGCATTTTGATGACCTTGGTTATATTGACCACCATTTTCATCATCAAAACAACAATCTGCCTCTACATGATCAATCTTAGCACAACTATTACAGTACAAAGGGACATTCTCGTATATGACTCGTTCCTAGAAGATTTTGTTTCCACAGCATATGCGTATCCTATTTGGAAGTTTTTTGGAGATATCAATCTCAATGCAAAGTCTAGCTTCACTTGGTCTAGTAACATTAGCAGTGGCTTCATCAACTTTTAGAGGGATACCAATTAAATTTGCAATAGAAAATAAGGCTGGTTTTGAAAATAAGTGAATAGGAAGATGTGGAAGAGATAACCAAATAGGAAGAACAGAACTATCTTTCCCTGGCATAAAATTATTTATCCATTTCATGACTTTCATGGGGGATTTGTATATGTACCATATGTTTCTCGTCAAGAAGGCCTATAGAGAAGGCAGGTTTAAGGGAAAAAGATATGAACGCTTTATGAATGGATTCCATTGAGGGTATATCAAAGTAAGTCTTCCGATAAGAGATAATTTGTATGGGTCAACAAGTTTAACATTTTATTCTTCTGAGAAAGTAATCATAGGTTCACCTTTGAAGATTTCGTACGGTTTGGCATTGATTATCAGATCTGATGGCGAACTGTTTAGAACAGATGCAAAGCTTTTGGATTTACTCTGTCAATGTTGGGCAGTTTAGGTGTTGGTTTCAGGAGTATGGTTTCCATAAGAGGTTAGGAAAAAGTACAAGCTAGAGAGAGTCGGTTTTTCATATGGTGTTCTCTTTCGAGGGAAAAAAGAATTCATCCAGTATACCTTGGTATATCCTATAAAGAAAAGTTAGTAATCGTTGTGGGAGGAAGAACCAAAACATGTGTAATAAGTGGTATAATTACAAATCTCTTATTAGCAATGATATTTTTTATCTTTCAATATGGCCTCGTTTATAGACGAATCATAACAGAAAATGGAAAGACTTGTGGTATGGAATAACCAATAATCACTATTTGTGTTCTTTTTTCAAACGAACCACATCAAATCTATGTTCACCTACTAATATGTTTCTAAAATATATTGTGGGTATATAGCATCGTGCGCGGTGGTAATTCTCATACTCGTCGTGTAGTAAGTGGGCATGTTTCTCACATTTCTACACGACATGTTTATTTAAATGGACATAGCCTGAGAAATAATTTATTTCTAGTTTTCTTTCCTTTTTTTTTTAATACATGTGTATGCTTTTTAATAGAACCAAAAACATATAAGACAATCCATCTATTTGAGCTTAGGACATTACAAGTAGAGATCTTTATGACATTTCTTATTAGTCTAGTAATTTTTTTTTCATTTTCATCATAAACTTAAAGGATATTATAAGATGCTTGCTAGGCTTCATGCCCACCTGTTGGTTCTTGCTTAAAGTAACTTAAATTGTCGGGTCTCTCTACTACTTGTTTATTGTTTAGTTTGATTTGTTTTAAGAATACCTTGCATCAAATTTTGAGGTTTAAACTTCAACCACTAGCTCACGAGACCAAAATGTTTCCTCTTTTCTGTGGTATGAAAACACTTATGCGCATTGCTTAATTTTATACTTATTTGATGACCTTGGACATTTTAAAGAATATTTTATCTCCCAAATAAAAATGAGTAGGTATGTGTGCATTTAACTCATTTATTTTTCATCCTCCCCAATTGCCCAATCATGTAATGTTTATGCTCAGAAATACAACATTTAAGAATATATTCGGGTATTGGCCAAGGAAAATGATCATGTAAAAAGCTTTGTAATCTTTTTTCTATGATTCAATTATTATTTGCCTTTATTGCGGGATAGAAAGACAACTCCTCCCATAATGTGGATTAGTCTTTCTAGATGTTCATGTCTCGTGTGATTCATGTCTCCAAAAAGATGGATTCCATTTGCTACATCGTAATTAAGCTTATATTAAATCATTTGTAAGACTCACTGGAGGTTTGGTCTTCCTTTGGTGCCTCATGGAGCTTCTTGAACTAATTTATGAAGAAGGCATTATCTCTTTTGGGTGATTTAAATGGTTTCCCCATTTTTAATTATCTTTCCTCAATCAGTTCCCTTTTTTTATTTCATTTTCATGTTGAACATTTTTTTACATGTTTAAATGGTATACACACATTTTGCTCTAGGATTGTTCTTTTATTCCCATGTGATTCGGAAAGGAGACTTCTGTGTTGCACAAAATTAGATTATCTTAATTCCTATCGTTAAAACTGCTTGTTGCCTAGGTTGTGGGCGACGGATTTATCGGGTCACTAGCAGGTGAAGGATAAATGGGTTGGTACTAAACCCGCACAACAGAACATGTGGGTTTGGTTAGGTCAAGTTAAGCTTAATTTCGATCTTCATAGGTAAACTAGTTCAGTATGTTCCTAACCTACTTATTTATCTATTTTTTTTTTAATATAGTTCTCTATAAAATCTAATATATTTTTTTCTTTTAAAAGTGTATTTGGGAACCCCAACCCTATGCCCTAGAATTGGAATTTTGAACTGAAAATCTTATAATTCCCAAACACACCCTAAGGCTTTGTTTGTTTGATAGAAAATTTTAACGGGAATAAGATATTATATAGTCAAGTTGTTATTCTATAATCAAGATTTAATGTAATTATAGACTAAATAAACATAATTCTACTAGGAGAAAAGTACATCACTAAAGATAAATTCTAAAAATTATACTGTGATCATCTCGTGACATTTTTTTACATGTGACAAGATGACAGGAAAGTTAGTGGTTGTTATATGGGGGTTATTATTAAACTTTTGGTGGATGAAGTGGATAGTTTAAAGAGGTTATTATTTTAATTCTAATGAAAGGTATTTGTAGGAAAGAATGAGTGGTTATTATAGAGAATTAATTCAAATTCAAAGTGAAAGTTACTCGGATCCAAAAAGAGGAAGTCATTTCTGGGTATTGTTGAAAATTAATTACTTGGTGCTAAAGAAAGTTTGTTATTGAAGACAACTATAAACTCAGCCCATGAGAAAGACAAAATACATATCCAAGCGATAAGAATGTTATATGCCTTTAAATTTTATCTTTAAATTTCCACACCTTTCCTGGTACCCTTTATCCTTTAGATCAAGCTATGTAATCTTACTTTTCTTCATTTTTGTACAACTTAATTTATGTTTTAGCATTTACATTTTAGAATTTACATTTTAGCATTTACTTTCGATCAATTTACATCCCTCATTTTTTCACACTAAAAAATCCTATTAAGTTAGACACGTCCAAAGAACCTACAAATATTTTGTGTGAATGAGTTCATTTTCAAGCAAACAAAGAGAGAGGGTGAAAAGGTACTAGGGGTTGTGTTCAGGTTACGTAAAAAAATACGACTTCATGTCCTGCCATTTTCTCTATCAAAAATATTTTCTATGTTAGATAAAGAGGTTTCAAAAAACTACTACAATGCCCATTTCTATTTACCAACCGATATGATGTGGAAATGACTCATCTAGAAAAGTTTCCATACCATTTCTAAATGTAAAAACGTGTTTACACAATTTGAGTAACTTCAACCAAACTTCAGACATACAATGTGAGTTGTGTAATTTTTGACAAAAAGAAGTATGGGCTTAATAGGTTGCAGAAAGTAACATATTGGGATTGTAGCTACGTTTTCAAAAAAGTGCAGGGCCATCTCCAACCTAATTATTTAAAAAAACTATTCTAAATGACAATCTTTATCTACATGGCATTTTTACTGTCAATAATTGGGGTAGAATTTAATTCTTATGCACCCAAAAAAAATGTTTTGTAGCCTTTCAAATGACTGTCTATGGCTTTTGGATTGACCACTCACAAATAGAACCCTAAAAAAAGATGTATGCATTTCATATACACGCATCTATTTACAAATAAGTGAACCTTCTACTTGGATTGGCGACAATTGACTTGTAATCTGACATACCACTCACATGTATACATGTAAATGAGATGTAGCGTCTTCATAATTAAAAAACAAACAAGGTGAGCCTTCTAGAAAAGTGTTTTTCAAGCTAACAGATTGGAGATGTAATATTCGAAGGCACGAAAAGTAAATTAATCACACTAATGTGATTGAGGGCCTTAAGTATGGGAAACAATATGTTCTTTTTGCACGTATATGGAACGTTATATTATAATCTAACTTTAAAATCTCAAATGATTTATGAGTTGTAGGTCAACCAATTAGCTTACCTGATTTTTCCAATGTAAGGCCGAGATCCGAATAAAGATGAGTACCAAAAAGTTTCCCAAAATCTCCCCCAAAAGTGACTTGGATTCGACTTATTCTCTCACTTGCCTATTAAGTGTTGCCTTGTGTCATGGGTCCCCCAGGGCACAAAAAATTATTGCTTTTGGGAAAGTTTTGAAAGAGTTATTTGGGACTCATAGCAGGACTCCCGAGTTCCACCTCCCGGAAATGATGTGCTACCCTGTTTATTCTCTGTTCATTTTTTTGTTCCTTTCATTTTCTTTTTTTAATCGTTTGTTCTCTTTCTTTTCTTTTTTATTATTTAATCAATTTTGTTACCCGGTTTACCTTTTGCTTTTCATATTTTCTCCCTTTATCCCATGCCCCACTTGCCAATGTTATTGTCTTCTAAAATGTTTAATAAAACGAAATTTCATTTTTCAGCCATAAATGGGGATTCGTACACAATTTATCGGATATCCAATTTTAGAAGAAAAGATTTTCTTAGGGGGAGCTAATTTTTAGTTGATTACTTGTGTAGTTTTTGGAGTAGTGTTATATTAAATTTTTCTTTCTTCTATTTTTTTTTTGTCATTTGAGTGTGAGGAATAATATATTTATTGAAACACAAATTGTGAATTGGGTGATATTTTTTAGTATCCTAAAATATAGTTTTGTGAGTGTAACTATGGTTCAAGTTTGGAAACTTAATATCAAACACAAGGAGACTTGGTTTAAATAATTGTTCTTATTTTTGTTTTGTTTGTTATGCCTCTTATTGTGTTAATATTTTATTTTGTATGTAATAATTCCAAAATCAAAGGATAAATACCATTCAAGGGGTGAGATGAAATCCTTAACGTAATTATTTTTATTTTTAGTTTATTTATTTATTTATTACGACCTTTTGAATATTGATATTTAAATTTTCCAATTTATATATGCTTGAAGAGAGGGGGAATTATTAGGAAATCGTATATTTTGATTACAATATTTATTTATTAATTATATCTAATATAGGCAATTTTGAAATGATATTGCAGTTTGAATCTTTCAACTCTAAAGCTTATTGATTTAAAATAGCTTTAGTAAATTTTCCCTAGTGGGTGACTTACTAGAAACTATTTAAGTCTGACTTTTTACAGAGTTTGTAAAACTTTAATATTCATCTTCTGAAAAAATTATGTTTAATTTGACATTCGTCACAAGAGTTGATTTGTGGATTTATATATGTCTTGGCGTATTTCAAATTGATAAAGGAATTAATAAAAATAAATAGGCTAAGTGGGAAATTTTAATCCCTTGAATTATCTTATAATAGTTACTCCTCGTATTTAGTGCAATTTACCATTTTATTTAATTTTTAGTGTAATTAAAAAAAATTAGCGTTTTCGATGGTGGCCAGGTTTAGGGTTCCGATTTTGATTATAGTAAATACCCATTGAATACGGGTTCCGCTCCCTTAGCGATTGGTTTTTATAATACATTCAATCAATAATAAAATTTAAATTTCAATATGTAAAATATATTAATCAAAATTAGTTTAAGGTGAAAAAATCAGATTTACATCTAAAACACAAGTTCAGGGGATAAGGGTAACTTGTAATCTTTATAATAAATATAAGGTAAACTACCAATTTGTTTGTATTAGTGACCTCTACTGAGATTCCCACAAAACTAGAAAGAAGGCAAGTGGGAAGAAAGTAATGCTAATTTGATAGTTAATAGAGATGTATGTACATGGATGTAGCCAGGAAGCATCTAGAGCTGTTGTGTAAAAAAATTGGTTGTTTAAAATTACACTAGCTGGAAAAAAAAAACATATAACAATTGCGTAAATGTGAATGGTTTTTTATTTTCATAAAAGATATAAGTCTGTACAATAAGTATAAGCATACCAAATTAGAATTTTAATTTTCAAAAGCGGATTTAGGATATTTTAAATAGTCCCTAAGTTAATAAAAAAACTGTTTAAATCAATTGTTGGTGTCATAGTTCAATTTCGTAACACATCATTGATTCTTTACTCGCTATTATAAAATTTCTTGATACTCAAAGAAATAGGTCGCAGCACTATCTAACGAGACACAATAAGAGTACCAATTTGTATATCAAATAACAAAGTGAGGGACAAAGGTTAAATCTAGACCAGCGTCCCGTTTCAAAAATGAGATACAGTTAACATTATTAAAATTATGAAGTGATTTAATATTTACTCTCATGAAAAATACAAATAATTGAAATGTTCATTTCAAATGTAAACATCATTTGCATAGTTGGTCACCCACAGACTCTGATTCACTTGTTAGAATTGAAACAAAAGTAGCTATGATATTCATTTTTAACACTAGATGATCAACTAGTGTTATCACTGGTAAGAGCCATATGAGAGGCTTTTTCATCTAATTGTTTATAAATAAATATTTTCCTCGGGAAAAAAAACAAGATGATAATCTACTCTATTCTCCTATAATATCGAAAAAAATGTATTTCGAAAATGATCAACTAATTGAGTCGGTGGCATATGGTTTCGATAAAGCCATTAATTCAAGGACTTTATGTAATAAGAAATCTGACGAGGTTTTATAGTTTGAAAAAAAATAGAATAAAATATTTTTGATCATACAAAAAAAATATGGTTTGTGATGTATGATCAAACAAAAAATTTTGGTTTTTTAATTGATCTGATAACGAAGATTCGAATGATAAAATGCCCCCTCTAGTGGGCATTCCAAATTTAAATGGAAGTATGTCATTGAGGGTAGAACATGATGGTCCCAGTCCTCAAGTAAATTTATATGTCGAGATCCTATAGATTGATTTAGGAATATCTTTGAATTCAACCCAAAACCGTGCTTTTATTGAAGGTTCAGTTGTAAAAAATGTGGAAAAATTCAATATCAAATGTTCTGTTCTCAAGTTAGCAATTCCTTTTATGTCTTCGGCAACATTGGAGATTCAACAAATTTCAGTAAGGATGTTAAGGTTGGCACCAAACAAAAGGGAGACACCGAATTTTCTCAAGTGAATTATTTTCCATCCCTAACAGATGAGGAGCAATTGGCTCTTAAATATAATTTCAGGCCGTTTGGTTCTCTTTCAAGACTTCGTAATATTTCGTACTTTCCCTAGCGCTTGCAAGAACCACTAGGAGGGGATTTTTCTTTTAATTGTTTATAAATAAAAATTTCTTTCTTGCAAAAAAAAATAGATTCTTTTGTCTTATTGAACTTTTCATTTATTCGTTCAGGATTCAAGAAACATCATTCAAATACAAAATAAAGTAGAATAAAGTTACAACATCAATCCAATCTTATATATATTTTTTGTATAACATTATAATAATATAAACACTAAAAGTAGAGTAAAAATATTATTTTATTAAAAACTTAAATATGTTGTTGATTTATAACCATTGGTCTTGATTGTCGTTAATGCATTAGCTTCGGTTAAACAACAAAATCCAGGGTGCTTTTCGTGCACACTGATATGTGGCATATAATCTCCAAACACATTCACTACTTTCCAAAAGCAAGAGGGCTAATTTAGACAGTATTTACAAAAATTATTTCACCCAGATATTTTGTGATACAAACAAAGAGATGTAGCTTTTCGTGCACACTGATATGAGGCATATAATTAGACTATTGTGATAGTCATTTGGCATGTTAAATTATTCACTTTTTATCATGGTATATTGTATAGTTTTGATACAAAAAAATAAAATCTCATTTTTTTCATGATTCTCCAATAATTGAGATTATAACATGCCTAGTAAAGCAGGATTTTTTTCCCACAAGCATTTTACAGAAGTCAATTAATAATTGCGCTAAAGCTACATCATCTAAAATTTCTTTTCAACTAATCACTACTTCTTACTAATTGCAGGAAAAAAATAAAATTGACACAAAATGTAATCGTTGTTATAAAATAATCTAAAAATAATATAATATAATATACGGAAGTAATGACTGTTACTTTTGTTCGGTATAATGCACGTTTGAACAGTATATAATTGTTCACCGGCGTGAATAGTATTTTACTATTCACATCAGAATACTATTTTTATAATCACTATTCACATTAAAATTCTAATTTAAATGATTACTATTCATATTGAAAACCTAATTTAAATGATAATAATAAGGAGAAGTAGAAGTCTGGTTGTGATATACTGGTAACTTGTCGCGTAACCGGGTTGCCGTTTAGCCGGGGAGGCGTTAGGCTTATTCCCAAAGTAAATCGTTGACCACTGGGTATCAAAAGTGATTTCTAATTCGGCTTATTATATTCATTTAACTGACGAATTTCGATTTAAATAGTATTTTATTTAGATCTAGAATTTTGATTTGCATATTGTTTTATTTAAATAAATATTTTGATTTGATTAATACACTCCTATTTCCAGACCTTGTGATTATTACCTTTCTAAACATTAACATCTGTGTAATGGAAGAACAAACCATTGATACACACACAACACAAGAGTTCACGAAGAACTCTTCTTTAATTGAATTTGATGTTCAGAAGGATTTGAACAAGTGGACTATTCCTAAGGTCCATCCTAAAGTTATATACAACACTAACTGGTATAACTTTCGTAGCAAATACGCTATTAAGACTATGGAACAAACCCTTAGTCTGGACGAGCAAGATAAGAGTATCGAGCTCTTTTGTGAAAAAGATCTTTTGAGTCACATGAAGGATAAAACTTATAACTTCATTCATGTTGGTTTAATTCAAATTTCTTTTAAACCTTTGACTCTCTCTGGCATGAACGCCTGTCTCCAGGCTACACTTCGTGATGGAAGATGTACCAATTTTAAACAATCTTTGATGGGAGCAATCGAAACTAGTTTATGTAATGGACCAGTTTATTTTGATGTGTTTCCAAACATAACTTTGTCTTTAACTGATAAGCACCTTTGTAAGAGTTTGAGTCTTAGGGTCCAAACCAAAGGTTATAATTTTCTTCCGGGATCGGAGACTGTTGGGATTATCTATAGGATTTATTACAAAGTAATGAATACTATGACTCCCAATATTAAACAATTAAGTCCTTTTGATAAAACTGTGTTAATTGACACACATCTTATAAATTCTAATGTTCACACACCTAGAACTATAAGTTGGGACGAAATTGACTTCCCAGAGACTTGGGCTATAAAAAATGTTGTACCTCCTCAACCGCGTCAGAACCATGATGTTGAAGACATCATTGAGGAAAAAGATGGAGATGTTTTTCTAAATTTTAGAAAATTTAATAGGTGTCAATCCTCTAGGAGTTACTCTTCTAGAACCCCTTTTGTTACCTGTCCTCCATCCTCTTCAAGACACTCTGTTTGTGAAGAAAACCTTAGAAACCCTTCATATCATGATGATATGAATGTTCATGGAACATTCATCCATGACCAAATACCACATGGTATTTATGAGAAGAAGGATTCTTCTCAGCGCAGGGAAAGCCCTACGCTGTCTGAAATGAATGTCACACTTTAAACCTTTCTTTCTTTTAATGGGTTTTACGATTAATAGGAAAGAAATTAGTGCTGAGTTTAACTTACTAGAATGGGATAGTTTTAGGACTTGGTACTTTAAAAAGTATGATAAACCTATGTTAGAATTTTATAAAAATGAATTTTATAAATGGGTGGAAGAAAACCAGTTGGTTACTTCTTTTGCTGTTTGGTTCCTCATGTTTACCAAAGATAGGCGACTTTTTGTTCTCGAAACAGAAAATCAGCCTAAGACTGATGTTAAACATGAAACTAAATGGACCACTGTGAATAAACAGATTATATCTGATGTTCACCCTCCGACTGAACCCCTGTCCATAGAAACTGGCAGTACCAGCCAGGGTTGTGCTGCTCCTATCATAGAAGCTAGTGCCTTCCTTAGGATAGAAAACGATACCAGACTCCTTGGAGCTACTAAGGATCTGAACCCTTTAGTTAAACAAGGGAATTACACCAACCTTATCCTTAACACGATAGGTAAACAACTCAATAGAATTGAGATTGCTCAGGCACATAACTCTGTTAGGATCCCCCCGGACTCTACTAAGAGCCTTGTCAAACCTCTAATTCAACCTCCTATTGAAGTTAAAGGTTTTAAATTGGGAACTAAAACTGAATTTATGTCCCACCTGAAAGAGATCGAGAAAGATCTCAAAGGGTTAAAGATTAACACTTTATCCCATGATGATTCTGATTCTGAATCAGACATCTCTTTAAAAGATGTTCAAGGATTTGAACTTTCTTTTGGTCGACCTCCTGAGGTTAACAGAATTACTTATAGTAATAATGTTGGCCCTTCCAAAAACTACTACCATAGGCCAACCCCGCAAGATTTGCTCTTCGAAGAGAGCACCGTGATGCAGAATACTTTTCACGAAAAATCTATCTATGATTGGAATCTGGATGGTAAAACCGAATCCCAGATCTATGAGATGATTCACCAGATGACTATGTATGCCACCATTTGTACGCAGAATAATTCTACGGACCATGGCATTGCGCAGATGATAACTGCTGGTTTTACTGGTACCATCAGAGGATGGTGGGGTAATATTCTGACTGAACCTCAGAGAAATGAGATTCTTACTGCCGTAAAAATTATAAAGAACGAATTACAGCAAGACATCGGTGTACCGGATGCGGTTTATACCCTTATGCTCGCCATTGTTCATCACTTTATTAGTAGTACTGAATCGCATGGAGAGCGTAATAGAGAACTATTATAAAACCTTAGGTGTCCTACTCTTAGCCAGTTTAGGTGGTACAAGGACGTGTTCCTTGCTAGGGTTACTCAGAGAGGCGATGCCAACTCTGAGCACTGGAAAGCCAAATTCATTGATGGCCTTCCTACTTTCTTTGCTGAGAAAGTTCGTAAGAAGATGAGAGACGCTAATGCTGGTATCTCCATCCCTTACTCTAACTACACTTATGGTCAGCTCATAAGTGTTGTCATCCAGGAGGGTCTCTCCCTCTGTAACGACCTTAAGTTGTAGAGACAACTTAAGAAACAGAATCTTTCAGGAAAGAAAGAGCTCGGTGAGTTTTGTGAGCAATTTGCGTTTGACACAGGAACTTCTACCCATAAAGTCTCTAAAAAGACTAAAAAGGTTCCTAAAAAACCCACCTATAAACGTAAGAAGAAAAGGGCTTATATTCCTAAAGATAAAGAATATAAACATAAAAAGAAATTTGTTAAAAAGAAAACTAACAAATCTGGCCCTAAATGCTTTAAATGTGGTAAATTTGGCCACTATGCTAACAAATGTAAAATGGAAGCTAAGATTAGCAATATTCAGATTGATGACCATCTGAAGACCCAATTAAGCAAACTTTTGCTTAATTCCAGTTCCTCTGAAGAACAAGAGGACTCCTCTTCTAAGAGCGACGATGAGCTTTGCTATATCCAAAGCTCTAGTGACTCAGATGTCTCCAAGAACGGAGACTGTCAGTGTAATGAATTAACTAAGAGATGCGATCATCTCCAATCTATAATTCAATTAAATGGATTAAGTCTTAATGTCCTTACCAGTCAGCAACAGAATATGATTGATGTTATTAATCAAGTTACTGACCCTGACATTAAGCTAAAACTTATTAAGTCTTGTTATGCCCAGGAAGAAGCCTCTATTCCTGATTCTTCTAAAGAGTACAGCCTTAAGGAAGTACTAAATCGTTTAGAAAAATCTGGAACTAATAACAAGCCTGCTAGTCTTAATGATCTAAGACATGAAGTGAATACTCTTAAAACTGAGTTAAGACAACTTAAGTTACAGCATGACAAGATGCAAACTGAGATCGATAGTCTCAAGAATGCTCAGAAGCATTCTGATCCAGGAACTTCAAACACTACTCCTAGTACTGAAGATTCTGTGGATTACTTAGGTGTTATCAGCCGTGTACCAAGCCAAAAGTGGTATACTACTATCAACCTCGTGATTAACAAAGAATTTTCTCTTTGCAACATTATTGCTCTTCTTGATAGCGATGCTGATATGAACTGCATTCAGGAAGGAATTGTTCCTACTGAATACTTTGAAAAGACTACTCAATCTTTGTTTAATGCTAGCGGAGATAGCATGGGCATCAGGTTTAAATTAACTAATGTTGCCATCTGTAACAATGGAATTTGTTTAGACAGTACCTTTCTGCTTATTGGCGATTTATCTCAACAGATAATTCTAGGTACTCCTTTTTTATCTATGCTTATGCCTATAGATAAAATTGACTCTAGTGGTATATACACCACTATTCAAAATCAAAAAATTGTTTTTGAATTTATCACTAAACCTGAGATTAAGAAAATTAACTCTTTGACTAATAACATTATTTTCAAAGAAAACCATCTTAATTTTCTTCAGAAAGAAATCTTTAATCTCAACATTAAAAAGAATTTAATGTCCCCTAATATCATGGGCAAAATTCAGGTTGATAAGAATCAGTTAACAGCAGAAATTTGCAGTGATATCCCAAATGCTTTTTGGGACAGGAAAAAACATATTGTTTCTCTTCCTTACGAAAAAGATTTTCATGAACGATCCTTTCCGACCAAAGCTAGACCCAGTCAGATGAAGATTGAGCTCCTCGATCTTTGCAAGGATGAGATCCAGAACTTGTTAGATAAACGGCTTATAACTAAGAGTTATTCTCCTTGGAATTGTACAGCTTTTTATGTTAACAAGGCTGCTGAACAAGAACGTGGTGTTCCTAGGCTTGTAATTAATTACAAACCCCTAAACAAAGTTTTGCAATGGATAAGATATCCAATTCCTAACAAAAAGGATTTGTTAGATAGGTTGCATTCTGCCAGGATTTTCTCAAAATTTGATTTAAAATCTGGTTATTGGCAGATCCAAATTGCACCACAAGACCGTTATAAAACTGCTTTTGTGGTTCCATTTGGCCATTACCAATGGAATGTTTTGCCTTTTGGGCTTAAGAACGCCCCTTCTGAATTCCAAAATATCATGAACGATATTTTTAATCCTTTTTCAGACTTTTCAATTGTTTACATTGATGATATCCTTATCTTCTCTGCTTCAATTGACCAACACTTTAAACATTTAAAGATTTTTAAAGATGTTGTTAAAACTAATGGTTTAGTTGTCTCAGCCCCTAAAATGAAAATTTTTCAAACTAATGTAAGATTTTTAGGGCATAATATTGGAGAAGGGAAAATTCTCCCCATTGACAGAAGTATTGAATTTGCCTCTAAGTTCCATGACGAGCTCAAGGAAAAGACGCAACTTCAACGATTTCTGGGTAGTCTCAATTATATTGGTGACTATTACAAAAATCTTGCACAAGATAGTGCAATCCTTTACTCAAGATTGAAAAAGAATCCTGCTCCTTGGACTGATGAGCATACTAAAGCCGTTCAGAAAATTAAACTGAAAGTCAAGAAATTGCCTTGCCTAGCTTTAGCAAATCCTTCTTTTTTCAAAATTGTCGAGACCGACGCCTCAGATCTAGGTTTTGGTGGTATTTTAAAACAAATAAATTTTTCAACTAAAAAGGAAGAACTTGTTCGTTTTACTTCGGGATCTTGGAAAGATGCCTCAAAAAATTACTCCACCATAAAGAAAGAAATTTTTTCTGTTGTAAAATGCATTTCAAAATTTCAAGATGATTTATTAAATCAGAATTTTTTGCTGCGTATTCATTGCAGTGCTGTTAAACAGGTTTTGCAAAAAGATGTTGAAAACATTGTTTCTAAACAGATTTTTGCCAGATGGCAAGCAAACTTATCGGCTTTTGATTTTGATATAGAACATGTCAAAGGGTAAAATAACTCTCTTCCCGATTTTTTAACTAGAGAGTTTTTGCAGGACCGATGAGTGGCCCCTCTCGTGGGCGTGGAAGAGGCAACAGCAGCGGGTATTCTCGCCGGCCTGGTAAAGAAAAGATCATCGTGAATGATGATCAATATCCTCCGATACAAGATTATGTTGAATTCTTACGCCAGAGTGCGAAGAACAGGGAGAAGAATGCTCCCCCTCTTAACCCTTTTAGCAAGAAGAAGACTGCTAAAGAGGTCTTGGAAACTATCAAGTACAATTTCCTTCCTAATATTAGGACTTCGGAATTGGTACTAATCCTCAATGATGAGGATAAGCAGCAGATGTCTGCGCCCTGGGAAATTAAGTCCCAGTACCTTGATACTCATAATTATCAAGTGCAAGAAGGCAAATACGGGCAAATACCGGACGGTATACGAGGCGATTCTCGTAGAAACAGAATTCGTGGTGTTCAATCATTCCAATAAACACCCGGGAAATTCTCATTCCCCCATTGCTTATAGCAAGGCTATTTTGAAGAAATTCATTTCTCCCCGAGAATGGGGAATCCATCCTTTAAAAGCGCGAAAATTAAGTTCGCATGCTGGTGGATCCTATAATTATTGGGATTATGTCCAGGCTTGGACAAAAGCATTTTATTACCAAAATGCAGAGCACAAACACACTTGGTTTTTTGTTTTATGCCCAAATTCTTTGCGAAAATCTTACCCAGGATGGGTATTCAATTGGTGGGACAAATTTGTCCCAGGAATTGATTTCCTCCCTGATGAAATCACCAAGCTTAAACTTTTTCTTCCTTGGTGTCAAATTCATCCCCTCTTAAGAGGGAAAAACAAAGCTCCGGTAGGCTTAAACACCCTACTCGTTTTCTCGGAAATGGATATTCCTTGGATCTGGCGATGGGATTTGCGCTGCAGAGTTAACTCTCTCAATGTTCCTCTTCTGGAACGCATCTTTTCCTATCGGTGGTGGAGCGGTGTAGATTTGAATTCTGCTGAAAACCAGATCAAACACAGTCTCCAACAGAACATGGACTTGGTAGAAGAATCTCCTCCTCATGCAGAACAGATGATGCCATCTGCTGCTCATCCTCATCATTGAGGATTAGTACCAATTCCTAAGTCCTAATATTAGGAAGGAAATTGTACTTAATAGTTTCCAAGACCTCTTTAGCAGTCTTCTTCTTGCTAAAAGGGTTAAGAGGGGGAGCATTCTTCTCCCTGTTCTTCGCACTCTGGCGTAAGAATTCACCATAATCCTGTATCGGAGGATATTGATCATCATTCACGATGATCTTTTCTTTACCAGGCCGGCGAGAATACCCGCTGCTGTTGCCTCTTCCACGCCCACGAGAGGGGCCACTCATCGGTCCTGCAAAAACTCTCTAGTTAAAAAATCGGGAAGAGAGTTATTTTCCCCTTTGATATGTTCTATATCAAAATCAAAAGCCGATAAGTTTGCTTGCCATCTGGCAAAAATCTGTTTAGAAACAATGTTTTCAACATCTTTTTGCAAAACCTGTTTAACAGCACTGCAATCAATACGCAGCAAAAATTTCTGATTTAATAAATCATCTTGAAATTTTGAAATGCATTTTACAACAGAAAAAATTTCTTTCTTTATGGTGGAGTAATTTTTTGAGGCATCTTTCCAAGATCCCGAAGTAAAACGAACAAGTTCTTCCTTTTTAGTTGAAAAATTTATTTGTTTTAAAATACCACCAAAACCTAGATCTGAGGCGTCGGTCTCGACAATTTTGAAAAAAGAAGGATTTGCTAAAGCTAGGCAAGGCAATTGCTTGACTTTCAGTTTAATTTTCTGAACGGCTTTAGTATGCTCATCAGTCCAAGGAGCAGGATTCTTTTTCAATCTTGAGTAAAGGATTGCACTATCTTGTGCAAGATTTTTGTAATAGTCACCAATATAATTGAGACTACCCAGAAATCGTTGAAGTTGCGTCTTTTCCTTGAGCTCGTCAGGGAACTTAGAGGCAAATTCAATACTTCTGTCAATGGGGAGAATTTTCCCTTCTCCAATATTATGCCCTAAAAATCTTACATTAGTTTGAAAAAATTTCATTTTAGGGGCTGAGACAACTAAACCATTAGTTTTAACAACATCTTTAAAATCTTTAAATGTTTAAAGTGTTGGTCAATTGAAGCAGAGAAGATAAGGATATCATCAATGTAAACAATTGAAAAGTCTGAAAAGGATTAAAAATATCGTTCATGATATTTTGGAATTTAGAAGGGGAGTTCTTAAGCCCAAAAGGCAAAACATTCCATTGGTAATGGCTAAATGGAACCACAAAAGCAGTTTTATAACGGTCTTGTGGTGCAATTTGGATCTGCCAATAACCAGATTTTAAATCAAATTTTGAGAAAATCCTGGCAGAATGCAACCTATCTAACAAATCCTTTTTGTTAGGAATTGGATATCTTATCCATTGCAAAACTTTGTTTAGGGGTTTGTAATTAATTACAAGCCTAGGAACACCACGTTCTTGTTCAGCAGCCTTGTTAACATAAAAAGCTGTACAACTCCAAGGGGAATAACTCTTAGTTATAAGCCGTTTATCTAACAAGTTCTGGATCTCATCCTTGCAAAGATCGAGGAGCTCAATCTTCATCTGACTGGGTCTAGCTTTGGTCGGAATGGATCGTTCATGAAAATCTTTTTCATAAGGAAGAGAAACAATATGTTTTTTCCTGTCCCAAAAAGCATTTGGGATATCACTGTAAATTTCTGCTGTTAACTGATTCTTAACAACCTGAATTTTGCCCATGATATTAGGGGGCATTAAATTCTTTTTAATGTTGAGATTAAAGATTTCTTTCTGAAGAAAATTAAGATGGTTTTCTTTGAAAATAATGTTATTAGTCAAAGAGTTAATTTTCTTAATCTTAGGTTTAGTGATAAATTCAAAAACAATTTTTTGATTTTGAATAGTGGTGTATATACCACTAGAGTCAATTTTATCTATAGGCATAAGCATAGATAAAAAAGGAGTACCTAGAATTATCTGTTGAGATAAATCGCCAATGAGCAGAAAGGTACTGTCTAAACAAATTCCATTGTTACAGATGGCAACATTAGTTAATTTAAACCTGATGCCCATGCTATCTCCGCTAGCAGTAAACAAAGATTGAGTAGTCTTTTCAAAGTATTCAGTAGGAACAATTCCTTCCTGAATGCAGTTCATATCAGCACCACTATCAACAAGAGCAATGATGTTGCAAAGAGAAAATTCTTTGTTAATCACGAGGTTGATAGTAGTATACCACTTTTGGCTTGGTACACGGCTGATAACACCTAAGTAATCCACAGAATCTTCAGTACTAGGAGTAGTGTTTGAAGTTCCTGGATCAGAATGCTTTTGAGCATTCTTGAGACTATCGATCTCAGTTTGCATCTTGTCATGCTGTAACTTAAGTTGTCTTAACTCAGTTTTAAGAGTATTCACTTCATGTCTTAGATCATTAAGACTAGCAGGCTTGTTATTAGTTCCAGATTTTTCTAAACGATTTAGTATTTCCTTAAGGCTGTACTCTTTAGAAGAATCAGGAATAGAGGCTTCTTCCTGGGCATAACAAGACTTAATAAGTTTTAGCTTAATGTCAGGGTCAGTAACTTGATTAATAACATCAATCATATTCTGTTGCTGACTGGTAAGGACATTAAGACTTAATCCATTTAATTGAATTATAGATTGGAGATGATCGCATCTCTTAGTTAATTCATTACACTGACAGTCTCCGTTCTTGGAGACATCTGAGTCACTAGAGCTTTGGATATAGCAAATCTCATCGTCTCTCTCAGAAGAGGAGTCCTCTTGTTCTTCAGAGGAACTGGAATTAAGCAAAAGTTTGCTTAATTGGGTCTTCAGATGGTCATCAATCTGAAGATTGCTAATCTTAGCTTCCATTTTACATTTGTTAGCATAGTGGCCAAATTTACCACATTTAAAGCATTTAGGGCCAGATTTGTTAGTTTTCTTTTTAACAAATTTCTTTTTATGTTTATATTCTTTATCTTTAGGAATATAAGCCCTTTTCTTCTTACGTTTATAGGTGGGTTTTTTAGGAACCTTTTTAATCTTTTTAGAGACTTTATGGGTAGAAGTTCCTGTGTCAAACGCAAATTGCTCACAAAACTCACCGAGCTCTTTCTTTCCTGAAAGATTCTGTTTCTTAAGTTGTCTCTGCAACTTAAGGTCATTACAGAGGGAGAGACCCTCCTGGATGACAACACTTATGAGCTGACCATAAGTGTAGTTAGAGTATGGGATGGAGATACCACCATTAGCGTCTCTCATCTTCTTACGAACTTTCTCAGCAAAGAAAGTAGGAAGGCCATCAATGAATTTGGCTTTCCAGTGCTCAGAGTTGGCATCGCCTCTCTGAGTAACCCTAGCAAGGAACACGTCCTTGTACCACCTAAACTGGATAAGAGTAGGACACCTAAGGTTTTGTAATAGTTCTCTATTACGCTCTCCATGCGATTCAGTACTACCAATAAAGTGATGAACAATGGCGAGCATAAGGGTATAAACCGCATCCGGTACACCGATGTCTTGATGTTGTTCGTTCTTTACAATTTTTACGGCAGTAAGAATCTCATTTCTCTAAGGTTCAGTCAGAATATTACCCCACCATCCTCTGATGGTACCAGTAAAACCAGCAGTTATCATCTGCGCAATGCCATGGTCCGTAGAATTATTCTGCGTACAAATGGTGGCATACATAGTCATCTGGTGAATCATCTCATAGATCTGGGCTTCGGTTTTACCATCCAGATTCCAATCATAGATAGATTTTCCGTGAAAAGTATTCTGCATCACGGTGCTCTCTTCGAAGAGAAAATCTTGCGGGGTTGGCCTATGGTAGTAGTTTTTGGAAGGGCCAACATTATTACTATAAGTAATTCTGTTAACCTCAGGAGGTCGACCAAAAGAAAGTTCAAATCCTTGAACATCTTTTAAAGAGATGTCTGATTCAGAATCAGAATCATCATGGGATAAAGTGTTAATCTTTAACCCTTTGAGATCTTTCTCGATCTCTTTCAGGTGGGACATAAATTCAGTTTTAGTTCCCAATTTAAAACCTTTAACTTCAATAGGAGGTTGAATTAGAGGTTTGACAAGGCTCTTGGTAGAGTCCGGGGGGATCCTAACAGAGTTATGTGCCTGAGCAATCTCAATTCTATTGAGTTGTTTACCTATCGTGTTAAGGATAAGGTTGGTGTAATTCCCTTGTTTAACTAAAGGGTTCAGATCCTTAGTAGCTCCAAGGAGTCTGGTATCGTTTTCTATCCTAAGGAAGGCACTAGCTTCCATGATAGGAGCAGCACAACCCTGGCCGGTACTGCCAGTTTCTATGGATAGGGGTTCAGTCGGAGGGTGAACAGCAGATATAATCTGTTTATTCACAGTGGTCCATTTATTTCATGTTTAACATCAGTCTTAGGCTGATTTTCTGTTTCGAGAACAAAAAGTCGCCTATCTTTGGTAAACATGAGGAACCAAACAGCAAAAGAAGTAACCAAGAGATGTAGCTTTTCGTGCACACTGATATGAGGCATATAATTAGACTATTGTGATAGTCATTTGGCATGTTAAATTATTCACTTTTTATCATGGTATATTGTATAGTTTTGATACAAAAAAATAAAATCTTATTTTTTTCATGATTCTCCAATAATTGAGATTATAACATGCCTAGTAAAGCAGGATTTTTTTCCCACAAGCATTTTACAGAAGTCAATTAATAATTGCGCTAAAGCTACATCATCTAAATTTTCTTTTCAACTAATCACTACTTCTTACTAATTGCAGGAAAAAAATGAATTTGACACAAAATGTAATGGTTGTTATAAAATAAGCTAAAAATAATATAATATAATTTGTTATATCAACCAAGTCAAAGTCTACTTCAAATCTATCTCTAGTTCTCACAAAACTACATGCTATTTGAATTTCAAATATACACACATGCGTTTAGAAATATGTGCACATGCTTCATGTTAAATAACTCTATTAATGTAACTACATTCATTGTATACAACAACTATATAAGTCTGTATAAGTCTTATAAAATCATCAGAGAAATGTATCTCCATAAACTCTCCTTGTCTAAACCTCCAACTCAATCTCAAGTGCAGTGCCGGCTCAAGCCCTTGGCAGGTAAGGAGGCTGCCTAGTTCACCATATATAAGGGCCCCTGGTTTTAATAGCTATTTATTATATTATATATAAATAAATACATTCATTGAAAAAGTAAAAACTCTTCCTATTTTCAAGGCTATTAAAAACAACTCAATAGACAACTAAACCCATAAAAAGTAGACGATTCATTTCTTCTAAACCAACAATCCCTTAATTTCTTCTCTCTCTCTCTCTCTCTCTCTCTCCACTAACGGTTCATATATTCTCTCTCTCTCTCCAAACCCCACTCTCCTCTTCCTCATTCTATTTTGCTCATACAAAGAAAAAAAAATTGCTCATTCAAAAAAAATCTGGTGGCACTATAAAACTTCTCTCATACAAGGTTTGTTTTTTGTTTTATATATATAATAATATACTATATGTTATGTATATTATATTGTTAATATTGTTATATATATTTTTTTACTTTTTTTTACTTTTTTATTTTATGAAATTGTTTAAACTTAAATGATTATTTTATTAATATGTTTTTAAATGTTGACAGGTTGAAAGTGATTTTTTTTTCAATTGGAGAAGTTTATTGTTCGGATAATCAGATTGAATATAGATTGGCGTGATCAGGTTCTATTGTTCTATAATAATATTTGTTTGTTTATGTGAAATAATTAGAAGAAATTATATTTTAGCGGCTAGATTTACTTTTTATTTGTGAATATATTCATATTTGTCGCTAACTATATACATACATAATTTTTACAATAAAAAGGGCCCCATATTAATTTCTAGCCTAGGGCCCCGATTTTGCTTGAGACGACCCTGCTCAAGTGCTGCATAAACACAATAATGTTTCATAAACATTAACCAACAGTGTTGCACAAACATTAACACACTCATAAGATCTTGTTGTTGCCGATAATATGGGATAGTAGCAGGTGTGGGAGTGATTTGGTTAGCTTGAGTGTGTTCCTGTAATTGCAGAAAGTGGGTTAACATTGACTATACGGTGTTGCTTGGTTTAGCAACATGTCTTTTACATGTATACATTTCATAATTATTTACACGTTGCATGTCTAGATTTTATAATTATTCTTTTTATGCTCTATGTCTGTTATTAAGTGGGATCGCATTTCTAGTGATATACATGGGGAGGGGGGGGGGGGGGATTATATGTACGCGACCTTATCGTGCATAGGTAAATAAACTCTTTTCGCGACTCGTCACAGGAGTCAATCTTACTCTTGACACTTTTAGGGTATGTTTGATTGACGTTGGGCAAAAGAGTTGGCATGGAAAAATTTGTCATGCCAAATTTTGCCAAGACAAATACTTTTTTCTCACATTAGGCTATCAACCACCACATGCAGTAAAGTAGATTTTTTAGGCAAAACATTTTAATAACACATTTTCGCCCATGTTATCATATATAATAATACAAAATATGTTTTTTAATTATCGTCCGAAGTTTTATTTAATAAAAAAAATAATTTTTCTTTTCTTTTTACTCCCCTTCTTTACGTTATAAAAAATTGTTTAAAAATGTTATGAAAAAAGAGTTTATTAAAAATGTTAAAAATAGTTTTTAAAATATTTTTATAATACGATTTTTTTAAATAATTGTAAAACATTTTCTTAACAATTATTTATAATATCAAAAACATTTTTCAAAACATTACAAAATAGTTTTTAAATATATATTTTTTGATAAATAAATCATTGCATTAAAAATCAAACGTTAAGGGAGCGAACCCGTATACAGAGAGTATACAAAGAAAAGCAAAACAAGAAAAATGAAAAGCCAAAGGCACCAAATACACTAACACCCAGATTAAAATGAAGTGTGGATCTCCTCCACGAACTCAAGAAAGTCTTAATTTGTAACGAAGGTCTTCACCTTGAACCAACTAGAAAGGTGCCCAAAAAAATATAACGAAGTCTCGAGGGCGCCATCTCAATACCTTCGAAACATCGAGCATTCCTCTCTTTCCAAACTGTCCAACATATACAGTGAGGAACAATCCGTCAGACCCGTTTATCACCCAACCAACCCAAGGGAGGGTTCCACTCCTCTAAAATCGCTCTTACTGACGCAAGCATGACCTAAACGGTCTTAGATAAGGAGAGAAAAATGTCCCACAAACCTCTCGTCACCCAGCGGTGCATAAGGAGATGGTTAGTCTTCTCATCATCCTCCTTGCATAACCAACACCGACTAGCCACGCGATATCTGTTCTACTACAGGCCTTCCATCGTCAAAATGGCATGTCTAGATGTCGTCCAAACAAAGAATCTTACCTTAGGTGGTGCCATAACCATCCAAATCTTCTTCCAGGGGAAAAGAACCCTGAGAGCCCCACTGTCGCTCAATATAGCATAGTATCCGCCAGTCCCTCCCCCCTTCCATCTCAGCGAATCCTCCCCAACCGTCGGAAGGGGAGACGACCTCAACCACTCAAAGAAAAAGTCAGCCTCCTAAGGTTACCAATCCCAGAGTCTTCTCCTAAGCTGGGGACTCTATGTCACATTATCACCGTTGTCATTCACATGCTCCGCCACCATGCCATCTTGATTCGTTCCTAGGTTAAAGATCCCGGGAAACATATCTTGAATAGACCCATTCTCGCTCCATTTGTCTTTTCATAATCTTATCTTGTCCCCTTTCTCTAAAGTAAACTCAGTGTTCCTAGAGTAATCCACCCACCCCCTCGCAATATGCTTCCACATACCCACCCCATGGGCTAAAGACCCCACGACCAACCTCCACCCCATCTGTGAAGAACCCCACCTCGCTTCTACAACCATTCTCCATAATCTATTTACCTCCCAAGGGAAATGTCACATCCACTTCCCTAGCAGAGCTCTATTGAAAATACCCAAGTTCCTTACACTAGCCCCCCCTCCTTAATGGGCTTGCAAACCTCCTCCCATCCTACTAGGTTGTGCTTGAATATATCTTCAGCGCCTCTCCACAAGAAATCTCTCATAAACTTCTCCATTTTTAAACGTACAAGAGAAGGAAAAGGGAAAATAGACATGGAATAGGTAGGCAAACTAGACAGGCAACTTTTAATAAGATTCATCCTCCCCCCTTTTGAAAGAAACCCATTCGTCCACCCTACCAGCTTCCTTATCATTCTTTCTAAGACTGGGTCCCAAATCGCATTGGAATTATACTTAGCTCCAAGGGGTAAACTAAGATAAGTATTTGGGAAGGTCCCAAACCTGCAACCAAGAATACCAGCTAGGTCCTCCATTACAACCACTTCCTCAATCGGGATCATATGGCACTTCCCCGCATTGATTCGTAGCCCCAAAACAGCCTCAAAAGTCATCAATAAAACCTTTAGATCACGGATCTGACCACGATCAACACCAAAAAAGATAATCGCATCATCAACAAATAAGAGATGTGATGCCAGAGCCCCAAGACCTAAAACTGAAACCCTTGATCCACCCTGTCGCGGCCAATCGCTTTATCATCCGACTAAAGGTCTCTATGTCCCAGATGAAAAGAAAGGGGGAAGTATTGGTAAGAATTCTGCACAAGATCAATATATGGCCACACCTTATGTTCCACCACTCTCCACCCTTTTTGTGTGGTGACTTCCTTGCTGTACGACTTCTAAATGATGCTTATAAAGATGTTTTCAATGATTGTAGCTCCTCTACACTAATAGGGCAACTTACTGTTGTCAAAGGTGACACCTTGGAATATTTCTAAGTCGAAAATGGAGCTTACAAGTGTTGGGCAGATTCAAAGGGCATGGACTCTTACACCCATAGGTAAGGTTTTTTTTTCAATTTACGTTTCACTTATGCTAATGATATGAGTGGGGTAATGGCTCTTCATCCCTTAAAACTCTGTACCGAAAATTTTACGTTATTTCCATGGGTATTTCAAACCAAAAATGCATGTTAGTTCTACTATAAATCTATGGGTTAGATTTATTGGGTTGCATCAAGATTATTGGGACCCTTTTCTTCTTCTCCAGATTGCTAGGGGTGTTGGTCCTCCACTACGTGTTGACAAGGCTACAATGGAAAGGTTTTGTGGTACATATGCTAGAGTTTCAATTGAAGTTGATTTGTCAAATAAACTTCCTGAACGAATATTAGTTGAAAGAAATGGTGGTGCTTTTTATGTCAATATTCAATATGAGACAATCCCATTGTATTGTCCTTTTTGCATGGCTATTGGTCACTCATTCAATGACTGTAGGCATCTTGAAAAAGAGGTGACTAAATCTCGTTCTAATCTGGAAAAAGTTTTCCCTTCAAAGTCCATAACTGTATGTTACAAGGTTTCTATTGCATATGGAATCAATACGACAGCTATTACACCTTCAAACCTGATGACAACTAAGGTCAATAGAAAAAGCGATGTAGCAGGTACTAGTCCAGCAGTTACAATCGGAAATTTACCAAGTACATCGAAAGCATTTGAGACATGTCACACTGTCACAGACCTAAATCTAGGTTCTATGATAACTAAGGTTGATAGTCCAAAAGATGTAGTAGGTATTGAGCCTAGATCGCCTCCTGTTGATGTCAGTTAAAAGGCATCCATGGTTACTGTAAATACAGGACCCTTGAACGATCAATCAGATCAGAACTGTAATCCTCCGAATTGTTTGCATTTTTTAAAGAAAAATATGATTAATTATGGTGATGGATCTGGAGCTCAGTCGGTCGGTGATCCAAAGTTACGTGTTATTCAAATAAGAAATGGAATCCCCACAAATTAGGAGGATTCCAAAGTCCTTGTGAATCAGGAAAAAAGTTGTTTTAATAATTGGTTACCAAAAGGAGTTTGTTGATGTCAACATCTTCACCAAATAATATGGGGAATATCCCAAAAGATTTGAAAGGAGTTCAACAAATATCGGCTGACTTCTTCGCAGGCATAAATAAAAAAAAAAGACATGGAGAAAAATTTAATTGACACTGAACAAAATATTTCCAAACTTATGGGTCAAAAATATATTCAAAATATGTCATCACGGTATATTTCGGATAATGAAGACACATAATTTGTCAAAAGTTGAGATTCATGAAGCCTTACTTAGTAATCGGAATCGATTTTTGAAAAAGAATGGAGTTTTTTCGGTGATCCGGCAAATGCAACCATAAATTTTCAAAATTTAATCCAACATGATTCCATTGTGTTAAAGGGGGATAGATTAGTTTTGAACAATTGTCTTAATGAGTCTTCATCTTTTGAAAAAAGTGAAGAAGTTAAGACTCCTTCTCACGATGATCGAGGCATTGATTTATATGTGGAAATCCCCAATATTGACTCGAACGGCGTAAACTCTACTTCAAATCATAACAAATGGAAAGTCGTTTGCAGGAAAACACGTTCAAGATATCGAAGGTCCTAAATTTATTTTTAAGGATTCATTTACTTTTATGCACATTTCATGGTGTTTTTTTCTTAAGTTTCTTTTCTCTAACGCTTCTAAGTGCTTGAGGAGAGGCTTTTTCTCCTACAATAAATAAATTGTTCTTGTTAAAAATAAATATATATATTATTTTTTTAATAATGATGAAAGCAATCTTGTTTAATAAAAATTATCCAATGTCCTTATAAAAAAAAGAAAAAAAAGAAAGAAAGGGGGATAATGGATCTCCTGGCCTAAGCCTACGAGTACCCAGGAAAAAAACCCTCAGGCACCCCGTTAATCAACACCGAGAACCTAGCTGTCGAAACACACCTCTGAATCCACCGGCACCACCAATCCCCAAAGACCATCCTCCTAAGCAAGTAAAGAAGAAACTTATAAATTTACGTGGTCATACGCCTTCTCAATGTCGAGCTTACACGCAATGCCAGGATTCCCACTTCTAGACCTAGAATCCAAACACTCATTATCCACCAAAAAAGTATCGAGAATCTTCCTTCCACCAACGAAGGCATTTTAGGATTCTGAAATCAAAGGGTCAATGACCTTCCTAATCTGAATAGACAACACTTTGGCTAGAACCTTATAAACACTCCCAATTAAACTGATCGGTCATAAATCTTTGATATCAATCGAGCCCCCATTCTTAGATATCAAAGTGATGAAGGTCGCATTTATCCTAGGCAAAAAGTATCCCCTATCATGGAATTCGCTAAAGAAATCCATCACATCAGACCTGACGACAAACAAAAGCTGCTGAAAAAAATCCAACATGAATCCGTCCGGCCTCGACGCCTTATCCCCACTCATAGACTTGAGTACCTGCACGACTTCCTCCTCATAAAAAGGACTTCGATGTCTCCCTTCGAGATAGCCGAAATGCTCTCCAACTCGGCCCCATCAAGAGAGGGCTTCCACTTATCTTCTTCTCTAAACAAATCCTCATAAAACTGAGCAATAACCCCCCTCACCTCTCTATCTTCTTCAAACACCTCTCCCCAAACTGAGATTTTCCCAATGTGGTTACCCCTCCTGTGTGAGGTGGAAACCGAGTGAAAAAACTTGGTATTCGAATCCCCTTCTTTTAATCATAAAGCCCTCGACTTTTTCCTCCAACTAATTTCTTCTTGAACTAACCTATTCCCAATGTCCCCTTTTTTAACATCCCTCCCTCTCCTCTCCTCCTCCGAGAGCCAGACTCTCCCTTCCTTCTCATATAACCTCCTAACCTCCTCCATATAACTCGGTGTGACCAGACACACATTACCAAAAACCACTTTATTCGACCCTTTAATGTCTTCATTGAGCAAACCCAATGTAACTGCCAACCTAAAACTGGAATTCCCCTCCACCTCATACCTTGTGCACCATACTCTAACTCTCTAAAAAAATCATTCTCCTTGATCCACATATTCTCGAATCTGAAAGGAATCATGCCCTCCCTCCAACACCCACATTATAAAAAAATGGGACAACGGTCGGAAGTAACCCTAGGCAAGAAAGATTGAATCACCCCTAGAAAATTCTCCTCCTACCTCTGCGAAATAATAAAGCAGTCTAAACGAGACATATAAGGCAAGTCCCTAAAACTGGACCAAGTAAAAAAAACCTTCAAGAGGCAAATCAGTCAACTCCATCTCTTCAATAAAGTCGAAAAACTCTCTCATATATATGAAAATTCTACCACCACTACTTTTCTCTACTCCAAAATGCACCACATTGTAATCCCCTCCAAAGCAAAAAGGGACATCCCATACCCTACTCACCCCTGCCAATTCCTCCCACAACTCCCACCGACTCTTGTCCTCGACTGGCCCGTAGATACTCGAGAAACCCCAAGTAAACTGATCATCCACATTTCTAAAGAGGTAGGATAACGACCACCTTCCCTCCAAGCTCCCCAACAATTTGACCACTACTGAATTCCACAAAATCACCACCCCTCCTGAAACATCCACAACGTCCAAACTAACCCACTTGATCCCTCGCCCACCCCAAATTGATCTAATGATACAATCATCCATATATCTCATCTTTGTCTCCTATAAACACAAAATATCGGGTTTCCACCTAGCAAGGGCCCCACCAACAATAACCCCACCTAGCAATGGCCCCACCAACAACACCCCTTTTGTTAGTATCATTTCATAACAGTTTTTTGATTATATAAAACAGTTTTTAGAAATGTTTTTAAAAACTTTAAAAGATATTTTAAAATATATTCATAACATTTTTTTTAATTGTTAAAAACAGTTTTTACAATATTTTGTTAATACGTTTTTTTTTAAAAATTGTAAATCATTTTCTTATCAATTTTTTGTAATATTAAATACAATTTTCAAAACATTACAAAACAGTTTTTAAATATTCATAACTGTTCTTTTATTATTTAAAACTGTTTTTAGATTCTTTTAAAGAATTAAAAAAAACATCAGATACGCACAAGATTTGAAAATCTAATTCAAAAATACACAAGATAAGATCTATTATTAACTTGGTCTAATACTTTTCATCATTTTCATTCTCTCTCTCTCTCTCTCTCTCTCTCTCTCTCCCTATCTATCTATCTATCTATCTATCTATCTATCTATCTATCCCAGTCTCTCCCTTTTCCTCGTAAAATTCTCGAGTGTCTTGAGGGCATGACAAAGGCAAGGTGTACATATGAATTGCAAAATGTTTTCATTTTCAAAATGTTATTGTTGACATTTGAAATCTTCCCATTATCTATATAGGCTTTTATGCATATATTTAAAATCTTATCTAGGAAGTTAATAGTGTTCATGTGCTATAAAAGTTGAATATATTGCATTAGTGTAAATGCATAAGATTATGTAGCAAAGACCAGTTCCACATGTATGCTTATGAGAATTGGCTATAAATATTTTTATATTTATATTTTATGTAAGTTAGGAATAACCGTTACAAAAAAGTAAAATTATATTTATTAACCTTCATGTAAGTTCCCAAATTAACTTTTCAGATGTATACATTATTAATTTTTTTTTAACATTTTTAGTCAAGTAATTGAGCAAAAATTGTTAAGATATAAAACATAGTTGAACCGATTCTACCATCGTTTGTTTGATATTAAAAGGAGAGTTGAGATCTCAAAGTAGTTTTATCGTTGTTATCATATTTACAATAAAATCATAAACGCAATGAAAAAAGAGTATAACAAATGTTAAGCATATATCGATGCAAATAAGATAATTAATGGTAATTGAGCACATCGTTATGAACCAATTGTTGCACTTTTTAGAAATTTTAATATATCTTTCACATTTTTTATAATCCTCAATTGCCCATCATAAGGTTATAAACACTTTCATGTTTTACATATCAACATGTCATACGAAGCAGCACTGACAGAAGGTTCACAGGATCAGGGTTGGATCTTTTTGGAAAATGGCTCAACGGGTTTCCAATGTATATCCGTTGTATGATATTTGTATTTACAATAATGATAGCTATATTACTTATGATAATTGTCCTTAGATTTTTGTATGACTTTGAGGACACTTAATTAAATCTAATAAGCATTAGTGAAGATACATTTGTGATTCCTACTTTAAGAGATATTACATTAAGATTAAATTTTAGTAATAATACTCCAAAATTTGACGTCACATTCAAAGACATTCATTTTAAAGTGATTTATGGATGAAGGACATGTATTGGCAGTGGACATTTAACTTGTTTCACCTTGATGGGAAAATTTTCCAAGACAACTGACCTTCAAGTACTAGCGTTAAATATGCTGCCATATAACGTAAGGTTATCAGATGTAAAGGGAAGTTGCCATTCCTATTAGCATATACGAGGGCGGAATTGGATCCCATTTTTCAAGAGGATTCATTGGTTTACTATCTACATATGTCATCTTATGAATGTAAATAATAGACTTTTGAAATAAGGGATAGTATAAAAGGGCATTAATAGTTCAATATTTTGAAAATGTTATATATGTTTTTGTTCACCATTCATAATATTTGTTTTTATAAATAAGGTGGTAATGACCTTTTTTTATAATGTTACTAAAAAAAATCAGCACTACCATATTTATAAAAACAAATATCATGAAATGTGAATAAAATAAATTACTAGCATTTTCAATATATTCAACAACTAATGCCATTTTATACAATCCCATATTTCAAATATGTTATTTACGTTCATAATATGACCTATGTAGGTAGTCAATAAAGGAATCCTCTTAAAAAATGATATCCAATTCCACCCTCGCACATGATAATGGGCATGGTAACTTCCCTTTACATGTAATACCTTTGTATTATATGGCAACATACTCAACAATTGTAGAAGAAGGCCAGTTGACTTGGAAAATTTTCCCGCCAAGGTGAAAGAGGTTAGATATCCACTGCCAATACAAGTCCTCCGTCCTTAAATCACTTTAAAATGAATTTCCTTTAAAATAACCTCAATTTTTTTGCTATTGTTACTAAAATTTAATCTCAATGTAATATCTGTTTCTACTTTTTCTTGACTTTTCATGTATTGCTTACGCTATGTATACTTCCGGTATACGAGTTCGCTCCCTTAGCGATTGGTTTTAATGAGTTTATTTATTTACCAAAAAAAAAATTTAAATGAGTGTCATCAAAGTCATGAAATTTTGAGGACAATTATCGTAAGCAATATAGCTATTACTATTGTAAATACAAACATCATACCGCAAATCATCGGTTGGACATCGAGCAACTTTCTAGAAACACCCATCCCTGATCCCGTGAACCTTCTGCCAGTGATACTTCATGTGACATGTTTATACCTAAAACGTGAAAATGGTTGTAAACTTATATTTGGCAATTGTGGATTAAAAAAAATATGAAGGATCTATTAAGACTGCTATCAAGTGCATCAATTGATTCATATCTCTGCGCCCAATTGCAATTATTTATCTGATTTGCATCAATATATGATTAATGTTTGTTATACTATTTTTGCATTTCTTTTGACTTAGGGTAAATATGATGACAAGGATACACTACTTTGCGATCTCCACTCACCTATTAATATCAAACAAACGATGATAGACTATGTGAAATTGTGTTCAACTATATATTATTTGCTAACAATTTTATGATGAATTATAGTACTAAAAATGTTAGATGATTTTCAAACATGTTTAAATCTAAAAAGTTAATATGGAAACTTCCTGAAGGTTAATAAGTAGAAGGGTCATTCCAAACTTAAATAATATAAAAAAATAAAAAAATATTTGCAACTAATTCCTTTAAGCATATATGTTGAACTGATCTTTGCAAGAGAACCATATGCCTTTATTTTTTAATCAAGATTTAACTTAATTGTAGAATAAATAAACCTAATTCTACTACGAGAAAAGTACCTCAAAAAAGATAAATTCAAACTAAATATACTTACAAGTGCTTATTACATCACTTATAAAATTCTTATTTTTCCGAATTTTGTATCCTTTTGCTCCGCATCATAACTGGTGGGGATTCTAAGCCGAAATCTAGACATATTCGTGGAGGAAAATACATTTTTACTTCAATAATTTTATTTTATGTTTGTTTCTAGTTGTTAAGTTAAATACAAATTATATTAACACTATATTTCAGTATCAGTTTCCTAGGTCAATCTACTTCTTTGAGAAGTAGTTTCCGAGCTTATGTCTACTTTTCGTAATTTTTAGATTAATTAATTGAAGATCGGTTGTTGGAGAAAAGAGAGTAGATTGACATTTATAACTAGTATTGAGAAATTTTCTTAGTTTATTTTATTTATGTTGTTCACACTACACCACCCTCGACATCATTCTTTAAGATCTGACCAAGGGCTATCCTATTACAGTAGAACATATATAGTTTCTTAAATGTTTAAAAATTAACTCGACGCTTACACCTCGGGGTGAGGCATGAACATATCGCTTTGTCTTAAGCATCAAATTCCAAAAAAGAGGCCTACGGCCCATTAAATTATATTTATTATATGTTTATGGTTAATATTAATAATCGACATCATATACCAAATAACTAAATATTAGATGATAATATTTGTGTTCATGATATTAGACCCGTTATAGTGTTACTAATATTAATAAGAATTTTTCGGTGATTATTGCTTTTTGAACATTATATTTTTGATTTATTGGAATATTTTATAATACGTTGTTAAGTTTGAAAAGATTTGAGGTTTATGCCTCAATGTGCCTTGAGACTTACACCTCGAGTTAAAGATGTCGACAAATACTGAAGTTCTAAGGCTTTACGGTACGTACTAAATATAATAATGTTTTAGTCCATTTAAAGGCAAAATTAATGCATTGAAATATAACACCAACATCTTTGTGGTTAGCTTTAGTAGCCCAATCACACACATAATTACAACACACACACAAATGCACACAATCCATACCTGTGAACTATGCCAAAAGGTGTACTGATCTTTCTTCGACCCTCTAAGTTGTTCATTGCAAGAGTTCATTCTCTCCAGAAAATTGTACCATTTATCTGTATGGTACCATTGGTGAGTCAATTGGAAAATAATGAAAAGATTATCACATAGTGCCCTTGGGGTGGAGACAAACTTGGAAAAACTTTCTTGAAGTAAAAGCTAATGGAATCCCATCCTCATTTTGATATTCATACAATCGAAAGCGAAGCTCTTTGCCGGTAGCCCTACTCAGTTTCATTAAGTATGATTTAATGAAACAAATTTTCGAATCTAAGTTATTGATAATGTACAGTTACAAAATTAATTATCCTCAATTCCCTTCCTGGGTGTACTTGGATGAATTATCTAGTATTTAGTTATTTTCAAATCTAACATTTAGCTTTTGATCCGCACTGTCAAATGCTATCCTAGATCCATACACTGTATACACACATTAAAATGACTAGGAATGTTTGAGATCTAATATCCTAAATTACAAATCGATTTGGATTTTTTTAGGTCACCCTTTAAGTAAAAACATGATTTGATATGACAAAAAGGGATTGAAGACAATAAAACCAACATGGGTTAAAGTAAAAAATATCATGGGTTAAAGTAAAAAAATCCAAATAATAATATTAATAACAACAATAATTATAATAATTATAGTAATAACCATACATGTAATACACAATGTTTTTAAGAACTATTTTTTTCTTCACTAAGGTGTTTTTAATTTTCTAGAAACTGTTTTTTTAATATTTTTTTGTTATAAACTTTTTTTTTATTTTGTTAAAAATTGTTTTGTTTTGTTAGAAATTGTTTTTTTTATGGACGATTTTTTGGGGTCGTTTATTAAGTTTGTAGTTCAATAGGTCATAATCGTTCAAAACAAAACAGTTTTATAACAAAGAAATATTAAAAAAACAAAATATCACTTTTCGTAATGTGTTAAAGTGAAAAATGTAGCAAAGACAAATAAATTAAAAAAATGTACTATAGTCTAACTAAAATAATTAGTAATGTGTTAAAGTTAAAAATCGAAATAACAATAACAATACTAATATTTTATTTTATCTTAAACTGTAAACTTTATTTTATATAAAATAATGTTATGTTTTAAAATTATATTATATTTTAAAGAAAAAAAGGGTATTTATGTCATCTTACTTAAAATATTTTATGTTTTAAAAATATATTATATTTTAAAGGTGGGAGGGCATTTTGGTCTTAGGGAGTGGGGGAAGAACTTAGGGTATGGGGATAGCCACACACAGTATAAATTAGCAATTAATGAACAAAATTACTTTCAATGATGTTCCTTTCACACCCTCTTATATCTCTCTTACGCATAAAAATCCCTCAATTGAAGACCTATCAATTAGTTTCCTAGTTCGATCTACTTCTTTGAGTAGTAGTTTCAGAGGTTATATCCACTTTCGTACTTTTTAGAATTACAAATTGAAGGTTTGTTGCTGGAGAAAGAGAGTAGATTGACATTTACAACTAATTTTGAAAATTTCCTTAGTTTGTTTAATTATCTTTTGTATTTATCTTGTTCACCCTACACCACCCTCGACATTATTCTTTAAGTACTGACCAAGGGCTATCCGAATACAGCGAAACATAAATAGTTTCTCAATGTATTGGAATATAAAATAAAAGTTTAAAATTTTACACGAGGCTTACACCTCGAGGCGATGCATGGAAATATCGCCTTGAGTACTAGGCATCAAATGCCAAAAAGAGGCTTAAGGCGCAATAAATTATATTTATAAAATGTTTTTGGTAAATATTATTAGTCAACAACATATACTATATAACTAAATATTTGATGATAATACACTAATTTATCTTGGTGATATATATATATATATATATATATATATATATATATATATATATATATATATTCCCTACTAACTTCTTGTTTTATTGGGATAGAGATGAAGAAATGCTCTTTATTGGTGGCTTGCACGGACGAAAATGAAAACTTTTAAAAATAAAATAACACCCAATCGTGCATAAAATAAATGAAACCTTGAAAATAAATTTAGGACCAACGATATCTTCAACGCGTTTTCCTGCTGACGACGTGCCATTTATCATGATTCGAGGTGGAGTTTACGCCGTTCGAGACAATATATTGGGGATTTCCACGTATAAGTCAATGCCGCGATCATCATGAATTTGAACACTACTAGGAGTAACTTTAGTTATCTCCCCACTTGTGACTAAAGGAGACATATCTTCTTCACTTTTATTGTCTTCATTAAAAGATGAAGTATCAATAAGATCATTGTGTAGAACTAATTTATCTCCTTTTAACACGATGGAATCATGTTGAATTAAATGTTGAAAATAGCTTTGTTTTTGCTTATTTGAGTTTCTTTGATTTTTTCTACATTTTCTCCCAAACGAGTCTTCAATAAAAAACCGAGCTTTTGCAGAATTATTAGAGATATCCCTTGAAGAGGAATTTTGAGTTAGTTTTAAATTCAAATTTTTTGGGATACCATTTAAATTTTCATCCTTTCGAGAATCCATATAATTTTCTTCCAAATCCACAATTTGATCATCACGAGATTGATTAACCATCCTTGAATGTATAACCAGCTGCATCTCCGATTTTTTATTTGGATTTCCAAACACTGAGTATTCTTCCAATACTCTTCCTTCCAATACTCTTCCGTCCAAACTTTTTGCTGAGTTATATCCTTCCTTGTCATTTTTGAGATTTTCAAACTCATTTGTTTGAATAGTCAACAAAAGTGGGCTGGATACCAAATCATTGGCATTAGTTGAAACTTTGTGAATATGTTTGTTTGTTACATCCGGATTCTTAGGTGAGTTCCTCTCCATATTTTTAATAGTATCCACGACCACAGTTTTAGGATCACACATATTAACCTCTTTCATTCCCTCCACATATTGACCAGCAACTTGGGTTAGAACCGTTTTAGTGTTAATATTATTAATATGGATCTTTTTGGTGATTACTGTTATGTTAACATTATATTTGTGATTTATTTGAATTTTCAAAAATATCACATTATTTTTTTAATAAATTTAAGATTTACGCCTTAATGCGCCTCAAGACTTACGCCTCGAGTTCAAGATGTCAACCAATATAGAAGTTCCCAGGCTTTACGGTAGTACATTATGCCTCTTACTAGATATAAAAATGTTTTAGTCCATTTAAAGGCTAAATTAATGCATTGAAATGTAACATCAACATCTTGGAGGTTAGGTTTAGTAGCCCAATCACACATGCACAAATACACAAAATCCATACCTTGAATGATGTAAACTTTAACATTAAATTTAGGAAAATGCTATGTGTCCCAAACAACTCCCCCAAATCATCCCCCAAATAGCTTTGAGTGTTATACCTTATGGTATGGGTCTCGCCAAGGCACAACTCATCAATGCTATTTGGGAGAGATTTGGGGGAGTTATTTGGTACCCATAGCACCACTCTTAAATTTAACAGACCAAGAAATCTGGTGACAAAATAATTAGCTTTAACATCACCCATTCTCTTTGATGTACACTTCTGTCTTTATCGAATTTCCTAAGCACAGTTGGCCGACTCTTTGCAGTGCTCTTCCTTGGCCTGTAGCCCTACTCAATTTCATTAACTAAAATTTAATGAAACTTATTTTCAAATCTAAGCTATTGATAATGTAAAATTAAAAAATTAATAATCCTCAGTTCCCTTCGTGAGTGTACTTAGATCAACAGGGAATATCAAGTATTTTGTTATTTTCAAATCTAACATTTGTGGGCTTACCAAGGCTGAATTCATTTGTGGAGAGAGAGCGAGAGAGAGTTGCATGCATAGAGATGAGTGGATTAGGGGGACAAGGAATGATGAGAGCTATGGAGATTGAGATGATAGTATGACATTTATTTGGGTTTTATAGGGATGTTTGGGTAGGTTTGTGTGCTCACATTTTAGATGATAATGTGACATTTATTTGGGTCCAACACTCTGGTAGTTTAGACAGAGATGAATCCGGTGTGACACACTAATTATGTATCACAATCATTATTCTCTGTATAATTATTTTATTTTTTTGAAATTTTTTTATTTACAAACTAAAAGAAAAATTACACTCCCCAAGGGGGTTGTTTCACGTGTTAGAGATAAACATAGAAACAAAATGAGTCAGACTATAATTATTGTTTTGTAACAAGCTTATTTTTTAATTTGATTAATGCATAGTGTTTTTCTTATTTTTATTAGAAAACTATTCAACTGATGATTAATTGAGGGGTTCTCGTTAAAATATTTAAAAAGGGTTATTCGTAATGCTCCCATTTTCATTTTACTATCTATTTTTTCCTATAATTTAAGCTCATCAACTTATTAAAATGTTCCATGTTATACAAGAACCATGTTAATTTTACTTGAAAAGTTAATCATCTGATTGACACGGGAGGTTATTTTTCTTCAAGATGATATAAAGGAACAATTTATAATTTTGAGAAATTTAAAAATTTTCATTTTCATGAACTTTTTTTTATAAATAAATGATTATATTAAATACCAAACGCTAAGGGAGCGAACTCGTATACAAGGAGTATACAAAGTAAAGAAATACAAGAAAAACTAGAAAAGACTCTAACAGCTGCCTCTAAGACTCCCAATTACATCATAGAGCGAATCTCTTCTATAAACTCAACAAACTCCTGATTCGATATCGAGATCTTCCCCTTAGACTAGCTGAGAAGGGTACTTAAAAATAGGTAATGAAGTCTAGAGGACGCCATCTTAATGCCTTCGAAACAACGAGCATTCCTCTCCTTCCATATCGTCCACAAAATACAGTGAAGAACCAAACGCCAAACCCCAAAGCCCAAACTCGTTTGTCTCCCACCCACCCCCAAGGAGGTTTCCATGCCTCTAAAAGATCCCTGGCTGACTCCGGCATGACCCATGCAGTCTTAGATATGGCCAAAAAAATATCCCAATATCCTCTCGTCACCCTACAGTGCTGAAGAAGATGATTGGTCTTCTCCTCTTCCTTCTTGCATAACCAACACCGACTAGACAGACGATATCTTCTCTTCTGCAGGCCTTCCATCATCAAAATGTCTTGCCTAGCCGCCGTCCAAATGAAGAATCTAACCTTAGGCGACGCCTTTATCTTCCAAATCTTCTTCAAGGGAAAATGGGTCCTGGGAATTCCCTTGTCACTCAAAATGTCATAGAACCCTCTAACCGTGAAAGTCCCAGTGCCACTCCCATTCCACCTCAAAGAATCGTCCTTAGACGTCGGCCGAGGAGAGCTCTACCAATCAAAGAACAAATCCGCTTCTTGAAGTTCCCATTACCATAGCCTCTTTCTAAGTTGAGGTCTCCACGTGACGATATCACTACTGACATTCATATGATATGCCACCATACCATCTTGATTCACCCCTAGATTATAGATTGTAGGAAAAAGATCCCTAATAGAACCATTTTCACACCATTCGTCTGTCTAGAATCTGATCCTATCCCCTTTTCCTAAGGTAAACTCAGTGTTTCTAGAATAATCCTCCTAGTCCCTCGCAATGTGCTTTCACAAACCCACTCCGTGCGCTAGGGACCCCACAACTAGCCTCCACCCCATCTTCTCTGAACCCCACCTTGCTCCCACAACCCTCCGCCACAATCTATTTTCCTCCCGAGAGAAACGCCACAACCACTTCCCAAGGAGAGCCTTATTAAATAGACTCAAGTTCCTCACAACCGTCCCACCCACCATAATGGGCATACAGACCTCCTCCCACGCGACTAAATTGTGCTTAAATCCGTCTTCCGTTCCTTTCTATAAGAAGTCTTTCATGAGCTTCTCCATGCTTTTACAAACGGCCACATGTAAAGGCAATATGGACATGTAATATGTTGGCAGACTAGAAAGGCAACTCTTGATAAGAGTTAGCCATCCCCCTATCGATAAAAACCCATTCTTCCGTCCTGCCAACCTCTTTCTCATTGTTTCTAAAATCGGGTCCCAAATCTCCTTGGACTTATACTTGGCTCCGAGAGACAAACAAATATAAGTATTTGGAAAGGACCCTCTCCTGCCACCCAGAATACCGACAAGGTCATCCACATTACCCTCTACCCCAATCGGGATCAACTCACACTTACTCGTATTAACCCTGAGCCTCGAAACCGCCTCAAAACAGATCAGAAAAAGCCTCAGAGCTTGAATTTATCCACGATCCGCATCACAAAAAATAACTGTATCATCAGCAAACAAGAGGTGAAACACCGTAATCATACTAGTACTAGCAGACCCAAATTCGAATCCCCTGATCCACCCAGTCGTGACCACCCGACCCATCATCCTACTAAATGCCTCCATAACCAAGATGAATAAAAAGGGGGATAGCGGATCACCTTGACGAAGACCACACGAACTAGGGAAAAAGACTTCAGGGACCCCGTTAATCAACACCGAGAATCTAGCCGTAGAAATAAACCTCTTAATCCAGCGGCACTATCGTTCACCAAAACCCACCCATCTTAATAAGTAAAGAAGAAATTTCCAATTCACATGATCATACGCCTTCTCAATGTCGAGTTTACAAACAATACCAGGAATCCCACTTTTTCCCTCGCCTCTACACACTCATTAGCCACCAAAACAGCGTCAATGATATGTCTCCCCCTAACGAAGGCATTTTGAGACTCCAAAATCAAACGATCAATCACATTCCTGAGCCTAACCGACAAGACTTTAGCTAGAAGCAAATTTCTAAAAACTATAACGGACATTACAGAGAATACAAAATCCTTGAAATATTCAATCACCATTAAAAATACTTCAAATTAAAGAGAAAGTATCATAAACAAAAATTGAAATAGAGAAAAATACAGATTTTAAAATATGAAAAAAAGAAAAAAAAAATAATATAACAACAAAACATAAAATTACCCAATTTTTTTTTTAACTCTTTGAGACGTTGAAAAACAGATGGAAAAATTGCAAATTACAGAAAAAAACATTAAATTAAATGATGGTAAAGAATCTTCATGGCTATCCTGTTTTCTATCCTTTTTATAAATCATGTGAAAGGTAATGTAATATAAGAAAGCTAGAGACAGTGATGACTGGAAATTCAAAGGGAAACATATAAAAGCCTTCATTACACTCATCATCTATAAATTATCAATCTGATATAAGAACCTCAAAAAAGGGACTTACATTAGCAAAGCCTCTGCCCGAAACTCCTAATTCAACCTTATTACCACTTTTTTCATTCATGAAACTAACTAGTATACAACACATACATGTGCTTTGAAAATGACTGTTGGCGACGTTTTCTACTAATAAACTAACTCGAAGAAAATATGCAAGCATTTTACCCCCCAAAAAATATGAAACCTGGCTAAATCTTAGTCAATATAATGAACCCCAAGGTTTGTCCAAGTTGGTAGACCTAGGGTGCAGCTGTAAATTCAGGCACCCATGTTCAAAATTTGGCAGCTGCGTCTTGGGGTCACGGACCGTAGGAATTAAACGCATTTTTCGAAAGCCTTGTTCGAGGCGAAGGAATTAATCTCGAGGTGCGCGCGAGCTGGTCCGGGGATTATCATTCGTATTATATATATATATATATATATATATATATATATATATAATGAATAAAAAAGAAATATAAAAAAGAGTTCGCTTTTGACGCTTTATGATCGTTCTGTCCTGCTCAAAAGTATGAGTGGTCCAATTTTTTTTTCCCTCAAAAGAGTCAAATGATAGTAAATATTTTCGAAAGGTAATAGAGTACTAAAACGTAGAATTGGAATGACTTGAGGGAAATAGAACGAAAGGGACCCCTCAACTCAAATAATTGAATATATTTAAAGGAGTAATAGGGTTCATTAATTAAGAGAGAGAAAACTTGTAAGATATAGTCAGACTAGAAATATATGCATTAAAGATTGAGTGATATCTCAAATAGATTTATGTAAATTATAAATATTAATTACTATATATTTGACACATCGACTAGATAATAAAAATGGGTCACGAAAAAGGATTCACATAATATTATTCAAAAAAACTTGGTTTCGATTAATTGAGCAAAAATCACAAACAAACAAAATAAAAACGGGAGAATTTAACACTATTTCTCTACTTCTCTTTATATCCTACTTATTTACATTATTGATTTTAAATTGGCCTTATTTTTTGTCTATTCTACTTGTATGGTCTGATGCTAAGATTTTGAGTGATATTGTTGTGATTGGAATGATATGTAATTGTACCTTACCAATGAACTGTTTTTTGGGGTAACCGATGGTTCTTGAGTTCAGTTTATTTCTTATGACCTATCTATACAAATATTTGGGAGAGATTTAGGATAAAGACAAGGGTGAAAAATATAAACAATTGAAATGTCGGTTTCAAATGTAAATATCACGTGCCCAGTTGATTGCCAGTTGAATATTATTTTCTTAGCATAAATGAACCAATAATAGCTACCACATTCCTAATTAAGATTAAATTCTCGAGTCTCAGTTTAATTTCATTTTTTTGTAATTGAGACAACATCAGTTTTTTTGTAAGTAAATAATTCATTAAACGAAAGCAAAAACTCACCTGAAGTGGATTGGCACAACATCATAAAGAAACAAAGTGTGGCATAATAAGAATATTCACCCTAACTAATACATTTTTGTACAAAAATTAATATATTTTATAAGTAAAAAAGTTGATTAATTTTTTAATTTACACTTTTTAATATATTATTGATTTGTCATTACTTCCAAAAATCAAGAGTGCTAATTTCAATAATAAATATGGTAATTTACTTTGCTTCAGTATTCTATCGTACGTACAAAGAGATAAAGCTTTATTTTTATATGTTTGCAGAAAATGACATGAAGCAAAAGAGAAAAGCCAACACCATTGAATAGGTCGATGCTCACATCCAAATGTCAGCAAATGTTATGACATGTTGTTCGCTTTAATTGCTATCCAGCGGACTGAATTGGTAAAAAATAAAAGCAATTATGGTTCTCCGTAGTGATTCTCAAGGTAAATTAAATTATTAAACACATATTAGGGTGAGAGAAGATAATGTGAATAAGAGAGATGAGTACTGATACTAGCCAACTATGTCATAAGGACCAAAATAATATTCAAAATATATTATCCGATGATAATTCAGATAGTGAAGATTCGTATGGAGATATGACTCCCCTCGAGGAAATTCCAAAATTTCTCACAAATGATTCTTTAAGAGGAAATGAAGACCACAAAATTAATTTAATCTTGGAAATTCCTAAATTTGATCTTGGAATGTCAACTAGTTCTGCAAAAGCTAGGGTGTTTATTGAAAACTCGGTTGACAAAAAATATGGGCACCAAAAGTCCGAAACTCCTATTAGTAACTCTTTCGACGTGTTAGGAAATATGGATAACTCAAATTATTTGGAGGTAGAAGGAATAAATCAAAACAAAAAGGAGAAATTTGATTCATTTCCGTACTTAAGTCTTGAGGAGAAATCGGCTCTAAAATGCAACTTCAGACGAGTCGTTACTCGTTCTACTTTTTGTAAAGTTTCTTAAGTTTTCCTTTCGTTGGTGTTTGTATATGTCTTAGGAGAGGCTTTTTCTTCTACCAATAATTAAATTGTTATTGTTGAAAAAAAAAATTAGCCAACTATGTTCATATGTGAAACCTCACCAATCTCCCATCTACCCAACAAGCCCCCACAATCTGCCTATATATTGTCACTATCTATAATTAGTGACACTGGGAATACTTGGGAATGCAAGACAATAAATCATGATCTCAACTACTAAATTATTGGGATTCATCACGTCTTAGTGTATTAAGTAAGCTTAGCATAATTTTTCCTCACTAATAAATCAACTGTGTTACCGCGTCATCCTCATTGCACATATATAACATAATAAATTGTCATCCAAGCAGTGTATACAAAGGAGGTAAACGAAAAAGGATGCATCGATGCAAAATTTTTAGTCGAATGCGTTTTCAATGTATAATTCTTGTGATGCGTTTTTAGACTTGAATTGATTAGCAGTTGCAGTAAAGGTTATGAAATTTGGTGTTAAGAGCATTCACAATGGAATGCAAAATGTCAACAAAATTGGTTAAGATACAAATTGAGATGTCTGCAGTGGCATGATTTGCTGAACAAAAAAAAATATTTGCTGAACAAATTCCGTCTTTCGATTTGCAGTGATTCTTCAAATATACAAAAGGCGTATAAAATTTGCAGAGGATTCTTACGAACTTCATTTGTTTGCAGGAATTCTTATAAAGAAATAAAATTCGTAAGAAATATAAATAATATAAACAACAACAATAGTTTTTAAAGGTGTTTACGAACAAATATTGTTCATAAGAAATATTATTTATATATCTTAGGAAATAATTTTACAAATTCATGCTCTCGCCCGAGGAAAAGAAAAGTGCAAATGAATGGTAAAGCTCACTTTTCAATTCAGTAAGATACTGTGTGGACAGTGGCGGATCCAGAAACATTTGCTAAGGTGGGCGAGGGTGTCCAAAATAAAAAAATTCTATACTAGCGAAAACAATTCAACAAGTACAAGAGAAACAATTAGATAGTAATGGTGTTTAGAATTTCATTAGAATAACACAACAAGAGGGGTTGCACTCATTTACATATAGAGTTAGACAAAAAGCAACCATGTACAAAAGTTATCCCAAAAAATCTCCCATCATCTACAAAAGTAACTACAATTGCCCACTGCGAGACTTTATTTTTTGTAAAGGTTGCATGATCACCTCATTTTCAATGCCATTAAATATATCTCTCTCAACATATGTGACTAAGTATCAGCCATCCATTGATCTCCCATTTGATTCCGCAATCGATTCTTCACTATCGTCATAGCAGAAAAAACTCTCTCAACAGGTAATATTAGCGCCAAAGTCAGAAGCTTGTAAACTAATGGATACAATATATCCTTTTTCCCCTTCACCATTTGCTTAGGCAAATTTCCAATTCTATTGACCTCTAAAAATTGAGCATCTGATGTTACATCAAGGATATATGTTTGAAGTTGATTGTCACGTGCCACAAGTTGTGTAGAAGAAAATTCAAGAGGATAAAAATGAGCTAAATGAATCAATTTTTCCTTATCAAATGCAGAGAATGTATCATCAGGATTCAATCATGCCACACATATAAGCAACTCAGTGTTAATTTCATTGAAACAATTATTGAGTTCTTGCATTTGCAAATATATAACTGGATAAAACACCTAAACTCGAAAATGATGCAAGTTCGTCTTTTTCTCTATATTGCGTCGTGATCGTCCAGGAATAACAAATGCTTCTTCCATGCTAGGGACATCTATGTTGTGTGTAGCACTAAATGACGACACTTCATTCAACAACGAGTCCCATCCATTATCGCGCATCAATTGCAATCTTTGCTTCGATATTCTGACCAAGGACATTGCATTGACAATATCTTGGTCTTTCCTTTGCAGTGCTTGTGACAATTCATTTGTAATTCCCATTATGTTTCTCATCAAAAGTATATAGAATGCGAAACTAAAAGATTGCAATGAATCTAACAATCTATGTGCTTCAATCCTTTGGTCAGACTTCCCATCCTTGGCAACAAACTCAATCACATCAATGACAGAAGTGAACATAGTAATCAAGTTAATCAACATATTATAATGTGAACCCCATCGTGTATAACCGGCTCTCTTGAGGTTAGTCTCTTGATTTAGACCTTGTCCACTTGAAAGTTCCCTATTTTCATGTGCTTTCATTATATTGATAGATTGAGTCATTTGAAGAATTTCGTTGCGTTTGCAAGATCCCCCAACAACACTTACCACATTGTTGACCAATGTAAAGAGTAAATCGACATACTCATTTTTAGTGGCAACGGCAACAAGTGCCAATTGAAGTTGGTGTGCAAAGCAATGGACAAAATAAGCATAGGGATTCTCCCTCAAAATTAGAGCTTTGAGTCCATTAAATTGACCTTGCATATTACTAGCCCCGTCATATCTTGTCTGCGTAGACTTGATATGCTCAAATTTGGTTTGTAAAACATATTATCAAATGCCACCTTCAGCGATAAAGACGTGGTGTCCGCAACATGAATAATACCCAAAAAATGCTCAATCACATGTCCACGTTTATCTACATAACGCATAACAATCGTCATTTGCTCCTTAGTTGATATATCACGAGATTAATCAACTAAAATTGAAAATGATTCATTTCCAAGATCTTTAATGATGATGTTAGACATTTCAATAGCACAAGCACTCACAAAATCCTTTTGAATTTTCGGTGCAATCATTTTGAGGCAATCTGAAATTATAACTTCACCCTATTCTAACTATTTCTATCATCAGTCCCCTCTCTCCTCCCGGCACCCACCTCTTCTCTCTCTCTCTCTCTCTCTTTATTTTCCACCACCTCCGATGTCGTAAACTTCCTCGTTTTCCCCGAAGCTAGTGGAGAGTAATTTAATGTTATTTCTCCCAATGTAGGTTCTATATTATAACACTTTTAACTCACCTATTAAGAACGCCTAAAATTAGTTCAAATGTTCAACCACTCCCAAGAGAAGTAAAACGTATTAAAAAAAGATAACAAAATCATAAACCTAGTCTCATGCATTCATATACCTTCAAAACGCTTCATTTTAAGACTATTCTATGCCAATTTATTTAACAACTTCGTAACGTATATCCTAAAAAGATTGAATTGAAAGATTAGATTAGATGTTAGTATAAATTATATATTTTCGATTATAAGAATATCACAATGTACGAACAAATCAACTAATGTAACTTAGATGGGAATTCTTGAGAAGTGAAATTTCAATGACTTATAAACAGAAAGGTGAAGGTGGTAGTAAAAGACTTTTTATAAATACATGTATGCATTACCATATGTATAAACATCCAAACATCATATTTGTTTCTTTGCATATACATTTCCTGTTAATTTTGAAATGCAATCGCATCGTTTCTCATTCCATTACTCTAGTCTCGCCTTCGACAATGTCAACAACTTCTGAGACAACAACAATAATTTGAATAACAATAATCTCTACACAAAAAACCTAATACATTTTATGTCCAATAATGTTTACCTTCACGATTGTTAATGTTGTCTAGTGGATATATTGTCGCGGTGGAGGACATGTCAAAAGTTGGTTTTGTGTATATCGACTGGGTTCCATAGCATCCCTATCAAACGAAGTCCTCAATATCGATCTAAACAAACAAACCCAAAATATGATAATCTGATTAAAAAATAAAACTAACTAATGACTCAGAAAAAATTAAGGTGACGATGTAATAAACTTTTTTATCATATATCAAAGCCATTAATATTGAAATAAGTTAAATATCTTTGTAATTATATCTGAAAGATAATTTTTTTATTAAAATCAGATATCAACAAAGATGCTTACTCTGATTTAGAACTTTTCAACAGAAAATTAATTATAAACCGTAAGTTAAACTTTCAAGCCTTGCAACTCTCTCTATGCAACTTTGGCATCTTTGAAGTGAGCAATTAAAAGTTCGAAACAAATTAAAAAAAATGAATGAAATAATAAAGATAAATAGTTGATACGAAATGTTTTCCTAAATATATTTTTCTCCAATACTAAACCGATTAAACTATGTTACCATAAAAAAATCAAATAAGGTTAAACACAATCAAATTAAAAAAATACAATACAATATAACTGTGAGGGGGGGGGGGGGGGGGTGGGGTGGGGGATGCGAGAGAGTGAGTATACCCGATATTTGGCTATACTTCCAAATTTGGACTCCTTAGGAATAATATTAGATCTGCAAAACTCTATAAGGGTTTTTTAGGTTTAAATCTATTACAAAATTAGGATTTGGGGGTTTAAAAAAAAATATGTTGAATCCCAAACAAAAAAATAATAAAAAGATGATACATCTAGTGGGTCGGCGGTAGTGGAAAGAAATTGAGTGGAAAGTTTGATAGGGGTTGGAAATCTAACAATTTGTAGAGTGAGAGAGGAAAGATAATAAGACAAAAATAAAGAGTGGAGATGAGGAATGAAAAGTTAGATGTAGCAGGCCCTTCAACATTCTCATTAATTGATAATGTGGAAAATAAGTTGAAGAGAAATGTTGATGAAGATTGAACACCTTTTGTGCTTTACCTTGGGCTTAGAAACTTGAATCATTAATGTAAATTATTAAGGGCGAAACGTGGCATATTTCCTAGAGGAGACCCCATTTTTTATAATATATTAGATACGTATCTCTTATAAATTTTAATTTCCTTCGTCATTCGTTATTTTTTGGTTTGAAAGCGGGGGATGAATGAAAAAATTGGTAAAATCTGCAAAATCAGATAACAATTAATATAAATAAGCAACTAATGAGATTGTCACGAAGGGATCACAATAGGCAGTTTTAATGTAGCTAACAAATAAGTGTGGGCTTAAAATCTTTTTAGTATATGGGAAGGTGGGGCAACAAAGAGGATGCATTTTCGAGTGAGAGAAGCTCCTACTTCTCTGTAACCCCCTTTCTCTTGTTTTAAGCCAACTTGCTATCTCTTAATGGATCCAAATCCACCACTTAGTTTGGATTTTGATCCTAGACCATTTGATAATTCCTCTCGCCCAACACTTGCGGATGCATCCACCGACAATTGTTGATGTATCTTTACTTCTCCCTCCTATTTCTGCTCCTTTCATGTGCGGGGATACTTTGGCCGTTTTATTTACTTGGTGATGACTATAATGAAGTTACCAATGATTGTGGGTCTTCTACAGTCATATGTCGTCTTATCTTTTCCAAGGGGAGTAAGCCATAGAAGCTCTCTGAGTTAAAAAGGGAACTTTTTTCGGTGTGGCAGCCTGTAAAGAGTTGGGTTCTCACACCCATAGGCAAAGGCTACTTCAATATTCGTTTCTCATGTGACATTGATGTTCTTAAGGTTATGGACGCTCATTGTGTTAAACTATCTAATGGATATTTTAAATTATTTCCTTGGACCCTTGATTTCAATCTTGAAATGCGTTTTATTTCTACTGTTAACATTTCATTTAGGAATATGGATCTATGTCAAGACTATTGGGACTCATGTTTACTTTTTCAGATTGCCAATGGTGTGGGTGTCCCTCTATTATTAACTAAGAATCATTTATGAAAATAGTAAATGTATGTCCATTTAGGAAAATATTAACTAAGACTCATTTATGAAAATAGTAAACATGTGTCACTTCTTCAGATTTCCTCTCAGCATATTTAAAACATTTTATGAAAATAGTAACTAAGACACATTTATTTCGCTCACAACATCATGCGAGAAATACATTTTGACAGAAATTTTGTCTCGTAAAGGGGTTTCAATTAGGCCATTTGGGTGTTGGACCTTCGGGGGGGGGGGGGGGGGGGGTGGAGAAATAATAATACCCCATAGTCCTATGATTTTCCTTTAGACCATATATAAACCTAAAGATATCCCCATCTATGTCAAAACCCCATATTTCTTCCAGACGATCATGGAATCTATAATGTATCTATAAGATTTTTTTTTTTTTTGGGGGGGGGGGGGGGGGGGAGAAACCGAAACCTTTCATTATGGATCTAATTGAAGGATGGAGGGGTAGACGAACTCCTACTTGCAGAGCCCAAAGTTGGAAAACAATTTCATTACTATTTCTTCTATCATAAGATTTCTCATGTCAATTAAGAATCCTAATGAAGACTTTGTCAGGGATGGAATGTTGGACCTTGAGATCATATAAAGTCTTCAGCTCGGACATCACTGTTGTAGCAATTGGCATCATAAGTGCCTAGACCAAAAGAAGGTGTAGATGCCTCATAAAAGTCCATCTCCTTGGTTGAAAAAGGGACAAGTACAGTTAAAGTGGAAGGAGTTTTTTTTACTAACAAAGCCCTCTCTTTGGAGTTTAATATAACATAAATAATGAAATTACTAGTATCTGTGTAATTTATTCATCGTAGACTGATGTTTACACTATCTAAACTCTCTGATGTCTGAAACTCAAAGATGTTATATTCTACACCTGGGGATGAAGAAATGGAGCAGGCTAATGTGGGCACAATGTTGGGGTTTTCTGGGTCGTCTCTAGGGTGAAACATTTGTAATGGAGGGTGAAAGCTATCAGAGAATGCCCTGGTTAGTGAAGCTCATAGATGTGTCCAAATCCTAGACAATTCACTCGTACAGTGCACCTACCACCACACCAGGAAAGAGGCCCAACCAGAACAAGTCATAACCGAACCTGCTAGATGGGCCACTAACGTTCGAGGAAAACTCCAAAAAAGGAAAACACAATTTCTAGAATAGAGAGTATAGAAGAATTCACTCACTCCATTGCAGTTGCAAGCAAAGTCTTGGAGTTCATCCATCTCACTTGCTTAGCTGGATGACAACATGGTAAAGAGTAAACCTGGAACCTAGTGGCTGGCCAACAACATACATCCAAAATTTCATATTGTTAACATGTACTATGCCCCACACTTAATGGGAAAAACCCTTAAATACCCAAAGAAGTGCTCCAGTAATCTAAATGGCCCCCACTTGGCCCATGTTAGCCAGCAAACTTATTCCTTATAGCAAGATCACTATAAAAGGAGGAACCCATTTGGGTAAAAAGTCATGTTATTTCAACTGTAAATGTTTGGGTTCGTTTTTTGGGCCTATGTCAAGATTACTGGGACCCTCGTCTTCTCCTCCAAATTGCCCGGGGAGTGGGTCTTCCTCTACATACCAACAAAGCCACTATGGATCGGACTTTCGGCAGTTTCGCATGAGTCTTAATTGAGGTGGATCTTTCATCTCCACCCCCTGAGTGTTTATTGGTGGAAAAAAAAGAATGGATCATTTTTTGTTAATGTTTGCTACGACTCTATTCCCATATTTTGTAGTTTTTGTATAACAGTTGGACATGCAATAAGTATGTGTAGAAACCTTGGCAAAGAGACAATTGTTCCAACTTCAAAAACTCAAAAAAAAATTGCTTCAAACAAAATACCTGCTTCCAATAAGTCTTTTGTTCAAACTCCAAACTTGGACGATCCCTTCATTGATTCACACCAATTCAATGTATCAGTTGGATTTGGTGGAACAGAAGATTTTGTCCGTTCAGAAAAAGTGGGTACAGGTACAATCCACGTGGATAATTCAGATGGAGTAGGAGCTTTGCATAAGGAACAAATGACGGCTGAAATCAGGTCCATTATACCGGCTACTTCAACTCTTGTCCAACCTGTCTTATGTAAAGGACTGCCAGGATACTGCAAAGATACATTACCTCCAGGTCGTATTCGATTTCTGGCTAAAAATAGAATTACTGTTCAGTCGGATACCGGAGGTGAAAGCGCCGGTGAATTGATCAATAAGAGGTCTCAAGATCTGCCCAAAAAAAAGCGTAGCATTCTCCGAAAATATGGGAGAAAAAAACTCTCAGTCAACTACGTTTGTTGTAGGGCAATACGTGATAAATGAGTTATCATTATCTTCCAACCCCCCAAAAAGGAAAGGTCAAAATATTTGTCCTATTAATAAGGTAGTATCATCTGAGATTGTAACTGTTCAAAAGGAACGAAAATCATCTATTCTTGTGCATAAAGGTGCTTGTGGAAATATTTTGGATAATGAAAATAATTATGCTCGGGGGATGTTTCCGAAAATTCATAGACATGCCTCCTTCAGAAGAAATTTCAACTTTGGAAGGCAATGAAAATAATTTATTTGCTGAAATTCCTAAGTTTGATTTTGGCATGTCTCCTAATACACCAAAAGCTCATGAATTTATTTCATATTCGGTTGGGAGAAAATATGGAAATAAAATTACTCCAATTTTTTCGTTTTAGATAAATAAAAGATTGTATAAAAATCAGCACTAAGTGAGTGAACCCGCATATATAGAGTATACAAAGAGAAAAAAAAGAACTACAGACGAACTCCAATATACAAACTCACAAATACATAGCTGATTGAATCTCTTCCACGATATCCAAAAAATCATGCGTCCTATCAGTGATCCTTTCCTTGGACCAACTAAGCAGTGTGCTAAAAAATGAATAGCGAAGTCTCGATGGTGGCGTCACAATGCAAGTTAATAACTCTTTTGAGGTTTTAGGAAATTTTGAAGACTCAAATAATCAACTACCAGTAGATGGAAGTAATCAAAAGAGAAAAGAAAAGGCCTATTTTCCGTACTTAACTCCAGAAGACAAATCGACTCTAAAAACTAGCAATGGCTTAAGTTGTGAAGAGATGAGTGCGATAAAAAAAGCTTGCACACGGAGGACAAAAAAGCTATGCTCATTTTCTCTCACGCTCATGCTCGAGGTCAATTGTTTGTTTTCTTTAGTTTCTAATTAAATTTTTATTAGCGCATGTAAGAACCACTAGGAAAGGTTATTTCTCCTAAGTTCTTTAATAAAAAGTTCGTTTCAAAAATAAATAAATAAGGACATAAATAGAATTTGAGAAATCAATGCAAAATGATTTCATCCTTATATTGTGCACTTGTCTATATTTTTTGTGCATTTAACCCGAAGCTTATCTTCTTTTCATCTGCATTTTTTTAATTCCATATATTAACTACCCACAACCCCACTATTGCATGAGTTAGTGGGATGAAGCTGTTACTAACCACCCATAACTCCACTACTGTGTTACTGCTGCTTGTCGCCAGCGGGTCCAAGGTTGGTAGGTCTGTCGTCACTGTTTAGTAGGAGTTAGTTGAAACTTCTGCTGATATTCTTAACATAAATATCAAAACCTACAACGGTGCCATAACATTTCTTAACTTTTGGATGTGAGATTCAACCTACTCTGTCGTGTTGGCGTTTCACTTTTGCTTCATGTCATTTTGTGCAAAGATGATAAAAAAAATAGCTACGCCTCTTTGTAGATATGATAAAACACAAGAGTAAAATTACTATCATTATAGTCTAAATTTTGAGAAGGAATTAAGCTGGTTTTGCTATCTTTTGCCACACGCCAAGGTGGAATGAAAAACTTCTTGGATTCTATTGTTTAACCAAATCTGATGTTTCAACGAAAATCAAGTCCAATGGTTACAAGTCAACGACATATTTAACAGTATAAATTAAAAGAATTACTCTACTTTTTAGGGTTTATATTATTACAATTTATATATAAAAACAAATAAGAAAGGGTTACTATTATTATTATTGTACAGTTTTTATCTTCATGATGTTTCTTTAATCAAGAAAAAAAAAATAAGGAACAACAATTTAATGTTAAATATGAAGGTGATAGCTATTGTGTTTACATTTCTAATAAGAAAGTCAGTCCGACTTGGTCACCAGCTAGGCAACTGATGTATACTTTTGAAACTGACATTTCAATTATTTGTCTTTTTCATGAGTTTAAATGACAACCTAACTTCAATAGTGTTAATCGTATATCCTTTTGCAAAGGGCCCTTTAGGTCTTAATTCTATAGAATCTATATGTGGCTAATACCATATTATCAATACCTGCAACTCAATCTTAAGTGACTATGTATGAAGTTGCACCAAAATCATATATGCCTAGTTTTATTTTTTTCAAGTGATACTGTAGTTTCTAATTTACCATTATGCCTAGTTTCAAGTGATACCAAAATCGTATATGCCTAGTTTTATTTTGCACCAAAATCATGTATGACTAATTAGGTTCTGCAACCATAGAGCCAAATTGCAACAGTTGAGAGTAAGTGAGAAGGATGTTGGAGTGATGTTTGGGGACCAAAGTGTGAGGTGTGCCAAATTTCGTGCACCAGTGAAGAGGGTTTAATAACGCATGTGGAAGGTAAAAATCTTGTGCAACGACAGAAGCTATGTCCGTGGGAAACATTTTGCAATAAGTTTGGTATTTTGAATTCACTTATATATATCTAACTAAACTGTTTAGTTGTATATATATTGAGAAAAGCTTTTGGTACCGGTTGGAAGCAACCGGATTATTACACCGGCTGAGGTGGCAAGCTGACATGGCTTGTGAATGGGTGGGTAGGAGAGATTTTCTTTTGTGGGTAATCCTTGTTTCAACTGTTTTATCAATTATTTTTCTTCAAATTGTTAAAAAACAATTTTTATATCTAACACAACATGATTTTAATTTTTGTATCTAACATAAATAAATAAAAAATAATTTTTTAATAACATAGGATTTTTTTTATAGAAATATTTTTGTAGTACCGTTTTTTATCGCAATTGGTTAGTGTCGCTGACGCAGATCCACATTCCTTAATGAATGTGGATCCGCGCCAGCAGCACTAATCAATTGCGATAAAAAGCGGCACTAAAAAAATATTGTCTTTAACAACTTAGTGCCGCTTTTTATTGCAATTGGTTAGTGTCGCTGGCGCGGACCCACATTGATTAATGAATGTAGGTCCGCGCCAGCGGCACTAACCGATTGCGATAAAAAGCGGCAGTAACCAATTGCGATAAAAAACGGCACTAAAAAAATAAATTTATAAAAAAAAATCCTAATTTAATGAAGAAAATATTTTTGAGTGTCACTTTTTATCGCAATTGGTTAGTGTCGTTGAGGAGGACCCACATCGCTTAATGAATGTGGGTTCGCGTCAGCGGCACTAACCAATTGCGATAAAAAGCGACACTAAAAAAATATTTTCTTTAACAACTTAGGATTTTTTTTATAAAAATATTTTTTAGTGCCATTTTTTTTAGTGCCGCTTTTTATCGCAATTGGTTTGTGTCGCTGGCGCGGACCCACATCGCTTAATTAATGTCGGTCCGCGCCGGAGGCACTATTCAATTGCGATAAAAAGCGGCACTAAAAAAATATTTTTTTAACAACCTAGGAATTTTTTATAGAAATATTTTTTTAGTGCCGCTTTTTATCGCAATTGGTTAGTGTCGCTGCCGCGGACCCACATTTCTTGATGAATGTGGGTCCGCGCCAGCGACACTAACCAATTGCGAAAAAAAGCGACGCTAAAAAAATATTTTTTTCACAACTTAGGATTTTTTCATAAAAATATTCTTTTTAGTGTCGCTGGCGCGGAGCCACCTAAAAAAATATTTTTATAGTTTAAAAAACTGTATAATTATTTTTTTTTATAGAAATAATTTTTTTTAATCACAAATGAGGAATAAATATGGATAAAGAATAAATGAGGAATGCCAAATGAGTGCCACATCACAAATGAGGAATGCCAAATAAATGGGCCACCTCAACCGGTGGATGAATTCGGTTGATTGAACCGGTCCCTATAGCATTCATCATGCCTCATACACTCAATTGCTGTTATCATATGTAGGGGTGGTCATTCGGTCTCTTAATGAATGCGGGTCCGCGCCAGCGACACTAACCAATTGCTATAAAAAGGAGCACTCAAAAAAATTTATAAAAAAATCCTAAGTTGTTAAAAACAATATTTTTTAGTGCTGTTTTTTATCGTAATTTGTTAGTTCCGTTATTGCGGATCCATATTAATAACAATATTGTGATCGTGTGTCGATCTCTGTGTCGACGTAGCTTTTCTAAACGTTGAGTCATATTTTTTTCATAACGTTGGTGCAGACCATTTTTACTATTTTAAAAATAGTAAAAAAATTATTTTTTTGTGAAATAGTAAAAAATAGTAAAAGTAATAGCATTGTTCTTTTTGTGTGGCCAATAGCACTGCACTTTTTGTGATAAAAACAAAACATTTTTTAATGAAAAAACATTTTCAAACTAGTTTTAACACAAAAAATAGATTTTGGCAACAAAAAAAGGTTTTGCCGAAAAATAAAAATCAACATTTATCAAAATTTAAAAAAGTTTAAAATTGATTTGTTATATGATGCGGATCCGCACCGGTGACGATAACCGATCGCTGACAATCTATTTTTGTGTTAAAACTAGTTTTAAACTGTTTTTTTACTAAAAAAATATTTTTTTCATTAAATTGTTGTTTATGTTTTTTTCGATAAAACTGTTTTTTGAATAAAACTAGAGCAACTTGGATATGAGACATAAAAATACAATCGCTGACCAAAAAAGAGAAATGTTTTTGGTATCGCATATATCAACCGGATATATGCACCGACTGACGTGGCCAGTTGAGTTGGCAGCCCCACCAAATTTAATAAGCCAAAAAAAGAACCATATAAATAGAGTTGGCAGCTCCACCTTATAAATATTTTTTTTTAGAAAATATAACTTTCAAATTAAAAAAAAATCAGTCTTATTAAAAACATAAATACAAGCTATATAAAAATATATATATTAAAATTAGATGTACTAATATACGACAAGACAAGACACGAAATCATTTTTTTTTACTTAACACAAACCAATTAAAAAATTACACAAGGCGATTATAAATCTTTTATTTTTTAACAAACACGTTCACGGTCCAAATAAAAATGTGACGCGACATTGAGTTGTATTTTTTTCATACCGTTGGAAATGACCATTTTTTTATTTTTCGGCAAAACTTTTTTTTTTGCTAAAATCTTTTTTTTGTGTTAAAACCACTGTTCTAAAAAACCCGCCTAGGCTTCGCCTAGGCACGCCTAGGCTTGAGGCTTGGGAGAAACGCCCCGCCTTAAGATTTTGACGCCTTATGCTTGGTAAAATCTTTAAGGCGTACTTTTTCTCTAAAAACAACAATGCTTTAATGAAACGATATCCCCTTTTAAAGATTTTTTTATAAACCGAACCATTATCTCATACAAAATAATCAAATAGTATTTTTATTTGCAAATATTCAGACATATTTTTATGATATGTACAATTTTAGTATTTTAATAGCCTTGGCCCTTGTTATGGTTAAAAATATTAAAATATATTAAAAAGACCTAAACGCCTTTTCACGCCTTTTTACGCCAAGGCCCGCCTAGGCTTCTAAGGCTTAAGGCTTGGCCTCCACGCCTCGATCACGCCCCGCGTTTTTTAGAACCTTGGTTAAAACTAGTTTTAAAATGTTTTTTTACTAAAAAAATGTTTTTTTTCATTAAATAAATAATGGGTGTAAAATAAGAGAGTTATGCTTGTGTGGGTGAGTGGGTGTCAACCACATCAGCCGATTGCTAAAACCACATCAGCCGGTTGCTAAAACCGGTGCAAAACACCCGGTACCATTAGCATCCCTCATATATATTTGGATAGTTATTTATTTTCAACAAGTGTAGTTTTTTTTTTTGGCACAGACAGAGACATGATAGAGTGGAGAAAAATGGAATCAATAAGATTTTATATGGAGTATTTTGGAATTTCTTGTGTTTAGATAGTTGAGAGATGTGTAGTCAGTGCTTGTAGCGTTCCATGTTCTATATGATCGACTTGCACTGTTTGATGATCGGATGTTATGTAAGCATTTTAATACCGTGCTAACCGAGTTGGGCGGTTCAAATCACTTGATATAGATATGAGTTGTTGAAAAGAAATAACTATCTAAATATATAATATTAAAGAGTTTAATTAGATATATATTTCCAAATTCAAAGTACCAAATTTATTGCACAAAGTTTCGGACGGACCTAGCTATGTCAATGCACAAAGCTTCGTATTATTCTTTTTACCTTCATTATGCGTCTTTAAACCTCTTTCCAAATATCCTTCTCACTTATTTTGGGCTACAGGTAATTATGGATGGCATATTACCTAACGAAACAAAAAATGAATATGTAGAAGTATATCCTATAAATCATATACATCCTGGTTTGAGCAGAATCAGGCCCAACTAATATACATTAGAGATGATCTTCGTAGTGTGTAGTGTGTGTGTGTGTGTGTGTGTGTGAAAGAGAGAGAGAGAGAGAGAGAGTGGAGATGGTGAACCTTAGAGTTGAGAGCTGCTAACTTCGTAGTAAGTGTAAGATCGAGAGAGACAGAGTTAAGGGGAATATATAGAACACAAAGCAACACACAAAAGCAGGTGTGGAGTGTGTGGAGTATTCTCAGGAGTTTATATGAGAATCGTATATGCGTGTTGGGTTTATACAGAGAGATATGTGGGGTAGTAATTTCAGTACGTGAGGTAGGCAGATTGAGGGGCACGAGTTGGGTAGATGAGAGATTGGAGAGGTTTCACATGTAAACATAGTTTTCTAATATCAATACTCACCTATGTGATGAACTTTATTTTATTTATTCATTGTACCTGCTTATTAAATGCATTTTGCCTCATTGACAAGTGGAAGAAAACTCCTTCGATTTTTTTGTTTAACCAAATTTCATCTATTAATGAAAAACAAGCACACTACTTACAAATCAACAACATTTTGAAAAGCGTAAATTAAAAAATTACTCTACTTTTTTGGTTCCAAAATATTATAATTTTAATACAAAAATATATTAGATAGGGTTAATATTCTTATTATACCATACTTTGCATGAAACTCAATAATAAAATTTCATCTTCCTAAAAAATTCTATATGCTATCAGATCACAAAAGCTCTTACGAGCAATCTCGATCCTGGGAGTTCGTGTCTCCGGCAGCGGTAACCACCACTCAAAAATATTTTTTTAATATTTTAGAAAAATATTGAATATAGAGCATCAACCTATTTTATAGTGTTGTCTTTTCTCCTTTGCATCATGTCATTTTCTGCAAATATATAAAAATACCGCTTTACATATTTGTATGTATGATTAAATATCAGGGCAAAATAAATGACTATTATTATTACTATTGAAATTAGCCGTCTCAATTTTTTAAATATTGAAGAGAGTTTTCCTATCATTTGTCACATGCTAATGCGGAATAAAAACTTCCTCGATTCTCTTGTTCAAACAAATCTGATCTATTAACAAAAAATAATCAAAATGCTTACGAATCAACATCATATTGAAAAGTATAAATTAAAAAATTACTCTACTCTTTTGATTTTAAAATATTTTAAGTTTTTTACAAAAATATATAAGATGGGGTTACTATTCTTATTATACTATTCTTTGTAACTTAATGATGTTGCGTCAATCCTCTTTAGGGGAGTTTTTTATTTCATTTAATGAAACATTTACTTATTAAGAAAATGATGTTGTGTCGTTCATAAAAATTGACGAGAATTTAATATTAAATAAGAAAAACATAGCAGGATGGTGACTAATTAGGCAAGTGATGTTTACTTTTGAAATTGACATTTCAATTTTTTATATTTTTCACAGCAGTTTGGCTCTTAAATCTCTCTCAGAGTTTCGTATGGTTGTAAGAAAGAAAATGGACTCAAGTACAATCAGGTACCCAAAAAAAACACCTCATTAATAAGGTGAAATCAAACACCCTTCCAATGAAAATAATTTCGAAAGGAATTTTTGCATTTAGCATACTTAGTAGAAATGACAAAAAATAAGGCCAACTTAAAACCAATAATGTAAATAAACGACTTAAACTGAAATAGAGAAATAATTCAAATTTCGTTTGCCCTTATTTTCTGTGTTTGTTTGTGGTGTTTGCACATTTAAATGGAAGTTAATTTTTTTCGTTGTTGTGTCTTTTACTTTAACTTCATGTGCACATTAGAAAACTTTATCATTTTTTAGTGACGTTTATGGTGGTTAAAAAAGTGGAATATATATATATATATATATATATATATATATATATATATATATATATATATATATATATATATATATATATATATATTGTGTGTGTGTGTGTGTAATATCTCTAGAATTATATAGGTGAAATTTTGTAGTGTACCCGATTTTTTAAAAATATACCCAGATTTATGTAATTTATATCATGAATTTTATAATGTCTAAATTTACGAATTTACATTTGTGAGGTTTATGTATACCTAACATATAAGGTATCTATTCGTTTGTGGTGCTGGAAAGTATTATAGTGGATATGGGACAAAAAACCTTCCCTCTCTCTTAAATTATTACGAGCCTTAATTGCACAAAACCTTATTGACTATACAAAAAAAAAACATTAGCAGACTACATGCAAGTGAGTGAAGAGTGATATATATATCAGAAGAGAGCATGGTGGAGATAAGAATGTAGAAAGGGAACATACAAGAAGTAAGCAAAGCAGTAAAGGGAACATACAAGTGGGGGCATATGTACACATGTAGAAAAGAATGAGAGTAAAGACTAATACCCAATTAGAAATAGAGTCTCGTCCTCAAGAAAGTTATCTGCAATAGCCATCCGAGTCGAATTCCTTCGGCGGGAGTTCGGGCCTCGAAGTCGTGATGAGGGGAGGAAGAAGGTACCCCCCCCCCCCTCTTTTCCCCTTTAGCATTTCACGTGTGGGGATTAGAGGACATGGATGTCCTCTTTTCGCCACTCCTGTCGGCATCTTCGCGGTCCATCCTCAGATATAAAATAGGTCGTAATCAAATGGGGATAACACGAAGACATAAAGTCGCCACAATACTCTAAATCCTGTGAATATGATCACAACGTGGGGGTCACGGCCCAAATTCGTGACCATCCGGTCACGGCCCAAGGCGATGACCAAATCAACCTTTGGCGTGACAAGCTCCATGACCCAGTGTGGTCATGGATGCTCTTAGAGATGGTCACGGACCAAATCCCTGACCACTGTGGGTCAGGGACAATGGCCTTGACCATCATGGCACCCAATTCGCGCCAAATTTCCCTCCAGGTGTGTTCACATACTAAGCTTGTGACCAAATCTAAATTAGTCACGCCCATTTGTCACAACTTTGGGCCATGACCATTCAAAGTGTGGTCACATATTGGTCACGGACAAAGGCCGTGACCAACTGCAAATTAGTCACGCGCATGGATCATGGCTTTGGGGTCATGACCATTCCATATTAGTCAGGCGCCTTGGTCATGGACTAAGGCCGCGAGCATCTCTATATCGACAACCTGGTCACGGCTGATAATGTGAAAAAAATTAGGGGCATGCAAGTTACTCACAGCCTAGAGCCATGATCAGTGTCTTTATCCTAAAGCCCGAACTGGTTTTCATTTTTCACTCGAAAATTTCCAAACCCTTAAACATTTCCCTCTCTGCGACGATTTCGGCAATTTTCAACCCCTTTCGTTTTCAATCTCAAGTTTTTCCATTTCAATCTCAAATGTAACACTTAAACCCTAATATTTTGTATCTGGGTATTTGTGCATTTGTATATATGTGTGTATTTCTATGTGTATGTGTGTATTTTTGTTTGTATATGTATATATGCGTGTGTATGTGAGTGTAAGTGTGTGTTTATTGTAAGTATATCTATGTGTATGTGTGTATTGCATGTGTACTATATGGTTGCATTGTGTGTGTGTATTGTGTGTATGTATTTGTATGTATTTGGGTACGAATGTATTTATGTATGTATATGTGTGTGTATTTGACTTGTTTCAAAATAGATATTGGGTATTGGGTATTAGGTATTAGGTATTTAGGAAATTTTGTTTTGGGTATATGTGTGTATATTGATTTGTTTTGTTTCAAAGTAGATATATGTGTATGTATTTTATTTGTTTCAAACTAAGAGATTTTAAACTAAATATAGGTTTAAAATAGGATGTTTTAGAAATTTTATTTCGTAGGTTACCAAACAATTTTTCATCTCTTATTTTCTTCTTACAATGCTAAACATATACATTAGTTAACTTGATATGACAATTTTTTTGGGTATATTGTTGGTGGCATTGGTTAGTACATTGCCAATTCTTTAATTCCTTTAGCAATGCATAACATATACATTATGAACAAATTGTAGCGATTCTTTACTTCTTTACTTTAAATAGGAATCTCACAAAAACATGTACACATTAATAATTGTGTGATTTATGAACTTATCATGTATAAAATTAAAACCATAATATTATGTATATGTTTAATAATAAATGACTCTGCTATAGTGAGATCTTATGATTATGGATTTGTGTTTTATCACGTATGTTGATACCAAATTTAATCTGCTGACTTTGACCAATCATATGAAGACACGTGGCTTCATATGTGAATCCTTACATTTGTGAATCCTTACATTTTTTACATCAACAGATTGGCGCCAATTTGTTGATGTAAAAAATTAGATCACTCTAATAATTCAATAACAGATAAATAAATGAGACAAAGAATTTTTAAAGTGGTTCGGCTATAAGGAAAAGCCTACGTCCACTGTTATTTTATTCCCAAGAGTTTACAATAGCACAATGTGGTGTAGAGAGAGAAAAATGTGTGGATCTTGTGTATGGGGTTTCTAGGTTCTCTTCCCTCCCCCTTTTGGCTAAGGGAATACATGTATTTATAGTGATGGGAGATAAAGAGATTCATTGTATGTAGACATTTATACATTATGTCTACATTCAACGAATCTAATTGTTGAATTGCTTGGTATGCTATGTGTTGTCATCTACAGTATAAATGTACATTAATGCTCACTAAATGCATAGTCATCTTCATTAATGCACATTAAATGCATAGTTATCCCTTGATCTTCCTGGTTGGTATGCCGACCAACTCTCCTCAGGTGCCGACTAACTCTTCTCGGGGGCCGACTAACACTCCTCGGGTGCCGACCAATTCTCCTCGGATGCTGACCAACTCTCCTCGGGTGCCGACTAACTCTCCTCGGATGCCGACCAACTCTCCTCGGGTGTCGAATATTTCCACATAGGATGATATGTGTCCTTTTCTGATTGGTCCTCGTAGATGGATAATTTTTGCGTTAACAGAAGCCCCAATGCTCCATGCTTGATGGTTTACTTGAAAGGATAGAGTATTTATTCTGCAGTGTTGCTCGGTGCTCGTGAAATTCTTGATCTACCTTCTTGATTTGTTCAACATAAAGTGCATTATCTCCTGGACGACATATGATGCAGGATGATCGATGGTTGCTAATATTTCTTTTGAGGAACTCCGTGTACTATGTATCACCCCTGGGAATTTGGATGCAGCCATGCCATAGTATGCAGCTTGTAGCTTATCATAATATTCAAGTATGTTGATTGGTTTGCTAGCCGACCAACTACCTCCTGTGCCGAGCAACTGAGTGTTAACTTCACGTGCTTGATTCTTCTGATTTATGATCCTCTGAATACTTTGTCGAGTAACATACTAGCTTTTGAACCCAACTCTTCAATCTAATTAGTACCAAGCTAGTGGTGGACTTCGAAACATTTTCATACAACTTCTTCTTCAATATTGGTCGGGATAGTAGTAGTAAAAATCTCAGTGCTGTAGATGCTAAATTTGACTTCTGAACTTCAATAGTATGTGCATAATAACTCCTGAATATGCCTCCTGAACTTCTGAATGTACCTCCTGAACTTCTGAATACGCCTCCGTGTGAGTTTGTGAAGTTGAATTTGGTGCTCGACTCCTAGATCGACCATCTGTGATGAATATCAGGATGCTCAAAGATCTTAACTTCATAAATTCTCCTCTTGCTTTAAATGATCCACCTGCTGGTGAGGAACCTGTTTCAAAAGCAGAGGGGAAGAAACCAATAGAATGGGAATATTGATGTAATAAATTTGTATTGCATTCCTGATGTATTTTGTTTTTGATTTTAATGAAAGACTTTCATTTTTATTCGCAATCTTAATTGCCATTGTCTTGTAAAATACTTTACATCTGTGCATATGTATAAGTTAAAAAGATAACAATATTGTGTTGTTCATCGACCAACTTAGTAATAAAAAAGTTACAAGTATCAGTAATGTTGCTCGATCACTTAATAATAAAGTAATGAGTATAAAAATGTTTAAAATTTTTCCAACCAACCAAGGTTGTTAAATTGTGCTCGTCGACCAATTATAGTTAGTGAGAGTTTATCCCCAACTAACCATACTTGGTAAATTTTTGTCTTTTTCATAAAATGTGTCCGACCAACCAAGGTCGATAAATTCTCCTCGTCGACCAACTACAGTTAGTGGATTTTTATCCCCGACCAACCATACTTGGTACAGTTTGGAATATTTTATCCTCGTCGACCAACTTACTTGGTACAGTTTGGAATATTTTATCCTCGTCGACCAACTACAATTAATGGGTTTTTATCCCCGACCAACCATACTTGGTACAGTTTGGAATATTTTGCAGATTTGATAAATGAAAAATTGGACAACTAATTTATGTTTATAATCATAAAAAGAATGACTGAATTAAAAGATGTATGTATGTATGTACAACATATAATTGATTATTCATATATTGATAAAATTGATCGTATCAACACAATTACATAATATGATTATTTGTGCAGAGAACATAATTTTCTTGAAGAGAGAGAAAATGGGTCTGATTCAATTCATGTTAATATCGGAATGGAAAATACATAATCGTTCTTAATGCTTATCCATATCCTAACATATTTGTTCAGAAAATCTTCAAGTGGATCCATAGATGCAAGGATTTGTATAATATTTATGAGTCTAAAATTCACCAAATCCCCAAATTGAAATCGATCACACAGTTAGTGCATATAAAAATTATGACTAAATTAAAAGATTTCCAAATGAATCAAATTTGTATATACTCATATAAAAGAGATTTACGAATATAGAGAAATTATTTTATCTCCTTAAAGAAGAAATAATATAATATGTACAAAAATCTCTCAAACTTTGTGATTATGAAATGTACATTTATCCAGATTTGTAAAATTAGATTCAACAATTTGTGAATATAAAATCATGATTGAATTAAAAGATGTATGCACAATATATAATTGATTTGATCTCTAAGTTTATGGATATAAACATATGAGAATCATGATTTGAACAAAAATATAATGGGAATTTGAATAATCATCAAAGATCTTTCACAAATTATTTCAAAATCAACAAAGAAAATTATCAAATCTTATCATCATCGTATATATTGGTATATTTAATCATTTAAAATATGTATTCCATGATATAAAATTGAAACTTGAGAATCAAGCAAAAAGTTATGATTTATGAAATCCACTATTTTTCAGATTTCTAAATAAGAATTAATCTAACAGTTATGATTTTAAAATCATGATATGCAATATTTTGTAAATAAAAATTGGACAATTAATTTATGTATATAAACATAAAAAATATGATTGAATCAACAGATGTATGTATAATATATAATTTATTATACATATAGAAAATAAAAACTTAACTTTTGATGGAGAACAATGCTTGTAACACGTTCCCACAGACGGCGCCAATCTGTTGATGCAAAAAACTGGACCGAATCCCATTTTATGATCACAGATAAATAGATAAAAGCAATCCAATCAAGCACATGAGAGGAAAAGATTTTTAAAGTGGTTCGGCTATAAGGAAAAGCCTACGTCCACTGTTATTTTATTACCAGGGATTTTCAATAGCACAATGTGGTGTAGAGAGAGAAAAATGTGTGGATCTTGTGTATGGGGTTTCTAGGTTCTCTTCCCTCCCCCTTTTGGCTAAGGGAATACATGTATTTATAGTGATGGGAGATAAAGAGATTCATTGTATGTAGACATTTATACATTATGTCTACATTCAACGAATCTAATTGTTGAATTGCTTGGTATGCTATGTGTTGTCATCTACAGTATAAATGTACATTAATACTCATTAAATGCATAGTCATCTTCATTAATGCACATTAAATGCATAGTTATCCCTTGATCTTCCTGGTTGGTATGCTGACCAACTCTCCTCGGGTGCCGACTAACTCTCCTCGAGGGCCGACTAACACTCCTCGGGTGCCGACCAATTCTCCTTGGATGTTGACCAACTCTCCTCGGGTGCCGACTAACTCTCCTCGGATGCCGACCAACTCTCCTCGGGTATCGAATATTGCCACATAGGATGATATGTGTCCTTTTCTGATTGGTCCTCGTAGATGGAGAATTTTTGCGTTAACAGACCAGGAAGCTTAGGCGGTCCGAGCAACTCAGGCGGTCCGAGCTGCATCTCGAACAAAGCATTAATAGCTAGATAACCAACAGTTCAACTGATTCATTAAATGCTTATCATTCAGACGCACACGCAAAGAGGGCATTAAATGTATTACCCTTTCATACGTATATCATTTAATGTATTACCCTTTCACATTACAGCCTCCGGGCTACAAATACATTATACAATCCTCATTGGGGGGGATCGAATCCAAACTCTGGGTATCGACCCCAGACCGAAATTTCTTGAGATAACTTGTAATCGAGAATTCCCATGCAAGCAGCAATACCAAAACAGTGGACGTAGGCCATTCTTATAAGGCTGAACCACTTTAAAATTCTTTGTCTCATTTATTTATCTGTGATTGAATTATTAGAGTGATCTAATTTTTTACATCAACAGATTGGCGCCGTCTGTGAGAAGCGAGTGGTAAAATCGTTTTCTCATCAAAAACAATCCATTACCAATGGCGGATATTCCTGAATCCAGCAATCGAAACGCTGAAACCCTTCCAAATCCGTCTTCTCCACCAATTGTTCCAGATCTGACTGGAATAATGGCAAGTCTGGTTCAGGGCCAGACCGTCATGCAAGAAACAATGCGACAACTTATCCAAACCCTCCATGGAGGTGCATCAACCCATTCCGGACCACGAAGCATTCCAAGAAATACCCGTGCGCATTCTTCGCGTACTAGGCGTAATGATTCATATCGCAATGATGAATCTCAAGATTTTTTTTATCAACCTGGACGAACTTCGTCTGTGCGAGCCACGGATACTGAACAACGTGTCACCCTCTCCTCAGAAAGGGCCAGCGCATTGGAAAGATTAAGTAGGACCTCTCCTTTCGACCGATTAGGCCCTAGGAGGAACAAAAGTCCTCTTAATGCAGCGTCGAGGAGCTTTCAACGACCATCAGATTTAAGGGAAGGATCTGCCCAGTCGCGACCAGCTGCTCGTCATGATGGATCTATTGACCGACCAGCTGCTCGTCGAGATAAATCCTAGGAAGCCACTTCAACGCGATCAGTTGCTCAAACCAATAGGCCCGAGGAAGGAAATGATGCTTGGAAAGGATCTATTCAGAGGCTGGAGGATAGATTAGGGGAAATGGCTAAGGCCAAGAACCCTCTACAACGAACCTTTGTTCGAGGAACACCTTTTGTCCAGGATATTGTTGATTTTCCAACACCATCAAAGTTCAAAGCACCTATTGTGACTCCCAAGTATGATGGGAAGACTGACCATGTCCTTCATATAGAACAATATCAAGCTACTGCTGACATCTATGCTGTTCCAAACGAGATGAGATGCAGGGCATTCTTGGGAACTCTTACCGGATCTGCTCAAATATGGTATAATAATCTTCCTCAGGGTAAGATTTCAACTTTTCTTCAACTGGCCGAGTTATTCATTGGGAATTTCTGCTTTGGCGCAAAGCCAGTTAAGCGAGTAGCACATTTGTTAAGTGTTAGACAAAAAGCTGGTGAGAGTATCAGAGATTATATAACTCGTTTTAATAACGAGAAACTCGAAGTCATTGATTATGAGGAGAAGACAGCAATTACCGCTTTGATGAGTGTACTGCTACCAAACAAGTTGTACTATACTTTGGCCAAAGATCCACCTCGAACCATGTCGGACCTGATGGAAAAAGCGTCCAAGATTATGAATGCCGAGGAGGCTATGTCTGCAAAGAAGAATATGGATGCCAAAGCAACCAAGGTGGATGGTGATAAAGCTAAGAAGAAGGAACATAAGAACAATGGTGGCGACAAACAATCCAAAAGTAGGTCGTCGTGGGAGGTCTTGAGGAAATTTTATAACTACACACCTTTGAAGGTAAATATCAACCACGTCCTGGAAGAAATTAAGAACACCGAAGAGTTAAACTGGCCAAAGAAAATGAAGGCAGACCCTGACATGATGAATAGGGAAAAATATTGCGGGTTCCACAAGGATCATGGCCATATGACTAAAAATTGCATAGCTCTTCAGAATGAGATTGAAACACTCATCCGACGAGGAAAGCTAGCAAAGTATGTTGATCGGGGAGGCGAAAGAAGATCAACGACCGAACTAGAGAGAGATCTAGATCTCCTCGTCGAGCAGAGGAGAACAAGAAGAGAAACCATGAAGTTGATCCAGAGGATGACCCCGATCTTCCCAAGAAACCAAGGCAGCCAGAATGAGAGGTATTTTCAATACGCTTTGGATCATTTGATTGTAACGTTATTACAGGGGGAAATGCAGGAGGAGGAGACCTTACTGCAGAAAGAAAAGCTTACCTCGGTGAGGCACAAGCTTGCTCGTACATTCAGCGAATAAATTTAGCTGAGGAAGATCGCCCGAGAAAGGTGAACAGGGCGAAGTTGGTCATTGGGTTCTCAAAGAACGACCTTGCAGGTGTTTTATATCCTCATGATGACCCGCTGGTGATCAAAATGAGAATGAAGGAAGTCATGATTTCAAGAGTGCTGGTCCACAATGGTAGCTCGGCAGACATCATGTTCTACTCGTATTTCGATAGTTTGAATCTAAAGCTATCCCAACTGGAGCCTTACCGCAGACCCATCATCAGTTTTGCTGGCGAGAAAGTATTTCCACTTGGGACGATCAAGTTGGATATATTCATTGGTACGTGGCCTGCTTGTCAGACAGAAAGAATACGTTTCTTCGTGATGGACAAGAATGTCCAGTCATGGTACAATATCATCATGAGAAGAGTAGCTTTGAAGAAGTTCGAGGTTGTGCCATCTACAGTGCATCAGTGCCTAAAATCTCCTACAAACTTTGGGGTAGGAGTTGTGAAAGGTGATCAGAAAGTAGCTCAGGAATGCTATTATTCATCCGCCAAGCAAGAAGAAAGGGAAGAATCAAAGAAAAAGACCACTACTTATCAAGTGGATGAAGGTGCAGAAATTGAAACATTGGATCCTCGAGATGAGTCGCAACTCGTGAAGGGTCAAGTGGTGGAAGCTACTAAAAACATCATTCTGGACGACGAGCACCCTGATCGAACTACTCAAATAGGTTCATCGTTGGAAGCCTCATTAAAACAGGAATTGATAACTTTCCTTGGAAGAAGAAGGCAAACTTTTGCGTGGAGTCATGAAGATATACCTGGGATAGACCCAAACTTCTTATGTCACGAGCTCAATGTGAATAAGGAGATCAAGCCTGTGAAGCAGAGAAGAAGAGTATTCAGTCCCGAGAAGAATCAAGCTATACAGGAGGAAGTCGAGAAGCTCCAGAAAGCTTGTTTCATTGAAGATGTTAAATATCCAGATTGGTTAGCTAATGTGGTGATGGTAAATAAGAAGAACAACAAGTGGAGGATGTGTGTAGACTTCACCGACCTCAACAAAGCATGTCCAAAGGATCACTTTCCATTGCCCCGAATTGATCAACTGGTGGATGCTACCTCGGGACACGAGTTGCTGAGCTTCATGGATGCTTATTCTGGCTACAATCAAATTAAAATGAAACCTGAAGACAGGGAAAGTACTTCTTTTATTACCCCTAGGGGAACTTATTGTTATAATGTTATGCCTTTTGGTTTGAAAAATGCAGGTGCGACATATCAGAGGCTGATGAACAAGGTCTTTGCTGAACAAATCAGTGACAACACGGAAGTCTATGTTGACGATATGCTGACAAAAAGCAAGAAAGTTGTCGATCATCTAGTTGACTTAAGCCAGACTTTTGATCAACTAGATAAATATCAAATGAAGCTGAACCCGACGAAGTGCATCTTTGGAGTACGAGAAGGCATGTTTCTCGGGTACATTGTCAATAAACTAGGCATTGAAGCAAATCCTGAAAAGATCAAAGCTCTATTAGGGCTGCGATCTCCAACGACGAAGAAGGAAGTACAGAGTCTCACCGGACGAATAGCGGCACTCAATCGATTTGTGTCCCGAGCAACTGATAGATGTCTCCCATTCTTCAAGACACTCAGAAAGACTTTTGAGTGGAATGATGAATGCGAGAAGGCTTTTCAAGACTTGAAGAGATACATGGGAGCACTCCCATTGTTGTCCAGACCAGTGATAGGAGAAAAATTGTACTTGTACCTTGCAGTGTCCGAGAATGCAGTTAGCTCGGCGTTGATCAGAGTGGAGAATGGAGTACAAAAACCAATTTACTACACAAGTAAGGCCTTCCGAGGAGCAGAAATCAGATATCCAAGGCTGGAGAAATTGGCACTGGCGCTGATTGAGGCGAGTAGGAGAATGAGGCCATACTTCCAAGCTCATACTATAGTAGTATATACTGATGTGCCATTGAGGCAAGCCCTGCATAAACCAAAAAAATCAGGAAGATTGATGTACTGGGCAATAGAGCTCGGTGAATATGATATAATTTATGAACCCAGATCATCACTAAAAGGGCAGGCTGTAGCAGATTTCATAGCGGAGTTCACCTATCCTGAAACCCCCGAGGAGCAAAAGTTGCTCGCTGATCAACCTGTGGATGTTATAGGATTAACAAACACAATCCCAAACCAATTCCAATTGGTAAAAGGGCGTGTGGATGTTACAGGATGCGATGCAGGGATAGTTGGGAGGACTCCGGACGATGAACAAGAGTTGCTCGCTGATCAACCTGTGGATGTTATAGGATTGACAAACACTAGCTCAGACCAACTCCGATTGGTAAAAGGGCAAGTGGATGTTACAAAATTATTAAATTCGAGCCCAGACCAACTCCGGTTGGTAAAAGGGCAAGAAAAAATGATCGACGAGGAGCGAGAAAAATCCAGAGAGGATGAAAAGAAGCAGCAAATATTTCACCAAGGAACTCTGACTGATTCGAAATTTGAAGACGAGTTACCTATATGGAGGCTATATGTAGATGGCTCATCTTGCAATGCAGGATGTGGCGTGGGGATAGCTTTGAGCACTCCAGACGAGGTCGACATAGAATACGCCTTGCCTTTCCAATTCAAAGCTTCCAACAATGAGGCTGAATATGAGGCCATGATTGCAGGGCTTAATTTGGCAAAAGTTATGGAGGCGCAACAAGTTATGATCTTCAGTGACTCTCAACTGATTGTAAACCAAATGATGGGAGTATATGCAGTTAGAGGAGAATTAATGATCAGATATCATGCAAAGGCAAAAGAGCTGGTGTCAGAATTTGCCACAATTCAGCTGGTCAGAATACCAAGAATGGAGAATGCGAGTGCAGACGCCCTAGCTCGACTAGCATCAGCTACTCGCACCGAGCTACGACGAACAATCCCAATTGAAGTGTTGGCTGGTCGGAGTATAGATGAAGACCTGACGATGAACTTTATCACCCTTGATTTAGGACCATCTTGGATGGATCCCATCATGGCATATATCGAGGATGGAGAATTGCCAATTGACAAGCTCGCAGCCAAAAAATTAAAATTTAAAGCTGCTCAATATGTATTAACTAATGGTGTTTTATATAGACGAGGAATTATGGTAGGTTTGCAGAGATGTGTACATCCCTCCGAGGTGAAAGAATTAATTGAGGATATCCACAAAGGGTCTTGTGGAGCACATGTAGCAGGTCGGACGCTTTTACAAAGGGTGATGACGCAAGGATACTACTGGCCGACGATGAAGGCTGATTGCATAGCCTATGCCAAGAAATGTGACAAGTTCCAGCGCTTTTCCTCCATCCGAAGAACTCCACAAGCATTGTTGACACCCATAACTTCCCCTTGGCCATTTGTCATGTGGGGAATTGATTTGGTTGGACCACTGCCAACGACCCGAGGAAGGTTTAAGTACCTCGTCGTCGCAGTGGATTATTTTACTAAGTGGGTAGAAGCTGAGCCACTCATTGATATGACGTACGAGAAGGTGTACCAATTTGTTTGGAAGATAATCATTTGCCGATATGGTCTCCCTCATGCCTTCATCACAGACCATGGGACACAATTTGATAACGAGGAGTTTGCCGCCTATTGTCATCAATCAAATATTTTGAAGGTTCATTAAGCACCAGGCCATCCTCAAAGCAATGGACAAACTGAAGTGACAAACAGAACGCTGCTGAACGGTTTGAAAAAATGATTGGATGATGCAAAACCAAACTGGATCAACGAGCTACAATCAGTACTTTGGGCTTATCGAACTACTCCCCGAGTAGCAACTGGAGAATCACCATACATGCTGGCGTTTGGAAGTGAAGCTGTCATACCTGCCGAGTTAGGCCTCCCAACACACATTGAATTTCAATATTCCTGTCAGCGACTTAATGAGAAGACTGGATTTAAACATGCTCGAGGAAGTTAGAGAAGAAGCAGACATTAGAAATGTTGCTTACCAGCAGCGAACAGCTTTGTTCTACAACAAGAGGGTGAAGAAGTGCGACCTGAAAGAAGGAGACTATGTGCTGAAGAAAGTAATTCAAAAGCACAACAAACTGGAGGCAAACTGGCATGGGCCATACCGAGTTACAGAAGTTGTTCGACCAGGAACTTACCGAATAGCAACTCTAGGAGGCGAGGAGTTTAAGAATGCGTGGAACGCAGAGCACCTGCGCAAGTATTATCAGTGATGTATATGTAACGCAGTTCCATCAATATGAATAAAATAAAAATATTCTGCAAGTCTCTCTGTTTATTGAAAAAATTTCGGGGAATACTAGTGCTACGCACTACTCGGCACAGCTCGACAGACTACTCAAGAAAATATTCCAAACTGTACCAAGTATGGTTGGTCGGGGATAAAAACCCACTAACTGTAGTTGGTCGACGAGGAAAAAACATTCCAAACTGTACCAACGTAGTTGGTCGACGAGGAGAAAATATTCCAAACTATACCAACGTAGTTGGTCGACGAGGAGAACATATTCCAAACTGTACCAACTTAGTTGGTCGACGAGGAGAAAATATTCTAAACTGTACCAACGTAGTTGGTCGACAAGGAGAAAATATTCCAAACTGTACCAACATAGTTGGTCAATGAGGAGAAAATATTCCAAACTGTACCAACATAGTTGGTCGACGAGGAAAATTTATTGACCTTGGTTGGTCAGACACATTTTATGAAAAAGATAAAAATTTATCAAGTATGGCTAGTCGGGGATAAAAACCCACTAATCGTAGTTGGTCGGCAATGAACATTTACCGACCTTGGTTGGTCGAGAACATTTAAGAGAAAAATCTACCAAGTATGGCTGGTCGGGGATAAGAACCCACTAACTATAGTTGGTCGATGAGCAACAATTTAACAACCTTGGTTGGTAGAAAAAATTTTAAACATTTTTATACGCATTACTTTATTATTAAGTGATCGAGCAACATTACTGATACTTGTAACTTTTTTATTACTAAGTTGGTCGATGAACAACACAATATTATTATCTTTTTAACAGATATGCATAAATGTAAAGTGTTGATATTTACAAGACAATAGCAATTAAGATTTGCAAATAGAAATGAAAGTTTTTCATTAAATTCGAAATAAATTACATTGATGATAAAATGAAAGTTACATTGATATGTATGCTAACTCTTACATCAAAAATTTCTATTCTACTGGTCTTTTCCCCTCAACTTTTGATGCAGCTTCCTCGCCAGCAGGCGGATCGTTTAAAGACTGAGGAGAATTGATGAAGTTCAAATCCTTCAGCATCTTGACGTTCATCACAGAAGGTCGATCTAAAAGATGCTCGGGACGTGATAGCTCAATTTGAGAATGTAAACTGTAGTCACCGAGGTATTTTGAAATTAAGCTCCGAGGAATGGCACGAGCTGGGATCCATTCCATGTCCAAATTGTACGGTGGCACAGGCAAGTCAAGCAACCCGGGATCATGGTAGTCCCACAGATAGTGTCCTTATTCGAGCTTCAGCACACCTAAGGCATTCAGCCAGCCTTATTTGTAGCCCTCATTATTGGCATTCTGGATACGATTGTCCAGGTGGAATAGTGCTTTATTGTATCCAGCCATCCAGAACTCCCTGGGTTGTTTGTGGAATTGATATGTTAGCCTCTCTAGCTGTTCGTGGAGACTCTTGATGAAAATCTCCTTATTCTCCAAGATGGACTTCTGCGCAGAGAGATGTTTTTCCAAGTCCCTAATCTTCTTGGACATGTCAGATAAAGCTTGGTTCTTCGCCATTAGTTGGAAGGCCTGGTTCTCTAAGGCAGATGCTGTCCTCTATTCCTCGACAAGCACCCGAGCTGCTCTTTCTCATCCCTGAGGAGCTCTTCCTCGTCCTCGAGGAGACGTGGAAGGGCCCGACCTCCTCAAGGTATCCAATTCTTCCCTCAACTTGGAATTCTCCCCTTCTAGGAATGAAAATCCCTCGTCAGTCACTAGGATTAGGGCTGTTGAAGAAGAGGCTGCAGACTTCAACTGTGATATCTCTTTCTGCTAGTTGTTATTTTCCTTTTTCACCAGCTCGGCAATCTGTCTGCATTCCTCGACCTCTCCCCTCAGTGTTCTCTCCTTTACATCATAACCAGCAAAAAGCTTCTCGTAGCCCTTGTCAGCAACGATCAGCTTATACTTCTTCTCGTAACTCTCATGCAACAAGGCAGTTGATTCCTTGTATTGATTCTGAAGGTCTTCGAGGGTACACTGGAGATCCTCGATCATTTCACATTAAGCCACATTATTGGCTACCGCTCAATCAAGCAGACACTTCAGGTACTGATATGCTTCCATTTCCTGTTCTGAAGCATCCTGGCCAAGGATGTCGGCAACTTGTGCAGCACTCAAGTCTGTGTGACCAGCCTTAAAGTACTCATTGCACCGTTGTAGCAACTTTGTATCATGGGCAGATAGAAGATCCATCCTGGCCAGAAACTAGCAGAGAAAGAAAAGCAATCATCAATAAGAAGAATAAGCAGAGTATGAATAGAAGATGAACAATAATATGCAAGAAAATTCAAGTTTTATTAGATCATTAAATTCAGAATTACAAGTGCTGGATTACATTTGACAAAGAAAGAAAATATAAAAGTAAGTCCGAACAACACTACACCTTTTCCTTATCTCCCAAAACCTTCTCGGGAGGTTGGGAAGAGGAAGCAAGTTGCTCAGAGGGAACTGTGGGTTGTTCGGAGAGGACCAGCTGTTGCTCGAATGAAGAAACGACTTGCTCGACAGCAGACTGGATGGCTAGGGGGTGATTTCCCATCACCATTGAAGACTCCTCAGAGGTAGCTTCGTCCTCTTCTAATTCTTCTGGAGTAGGAGGAGGACCAGGGATATGCCTCTGGAAGAGCTCGGAGGACTCGTCGACCTTCATTTCCTAAAGGTCAGCGACCCATCCATCCCTAAAGTACTTTAGACTGCCATAGTCTACTTGAGATACCAGGGAAGCACACCCCTTGTTCCACCTCTTGTCCAAGCCAGAGTTGAAGGACTTTTTCATAGCAGCTTTCCTCTTCAGCTTCTCTGAGGAAAGCGTCTCGGACAGAAGGTTCTCATCATTCTTCAGTTTGATCTCAACCTCCTCCTTCTGCCGACCTACTTCCTGGAGCTGGTCTAATCTCTCCTCAGCAAATTTGAGTTTATTTTCCATCTCTCCAGCGGCTTTGAGCTTTTCCTCAAGCTCTTTATTTGCCTTCTCCAAGGCATTCTTTTTCTTCTCCAACTCCTTGGAGGCATCAGCAACTCGAGCTTTTTCCTACTCGGAGGAGGCAAGTTTTTTCTCCCAGATAGCCTTATCAGTGGCATACTGCTGGCGAGAGTCTTCCAAAGACTTGGTAGCTTCTTCCAAAGCTCCTTCCACGCTGGACGAGGAGCAAGAAGCCTTAATCGCTTCATCCCTCTTTATGATTAAATTAAAGCAGCTCGTCAACTGTGAACAGAAAAAGAAAGCAAGTTAGAAACAGAATTGACAAAGAAAAATATGAAAAGTTCAAAGTAAAGAGACTTACTGAAGCAAGATGACGAGCATCCAAAGAAGTAACCATGTCCCGAGTAAGATTATCTTCATTACCCTGGACCTCGGGAATGGTCTGGGACTTCACCGAGCTCATGGCAGAGCTCGGAGGGACAAAAGTGGGAACTACAGTCCCAGCAATTGGGGGCTGAGTAGTGGTGTCAGCCAAATTGACCGAGGAGCTTTTCTTCAGCCTCCTCGGAGGAACAATTACAGATTCAACCAAGGATGAATCCTTGGTCGGTGATATCACAATCACCTTTCCAGGAGCAGCAGAGCTGCTCGGAGCCACTGCGGGCTTATCAGCAACCTTCTCGGAGACTTTAGTAGGAGCAGCTGGAGGAGCTCCATCAGTCTTCTTTATCCCCTCCTTTGGGACATCAATCTTAATCCTTTTTACCTCCCCAGAACCGGAGGCGGTTTTCTCAAACAGAGTAGGAGTTCTTCTCTTCTTCATCCTTTCGCTCAAAGGAATATGAGATTCAGGCGAAGAACTTGCAGAGGCTGGAACTGGCTCTGCTTCACTGATCACTGGACGAGCAGTGAAGGAGGTTGTGTATCTCTTATACTGGAGTAGATACGAAGCCGGCCTGATGTGCTCGTCGGCAACCCTTAGATGCAAACCCCAGATAAGTCCCAAATGCCTTATATTGACATCTGTTTCTTTGGGGCACTTTCTCTTGCTATCAACTGCAAATAAACAAACATTATTATCAGTGACACATTTTATCAAACACAAATCAAACATGATTTCAAAATAAATAAAATAAAATAAAAATAACCTATCCCATTGCCATAAGGAGGGCATCTGGGACCCTGGTAAACCTCATCTCCAGTTAATGGAGGGTGTTACCAATTTTTTACGACAACCTCGTGTTCAAAATAATCCCTATTGGCATCAGGGAGATTGACTACTAAGGCTCTATTTATAAACCTAGTTTTTAAATAGTAAATATTATCATTAACTGCCCATTTATAGCCGTAGATGATTTCTGGAATTCCTATACGAGTTCCATGCACTTGATTTAATTTATGCACCCCATTAACTATTCTCCATGTGTTGGGGGCTATTCGTGCAGGAACAACATCAAAGTACTGACAGAATTCCAAACACAAAGGATTTGGTGGAAAATAAAATCCACACTCAGCAAAAAAGAGACTGGGGAACCAATGTCCCTCAGCCAAATTGAAATAATTAGAAGGCTCGGAAAGCTCTTCCAAGACAACCCAAGAGGGAATGGAAAAATCAGATCGAAATTTGTCAAGAGATTCAACAGGGTAAACCATGGTGATTAAAAGAAATGAAGAAGAAAGAAGAAGATCTTACAGGAAAAGAGTAAAGCTGATGACGACAGACGATGGAAGAGATGAATACACAAGAGAGTAGAAGACAATGAAAAACTCGAAGATGAAAATTTGAAAAGGTAGAAGATGATGGGAGTGTCTGTGAAGTTTAAATACCTTACCTTGGGAACTGGTGAAGTAATGATTACAAAAAAGGATGATTACGTTATCGGCGGCTAAAAGGGCATTAAATATTGGCGCGGGAATCAAAGCGAAAAACAGCGGCTAAAAAGACGAAAAGTAACGCGGGAATCGAAGCACGCAGAAAAGTCCAAAAAAGCATGATTCTACGAATTTGGAAGGAGAAATAAATACAAGGGAAATGCTCCTAAAAATCAGGAAGACTATTTAAAGCTACCATATTCTGAGAAAGAATGTTCCATACTCCTCAAATTTCGAACTATGAAACATTGGGGGCTTCTGTTGATACCAAATTTAATCTGCTGACTTGGACCAATCATATGAAGACACGTGACTATCTACATGGCAACAACAAGCACTTCCGAGATGATCACGCGCTCCGAGAAACTCATACGCTCCGAGGAACAGATATCTCCGAGGAACTCTTGAATATCAGGAAGCTTAGGCGGTCCGAGCAACTCAGGCGGTCCGAGTTGCATCTCGAACAAAGCATTAATAGGTGGATAACCAACAGTTCAACTGATTCATTAAATGCTTATCATTCAGACGCACACGCAAAGAGGGAATTAAATGTATTACCCTTTCATATGTATATCATTTAATGTATTACCCTTTCACATTACAGCCTCAGGGCTATAAATACATTGTACAATCCTCATTGGGGGGGATCGAATCCAAACTTTGGGTATCGACCCCAGACCGGAATTTCTTGAGATAACTTGTAATCGAGAATTTCCATACAAACAACAATACCAAAACAGTGGACTTAGGCCATTCTTATAAGGCTGAACCACTTTAAAATTCTTTGTCTCATTTATTTATCTGTGATTGAATTATTAGAGTGATCTTATTTTTTACATCAACAACGTACATGATAGAAGGAGTACGGGCTAATTATTGTTGTTGGATACTATATTGTATTTCTTGGATTGATAATACAGATATACTTATAAACTATCTCATAATAAAGAAAATTTTCCAAAAGAGAACACTTTATCATATTTTGATATTTACACTGTACTAGCTCTTTACTTTGATGTATGAATGTTTAGTTAGTTTTATGAATGGTTAACACAATATATGTATGTTTAGTTGTTACATATCAAAACTTTGCTTATTTAATTCATGTGTGGTGGGGATCAATTTGGTCTCATCATACATTCAGAAGACTCTATTAAATGGCCTTCTTGGATTGTTGGAAGCAAGCATTCGTTACTTTAACTGAAGTACTTATTTAATGCATGTGTAAATGAAGGGTTTGGAGGTTTTAATTGAGAGAGATTGTAGTGCCACGTGTCAAGCAGCAGACACCATTTTTATATATTTATATTAGATTGGATATACTTAATTTTGTGGAATAAATACTTCATTTATTTTATATAGTTACATTTATGAATTTATTTCGGGTGCCTTTTAATATAAAAGTTCAAATATTAATTTTTTATTTCGTTAGGTACTATGCCATCCACAATTATATTTTGGTCAAATTAAAGGTAACCAACTCATATGAAGGGATCAAAATTGCAACAGCTCACAATAAGTGAAAATGATGTTTGGAGTGAGGTTTGAACACCAAGGTGTGAGCTGTACCAAGTTTTGTACACCATTGAACGGGGTTTAAAAATGCATAATGGAGGTAAAAAGAATAATAAGAAGGTTTCAGCATTGACATAAGCTAGGTCCCTTGGAATTTTTTCGTAATGAATTTGGTTCTTTGAATTTGAAAAATATATCTAATTAAACAGTTTAGTTGTATATATTTGGATAGATTTTGTTTTACGTAAACAACCAGTCAAAAAGCATCCTAAAAATTATCTAAACACCAATTTAGAGAGAGAAACACTCTTTTCAATTATTAAAATTCAAGTCTTCCTCAAATGAGGCTTACAAGGGGGTATTTAAAGGAGAGGAGTAGCTTAGGCTCCAAGCTACGACCCTAATTATAAAAATTTCATAACTACTCCTTAACTTTCAACATTGAAGCAAAACAAATAAAAATACAAATAATAACATAAAATAAAATACAAAAAAAATAAAATAAAATGACAAGTAAAACCCTAAAATAGGGCCCATTTTCATCACTCTCCCCCTCTTAAGACCAAGCTCGTCCTCGAGCGTTAAAAAAAATGGAGACTTGTCAAGAAATTACAAAAATTGGGCCCAAAAAGTTGTCGGAACAAAATATTAAATTCTGAAACTTGAGGGTGCCCATCCTGGGTGCCCATTTTCTACTCTTCGTTTTCACCTAAATTAACCCTAGATTCCTCCTCCTGGGTCAAAAATCATGTTGGTGGAAGAGGAAAAGTGGTTGGTGAGGCAGGGGTATGATAGAGGTTGGACAGAGGTGTTTTTGGGTTCGATTGAGAAAGGAAGTGGGTCAATGAGGTGTTGGACAAAGGGGGACGCAGGGGGTGTAACCTAGGTTTTTTTTATTTCGATAATGAGGGTTTTGGGTCGAAGGGGACCTAGGAAGTCTAGGATTGGGTTTCGAGCTTGGGGGTGAGGGAAATGGTTTGATCCAGGTTAGAATAGGGTTGGGATGGGGCCTGTTTCGGGTCATACTGGTTTTAGGGTTCCCGAAGGAGGGAATTCTTGGGTAATGTCCTCATCATATGATTTACTATCCGTTCTCCTATTGTTTTTTCATGATTTATCGAATACATCTTCCTCCATTGAATTGTCATTTAGAATTTTTATTCCATTTTTTACTATAAATAGGATTTTACCTCGAGCATTGGATTTTGACATGGAGTTTTTACTGCTATAACTTTCGGCCTTTTTACTATCAACATGAACTCTAAGAAAGGAAATTACTTTTGACTTGGCTAAATGTGAAGAGTCATATGTCATTTTCCTTATGTTACCTGCTTTAGTGGATATTTGAACCTCCTGGTTTGATTTGTCACCTTCCGATATTATAGGAATTATTCACCGTCCTTGGTGAGACTTCGAAGTTGGAAATGTTTATGATTATTAACCATCCTTGGTGACCTTCAAAGTTAAAAGGGCTGAAGTTATTCACCTTATTTGGTGACAACAAAAATTGAAATCGGGAAATAAACTGCACCACTTATCAAGTCCGATGAAGTTTATCCAGTTCTACAATTATCAAGTCTCTACCACCTAAATTTTCCTTAAAACTGAGGTGGTGCGCTCCCCCATATTTTACTGGGTCCATCTCGTGACATTTTTTGGCACGCGAAAAGATGGCAAGGAAAGTTAGTGGTTTTTATATGGGGTTATTGTTAAATTTTTTGTGGATGAAGTGGGTAGTTTTAAGAGGTTATTATTTTAATTCCAACGAAAGATATTTGGAGGAAAGAATGAGTGGTTATTGTAGAGAATTAATTCAAATTCAAAGTGAAAGTTACTCGGACCCAAAAGGAGATAGTCATTTGTGGTTATTATTGAGAATTAATTACTTGGTGCTAAAGAAAGTTAGTTATTGAAGACAACTATAAATTCAGCCCATGTGAAAGAAAAAATACATCTCCAAACGATAAGAATGTTATATGTCTTTAAATTTTATCGTAAAATTTCTGCACCTTTCCTGATACCCTTTATCCTTTAGATCAAGCTATGTAATTTTACTTTTTTCATTTCTATACAACTTAATTTATGTTCTGGCATTTACATTTTAGCATTTACTTTCGATCAATTTACATCCCTAATTTTTTCACACTAAAAAATCCTATTAAGTTAGGCATGTCCAAAGAACCTACAAATATTTTGTGTGAATGAGTTCATTTTCAAGCAAACAAGGAGAGGGGTGGGGTGAAAAGGTACTGGGGGTTAGGTTCGGGTTACGTAAAAAAATACGACTTCTTGTCCTGTCGTTTTCTTTATCAAAAATATTTTCTATGTTAGATAAAGTGGTTTGAAAAAACTATTCCAATTCCAATTTCTATTTACCAACCGATATGATGTGGAAATGACTCATCTAGAAAAGTTTCAATACCATTTCTAGATGTAAAAACGTGTTTACACATTTTGAGCAACTTTAACCAAACTTCAGACATAATGTGAGTAATTTTTGAAAAAATAAGTATGGGCTTAATAGGCTGCAGAAAGTAACATATTGGGAGTGTAGCTACGTTTTCAAAAAATTATCGGGCCATCTCCAACCTAATTATTTAAAAAAACTATTCTAAACTACAATCTTTATCTACATGGCATTTTTCCTGTCAATAATTGGGTAGAATTTAATTCTTATGCACCAAAAAAAAACGTTTCGTAGCCTTTCGAATGATTGTCTATGGATTTTGGACTGACCACTCATAAATAGAACCCCAACAAAAGATGTTTGCATTTCATATACACGCATCTATTTACAAACAAGTGAACCTTCTACTTGGATTGGCGATAATTGACTTGTAATCTGACATACAGCTCACATGTATACATGTAAATGAGATGTAGAGTCTTCATAATTAAAAATCAAACAAGGTAAGCCTTCTATAGGAGTGTTTTCCAAGTTAACAGATTGGAGATGCAATATTCGAAGGCACGAAAAATAAATTAATCACACTAATGTGATGGAGGGACTTAAGTATGGGAAACAATATGTTTTTTGCACGTATATGGAACGTTATATTATAATCTAACTTTAAAATATCACACTAATGTGATGGAGGGACTTAATTATGGGAAACAATATGTTTTTTGCACGTATATGGAACGTTATATTATAATCTAACTTTAAAATATCAAATGATTTACGAGCTGTAGGTCAACCAATTAGCTTACGTGATTTTTCCAATGTAAGGCCGAGATCCGAATAATGATATTAGTACCAAAATTTTCTCCAAAATCTCCCATCAAAGTGACGTGGATTCCACTTATTCTCTCAATTGCCTATTAAGTGTTGCCTTGTGGCATGGGTCCCCCAGGGCACAAAAAATTATTGCTTTTAGGAAAGTTTTGAAAGAGTTATTTGGGACTCATAGCAGGACTCCCGAGTTCCACCTCCCGAAAATGATGTGCTACTTCAGTGGGAACCCGTGTATTAATGTCAAAATTAAGGCGAAACTTATGTACGAAAGTTGAACGTAGTAAAAAAAAAGATCGGGGGGAACTTATACCACATTGAAAATAAGATCATGTGACATGTTCAAATGATCCAACAACTCAGCAACCCCTGATTGCATTATAATCAAGCCCAAGAAGCAAAAAGACTCTTAATCCATTCTGAGTAGGTCTCACGCATGTGAAACGCGCGTGGCCAAACTCGCCCACTTTCTTCTCGCCACCTGTGAACACACTCCCCATTTCTCCTTTTTTCCTTCTTTTCCCTATTTTTTTCGAGATTCATCCCCGGTTTATTCTCTATTCATTTTTTTTATTCCTTTCATTTTCTTTTTTAATCGTTCGTTCTCTTTCTTTTCTTTTTTATTATTTAATCAATTTTGTTGCCCGATTTACCTTTTGCTTTTCATATTTTCTCCCTTTATCCCATGCCCCACTTGCCAAAGTTATTGTCTTAAAAAATGTTTAGTAAAAGGAAATTTCAATTTTCACCTATAAATGGGGATTCGTACACAATTTGTCGGATATCCAATTTTAGAACAAAATATTTTCTTAGGTGGAGCTCATTTTTAGTTGATTGTGTAGTTGTTGGAGTAGTGTTATATTAATTTTTTCTTTCTTCTATTTTTTTTTGTCACTTGAATGTGAGGAATAATATATTTATTGAAACATCAATTGTGAATTGGGTGATATTTTTTAGTATCCTAAAAAACAGTTTTGTGAGTGTAACTATTGTTCAAGTTTGGAAAGTTAATATCAAACGCACGGAGACTTGGTTTAAATATTTGTTCTTATTTTTTGGTTTGTTATGCCTCTTATTGTGTTAATATTTTATTTTGTATGTAATAATTCCAAAATGAAAGGATAAGTACCCATTCAAGGGGTGAGATGAAATCCTTAACGTAATTATTTTTATTTTTAGTTTATTTATTTATTACGACCTTTTGAATATTGATATTGAAATTTTACAATTTATACATGCTTCAAGAGAGGGGGAATTATTAGGAAATCGTATATTTTGATTACAACATTTATTTATTAATTAAATCTAATATAGGCAATTTTGAAATGATATTGTAGTTTGAATCTCTCAACTCTAAAGCTTATTGATTTAAAACAACTCTTGTAAACTTTCCTTAGTGGGTGACTTACTAGAAACTATTTAAGTTTGACTTTTTACGGAGTTTGTAAAACTTTAATATTTATCTTCTAAAAAAATTATGTTTAATTTGACATTCGTCACAAGAGTTGATTTGTGTATTTATATATGTCTTGGTGTATTTCAAATTAATAAACAAATTAAAAAAAAATGGCTAAGTGGGAAATTTTAATCCCTTGAATTATCTTATAATAGTTACTCCTCGTATTTAATGCAATCTACTATTTTATTTAATTTTTAGTGTAATTTAATTTTTTTTAGCATTTTCGAAGGTGGCCAGGTTTAGGGTTCTGGTTTTGATTATAGTAAATACCCGTTGAATACGGGTTCCGCTCCCTTAGCGATCGGTTTTTATAATGCATTCAATCAATAATAAAATTTAAATTTCAATATGTAAAATATATTAATCAAAATTAATTTAAGGTGATAAATCAGATTTACAACTAAAACACAAGTTCAGGGGTTAATGGTAATTTGTAATCTTTATAATAAATATAAGGTAAACTACCAATTTGTTTGTATTAGTGACCTCTACTGATATTCCCACAAAACTGGAAAGAAGGCAAGTGGGAAGAAAGTAAAGGTAATTTGACAGTTAATAGAGATGTATGTACATGGATGTAGCCACGAAGCATCTAGAGTTGTTGTGTAAAAAAATTGGTTGTTTAAAATTACACTAGCTGGAAAAAAAATAATATAACAATTGTTTAAATGTGAATGGTTTTTTATTTTCATAAAATATATAAGTCTATACAATAAGTATAAGCATACCAAATAATGATTTTAATTTTCAAAAGCGGATTTAGGATATTTTAAATAGTCCCTAAGTTAATAAAAAACTGTTTAAATCAATTGTTGGTGTCGTAGTTCAATTTCGTAACACAACATTGATTCTTTACTCGCTATTATAAAATTTCTTGATACTCAAAGAAATAGGTTGCAGCACTATCTAACGAGAAACGATAAGAGTACCAATTTGTGTATCAAATAACAAAGTGAGGGACAAAGGTTAAAACTAGACCAACGTCCCGTTTCAAGAATGAGATACAGTTAACATTATTAAAATTATGAGGTGATTTAATATTTACGCTCATGAAAAATACAAATAATTGAAATGTTCATTTCAAATGTAAACATTATTTACATAGTTGGTCACCCACATACTGTGATTCACTTGTTAGAAATGAAACAAAAGTAGCTATGATATTCATTTTTAACACTAGATGATCAACTAGTGTTATCACTGGTTAGAGTCATATACGGGTGGCAATTCGGACCCGAACACGACAATATGACACGATTCAACACGAAATTAAAATAGCTATTCGTGTTCGGGCCTGATTTTTTAAGCCTGTTAGCGGGTCGTGTCGTGTTCGTGCCAAGAAATTGACACGAAATTGGCCTGACAATGACCCGTTAGAGCCCAATTGACACGACCCAATTTCAAACCAATTAGAACCCAATTTAGAGCCAAATGGACATAGTAAATTGACGGGTTATTGTGTTGTTAAATTAACAGGTTATCGTGTCGGGCCGTGCCAATCGTGTTAAATTGACACAATTTTTTTATCGTGCTATTCATGTCGGGTCGTGTTATTAACGGGTCGTGTTCGTATTGATAAAAATAAACACGACGTCGTGTCGTGTCGTGTTCGGGGTGTATAAAATCAAGTCGTGTCGTGTCGGGCCAGACCCAAACACGATCCATTGACCCGAATTTCCACTCCTAGTCATATGAGAGGCTTTTTCTTCTAATTGTTTATAAATAAATATTTTCCTTGGAAAAAATATAAGATGATAAACTACTCTATTCTCCCATAATATAGGAAAAAAGGTATTTCGAAAATGATCAACTAATTGAGTCCGTGGCACATGGTTTCGATAAAGCCATTAATTCAAGGACTCTATGTAATAAGAAATTTGACGAGGTTTTATAGTTTGAAAAAAAAATAGAAGAGAATATTTGTGATCATACAAAAAAAATATGGTTTGTGATGTATGATCAGACAAAAAAAATTTGTGATTTAATTGCTTCTGATAACGAAGATTCCAATGATAAAATGCCCCCTCTAGTGGGCATTCCAAATTTAAATGGAAGTATGTCATTGAGGGTAGAATAGGATGGTCCCAGTCCTCAAGTAAATTTATATGTCGAGATCCTATAGATTGATTTAGGAATATCTTCTAATTCAGCCCAAAATCGTGCTTTTATTGAAGGTTCAATTGTAAAAAATGTGAAAAAATTCAATATCAAATGTTTTGTTCTCAAGTCAGCAATTCCTTTGATGTCTTAGGCAACATTGAAGATTCAACAAATTTCAGTAAGGATGTGAAGGTTGGCACCAAACAAAAGAGAGACATCGAATTTTCTCAAGTGGATTCTTTTCCATCCCTAACAGATGAGGAGAAAAATTGGCTCTTAAATATAATTTAGGGCCTTTTGGTTCTCTTTCAAGACTTCGTAATTTTTCGTATTTTCCCTAGCGCTTGCAAGAACCACTAGGAGAGGCTTTTCCACTGGGAGAGGCTTTTTCTTTTAATTGTTTATAAATAAAAATTTCTTTCTTGTTAAAAAAAAATAGATTCTTGTGTCTTATTGAACTTTTTATTTATTCGTTCAGGATTCAAGAAACGTCAATCCAATCTTATATATATTTTTTGTATAACATTATAATAATATAAACACTAAAAGTAGAGTAAAAATATTATTTTATTAAAATCGTAAATATGTTGTTGATTTATAACCATTGGGCTTGATGACATGCATTAGCTTCGGTTAAACAACAAAATCCAAGGTGCTTTTCGTGCACATTGATATGTGGCATATAATTTCCAAACACATTCACTACTTTCCAAAAGCAAGAGGGCTAATTTAGACAGTATTTACAAAAACTATTTCACCCGGATATTTTGTGATACAAATAAAGAGATGTAGCTTTTCGTGCACACTGATACGAGTCTTATAATTAGACTATTGTGATAATCATTTCGCATGTTAAATTATTCACTTTTTGTCATGGTATATTGTATAGTTTTGATACAAAAAAAAATCTCATGTTTGTTCATGATTCTCCAATAATTGAGATTATCACATGCTTAGTAATCATAATAGAAGCAGGATTTTTTTCCCACAAGCATTTTACAGAAGTCAAATAACAATTGCGCTAAAGCTACAACATCTAAAATTTCTTTTCAACTAATCACTACTTCTTCCTAATTGTAGGAAAAAATTGAATTTGACACAAAATGTAGAAGTTGTTATAAAATAATCTAAAAACATGCCATTTGAATTTCAAATATGCGCACATGCCTCTAGAAATATGCGCACCTGCATCCGATTAAATAGCTCTATTAGTGTAACTACATTCATTGTATACAACAACTATATAAGTCTGTATAAGTCTTATGAGTAAATTAATAAAATCATCAGAGAAATGAATCTCCATAAACTCTCCCTGTCTAATCCTCCAACTCAATCTCAAGTGCTGCATAAACACAACAGTCTTTCACAAACATTAAGCAACCGTGTTGCACAAACATTCACACACTCATAAGCTTGAGTGTGATTTGGTTAGCTTGAGTGTGTTCCTGTAATTGCAGAGAGTGGGTGTGATTTGTTTAGCTTGAGTGTGTTCATGTAATTGCAGAGAATATGGGATAGTAGCAGGTGTGGGTGTGATTTGGTTAGCTTGAGTGTGTTCCTGTAATTGCAGAGAGTGGGTTAACATAGACTATACGGTGTTGTTTGGTTTAGCAACATGTCTTTTACATGTATACATTTCATAATTATTTACACTTTGCACGTCTAGATTTTATAATTGAAAAATGATGTATGCACCGAAATTGGGTACCGAAAAATTACCAAATGTGCTTTAAGGGTACTGTACTATGGCGTGGGTCCCGCCAAGGCACAACCCCTTAAAGCACAATTTCGGTAATTTTGGGGTAAATTTGGTGTGTGTGTATCATTACTCTTTATAATTATTCTTTTATGCTTTATGTCTGTTATTAAGTGGGATCGCATCTCACATTAGGCTATCAACCACCACATGCAGTAAAATAGATTTTTTAGGCAAAACATTTTAATAACACATTTTCGCCCCTGTTATCATACATAATAATAAAAAATATGTTTTTTCAATTGTCGTCCCAAGTTTTATTTAATAAAAAAATAGTTTTTCTTTTCTTTTTAGTCCCTTTTTTTACGTTATAAAAAATTGTTTAAAAACGTTACGAAAAAAGAGATTATTAAAAATAGTTTTTAAAATATTTTTATAATACGATTTTTTAAAATAATTGTAAAACATTTTCTTAAGAATTATTTATAATATTAAAAACATTTTTCAAAACATTACAAAACAGTTTTTAAATATAATTTTTTTGATAAATAAATCATTGCATTAAAAATCAAACGTTAAGGGAGCGAACCCGTATACAGAGAGTATACAAAAAAAAAAGCAAAACAAGAAAAATTAAAAGCCAAAGTCACCAACTACACTAACACCCAGATTACAACGAAGTTTGGATCTCCTCCACGAACTCAAGAAAGTCTTGATTCGTAATGGAGGTCTTCACCTTGAACCAACTAGAAAGGTGCTCAAAAAAAGATAACGAAGTCTCGAGGGCGCCATCTCAATACCTTCGAAACATCGAGCATTCCTCTCCTTCCAAACTGTCCAACAAATATAGTGAGAAACAATCCGCCAGACCCATCTATCATCCAACCAACCCAAGGGAGGGTTCCACACCTCTAAAATCGCTCTCACTGACGCAAGCATGACCCAAATGGTCTTAGATAACACCAGAAAAACGTCCTGCAAACCTCTCGTCACCCAGCAGTGCAGAAGGAGATGGTTGGTCTTCTCCTCATCCTCCTTGCATAACCAACACCAACATACAAGGCGATATCTGTTCTTCTGTAGACCTTCCATCGTCAAAATGGCATGTCTAGATGCCGTCCAAACAAAGAATCTTACCTTAGGTGGTGCCATAACCATCCAAATCTTCTTCCAGGGGAAACGAACCCTGAGAGTCCCACTGTCGCTCAATATAGCATAGTAGCCACGTACTGTGAAAATTCCAGTCCCTCCCCCCTTCCACCTCAGTGAATCCTCCCCAACCGTCGGAAGGGGAGTCGACCTCAACCACTCAAAGAACAAGTCAGCCTCCTAAAGTTCCCAATCCCAGAGTCTTCTCCTAAGCTGAGGACTCCATGTCACACTATCACCGTTGTCATTCACATGCTCCGCCACTATGCCATCTTGATTTATTCCTAGGTTAAAGATCCCGAGAAACATCCCCTGAATTCTCGCTCCATTTGTCTTTTCAGAATCTTATCTTGTCCCCTTTCTCTAAAATAAACTCAGTGTTCCTAAAGTAATCCACCCACCTCCTCACAATATGCTTCCACATACCCACCCCATGGGCTAAAGACCCCACGACCAACCTCCACCCCATCTGCGAACAACCCCACCTCGCTCCTACAACCATTCTCCATAATCTATTTACCTCCCGAGGGAAACACCATAGCCACTTCCCTAGCAAACCTCTATTGAAAATATCCAAGTTCCTTACACGAGCCCCCCTCCTTAATGGGCTTGCAAACCTCCTCCCATCCTACCAGGTTGTGCTTGAATATATCTTTAGTGCCTCTCCACAAGAAATCTCTCATAAACTTCTCCATTTTTAAACGTACAGCAGAAGGCAAAGGGAAAGGAAAAATAGACATGTAATAGGTAGACAAACTAGACAGACAACTTTTGATAAGATTCAACTTCCCCCCTTTCGAAAGAAACCCATTCGTCCACCCTGCCAGCTTCCTTATCATTCTTTCTAAGACTGGGTCCCAAATCGCCTTAGACTTATACTTAGCTCCAAGGGGTAAACTAAGATAAGTATCTGGGAAGGTCCCAAACCTGCAACCAAGAATACCAGCTAGGTCCTCCATTACATCCACTTACCCAATCGGGATCATATGGCACTTCCCCGCATTGATTCGTAGCACCAAAACTGCCTCAAAAGTGATCAACAACAGCTTTAGAGCACGAATCTGACCACGATCAGCACCACAAAATATAATTGCATCATCAACAAATAAGAGATGTGATACCTGAATCCTGTCAGAGCCTCAAGACCTAAAACTGAAACCCCTGATCCACCCTGTGACGGCCAATCGCCCCATCATCCGACTAAAGGCCTCCATGTCCCACATGAAAAGAAAGGGGGAATTCTTGGTAAGAATTCTGCACAATATCAATCTATGGCCACACCTTGTCTTCCTCTACTCTCCCCTCCCCCCCCCCCCCCCCCCCCTTCCTTGTGTGGCAACTTCCTTGCTGTATGACTTCTAAAGGATGCTTATAATGATGTTCTCAATTATTGTAGCTCCTCTACACTGATAGGGCGACTTACTATTGTCAAAGGTGACACACCTTGGAACATTTCTCAGTTGAAAATGGCGCTTACATGTGTTGGGCAGATTCAAAGGTCATGGACTCTTACACCCATAGGTAAGGGTTTTTTAAATTTATGTTGCACTTGTGCTAATGATATGAGTGGGGTAATGGCTCTTCGTCACTTAACACTCTCTACCGGAAATTGTAAGTTATTGCCATGGGTTCCGGATTTCAAACCAAAAATGCATGTTAGTTCTACTACAAATCTATGGGTTAGATTTATTGGGTTGTGTCAAGATTATTGGGACCCTCGCCTTCTTCTCCAAATTGCTAGGGGTGTTTGTCTTCCACTACCACTACAAGAATTTGCACCATTAGCAACATACAAATTATGTTGCTAAAGTTAGAAATATGTTGCTAAAAGGTATTGGCAACATATTTTGCTATGTTGCCAGCTTGTTGCCCATTGCCTGTCTAGGAAACCGTTTGGCAACACAGCAAACATGTGTTGCTGAAGGTATACTTTTGGCAACACGCAATTGTGTTGCCAAAAGTATTTTATAATTTGTCAAATTTATAATAAAAAATATATTTGTGTTGCCAAAAGCCACTCAACAGCAACAAAAATAATTGTGTTGCCAAAAGGCTATACATTTGACAACACAGGTCTTGTGTTGCCAAAAGTCACTCAATAGCTACAAAAATAATTGTGTTGCCAAAGGTATAGCTTTTGGCAACATAAGAGTTGTGTTGCCAAAAGGGTATACCTTTGGCAACACAGGTCTTGTGTTGCCAAAAGCTATACCTTTGGCAACACAAGAGTTGGGTTGCCAAAAGTATAGCCTTGTGGCAACACAAGCTGTGTTGCCAAAAGCTATACCTTTGGCAACACAAGAGTTGCGTTGCCAAAAGTTAATATTTGTTGCCATATCCAAAGTGATAGATGTAGATAATAACTTTCGGCGATAAAAAAATGTGTTGCCAAAAGTACTAGATTTTTATTTATCACCTATTATTTTTTTCGCAATTGAAAACATTTTTAAAATTTCACTTTTTTCATCAAACATACAACCTTATAATCCAAAATAACATTGCAAATTTGTCATACAATCATAAGTAATACAAAATTCCACAATTTTCAACCAAATCTCATAAATATGAATTACAAAATAATATTTCATCACAATCCAAGTATAAAGGTACAAAATAAATGCCTCCCAAATACGAACATAACAAATCCCAACACATCAAAAGATGTTAAAAAAGTCCACGCAAACTAAAACGACGGCGACAATATGGCTCCCCTACACATAAGAAACCCCAGCTCCAAACCACCACGAACTTATTAACTCCAAGCAAAATCCATCATCAACCAGCACAAAATACAAAAATAAATGACTACATGAGATTTTATAACTTCAAATGCATGTATGTTTAACTTAATCAATTTAAAACACTATTTAATTTCAAAAAATTTTGGCAGAATTTCCTTTGTTTATTCATGAAATCTAACCTATTTTTAACATTAAAATAAACCCAACAGCAAAAAACATCGCTAAACCACCATTAAATCCCTTTCACCGATTTAATATCTAAAAATAGTATCCGAGTGGTTACATAAACTTAAATAAGTATCCGAGTAGCTACGTACCTCGATCCGCCGTATCCATTGACTTTTCCATGTGTCGCAAATCCATTTTTATTCTACACAAAATACAAAATAAATTATAATCTATCCGACTTCAAAAGATAATAATAATTTATAACTATTATAGTTATATATATAAAAACATTTATATATAACTATAAAAACAAAGTGTCTAAAAAAAACATTTATATATATATAACTATAATAATCAAATTCACAGTGTTTAAAAAAAACAAAGTGTCAATTTAAAAAAAAAAATGGGCATAGTCTCCTTTGTTTATTGGACTACCCACCCAGTTTAAGGGGTAACGACAAATCCAACAATATAAAAAAATTCCAAATTCGTCTAACAAAAGCTTTAATGAAACAAACTTCTTATTGGCCCATGTTCGATGTGAACTAACCAACTGTCACGTGTTCACTTCCATGGGGACATCACCATGGTACATCAAATAGCACTCCATATACTTCCCTTGACGGGGGTTCCATATTACCATCATTGAAAACGGCTCGAAGGTGGTTCTGAGGTCCTCTACGAAAATCAATTCCATATCCTTCCTTATCTGACTTGAATATGGCCTACTCCCTAGAAAACATAGAAGAATACACTATACTGTCAAACAAGATATTAGAATGATAAAATATAGATCCTTGAACAATACCACAATTCAATTCCTTAACCATTAAAGTCCTAGCATATGATCCGACTACGCAAAACATAGTATACAAACATACATTATTATGAAGAAATTTATAACCATTAAAGTCCTAGCATATGATCAGGAGGGGAAGGAATTTATTTTAAAGCAATAGCGGTTCAGCCATAGCTTAATTTTTTTCCACGTGGAATGGGACTAGAGAGAATCATTTCAAAAACCATAATGTATATATAACAGTGTGTATATATATATATATATATATATATATATCTGATATATATAACATTGTATCTGATATATATAACATTGTATATATATCATATATATATATACAATGTATATATATATATATATCTGTTATATTTATATATATATATATATATTGATAACAGATATATTTATATATATATAACAAAATATATATATATATATATATATATATATATATATATATATATATATATATATATATATATATATATATATATATTGATATATATATCTGTTATATATATTTTCTGTTATATATATATATATATATATATATATATATATAAATATATATATATATTGATATATATATATATATCTGTCATATTTATATATATATATATATATTATATTTTCTGTTATATATCTATCATATTTATATATATATATATATATATATATATATATATATATATATATATTCTGTTATATATATTAACAGTTATATATATATAACATATATGTTATATATATATAGTTATATAACATATATATAACAACTCCAACGCACAACACCAACGCACGCACCGCACACCAAATCCCAACACACGCACATCATCCACCCTGCTAACAACTCCCAATTCAATACGACCCAACTCTTATCCCCATAATAGAAACACACCTGAAATTATAGAATAGTAGAACTAAAACAGCAGCAGTGACACAATACATGAAATCAATGAATTATAGGAAAGAAAAGAATCGGAGCAACTCTTTAGCTAGCCTCACTGGTCTGCGCGTAAATAAAAATCAACAAAGTTAGTAGTGAACTAATCTATATCAACCACCTATATGATATGGTTTCAATACTTCTATACCAAAAAAATCAACATAGAGCAACACATTGAAATTGATCTTGTTTCAACGTAGTCATAAACGTATCCTGAAATCAAAATAACAAATGATTAATGAAAGAGACAAATTAATTAAAGAGATAAATCATATATAATGCTTAATGAATTGTATATGATTTGATTCCATCACTCCCCCTTTCTCCATGATTTCCCTAACACATGGAATAAAAATTAAGCACCACGGTTAAAAAATGAAAACGAAGTATGTTTGTATATAAACATCCACATTTGGAAAAGGGGACAAATGTTTTCAGACCTGTCAAGCTGAGATATATGAAATTTTACAGAACTATCACCTGGATGGTAAAAAACAGGGTTGACATTTTAGTATAAACTTTTAGTGAAAAGACTGGCGTGAACAATTAAACAAAAATTCAAATTAATTAAAGTTGATGTATGTTAATACATCACAGATAATGAAAGAAAAACATGTCCTATAGATATCAGATAATGAAAGCAGATGTATCTGAACCACAACCTATAGATTAGGTAACATATCAAGAGTTTTTTAAACTCACTGTACTAAATATTAAATCACCACCTTCTACCCCACAAAATTCTACTGATAATTTAACACAACTATTCCCATTACATGTTACTCTAAACCCATAACATGTCCACTCACTTCCTCATACCCATCCCTTCACAACCTTGGACCTATTCAGCAGCTACGCGATTTTTCCTCTGATAACCCATCTAATACATTGTATACTGTACCTCTGATAACCCATGTAATACAGTGTATACTGTACCTGCTCCAAAAACCGAGTAGATGAAACTGCAGTTGCACTGTTACCGGATCCCCACTGTCATCTCTATCCCAACATTCTGGATCCTCATGTCCTCTGTCCCAACATTATAGATCCCCACTGTCAGCAATTGAATTATTAGAGAAATTCAACTTAGAAATTAAGCTTAAAAAGACCTGAAAATTTTATGCACAGAGAATCTATATTTTCGTAATGAAACATAAATCTCACCCAAAATTAGTTCAAAGTTTGCATTTCATGAGCTTGTTAACGGAAGACAGAATATTTTCCAAGTTGCACGTTGACCTCGCATTTGCACCCGAAAGGCTAATTCACAATCTGAGTGTGCATCATTCACCCTAAGGTGGCCGACTAAGGCACTAAGGTTATAATCGTGCATTAACAATTGAACATGTTGCTCAAACACATACATGAGTCATGATCCAGCAAATACGATGTTGTTTTAGTCATCCTAGCAACTGTCAGTAGTGAGATGTTGAAGTTAGTAATTGAGAGCAGTTAGTTAGAATTTGTGTCCCTTTGGATTGTAAGTTGTTCCAACTGTCACATCTCAATTGTTATGTTTGAAAGGAACCCAAAATCCAATAATGTAGATAATTTGTAAATAAGAAGAACACAAAATTATATTTAGAGAAAGTTGTAGGGACCCAAGCCTTTAGACAAAATTATATTTGTTTTATGTTTTCACCCTTCGATGGCATGTTTTTATGCTTAAGTATATTTTTTTTGCAAATTTACATTGGACACTCAATCGGGATCCCCGTGACTACGCGGTGGGTTCCTACGAGTCGCATTGGTCCCGTGCGAGGTGTTCGTGACTCTTACGGGACCGTTTTGTGGCTGTTTTACGTTTTCACCCGTCGATGGCATGTTTTTACGCTCAAGTCTAATTTTTTACAAATTTACGTCGTACACTCAAACCGAGAGCCTCGTGACTACGCGGTCGGTTCCTGCGAGTCACATTGGTCCCGTGCGAGGTGTTAGTGACCCTAACGGTACCGTTTTGGGTTAGTTTTACGTTTTCCCCCTTCGATGGCAAATTTTTATGCTTAAGTCTAATTTTTTGCAAATTTACGCCGTACACTCAAACGGGGAGCCCCGTGACTACGCGGTCGATTTCTACGAGTCACATTGGTCCCGTGCGAGGTGTTCGTGACTCTTACGGGACCGTTTTGTGGCTGTTTTATGTTTTCACCCTTCGATGGCATGTTTTAATGCTTAAGTCTATTTTTTTGCAAATTTACGTCGTACACTCAAACCGGGAGCCCCGTGACTACCCGGTCGATTCCTACGAATCACATTGGTCGCGTGCGAGGTGTCTGTGACTCCTACGGGACCGTTTTGTGTCTGTTTTACATTTTCACCCTTCGATTTCATGTTTTTATGCTTAAGTCTAATTTTTTGCAAATTTACATCGTACACTCAAACCGGGAGCCCCGCGACTACGCGCTCGGTTCCTACGAGTCACATTGGTCCCGTACGAGGTGTTCGTGACTCTTACGGGACCGTTTTGTGGTTGTTTTATGTTTTCACCCTTCGATGGCATGTTTTAATGCTTAAGTCTAATTTTTTGCAAATTTACGTCGTACACTCAAACTGGGAGCCCCGTGACTACGCAGTCGGTTTCTACGAGTCACATTGGTCCCGTGCGAGGTGTTCGTGACTCTTACGGGACCATTTTGTGGCTGTTTTATGTTTTCACCCTTCGATGGCATGTTTTAATGCTTAAGTCTAATTTTTTGTAAATTTACGTCGTACACTCAAACCGGGAGCCCCGTGACTACCTGGTCAATTCCTACGAATCACATTAGTCGCGTGCGAGGTGTCCGTGACTCCTACGGGACCGTTTTGTGTCTGTTTTACATTTTCACCATTCGATTTCATGTTTTTACGCTCAAGTCTAATTTTTTGCAAATTTACATCATACACTCAAACCGGGAGCCCCGTGACTACGCGGTCGGTTCCTACGAGTAACATTGGTCCCGTGCGAGGTGTTCGTGACTCTTACGGGACCGTTTTGTGGCTGCTTTATGTTTTCACCCTTCGATGGCATGTTTTAATGCTTAAGTCTAATTTTTTGCAAATTTACGTCATACACTCAAACCGGGAGCCTCGTGACTACCCGGTCGATTCCTACGAATCACATTGGTCGCGTGCGAGGTGTCCGTGACTCCTACGGGACCGTTTTGTGTCTGTTTTACATTTTCACCCTTCGATGTCATGTTTTTATGCTTAAGTCTACTTTTTGGCAAATTTACATCGTACACTCAAACCGGGAGCCCCGTGACTACCGGATCGATTCCTACGAATCACATTGGTCTCGTGCGAGATGTTCGTGACTCCTACGGGACCGTTTTGTGGCTATTTTATGTTTTCACCCTTCGATGGCAAGTTTTTATTCTTAAGTTTAATTTTTTGCAAATTTATGTCGTACACTCAAACCGGGAGCCCCGTGACTACGCAGTCGGTTCCTACGAGTCACATTGATCCCGCGCGAGGTGTTCGTGACTCTTACGGCACCGATTTGTGCTTGTTTTACGTTTTCACCCTTCTATTGCATGTTTATATGCTTAAGTCTAAATTTTTGTCAATTTACGTCGTACACTCAAACCGGGAGCGTCGTGACTACGTGTCCGGTTCCTACGAGTCACATTGGTCTCGTGCAAGGTATTCATGACTCTTACGATACCGTTTTATGTTTGTTTTATGTTTTCACCCTTCGATGGCATATTTTTATGCTTAAGTCTATTTTTTTATAAATTTACATCGTACACTAAACCGGGAGCCCCGTGACTACGCGGTGGGTTCCTAGGAGTCGCATTGGTCCCGTGCGAGCTGTTCGTGACTCTTACGGGACCCTTTTGAGGCTGTTTTACATTTTCACCCGTTGATGGCATGTTTTTATGCTCGAGTCTAATTTTTTATAAATTTACTTCGAACACTCAACCCGGGAGCCCCGTGACTACCCGGTCGATTCCTACGAGTCACATTCGTCCCGTGTGAGGTGTTCTTGACTCTTACCGGACCGTTTTTTATTTGTTTTACGTTTTCCCCTTTCGATGGCATATTTTTATGCTTAAGTCTATTTTTTGCAAATTTACGTCGTACACTCAAACCGGGAGCGTCGTGACTACGCGTCTGGTTCCTACGAGTCACATTGGTCTCGTGCACGGTGTTCGTGACTCTTACGGTACCGTTTTGTGTTTGTTTTACGTTTTTCCCCTTCGATGGCATCTTTTTATACTTAAGTCTAGTTTTTTGCAAATTTACATCGTACACTAAACCGGGAGCCCCGTGACTACGCGGTGGGTTCCTACGAGTCACATTGGTCCCGTACGAGGTGTTCGTGACTCTTACGGGACCGTTTTGTGGTTGTTTTATGTTTTCACCCTTCGATAGCATATTTTTATGCTTAAGTCTAATTTTTTACAAATTTACGTTGTAGACTCGAACCGAGAGTCCCGTGACTACGCGGTCGGTTCCTACGAGTCACATTGGTCCCGTGCGAGGTGTTCGTGACTCTTACGGGACCGTTTTGTGGCTATTTTATATTTTCACCCTTCGATGGCATGTTTTAATGCTTAAGTCTAATTTTTTGCAAATTTATGTCGTACACTCAAACCGAGAGCTCCGTGACTACCCGGTCGATTCCTACGAATCACATTGGTCTCGTGCGAGGTGGTCGTGACTCCTACAAGACCGTTTTGTGGCTATTTTACGTTTTCACCCTTCGATGGCATGTTTTTATTCTTAAGTCTAATTTTTTTACAAAATTATGTCGTACACTCAAACCGGGAGCCCTGTGACTACGCGGTCGGTTCCTACGAGTCACATTGATCCCGCGTGAGGTGTACGTGACTCTTACGGGATCATTTTGTGCTTGTTTGACGTTTTCACCCTTCTATTGCATGTTTCTATGCTTTAATCAAATTTTTTGTCAATTTACGTCGTACACTCAAACCGGGAGCGTCGTAACTATGCGGTCGGTTCCTACGAATCACATTGGTCCCGTGCGAGGTGTTCGTGACTCTTACGAGACCGTTTTGTGGCTGTAAAAAAATGTTATTAGTACAGATAAAAAAAATATTAATAGTAGAGATAAAAAAAATGTTAATAGTACACATTTCGTTTTACCTAATTGAATTAATAGTACAGATAAAAAAATGTTCCATCTATATTATAACGTATGTGTAAGTTCCGTCAATACCATTTCGTTTCAATTTTGTAATATTATGTTTTTTCCAAATATTTAAAGAGTTATTAAATGGGTGCCCCACCCCCACCCCCACCCACCGCCACACACACACGTACACCTACGCACCTACGCACACACACACACACACACACACACACCACCCCCACCCCACCCCCTCCACCACCCCCTCCCCCACCACACACCACCACACACACACTCACACCCCACCCCACCCACCCCCTACAAGTCTAAGGATGTTCTTGATTAAACATGGGAAATCTCATATCGTTTGCAAAAAGTTCATAGATTCTTAATCCCTAGGGTTATGGATATTAAATTTCTTTCACAATTATTTCTTCGATTGCGATGGGTGAAGTTCAATTATATGTTAGAACAATAGATCCTCGCAAGTGGTCAATCATTGTGTGAATAGGTATGAGATCATAATTTGGAGGAATTCACGTCCAAGAAATAATTTGGATTGTGATACCCCTTGATAGACTTATATGTTTTGTTTACCCGACCGATGAACTATTTTATAATCCTATAGAATTAAGTTTTAGAATCAAGGAATTGATCAGATATTCATTAAAATCGGTTAGTAGAAAATTTATTTAACCAAGAGGGTATCGAAAACATAACGTGGGGAATCATAATATACCGTAATCAACTTTAATAATAAGAACACATTCTTTCGAGTGATTTATAAATAATTAAATTTGAGTGCAATCATGATTATTTAGTGGAATGAATCGTGATTATAAATGTATAAAAGCATTACATCTCTTGGAATTCCAACCCTTGACCTCCGGATCACTATAACTATATTTTATCCTTTTCATCAAGGGCAAGGTAGAACGGATTTTGGGATATTCTTATTTGTAAGAGTACCTAGCATTTTGTAACCTCTGAAATTAATACAACAACAGTGGACGTAGGCTTTCTTACATAGCCGAAGCACTTAAAAAAATCACTTTCTCTTGTATTTACCATTACAATTATATATTTTATCTCTGATTATAAAATTAGATCAAGTCTAGTTTTCTTACATCAATACATATTTAATTGTAAGTTTATTTAATAAAAGTTATTATTCATTCTTGTATTTTTTTATTTTCTCTTTAATTATACTAGCTTAATTTATTTAGTAGGACCATGTGAAGTTTATTGTTTTTGATTAATATCGTGTGTAGTTTAAATTCGTTTTTATTTTTCAATATTTCCTAAGAGCTTTAGAAATTCGTCATTCATTTAAAATGGCATTAGGGTGTTTTAAACCTTCGACTGTGTTTGAAAACTTATTTTTCTTATTTTGAGCGTGAGTACTTTTCGATAGGTTATACTTTTATTGAATTAATTGATAGTCCATACTTAAATAGTGTACTTTGAAATTTCAAAATGAACTTTCTAAGGTATTAGAAATTTTAGGTGTCTAAATTTAGAGACGTTAAATGTTATTGTGAACTTAATCGTATTATTTTTCAAATTAAACATGAGGGTCATTTTATTTGAGTTATTAAATCAGGAACGACAAATTTAAATTATTGTACACTATTAGTAAAATGTGGATAATGAATCGAACGTCAGTTTTTTACTCGCACACTTGATTATGTCTTTCGTATTTGCATTTTTATTTGTTTTAGCTTAGGAATATTTCATCTCTTCTTTAAACTCATTTCGTTTAGTTGGACAATCACAACTATTTTGAATGAAAAATTAATAAATTTTCATGGGTTAGACTCGTATTTACACTCACTATTCTATAATAGTCCGTGGATGTGCAATATTTTATAAATTGACAAACAATAACAAAAGTGGACTCTACAGTATTTGATTATTGTAAAAAAATTGTTGACACCACCACACACACACACACACACCAAAAGTGGACTCCACCACCCCCTCTCCCACCACACACCACCACACACACACACACACCCCACTCCACCCCACCCCCTGCCCCCCTCCACCACCCCCTCCCCCACCACACACCACCACACACACACACATACCCCACCCCCTGCCCCCCTCCACCACCCCCTCCCCCACAACACACCACCACACACACACACACACCGCACCCCACCCCACCCCACCCCCTGCCCCCTCCACCACCCCCTCCCCCACCACACACCACCACACACACACACACACACCCCACCCCACCCCACCCCACCCCCTGCCCCCCTCCACCACCCTCTCCCCCAAAACACACACACACACACACACACACACCGCACCCCACCCCACCCCACCCCCTGCCCCCTCCACCACCCCCTCCCCCCCCCCCCCCTCCACCACCCTCTCCCCCAAAATACACCACCACACACACACACACACACACACCGCACCCCACCCCACCCCCTGCCCCCCCTCCACCACCCCTCCCCCACCCTGCCCCACCCCGCCCCATCCTCCACACACGCACACACATACACACATATATATATACACATACACACACAAATATATATATATATATATATATATATATATATATATATATATATATATATATATATATATATATATATATATATGGAAGAGAGAGAGAGAGAAATTGGACCTGAAAGTAGAGAGAGAGAGAGAGAGAGAGAGAGGGAGGGAACGGTGGGAGGGAAAAAAGAAGGGGGAAAGGGTTTTTGCTGGAAAAGTTGTCACGGTCGTGTCAAGGTCATTGACCGTGACAAGTCCGTGACAAATTGAATTGTCACGGGCTTGTCACGGTCAATGACCGTGACAATTCGTTGTCACGGTTGTGTCAAGGTCAATGACCGTGACATAAAACGCGTGTTTTTTTGTCACGGTCAATGACCTTGACAAGGCTGGCCGGCTGAAAGGTGACAATTTGCCCATTTTGGTGTAGTGTTTTGTGCTTGTTTTACGTTTTCACCCTTCTATTTCATGTTTATATGCTTAAGTCTAAATTTTTGTCAATTTACGTCGTACACTCAAACCGGGAGCGTCGTGACTATGCGTCCGGTTCCTACAAGTCACATTGGTCCCGTGCAAGGTGTTCGTGACTCTTACGATACTGTTTTATGTTTGTTTGACCTTTTCACCCTTCGATGGCATGTTTTTATGCCTAAGTCTATTTTTTTTGCAAATTTACATCGTACACTAAACCGGGAGCCCCGGACTACGCGGTGGGTTCCTATGAGTCGCATTGGTCCCGTGCGAGGTGTTCGTGACTCTTACGGGACTCTTTTGTGGCTGTTTTACATTTTCACCCGTCAATGGCATGTTTTTATGCTCAAGTCTAATTTTTTGCAAATTTACTTCGAACACTCAACTCGGGAGCCCCGTGACTACTCGATCGATTCCTACGAGTCACATTCGTCCCGTGTGAGGTGTTCTTGACTCTTACCGGACCGTTTTTTATTTGTTTTACGTTTTCCCCCTTCGATGGCATGTTTTTATGCTTAAGTCTATTATTTGCAAATTTACGTCATACACTCAAACCGGGAGTCCCATGACTACGCGGACGGTTCCTACGAGCCACCTTGGTCCCGTGCGAGGTGTTCGTGACTTTTACGGTACCGTTTTGTGTTTGTTTTACGTTTTCCCCCTTCGATGGCATGTTTTTATGCTTAGGTCTATTTTTTTGCAAATTTACATCGTACACTAAACCGGGAGCCCCGTGACTACGCGGTGGGTTCCTACGAGTCACATTGGTCCCGTGCGAGGTGTTCGTGACTCTTACGGGACTGTTTTGTGATTGTTTTACGTTTTAACCCTTCGATGTCATGTTTTTACGCTTAAGTCTAATTTTTTGCAAATTTACATCATACACTCAAACCGGGAGCCCCGTGACTACGCGGTCGGTTCCTACGAGTCACATTGGTCCCGTGCGAGGTGTTCGTGACTCTTACGGGACCGTTTTGTGGCTATTTTATGTTTTCACCCTTCGATGGCATGTTTTAATGCTTAAGTCTAATTTTTTATAAATTTACGTCGTACACTCAAATCGGGAGCCCTGTGACTACCCGATCGATTCCTACGAATCACATTGGTCGCGTGCGAGGTGTCCGTGACTCCTACGGGATCGTTTTGTGTCTGTTTTACATTTTGACCCTTCGATGTCATGTTTTAATGCTTACGTCTAATTTTTTATAAATTTACATCGTACACTCAAACCGGGAGCCCCGTGACTACCCGATCGATTCCTACGAATCACATTGGTCTCGTGCGAGGTGTTCGTGACCCCTACGGGACCGTTTTGTGGCCATTTTATGTTTTCACCCTTCGATGGCAAGTTTTTATTCTTAAGTCTAATTTTTTACAAATTTACGTCGTACACTCAAACCGGGAGCCCCGTGACTATGCGGTCGGTTCCTACGAGTCACATTGGTCCCGTGCAGGTGTTCGTGACTCTTACGGGACCGTTTTGTGGATGTTTTATGTTTTCACCCTTTGATGGCATGTTCTAATTTTTTGCAAATTTACGTCGTACACTCAAACCGGGAGCCCCGTGAGTACCTGGTCGATTCCTACGAATCACATTGGTCTCGTGCGAGGTGTTCGTGACTCCTACGTGACCGTTTTGTGGCTATTTTACGTTTTCAACCTTCGATGGCATGCTTTTATTCTAAAGTCTAATTTTTTTACACATTTATGTCGTACACTCAAACCGGGAGCCCCGTGACTACGCGGTCGTTTCCTACGAGTCACATTGATCCCGCACGAGGTGTTCGTGACTCTTAAGGGACCATTTTGTGCTTGTTTTTCGTTTTCACCCTTATATTGCATGTTTCTATGCTTAAGTCAAAATTTTTGTTAATTTAAGTCGTACACTCAAACCGGGAGCATCGTGACTACGCGTCCGGTTCCTACGAGTCACATTGGTCCCGTGCAAGGTGTTCGAGACTCTTACGATACCGTTTTATGTTTTCACCCTTCGATGGCATGTTTTTAAGCTTAAGTCTATTTTTTTGCAAATTTACATCGTACACCAAACCAGGAGCCCCGTGACTACGCGGTGGGTTCCTACGAGTCGCTTTGGTCCCGTGCGAGGTGTTCGTGACTCTTACGGGACCGTTTTATGTCAGTTTTACGTTTCCACCCTTCGATGGCATGTTTTTATGCTTAAGTCTAATTTTTTGCAAATTTACGTCATACACTCAAACCGAGAGCCCCGTGACTACGCGATCGGTTCCCCGTGACTACGCAGTCGGTTCCTACGAGTCACATTGTTCCCTTGCGAGGTGTTCGTGACTCTTACAGGACCGTTTTGTGTCTGTTTTACATTTTCACCCTTCGATGTCATATTTTTATGCTTAAGTCTAATTTTTTGCAAATTTACATCGTACACTCAAACCAGGAGCCCCGTGACTACCCGGTCGATTCCTACGAATCACATTGGTCTCGTGCGAGGTGTTCGTGACTCCTACGGGACAGTTTTGTGGCTATTTTATGTTTTCACCCTTCGATGGCAAGTTTTTATTCTTAAGTCTAATTTTTTGCAAATTTACGTCGTACGCTCAAACCGGGAGCCCCATGACTATGCGGTCGGTTCCTACGAGTCACATTATCCCGCGCGAGGTGTTCGTAACTCTTACGGGACCGTTTTGTGCTTGTTTTACATTTTCCCCCTTCTATTGCATGTTTATATGCCTAAGTCTAAATTTTTGTCAATTTACGTCGTACACTAAAACTGGGAGCATCGTGACTACGCCTCCGGTTCCTACGAGTCACATTGGTCCCGTGCACGGTTTTCGTGACTCTTACGATACTCTTTTATGTTTGTTTTATGTTTTCACCCTTCGATGGCATGTTTTTATGCTTAAGTCTATTTTTTTGCAAATTTACATCGTACACTAAACCGGGAGTCCCGTGACTACGCGGTGGGTTCCTACGAGTCGCATTGGCCCCGTGCGAAGTGTTCGTAACTCTTACGGGACCGTTTTCTGGCTGTTTTACGTTTTCACCCTTCGATGGCATGTTTTCATGCTTAAGTCTTTTTTTTTGCAAATTTCCGTCGTACACTCAAACCGGGAGCCCCGTGACCACACAGTCGGTTCCTACGAGTCACATTGGTCCCGTGCGATGTGTTCATGACTCTTACGGGACCGTTTTGTGGTCTTACATTTTCACCCTTCGATACCATGTTTTTATGCTTAAATCTATTTTTTTATTAATTTACATCGTACACTCAAATCGGGATCCCCGTGACAAGGCGGTCGGTTCCTACGAGTCATATTGGTCCCGTGCGAGGTGTTCGTGACTCTTACGGTACCGTTTTGTGGTTGTTTTACGTTTTCACCCTTCGATGGCATGTTTTTATGCTTAAGTATAATTTTTTGCAAATTTACGCCATACACTCAAACCGGAATCCCCATGACTATGCGGACGGTTCCTACGAGTCACATTGATCCCGTGCGAGATTTTCGTGACTCTTACGGGGCCGTTTTGTGCTTGTTTTACGTTTTCACCCTTCGATTGCATGTTTATATGCTTAAGTCTAAATTTTTGTAAATTTACGTCGTACACTCAAACCGGGAGCGTCGTGACTACGCGTCTGGTTCCTACGAGTCACATTGGTCTCGTGCACGGTGTTCGTGACTCTTACGATACCGTTTTGTGTTTGTTTTATGTTCTCACCCTTCGATGGCATGTTTTTATGCTTAAGTCTATTTTTTTGCAAATTTATATCGTACACTAAACCGGGAGCCCCGTGACTATGCGGTGGGTCCCTACGAGTCACATTGGTCCCTTGCGAGGAGTTCATGACTCTTACGGGACCGTTTTATGGATGTTTTACATTTTCACCCTTCGATGGCATGCTTTTATGCTTTAAGTCTAATATTTTGAAAATTTACGTCGTACACTTAAATCGGGAGCCCCGTGACTACGCAGTCGGTTCCTAGGGGTCACATTGGTCCCGTGCGAGGTGTTCGTGACTCTTACAGGATCGTTTTGTGTTCGTTTTACGTTTTCACCCTTCGATTTCATGTTTTTATGCTTAAGTCTAATTTTGTGCAAATTTACGTCGTACACTCAAACCGGGAGCCCCGTGACTACGCGGTCGGATCCAACGAGTCACATTGGTCTCGTGTGAGGTGTTCGTGACTCTTACTGGACCGTTTGTGGATGTTTTAGATTTTCACCCTTCGATGACATATTTTTATGCTTAGATCTAATTTTGGGCAAATTTACGTCGTACCCTAAAACTGGGAGGCCCGTGACTACGCGGTCTGTTCCAAATGGGTCACATTGGTCCCGTGCGAGGTGTTCGTGACTCTTACAGGACCGTTTTGTGTTTGTTTTACGTTTTCACCCTTCGATGGCATGTTTTTATGCTTAAATCAATTTTTTTACAAATTTACATCGTACACTCAAACCGGGAGCCCCTTGACTGCGAGGTCGGTTCCAACGGGTCACATTGGTCCCGTGCGAGGTGTTCGTGACTCTTACGGACCGTGCTATATAGAACTGTTAAGGCCTTATTAGGCGCACACGACACACAACACGCACACACTGCTAAACGAAGATTTTACTTTGGTAAAGATGCAATACATAGAAAATCTTCTATCATCAGTATAAGGTGAGTGGTCATATCCAATTCAAGACTGCATAACTTTTAATTAATGTTTTAAAATTTATATTGCTCACCACATTAAAACAACCAATCAAATCATACTATTTATACTTTACTTTCAAAATTCTTAGATGACAAACAACCCCTTGCAAAAATTCTATTAAAACTATAATTAAAAAGCAATGTATTGTACATATCTTCTAAACATTAAAAAATTCTTGAACAGAAACATAAATCTAAACATCATTCAAATTTCAAACCAATTATGTCAAACTAAAAAATAAAATGATGGGTGAGTTAACAAGTTACCAGCAAGTTGGAACCGAGAGAGGAAAATTGGAGATGGAGCCGGAGAGGTCAACCAGAAGCCGATCTCAAGCTTGCAAGCTATTAAATTATAACTGTTAACAAAAAAATGACTCATTACAAACATATAACTGAATATTGTAATGAAATATATTGCAATGAAATCAAAAATTAAAAATATCTTATAATGCTTATTTATAAAAGAAATCATAAATCAGTGGAAAGAAATAAGTGAAAAGAAAAAAATTCAGCAAAAAATAATTAATTAAAATTTCAGCAACCATAATTATTTAAAATTTCATAAGAACTAAGCCCATCTCCAGTCATTTCATTTCTAAATCAATTTCTATCCCACATATCGGGCACCTCCTCGAAATTTCTATCCTTACGTGGCAACATTTTTACAATAATGAAAAAGTACAAAAATAATATATCTCCAACAGTTTACTCTCATTTGACAGTTTCTACCCACTTTCTACAACTAAAAAAGAAACGTGGGTTATGTGGGCAGCTGTCTAGTCCATGTCAGATTCTCTAACTGTTCCACCATTTCTACATCTAGAAATGGTGATTAACAACAACAAAACTAAACAAAAAACTAAAAACTAATAATTAAGAACAAAACTAAACTAAAAATTAAAATTTCAGCATTTCTCTGACTGCTCCACCATTTCATGAGAACTAATAATTAAAATTAAATTTCAGCAAACAATAAACTAAAAACTTAAGATAAAATTAACAACAACAAAACTAAACTAATTAACTAATCTATTGAAAAAGTTGACAAAAAAATACTGTGAGTCCATGTGCAAGGATTAACACATGGGGCGGCGCCGGAGGGAGGAAAGAGGAGATCAGGGGCCGAGGGTGGGAGGGAGAGAATAGGAGATCCGCTCAGGCCGTGACAGGGGCGCAGGTCGGGGGCGACGGGAGTGATGTGAGGGAGAGAAGAGAAGAGACGGGGGAGAAGGAAAGAGGGGTTTTTTGAGAGCTGAGAGTTAAGTTTTTTTTTTCTTTTAACACATAATAAAAACAAGTAAAAAATGAAATAAGACTTTTGGCATCATAATTTTCTTTGCTGCCAAAAGTTGGATATTTTTCTCAACACACTCCTATGTTGCCAAAAGTGAGGTCATTTTTAGCAACAAATAAATATGATGCTAAAAGTTAAAAAATTTCCCCCTTTTATTTTGCTAGCTTCCCGCTTGAAATTTTGACCTTTGGCAACAAGTTTTATTTTATGTTGCCAAAAGTACAATGTAATATGGTCTTTTGGCAACATAATTAAGATTTTGTTGCCAAAAGGGTATCTTTGGCAACAAAAATAGCTTATGCTGCTAAATATTGTTGCTAATGGTGCAAATTCTTGTAGTGTACGTGTTGACAAGGCTACAATGGAAAGGTTTTGTGGTACATATGCTAGAGTTTTAATTGAAGTTGATTTGTCAAATAAACTTTCTGAACGAATATTAGTTGAAATAAATGGTGGTGCTTTTTATATCAATATTCAATATGAGACAATCCCATTGTATTGTACTTTTTGCATGGCTATTGGTCACTTATTCAATGAATGTAGGCATCTTGAAAAGGAGGTGACTAAATCTCGTTCTAATGAGAAAAAAAATTTCCCTTCAAAGTCCATAACTGTATGTTACAAGATTTATATTGCATATGCAAGCAATACGGCAGCTATTACACCTTCAAACGTGATGACAACTAAGGTCAATAGAACAAGCGATGTAGCAGGTACTAGTCCAGCAGCTACGATCGGCAATTTAGCAAGTAAATCGAAGGCATTTGAGACAGACCACATTATCACAGACCTGAATCTAGGTTCTGTGACAGCTAAGGTTGATAGTCCAAAAGTTGTAGCGGGTAATGAGCCTAGATCCCCTCCTGTTGGTTTCAGTCAAAAGGCATACATGGTAACTGTAAATGCAGGACCCTTGAACGATCAATCAGATCGGAACTTTAATCCTTCGAATTGTTTGCATTTTCTAAAGAAAATTGTGATTAATTCTGGTGATGGATCTGGAGCTCAGTTGGCCGGTGATCCAAAGTTACATGTTATTCAAATAAGAAATGGAATCCCCACAAATTAGGAGGGTTTCGAAATCCATGTGAATCAGGAAAAAAGTTATTTTAATAACTTGGTTACCTGAAGGAGTTTGTTGATGTCAACATATTCACCAAATAATATGGGGAATATCCCAAAAGATCTGAAAGGAGTTCAACAAATATCGGCTGACTTCTCAGCAGGCATATATAAAAAAAAGAGACAAGGAGAAAATTCAATTGACCTTGAAAAAAATATTTCCAAACTTATGGGTCAAAAATATATTCAAAATATGTCATCAGGGAATATTTCGGATAATGAAGACACATAATTTGTCAAAAGTTGAGATTCATGAAGCCTTACCTACTAACCGGAATCGATTTTTTTAAAAAGAATGGAATTTTTCGGTGATCCGGCAAATGCAACCAGAAATTTTCAACATTTAATCCAACATGATTCCATCGTGTTAAAGGGGGATAAATTAGTTTTGAACAATTACGCTTATTGAGTGTTCATCTTCTGAAAAAAGTGAAGAAGATAAGACTCCTTCTCACGATGATCGAGGCATTGATTTATATGTGGAAATCCCCAATATTGACTCGAACGGCGTAAACTCTACTTCAAATAAAAACAAATGGAAAGTCGTCCTCAGGAAAACACGTTCAAGATATCGAAGGTCCTAAATTTATTTTTAAGGATTCATTTACTTTTATGCACGTTTCATGGTGTTTTTTTCTTAAGTTTCTTTTCTCTAACGTAAGTGCTTGAGGAGAGGCTTTTTCTCATACAATAAATAAATTGTTCTTGTTAAAAATAAATATATATTATTTTTTTAATAATGATGAAAGCAATCTTGTTTAATAAAAATTATCCAATGTCCTTATAAAAAAAAGAAAAAAAATAGAAAGGGGGATAACGGATCTCCTTGCCTAAGCCCATGAGTACCCGGGAAAAAATCCTCAGGCACCCCGTTAATCAGCACCGAGAACCTAGCCTTCGAAACACACCTCTGAATCCACCGACACCACCAATCCCCAAAGCCCATCCTCTAAAGCAAGTAAAGGAGAAACTTACAAATTTACGTGGTCATACGCCTTCTCAATGTCGAGCCTACACGCAATGCCAGGATTCCCACTTCTAGACCTAGAGTCCACACACTCATTAGCCACCAAAAAAGTATCGAGAATCTGCCTCCCACCAATGAAGGCGTTTTAGGATTTCGAAATCAAAGGGTCAATGACCTTCCTAATCTGAACAGACAACACTTTGGCTTGGAGCTTATAAACACTCCAAATCAAACTGATCGGTCTGAAATCTTTGATATCAATCTAGCCCCCATTCTTAGATATCAAAGTGATGAATGTCGCATTCATCCTAGGCACAAAGTACCCCCAATCATGGAATTCTCTAAAGAAAGCCATCCCATTAGACCTGACGACAGACCAAAGCTGCTGAAAAAAAAAGCCATTGTGACTTCGTCCGGCCTCAGTGACTTATCCCCACTCATAGACTTGAGTACCTGCACGACTTTCTCCTCATAAAAAAGGGCTTCGATGTCTCCCTCCAAGATAGCCGAAATTCTCTCCAACTCGGCCCCATCAAGAGAGGGCTTCCACCCATCTTCTTCCCTGAACAAATCCTTATAAAATGGAGCAATAGCCCCCTCACCTCTCTATCTTCTTCAAGCACCTCTCCCCAAACTGAAATTTTCACAATGTGGTTACCCCTCCTGTGTGAGTTGGCAACCGAGTGAAAAAACTGGATATTTGAATCCCCTTCTCTCAACCACAAAGACCACTACTTTTTCCTCCAACTAATTTTTTCTTGAATTAACCTATTCCCTATCTCCTCTTTTTTAACATCCCTCCCTCTCCTTTCCTCCTCCAAGAGCCCAACTCTCCCTTTCTTCACATCTAACCTCCTAACCTCCTGCATATAACTCGCTGTGACCAGGCGCACATTACCGAAAACCTCTTTATTCCACTGATTAGGCATAAATTCTTCACATTTATCCCCTTAATTTTGGTATTTTTATGATCCCGTGCATTATAAATAGCTTGGATTTCTCTTATATTTATGCTACTAACCCTTTTTGGCAAGTATTTTGTATTTTGTGTATCTCTTATGTATTTTACAGATATTTCATGCAAATTAGTGCGAAAGAGAATGCAAAACAGTGAAAGAAAGCAAGAAACGAGGAGTTGAAGGGCATTTTCATAATTTTATAGCCATATTCCGAAGGTGGGGAAAGCTAGAAAGTTGAAGAGATCTAAATTATTAGAACATTGGAAAAAATGTCACCCCAATCCGAGCTACGGTGAAGAAGTTATGCTCATTTAAAGTTGGAGACAGAAAGTCAAAAGTTGAAATTAATTCTGGAAGCTGAAGAGTTTCAACTCTTGAAATTTCTTGTATAATTCCTTTTTATTAGTTGTAAAACGTGTAGAGGCATGGGAAGAGTCATTTTTTAGATATATAAAAGGTCAAACCCTAGGAGGAAGAGGGAGAGTTCTTTTTGGACAGACGATTTCATATTTTAGAAACCCTAGTTTGTAAGTTTGAAGAAAAGGAGTATTCAAGATTCAAGTTCAATTCTCTTTCCAAGTTGTGGTTACAAATTTCAATCTTCAATCCACGTATCAATTTCTATTCTCTTATTTGTTTCTCTATTTTATTTTCAATTCGATTCTAAATTATTTTGCAATTCTCTTTTGAAGCTATGTTTCTTAGATCTATGATTCCTTGCATTGTTATATTTCTGTTTTCATCTAACAAAACCATGTCTACCTAAATTTTAAAGGGTTGGGATGCATGAACCCATCCTGAGGTAAATTACCCATGTAGAAAATAGAGTTTAAATTAAAAATTGATTGAATCATGTAGGGAAATTATACGAACATAGTAGATCTTTTAATCTCTCTTGCCCTAGGTACTTGGGATGTTTAAGAATACTATGCAAGTGTAATTGTTCTACACCGCTATATATTTACCTTTGATTTCATATGATGTGGGCTAGTTCCCTCATATATGTAATGCTTAGGATCTATAAAGACTGGATTCAGTTGAGATTTTAATTTACAATTCTAGTATTCTATACAGTAAACTACTAGGGATTGAGGGATTGTATTCCAACCTATTTCCTCTCATACTCAAATCTATTATCTTTACAAGTCTTAGTTGTTTTTGTGCACGTAGTTCATTATTAATTTTTACTTAATCACCAATGGGAAATTTCAAACCATCACTCATCATCTTTTCTTTTCTTTTGAGGAACCAATTGAAGATTAAATAAGCTTTTCCTACGTTATTCAGAACTGCCAATTTCTGTTCCCTGTGGATATGATCCCGACTTATTGGATTATTACTAATGCGACAGGCTTGCACTTGAGCCTATAAAGCACGCACTTTAGACACATTTATGGTAGCATCAAGTTTTTGGCACCGTTGCCGGGGATTCGAGTAAATTGGTGATACTTAGAAAAGTGAAATTAATCCTAATTTTTTTTATTATTACCAACAAGTGGTATTTTTTTTTAGAGAAACAAATTAGGATTAATTTCACTTTCCTAAGTATCACCAATTTACTCGAATCCCCGGCAACGGCGCCAAAAACTTGACGCGACTACAAATGTGTCTAAAGTGCGTATTTTATAAGCTCAAGTGAAAGCCTGTCGCGTTAGTAATAATCCGATAAGTCGGGATCGTCTCCACAGGGACAGAAATTGGCAACTCTGAATAACGTAGGGAAAGCTTATTTAATCTTCAATTGATTCATCAAAAGAAAAGAAAAGATGATGAGAGATGGTTTGAAATTTTCAATTGGTGATGAAATAAAAATTTAAAATGAACTACATGCACAAAAATAACTAAAAATTGTAAAGAGAACAGATATGAGTATGAGAGGGAATAGGTTGGAATACGATCCCCTAATCCCTAGTAGTTTACCGTATAGAATACTAGAATTGTAAATTAAAATCTTAACTGAATCCAATCTTTATAGATCCTAAGCATTACATATATGAGGGAACTAGACCGCATCATATGAAATCAAAGGTAAATATAAAGCGGTGTAGAACAATTACACTTGCATAGTATTCTTAAACATCCCAAGTACCTAGGGCAAGAGAGATTAAAAGATCTACTATGTTCGTATAACTTCCCTACACGATTCGGTCCATTTTTAATTTAAACTCTATTTTCTACATGGGTAATTTACCTCAAGATGGGTTCATGCATCCCAACCCTTGAAAATTTAGCTAGACATGGTTTTGTTAGATGAAAACAGAATTATAACAATACAAGGAATCATAGATCTAAGAAACATATCTTCAAAAGAGAATTGCAAAACAATTTAGAATCGAATTGAAAATAAAATAGAGAAACAAATAAGAGAATTGAAATTGATACTTGGATTGAATATTGAAATTTGTAACCACAACTTGGAAAGATAATTGAACTTGAATCTTGAATACTCCTTTTCTTCAAACTTACAAACTAGGGTTTCTAAAATATGAAATTGTCTGTCCAAAAAGAACTCTCCCTCTTCCTCCTAGGGTTTGACCTTTTATATATCTAAAAAATGACTCTTCTCATGCCTCTACACGTTTTACAACTAATAAAAAGGAATTATACAAGAAATTTCAAGAGTTGAAACTCTTCAGCTTCCAGAATTAATTTCAACTTTTGACTTTCTGTCTCCAACTTTAAATGGGCATAACTTCTTCACCGTAGCTCGAATTGGGGTGCCGTTTTTTTCAATGTTCTTGTTATTTAAATATATTCAACTTTATAGCTTTCCCCACCTCCGGAATATGGCTGTAAAATTACGAAAATGTCCTTCAACTCCCTATTTCTTGGTTTCTTTCACTGTTTTGCATTCTCTTTCGCACTAATTTGCATGAAATACCTATAAAATACATAAGAGATACAAAAAATACGATATACTTGCCAAAAGGGTTAGTAGCATAAATATAAGACAAATCCAAGTTATTTACAATGCACGGGATCATAAAAATATCGAAATTATGGGGATAAATGTGAAGAATTTATGCCTAATCAAATCCCCTTAACTTAGAACTTTGCGCGTCCCGAGAAATGTAAGAGAAATGAGTTGACTTTTGAAATTCCTTTTATTAAAATAAAATTCCACTTTCGCAGGCAAGCGATTGCATTGAGCATATGCAATAAGCCTTTAAACCCCTAGGTTACCCTAGTAGGGCGAGTTTTGTCTCGTGAGGGTTAGCAGTGAATACACCCACAAAATTATTTATTGACTCAAATAAATATCAAAATACTTAAAAATTGTACAATTGAAACTTTTCAAAAAATAATCACCATAAATTCATATTCAAATGTCTCAAACCATAGTGTGTGTGTGTGTGTGTGTGTGTAAAGCCACAAATTAAACCTCAAATTTTCATCGATTGAGCATTACGTTACTTTCCAAAAATTCGTTTTGATTCAAATTCTTACGGATGCACTCACAAACAAATCACTCGGATTGTGGTTGTTTTCTCTCGGTATGCATGATATAAAGAGTAAATATAATGGACACAAATTCACGCATACAAAATTGAAAAGAAGGAAATATATGGTGAAAAGATATCATCATCGGAATACAGTTATTAGGAAACGGGAAACATCATCTCTTAATCACTCCATTTTAATCTTTTTTATTATCTTTTCATGTTTTATCTCTCCACGTAGTAATTTATTCCGCAATTCGAACTCAGTTAGGACTTTTCGGGTTAAAAAGTGTAAAGGGTAAAAATGGGAATGGACAAAATGTTCAGAATTGGAAAATGTCCTTATGACGTCCATTAGTGCTTTTTCGGGCATTTGCTCATTTTTCTCTTTCTTTTTATTTTTTTCTTTTTTTTCTTTTTTTTCTTGCTATTTTTCTTTTCTTTCCCCTTTTTTTATTATACACTTTGGACTTAGTTGATGAATTTTCAATTTTTCACAATTCCGGGCTATTTGAGTTTTTCGTGTTATCAAACGAAAGGAAAATATTTTATTAGGCTCAAAGTGCGTTGCAAAGGGATAATTTTTTCACAACTTTATTATGGCTAATATTTTTGGGTTAAACAAAAGAGGGCCTACTTCATTGTCCAAATTGCTCATCACATTACCATATGCATCTCGAGATTAATTAAATTTAGAGATATATTTATCACTAATTTCGAGACAACATTTCACAGATTTTCCATAACCGGTCAAAACAAAGGATTGAGATCGTCAACGACTTATTAAAACGCTGAAAAGAACTTTGAATTAATCATAAACTCGGATTGATTTGAAAACTCAAAAAAAATTGAAAGGCTCGAAATCTCACCGGGTTTTATTAATCTCCACACTTATTCGTTAAGTCGTCAATTCTCTTTCAATTTCCATCTTCGGTCAATTTTGGCTTAGTGCATTTTGATTTTTAACAGTTTGATACTTTAAATAGGGTAAAGGTGATATTTTTGAAAAATTTAAATTCCCACTTTAATGTCTTCATTAAGCAAGCTCAATTTAACTGCCAACCTAAAACTGGCATTCCCCTCCACCTCATACCTTGTGCACCATACTCTAACTCTCTCGGCAAAATCATGCTCCTTGAGCCACATATTCTCGAATCTGAAAGGAATCATGCCCTCCCTCCAACCCCCACATTCTAACAAAATGGGACAATAGTCGGAAGTAACCCTAGGCAAGCAAGATTGAATCACCCCTAGAAAATGCTGCTCCCACCTCTGCGAAATAATAAAGCGGTCCAAACGAGACATAGAAGGCAAGTCCCTAAAACTGGACCAATAAAAAAAAACTTCAAGAGGCAAATCAATCAACTCCATCTCATCAATAAAATCGCAAAACTCTCTCATATATATGCAAATTCTACCACCACTACTTTTCTCTACTCCAAAACGCACCACATTGTAATCCCCTCCTAAGCAAAAAGGCACATCCCATACCCTACTCACCCCCGCCAATTCCTCCCACAACTCCCACCGACTCTTGTCCTCGAATGGCCCATAGATACCCGAGAAACCCCAAGTAAACCGATCATCCACATTTCTAAAGAGGCAAGATAATGACCACCTTCCCTCCAGGCTCCCCAACAATTTGACCACTACTGAATTCCACAAAATCACCACCCCTCCCGAAACACCCACAACGTCCAAACTAAGCCACTTGATCCCTCGCCCACCCCAAATTGATCTAATGCTACAATCATCCATATATCTCATCTTTGTCTCCTGTAAACACAAAATACCGGGCTTCCACCTAGCAATGGCCCCACCAACAATACCCCCACCTAGAAATGGCCCCACCAACAACACCCCATTTGTTAGTATCATTTCATAACACTTTTTTAACTATATAAAATAGTTTTTTGAAATCTTTTTAAAAACTTTAAAAGAGATTTTGTAATATATTCATAACATTTTTTTAAATTGTTAAAAACGGTTTTTACAATTTTTAAAAAAATTGTAAAACATTTTCTTATCAATTTTTTGTAATATTAAATACAATTTTTAAAACATTACAAAACAGTTTTTAAATATTCATAACTGTTCTTTTATTATTTAAAACTGTTTTTAGATTCTTTTAAAGAATTAAAAAAAATCAGATATGCACAAGATTTGAAAATCTAATTTAAAAATACATAAGATAAGATTTATTATTGACTTGGTCCAATACTTTTCATCATTTTCATTCTCTCTCTCTCTCTCTATCTATCTATCCACCCATCCATCCTTTATCTCTCTCTCTCTCGTAAAATTCTCGAGTGTCTTGAGGGCATGGCAAAGGCAAGGTGTACATATGAATTGCAAAATGTTATTGTTGACATTTGAAATCTTCCCATTATCTATATAGGCTTTTATGCATATATTTAAAATCTTATCTAGGAAATTAATAGTGTTCATGTGCTATAAAAGTTGAATATATTGCATTAGTGTAAAAGCATAAGATTACGTTGCAAAGACCAGTTCCAAACGTATGCTTATGAGAATTGGTTATAAATATTTTTATATTTTATATTTTATGCAAGTTAGGAATGATCGCTACAAAAAAGTAAAATTATATTTATTTACCTTCATGTAAGTTTCCAAATTAACTTTTCAAATGTATACATTATTAATTTTTTTAAACATTTTTGGTCAAGTAATTGAGCAAAAATTATTAAGATATAAAACATAGTTGAACTGAGTCTACCATCGTTTGTTTGATATTAATAGGAGAGTTGAGATCTCTAAGTAGATGTATCGTTGTTATAATATTTACAATAAAATCTTAAAGGCAAGGAAAAAATAGTATATCAAATGTTAAGCATATATCGATGCAAATCAGATAAATAATTGTAATTGAGCACATCGTTATGAACCAATTGTTGCATTTTTTAGAAATTTTAATACATCTTTCATATTTTTTATAATCCTCAATTTCCCATTATAAGGTTATAAACACTTTCACGTAGGGCTGGTTATCGGTAGGTTTGGTTGGTAAAATGAGTTTACCAGAACCAAACCGATTTTTTTTTATAAAAACCAGAATTACCGGTTATACCGATCGGTACAATGGCGTATAAACCAAAATCGAACCACTCTATACCACGGTAAAATCGGTATTTTCGGTAATTCCAAAATTGTTAACGAAATTTGTGAAAAAATTCCATTAAAAATAAAACAAATTAAAAATACTAGGTTCAACATTAATTTATTTTTAATCAAATTTTCTTTGACAAAATAAATAAAATAAACCAAATTGAATGAAATCTTTTAAACTCTTTTTTGTGAAAACCACATGGAATAATCCATGAAAAATACCTTGGATACACCCCTTTGGCTTACCTGCTATTGTAAACTCAATGGAAGCATATTTATAGCATATGATGGGAAGCAAATATCCCAACCAAGTCGATGTGGGACTTGAAAAAAATACTTACCTTTTGAGAATAACCCACTTGAAAAAACCTCTACCTTTGGAGAATCCCACTGCTGCCGATGTGGGAATAACCCACTACTGCTTTTAGGAGAATTTGGCTTGGATCAATTACTTCCAACCAACTACCACCTATTTCTATATATAAGATGCCTTTTAATGGATGGTTGAAAATTTATTAATGTTTCCATAAATTTGGGATATAATTATTTTAATGAGTTGAAACAAAAATTCACATTTTATTTAGTTTATTATTTAGGTTTATTATCACGGTATTTTTGATATTTCGTGTTTTGCTATTTTAAAAACGGTAATTTTGGTAAATCGATTTTTTAGATGTATAAACCAAAACCAACCACAAAAAATTCGGTAATTTCGGTTTCGGTAGTTTCGATTTCCGGTAAGTAAAAAAGGTAAACCATTACCATTTTTTATCGGTACAAAACGGTAGGGTACGGATTTTTACCGTACTGAGAACACCCCTACTTTCACGTTTTACATATCAACATGTCATACGAAACAGCACTGACAGATGGTTCATAGGATCAGGGTTAGGTGTTTTTGGAAAATGGCTCAAGGGGTTTCCAATGTATATCCGTAGTATGATATTTGTATTTACAATAATAATAGCTATATTACTTATGATAATTGTCCTTAGATTTTTTTATGACTTTGAGGACACTTAATTAAATCTAATAAGCATTAGTGAAGACAAATATACATTTGTGATTCCTACTTTAAGAGATATTACATTAAGATTAAATTTTAGTAATAATACTCCAAAATTTGACGTCACATTCATTTTAAAGTGTTTTATGGATGAAGGACATGTATTAGCAGTGGACATTTAACTTCTTTCACCTTGATGAAAAAATTTTCCAAGACAACTGACCTTCAAGTACTAGTGTTAAATATGCTGTCATATAACGTAAAGTTATCAGATGCAAAGGGAAGTTGCCATTCCCATTATCATATACAAGGGTGGAATTGGATCCCATTTTTCAAGAGGATTCATTGGTTTACTATCTACATATGTCATCTTATGAATGTAAATAATAGACTTTTGAAATAAGGGATAGTATAAAAGGGCATTAATAGTTCAATATTATGAAAATGTTAGATATGTTTTTGTTCCCCATTCATAATATTTGTTTTTATAAATAAGGTGGTAATGACCTTTTTTTTATAATGTTACTAAAAAAAATCAGCACTACCATATTTATAAAAACAAATATCATGAATGGTGAATAAAATAAATTAACAGCATTTTCAATATATTGAACAACTAATGCCATTTTATACAATCCCATATTTCGAATATGTTATTTACGTTCATAATATGACCTATGTAGGTAGTCAACGAAGGAATACTCTTAAAAAATGATATCCAATTCCACCCTCGCACATGATAATGGGCATGGTAACTTCCCTTTACATGTAATGCCTTTATATTATATGGCAACATACTTAACACTTGTACAAGAAGGCCAGTTGACTCGGAAAATTTTCCCACCAAGGTGAAAGAGGTTAGATAACCACTGCCAATACAAGCCATCCGTCCTTAAATCACTTTAAAATTATTTTCCTTTAAAATAACCTCAATTTTTTTGCTATTGTTACTAAAATTTAATCTCATTGTAATATCTGTTTGTACTTTTTCTTGGCTTTTCATGTATTGCTTACGCTATGTATACTTCCGGTATACAGGTTCGCTCCCTTAGCTATTGGTTTTTAATGGATTCATTTATTTATAAAAAAAAATAATTAAATGAGTGTCGTCAAAGTCATATGAAATTTTGAGGACAATTATCATAAGTAATATTGCTATTACTATTGTAAATACAAACATCATACCGTGGATCATCCGTTGGACATCGAGCTATTTTCTAGAAACACCCATCCCTAATCCCGTGAACCTTCTGTCACTGATACTTCATGTGACATGTTTATACCTAAAATGTGAAAATCGTTGTAAACTTATATTAGGCAATTGTGGATTAAAAAAAAATATGAAGTATCTATTAAGATTGCTATCAAGTGCATCAATTGATTCATATCTCTGCGCCCAATTGCAATTATTTATTCGATTTGCATCAATATATGATTAATGTTTGTTATACTATTTTTGCATTGCTTTTGACTTAGGGTAAATAATATGACAAGGATACACTACTTTGCGATCTCCACTCACCTATTAATATCAAACAAACGATGGTAGACTATGTGAAATTGTGTTCAACTATATATTATTTGCTAACAATTTTATGATGAATTATAGTACTAACAATGTTAGATGATTTTTAAACATGTTTAAATCTAAAAAGTTAATATGGAAACTTCCTGAAGGTCAATAAGTAGAAGGGTCATTCCAAACTTAAATAATATAAAAAATAAAAAAATATTTGCAACTAATTCCTTTAAGCATATATGTTGAACTGATCTTTGTAAGAGAACCATATGCCTTTATTTTGTAATCAAGATTTAACTTAATTATAGAATAAATAAACCTAATTCTACTACGAGAAAAGTACCTCAAAAAAGATAAATTCAAACTAAATATACTAACAAGTGCTTATTACGTCACTTATAAAATTCTTATTTTTCCGAACTTTGTATCATTTTGCTCCGCATCATAACTAATGGGGATTCTGAGCCGAAATCTTGACATATTCGTGGAGGAAAATACATTTTTACTTAAATAATTTTTTTTTTTTTTCTAGTTGTTAAGTTAAATACAAATTATATTAACACTAGAATTGAGTATCAGTTTCCTAGGTCAATCTACTTCTTTGAGAAGTAGTTTCCGAGCTTATGTATACTTTTCGTATTTTTTTAGATTTATTAATTGAAGATCGGTTGTTGGAGAAAAGAGAGTAGATTGACATTTATAACTACTATTGAGAAATTCCCTTAGTTTATTTTATTATCTTTTGTATTTATGTTGTTCACACTACACCACCCTCGACATTATTCTTTAAGATATGACCAAGGGCTATCCTATTACAGCAGAACATGCATAGTTTCTTAAATGTTTAAAAATTCACTCAGTGCTTACACCTCGGGGTGAGGCATCAACATATTGCTTTGTCTTAAGCATCAAATGCCAAAAAAGAGGCCTACGACTCAATAAATTATATTTATAATATGTTTATGGTTAATATTATTAATCGACATCATATACCAAATAACTAAATATTAGATGATAATATTTTTGTTCATGATATTAGACCCGTTTTAGTGTTACTAATATTAATAAGGATTTTTCGGTGATTATTGCTTTTTGAACATTATATTTGTGATTTATTAGAATATTTTATAATACTTTGTTAAGTTTGAAAAAAATTGAGATTTATGCCTCTATGTGCCTTGAGACTTACACCTCGAATTCAAGATGTCGACAAATACTGAAGTTCTGAGGCTTTACGGTAGGTACTAAATATGATAATGTTTTAGTCCATTTAAAGGCAAAATTAATGCATTGAAATATAACACCAACATCTTTGTGGTTAGCTTTAGTAGCGCAATCACACACACACAATTACAACACACACACAAATACACACACAAACACACAAAATACATACATGTGAACGATGGCAAAAGGTGTACTGGTCTTTCTTCGACCCTCTAAGTTGTTCATTTCAAGAGTTCATTCTCTCTAGAAATTGTTCAATTTATCTGTATGGTACCATTGGTGAGTCAATTGGAAAATAATGAAAAGATTATTACATAGCACCCTTGGGGTGGAGACAAACTTGGAAAAACTTTCTTGAAGTAAAAGATAATGGAATCCCATCCTCATTTTGACATTCCTACAATCGAACGAGAAGATCTTTCCTGGTAACCCTACTCAGTTTCATTAAGTATGATTTAATGAAACAAATTTTCGAATCTATGTTATTGATAATGTACAGTTACAAAATTAATAATCCTCAATTCCCTTCCTGGATGGATTATCTAGTATTTAGTTATTTTCAAATCTAACATTTAGCTTTTTGATCCGCACTATCAAATGCTATCCTAGATCCATACACACATTAGAATGACTAGGAATGTTTGAGAGCTAATATCCTAAATTTCAAATCGATTTGGATTTTTTTAGGTCACCCTTGCAGTAAAAACATGATTTGATATGACAAAAAGGGATTGAAGACAATAAAACCAACATGGAAATATATAACCCATATGAAAGTGATTATTTTTTCAAATTCCTTTAATGGTTTTTTCTTGATCAATTCTTGTCTAAAATTTGAAATAATAATTTGTTAAAAGAACAATACATGCAGAAAAAAAAATTAAAAGAACAAATAGAACAAAAACCGGTCTGGGAGTGTTGGAAAAAAACTTCCACTACCCACCAACCCCTCTTAGGCCATCTCCAATGGGAGATGCAAATGTGCACATTTGCACATTTATGTTTCATGGTATAAAAATGTGTACATTTAGGAGAGAGAAGATGCAGAGGCAATGTAAATATACATTGTCGATACACAATGCGTAACCGGGGGGGCCCACAGCTGGGCGGCTAAGTGTTGCCCCCCCAGACTGTGGGCGGTAGACTTTCGTCCGCCCAAGCCATTATAAATAATATCGATAGGAGTTGAACGGCTAAGATTTGTGCGCCCAAATCTGGGCTCGTGCGCCCAAATCTGGGCTCGTAAGTCTTACCCGCTCAGGATTGGGCCCCTCCCACTTTCCACCTCATATTTACATTGTCCCACTACAAAACCAAACAAAAAATGTACGTAAAAATGTGCACATTTACATCTTTTAGGTGCATCCCATTGGAGATGGCCTTACCCAGTTATGCCTCTGATTGACTGAAATGTGCTATAATAACTAACAATGTAAGCTAAATAAGTTATAGACATCTAGAGCAAAATTAATACATAAAAAGGTAAGAGGGATTGAGATTCAGAGGCTTCTCAACATCCTCACTACATTTTAATATACAATAGTATGATAAGATACATGGTTTCATGTGCATATATATGTCTGAATGTATATGTGCAAATATACAGGGTTGCGTGTATATTGATGAGTGGATTAGCTGGACAAGCAATGATATTTATAGGGAGGTTTGAGTCCCACTTGTGTGCTCACATTTTGGATGATAATATGATATTTATTTGAGTCCAACACTATCTTAATCTAAACACAAATAATGTTGATATGACACAGTAATTATGTATCGCAATCATTACTCAGTAATTTATTTATTTTTTTGAATTTTTTTTATTTATAAACAAGAGGGAAAAGTATCCTATGCTAAGAGACTCTTAGAAAGGCTAGAGATAAACTTAGAAACAAAATGAGTTAGACTATAATTATTTTTTAATAACAAGTTTATTTTTTAATTTGATTAATACATTGTGTTTTTCTTGTTTTTTCACTGTTGAACTCGACTAATTGAGGGGTTCTCTTTTAAATATTTAAAACAGTTAATTGTAATTGCTCTCATTTTCATTTTATTGCACATTTTTTCCTAGATTTAAGCTCATCAACTTATTAAAATGTTCCATATTATACTAGAACCATGTTAATTTTAGTTGAAAAATTCATCATGTGAATGACACATGAAGTTATTTTTCTTCAAATAATATAACGAATAGTTTATAATTTTGAGAACTTTTAAATTTTACTTTTGATAAAGTTTAGAAATTACAAAAACTAATAACAAAAATAACGGGATAAAAAGATTCTTTAAAATATTCAATCACCATAAAAAAGTCTTCAAATTACAAAAAAAATTATCATAAACAAAACTTGAATTACAGAAAAATAGAGATTTTAAAATATGAAAAAAGTAAAAAAAAACAGATATAACAATAGAACATAAAATTACTGAAAAAACCTTTTTTAAAAATCTTTGAGAAACAAACAAACTAGAAAAAAAATTCAAATTACAAAAAAATAAATTAAATAGTGATAAAAAAAATCTTCGGTTGTCCTATTTTCTATCCTTTTTATAAATCATATGAAAGGTAAAGTAATATAAGAGGGCCAGAGGAGAATGGGAAAAGTGGTATTTTTCCACATAACTGAAAATTCAAAGGGAAACATATAAAAGTCTTAATTACACTCGTCATCTACAAATTATCAATTTATCTATTTCAATTTATCTATAATTTATCTATAATTTATAATTTATCTATAATTTATCAATGGTGACTCTTATATCAATTTATCTATAAATTTGTGATGCATTTTTATCTAAGAAAAATGGAAACCATATCCTTGTGACATTTAATAAATTTGATTATTCTAACTATTCATATTTTGTACTCCAAAAGACAAAGTCACAATTTAATAAATTATTGCACAAATAATATTAGACACGTTGTGTATTCCTATTTTAGAGTTGTGTTTTTGCACTGACACTCCACATGGCACAAAAATCATTAGGATACGAAGCCGACTTGACAAAAAATCATATTGTTTTACATAACACGAATACGACCGATTTATAACATGACTAACACGATTAATGACCTTTACACCTATTTAAACACGACTATACCCAAAAACATAATACGAAACTAAACTCAAATTGATGTGATATGTCGTTTTTGTATCATATGTGATGCGATTTTTATGTTAGTTAAATATTGTGATGTTCCTTTCGATTCATTTTTCACTAAAGTCAAAACTTTGACTCGTGTTATTGTGTTGTGCCTTCTGATTCATTTTTCACTTTTGACTTCGTGTACTATTGTGTTAAATTGAGTTTAAAAATCATTGATCGTGTTAATCATGTTTTCAAAGTGACATTTTTATGTTAGTTAAATATTGTGAATATGTGGTGTACCCTACCTTGGTCATGTGAAAATGATCAACTGTAGAGGCATAGATTTGACAAATAGAAATGATTCGTTTATAGTTATAGCTAGAAATAATAAAAAAAATTAAAAAAAATAGACTACCTATATGTTAGGACCACTCATTGAGGAATAAATTTGACAAATAACAATATTAAGGACAAACAATATAACACGTGTTCTGTGAGAGTTCGAAAACTATATTTGGGAAAGTAATGCTGATCTAGCTAGATGATATGTTCACATGTTTGGAAAATTCCAATATTTTTTCACTAGTTAGTTACTCCGAGCTACTTTAGAATATATTTTCTTCGTCTAGATATTTTTATTTTTTCTCCTCCTATTTTATAAATCAAAATATATGTTGTTTCTCGGAATAATATTTTTTTATATTCAGTTTATAATTATATTGAGCTGCAAATACTTCTTTGGGACTCTCGGCCATAAAAAGCCTACTATTGAAGAAAATATGAAGGGAGTATTTGAGTGATTGGAAATATATGAGGTGGAGAGAAAAAATTACGGGATCAATTATGTAGACATGAGATAAGTTTGCTTAAAAAGGGATTCCCCAAAAATTGGGTTGGTGTCACTTTCACATTTTTCAAACACATTCATCTTGTTCGTTAATGCACTAAAATAATTCATTTTGGGATGATATATCAGCTCATATAGTAATATGTGAGACCGACTCATAATACTAGTTGTGGCGTATTGAATGTTTTTGTCACATAGAGAAAATCATATGATACCCATTAAAATACCAATTTCGCCCTCTTTACTGAGATATAAGAATGAAACAAATGTGTATCCAAAATTGTCAATTGGTGACTAGTAGGCCTGTAAACCGGTCGAATTCAGACTGGATCAGGCAAATTCAAATTCATATACGTTTATGTTAAACGGATTAGGATCCAATCTGATTATTCGTCGGATTATCTGTTAGGGTTCCAAATTCACATCCGTTTAGGTTAAACGGATACGGATCCAATTTGATTATCCGACAGATTATTTATTTATTTATTTATTTATTTTTATAATAATTTTCATTAAAAATAAATAAATAATGATATTTCAAAACATATACTTTTGATCACTTAATTTGCTACATTTTAATTTTTAACTCTTAGGAGCCGTGTGTGTGTCTTTTTCCTTTTATACGAGGGGGAATTGTTTTATATAATATTACAACTATTATAATATATATTTAAAATATTATTGAATACAATATATATTAATTAAAAATATATTATATTTAACCTATATACACACACACACACACATATATATATATATATATATATATATATATATATATAAAGCTAATGTTCCCCTTCTTGGGTCCTACTTGTTTGGACAATCTGATACATCAGTAGATTATATTGTGTATAATCTATTGATGTGGATTATGGTGGTGTCCTGTCTCTTTTCCCCGTTCATATTCAATTTGTCTTGTTTAGAGTGGAAGAGAACTATTGATCACTGGCAAGGATGGAATGCTTGGATGAGGAATCCAATGAGCCTTGGTATACCCTATAAAGAAAGTTAGTAATCGCTGTGGGAGGAGGAACCAAAACACGTGGAATAAATGATATCATTGCAAAGCTCTTATGAGCAATCAGATTTCATCTTTCAAAATGGCCTCGTTCGTAGGCTAATCATAACAGAAAATGGAATGACTTATGGTATGGAATAGCCAACAAGCACTATTTGTGTCCTTTTTTCAAACTGACCACATCAATTATATGTTCACCAACTAATATGTTTTTAAAATATATTGTGGGTATATGACATATCGTGCGTGGAAGTAATTCTGATACTCGTCGTGCGGTAGGTGAGCATGTTTCTCACATTTTTAGTCAACATGTTTATTTAAAGAAAAATTCTATTAGCCCCAAACTACTTAATGATGTGGCACACTAATGGATAAAAAGACAAGAGGTGCTAAAGTCAAAAGAAAAAGAACTCGGAAAGAAGAAAAAAAAAAGAACTCTAAACTAAGCTTCTTCTCTTCTTCTAAACCCTTTGTACCTTTTCTTCATTTTCAAACCATATACAAAGACTTCTCTCTTTTGAAATAAAAAAATTGTTTCCTTTAAAAATCTTCTATCTTACAATAAAAAAAATATTTAACTATTTAATCAAAAAATGTTTTTTATAGTAATTTAAAAAAATAGTTTTTCATAAACACTCTTTTCAACTTTTTGAAACTGTTTAAAAAAATAATAGCTGTTTTAAAATAAAATAAAAAAAACTTTGAAATGTTCGGTAAGTTATACTAATTTAGAAAAAAACAAGGAATTAGTTTTAAAATAAAAAATATTTTCTTTATAAATAGTAGGTATTTGGTAATGAATGAGGGACATTTTTGATTATTTTAGTCTCAAAATGAACTACTTACAGTTTTTTTATTTACAAAATACGAACACGTCTCAATTGAAATATAACACGACACACAATTTTTTTCTTTACAAAACACGAACACCGCTCAAACAAAAGAGACACAACACAAAATATTTTTTTTTAGCAAAACACAAAAACATCTCAGTTAAGACACGACAAGACACAATTCATGATATTCCTACCTAACTTCAACGACTCAAATAAAAGCGACATGGAACAATTTTTTTTACCAAGCACAACCACAATTAAATTAAAACGTGACACGACACGTAACAATACAAAATCTTATTTTTTAGCTAACATAAACACGATCCAAATAAAAACGATATAGGCGCGGCACAAAATCTTTTTTTTTTACCAATCATGAACACAATACAAGAAGAAATATCCTTTACACCAAAAGGGAAAATGGAATGTTTTTTATACCAAGGTTGTTGCGTGTTTTATTAAGCCGAGTTCGTATTTGGTGAAAAAAAACAAAACTTCCAAGTCATATTACGTTTCATTTGAATCGTGTTGGTGTTAATTAGACAAAAAGATTACGTATATAAAAGTCTTTTTTCTTTATAAATATAAAAACTGACTTTTTAATAAAACGTATTCTTTATAACTTATAACTTATATTATAAAAAAGGTTTTTTACAACTTTTTGAAAATAAGTTTTATTATAAAATATCTTTTTACAAATAAAAACAGTTTTCATAATTAAAAATCTGACTTTTTTTGAATTATTTTTTATATATAATTTTTGTAAAAAGTTTTTTTTAAGTTGTTTTTGTTAAATATTTATTTTTATATTTGTTGTGAGTTAAAAGTTGTTACCAAAAAAATATCTCTAAAACACCATTTTGTCCAAAATATTACATAAGTACCCAATATTTGTTCAAAATACCAAAAACACACAACACCACATGTACGATTTGAAATTGATTAGTGCCGCTGGCGCGGACACACAATTAACAAGTGACGTGGGTCCGGGAATGTGGGTCCGTACTAGTGGCACTAATCAATAGCGATATCATGTCAATAAACATAGTTTTTTTATTTATTTATGAAAAAAATATTTTTTTAATTTTAATTTTAATAAAATCTGTTTAACTTTAATAAAAAAAACTAATCAATCATGATATTTTGATATCATGTCAATAAACATAGTTTTTTTAGTTATAAAAAAATATTTTTTTAATTTTAATTTTAATAAAAAACTATTCGCTTTTAATTTTAAAAAAAAGGTTTTTTATATTAACACAATTTTTTTTTATATAAAAAACTATTTTTATATCAATTGTTAAAAATAAAAGAGTAAGAAACTTATAAAAAAAACTGTTCAATCTATTAACATAAAAGAATTGTTTTGCAATGTAATGAGAAACTTATAAGAGACTTACAAATAGCGGTGCTATTTTACAATGTAATACCGGCGGCTATTACTGGTTTAATTCATTTCTTGTACACATAACCTTTTGATTCTATCATTATCACTTTACACATCATTCGGTTGAAAGCTATTAAGTCGACTGTTCGGTTCCAATAGAAACGCTCTTATTTAAATGGACATAGCGTGAGAAATAATTTGTTTCGAGTTTTCTTTCTTTTACATTTTTAATAGAGAAATTCTAAACGTCCCGCCCTAGGGGACCGCCTACAAACCGATTTTTTTTTTTTTTTTTAAGTTTCTTACTGTTTTGTTTATAACTTTTAATATAAAAACAGTTTTTTTATATTTAAAAAAACGGTTTTTATATTAAAAAAAATAGTTTTTTTATATTAAAAAAAACAGTTTTTTCAATTAATATAAAAAACATTTTTTTTCAATAAAAAATATCGTGATTAATCAGTGCCGCTGGCGCGGACCCACATTCAACAAATGATTTGGATCCGGAAATGTGGGTCTGCGCCAGCGGCACTGATTAATCGCCTAATGTCGCTGGCGCGGACCCACATTTATGGACCGAAATCATTTGTTGAATGTGGGTCCGCGCCAGCGGCACAAATTAATCGCGATATTTTTTTCAACAAAATATCGCGATGAATTTGTGCCGCTGGCTCGGACCCACATTCACGGACCAAAATCATTTGTTAAATGCGGGTCCGCGCCAGCGGCACAAATTAATCGTGATATTTTATTGAAAAAAATATCGCGATTAATTTGTGCCGCTGACGCGGACCCACATTCAAGAGAAAGTCTATTACGTCTGCATAAGAGATCCACTATGAGAAATTCTAAACGTCCCGCCTGGGGACCGCCTACAAACCGCATTCTTCCTTATTTCCCTTTTTTTTTTTTTTTTTTAAGTTTCTTACTGTTTTGTTTATAACTTTTAATATCAAAATAGTTTTTTATATTAAAAAAAAAAACTGTTTTTATATTAAAAAAAAAAATGTTTTTTTTATAAAAAAAAAAACTGTTTTTTCAATTAATATAAAAAATATTTTTTTTTCAATAAAAAATATCGCGATTAATCAATGCCGCTGGCGCGGAGCCACATTCAACAAATGATTTTGGTCCGAAAATGTGGGTCCGCGCCAGCGGCACTGATTAATCGCCTAATGTCGCTGGCGCGGACCCACATTTACGGACCGAAATCATTTGTTGAATGTGGGTCCGCGCCAGCGGCGCAAATTAATCGCGATATTTTTTTCAATAAAATATCGCGATGAATTTGTGCCGCTGGCGCGGACCCACATTCCCGGACCAAAATCATTTGTTGAATGAGGGTCCGCGCCAGCGGCACTAATTAATCGCGATATTTTATTGTGGGTCCGCGTCAGCGGCACAAATTAATCGCGATATTTTTTTCAATAAAATATCACGATTAATTTGTGTCGCTGGCGCGGACCCGCATTCAACAAATGATTTTGGTCCGGGAATGTGGGTCCGAGCCAGCGGCACAAATTCATCGCGATATTTTATTGAAAAAAATATCGCAATTAATTTGTGCCGCTGGCGCGGACCCACATTCAACAAATGATTTCGGTCCATAAATGTGGGTCCGCGCCAGCGACATTAGGCGATTAATCAGTGCCGCTGGCGCGGACCCACATTTCCAGACCCAAATCATTTGTTGAATGTGGCTCCGCGCCAGCGGCACTGATTAATCACGATATTTTTTATTGAAAAAAAATGTTAAAAATGTGGGTCCGCGCCAGCGACATTAGGCGATTAATCAGTGCCGCTGGCGCGGACCCACATTTCCGGACCCAAACCATTTGTTGAATGTTGCTCCGAGCCAGCGGCACTAATTAATCGCGATATTTTATTGTGGGTCCGCGTCAGCGGCACAAATTAATCACGATATTTTTTTCAATAAAATATCACGATTAATTTGTGCCGCTGGTGCGGACCCGCATTCAACAAATGATTTTGGTCGGGGAATGTGGGTCCGAGCCAGCGGCACAAATTCATCGCGATATTTTATTGAAAAAAATATTGCGATTAATTTGTGCCGCTGACGCGGACCCACATATATTAAAAGGTAGATTTGTAAAAAAAGAAGAGATGTCAACATATATTGTACATCTTTATCATATAACAATAAAATTGGCTTTCATCACCAAATGAATGACACAATGAAAACTTTCCATTTTTCAAATTGGTAAACCTATTACACAACTCCTTGTATATATAATCTAATGAGTTGTCCTCATAAATCTCAATAGCAACCATATTGATCAAGTAAGTACACCTAACAACTATGCACCCATCCATTTTTCTATGTAATAAATGATATTATAGGAGATATAAACATAGAGAACACAAATATAACAGTTGGATGCATAATGTCTTTTTGCATAAAAACCATACAATATAATTTTTTATTATCAATATAAGCATAATGTCATTTTTTGTGTACGATATGCAAAAAAAACCACAAATACACAATAAATTTTATTAAAAAAAACAGTTTTTTATATTAAAAAAAAACTGCTTTTATATTAAAAAAAATGTTTTTTTTATATTAAAAAAAACAGTTTTTTCAATTAATATAAAAAATATTTTTTTTCAATAAAAAATATCGCGATTAATCAGTGCCGCTGGCGCGGAGCCACATTCAACAAATGATTTTGGTCCGAAAATGTGGGTCCGCCCCAGCGGCACTGATTAATCGCCTAATGTCGCTGGCGCGGACCCACATTTACGGACAGAAATCATTTGTTGAATGTGGGTCCGCGCCAGCGGCACAAATTAATCGCGATATTTTTTTCAATAAAATATCGCGATGAATTTGTGCCGCTGGCGCGGACCCACATTCCCGGACCAAAATCATTTATTGAATGAGGGTCCGCGCCAGCGACACTAATTAATCGCGATATTTTATTGTGGGTCCGCGTCAGCGGCACAAATTAGTCGCGATATTTTTTTCAATAAAATATCACGATTAATTTGTGCCGCTGACGCGGACCCGCATTCAACAAATGATTTTGTTCCGGGAATGTGGGTCCGAGCCAGCGGCACAAATTCATCGCGATATTTTATTGAAAAAAATATCGCGATTAATTTGTGCCGCTGGCGCGGACCCACATTCAACAAATGATTTCGGTCCATAAATGTGGGTCCGCGCCAACGACATTAGGCGATTAATCAGTGCCGCTGGCGCGGACCCACATTTCCGGAGCCAAATCATTTGTTGAATGTGGCTCCGCGCCAGCGGCACTGATTAATCACGATATTTTTTATTGAAAAAAAATGTTAAAAATGTGTGTCCGCGCCAGCGACATTAGGCGATTAATCAGTGCCGCTGGCGCGGACCCAAACCATTTGTTGAATGTGGCTCCGCGCCAGCGGCACTAATTAATCGCGATATTTTATTGTTGGTCCGCGTCAGCGGCACAAATTAATCGCGATATTTTTTTCAATAAAATATCACGATTAATTTGTGCCGCTGGCGCGGACCCGCATTCAACAAATGATTTTGGTCCGGGAATGTGGGTCCGAGCCAGCCGCACAAATTCATCGCGATATTTTATTGAAAAAAATATCGCGATTAATTTGTGCCGCTGGCGCGGAGCCACATTCAACAAATGATTTCGGTCCATAAATGTGGGTCCGCGCCAGCGACATTAGGCGATTAATCAGTGCCGCTGGCGCGGACCCACATTTCCGGACCCAAACCATTTGTTGAATGTGGCTCCGCGCCAGCGGCACTGATTAATTACGATATTTTTTATTGAAAAAAAAATGTTTTTATATTAATTGAAAAAACTGTTTTTTCTTAATATGAAAAAACTATTTTTTTTAATATAAAAACAGTGTTTTTTTTAATATAAAAAACTGTTTTTATATTAAAAGTTATAAACAAAACAGTAAGAAACTTTAAAAAAAAAAAAAGAATGCGGTTTGTAGGCGGTGCCCAGGCGGGACGTTTAGAATTTCTCTTTTTGATACATGCGTCTGCTTTTCAATAGAACGAAAGACACATAAGAGTAAGACACCCATTCTATTTGAGCTTAGGATGTTACAAGGAGAGATGTTTTGGACATTTCTTATTAGTCTAGTCATTTTTTTTTCATTTTCATTATAATCTTAAAGGATATTATAAGATGCTTGCTAGCCCATCTGTTGGTGCTTGCTTAAGGTTAGTTAAATTGTCGGGTCTCTACTACTTGTTTATGGTTTCGTTTACCTTGCATCAAATTTTTAGGTTCAAACTTCAACCCCTGGCTCACGAGACCAAAATGCTGCATCTTTTATGTTGGTTAAAACACTTTTGTGCATTGCTTAATTCTATACTTAAAATTGGATATTTTTATTATTTTTGTAATAAATTTGAGGTTTACGGTAGTACATCATGCCTCTTGCTAGATATAATAATGTTTTAGTCCATTTAAAGGCTAAATTAATGCATTGAAATGTAACACCAACATCTTGGAGGATAGGTTTACTAGCCCAATCACACGCACAAATACACAGAATCCATACTTCTAAATGATGCCAAAAGACTTAGTTGGTCATTCTTTGACCCTCTAAGTTCTTCTTCATTGCAAGAGTTCATTCTCTCTACAAAATTGTTCCATTCATCTGTATGGTACCATTGATGAATCAAGTGGAAAATAAAGAAAAGACTATTACACAGCCCTTGTGTGTGTGTGATGTGTAGGGGGGCGGGGGGGGGGGGGGGGAAACAAACCTGGCAATTTTCTCTTGAAGTAAAAGATAATGAACCCCATCCTCATTTTCAGATTCATACGATGGAAAGAGAAACTCTTGGCTTGTAGCCCCCCTTTTTTTTTCAAGAAACCAAGAAAATATAATAGAAGTACCAAATGAAATCTGGTGACAAAATAATTAACTTTAACATCACCCATTCTCTCTGATGTAAACATCTTGTCTTTGGGTCCAACACTCTGCTAGTTTAGACACAGATCAATCCGGTGTGACACAGTAATTATGTATCGCAATCATTATTCGATGTATAATTATTTTATTTTTTTGACCTTTTTTTATTTACAAACGAGAAGAAAAATAAGCTTCCCCTAGGGGGCTCTTTCATTCGCTAGAGATAAACCTAGAAACAAAAGGAGTTCCACTATAATTAGGATGCGTTCGATAAATAAGATAGAAAATAAATGGTAATAGTCAATTTTCATGGAATTGAAATTTTGAAAATATTTTTCATGAAAAAAATTTGTTTCTGTTGTTTGATTGCAATTATTTTTCAGGTGGAAAATGCTCTATTTTTCATCTTTTATGTGTTTGATTCCCAATATTTTCCATGAAAAAACTGTAGAAAATATATAAAAAAAAACAGAAAAAAATAAAAATCCCAGAAAATTAATAAAAATAACTAGAAAATTTTAAAAAGACACAAAAAAATGAATAAATAAAAAAATGCAAAAGATAAATTAAAAAAATAGAAAATAAATCTTAACCCCAAAATGAATTTTAAAAAAAATAAATATAAAAAAAGCAGAAAAAATGTAGTAAGAGTATTAAGAGAAAATAAAAAATGAATAAAAATCAAATCGACCACGCCCCCTCCCACCCCTGCACCCCAACCCCCAACATTCTTTTACTAATATTTTCTTTTTTATTAGTTTTCTAGGGTATTTATTCATTTCCATTCTTTTAATTTTTTGAGAGTTTTTTTATTTTCTTTTATTTTTTTCTTAATTAATTAATTTCTGCCTTTTTAATAGATTTTTTGACTTTTTTTAAAATTAATTCAGGGGTTAATATTTATTTTCTATTTTTATTCATTTTCTATATTTTTGTGTTGTTATTGATTTCCCTCTTTTTTGTGAGCTTTTTTCTGGGAGTTTTTCAAAGATATTCTGGGACTAATATTTATTTTATGTATTTTTTTTATTTTCTGTACTTTTTTCTTTATTATTTATTTTTAATTATTTCGTTCTTTTATTTAACTTTCCGAACATATTTTTAATTTTCTCTTATTTGTTTTCTTAATTAATAAGTTTCTGACTTTTTAATAGATTTATGGGTATTTTTTTAAATTAATTCCAGGGTTAATATTCATTTTCTTTTTTTATTCACTTTTTGTAAAAAAAAATTCATTAGTTTTGGGTTTTTATTCATTTGCAAGATTTTTTATTATTTTGTTTTTTTTTTCACTTTTTGTATTTTTTTTCAATATTTTTGGGTGTTTATTCACTTTCTGGCATGTGTTTTCAATTTTTTTGGGTTTCTATTCATTTAGGGATTTTTTTTTCATTATTGAAAGAGTTGGCGCTTGCGTTCAATTAAGATCAAATTATATTTAAAACACCTTTTAACCCAAACAAACCCTAAACATGCAACTAGGTATGAATGAAACAATATGAAATCATGCACTAGTTATTCAAACACACATAATTGAGGAAAAATCCCCCACAGGAGCAAAACCATTTGTATAACACTATAATTTGTAAGAGAAACGGCTTACAATCGGATTACACTGAAATACAAGTTTTTTGACTAAGAATTACCCGCAGGCATCGGATTCTGTAGTCGCGGCTGGAAAACTCCCTTTCCAGTAGGGCTGGCGGTTGGAACTATCCCTGTCCAGTAGGGCTGCAATGAAGAGGAAGGAGCGGTCCACTTCACAAAGGGTTGAACAACAGCAATGGTGTTCTTGGGTTACCAAACTTGATTCACATAGATATGGAAGATGTGTGAATCTAAAAACCTAGAATCATAGGACTCAATAGGTGAAGACTTTAGGGTTAATATGCTCTGAAAAACGTGGGAAAGTCTTAAGAAAACCAACCTCCAAACGTGGTTTAAATAGGAAGCCAAAACCCTAAAAAATATGCAACACGATCTGGCAGAGTTTATCCAGGGCGGACCGGTCCGGGCCTTAGGCGGATCGGTCCGATAGCGGACCGGTTCTTTTAATTTGAAGCTGATTCGGTTCACATTCGGTTCGGGGCTCACTGGCTTCAAAGTGCACGGCGGATCGGTCCGGGGAGATCCGGTCCGGGGCTCAGCGGATCGGTTCTTTTTATATAAAGGCGGACCGGTCCGGGTAGTAAGAGGCGGATCGGTTCGTTTTAATTTCAGGCGGACCGGTTCGGCTGACTGGATTTCTGAATTCTTCCTTTCTTTTGATCTTCGGATTCCGTTGATGATGAATGGACTTTGAATCTTTGCAACGGTGTTACGGCTAATGACATATACAAGTATGTTGGACAAAAATGTCCTTACAAATCTCCCCCTATGTCTATGCCGGAACAAACATAAAAAATTCGAATTATCTATAATCACAATGCCTATACAAATCTACCCTTCCATGAACCCAAAAACTGAAAGTGGTACAAATGACTAAGGCTGCATCGTTTGTTCTTCGAATCTTCAGAAATCTCACCGCTTTTCTCATCAGGGTGTGCAACATGGGATTATCAAAAGATGTACCTACACACATGAGACAAAGCAAATACCAAGTGACGTATCGAGTTTGAAATGAGATAAACATAAGCATATTCTCAGAATTTCAAAACTCCTCCATAATCAGATAATTCATTCTCCCCCTTTTTATGATGTCCCCAAATAGACAAATGAGAGAAATAAATCAAGCAATCAAGTACCGGGGTGACACAAGGCATAAAATCACACCATGAATGAACATAAAACAACCAAGTCGGTGATAGTGTACAAGAATGGGTGTGATCAAAATTCGATAGGAAAATCAAAGCATACAAACATGACATATGTGCACGATGAATATTGGATATTCCTAATGAATGAACTCAAATGCTTCCTTTGGTGTAAAAGATTGGAAATATAAGACATTGACTATATCAAATCTACAAATCAAAGCTCAAAGTGATTTCTACACCAATAACGTCCAAAATGATTTTCATGCTTTTTCAGGACTTTCAAGGAAGTGCAAACCAGTTTTTCAATCTCCAACCAAACTCCCTCAGATTTATATTTTGAATAGAGGAATACTAAATTCTCAAACTTTGGAGAATTGATGGTGAAACCTAAATGGCCCATATTTGGCATGAATTGCTTTTTATTGCCTTTAAATTTTTTCGGGCTCTTTTAACCTCTTAGGACCTCGGATATTAAAATTACTCCATTTTTTAGGTCCTTTTTAACGGTGGCTTTTTCGCAAAGGATAAGAATCAACTTTCGCAGCCCCTCCCCGTTATGAAAATATGCACACAGTCTCACCAAAACGGTTTTTACATGCAATCCAATCTTGTCAAGTTTTATCGCATATTGTACATTGTATAGATAGAATTGAGATAGAAACACTCAAGCCAATATGTGATAGACAAGTGCAATAGAAAAATACAACCGTGCATGTGTGAAATAAAGGATATAGGAGTCAAGCATGTAGGAAATATCACTAATTACATCTCAAGGACTCCAATCAATGTTGAGCACATGGATGAAATGATGTAGCCTCTCAAATCTCTATAAAACAGTCACATGGATAAATGGAATGAAGTTGTGACTTGGCTATCTTAAATGCTCATCCATAAAAGGCAAATCTCTTTTTGAATTTTTCAAAAATTTTATCAAAATAAAATATTTTTGTGTTTTTCTAAAAAGAAAATCTTTTTGTATTTTTCAAAGAATAATGAAAAGCAAAAATAAGTAAAACACACTAATAGTACAATCTAGCAATAGGCATCAGAGGATATGATAATGACAATGCAACCTACGCTAGACAAGGACCAACCCCTCAGTCAACTGTGCAAATCCCCAAAGACTTCCTTAGACTCTCAAATCTAAGGGTATCTAAAGGTTTCGTGAAAATATCGGCTAACTGACGGTCGATGGGTACGAAACTCAGGGATACGACCTTCTCCTCAACTAACTCACGTATGAAGTGCTCGCGTAACCTGATGTGCTTTGTGCGCGAATGTTGGACAGGATTGCGGGATATGTGTATCGTGCTCGTGTTATCACAGGAAATGAACATGGTGTCCTGTGAAATCCCATAATCCTCCAACATTTGCTTCATCCACATGAGTTGCGTGCAACAACTCCCGGCGGCGATGTACTCAGCCTCCGCAGTGGACAAAGAGATGGAGTTTTGCTTCTTGCTCAACCAAGAGACAAGAGCAGAACCAAAGTAGAAACACCCACCCGAAGTGCTCTTACATCCATCTACGTCCCCGGCCCAATCGGCATCCGAATAGGCGGACAAACGGTCATCGGTATCAAAGGAATACCAAATACCGTATGAGAGAGTCCCACTCACGTATTTGATAATACGTTTTAGAGCGAGTAAGTGTGACTCTTTAGGAGACGCCTGAAAACGCGCACAGACTCCAACACTAAAGGCAATGTCGGGACGACTAGCATTCAAGTAGAGAAGACTGCCTATCATACTCCGATATAAGGTTTGCTCTACGTCCTTGCCTGGAGTGTCCTTACTAAGCTTGGTAGTGGTACTCATAGGTGTACGAGCATGCTTAGCGGAGTCTAAACCAAATTTCTTCACTAGGTCTCTAGCATACTTGGATTGGGAGATGAACATCCTATCCTCTAGCTGACGAACCTGGAGACCAAGGAAGAAAGTAAGCTCACCTACCATGCTCATCTCAAACTCACTTTTCATCTCCTCCTCAAAGTGGTGAGCATGCTGGGAGCATGTGGATCCAAAGACTATGTCGTCCACATAGACTTGGGCAACCAAGATAGCACCGTCATCTCTCCTGATGAACAACGTCATATCAACTCCCCCTCTCTTGAAGCCACGGGCTAAGAGATAGGAAGTAAGCCTCTCGTACCAAGCACGGGGTACTTGCTTCAAACCATACAAGGCTTTTCTCAGATAGTAGACGTGATCAGGGTGCTTAGGGTCTTCAAACCCTTTTGGTTGTTCCACATAAACCTCCTCCTGTAGAATGCCATTCAGAAAGGCACTCTTGACATCCTTCTGATATAACTTGAAGTGCAGATAACATGCGATGGCGAGAAGTAAGCGGACGGACTCAAGCCTCGCAACAGGAGCAAATGTCTCCCCAAAGTCTACACCATCTATCTGTGTGTAGCCTTGAGCGACCAACCTAGACTTATTTCTGGTTATGGTACCATTTTCATCCATTTTATTCTTGAAAATCCACCGGGTACCAATAACATTAGTATCACTAGGTCGGGGGACAAGTTCCTAGACATTGTTCTTCTTAAACTGAAGCAACTCATCCTGCATAGCAGATATCCAGTGTTCATGTTTGAGTGCTTCTTTGTGGTTCTTGGGCTCGACTTTGGACGTGTAGCAATGATGACTAACAACGTTCTCTAGTTGAGCACGAGTCTTGACCCCTAGAGTGGGATCGCCAATAATGGCTGAAGGATCATGACTCTTGCGAACCCAAGCAGGTGTGTCCCCTAACACAGGAATAGGGTCCACAGAGTGTGGGAGAGGAACAGGAAAATCACTGTCAGAACAGTCCTCATCCTCACACTGAAGGTTGGGATCAATAACCGTCGGGGGTTCATCATCTTGCACGGTTGTTGATACCAAAATTAATATGCTGATGTGGACGAATTGTATGAAGACACGTGTCAATCTACGTGGCACAATAACAGCGAGGAAGATCATTTACTGAACAACCATGGTTGGTACCGAGCAACGAGAATACACCGAGGAGCTCTATCATGCCGAGGAACTCCATCCGAGGAACTCCATCATCCCGAGATACTCTAAGCACTCCGAGGAACTCTTGATCAACGAGCAACTAAGGCGGTCCGAACTGCACCTCGGCCGTGTCATCAATTATCAGACGGACAACTGTTCAACTATTCATTAGATTCTTGACGCACACGCTGCATTAAATGTATTACCCATTCATATGTATATCATTTAATGTATTGGACCTTTCATGTACAGCCTTGAGGCTATAAATACCTTGTATCAATCCCATTCAAAGGGACGGGAATTTCTTGAGAAAACTTGTAATCAAGAATTCCACAAACACTCAGCAATAACATAACAGTGGACGTAGGCTTTATTCCTAGCCGAACCACTTTAAAAATCTTTGTCTTATTTATTTATCTGTGATTGAAGAATTAGAGTGATCTAGTTTTTTACATCAACAGATTGGCGCCGTCTGTGGGAAACGACTGTTGTTATCGTTTTTCATAAAAATCATTTATCACCAATGGCAGATAATCCAGAATCCAGTAATCGAAATGCTGGAAATACTGGAAATCTTCCAAATCCATCTGTATCTCCAGATCTGGCCGGAATCATGACGAATCTGGCTCAGGGACAAACTGCCATGCAAGAATCTATGAGACAACTCCTTCAAACTCTTCAAGGCGGTGTACCTACTCATTCAGGGCAAAGGACTGATCACGGGCAATCACGATCCAGACATATTGGGTCTTATCGCAATGGGGAATCCAATGATTCTTCATATCAACCTGGGCGAACTTCATCAATACGGGCTACGGATACAAATCAACATATTTCTCTTTCTCCGGAGAGAACTAGCGCTTTAGAAAGATTAAGCAGGGTGTCTCCTTTCAGTCGGTTAGGACCAAGGAGGAACATGAGTCCACCTAGGGCTCCATCAGGAAGTTTTCGACCACCACCAGGTTTGAGAGAAGGATCTGCACAATCACGACCAATTACTCGTCGAGATAAATCTCAGGAAGCTACGTCAGAGCAATCAGTTGCTCGGACTAAGCGGCCCGAGGAAGGGAATGAAGCATGGAAAGGTTCCATTCAACGATTGGAGGATAGACTGGGAGAAATGGCTAAGGCGAGGAACCCCTTACAGAGAACTTTTGTTCAAGGGACACCTTTTGTGCAAGCCATTGTGGATTTCCCTACACCGTCGAAATTCAAAGCACCTGTAGTGACCCCCAAGTACGATGGAAAGACGGATCCCGTACTTCATATAGAACAATACCAAGCTGCTGCAGATATCTACGCTGTCCCCGACGAGATGAGGTGTAGAGCATTCTCGGGAACTCTTACCGGATCTGCACAGATATGGTACAATAATCTTCCTCGGGGTAAGATTTCAACTTTTGTTCAGTTAGCCGAGCTGTTTATTGGCAATTTTTGTTTTGGAGCAAAGCCAGTAAAGCGAGTAGCACACTTACTAAGTGTTAGACAAAAATCAGGAGAAAGTACTAGAGATTACATAACTCGTTTCAATAACGAGAAGTTGGAAGTCATAGATTATGAAGAAAAGACAGCAATCACTGCTTTGATGAGTGGTTTGCTGCCTAACAAGCTATACTATACTCTGGCCAAAGATCCGCCTAAAAATATGTCGGAATTGATGGCAAAGGCGGCCAAAATCATGAATGCCGAGGAGGCTATGACTGCGAAGAAGAATATGGATAAAGAAGTTAAAGTGGAGGTCGACAACTTTAAGAAGAAAGATCAGAAAGGTAATGGTGGTGACAAACATTCCAGGAATAACAGGATAAAGTTGGAAGCCCTAAAGAAGTATGACAATTATACTCCATTGAAAATGGGTATTAATCATGTTTTAGAAGAGATCAGGAATAACGAGGAAATCAAATGGCCAGAGAAACTGAAGACAGATCCAGACATGAGGAATAAGACCAAATATTGCGAGTTTCACAAAGATCATGGCCATATGACCAAAAATTGTATAGCCCTTCAGAACGAGATTGAAACACTCATTCGAAGAGGAAAATTATCAAAGTATGTAGATCGCAGAGGTGAGAGGACAAATGAGGACAGAATTAGAAAGAGATCTAGATCTCCTCGTCGTGCAGAGGAGAAAAATAGGAGGGACCATGAAGAGGATCCAGATGATGACCCCGATCTTCCCAAGAAGCCAAGAAAACCTGAACGAGAGGTATTTTCCATACGTTTTGGATCATTTCATTGTAACGTTATTACAGGGGGAGATGCAGGAGGAGGAGACCTTACTGCAGAAAGAAAAGCTTATCTCGGAGAGGCTCAAGCTTGCTCATATATTCAGCGAATAAACCTGGCCGAGGATGATCGTCCGAGGAAGGTAAACAAAGAGAAGCTAGTAATTGGTTTTTCAAAAAACGACCTAGCAGGTGTTCTTTACCCTCATGATGATCCTTTGGTGATCAAAATGAGAATGAAGGACGTGATCATTTCAAGGGTGTTGGTAGACAATGGTAGTTCGGCAGACATCATGTACTATTCATGCTTTGATAGCCTGAATTTGAAATTATCTCAATTGGAACCTTATCACAGACCCCTTCTGGGTTTTGCTGGCGAGAAAGTTTTTCCACTGGGGACGATCAAGTTGGATATATTCATTGGAACCTGGCCTGTTTGTCTAACAGAAAGAATACGATTCTTTGTGATGGATAAGAATGTGCAATCGGCCTACAACATCATCATGGGAAGAGTTGGATTGAAGAAGTTCGAAGCCGTTCCTTCAACAGTACATCAATGTTTGAAATTCCCAACAAATTTTGGAGTTGGAGTGGTGAAAGGTGATCAAAAAGTAGCTCGGGAATGCTATTATTCGTCGGCCGAGCAAGAAGAACTAGAAGGATCGATGAAAAAGACTACTACTTATCAAGTGGATGAATGTACAGAAATTGAAACTCTTGATCCTAGAGATGAGTCCCAACTTGTGAAAGGGCAAGTGGTAGAATCTATAGAAAATGTTATTCTGGACGACGAACATCCTGAACGAGTAACCCAGATAGGTTCATCGTTGGATATGTCAATAAAAGAGGAGTTGATAACTTTCTTGAAGAATAGGAAAAATACTTTTGCTTGGAGTCATGAAGACATGCCAGGAATAGATCCAAACTTCTTATGTCATGAACTCAATGTGAATAAGGAGATTAAACCTGTAAAGCAGAGAAGAAGGGTGTTTAGTCCCGAGAAGAACCAGGCCATACAGGAGGAAGTCGAGAAACTCCAGAAAGCCCAATTCATTGAAGATGTAAAATATCCAGATTGGTTGGCAAATGTGGTGATGGTAAAGAAGAAAAACAACAAATGGAGAATGTGTGTCGATTTCACCGATCTCAATAAGGCATGCCCCAAGGATCATTTTCCATTGCCCAGAATTGATCAACTGGTGGATGCTACCTCGGGACACGAGCTACTCAGCTTCATGGATGCTTACTCTGGCTACAACCAGATCAAAATGAAACCTGAAGACAGGGAAAGTACTTCTTTTATTACCCCTAGGGGAACTTATTGTTATAATGTTATGCCTTTTGGTTTAAAAAATGCAGGTGCAACATATCAGCGGTTGATGAACAAGGTTTTTACCGAACAAATCAGCCGCAACATGGAGGTCTATGTCGATGACATGCTCACTAAAAGCAAGAAAGCTGCTGATCATTTGGTTGACTTGAGTCAAACTTTTGATCAATTGGATAAATACCAAATGAAGCTTAACCCGACGAAGTGCACCTTTGGAGTACGAGAAGGAATGTTCCTCGGATACATCGTCAATCAGCGAGGTATTGAGGCAAATCCAGATAAGATCAAAGCTCTTCTAGGGCTGCGATCTCCGACGACGAAGAAAGAAGTGCAGAGTCTTACCGGACGAGTTGCAGCGCTCAACAGATTTGTATCTCGAGCAACTGATAAATGCATATCGTTCTTCAAAACACTTCGAAAAACCTTTGAGTGGAATGAGGAATGTGAAAAAGCTTTTCAAGACTTGAAGAAATATTTGGGAGCACCCCCACTGTTGTCCAGACCAATAACAGGAGAAAAGTTGTATTTGTATTTGGCAGTATCAGAGAACGCAGTCAGTTCAGCGTTGATCAGATTGGAGAATGGAGTCCAGAAGCCAATTTATTACACAAGTAAGGCTTTCCGAGGTGCAGAAATCAGGTACCCAAAGCTAGAAAAATTGGCATTGGCACTAATTGAAGCAAGTAGAAGAATGAGGCCATATTTCCAAGCCCATACCATCATCGTTTATACTAATATGCCATTGAGACAAGCCCTCCATAAGCCAGAAAAATCAGGGAGACTGATGTACTGGGCAGTAGAACTTGGTGAATATGATATTGTGTATGAGCCCAGATCATCATTCAAGGGGCAAGCTGTAGCAGATTTTATAGCAGAGTTCACGTACCCTGATACCCCCGAGGAGCAAAAGGTGCCTGCTGATCTACCTGTGGACGATACAGGATCAACAGAAACATTTGCTGACCCACCTGTGGACGATACAAGATCAGCAGAAATAGGTCCAAACCAGCCAAGGTTGGTAAAAGGACTTGTGGATGTAGAGAAATCATTATATTCAAACTCAGACCAACCACGGTTGGTAAAAGGGTACGAGCAGATGACTGACGAGGAGCGAAAGATACCGGGGGATGATGGAAGAAAACAGCAGATATTTTATCGAGGAACTCTGACAGATAAGAAATTTGAAGACGAAATACCTACATGGAGATTATATGTAGACGGATCATCCTGCACAGCTGGTTGTGGAGCAGGAATTGTTTTGATCACTCCAGACGAGATTGACATGGAATATGCTTTGCGATTCCAATTCAAAGCCTCTAACAATGAAGCGGAGTATGAGGCCATGATAGCAGGTCTTAATCTAGCAAAGACTATGGAAGCACAACAAGTGATGGTATTCAGTGATTCTCAATTAATTGTGTATCAGATGATGGGAATGTATGCGGTTAAAGGAGATTTAATGATCAAATATCATGCAAAGGTGATGAAATTGTTGACAGAATTTGAGGCCATTCAATTGGTGAGAATACCGAGGATGGAGAATGTACAAGCAGACGCACTGGCCCGACTAGCATCAGCTACTCGTACCGAGATGCGAAGAACCATACCGATTGAAGTATTAGAAGGTCGGAGCATAGATGAAGATCTGACAACGAATGTGATTACCCTTGATTTAGGACCATCTTGGATGGATCCAATCAGGAAATATGTTGAAGAGGGTGAATTGCCGGAGGACAAACTCGCTGCCAAGAAACTGAAGTATAAAGCTGCTCGGCATGTATTAACTAATGGTATTTTGTATAGACGAGGAATTATGGCAGGTTTGCAGAGATGTGTACATCCCACCGAGGTGAAAGAATTGATTGAAGAAATCCATGAAGGATCTTGTGGAGCTCATGTAGTAGGTCGAACACTTTTACAAAGAGTGATGACACAGGGATATTACTGGCCGACAATGAGGGCTGATTGTATAGCCTATGCCAAGAAATGTGACAAGTGCCAACGTTTTTCCTCCATCCGACGAACTCCACAAGCATTGCTAACACCAATAACTTCCCCTTGGCCATTTGCCATGTGGGGAATTGATTTGGTTGGACCACTGCCGACCACCCGAGGAAGATTCAAGTATCTCGTAGTTGCAGTGGACTATTTTACTAAGTGGGTGGAAGCTGAGCCTCTTATTGACGTACGAGAAGGTATACCAGTTTGTATGGAAGAATATCATTTGTCGATATGGTCTCCCTCATGCTTTCATCACAGATCATGGAACACAATTTGATAATGAAGAATTTGCTGCCTATTGTCATCAGTCGAACGTTTTGAAGTTTCATTCAGCACCAGGCCATCCCCAAAGCAATGGACAGACTGAAGTGACGAACAGAACATTACTGAATGGGTTAAAAAAGAGGCTAAGTGAAGCTAAAGCAAATTGGATTAATGAGCTCCAATCAGTATTATGGGCCTACCGAACAACTCCCCGAGCAGCAACTGGAGAATCACCATATATGCTAGCATTTGGAAGTGAGGCTGTGATACCGGCCGAGTTGGGTCTCCCAACGCATAGAGTGCTGAATTTCAACTCTCCGATCAGTGACTTGATGAGAAGAATGGATTTGGATATGCTCGAAGAAGTAAGAGAAGAGGCAGCCATTAGGAATGCTGCTTATCAACAACGAACAGCTCTGTTCTACAACAAAAGGGTGAAGAAATGCGATTTGAAGGAGGGTGATTATGTGCTGAAGAAAGTCATTCAGAAACAGAATAAACTGGAAGCAAACTGGCATGGACCTTACCGAGTTACAGAGGTTGTTCGACCTGGAACCTACAGAATAGCAACTCTAGAAGGAGAAGAATTTCAGAATGCATGGAATGCTGAACACCTGCGAAAGTATTATCAGTAATGTAAAATGTAAAGTATTTCCTTCATTATGAATAAAACGAGGATGGTTCACCATTTTCTTTCTGTTGAAAGTTTTTCGGGGAATATTAGTGTTGAACACTACACTGCTTGATAACAAGAAGAAGACTGCAGACTGCTCTACGGAGCCATGCTCTACGGAGCCATGCTCTACGGAGCGCTCTATGGAGCAAAAGTGCTATAAGTAGCCAACCTCCTTTGGTTAGGAGGATAAGCTCTACGGAGCGCTCTACGGAGCAAAAGTGCTATAAGTAGCCAACCTCCTTTGGTTAGGAGGATAAGCTCTACGGAGCGCTCTACGGAGAAAAAGTGCTATAAGTAGCCAACCTCCTTTGGTTAGGAGGATAAGCTCTACGGAGCGCTCTACGGAGCAAAAGTGCTATAAGTAGCCAACCTCCTTTGGTTAGGAGGACATGCTCCAAGGAGCCAAAAAGTTCGAAAGAACCCTACTACTCCTTTGATTAGGAGGTGTATACCAGCATGATCAATTACGGTTGGTAAGACTTTATATACTCTCGCATTACAGATTATGTTGATCGGGAGGTAACATTATTACAAAAAGTTCTTTGAAGAACAAAATATTCCAAACTGTACCAAGTATGGTTGGTCGGGGATAAAAACCCACTAACTGTAGTTGGTCGACGAGGACAAAAGTATTGACCTTAGTTGGTCGGACACATGTTTATATTTTAAAATTGAACCAAGTATGGCTGGTCGGGGATAGAAACCCATCAACTGTGGTTGGTCGACAAACATTATTTATCCACCTTGGTTGGTTGGAAACAATTTTGAACAATTTATGCTTGTTATAAATTCTAAGTTGGTTGATGAACCATATAATTTGCAAACAGAAAAATAGCTATTGGCAAAACAGAAAATGAAATTCTTTCATTAAGATAAAAATGTATTACATGTTACATGTATGTGCTAACTATTACATTAAAGATTCCTACTCTATTGGTTTCTTTCCTTTATCCTTTGAGACAGGTTCCTCGCCAGCAGGAGGATCCTCTAGACAAAGAGGAGAATTAATAAAGTTCATGTCCTTCAGCATTCTGACATTCATTATTGAAGGAGTGTCCAACAGGTGCTCAGGACGAGATACTTCAACTTGAGAATGAAGGTTATAATCACTAAGATATTTAGAGATCAAACTCCGAGGAATGGAACGAGCAGGAATCCATGCCATATCCAATTTATAGGGAGGAACAGGCAAGTCTAGCAATCCAGGAGCATGATAATCCCATAAATAATGACCTCGTTCCAATTTTAATACATTCAGGGCGTTCAACCATCCCTGCTTATAACCTTCGTTGTTAGCATTTTCAATGCGAGCATCCAAATGATAAAGAGCTTCATTATAGCCTGCATTCCAGAACTCCCGAGGCTGTTTATGGAATTGGAAAGTTAATCTATCTACTTGCTCGAGAAAGTTCTTGATAAGAGCATCTTTATTATTCAGATCAGACTTCATCGCAGCCAATTGATCCTCTAAAGATAAATTTTTCTTAGACAAATCAGACAGAGCACGATCCTTAACATTCAGTTGGAATGCTTGAGTTTCCAGAGTAGATTGGGTGCGAGATTCTTCAACACTACGGCTAAGAACTCTTGATCGGCTCCGAGAAGCAACTGGAGAACTTTGCTCCTCGACGATTCTTCCTCGTCCCCGAGAACTCCTTCCTCGTCCCCGAGCAGTCACAGGAATAATAGACTTTTTCAAGTCATCCAACTCTTGCCTTAGTTTGGCGTTTTCAACCTCTAGAAACGAAAAACCTTCATCAATAACTGGTACTAATGCAGTGGAAGAGGAGGCAACGGATTCATATTGAGCCAATCTTTTCTGCAGACTATTATTTTCTTGTTCCAGGATCTCGACAATTTGTCGGCAGGCTTCAACTTCACCTTTTAGGGTCCTTTCCCTAATGTCATATGCAGCAATGATCTTTTTATGACCTGTATCAGAGGAAAGTTGTTGATATCTATTTTCATATTCCTCGTGTAATGAAGCCATCGATTCATTGTGCTGGCCTTGGAGATCCTCTAAGGAACAATGCAGCTCTTCAATCAAGTCATAATAAGCGACATTGTTAGCTACAGCTCGGTCGAGTAAATTTTTCAAGTACCGATAAGCCTCAGTCGCCTGTTCTGAAGCATCATGACCAAGAATGTCAGCAATTTCAGAAGAACTAAGGTCTGTATGACCAGCCCTATAGTATTGGTGACATTGCTGCATCAACTCGGTATCATGAGAAGAGATTAGTTCCATTCTAGCAACAAACTAAAGACAAGAAAAAGATAACAATCAACAAAGAATCATCAATAACGGCGATGAGTAAAGAAGTATTTTATTAGATCATAAAAGGATTACAGTGTTCGATTACAAATGATAAAAGATAAGAATGATACCGAACAACTTCACACCTTTTCCTTGTCTCCCAAGACTTTTTCGGGAGGCTGGGACGAGGAGCTCGGTTGATCGGTGATAACAACAGCTTGATCGGCAGAAATCTTCTCGGCAGGAAGAGGCATAGAAGAAATATCCTCAATGACAGAGGGTTGAGAAGCAGAAATTGGGACATCCACAGCCATGGAAGATTCATCTGATGCAGGTTCATCTTCTTCTTCTTCCACAATTGGTGGAGGAGGACCAGGGAGATGCCGTTGGAATAGCTCAGAATTGTCTTGGATTTTTAGCTCTTGTAGAGCAGCTACCCAACCGTCATGGAAGTATTTCAACTCCCCATATTTGACTTGAGATGTCATAGCTGCAATCCCTTTATCCCATCCTTTTTCCCAACCAGCACTGAAATGTTTCCTAACTGCAACTTTTCTTTTCAACTGCTCCGAGGAGAGTTTGACATCCAATTGTTCTTTCTGGATTTTGATGTCTCGCAGGATAGACAGTTCTTCTTCTGCCTTCTTCAGTTGGTCATCGCACCTTTGCTGATTGACCTCTAAGCTTTTCACCTTCTCCTCCAAATTCTTGGAGGTTTCAGCCATCTTCATCTTATCAGCCTCAGCTGCAGCCAATTTTTTCTCCCAGGCAGCTTTCTCCTCGACGTACTGCTGGAGAGATTCTTTCACAGATTGGGCTAAACCCAAGAGGGCATCGTCAACATCGGACGAGGAACTAGAAGCTTTAATAGCTTGATCTTTCTTCACGATGGTATTGAAACAGTTCACCAGCTGAAAGATAAGAAAAACAATAGAGTCAACACAAATATAAGAGTTCAGGAAAAAGAAAAGAAAGACCAAAGGTATGAGAAATTTACTGAAGAAAGATGGCGAGCAGCTAGGGATGTCAGTGTATCCCTAGGAATCTTTTCATCAACCCCGAGAACCTCAGGTATAACTGAGCTCGTTGAAGAACTCGGAAGAAGGATTTTTGAAACACTACTACCACCAGCGGGTAGAGAAGATGCAGTTCCAGCAAGATTAACCGAAGATGATTTCCTCAATCTCTTCAAAGGAGGGTCAGCAGCATCAACCAAGGAAGAAGTCTTGGTCGGAGATATTGTAATTACATCAGCTTTCTTGCTCGGGGCCACTGGGGGCTTCTCGGCAACTTTGGAGGAACTAACATCTACTTTTTTAGTCCCCTCTGGGACATCAATTTTGCCTTTCTTTGCTCCAACAGCAGAAGAAATTTCACCAAATAGAGCAGGAGGAGCTCTTTTCTTGCCCATTCTCTGAGATAGGGGAATATGAGAATCTGAAGATGAACTTTCTGGTGTTGAGGCTGGTTCAACAGGGCGAGCAGTATAAGAGGTTGTGTAGCTCTTATACTGCAGCAAATATGATGCAGATCTAATATGCTCGTCTGCAATCGTCTTATGCAAATTCCAGATAAGTTTTAAATGCTTGATATTCACTTCCGACTCTTTTGGAGTTTTTCTTTTACTATCAACTGCAAATAAATACATAAATCTCAGTCATACATTTTGTCAAACATGATGAAAACGCAATTTCATAAGTAAAATAAAATGAAAAATAAACCTATCCCATTGCCGTATGGGGGGCATCTGGGACCGTTGTATACTTCATTCCCAGATAAAGGCGTGTGTTGCCAATTTTTTATGACCAACCCATGCTCAAAATAATCTCTATTTGAATCAGGGAGGTTAACTACAAGGGCTCTATTTAAAAACCTAGTTTTTAAATAATAAACATTATCTAAAGTGGCCCATTTATAGCAGTACATGATTTCTGGGATCCCTATACGAGTCCCATGAGTTAGATTTAACTTGTGCACCCCGTTAATTATTCTCCATGAATTGGGGGCTATTTTTGCAGGAACAAGATCAAAATATTGACAAAACTCAAGACATAATGGGTTTGGGGGAAAAGAAAAACCACATTCAGCAATGAAAAGACTGGGGAACCAATGTCCCTCAGCCAATCGAAAGTAATCTAAAGGCTCAGAAAGAACCTCTAGAATTACCCAAGAAGGAATGGAAAAGTCAGAACGAAATTTCTCAGCAGATTCAACAATATAAACCATATTGAATAAAAAAGATGCAGAAGAAAGGAAGAAGATCTTACAGAAAGAAAGGAGATATGTTGACAACGAACGGAAACAATGATGAACACACAAGAGAGAGGAAGAGAATAGAAAACTTGAATGCAGAAAAATGGAAAGTGTAGACGACGGTATGGTTACCAAAGGAGTTTAAATACTTTGCATTGGGAAGCGGCGAAAGAAATGATTACTAAAAAGAAACTACTGAACTTCCGGCGGCTAAAAAGACAGAAGTTGCACGAAGATCGAAGCGCTTGTAAAAAAGGCGGAAACTGCGAAATGAGAAGGAAATTTGAATACAATGCTCCTAAAACCCAGGAAGGTTATTTAATATTACCATATACCGAGAAAGAATGTCCCATACTCCTCAAAGTTCGAAATATGAAACATTGGGGGCTTCTGTTGATACCAAAATTAATATGCTGATGTGGACGAATAGTATGAAGACACGTGTCAATCTACGTGGCACAATAACAGCGAGGAAGATCATTTACTGAACAACCATGGTTGGTACCGAGCAACGAGAATACACCGAGGAGCTCTATCATGCCGAGGAACTCCATCCGAGGAACTCCATCATCCCGAGATACTCTAAGCACTCCGAGGAACTCTTGATCAACGAGCAACTAAGGAGGTCCGAACTGCACCTCGGCCGTGTCATCAATTATCAGACGGACAACTGTTCAACTATTCATTAGATTCTTGACGCACACGCTGCATTAAATGTATTACCCATTCATATGTATATCATTTAATGTATTGGACCTTTCATGTACAGCCTTGAGGCTATAAATACCTTGTATCAATCCCATTCAAAGGGACGGGAATTTCTTGAGAAAACTTGTAATCAAGAATTCCACAAACACTCAGCAATAACATAACAGTGGACGTAGGCTTTATTCCTAGCCGAACCACTTTAAAAATCTTTGTCTTATTTATTTATCTGTGATTGAAGAATTAGAGTGATCTAGTTTTTTACATCAACAACGGTGACGTTTATTGATTCCATAACCTTAGAGCTCTTCAGGTTAAAAACCCGGTATGCTCTACTGTTCGATGAATATCCTAGCAATATTCCCTCGTCGCTCCGGGAGTCGAACTTTCCTAATTGCTCTCTATCCCGTAGGATGTAGCATTTACTCCCAAAAATACGGAAATATGCCAGGTTGGGTTTCTTGCCAGTCCACAATTCATAAGGCGTTTTGAGTGTGTGTGGACGCAGATATACCCTATTCACCGTGTGGCATGCAGTAGACACTGCCTCTGCCCAAAATCTCCTAGAGACCTTACGACCTTGAAGCATTGATCTAGCCATTTCTTGGATCGTTCTATTCTTTCTCTTAACAATCCCATTTTGCTGAGGAGTTCTCACAGCAGAAAACTCATGTTTGATCCCAATGCTATCACAGTAAAGATCTATTTTTGCTTCAGTAAATTCAGTGCCATTATCACTACGCATCCTGTTAATAGTGACTCCGTGTTGATTTTGTAGGACACGGCACTTGGTCGTTAAGAACTCTACAACATCAGATTTCTCTCTTAGAAAACCTACAATAGAGTATCTAGAGAAATCGTCTACCATCACGAGAATGTATCTCTTACCACCTAGACTCTCCGTGCGAGTAGGACCCATAAGATCCATGTGAATCAACTCAAGAACACGGGAGGTGGTAATGGAATTCAACTTCCTATGAGGGCTACGGATTTGTTTTCCCAACTGATAGGGTCCACAAATCATGGAAGTTGGCTTTCCAAGTGATGGTAAGCCACGTACTAGGTCCTTTTTGACTAAACGAGATAAGTCTCTAACGTTCACATGACCTAGACGTTAGTGCCACAGATCCATAGGAGTGATCGTGGCGCTGTTGCAAACAAGTGAGGATGTGGGCTCAGTCCCATAGAAGTTATCCTCTGTCCTCACCCCTTGCACTAAAAGTTTACCGGCTTGATTATAGACCTTACAAGATTTCCGGTCAAACTTCACTGCAAAGTCATCGTCGCACAGCTGGCTGATGCTAAGAAGGTTTGCTTTCAAACCTTTGACGTACAGCACGTTCTCTAGCTTTGGAAATCCTGGTAACTCTACTGTACCTCTTCCTACTATGCTAGATTTGCTACCATCTCCAAAGGTGACTCTCCCATCATTATAATCCTCAAGATGGGTAAAATATGAGACATCACCTGTCATGTGTCTGGAGCATCCACTGTCAAAATACCACTGTGAGGTATTATGGGCTTTGAGAGCGACATGGACAACAAGGGCCCTTTTTTCTTTCTTAGGAACCCAAGAATAGGTACCTTTTTGTATTCCCTTGTTGTTGTAGGTTTTAGCCGGAATGCGGGGCGCATTCATTGATGGTAAGATCATTCGTCGGAATTCCTCCATCAAACTCTGTGATGTGGCGGCTAGAAACTCAACACGCTCTCTCAGACTGGAAAACTCATCAGTCTGATGTGGTGGAGCAAACGTACGTCGTGTCTTACCCAACTTATAGCAATCATCCCTAAGGTGTCCGTTTCTTTTGCAATGGGAGCAAAAGGGCACAGTATTAGGAGGACCTTGGATTGCTTTTCTTGGTCGAGCTCGCCTTCTTGGTTTTTGATGATGGCCATAAGGAGTCATAGTAAACTCAGGAATTGGTCCGGGTGCAATTTGGGACGTGGAGGCACCATCAAAACCTATTACTTGCCTGTCACCAAAATCTAAAACGGGACCGAGGAGCATCTTTCCCATCTTCCCAGATCTGTCCTCGATTTGTACCTTGACTTTCCTAGCTCTCTCAAGGTCATGAGTAAGCTGGGCAACAAGGGCTTCAAGTTTCTTCCGAGTCTCCAGGGAGGAATGGAGCTCACTCGTAAGACTAGCCACTTGTTTAATCAAGTCCTCTTTCTCTTTCTCACAACTGCTCTCTTTCTCTCTAAGAGACTTCTCTTTCATAGCGCAGGCAGACTCTCTCTCTCTCATAGCGGTGCAGGTGAAGGACTCACTCTCTCTCATTTCTCCTAACTCCTCTTCTAACGCGGTGATCCTAAGCACTAGGGCTTTGTTACACTTTTTAGTTTTAAATGATTCATTATACAACTCAGCGTACGCGCGTTGAAGGTTACTCTCGTCCTCACTACCTTCCTCCTCTCCCTCACTCTCTTCGCTCTCGCTGTCGAGGTGTCCCTGTGAAGTAGCATCCTCATCGTCGTGAGATGCACTAGGAGTACTCACATGACTAGCCATGAACGCGGTGAAGTTACGCTCATGCGGTGACTCATCTCCTGAGTCCACCGACTCGACCTCACTGTCGTCACTAAGGGTAGCATTTAGGACAGTTTTGCCCTTTTCCCTATTCAGACGAGTGGCACACTCAAACGCTCTGTGTCCCTTACCGTCGCACTCAAAACACCTATCACTGTCTTTAGGGGGTTCTTTGAAATCTTTCTTTTCAAACTTATTTTTCTGAAAATTCTTTTTATCTTTGAAGTTTCCACCTTTTTTAAATTTCAGAATTTTCTTGAAGTTTTTAGCAAATAATGCCAAATCATCTAAGTCAAACTCACATTCAGAATCAGAATTTTCTATCTTTCTAGATGACTCGACTTTCTTTCTTGCCGACCCCTCACTTTTTCTCTCTTGGGCTTTAAGGGCAATTCCCTTATCTTTTGGCTTGGCAGATTTAGGAAACATGTCTATTTCATAAGTTTGTAAATCTCCTACCAGTTCTTCCAATTTTAGTGTATTTAAATTACCCAAGGAATTTAGCACAGTGACTTTAGGTATAAAACGCTTAGGCAAGGAACGAAGAATCTTTTTAACAACTCTAGCATTCGGAATATGTTCACAATGTCAGAAAGTCTAGCATAAAATTCATCAAAGCATTCAGAATCATGCATGGTGATTGTTTCAAATTGAGTTGTCAAGTTTTGCAACTTAGACTCTTTTACAGCATTAGTTCCTTCATGGGTGAGTTGTAGAACATCCCATGCCTCTTTTGACGTGGTACACGTCATTATGCGTTTGAACTCATCAGGTGTGACAGACCCAGAAATAACACTTAGACCCTTAGAATTAAAAGATGACCATTTAAATTCTTCATCAGTCCAAGAAATGTCAGGTTTCAAGTTGGTCACATTATCAACAGTCACGGTGGGAGGAGTCTACCCTCGTTCAACCAAAATCCAGACACGTTCATCAATGGCTTTTAAAGCCGACCTCATACGGGCTTTCCAATAAGCATAATTTGTCCCGTCAAAAATAGGCATTTTATAATATGACTTCTCCATTTGAACACGCACTTTTTCAAAAAAATCAATTTTTTCAGAAAATTGATATCTTAGAAAAATTTTGCGGAAAAAGGAATACGCGATAGATTAGCGTAACCTGCTCTGATACCAATTTGAAAGAGTTGGCGCTTGCGTTCAATTAAGATCAAATTATATTTAAAACACCTTTTAACCCAAACAAACCCTAAACATGCAACTAGGTGTGAATGAAACAATATGAAATCATGCACTAGTTATTCAAACACACATAATTGAGGAAAAATCCCCCACAGGGGCAAAACCATTTGTGTAACACTATAATTTGTAAGAGAAACGGCTTACAATCGGATTACACTGAAATACAAGTTTTTTGACTAAGAATTACCCGTAGGCATCGGATTCTGTAGTCGCGGCTGGAAGACTCCCTTTCCAGTAGGGCTGGCGGCTGGAACTATCCCTGTCCAGTAGGGCTGCAATGAAGAGGAAGGAGCGGCCCACTTCACAAAGGGTTGAACAACAGCAATGGTGTTCTTGGGTTACCAAACTTGATTCACATAGATATGGGAGATGTGTGAATCTAAAAACCTAGAATCATAGGACTCAATAGGTGAAGACTTTAGGGTTAATATGCTCTGAAAAACGTGAGAAAGTCTTAAGAAAACCAACCTCCAAACGTGGTTTAATTAGGAAGCCAAAACCCTAAAAAATCTGCAACACGATCTGGCAGAGTTTATCCAGGGCGGACCGGTCCGGGCCTTAGGCGGATCGGTCTGATAGCGGACCGGTTCTTTTAATTTGAAGCTGATTCGGTTCGCATTCGGTTCGGGGCTCACTGGTTTCAAAGTGCACGGAGGATCGGTCCGGGGAGATCCGGTCCGGGTCTCAGCGGATCGGTTCTTTTTATATAAAGGCGGACCGGTCCGGGTAGTCAGAGGCGGATCGGTTCGTTTTAATTTCAAGCGGACCGGTCCGGCTGACTGGATTTCTGAATTCTTCCTTTCTTTTGATCTTCGGATTCCGTTGATGATGAATGGACTTTGAATCTTTGCAACGGTGTTACGGCTAATGACATATACAAGTATGTTGGACAAAAATGTCATTACAATTATTTTTGAGAGTTTAATTCATTATTTGCATTTTTTTTAATTTTTTTTGTTTTTATTTATTTTCTAGAATTTTTTTCATTATTTTGGGGGGTTTTATTCATTTTCTGAAAAAATTTCATTGCTTTGGGGGTTTTGTTCAGTTTCTAATTTTTTTCCACTATTTTTGGGTTTTTTATTCCCTTTATGGATTTTTTTCATTATTTTTTTGTTTTTATTCATTTTTGGATTTTTTTTCATTATTTTTGGATTTTTATTCACTTTCTAGATTTTTCTCATAATTTTGGGCGTTTTATTCATTTTTTGGATTTTTTTCATTATTTTTGGAGTTTTATTCCCTTGCTTTATTTTTTCATTATTTTTGGGTTTTTGTTCATTTTCTAGATTTTTTTCTTTCTTTTTGGGTTTTTAATCATTTTTTGGATTTTGTTTTCATTATTTTTGGGGCTTTATTCATTTTTTTGGATTTTTTTTCATTATTTTTGGGACTTTTATTCATTTTCTGAATTTTTTTTCTTCATTTTTGTGGTTTTATTCACTTTCTAAATTTTTCCATTATTTTTTTTATTTTTATTCACTTTCTGGATTTTTTCATTATTTTGGGGTTTTTATTCAGTTTTTTAATTATTTTTTATTTACAAACGAGAAGAAAAATTAGCCTCCCCTAGGGGGCTACATCATGCGCTAGAGATAAACTTAGAAACAAAATGAGTTCGACTATAATTATTGTTTTGTAACAAGTTTATTTTTTAATTTGATTAATGCATTGTGTTTTTCTTATTTTATTACAAAACTATTGAACCGATCGAGGGGTTCTCTTTAAAATATTTAAAAAGGGTTATTTGTAATTGCTCCCATTTTCGTTTTACTATCCATTTTTTCCCTAGATTTAAGCTCATCAACTTATTCAAACGTTCCATGTTATACTAGAACGGTGTTAATTTTACTTCAAAAGTTGATCATCTGAATGACACATGAAGTTATTTTTCTTAAGATAATATAAATGAACAATTTATAATTTTGAGAAGTTAAATTTTTTTTCATAAACTTTTGAAATTTCAAAAAACTATAACGGAAATTACAGGGGAAAAAAGAATCTTTGAAATATTCAATCACCATTAAAAGTACTTCAAATTAGAGAGAAAGTATCATAAACAAAAATTGAAATAGAGAAAAATAAAGATTTTAAAATAAGAAAAAAAAAGGAAAAAACCCCAACGTAACAACAAAACATAAAATTACCCAAAAAATAATTTTTAAAATCTTTGAGAGCAGACAAAACAGATGGAAAAATTATAAATTACATAAAAAACATGAAATTTAATGATGGTAAAGAATCTTCATGGCTATCCTATTTTCTATCCTTTTTATAAATCATGTGAAAGTTAATGTAATATAAGAGAGCTAGAGACACTGACTGTTGGATATTATGAATGCAAATACAGAAATGGAACTCTTTATATATCTCAAAATGTCAACTTCAATACAACAATGTGATTTCTGAATAGTCACTATAAAACTTCACGGCGTGATGTCACTTTCCTAAATACAGTATTTGCCCCACACGAAGAATTTCGGTATACAAACGGGAATCAGCAAATCCGTACTCAAGATACAATGAAGCAATTGCACTGTCTGCAACTTGTATATTTGAAGACAGCCCTTGGATGTAGCAGCGAAGAACAGTCAATCAAGTTCTTATTCTGTTTATGTGCACAAAACAGAATAAGAGAATTTATATCTCCTGAAAACTGTAAGAGAGTAATAGCAGGGTATGGAAATCTGAAACTGGTTTTTGGTATCAATGTAATTCCGTTTTTAGGCAGCCTTTATTTATAGAAAATGAAAGGCTTTGTCTTCAAGAGTCATGACTGTTGAATTTAGTCATTTCCGAACAGGTATGACTGTTAATTACCAACAGTCTTAAGTCCTTTCCGAACAGGTATAATAATACCGAATCGGTTTTGCACGGGTCAACCAAAAAGTGACCGCGCCCGAGCTACCGCGATCCGACCCGGACGAATCCCGGCAACCCGCTACCACTGTGGACACGCGACGTGCGAAGTGCAAAGTGCGCCACTAGCGCCTCTACAGCCCACTGCCCCGCACCCGCACGCGCGCGCGCGCGCGTACGGTGCTTCGCACCGTATTGAGGTCTCTTGAATAGCCTCTTAAATGCTAGATGAATTAACTCTTCATCTTCCATTTGTACTTATTAAGTGTACAAATTCTTAACATTTTTCCAATGTGGGACTCAAAAGTTGCCCACCCCTTTTATAGCTTAGTGGTGACACTTAGCTTTGTACATTTTCCAATGTGGGACACTATCCCCTTTTATATTTGGGTTAGCTTCCCACCTCTTCCACACACTTCCAATGTGGGACAAGCTTTTAAGGCTTTTACACCCAAAAACTCTTACTCTCTTATTTTAAAAATCTCCAACATTCCTCCACCATTTTCAAAATAAGTTTTGTAAATCTTTGATTGTCTGTAAGACTGTGTATAAGCATTGGTGTCTCACGACTTGAACCAATACCCTGTGAAGGTTCGTCAAGGTTAACCATGAAAGTATAGTAGACTTGTCTTTGAACTATCAATCTATATTGATTATCCGGATTTGTCTTCACACACAAATCTTTTAGTCACTGATTATCCATATAAGCCGACACATGAATTAGGCCTTGTGTCTGTACCTTGATTTCATGAGTGCTTTAGAGTCAAGCCCAATACTCATAGGAAGCGGCATCACTTCCACACTCATATAGGTAGATTATCATAGGTGTCCATGTAACTTAAAACACCATAAATCTATTAAGGTTAAACCCATCCTCTTTCATTATCCATTACATGTTCTAAGCACTTATCCTTGGGATGTTAAATTTCATAGTGCTTACAATCACGTCGTATGATGTACTTTAATCATTGAACTTGAGACTTGAATATATCAAGTTTCAAGTTGAGTTTCCATCAAGAGTGATTATTATTAATGGGCTTTAGTCCCATCCCTATTGATGTCTTAGACACCAGTCCTCTTGCAAGACCTTTTGTAAAAGGATCAGCTAAATTTTGACTTGATTTTACATAATCCACTGTGATTACACTATCTGTAATCATTTGTCTGACATAACTATGTCTCAGGCCAATATGTCTAGACTTTCCATTATACACTTTACTATAAGCTCTGGAAAGTGTAGACTCACTATCACAATGTATAGATATTGGAGGCATTGGTTTTGGCCAAACTGGAATTTCAATTAATGAATTCCTTATCCATTCTGCCTCTTTACTAGTTGCAGCTAATGCTACAAACTCAGCTACCATAGTAGAGTCAGCTATACAAGTTTGTTTCTTTGGTCCCCAAGAAACAGCTCCTCCACCAAGAGTGAAAATCCATCCACTTGTTGAGGAATGATCCTCCCGCTCAGTTATCCAACTGGCATCAGAAAACCCTTCTAATACTGAAGGATATCCACTATAGTATATACCATAGTCCATAGTTCCTTTCAAATATTTTAATATTCTATTGACAGCATGCCAATGCAATAAACTTGGATTACTAGTATATCTACTTAATTTACCAACAGCGTAAGCAATATCAGGTCGAGTACATGTCATGGCATACATTAAACTACCAATTACTCGTGCATATTCCAATTGTGAAATAGCTCTACCATTATTAGGGATCATCTTTAGCTGTGGTTCAAAAGGTGTACTAACGGGTGTGCAATCAAACTAATTAAATTTCTTTAAAATTTTCTCAACATAATGAGATTGAGTAAGAATTATATTTTTATCTTTCCTTATTATTCTCATTCCTAATATGACATCAGCTACACCCATATCTTTCATATCAAATTTAGAAGACAAAAAACTCTTAGTATTATTAATGCTTTCTAAATCAGTACCAAGAATTAACATGTCATCTACATATAAACAAATGATCACACCTTTACCATTAGCAAATTTACTATAAACACACTTATCAGATTCATGAATTTTAAAACCATAAGAAATAATGACTTTATCAAATTTTTCATGCCATTGTTTAGGTGCTTGTTTTAGGCCATATAAGGACTTAATAAGTTTACATACTTTGTTTTCTTGTCCAGGCATAACAAACCCTTCAGGTTGTTCCATGTAAATTTCTTCTTCTAAGTCACCATTTAAAAAGGCAGTTTTCACATCCATTTGATGAATCTCAAAATTATATATAGATGCTAATGCAATTAAAATTCTAATAGTGGCGGTTCTAGCAACAGGTGCATAGGTATCAAAATAATCAATTCCTTCTTTTTGTGTAAAACCTTTAGCAACCAATCTAGCCTTGAATTTATCAATTGTTCCATCTATTTTCATTTTCTTTTTAAAAATCCATCTACACTTAATGGGTTTAGATCCTGGAGGTAAATCTACTAATTTCCAAGTTTTATTTCCCAAAATTGAATCCATTTCATCATTTATAGCTTCTTTCCAAAATGCTGAATCTACAGACTTAATTGCCTCACTATAAGTTTGTGGGTCTGTTTCAACGCTAAGAGTCAAAGCATATTGATTACAAGATGTGTTTCTAGTTCCTTCAACAAGATAGACTACAAAGTCGGGACCAAAGCTTTTTTCTTTCCTAGGTCTTTTACTTTTTCTAATCTCTTCTTGTTCTACTAGTGGAGTTTCAGGTAACTGTGAATGAGTGCTTACTTCTTTTTCATTATTAATTCTAGGAATAGAAGAAAACCTTTGTTCATCAAAAATTGCATCTCTCGATTCAATTATTGTATTTACCTCAACAGAATCATTAGGTTCACTAACCAAAAATCTATAGGCTTTACTATGTTGTGCATAACCTATGAAAATACATTCAACACCTTTGCTTCCTAATTTCTTTCTCTTAGTTTCAGGTAGTCTTACAATAGCTCTACAACCCCAAACTTTAAGATAAGCTAAATTAGGTTTTCTATTCTTCCATAATTCGTACGGAGTTTTCTTATTATCTTTAACAGGTATTCTATTCAGAATATGACATGCAGTTAAAAGTGCTTCTCCCCAAAAACCTTTACTTAAACCAGAATAAGAAAGCATAGCATTAACCATTTCAGTTAGTGTCCTATTTTTTCTTTCTGCTACTCCATTTTGTTGTGGTGTATAAGGTGCAGTAACTTCATGTATAATTCCCATATCTTCACAAAATTGAGGAAAGTGATATTCACCACCTCTATCAGATCTAAGACATTTTATTTTAGAATCACATTGATTTTCAACTTCATTTTTATATGTCTTAAATCTATTAAGCACATCATCCTTAGAGTTTAGAAGATATACATAACAATATTTTGAAAAGTCATCAATAAATGTAGCAAAATATTTACTACCACCTCTAGTAGGCGTTCCATGCAAATCACAAACATCACTATGTACTAATTGCAACAAAGATGTAGTTTTTTCTATTTTAGGAAAAGGCAATCTTGTTATTTTAGTTTGCATGCATATTTTACACTTTTCATTCATATCATTCTCATATTTAGGAATCAAATTTAAATTAACCATGAAATGCATTTTCTTTGTATTAACATGTCCTAAACGACTATGCCATAATGAAAGACAATCAACGATATAAGCAGAAGAATCCTTTTCATTGATATTGAGCTTAAACATGCCCTCATACAAATATCCTTTGCCTACAAAGGTACCATTCTTAGTCAGAATAAATTTGTCTGACTCAAATACAAGCTTAAAGCCAAATTTGTTAAGAAGACTTCCAGAAACTAAATTTTTCCTAACATCAGGAACATGAAAAACATTGGTGAGGCTAAGGATTTTCCCGGAAGTGAATTCGAGATCCACTGTCCCTTTGCCTTTAACCGCAGCTGTAGATGAATTTCCCATATAGAGAACATCTCCTTCCACTGTTTCATAGGCAGAGAACAAGTTCTTGTCCTTACAAACATGCCTTGTGGCACCAGAATCAACCCACCAAGAGTTGTCTTCTCCAAGCATATTAGCCTCGGATATCATAGCAGCAAATTTTTGCTTTGTGTCTGATGTCCCTCCTTTTTCCTTTAGTTTCTTGAACTCACGACAATCCTTCTTGAAGTGACCTGATTTGTTGCAATGAAAACAATTTCCTTTCTTCTTTTTGTTTGCTTTAGAATTATTTGAAAAATTCTTCCGCTTGTTATTTTTTCCATGATTGCCATATTTTTGCTCCTTTCCTTCCTCCACCACATGGACCTTAGAAACAAAATTTTCTTGTTCCTCTTTACCATCTAGAATTCGAGACTCTTGTTCAATTCTTAAATGAGTCTCTAATTCTTCAAGTGAAAGATCCTCCTTTTTGTGTTTGACTTCTTTCTTATAGTCTTTCCAAGAAGGAGGAAGTTTTTCAATTATGGCAGCAACAATTACATTATCATCCATGTTTAATTTTTTCAGTTTGCAATGATTTATGATGCGTTGGATGTCATGAAATTGTTCTAGCACAGGCCTATTATCATGCATTTTAAAGCTTAGAAACTGACCGATAAGGAACTTCTTACTTGTAGCATCTTCCGTTAGATATTTGGTCTCCAATGTTTCCCATAAGGTTTTTGCAGTCCCAACATTTTGGTACAAGTTGAACAAATTATCAGCAAGTGCATTGAGAATGTGACCACGACACAAGTAATCATCGGTCTCCCATTTTGTGCGTTGCCTAGTCTGTTCCACGGTTTCATCTTCATCTTCATTTGGTTTCGGTTGTGACAAGACATATACAATCTTCAATGTTGTTAGAAGAAAGTGAACCTTTTTCTGCCAACGCAGAAAATTTCCACCATCAAAACGGTCCAACTTGACAAAGCTTTCTGTTATTTGTCGAAGTGATTTGGAAGAGTCGGCCATTTCCAAAATACTGTATTTAGATTGTTGGATATTATGAATACAAATACAGAAATGGAACTCTTTATATATCTCAAAATGTCAACTTCAATACAACAATGTGATTTCTGAAGAGTCACTATAAAACTTCAAGGCGTGATGTCACTTTCCTAAATACAGTATTTGCCCCACACGAAGAATTTCGGTATACAAACGGGAATCAGCAAATCCGTACTCAAGATACAATGAAGCAATTGCACTGTCTGCAACTTGTATATTTGAAGACAGCCCTTGGATGTAGCAGCGAAAGAACAGTCAATCAAGTTCTTATTCTGTTTATGTGCACAAAACAGAATAAGAGAATTTATATCTCCTGAAAACTGTAAGAGAGTAATAGCAGGGTATGGAAATCTGAAACTGGTTTTTGGTATCAATGTAATTCCGTTTTTAGGCAGCCTTTATTTATAGAAAATGAAAGGCTTTGTCTTCAAGAGTCATGACTGTTGAATTTAGTCATTTCCGAACAGGTATGACTGTTAATTACCAACAGTCTTAAGTCCTTTCCGAACAGGTATAATAATACCGAATCGGTTTTGCACGGGTCAACCAAAAAGTGACCGCGCCCGAGCCGGACGAATCCCGGCAACCCGCTACCACTGCGGACACGCGGCGTGCGAAGTGCAAAGTGCGCCACTAGCGCCTCTACAGCCCACTGCCCCGCACCCGCACGCGCGCGCGCGCGCGTGTGCGTGTGCGTACGGTGCTTCGCACCGTATTGAGGTCTCTTGAATAGCCTCTTAAATGCTAGATGAATTAACTCTTCATCTTCCATTTGTACTTATTAAGTGTACAAATTCTTAACATTTTTCCAATGTGGGACTCAAAAGTTGCCCACCCCTTTTATAGCTTAGTGGTGACACTTAGCTTTGTACATTTTCCAATGTGGGACACTATCCCCTTTTATATTTGGGTTAGCTTCCCACCTCTTCCACACACTTCCAATGTGGGACAAGCTTTTAAGGCTTTTACACCCAAAAACTCTTACTCTCTTATTTTAAAAATCTCCAACACTGACGACGGAAAATTCAAATGGAAACATATAAAAGCAATCATTACACTCATCATCTATGAATTATCAATCTCACATAGGAACCTCAAAAAAGGGGCTTACATTAGCAAAGCCTCTGCCCGAAACTCCTAATTCAACTTTATTACCACTTTTTCCATTCATGAAACGGGGACTAATAAACTAACCGGAAGAAAATATGATAGCTTTTTACCCCCCAAAAAATATGAAAGCTGGCTAAAGCTTAATCAATATAATGAATAAAAAAAAAGGATGTAGCTAATGACACTCTTTAGATTTTTAAAACATTATAAAAAAAATTAAATGACAAAATTATCCTTCTTCCTAATATCAAACAAATTCTAAACATTCTCAACAATTTGTTAATTAAATAATTAAAAACTGTTCTATTATAAAATTAAATAAAATTAGACATTTTTTTATTAAATAAAATTGGACATTTTTTTAAAAAATAAATTTTAAAATTATTATTTTTAAATAATAATAATTTTTTAAATGGACATATTAAAAAAACGGTTGGATATAACTTATTTAAAAAAATAATAGTTATATTTATTAATGAGTGTTGTATGTTCAACAATTAATTAGAGCTACAATTCTTTCACACATTATATTTTTAGAAATTATTTTTTTAATAACGAATTTGCGGTAAGATTTTTTTTGGTTATTTTTTTATATATCGTAGATTAATGATTGGTTAGTGTTATTGGCACGAAACCACATCATTTTATATTTGCGGGCTGCGCCAGCGGCACTAACAAATCGGTAATAAAAAATTATAACAAAATATAATTTCTTTACTACCGATTACTTAGTGTTGCTGGCGCGGACCATATGAACTATGCCAAAAGGTGTACTGGTCTTTCTTCGACCCTCTAAGTTGTTCATTTCAAGAGTTCATTCTCTCCAGAAATTTGTTCCATTTATCTGTATGGTACCATTGGTGAGTCAATTGGAAAATAATGAAAAGATTATTACATAGCGCCCTTGGGGTGGAGACAAACTTGGAAAAACTTTCTTGAAGTAAAAGATAATGGAATCCCATCCTCATCTTGATATTCATACAATCGAAAGAGAAGCTCTTTCCCGGTAGCCCTACTCAGTTTCATTAAGTATGATTTAATGAAATAAGTTTTCGAATCTAAGTTATTAATAATGTACGGTTACAAAATTAATAATCCTCAATTCCCTTCCTAAGTGTACTTGGATGGATTATCTAGTATTTAGTTATTTTCAAATCTAACATTTAGCTTTTTGATCCGCACTATCAAATGCTATCCTAGATCCATACACGCATTAGAATGACTAGGAATGTTTGAGATCTAATATCCTAAATCTCAAATTGATTTGGATTTTTTTAGGTCACCCTTGCAGTAAAAACATGATTTGATATGACAGAAAGGGATTGAAGACAATAAAACCAACATGGAAATATATAACCCATATGAAAGTGATTATTTTTTAAAATTCCTTTAATGGTTTTTTCTTGATCAATTCTTGTCTAAAATATGAAATAATAATTTGTTAAAAGAACAATACATGCAGAAAAAATAATTAAAAGAACAAGTAGAATAAAAATCGGTCTGGGAGTGTTGAAAAAAAACTTCCACTACCCAACAGCCCCTCTCACCCAGTTATGCCTCCGATTGACTGAAATGTGCTATAATGACTGACAAGAAAATATTCCAATGTAAGTTAAATAAGTTATAAACTGTTGGAAATTATGAATGCAAATACAGAAATGGAACTCTTTATATATCTCAAAAATGTCAACTTCAATACAACAATGTGATTTCTGAATAGTCACTATAAAACTTCAAGGCGTCATGTCACTTTCCTAAATACAGTATTTGCCCCACACGAAGAATTTCGGTATACAAACGGGAATCAGCAAATCCGTACTCAAGATACAATGAAGCAATTGCACTGTCTGCAACTTGTATATTTGAAGACAACCCTTGGATGTAGCAGCGAAGAACAGTCAATCAAGTTCTTATTCTGTTTATGTGCACAAAACAGAATAAGAGAATTTGTATCTCCTGAAAATTGTAAGAGAGTAATAGCAGGGTCTGGAAATCTGAAACTGGTTTTTGTTATCAATGTAATTCCGTTTTTAGGCAGCCTTTATTTATAGAAAATGAAAGGCTTTGTCTTCAAGAGTCATGACTGTTGAATTAAGTCATTTCCGAACAGGTATAATAATACCGAATCGGTTTTGCACGGGTCAACCAAAAAGTGACCGCGCACGAGCTACCGCGATCCGACCCGGACGAATCCCGGCAACCCGCTACCACTGCGGCGTGCAAAGTGCAAAGTGCGCCACTAGCGCCTCTACAGCCCACTGCCCCGCGCGCGCGCGCGCGCGTACGGTGCTTCGCACCGTATTGAGGTCTCTTGAATAGCCTCTTAAATGCTAGATGAATTAACTCTTCACCTTCCATTTGTACTTATTAAGTGTACAAATTCTTAACATTTTTCCAATGTGGGACTCAAAGGTTGCCCAACCCTTTTATAGCTTAGTGGTGACAATTAGCTTTGTACATTTTCCAATGTGGGACACTATCCCCTTTTATATTTGGGTTAGCTTCCCACCTCTTCCACACACTTCCAATGTGGGATAAGCTCTTAAGGCTTTTACACCCAAAAAACTCTTACTCTCTTATTTTAAAAATCTACAACATAAACATCTAGAGCAAAATTGATACATAAAAAGGTAAGAGGGATTGAGATTCAGAGGCTTCTCAACATCCTCGCTACATTTTAATATACAATAGTATGATAAGATATATGGTTTCATATGCATTTGGATGTTTGAATGTATATGTGCAAATACACAGGGTTGCGTGTATATTGATGAGTGGATTAACTGGACAAGCAATGATATTTATAGGGATGTTTGAGTCCCACTTGTGTGCTCACATTTTGGATGATAATATGATATTTATTTGAGTCCAACACTATCTTAATCTAAACACAAATAATGTTGATATGACACAGTAATTATGTATCGCAATCATTAGTCAGTAATTTATTTATTTTTTTGAATCTTTTTTATTTATAAACAAGAGGGAAAAGTAGCCTATGCTAAGAGACTCTTAGAAGAGTGTCACTACACGGACACACAATTTATACCCGCCGGATAGGACAAAAAGGTTAGAGGCAGAAGTGTTTTGTTTTTGTTAACTTAGATTTATGTTTTTTTTTGTTTTAATTTTGAAAAAGCTTTTTTCCAAAATTGAAGAATTGTTTTTTGAAAAATAAAGGTTAAAACCTCTCAAATGTACCCAATAATTTTTTATTAAAGATTTTTTTTTTAAAAAAATGAGTTTAAAAATAAGGCGTGGCGTTAACGCGTACTTTTAAGAATAAGAGAATATTGGGTAAATTAGTGTTTCAGGGACAAAATGAGTTCTAAATTCAGTATTTTTATTTTATCAAAAACAATATCTTTAGTGTTTGTCAAAAAGAAAAGTATTAAGTGTTTTTTTTTGCTAAAAATAATATTTTCCCTGTTTGTTTGCCAAAAATAAAAAAATTTAATATTTTTATTTTATTAAAAACAATATCTTTAGTGTTTGTTTGTAGAAAAGAAAAGTATTAAGTTTATTTTTTCTAAAAATAATATTTTCCCAGTTTGTTTGCCAAAAATAAAAAAATTCAGTATTTTTTTTTTGCTAAAACTAATATTTTCTAGTGTTTGTGTGCCAAAAAAAAATTCGGTGTTTTTTTTTCAATTAATAACATTTTGAGTGCTTAATTTTCAAATAATATTGAATTTTTCGCGCATTTAGTTTTTCAAACACCCATTTACCTACTATTATTTTATTTTTAAAGGTCCGCGCCAGCCCCGTGCCTTATTTTTAAACTCATTTTTTAAAATTTTTTTATTTAACCCATACAAACCGTGAAAATATTATTTTTGTCAAAAAATATTAAATATTTTTATTTTTGAAAATTAAGCACTCAAAATGTTATTAATTGAAAAAAAAACACTGAATTTTTTTTTGGCACACAAACACTAGGAAATATTATTATAAAAAAAATATCTTTTCACACGTTAGTAAAATTATTTTTAATGTATTTGGCCCCTCAAATAGCCATTATTTTAAATGCCAAAACAATTAAATTATGATTTATTTTAGGATCACGAATCCGACTCATTTTGTACGACTCACTAATGTGTCCTGTCTGCATTGGTTCATTTTGAGGGTCCTATGGTGTGGGTCACGTCAGGACACAAAAATCAAGTAATACAGACGCGACACGTCAGTGCGTCGCACAAAATGAGTCGGAGTTGTAAATCACTGCAAGTCAAAAAATATTTTCACAAAAAAATTGTTATAAAAAAAAATATATTTTCACACGTCAGTGTGTCGCTGTAGATAATATTTTTTTTTTGTGACGCACTGACGTGTGAAAAGATATTTTTTTATAATAATTTTTTTTGTGAAAATATTTTTTGACCTACAACGATGTACAATTTCAACTCATTTTTTGCGACGCACTGACATGTCGCGTCTGTATTGCTTCATTTTTGGGTCCTCATGGGACCCACACCATAGGACTGAACCAATGTAGACACGACACGTTAGTGAGTCGTACAAAATAAATCGGGTTCGTGATCCTAAAATAAATCATAATTCTAATTATTTATTAATTTAAAAAAATATTAAGAGAATATTTTTTAGTTTTGTTTTGGCACTTTATTAAAATTAATATTTTTTTTATAAATAAAAAAATTATGTTTTTGACATGATATCGCGATTGATTAGTGCCGCTGGCGCGGACCCATAAAATATCACGATTAATTAATGTCGATGTGGGTCCGCGCCAACACTAATTAATTGGGATATTTTTTATTGAAAAAATATCGCGATTAATTAGTGTCGCTGACACGGACCCCACATTCAACAAATGATTTGGATTCGGGAATGTGGGTCCGCGTCAGCGGCACTAATTAATAGCGATATTTTTTATTGAAAAAATATCGCGATTAATTAGTGCCGCTGACGCGGACCCCACATTCAACAAATGATTTTGATTCAGGAATGTGGGTCCGCGTTAGCGGCACTAATTAATAGCGATATTTTTTATTGAAAAAATATCGCGATTAATTAGTGCCGCTGGGCGCGGACCCACAATCCCGGCCCATATCATTTATTGAATGTGAGTATAGTTTTTTTTATTTATGAAGAAAAATATATTTTTTAATTTTAATAAAAAAACTGTTTACTTTAAAAAAAATTAAAAACTGTTTTTTTTAATTTTAATAGGAAACTGTTTTTTTTTTGTGCAAGTCCAAGGTTGCATTTGTGGTGGGCCAGCCTTCATTTGTCTTGTCCGGCGTGTACAAGAAATGGGTAGGAAAGTGGGTAGGGCCAGTGTTATTCCTCTTAGAAAGGCTAGAGATAAACTTAGAAACAAAATGAGTCAAATTATAATTATTGTTTAATAACAAGTTTATTTTTTAATTTGATTAATACATTGTGTTTTTCTTGTTTTTTCACTGTTGAACTCAAGACTAATTGAGGGGTTCTCTTTTAAATATTTAAAACAGTTAATTGTAATTGCTCTCATTTTCATTTTATTGCACATTTTTTCCTAGATTTAAGCTCATCAACTTATTAAAATCTTCCATATTATAATTTTAGTTGAAAAATTCATTATGTGAATGACACATGAAGTTATTTTTCTTCAAATAATATAACGAATAGTTTATAATTTTGAGAACTTTTAAATTTTACTTTTGATAAAGTTTAGAAATTATAAAAACCAATAACAAAAATAACAGGATAAAAAGATTCTTTAAAATATTCAATCACCATAAAAAAAGTCTTCAAAAGTACAAATAAAAATTATCATAAACAAAACTTGAATTACTGAAAAATAGAGATTTTAAAATATGAAAAAAGTATTAAAAAAACAGATATAACAATAGAACATAAAATTACTGAAAAAAACTTTTTTAAAAATCTTTGAGAAACAAACAAACTAGAAAAAAAAATTATAAATTACAAAAAAAAACTAAATTAAATAATGATAAAAAATCTTCACGGTTGTCCTATTTTCTATCCTTTTTATGAATCATGTGAAAGGTAAAGTAATAATAAGAGAGCTAGAGGATAATGGGAAAAGTGGTATTTTTTCACATAACTAAAAATTCAAAGGGAAACATATAAAAGCCTTAATTACACTCGTCACCTATAAATTATCAATCTGACAAAGAAACCTCAAAAAAGGGTCTTACATTAACAAAGCCTCTGCCCGAAACTCATAATTCAACTTTATTACAACTTTTTTCCATTTATGAAACCTGACCACAAGTATTGGTTCACACATACATGTGCTTTGAAAATGAATGTTGGCAACATATTTTACTAATAAACTAACAGGAAGAAAACGTGAGAGCTTTTTACCAAAAACAAAAAAACTGAATGAAGGGTAAAGCTTAATCAATACAATGAATAAAAAAGAAAAAGCAAGAAGAGTTTTCTTTTGACGCTTTATGGTCATTCTGTCCAACTCAAAAGTATGAATGGTCCAAATTTCTTTTTCTCAAAAGGGTCAAATGATAGTAAATATTTTCGAAAGGTAACAGAGTACTAAAACGTAGAATTGGAATGACTTATAGGAGATAGAATGAAAGTGACCACTCTCTTTGAATAACTGAATATATTTGAAAGAGTAACATGGGTCATTAATTAAGAGAGAATCAAGCATCTTGATTCAGTGGTATAAGGTTGTCATTGGACAGTCTTAGGGTGGATTGGGACAGCGAAAATCATGAACCGCGAACGTGGATTAATCGAGGTGCGCTTAAAGCTGCAAGAACATCACGTGGTATGATAAAAAAAAAAAATTAAGAGAGAGAAAATTTGAGAGAAGGGGTTAGACTAGCAATAGACGCATTAAACATATTGGGTTAGCACATTTCGAACATTCGTTAATACGTGTTTAGCACATCAATTACAAAATAAAAATGGGTCACGAAAAAGGATCCTTAGAATATTACTCACAAAAATTATGTTCCGATTAATTGTTCAAAAACCACAAACTCACAAATAGAGAGGGAAGAATTTCGCACTATTTCTCTAATTCTCTTTATGTCCTACTTATTTACATTATTGATTTTAAATTCGCCTTTCCTTTTGTGTTTTCTACTAGTATGGTTGAACGCTAAGATTCTAAGTAAAATTATTATGCTTGGAAGGTTATGCAATTTTAGCTTATCAATGAGCTGTTTTTTGGGTAACCGATGGTTCTTGAGTCCAATTTCTTTCATATGACCTATCTATACGAATCTAAGAGAGAAATTTAGGAGAAAGACAAGTATGAAAATTAAAAACAATTTAAACGTCGGATCCAAAAGTAAACATCACCTGCCAAGTTAGTTTCCACTTGCCTATGATTTACTTAGTTGAAATGAACCAATAATAGCTACCACATACCTAAATAACATTAAATTCTCGAGCGTCGGTTGAATTTCAATTTTTTGTAATTGACGCAATGTTATTTTTTATAAGTAAATGATTCATTAAATGAAAACAAAAGCCCATCTGAAGGGGATTGTCGCAACATCATTGTGCTTGTAAGCATTGTGCTAGTTTTTTATTAATAGATGCGATTTGGTGAAAGAGGAAAATCGAGGGAGTTTTTCTTCCACATTGACATGTGGGAAATAACACAAAAGCCCGTTTCATTAATTCCAAAAATCAAGAGAGCTATTTCAACAATAATTATGGCATTCTATCATACATACAATGAGATAAAGTTGTACTGCTATATCTTCGCAGAAAATGACACGAAGCAAAAGAGAAATGTTATGACTTGACTGAATTGGTAAAAATAAAAATAAAAAGAAATTAGGTACGCTGAATTGATTGCAAGGCATGCTAAATTTTTTAAACACATATTAGGATGAAAGAAATTAATGTGAATCAGAGAGATGAGTATTGATATTAGCAAACTATGTTACATGTGAGACCTCTCCAGTGTCTCATGCACCCAACTGGACCCCCACAATCTGTGAATGCCTAGACAATAAATTATTTTCTCAACTACAAATTTATTGAGAGTTATCAGTTCTTAGGGTATTAAGTAAGTTCGCTTAATTTTTTGTCACTTGTGTATCGAACGTGTTGCGGTGTTGTCTTCAATTTACATATATAATCATAATAAATTGTCCTCCAAGAAATGTATATGAAGGAGGTAAATGGAAAAAAGATGCACCGATGCAAAAGGTTCAGCGAAATGCCTTTTCCATGTATAATTTTTTTATGCTTTTTTAGACTAGAAGTGATTATCAGTTGCGATAAAGATCAAGTATATAATGCATGCAAGGATATGTAGAATCTTGAAACGTAATCTACACAAGGGGGAGTTTAAGGGTTTAGATTTGAAGGCACTTGTGTGGAAAGTAGCAATAGTGATCACAATTCCTTTCAGTCACCACGTGCGTGAACGACTGGACAGGGCCTTGCAAACAAAAAGTGGCGGGATTTATATCATAATACTCATGTTACGCACCTTCCGAATACTAGCTCTGATAATTGTTCACTACTATTTGATAGCACACTTCCCACTATTCGCACGTCTTAGTGTTTTATTTATTGCTCTGAATGGAAAATCTACCAGTCCTATCACGAAATGTTTCATAAACAATGGACCCAATTCGTAGTTGGTCACCTATGACCTACTTCATCAATAAAATGCGTATTTCCGGACGAGGAGCTATTGCCTAGAGGCAAAGATTTTTTGGCAATATGGGTCAAAACATTTTCCGTCTTCAACAACAACTTATTCGCACTCGTCAATTGATTGAGAGACATTTCGACCCAATCTTAATCAATCAGGAGAGTGACCTCCAAAATTGCATGGTCCATTGTCTCGTGCAAGAAGCATTGTACTGGAAAAATATATATAAGCTAAAATGGAACCATGATAATGATCACAACAATTTTTTTTTCGTGCGCACGTTTATCATTGTCGACAAATTAATCATATTCTGGACATCTTTGACCCTGACACTGGGTGGCGTAAAACTCTATCTTCCACTAACAACCAACCAACTTAGATTGTTTTATACCAACCTTCTCAAACCACTGACCCTCCCACGCCTTCTGACCATTACCCGTTTACTCACTTAATAGCAGTAGATAAAGCCTATTTATCCGCACTTGTCACAGAGCCATAAATTTAGTTTACCCTTAGGAGATGGTTTATTCGGCCCTTGGTTTTATTTACTTCAACATTTAAACTTGTTTATTAGTATGATTATTTATATTGCGTATTGTGAATGGGATTGTGGTAAATGGTTTATTTTTTGCATTGTAATTAAAGATTAAAATTTGACACAACTTGTTAAACTAATAGGTGGTTAGTAATTAATCGAATTTCCATAGTGATACTAAAAATCAACCATATGAGACGCTCATTTTATTTTGGTAAAGTGCTATTCACCCATTATTTTAATATGCGGGGTGTCACATCTGGTTTCTCATATGGGTGTAAAATGTATTGAATTGGAAACCGACTACCAACTAGTTTTTAATAAGATTTACAGGAACACAGCATATAATCCATCATAGAGGGAGTTGATTCAGTCCATCGTGACGGGTTCTCAAGATTCCTACTTGTTCCCTTTTGCTTATGTTTTCATGAAGCTAATGTGTGTGCATATGTTCTTGCTGTGATCGCATTGTGAGTCATTTTTTTTTCCAATTTTTATGTTCCGGTTCTGTCCTTTTTGTTTTCGTTTTTTGCTACGAACATTTGAAGTTGCACTAGAGTCAGACATGCAATAAGGAACATCAGATGTAAAGTATCCATCTTCTGAATTAACATCAATAACTTAAACTAGGACATAAATTGAACTTGAGAAATCATTGCAAACTGATATTATCCTTATATTGTGCATTTGTTTATGTTTTATGTGCATTTATCCGGAAGCTAATTTTCTTTTCATCTGCATTTTTTTTAGTTGCATGGGCACATTATAAAGTTGAATAATTTTTGTCACATTTTGCAAGAAGCTGTTTTTATTCAACATAGCTTTTAACAGGCCTTAGCACATTACAATCGGTGGTCGCAAATGGTGCCACATTAGTGTAGGATCATTACTCTCTGATGGGGCCAAAAGAAACTAGATTATATATATATAGGCATATTTTTGGGAAAAAAAAGATTAATTTATTTTCATGCAAAAAAATGACCTAATCTAGATATAATGTCCTCCCCTCCAAATACCATTTCTGTGTTCAAGCAATAATGCTATTAATTCCTCCTTATCCATTTTAGTGTAAAACTTGAAAGTTGTAATTTTTCCTTTTAAGAAACCAAAATGTCCACTTTTTTCAGGATATAATTTTGAATTGACCTTACACCAACATATTAAAAAAAGTAGTAATGCCTTTTTCATACATAGGAATGGAAGATTAGAAACAAACATATAAAGGCAAGTGCATTATTGCTGGCATAATAGATTGATATTTAATTACAACCATTAATTTTCTTTTCGAATACGTATCTCATGTAAATTTTAATTCTCTTCGTTATTTGTTATTTTCTGGCTTTGAAAAGTGGTAACGAACTAATAAATCAATAAAATCAGCAAAATCAACATAACAACTAATATAAATTAGCAACTAAGGAAGTTGTTACCGAAGGATCACAATAGACTGTTTTAAGGTCGTTAACAAATAAGTGTGGGCTTAAAATCTTATTAGTATATGAAATTAAACATTAATACGAAAGGAGACTCATTTTTTTTGAATTTTTTTTAGACTTACTGATGTGTTAGTGATATTTGTAATGAACCAAATTTGAACTACAATTACTACCCAATATTTATATTTGACATATCATTCAGTCCCCAGGAAATCAAAAAATTCGGTCTCTCTATTATTTTATTTTATTTTATTTTAATCAAAAGAAATTCTTCAGTCCCCATTAATATGAACTTTAAACTCACAAATCTCCATTTCAAGTAAACAATTTCTTATTCAAATTGACACCCCATCAATTGGTTCGACCAACATTCTTACTCTAAAAAAAACTTGGATTAAAGAAAATTCCCCATCTGACTAGCCGTCATAATCTATTGCAAAGTAGCACTCACACTACCATGGAGTTTCTTGAAAAGTTTCTTCTTCTTCTTATTTGAAAAATTGGGTTCCATATTTTTGCCGTGTCCATCAATGTCTTCGATTTTTAAGGCTATATCAGTTTCATTCTCTTCTTCCAAGTCTTGTAGGGCTGCAAAACTGTTGGAGCTGTTCGGTGGTACAGCCTTATCAAGGCTAGTGGTGTTGGTCTCCTCCTTATCATTGTCAGCACTCACTTCACTGTATGTATTTGGTTTTTTTCTTGATCAAAACCTTTTCTCCCAACTTGGTTCCATTCAGAGCTAAGATTTGGTGGTTGATGGATGAGGTTGTGAAGGAAGTGGGGATTCTTTTATTGGTACTTGTTTAGCCATCCACACCCTTGTGACATGGGGGCATTTGGTGATTTTGTGTCCAAAGACCAGCCAGGCATTAGGAGCATGAAAAGGGCATGCCTTCGCTTCAATATCAATACAGATGCTGGCATAGTTAAGCCTATTCATTTTTTCAGTGGCTGCTTGAGCGTATAGAAAAGCACCTATGGCACTAGCAATGTAGCTGAGACCCTCTTCATTCCAATACTGGATTGGGATGTTGTGAAACCTGACCCATATGGGGACAGATGTGGTGAGTTCCTTGTTTGGTTTGAAATTTGGATGCCATGTTTTCAACATAATGGGGTTCCCTGCAAAGTGCCAGGGTCCCAGGGTTCATTCGTGATGATTGGTTCTCTTTCTTCAATGTGTTTGAACTTGAAGAGGAGGAATCCATTGTCATGGGGGATAACTTGCAAGAGCCCATGTTTATCCCCGTCTCTCTATTATGTAAAATAAATTCGAAAGTAAACATGAATAAATTCCATTTCCTCTAAAAAAAAAAAATATCTAGAAGCCATGAAATTAGTTGATCTATTTGGTGTGGATGTCATATTCATTATGTACAATAAAAGTTGTTTACAGTTTGAATATCCAAGGTGAATTAGGTAACCACTGAAAAAGCTCATATTTTCCTTTGTTTGCAAAACATCATGGCTGTCAATATAGCTGCACCTAGCCAATCTAAAAAAGCATCTGTAGGTGTGTTCAAATGTGATAGATCCAGCCTCGTACAATTTTAAAATGTAAATAAGCAATGCGTCATTATTTTCAAAGGGGATAATTATACTTGGCCTCTCAAATTTTATTTTAATTTTCATTTTACCACCCTCATTTTTTTTAAAGTTTTTTAGAAAGGACCCTGGTGTTTTATTCTAGACGAAAAACTAGGCATCTGTGTAGCACGAGGTTATTCTTGAACGAATATACCTTCATGCCATGCGCCAGATATAACTAATTTTTCGTCCATAACATAAAACTGTTTCGGTTTGAAGCAATTTGATCCGTTTCAAAATGGTCAGGAGTTTTAGAGTAGAAAAGGAAAGTAAGAATGGGGAAGTGAAAATGAAGTTAAAGTTTAATAGACAAAGTTTAATTAACCCCCAAATAGTGTTCTTATACCATTCAGTAGTATTCTTCCAAAATAGTGTTCTTCACTGTTATCATTTAAGTATTCACAACACCAACACTCCTCTCTAACAAAATCACTATGACCATTGTAATGACCATGCACAACCCAATCTGGATACTAGATTCAGAGGAGAGTGTATTTGTAGAACATTATTGTCTTGGTGTATAGTAGTCACAAACAATACATTTTCATGCCCACTAAGAGTGGGATAAAGCCGTAATACATAACAAAGATCACTAGCACAGTTACCTGTCACATGAAATATGGAAAAAGTTCAGAAAACCACTAAAGGAACTACTCAAGAACATAGAAAGAAAAACTAGCTTTTTACAACATACCTGGATTTTTACGTAAAATCCTACAGTTGTAAAATAGCAAGACATCATTTGGAAAAAATCAAATCGATTTCCGAGTCTGTACGAATTCCCATTGACAACTTTCGATTCAAATAGAGTGATCTGATTAAGGCATAGGTCCTTCCCTTTTTCGACTTGAATGTATTTGTGATGGATCACATTCTTATCACGGAATGTTAAACTGAATCCTACCAGATTATAAGAAGAACGTAAGTTAAATCTTGTGCAAAAATATTAACCAGGACAAACAAAACTATAAAATTTGAAAGAAGATACAAACAAATATGTCCACACTCAAGTTGATGGTCTTTGACGTTTTGCTTCACTGCCTCTTGTGAGGTGAAACAGTCGATCAAAGACATCGGGATGTTCATAGTGAAATGGAACCTTGGATAAGAAAAAACTTAGAAATATTGGAATATAAGAAACTTGAACATCAACATAAACCTCTATGTAATAAAAAGAAGGCATCAACACAATAACAGGGAAAATGGAAGACATTTAGCACAGGACATGCTTAAACCTCAAAGCAAACAAAAATGAAGATGTTAAAATAGAAGAGAAGGACTGAAAAAAGTCATCCCCATCCATAATTTTTGTTGAAACAAGTCATCCCCATCCATAATTTTTGTTACTAATCTTCATAAGTAAATCTCCAAAATTTCAGTTTTCTTGTTCAGAACTGTATTTGTGAAAGACATTATGAAACATTTAACATTAATCAGAATTTCCAAAATTATATGAGTCGGGCCTTTCAGAATGGATCTAATTGAAGGATGGAGAGGTAAACGAACGCCCACTTGGAGAGCCCAAAGACGGGAAAAAATTTCATTACTATTTATTCTATCATAAGATTTATCCTCTCTATCAGTAATCCTAATAAAGACTTTATGAGGGATGGAATGTAGGGCCTTGAGATCATATAAAGTCTTCAGCTCAAACATCACTCTTGTACCAATTGGCATCATAGGTGTCTAGATTAAAAGAAGGGATAGATGCCTCATAAAAGTCCATCTCCTTAGCTGAAAAAGGGGCAGCTACAGGAAAAGTGGAAGGAGTTTTTTTTTGCTAATAAAGTTCTATCCTCGGAGTTTAAAATAGCAGAAATAGTGAAATTTCTGGTGTCTATAATTTATTCATCCTACACTGATGTTTACACTATCTAAACTCTCCGATGTATGAAACTCAGAGATGTTATATTCTACACCTGGGGATGAAGAAATGGAGGAGGCTAATGTGGGCACAAAGTTGGGGTTTTCTGGGTGGTCTCTAGGGTAAAGCATTTGTAATGGAGGGTGAAACCTATCAGAGAATGCCCTGGGGTATATTTAGTGAAGCTCGTAGATGTGTCCAAATCCTAGATGATTATAGTGCACCTACCACTACACAAGAAATAAGGCCCAACCAGAACAAGTCGTAATCGAACCTGCTACACCAGAAAAGAAAACCCTAGATACGCTAAATGGGCCACTAACGTTCGAGGAAAACTCCAAAAGGAAAACACAATTTCCAGATTAGAGAGTATAAAAGAATTCACTCACTCCTTCGCAGTTGCAAGCAAAGTCTTCGAGTTCATCCATCTTACTTGCTTAGTTGGATGACAACCAAGGGCGGAGCTAGGATTTCTCCAAGGGGTGGGCTGAAATTAGTAACGGACCCAATATTTTTTGTCAATGGAGCGGAAGTCCCGACAAATGTTAGGTGTTCAGGGATATTTCCCAAGAGGAGAAATTTATTAAGTTTTTGAATCTTTTTATCTATATTATTTTTTATTTGCTAAAAATTTTAAACCCTTATAAATTTTGGAATTATTTTTCAACAACATTTTAACTTTAAGTAGTAATTTTTAACCCTCACAGATTTTTTCCCCCAATTTGAGAGGGGTGGGCTGCAGCCCTGGTGGGCCCACCCCTGGATCCCCCCTTGATGACAACAAGGTAAAGAGAAAACTTGGAACCTAGTGACTCGCCAACAACATGCATCCAAATTTCCATATTGTTGACATGTCCTATGCCCCACACTTAATGGGCAAAACCCTTAAATAACCGAAGAAGTGCTCCACTAATACAAGAGGCCCCCACTTGGCCCATGTTGGCCATCAAACTTATTCCTTATACCGAGATCACTATAAAAGGAGGAATCCCTTCAGGTAAAAAAGGCATCCAACGAATCTCAGATAGAGACCCAATTGATTATAAATTAAGACTTGTAATATACATAGAGAACACCCTTATTTGTCAGAAACCCTAGAGAAACCCTAGAGACAACTGTATCCCATAAGACATATATGAAAATTGTAAGTCATCCTTTGGGCATATGCCAATCAAGTTTTAATTGTTAATCCTCTTATCCTCACCCCATTTTTATATTTACTATCTGATTTTTATTTGTTAACTCTGATTTGGTATTTTTGTAGATGAGACGCCAATTGAATTCCATTTAGACGATAGCAATAAGAATTGAAAGTAAAAAAGAGACATAAAGAGGTAATGGGGATGGAGATTCGGAGGCCTCTCATCATCCTTGCTACATTCTAACATAGAATAATATGATAATATATATATATTCTTTGTGTATATCTGTCCACGAATTTATATACAAATGCATAGACTTGCTTTGTGGGGTTACCAAGGTTGAACTCATTTGTGGAGAAAGGGAGAGAGTGTTCCATTTATGGAAATGAGTGGATTAGAAGGTCCAAGAATGTTGAGAGCTATTGAGGCTGAGATGGTGAATGTATAGAAAAAAGTGAGGTTTTATAGCATAGGTCAGACACTAACCAATACAGTGTGACACAGTGATTATGTACTGCAATTATTAGTCGTCCTATAATTAATTTTTTTGTAACAAGTTTATTTAATTATTACATTTTTTTCTTGATTTATTTTAAAACTATTGAACTCATGACTTTTTTTTTGTAAGTAAAAAATTTCATTACAACGACCCGTCTAAGGGGCGAAAACCCGCATACATTAACTCATGACTCATTGATGGGTTCTCTTTAAAATATTCCAGACATCAACTCATCAACTTATTAAAAATGTTCCATGCTACACTAGAACCGTTTAAATTTTTGTCAAAAATTTGATCACGTGAATGACACATGATGCTATTTTTCTCCGAACAAATATAAACGAACAATCTATAATTTGAAGAACTTATAAATTTTTGTTTTTGATAAACTTTTAAAATTTCAAAAACTATTAGAGAAGTTAAAGGAAAAAAATCTTTAGAATACTTTTTTTTTTGATAAGTAAATGAATCAATAAACCAAACCCGCCTAAGGGGGCGAAAACCCGTATACAGGGAGTATACAAACAAAAAGGCGCACGGCCGAGCCCCAGAACAGACATCACAGACCCCTAAAACTCCTCCAAAAACTCGAGGAAGAGAGATAATGAGGAATCATATCCTCCCTTCAACCAAGTAAGAAGAAGGCTCAGAAAATAGAACCGAATACGGGAAGGGCTAAGATCAACTCCCTCAAAGCATCTTCTGTTCCTCTCCTGCCAGATGGTCCAAAAAATACAACGAGGAACCATCCTACAGAGCAAACGCGATCCAATCCAACCCCTAGGCCTTCTCCAAGCCGCCATCATATCGCACACCGTACGAGGCATAACCCAAACAATCTGGCTTAAAGAGAAAAATAAGTCCCAGAGACCCATAGTGATCTGACAATGAAGAAGAAGATGATTGGATGTCTCCTCCTCCTTCCTACATAACCAACATCTACTGGCCATCCTCCTACCTCGATGCTGAAGCCCCTCAATAGTCAAGATGGCCTGCCTGGCAGCGGTCCACACAAAGAAGCAAACTTTGGGAGGCGCACGACTCTTCCAAATAACCTTCCACGGAAAAGAAGCACCCCCACGACCCCTCAGCACATGATAATAACTCTTAACTGAAAACAGGCCATCCCGAGAGCACGACCACCTCAACCCATCTGCCCCCAAAGACGGAGTCGGGCCCAATCTAAGCCAGGAAAAGAACTCCGCCGCCTCCTCCAGCTCCCAATCCCTGAGGTCCCTCCTAAACTTCGGATCCCACTCCCCCCGAGCCCTATCCCCCCGCCTATGATGCACAACTAACCCCTCTTTGTCTTCCCCAAGACGATACATCCCCGGAAAAAGATCCTCCAGAGAGCCCCGCGCGCCCCATTTATCCTTCCAGAATCTAATACGGTTCCCGTTCCCGAGCTGAAGGGAGGTAAGCAAAGAAAACCTCCCCCACCCAAGAGCAATAAACCTCCACCATCCCACCCCATGAGCCGCACGCCCAATAACAGGGCCCCACTCAAGCGGATGCACCCCGTGCCTTGCGACCACCACTTTCCTCCATAATCTGCCTCCTTCCCGATTAAAACGCCACAGCCACTTCCCCAGTAAAGCCATGTTGAATTGGGCTAAGCTCCTCACCCCAGCCCCACCCTCATTCAGAGGCCTGCACACCTCATCCCAACTCACCAAGCAATAGTGAAAGTGATCATCATTCCCTCTCCACAGAAAATCTCTCATCAGCTTATCTAGCCTAACGCCCACGCTCCTAGGTAACGGAAGAACAGACATGAAGTACGTCGGTAGGCTAGATAAAACGCTTTTGATCAACGTCAACCGACCCCCTTTGGACAGGTAACTATGCTTCCACCCAGCCAACCTCCGTTGCACCTTCTCGAGAACCGGATAGAAGACTTAAACTTAGCCCCTAAGGGGAGTCCCAGATAAGTAGATGGGAGAGAGCCGACACAACAACCAAGCACACCTGCAAGAAGCCCGAGACCCCCAACCTCACCCACAGCAATCAGCTCACTCTTCCTGACGTTGATACGTAACCCCGATACAGCCTCAAAGCACACCAAAAGTAACCGCAAAGTCCTCACCTCCCCCACCGACGCCCCACAAAATATAATAGTATCATCCTCAAAAAGAAGGTGAGACACCTCAACTGAATGGGTAACAGATCTCCCGATCGAAAAACCCGATATTAGGCCGCCCTCCATCGTCCGACTCATCATCCTAGAAAATGCCTCCATAACCAAGATAAAGAGAAAAGGGGATAAAGAATCACCCTGCCTAAGACCACGCGAGCTCGAAAAGAACCCTTCCGGCACCCCATTAACTAGAACAGAGAAGTTGACAGTAGAAATGCACCTCTTCATCCACCTGCACCACCGTTCCCCAAACCCCATCCTCCTAAGAAAATTGATGAGAAACTCCCAACTCACATGATCATACGCATTCTCAATATCAAGTTTGCATAGAATACCCGGGACCCCACCTCTAAGTCTAGATTCGATGCACTCATTCGCTATCAGTGCGGCATCCAGAATCTGACGACCCCCCACAAACGCACTCTGAGCCTCCGAGATGAGAGGATCAATCACATATCTAAGTCTGACCGACAAGACCCTAGAAATGAGCTTATACACGCTGCTGACCAGACTAATAGTCCTGAAATCTCTCACATCCGTAGCCCCACCCTTTTTCGGAACCAAAGTAATGAACGTGGCGTTAAGACTCCTCAGAAAATACCCCCTATCATAAAACTCGGTGAAAACTGCCATCACATCCATCCTAACCACCTCCCAACAATGCTGGTAAAAAGCCATGGTGAATCCATCCGGACCAGGCGCCTTATCACCGCACAACGACCTCAAGACCTGGACAACCTCCTCCTCTGTGAACATCCTCTCTAGCCAAGTCACCTCGTCCCCAGCGAGACTTGCCACTGGGAGCCCATTCATCGTCGGACGCCAAGACTCCTCCTCGGTGTACAGCCTCTTGTAAAACTGACTGATCTCCCTACGAACCTCACTCTCCTCAGTGAACTCCACTCCCCCTACTACCACCTTCTCGATATGGTTAAAGCGGCGATGGGAATTAGCCGTTTTATGAAAAAACTTAGTGTTGTAATCGCCTTCCCTAAGCCAAAGAACTCTAGACTTTTGTCTCCAACTCATCTCCTCCTGAACCAGACGCTTCCCCACCTCCCTTTTCTTCTCGACCCTCGCCACCCTCTCTTCCCCCGAAAGACCATCTACCCCTTCTTTTTCGTCAAATAAACGGATGTCCTCTAAAAGCTGCTCAATCACACCCCGCACATTACAAAACACGTCTCGGTTCCACCGAATGATATCCCCCTTGAGAAGAAATAACTTAGTCGCAAGTCTGAAGCTCGCATTCCCCTCCACCTCGTACCCCTGCCACCACTCCCGAACCCTCCCCACAAAATCCTCCTCTTTAAGCCACATATTTTCAAACCTAAACGGGGTCCTCCCCCCAATCCTCCCTCCACACTCCAGTAAGATAGGTGAGTGATCCGACGTCACTCGAGGCAAGCAAGACTGAGTTGCCCCCGAAAAATGATCATCCCAGTCATTAGAAAGTAAAAATCGATCCAGCCGAGAAAGAGAAGGCCCGTCCCTATGACTGGACCAGGTGAACACCCCTCCCACCAAAGGGAGGTCAATCAACTCCAACTCATCAATGAAGTCCGAGAATTCCCGCATAAACGAGTTCGACCTCCCCCCACCACTTCTCTCAGAGGGGAACCGAACGATGTTGTAGTCCCCCCCTGAGCACCACGGAACACCCCACATACTCCTTACCCCTGCCAATTCCTCCCACAACTCCCAACGAAACGAGTCTTCCACAGGCCCATAAACCCTCGAGAAGCTCCAAGAGAACTGATCCTCCACAGACCTGAATAAGCACGAAAGCGACCACCGACCTACTAAAACATCAATTTTTTCCACCACTCTACTATCCCACATAATAATAATCCCTCCTGAAGCCCCATCGGAATCCAGGCAACACCACTCAACCCTTCGACCTCCCCAAATCGAACGGGCCACCTCCCAATCCACAGACCCCAACTTCGTCTCTTGAAGGCATAAAATGTCCGGCCTCCACTGCGAAATCGCTCCACTAACCACCCTTCGTTTAGCGAGGTCATTCAACCCCCGCACATTCCAAGAAATAAGGCGTAGCTTCATTAAAAACCATTGGTTCCCCCACTCACCCCCCCCTCTCCACCCTGTACTCTTACCCTCCGCCTCTCCTCTATACGTTGGAACACCCTAAGTGCCTCCTCCTCATTCCCTACAAAATCAATCCCAAGAAATGTACTAAATCCTCCTATAACACTGGATACCCACTCCTCCGCATCTAGATCCGGAATTTTCTCACCAATCCTAATCCCGGACGCCTCCCCTGCCCGCTCCACAGCCCCTAGCTCCACCCACAGTCTAGGGGACAAATTCCCCAAGTTACTATCAAAACCTTGCCCACTCAACGGATCCCCAGAAACGTCACAAGACAAATTCCCCAAGTTACTCACAAAACCCTCTACGTCACCCACACCCTCCTCGGCAATAGTGCAAAGGGTATCACCCCTCACAAGCAACGAATCCGGTGACAAAGTGGGACTGAGCCCCTTGGATGAGCAAAGACTCGTGGCCGCCCCCTTACACCCAAAGCCACCTCTGGGTATGCCCAACGAATCCTTGACACCCGCAGTTTTACCCTTAAAGTCCCCTCTATTCTTGCCTCTAATTTTGAGGGCATCGGTTTTAACTTTTTCTTTATTTCTTCCAAGAACCCCATTTTTCAACACTTTACCGGAATTAAGACAAGGCCCGATTACTAAAATGAGCGCCTTGTTTACTAAACTTAGCAGGCAGGGGCTCCTTGCTTTTAGGAACACGCATGTTAACGTCATTTAACAAATTAATCCCCAAGCCATTATCAGCCAACAAAACGTTTTTCCCATCCTTAATATTACAAAGGTTTTTTAGTAACGTCCTATCACCCTTCTTGTCAGCCCCTGGACCAGCTTTAAGCCCAAGAGGCTGCTCAACAAAACCCACTGACTTGCCAGGCCTAACACCCCCAGCATGACACGCCAACATATCACTATCATCCACTTGAGCACTCCAACCATTAAAACCAACCAGCTGGGTCTTGTCCGCCACCCTACTATTCACCAACCCCAACCCTCGAAAGCTATGTTGCTCACTCCCCAAAGCATCAATAACCTGCACACCTAAGCTGGAAACCAGCTGATCGGAGCTTCCCACCCCGTCACTGGAACACTCAAAGCTGGAGCCCTGCCGACCGGAGGAAGCGACATTAACGTCGGAACCACCAGCGCTGCTCACATCCCAGCCACTGCGTACCCCCATGCACAACTTACCGCCGATAACTGGCGTCACCGATCTGGACAGCGAAGACGGAGCCAAAGGCCGTGACCCAACCTGATCGCTGCCAAAAAGTTTGAGTTTACCAGCCATAGGATTGACATTCGGTAGAGGCGGGCAATGACTCCTGGAGTGCGCCATGGAGCTTCTGTGCTTGGGAGATGACACAGATGAACGACCAGCATCCGTCTTGGAGCCCACCACCAAGGCCTCAACACCACCAAAAGAACCAATCCCAGAACTAGGAGGGGCGTGAGTCACCAAGGCAGGATTAGGAATCCGCCCAAACCGTCCTTCAACTGCTGCACGAGAAGGAGCCTTCATCTTCAGACTACCCATCTCCCCAGATACTCCTAGCCCTACAAAGAAACACGAAGGCGGCACCTCAACCGAAACGGGAAGAACGAAAGCCCAACCACCCGCTTTAATAGTGATCTTCTCCGGGATAGTCACATTCCCTCTAACCAAAATCCTTGCCCACCTCAGCTCTACCCCAGACTGAGTGGCTGCGTCAATATTGAGAAAGCCTCCACACTGATTACCCACAGCCTGAAAGACTTCCATGCCCCATAAGTGAAGAGGGAGGCCTTCAATCCTAATCCATCGACAAGATGAGCGTCCACCCCCTTTGGGACAGCAACCCAATGGATGCCACCTATCAAGAAACAGATGGGCACCATGCACCATCCACTGTTTCTGCATGAGGATTCTAGACGGTTCCTGTTCAGAGGAAAAAATGAAGCAAAACAATGAGGAGGTAAGATGCCTCACCACCACTCCACCAATAGCACTCCAATATGAGTCGACCCATAACTTCAACTTCTCTAATGGAGGAGGCAAGCAATCAACACTACCAATTCTCCCCACCAGCGCTTTCTTAAAAAAATCAATCCTGGTCCTATAAGAATCATCCACTACGGAGAACTCATGCTTCAAGTGACGATCGACATTCACCACCAATGGTGAGAAAGGCCACGGCTCAATCTGCGCCGCTTGAAGATATGATTTTACCATATTCTATTATTCATCAATTTTAAATAGTACATTATAAACAGTATATCTATTCAGAACCCTCTTGATGCAATCTGTCAATTGAGACTATGACTGTTTTAGAATACTCAATCACCATTAAAAAGGTTTCAAATCACAGTAAAATTATCATAACGACAAATTGAATTACAGAAAACAAAATTAAATATGAAAAAATAAAGAGTACGAATATACCATCCTCTTATTATTCGAGACCAACCGCTGTATAGGCGATGAATTGGAGAAAAAATCATATCATCCTAGTGCTTGAATGTTTGATGGTGAATCTACCGTAGACATCTCGCGAACAGTTCCTAGAAGGTAGAAGAAAATTTATTTTTATCCCTAAAAAAAATAATTTGTCTTTGGTTGTTTTATATTATTGAAGTTATTAATTTTTTGTTAAGATATTCATAAGAATTCAACCAGTGGTTTTGTTTCTCCCTCTCCTCTATCTTTCTTATGGTAGGCTAGCTTTAACTAACATGCGTCTGGATTCTTATATTTGCATCTAAAGTCGATAAGACGAGTATATAGGTGTTTTATTTGTATAAAAAATTGATGAGGTTTGTAGCATGTACACGTGATTTAGGAAGATTCTGGGGGATAAGCTGGGTAGATGAAAGATCGACACACAGTTTTCTATCATCAAGGCTCACTTGTCGAATTCATTTTTCTTTCTTTCTTCCTTATATGTTAATAATAATTTTTGTTTGCCAAGGTAATCAACGCATAGGGCCATATTTTTTTGTTTACCAATTCAGTCCACTGAATATATATCTGCTTTTGAACATCTGTGCACTCGTACATCCTTAAGTGCCTCTGAATGTCCTTCCTCCACTGACTGAATACCACAACATCGGAGCTACCTGCAAACTCCGGAGGGTGTGCTTTCTGAAAAGCATCACAGACCCGTTCCCAAGCAAACGGGAATGCATGAGCCTGAATTGGCGCAACTGCCAGCGCCTGGGGTGGTGCCTGCTGTACAACGGCTCGGGCGGCATTTACCACTTGGGCTACAATAGCTGCAACCTCTGCAGCATTCATAGTGCCCTGAACTGGTGCAGGCTGTGGCTCTGGCTGTGCATCCCTAGGAACTCGCTGCGCACATCTTGGAGGCATCTGAAATGAGAGTAAAGTCTTATAAGTTCGCAGTTATTATCTCAAAATAGCTGAAGAGCGATACATACACAGAAGAATACAAGAGTCCTAAAATATAGGGCTCTACATCAAAGAAAGCTCAACGGAAACATAATAAGCCGTACAGATCCTAAGGACACTAGAACCTGATGCTCTGATACCACCTGTGACACCCCGACTAATATAATACCGGGTAGCTACTCCTTTATTAAATTAATACAAAATGCCGAGTTGGTTCAGTTCATAGCATCACTGTCGAAAACATTTTAATAATTACTAACCACCTAGTATTTCAAAAGTGAGTTGCCAAATTTTAATTAAATCCGATTAACATACAATAAGTGAATTATGAAAAGTTAACATAACCAACACAATATAGTCACAATAGAATAACCATCCAATAATAATGAGTCTGGAGGAAAACTCCTCACAACAAACCGAATACCGAAATAAATAAATACAAAGTCTGCATCACTAAAATTAATTACAACCCAAAGTCTGAAATAACTGAATAAGTAAGATGTCTCTAAAAGGAATGGGCGACATGCCTAACAAATGATAAAAACTGATAATGGAGTCAAGATCAGAAATGGAGGCGTCTACTGTCAAGGTCTTGTAACTTCCACAGCAGCAACATCATGTCACCTGAATAGAACTCCTATGCATTATGTCCTTGTGGTTGGGCACCTAAAAGGTTTTTACACAAATAGATTTGAAAGCAAACGGGTCAGAGCCCGATTGTGAAAATAATTTTAAAATATGCAAGTGTTTAATATCATTAAACAGTGAATATAAACTACATGATAGTGGGTGCACTCACATGAGTTCCTCACCTCTCAACTAATTGTGCACTCCTATCGTACCCGTACCCATTCTAGTTGTTCCCATTATCTAACTAGTTCGATACCAAATAGTTGTTCCCATTATCTAACTAGTCCGATACCAAATTTTACATTACTACGATAACCAATTCAATTCCCAACTACTTTTAATTAACAGAGTGTTATAACTTGTTACACAATTTCCCATGTTAGTACTACTAACTACTAGAGATCTTCCATTTTCACTTTACAAACTGTTGCTATTATTTATACTCACATTCATTCATGACAATTCATTTCAATTAACAGTATATTATTCCCATCATAAATATACGATACTAGCACCCCGAGACTAAGCTGCGGTGCACACATACTCTGCTATCCAATCCCGGTACATCACGTACATAAGGACCATGTATTCTGAATCTCTCAGGAAATATTTCATTAATCAACAATCACAAACAATGGAGGCGAACATAGTTCACATCACATGGGTCACGCACATACCTACGCTCCCATGATCAACAGACTTATTAACTTCTCAATAAGTCCTTCTCTGACCTATGTCCTCGAGGTACCAATCTAAATCTCCCCCGTAGGCACACAAAGATTAGATGGCCCTAAACGAACGCCAACCTCCCATGATAGCAAGTACAGTAGGTATGTTATACACAAATAACTACATAAACTAAGCATTCACACCTCTTAGATATTACAATACTTTATTAGTGGTATACTTCTCGTTCTTATACCAACATTTAGTATTATACAACTTACAAGTCCCCGGTTCATATGTATTTAAATTAGCAAATCTTCTCACGTCGTGATTTGTTACTCGCTTCCCAAACCACAAATGTCATCCTGTTTACTATAAGATTCTAAGTTTTACTCTTCAATGTACTCCAATCTCCCCACTATACCCATTAGTTAAATAAGGGAAGGTTATCTCACCATTAAAATAAGTCTACGGGACACTAGAAATAAATTCAGGCCAAAAAAGGCCATTCTGTCAACTCGTACGAAGTCTCGTTCGAACGAGGTCGTTCGAACGGGATTTGAACGAAATACCAACTCGTTAGAAGTCATACTATCATCTCGTTAGAAGTTCGTTCGAACGACCTGGGCAGGTCTTCTAACGAGATGGCAGTTTCAGCCCAGAAATTCCCAAATCCATTTTTCTCAATTCTTCTCTCCTCTTAATCCACCCTAAGATCATCCAAATTATGTTTTAATGTATATAAACCATTTCTAATCACCCGAGATCATTCCTTAACATATTTAAGGAGTCAAATCTTACAAATCATCATAGAATTAATATAAATCTCCAAATATTTCCCCAAACTCTATGAACATGAACTCATAATTTTCTTATGCCCAATTACTCATCATAAATTCGTTTTTAAATCATCATATATATCTCTTCGAATATTAAATCAGTCCATCATCATTCTACATGCAAATTCTAACCCAAATTCAAAGTTCCTCTAACAATTTTATGGGTTTTCTTCAAAAAGTTCAATATAAGATAATTCCTACACTAAGCATGGAAGACATATTCAATGCACTAAAAATACCAAATCACTTGCCTTAAATTGTTCTTCAGAATTGATGTTGGTGAATGAAGGTTGATTCTCTCCTTTCTCTACAGATTTTCTCCCAAGGTTGAAGATGGCTTGGTTTTTGTTTCTTGTAACTTCTCTCCAACTTCTCTCAAAACTCCCGTAGCCCACTTTCTAAACTTTTGCTGGTAATGGCCTTAGTTGCCCCTTTAGAATAATAAATATTAACTCTAATTTTAGTTGGTTTTAATTCCCATATTTTTAAAATTACCAAAATACCATTTTAAGTTGCCGGTTTGGCTTAAAAATGCACCGGGACCCAAACTAAACCCCCGACTAGTGTTTTCCGACTATTTCGACCCTTCCGGATACGTTGGCGCACTCAAAATGACCATTCGGTTGATAAAAATAAAATTCACTTTTTAATTCAAATAATTACATTTCTGACGCGACTGACACGCGCGTCCCAACTAAATTTTCCCAAATTGTCGTATTGCTATCTCATGATAATTTAAATATTTTTAATATTCATATATTACCATATGTACGCATCATAAGCAAATACCAACTCACATCTCGCTAGTATTTATATCCGGATTAATTTTCAATTAATTCTCATTTAATTTAATTAATCCCATAATTAAAAATCAATAAATTACGGGGTATTACAATAGTGAAGCATCTACATTGTATTCTGTGGGTAGGTTTTTTGGTGAAATTCTATTAGCTATGGTTGTTATTGCAGCTCGTGTTTAATTTTTTAACAATCATTTATGTTTCCTTTCATATACTCTAATAAACGAAAGTATTTCTAGAGGTTGATATCTACTTTTCCTTTAATGGTATTTTGGCTTTGTGAAAACATACTTAAGAACACCACAATATTAATGAAGAACACATTAATTTGATTAAACTTTAGCATACAATTTTTCTTATTTAAAGGATCTTGGATCTTCATTTTTTCATAAATATGCCTAAATGATAGAAATGAAGACTTACCTTGATCCAATTCATTGATCAAGTATGTTGTAAAAATCTCTTTGAATCATCTTGATGATTGCTCCACTACAAACTTCATCAATTTTATAGAAAATAAATGTTGTTATATAAAATCTTCCCCCTCTTACCCAATATATTGTGTTTAATACAAATTATTTGATAGAGAATAATAAACTATATATAAGGTGAGATAGGACCCAATTTCCTAGTTAGACTATAATTCTACCATCCATTACAATACGGTTTGATTAGGAATTACCCACCCATCAAATTCGTTAATATTTAAATGATTTATCTAAAAGAATCCTATCAAATCCAAATTCTTATGTAGACAAAATTAAGTTGGACACTTATATTTAACTAATTTTGAATTACCTTAATTTCAAAATTAGATATTTATTAAATATTTCCAATAGTCTTCCACTTGGTCCATATAATCATTTCACTTTATGATTTAATTCAAGGAACATAAGATACATAATAAACTTTAGAATAATCATAATCAAGTATTTACCTTAATTAAATAATACACTAATGTGATTCATGGCAGTTCCAGACTTATTCAAGAGCATGTGCTTCTTCCATGTCCTACGCCACTAATGTCATATTTAATTACGCCCAAAGTGTGGGTTGTCAATAATGATAAAAGAACTATTTATGTCACATTCATTAATTCACATGCATGTATACAATAAAGACAAACATATTGAATTTCAAAACACTTTATTGATATCATAATGTAGTGTAAAAAATAAGCACTAGCAATTCACAACATCAAAACATTATTGGCTACAATTAAGACCCATGTCTTTAGCATGCTTCATTAACGCCTATTGTGATTGCCTATTTATGTGAATTTTCTATGTTAACAATTGTACTAATGTGTTCAAGTGACACTCGTTGTTTTTGGAATTTCTTGTTTAATTAAAAGGTATTTACATTCAATGTGCTTAGTTACTCTTAGAATACCTAACATTTCTTCATAAAGAAGATTGCAGCGACATTATCATAATATTTCAGCGGCTTGATAATAGTGCCGATAACTATAAGTCCTGAAACGAAGTCACATTGCTATAATACATAAGTTGTAGCATCAAAGGATGCTACAAACTCAGTTTTTATAATAGTTAATGGATTGTGTTGCACTCTTTCATTATATTGGTCGTTAAATCAAAATAAATATACTTAAGCAAGAGTGAACTTCATACTATCCATATAACTAGTAACTACGAGTCATAATAACCGTTCATATTTAAATGGAATGATATCTTAAATGTGAGCATATAGTCTTTTAAGTATCTCACTACTTTATACATAACCCTTAAAACCCATATAAAATTATTTTATTTCTCTAATTTATAAATATGTGCTTCTATATAGAGAAAATATATAAACTTACTCCCACTTATCTTAAGGTGTATACCAATATACAACAATTAAAGAAATAATGGTATTGTTTCTTAAAATACCTTTTGCCGGAAACTTATGTTTATACAGTGATCTCTTAAACGTATACGCGTGGTTTATTAAACACCAAAAAGTAGTTTTCACACCCATTTAATGTAGCTCTCAATCATAATTGTGAAATCCCGCCAAATAAAATACCGGGTGATCAGTCCTATATCAAATTAAAACAGGAATCTCATTTGGTTCATTCTTAGCATCACTGTCGAAAACATTTTAAACTTACTAACCACCTAGTATTCAAAAAGCGGATGTCAAAATTTTAATCTTTTTATATGCAGTCAATAAAGTGGAACATCAACAATAATATAATATGCCAACACCAAAATAAAACCCAAACCATCAAATGTTATAATTAAAGTTTGGCCAAAAACCATCAAAAAGGAAACCAAACAAGCAAACTAATAAAACCACTGAAGTCTAAATACTGAATCTGAAAAGGGTGGGAAATATGCCCTAAAACAAATTTGACATCAGAAGATAGATTCCTACACTAGGAATGATAAATGGAAGCGTCTAAGCAAAGTCCTGCAGGAATCCACTCTTCTCATAATCGAGTCTTCTTAGATCAGAATGTCATGACTAGCGTCCCTATGGCTGGGCACCTAAAAAGTTTTTAAAAATATTTTATAGCAAGAGTTAGTATTCAAAACCTTTTGAAAATATTTTGCAAGTAATTATCACAGTAAGATGAGTTATTTATTACACACGTTAAGATTTCACATGCTCTCTTGAGTTGACTCACCCCTCATGTATAGTGCACGCCTAACGCCCAGTACTTATCCCACCTAGATGTACTACTCAAGCTAACTAGGCTATACTACTCAACTGAACTTATCTAAGCGACTAAGTTCCCATACCGCCCTTACAGTACGCTAACAGTAACACATCTCATATTTTGGAGTTAATATACAATAAAACTCAGTTTTGGGATAGAATTCGTACGCATTTTTTTTTTCCATTTATATGTGTGGTTATAAGTAGCAATATTTAGTAAAAAAAATAGTGAAACAATAATAGTCATACATTCATGATAGTAAAACACTAACAAGCTCACAATAGAGTTGTCTTTTTAAGGAATTAAATTTTTACAACGTGATTTTGACTTGGAGTAGTAATGAGCTGGCAAGCAATAAATATATAATGTTAGTGTATATATTAATTTTTAAGCATTTCCCTTGATTAATATGTAGAAAAAAAATACATTGGTAGTAATTAATACCTTACGTCATGTGTTTTATCCAAATTGTTTAGTCGTCATAAAATTCTAAACTTAATTTTCGGGATGAAAATTGTCACACCCCAAACCCAATATCCATACTAATCATTTGTTATTGGAATAATTATATCATAATCTTGAGCCCATTGGAAATATGATTCATTCATAAATATTTTCCTACATAATGTGCATAATGAACGTAATATTATTCTTATACCATAAAAATCAATATCAGAGTCATAATTAAGCGGACATACAATAATGTGATTAACTATGATCAACTCAATCCATACTAAATAAATATATACAATGTGTGAGTATATTAAAATCTTGAGTGTGACAACGATAAATTCCCCATTTTTAAACCCCGGGTGTCTCCAACGGTGCAACTCTCAAAGTTATCGGTCATATGGTATCCTAGCTGGCAGCGTACGAACTTGAAATTGTTAAAATATAAACCATAAGCATTAAACTTAGTGAGGTACTCCTTCCCTGCAATGGAATAACAATTCTATATCGAATATGTGGATATAAAATCCGAGCAATCCTCCCCATTAGCAATAATAAATCATGGATCATAAGATCCAAATAATTCTGCCCGTTGGCAATAAGAAATCCTGGATCATAAGATCCAAATAATTCTTCCCATTGGTAATAACAAATCCTGGATCATAAGACCCAATTAATTCTGTCCATTGGCAATAACAAATCCTGGATCATAAGATCCAAATAATTCTACCCATTGGCAATAACAAATCATGGATCATAAGATCCAAATAATTCTGCCCATTGGCAATAACAAATCCTGGATATTTGAATATCCAAACAAATCCTGAATACCGAAGTATTCAAACAAATCCTCTCTTAGAGCTATATTCAAATCCAACATATCATTTTCATATCTATATATGAACAATCATAAGTACAGTCACCTTGAAAGTTTAACTGGCTTTTCCCTTGCCTTTATCCGGTACTTATTCAATCAACTCTTCTTCCCTTCCTATAATTCTTACAATATTAGTGTCATCATAAAAATATTAAAAATTCAAAGAATAACTTGAACATAACTCAATTCATAAGCATCATACGATTCTATTCAAATCATTTGTCACAGATGAAGTTTCATCCAAATTCATGTTAATATAATTGTCATATCCAAATCATTGACCAAACATATATTCATTTATTCTTTCTAATTCAATCCTTATCATATTATTATTCCAATACAAAAGACGTTACATCATTTCAAGTCTCCTAGAGCAAGATATACCCATTTCTTTACCACATAGCAAATCTGCCATATAGGCTCTTTTATCGTTCATTCAACTTCCAAGAATTTTCATAATTTTTTTACATCATAAATTTATATGATATTTAACCCAACATTAGTAAACATATTTAACAATACAATATTAAAATTTCACAATTTTCAGAGTTCATTTGCTATGTCAAGTAAGGCATCGAACATATTGTATGCATACTTTCACCCTTGGGGCAGATTTCATACCCGAACTTCAAACTCTCACCAAAGACTCATTTCTTGGTATTTTCACTTGATTTTTGAGATTTCATACATATATGAGTCCAAGTTAATCTCCAATTGTAATCAATCAATTACAGTATGTTTACAAAAAATATGGAAGTTTTAATAAACAAAGTTTCTAAACAAAGCAATTTTAGGGTTTTGTACATTCAACTTAATTTAAACTTGCATATATCCATACATATGCACCCATACATGAAAGGTCAATAAACAATCAAGAATTTATATCATATAAATCATAAATTCAAGAAAAATAACAAGATTCATGGTCAGAATTACCTTAGGGGCTTTTACGTAATTTTCTATGAATGTTTTTGAATGTTTCTCCTCACTTTCTTCTTCCTAACCCTCACAATTATTTTTCCTCAACTTAAAACTCTCCCAAACTGAGTTTGCTGAAGAAAGGAGGATATCTCAAGGGTTTAAGTCGGCCAAAACAACCTCCACCTCCAACCAATCAATTTATAACATGTGGCATCATATAAAACAAAATATCATTTAAGGCTAAATGCCTACTTTAGCCCTTGTTCGTAAAAAGACAATATCTTCCCACTCAGATGTCCATTCGATGGACCATTTATTGTGTTACAAACCTAACTCATATATCTACAAATATCTAGTTTATACCTCAAGTCAATTGTTATGTCAGAAAGGTCAACACTAGTCTTAAACATGAACATTCCTACCGAAAACTTCAAAATTTCACATTTGTAACTAATTCGATATTTCATGTTTTATGAAGGTAGGATTATACTAAACATAATGAATTAACATTATATATACTAATAACATATTATCCATATCACACAAGCTAATCATGATTTAAATATAATTTATCATAATTATATTCGGGTTGTCACAATTTCCCCCCTGTTAGGAAATTTCATCCCCAAAATTGACATACCTTGGTTGTCCGAATCAAACAAATACGGATAACTAATCTTTATGGTATCCTCGCTCTCACATGTAGCCTCTTCCATGGAATGCCTTTTCCACACAACTTTCACAAGTGGGATCACTTTTGATCTCAATATTTGTTCCTTCATATCCACGATAACAAGTGGTTCTTCCACATAACTCAAGTCTTCCTTTAACTCAATAGGCTGTTTCACCAATACATGTGAAGGATCCGCTACATACTTTCTTAACATAGAAACATGGAAAACATCATGTAACCGAGCTAAGTCTGGTGGTAAGCTAACTCGTAGGCAACCATCCCGACTTTCTCAAGGATTTCATAAGGTCCAATGTAGCGTGGACTTAATTTCCCTTTCTTTCCAAATCTCATAACTCCTTTCCATGGCGATATCCGAAGAAACAAATAATCCCCTTTCTGGAATTCCAAATCTTTTCATCGTTTATCTGCGTAACTTTTCTGTCTGCTTTGAGCTGTTCTCATTCTATCTTGAATAATCTTCACTTTTTCAGTGGTGACTTCAATCAATTCTGGACCCTCTATCTTCCTTTCACCAACTTCACCCCAATATATCGGTGTACGACATTGTCTACCGTACAATGCTTCATATGGAGCCATACCAATAGTAGACTGAAAACTATTATTATATGCAAATTCTATCAAAGGCAAATATTCATCCCAATTACCTTTGAAATCAAGCACACAAGCTCTAAGAATATCTTCTAAAATCTGTATTGTCCTTTCATACTTCCCATCTGTCTGGGGATGAAAAGCCGTACTAAACTTTAAGTTAGTACCCATAGCTAACTGCAAACTATCCCAAAATCTAGATGTAAAAGTAGGGTCCCTAACTGAAACAATAGAAACAGGTGCTCCTTGCAATCGAATAATTTCATTAACATACAATCTAGCATACCTATCAACTGTATACGTAGTCTTGACTGCTAGAAAATGAGCGGACTTGGTCAATTTTTCATCACTATCCAAATCGAATTTGACCCCTTCTGAGATCAAGGAAGCCCAACCACAAAATCCATCGTTACATGATCATATTTCCATTCCGGTATTAGCAATAGCTGAAGCAGAACAATAGGTTTCTGATGCTCCACTTTCACTTGCTGACATATAAGGCACCTAGCAACAAAATTAGCTATTTCCTTCTTCATATTATTCCACCAGTAATTCTCCTTTAAATCCCTATACATTTTATTACTATCAGGATGCATAGTATAAATGGAATTATCAGCCTCGTCTAAAATTTCCTCTTTCAATCCACCCACATTAAGCACACATAACCGCTGCTTATACAATAAAGTGCCATCATTCACAATACAAAAATCTTCAGGCCTACCATCTCGGACATCTTGTCGTTTCTTCTCAAGGAAAGGATCTTCTATTTGCAAATCATGAATACGGGTAGCTAACAAAGGTCTCACGCTTAGATGAGCAAAGAACATGTCCCCATCTGCTAGCTTCAATTCTACTCCCATCAATCTTTACTCCATAATGTGGGAAACTATAGCACATCGAATACAAGATAACCTACCCGAAGCCTTTCTACTCAGATCATCTGCAACTACATTGGCCTTCCCTGGGTGGTAGTGGATTGTACAATCATAATCTTTAATTAACTCCATCCATCGCCTCTGCCTCAAATTCAACTCCTTCTGAGTAAATAAATACTTAAGGCTTTGATGGTCAGTAAAAATTTCACATACCTTACCATATAGATAATGACGCCATAATTTCAAAGCAAAGACAATAGCTACAAGTTCCAAATCACGTGTAGGATAATTATGTTCATGTGTACGCAACTGCCTAGAAGCATAAGCAATAACTCTACCATGCTGCATAAAAACACAACCCAACCCAACCCCTGGTGTGAAGCATCAGTATAAATAACAAAACCATCTCCACCGTGTAGAATAGTAAGAACTGGTGCAGTTACCAACCTCTTTTTCAATTCATCAAAACTATTTTCGCAATCAGAATTCCATTCAAACTTAACATCTTTCCGGGTTAATTTAGTCATCGGCAAGGCAATTGAAGAAATTCCCTTAATAAACCTTCTATAATACCCACCTAAACCTAGAAAACTCCGCACCTCAGTCACGTTATTGGGCCTCTCCCATTTTACAATAGCTTTTACCTTTTTAGGATCAACACGTATACCATCTCCAGAAACAACATGGCCTAAAAATTCAACTTGTGATAGCCAAAATTCACACTTGCTAAACTTAGCATACAATTGCTTATCTTTCAACACATTCAAAATAGTTCTGAGATGCTTTTCATGTGCAACCATATCATGTGATTAAATTAGAATATCATCAATAAAAACTATCACAAATAAATCAACAAAAGGATGCAATACCCGGTTCATAAGATCCATAAATACAGCTGGAGCATTAGTCACCCCAAAAGGCATCACCAAAAACTCGAAATGACCATACCTAGTGCGAAAAGCAGTTTTAAAAATATCACTCTCCTTCACCCTCAACTGATGATACCCTGATCGTAAGTTTATCTTTGAAAACACTTTAGCACCCTGTAACCGATCAAACAAATCATCTATACGAGGGAAAGGATATTTGTTCTTAATTGTATCTTTATTCAGTTGCCTATAATCAATACACAAACGCATGGTACCATCTTTCTTCTTCATAAATAAAACTGGTGCACCCCAGGGAGATACACTAGGCTGTATGAACCCCCTATTAAGTAAATCCTACAGCTGAATCGTGAGTTCTTTCAACTCAGCAGGTGCCATTCTATACGGTGCCATAGAAATAAGGGTTGTCCCCGGTGCTAATTCAATACTAAATTCAACTTCTCTTTCTGGAGGTAACCCTGGCAACTCTCTAGGAAACACTTCAAGAAAATCCCGTACAATATGAACATCGACTAATTGTAAATCCCCTTCCCTAGTGTCAAGAACATATGCAATAAAGCCCTCACAACCCTTACTCAATAATTTTCTCGTCTGAATAGCAAAAATGATGCAACTAGGAATAATTTTTCTTTCCCCCACAAATTTAAATTCAGGCTCACCAGGCGTATTAAAAACAACTTCCTTACAGAAACAATCCATAGATGCATGATATTTAGATAACCAATCCATTCCCAGAATTATATCAAAATTAGAAATATCCAATGGAAGTAGATCTATAACTATATCTCTAGATCCCACAATCAAAACACAATCACGAAAAGCATATTCCGCTACAACCATATCCCCCATTGGCATATAAATACCCAACCCCACATCTAAATGAGTACATGGTCTATTCAGGTATACAGTAAAAGCATAGGACACAAAAGAATGTGTGGAACCAAGATCAATCAAAACATAAGAACTTCTATCAGTAATAGATAATGTACCTGTCACTACATCTGGAGTAATCTGAGCTTCTTTCATTGTAAAAACTCGTCAACCAGGCCTGGAACTATTAGCTTGTCCCATTCCCATACTTTTCACTACACTGTCTGGAGATAACATTCTTCTTGCTACTTCACTATGTGCTACTGGAGTCTCTTCCAACTGCGAACAATTCTTCTTAACATGCCCCACTTGATGACAATGGTAGTATTCCACTCCTTTAAGCTTAGGACACTCGGATTTATAATGCCCCTCCTCTTTACAAAAGAAACATGTAACAACTCTTGTAGGTGCCTCACCCTTTCCTGACCTCTTAACTAGACTAGAAGATTCTCCACCCCTAGTATCTCTGCCAAATCTCCCCAGACCTCTACCACTATCTCCACCACCTCTCTGAAATTTATGAGGTTCTATCTTAACACTTCCACCCTGACCTCCCTTAGACTGAAATGCGTCAAATCTACTATTCTTAAAGCTCTCTCTACTTGCCACCCCTTGGTTTATTTGCCTTTTTGCTATCGTGGCTTTATTTACCAGAGAAGCATAATCTTCTAACTCATAAGTGGTCACTCTATTTTAAATAGGCCAAATCAGTCCATCTTGAAACTTACTACATTTATCTTCTTCATTCTCCATATATTTAGTGGTAAATCTAGACAAAGCAGTAAATTTAGCCTCATACTCCCTCAGACATTTTTTCTTGCGTCAAATTTATAAATTCCCTCAACTTCTCCCTCCTATAAACTTTAGGGAAATACTTAACATACAAAGATTTAATAAATTCAGTCCAAGTAATAACATCAGTACCTTCCATCCTAGGCACCAAATGGTTACTGGCTTCCCACCAATATTTTGCCTCTCCTTTTAGCCTAAACACAACTAGATTCACTTTCTGGTTATCTGGATCCTTCAAAACTACAAAGATAGTTTCTAGATCCTTGACCCACATCTCAGCTTCTATAGGTTCAATTGACCTTGAATATTCTGGAGGATTTAACTTCAAAAACTTCTCATGCATGGAATCTTTCATTTCCTTCCTTACCTCTTTCTCAATCCTGGTCACAATCTTTGATTCTAGATATCTGGCATGTTGTTCTGCCATTTACGCCATATTTCTTTCTTATTGCTCTGCCATACTCATCATTGCATGTGCCATTATTTGTATCTCTATAGGCTGCTCTTGCTCTCTAGCCCTTCCAGCAACACTTTGCTCTACTTCAGTATTTTCTATACGAGAAGCTACTCCCTCTTCTCTATGTTGTCCATTCTCAGGTTCCATCTAGAATTATCTACAATACAACAAAGTTCTAACAACCAACATAAACAGTTTATAATACTAAACTATTGGTTAGTACATAAACAATTCATAAATATTAAATCAACTCAATAACTGCCATCTAATCGTCACACATGTCCAGAATTAATAACCACGCTCAGATACCACTAATTGTCACACCTCAAACCCAATATCCATACTAATCATTTGTTATTGGAATAATTAGATCATAATCTTGAGCCCATTGGAAATATGATTCATTCATCAATATTTTCCTACATAATGTGCATAATGAACATAATATTATTCTTATACCATAAAAATCAATATCAGAGTCATAATTAAGCGGACATATAATATTGTGATTAACTACGATCAACTCAATCCATACTAAATCAATATATACAATGTGTGAGTATATTAAAATCTTGAGTGTGACAACGATAAAATCCCCATTTTTAAACCCCGGGTCTCTCCAACGGTGCAACTCTCAAAGTTATCGGTCATATGGTATCCTAGATGGCAGCGTACGAACCTGAAATTCTTAAAATATAAACCATAAGCATTAAGCTTAGTGAGGTACTCCTTCCCTGCAATGGAATAATAATTCTATATCGAATATGTCTATATAAAATCCGAACAATCCTGCCCATTGGCAATAATAAATCATGGATCATAAGATCCAAATAATTCTGCCCGTTGGCAATAACAAATCCTGGATCATAAGATCCAAATAATTCTTCCCATTGGATATAACAAATCCTGGATCATAAGACCCAAATAATTATGTCCATTGGCAATAACAAATCCTGGATCATAAGATCCAAATAATTCGGCCCATTGGCAATAACAAATCCTGGATCATAAGATCGAAATAATTCTGCCCATTGGCAATAATAAATCCTAGATATTTGAATATTCAAACAAATCCTGAATACCGAAGTATTCAAACAAATTCGCTCTTAAAGCTATATTCAAATCCAACATATCATTTTCATATCTATATATGAACAATCATAAGTACACCACCTTGACAGTTTAACTGGCTTTTCCCTTGCCTTTATCCGGTACTTATTCAATGAACTCTTCTTCCCTTCCTATCATTCTTACAATATTAGTGTCATCATAACAATATTAACAATTCAAAGAATAACTTGAACATAACTCAATTCATAAGCATCATACGATTCTAGTTAAATCATTTGTCACAGATGAAGTTTCATCCAAATTCATGTTAATATAATTGTCATATCCAAATCATAGACCAAACATATATTCATTTATTCTTGTTAATTCAATCCTTATCATATTATTATTCCAATATAAAAGACGGTACATCATTTCAAGTCTCCTAGAGCAAGATATGCCCATTTCTTTACCACATAGCAAATCTGCCCTATAGGCTCTTTTATCGTTAATTCAATTTCCAGGAATTTCCATAATTTTTCTACATCATAAATTTATATGATATTTCACCCAACATCAGTAAACATATTGAACAATGCAATATTTGTAAGGACATAAATTTCCAATTGAGTCCCTGTATTGCTTTGACATAATTTCGTGAACAAAACTGTGTTTGTAATATGTCATAGGGAGAATTTTATTTTGTCACGATCCCACTTGGTCTATGACGTATTGAAGAAATTGAAGACGTTGCGACAAAGTTTCAAAGAAATAATCATGCCGATGTTTATTTGGTGCAAGTTTACTCGTCTTCAAAGTTAATATCATTTTGAGATCACTCAGGTATGAATGCGTATAATTAGTGGTGCTTGGAATTATTTTATAAAAGATAAGGATGTAATTTTTATATAAAAAAATTATTTTAAATGTTTTAAAAGTGTTTTAATGGTTTCAACTTCGTTTTATGATGATAAGCTCGAAATAGAGTTTGACTAATTTGAATCTGTTTGTTAAGAGACGTTTTTATCTAAAAGTCAAAGAAAGTCAAACTTTTGGAAGGTCGCTCGAGCGACACTGGATCTCGTTCGAACGAGATACATTGTAGCGCGAACGACATGCTTAAGTCGTTCGAACGACATGTTTTTTGAGGCGTCATTTAAATCCTATTTAAACAGTGTTTGCATCATAATTTCGACAGTGTGCTTTCTGAAAAAAAGTTTTACGAACCAGAACCTTGTTTGCACATGTTTTCTAAGGTTTACAAAGCATAAACACATCCTTAGAGTTTGCAAAGATCCAAGATATCATTCTTATATGTTTACGTGATCTTGCTGCACCAAAGTTGTTTGTTCTACACATTGAACACAAAGGGTTTGGCGGTGAAGAAGCGACGGACATCGTTTTCGACATCGTAGACGTATCAAAGCCATATCGGTGGACACCGAGACATACGTGGATGCGTGTGTTGTGGACAGAGATCGTGGATGATATGCCCAAGTATAACCTCGGCTCGGGGATACCTACCTCGGCCAAGATAATGGTCGAGACGTTGATCGACCCAATAAGGGGTAAGGTCCCACGATATCATCCCTAGTCCAGGACTACCTCGGCCCAGGCCGACACTACTGCTTACACCTCCCCAAGGACACCACGCACGTCGCAGACATCAACAGCATCCTAAAGTACCCAGGAATAGCAACATCGGCCATCAGTAGGCCGAGATGACAAGAAGCCACTTCATGTTCAACGCGGATCCTACCTCGGCTGGGGCCGAGGCTACCAGAGGTATTAACAATCATCAGCATGCAGCATGCCCAACCTCGGATCGGGCCGACCCAAGCATATGTCTCGGCTAATATCAGGCCGAGACTCCTTATGACACTTCCCAGATTGAGCGGATACCAAGCCTTTACAGCTCGGCCTCTCCCAGGCCGAGGTCATTTATCAACATGACTTCCGAACATCTGTTGACACTTGGATAAAGACACCTGGGCACAAATCAGTTGTAACAAGATTATTCTCCACATGGGGGAGAATATTTCATCATCATTGCTTACATGTGACTAGGATAGGTGGCATGCCCACATTGGTGAGGATATCACACACATGCTCACTGCATGCATGGGGGGTACATTACACCCCCTAGGCACTATATATAGGGATCATCCCCTACCTTGCAAAGGGATCTCATTCATGCAACCCTAGTAGAGACCCTGTCAAAATATACTGTAGAGAGAGAGAGAGAGAGATTGAGGGAATTGTACCCATGGTCATTAGTACCATCTTTCAGTGATATTACTCACACACTCACTGTGGACGTAGGCCAAACCGGCTGAACCACCTATATTCCGGTGTTGATCTCCTCCTATCCTCACCTCCTTCTCTTACCTATTTTTATATAGCTGTGCTGCCATTGTTATATACATATAGAGCTTGGAAACACCTTACCTGGTGGTGCTCAAACCCAGCATCATCATTTTGGCACCGTCTGTGGGAACCGAGAGGCTGTCTCTTCCTCTTTTTCTGCTTTACCTCACCGGAGACTCTGGTGGTGAACCAGGAACCACCCCTTGCGTGGAGCTGTCTCACCATTGAAAGAGGTCCTTTAAGGTATTAAGCTCACTTGCTGTTCAAGCTCTTTATTATTAACACATGGCACCAGAATTACCACCGCCTCTTCCGTCGCCCGGAGGCGGAGGGGCTAGCTCCAGTCAGGTTCCTCCCCAGTCCAAAATGGCGGAGGTGGCAGCAGCTTTAAAATCTTTGGCTGCAACACAACAAGCCATGAAGGAGCAATTTGCCCAGCTCAGCCAAACCATGATGATGAGGCCACCTGGAGTCTCCCCGGACATGATAACTCCGGCGACAGTTCAACCCCATCCTGATGCCAGGGGACCACCCCAGGCACCCATGAAGGACCAACCTGCACCCCAGCGGAGGAGGGACATTGCTGACCTTAGGCGCTTACACCTGGGGAGGTAAGGAAACCCTTGCTCGGAGGACAGGTATGATGACCTAGAGGCTGAAGAGGCCCCGGAAGACTGCTGGGAGCCGTATGAGGTGTCAGATAACACCGTATAACCTCTTAGGCAGAGCCAAGGATGTTTCGGCCGAGGAAGAGACGAGGCCCAACAGAGAGGATCGGACTTTAACAGGTTGAGCAGAGGGTCGGCCTTCGAGAGGCTAGGCCCAGTCAATAACCTGAGGCAAAGGCTATCGAGGTCAAGGAGCGCGACAGGATCTCAAAGAGGTAATAGGCCGGCTCGGCCAGATCAAGACCGACCCTTAGAGAGAGGAGCCAGGGAGCAGGAAGCGGTCAATAGTCAGCGTGTTGTGGCTGGGGAACCCTCTGTCCATCGTAGGGAGGTGGCAGGGGATAACCTCGGCCTAGCTGAAGAGAGAAGACCCTGGAATGACTCAATCCAACGTCTTGAAGAGAAGATAGGGGACCTCATCAAGAGCAGGGACCCATTGCAAAGGGGCTACTCAGAGGTCTCCCCGTTTGTAGCTAGGATAGTTGGATTCCCAACCCCAGCTAAGTTCAAGCCTCCTACAGTGACGCCTAAGTATGATGGCAGCACTAACCCAGTGCACCATATTGAGATGTATCAGTCGGCGGCAGATATTTACTCGATCCCTGATGAGATGAAGTGTAGGGCCTTCTCACGAACCTTGATAGGGGCAGCTCATAGTTGGTTGACCTCTCTTCCAAAGAACTCGATTGAAAACTTCAAGGGCCTGGCAGAACAGTTCATCCACAACTTCTGCTTTGGGGTAAGACCTCAAAAGAAGACTACCCACCTCCTGTATGTCAAACAGGCTAAGGGAGAAATCCTAAGAGACTATATAGCAAGATTTAACAAAGAGAAGCTGGAGGTAGAGGATTACGAGGAGAGCATAGCCATGACTGCCCTGATAGGAGGCCTCCAGAAGGGAAAGTTATTGTGGAAGCTGGCGGAAGACCCCCCCAAGTCTATGGCCGAACTGTTGTCCACCGCAGGGAAAGTGATGAATGCGGAAGAGGCAATGGCTGCCAAATATGAGGAGGAGAATCGTGGTAGCACTGGGAGGCCCCAGGGTAAGAAAAAGGGGAAGAAGAGGTCATCAGATGATAAGTTCGCTCATTACACTCCTCTGACTGTGAGCTGTGAGCACATCCTTAATGAGATCAAGACTGACCGGGCTCTGAGGTGGCCAGAGAAATTAAAAGGCCCCACCACATAAGAGGAATAAGAACCTATGGTGTGAGTTCCATCAGGATCACGGCCATGTCACAGATAGATGCTTTGCTCTGAAGTATGAGATTGAGAAGATGCTGAAATCCGGGAAGCTAAGAAAGTATGTGGATGGAAAGGCCCCGAAGGGTGGAAGAGAAGACCCTAGGAAGAGAAGAGATGACAGGTGCCGCGGCGATGTCCCGACTGGAAGGCATGATGGTTCAGAGGGTGATGATGGTGATGACCCGGATCTCCCACCTAAGGATGACAACACCCCCGTGAAGAGGGTAGGAATGATCTCCTTTGGTGTTAGCACCATATGTGGGGGATTCGCGGGAGGTGTCTCTGAGGTAGCCGATAGGAAGGCTCATGTGGCGGAGGCCAAGTCAGTGGTCAAGACTGAGGTTGTGAATCTGACCTCTTCTGATGCAGTACAGAAGAGAAAGAAGGTAGACATGGACACCCTAGTGGTGGGATTCTCCGGACTTGACTTCAAGGGCATCTTATCCCCCCATGATGACCCTCTAGTCATAACAACAAGGGTGCATGGGTGCGATGTAGGGAGAATCCTCATAGATGGGGGAAGCTCAGCAGATGTGATGTTCTGGTCTTATTTCAAGAGCTTGGGTCTTAGCAGGGCAAGGCTGGTGCCCTACCACCACCCATTGATAGGCTTCAGTGGTGAGAAGGTGCACCCATTGGGCATGTATGAAATGGATGTACGGATGGGAGATGAGTGGCCTAAGAGGCTGACTAAGAAGATAAACTTTTTTGTGATGGACGAAAATGTCTTCTCGGCCTACAACCTCATCATCGGAAGAGTGGCCCTCAAAGAGTTTGAAGTCGTGCCGTCAACGGTCCACCAGATGCTAAAATTCCCGACTCCTTATGGGGTAGGGGAAGTGAAAGGGGACCAGACCACGGTGCGGGAGTGTTATTTCAACTCGGCCGAAGAGCGAGAGGCCCATAAGAGAGCAACCGCCACTTACAGCATTGACACACTTGATCCCAGAGATAAAACAAAATTAAAGAAGGGCGAGGCCGCGGAAGAGGTAGAATCCATCGTCCTCAATGAGGATGAGCCGGAAAAAACCGTCCAGGTCGGCAAGGCTCTGGAACAAGGGATCAAGGAAGAGCTGATAAACTTCCTTAAGAGGAGGCAAAGCGTCTTCGCGTGGAGTCATGCAGACATGCCTGACATCGACCCTGGGATCATGACCCACAAGCTCAACGTGGATAGAGATGCTAGGCCTATTAAACAGAGGCGAAGGATCTACTCCAGAGAGAAGTATGAGGTCATCCGGGAAGAGGTGAAGAAGTTAGAAGAGGCCGAGTTCATAAGAGATGTTACTTATCCAGAGTGGCTCTCAAATGCAGTCATCGTGCCTAAAGCCAATGGAAAGTGGCGGATGTGTGTAGATTTCACAGACCTGAATAGGTCTTGCCCGAAAGACAGCTATCCCTTGCCTAGGATAGACCAGATGGTGGATGCAACAGGAGGGCACGAGCTTATGAGTTTCATGGATGCCTACTCAGGTTATAACCAAATCTTCATGGATGCCGAGGACTCTGAGAAGACAGCCTTCATTACTGACAAGGGGACATACTGTTACAAGGTGATGCCCTTTGGTCTGAAAAATGCTGGGGCAACGTATCAACATCTTGTCAATAAGATGTTCGAGGAGCAGATAGGTAAGACCATGGAGGTGTATGTGGATGATATGCTAACGAAGAGCCTGAAAGCATGTACTCACGTAGCGGACCTTGAGAAGACCTTTGATGTCATGGACTCCTACAGAATGAAGCTCAACCCGGCGAAATGTGTCTTCGGGGTAGGAGACGGGAAGTTCCTGGGGTTCATCGTTAATCAGAGGGGGATTGAAGCAAACCCGGAGAAAATCAAGGCGTTACTCGACATGAAGACTCCTAGGAGTATCAAGGATGTTCAGAGACTCACTGGAAGGGTGGCGGCCCTTAACAGGTTTGTCTCCAGAGCCACAGACAAGTGTCTTTCGTTCTTTAAAGTACTAAGAAAGGCCTTCCAGTGGGACGAAGAGTGTGAAAAAGCCTTTGATCAACTTAAGTCCTACTTGGGGTCTCCCTTGCTGCTGTCCCGGCCCATCGCGGGAGAGAGGTTGTTTGTGTACCTGGCGGTTTCTGAGTCAGCCATTAGCGCGGTCATCATACGAGAAGAGGATGGGGTTCAGAGACCCGTGTACTTCAATAGTAAGGCCCTTCAAGGGTCTGAACAAAACTATCCCCGGATGGAGAAGTTGGCTTATGAACTGATACATGCCTCAAGGAAGATGAAGCCTTACTTTCAAGCTCACTCTATGATAGTCCTCACCGACTCACCACTACGGCAGGTTCTGCACAAGCCTGAAAAGTCCGGAAGATTGATGACCTGGGCCATCGAGCTAGGAGAGTATGATCTTACGTACCAGCCCAGAACAGCCATCAAGGGGCAGGCCCTCGCAGACTTTGTCGCAGAGTTCACCTGGGAAGAGGCAGATAGAGGTTCGGAAGAGGCCGAGGTAGAGAAAGGCCTGGATGACGGTGAAGAGATAAACCGTGGTGTCTTCCGAAATTCGGAAGAGGCGGCACCAAACGTCTTCCAAGGCCGAGAAGAGGTAGTACCAGGAAAAACCCGGAGCAGAGTGGAAGAGAACGAAGAAGATCGGTACCTCTTCAAGAAGGGGGCTATGAGTGAAGGGGTCTTCTCATTTGATGCGGACGTGTGGAGCCTCTTTGTTGACGGCTCTTCTTATGACCATGGAAGCGGCGCGGGGCTAGTACTCTCGGCTTCAGATGACACCAACATTGAGTACGCCTTGAGATTCAACTTTAAGGCCTCCAACAACGAGTCTGAGTATGAGGCCATGATAGCAGGTCTCTTGTTGGCAACAACTCTTCGAGTAAAGAGGCTCCCACTCCATAGCGACTCGAGGTTGGTTATCAATCAAGTGCTGGGGGAATACGAGGCCAAGGATGAAAGGATGGCCAAGTACCTAAAGAAAGTAAGGGGGTTGCTAGAGTACTTTGAAGAGGCCAAATTGAAGAGAGTGCCTAGACTGAGCAATAATCACACTGATGCATTGGCAAGACTGGCCTCAGCAATGAAGACAGATTTGGGAAGAACCATCCCAATCGAAGTCTTAGGAAAGGCAAGTATCGAGGAGGACGAGGTATGTAACCCTTGTCACAACGTAAACCTGGGAGACTCATGGATTGACCCGATTGTCAGATACCTAAGAGAGGGGGAGCTACCTGAGTCTAAGATGGAAAGGAAAAAGTTGAGATACAGAGCTGCAAAGTTCTCATTGGTAGGAGACGTCTTGTATAAAAAGGGGTTTCTCTTGCCCCTCCTCAGATGTGTGCATCCTGTGGAGTTACCTCGGATCTTACAGGAGGTTCATGAAGGTTCCTGCTCCAGCCACATAGGAGGAAGACCCTTAGCCAAGAGGATCATCACTCAGGGATACTGGTGTCCCACCTTGTCTAGGGACGCTGCCGACTATGTGAAGAGGTGTGACAAATGTCAGAGGTTCGCCACTATCCCTCACTAACCCCATCAGCCTATGACGTCGATCTCTTCTCCATGGCCATTTGCGGTATGGGGGATTGACTTAGTAGGACCATTGCCAAGAGCTGTCAACAACTATAGATTCTTGATAGTTGCCATTGACTACTTTTCAAAATGGGTAGAGGCCGAACCAATGATAACAATTACGGAGCAGAAGACCTTTCAGTTCATCTGGAAGAACATCATATGTAGGTATGGCCTCCCATACACGCTCATCTCGGATATTGGGACCCAGTTCAAGAACTCCTCCTTGGAGAAGTATTGCCAAAGTGTGGGGATTAAGCAGTTCTTCTCATCTCCTGGCCGACCTCAGGCAAATGGCCAGACCGAGGTCACAAATAGGACTATCTTGGATGGAATCAAGAAGAGGTTAGAAGACGCGAAGGGGAGATGGATAGAAGAAGTCTACGCTGTGCTATGGGCTTACAGAACTACGGCAAGGACACCCACAGGAGAAACCCCATTCATGCTGGCACATGGCTCCGAGGCAGTCATACCAACGGAGGTAGGACTCCCGACTCATCGGATTCAGACTTACGACCCTGACAGCAATGGGGAGAAGATAAGGCTAGACCTGGATCTCATTCAAGAGAGAAGAGAAGACGCAGAGGTCAGGAAAGCAGCCTATCAGCAGAGGGCATCAAGATTCTACAATCAAAGGGTGAAGTCAAGACCCATTACGGTGGGGGACCTAGTGCTTAAGAAGGCCCTACAGAAGACAAACAAGCTACACCCGAACTGGCATGGCCCCTACAAAGTAACGGAAGAGGTTGTGCCTGGCACATATAGGCTAGAGAACTTAGAGGGAGAACCTTTCACCAACCCGTGAAATGCTGACCACCTGAAGAGATATTTTATATGATGTTGCATAGGATTTGTAATTTGTAAATGTATCGTCTTATCGAGAAGAGGTTGTTAATAAAGATCAGTTTCCATGGCAAATTCTTGTTCCATTCTTAGAGCAAAGATATTATAGGGAAATAACATCATTAATTTGGTGACACCTATTATGAGGCTAACCTCTTAGGTGATGACCTCAGACCCTCATAACATCACTCGGTGGTGACGAGGTCTGAGCTCAGACACCTTGGTTAGAGGACCTTAGACTCTTTAACATCATTGATTTGGTGACATTCATTTATGAGGCTAACCTCTTAGGTGATGACCTCAGACCCTCATAACATCACTCGGTGGTGACGAGGTCTAAGCTCAGACACCTTGGTTAGAGGACCTCAGACTCTTAACATCATTGATTTGGTGATACTTATTATGAGGCTAAACTCTTAGGTGATGACCTCAGACCCTCATAACATCACTCGGTGGTGACGAGGTCTGAGCTCAGACACCTTGGTTAGAGGACCTCAGACTCTTAACATCATTGATTTGGTGATATTCATTTATGAGGCTAACCTCTTAGGAGATGACCTCAGACCCTCATAACATCACTCGGTGGTGACGAGGTCTGAGCTCAGACACCTTGGTTAGAGGACCTCAGACCCTTAACATCATTGATTTGGTGATACTTATTATGAGTCTAACCTCTTAGGTGATGACCTCAGACCCTCATAACATCACTCGGTGGTGACGAGGTCTGAGCTCAGACACCTTGGTTAGAGGACCTCAGACTCTTAACATCATTGATTTGGTGATATTCATTTATGAGGCTAACCTCTTAGGTGATGACCTCAGACCCTCATAACATCACTCGATGGTGATGAGGTCTGAGCTCAGACACCTTGGTTAGAGGACCTCAGACTCTTAACATTATTGATTTGGTGATATTCATTTATGAGGCTAACCTCTTAGGTGATGACCTCAGACCCTCATTACATCACTCGGTGGTGACGAGGTCTGAGCTCAGACACCTGGGTTAGATTAACTCAGACCCCTAACATCATTAAGATTGGTGATATTTATTATGAGGCTAACCTCTTAGGTGATGACCTCAGACCCTCATAACATCACTCGGTGGTGACGAGGTCTGAGCTCAGACACCTGGGTTAGATCACCTCAGACCCTTAAGTAATGGTTATGACAACATCATATTAAGTAATGACTTCAGAGATTGCATAGCATTCAAATACATTCAGAGATCAAGATGAAGGAAGACACTGGCATTCAATAAAAGGAAGAAACTACAACATTTAGGTGTTTGATAAATTACAAGCCCAGAGTTACAAATCAAAAAATACAAAATACAAGGCCAAGTTAAGCATCTGAGGGAGGAACATTCAATGTCTCGTCTGGGTTGGCATTGGACACCTCAGACACTTCATCTGCAGGGTCAGTCCCTCCGAGATCAGTCCCTTCCAGAGTTACAGTCTGACCAGGGGCAGCAGCCTCGTCCTCTATCTCTTGCAAGGCCTGGGCAAACTGAGGGTCGGCGAGGCCGAGGCCCACAAATTCGGAGGCCTTTATATTGCCAACCTCGGCTTCCCTGACCTCGGCCCATTTGGTGGTGGCTTTGATACCTCTTTCAAGGTATTCAAGACCAAAACCTATGAACTCCCCAGAGACCTTGTAATCAGCAATTATTTTCTCTGAGGCATCGGTAAGAGAGGCCTTCACAGCAGCATTGACCTTCCTCTGCAAGGCATCGTCCTTGTCCTTCAGGGCTTGGGCGTGACTTTGGACAAGTGCAAAGATATCTTTTTCTAGACTCTGGGCCTTATTTTCAGAATTCTGGGCCTTGGTCTCAGCATTCTGTAACTCTGACCTCAGACGGTCAACCTTGGCCTTCAAGGTGCTCTCAACCTTCTCAGCCTCTTGCCCCTTCTGAATCAGAGGCAATTTCCTCAGGGCCCAGTTAGAGAGCTGGTACATGGCGGTCACCCCCTGCACAGACAATAAATAGGTTAGAGGGAAATAAATTCAGACGATTGCACTTGCAAAATTATTGGCAAAAAGAACAAGCCATACCTGGACGGCTCTGTGGAGGCCGAACTCAACCATCATATGAGTGTCCATGGCCCTGTAAAAACACTTTTCGGCATCAGTCATCACATTGGCAAGGGCATCCATGGCCTGCCTGATGTTGCCGACCACGCTGTCGGTAAGCTTTAGCTGATCCAGACGAGCTGATAATGTGTCGGCTATGATGGGGATCGCAGCGTCTGAAGTCCTCTTTTGCCTAGAGGTCAGCCTCAGATCCTCAGAGGCATGGACCTCAGGGGCCCTCTTCTTGGATTTGGATGTTGAGGGAGCAGGTGGAGGAGCGCTCAAACCAGTCTTCTTGACGAGCCTAGCCAAACTTGGAGATGCCATCTCCCATAACTCGTCTGAAACGCCTGGTGGTCTCTCTGCAAAAGTGAAAAGATAAGAGATGAATCAAATATGAATGATCAGAGGTTAGACTTGAACTAAAAAGAAAAATCCTTACCAAAGTCAACTAGGGGACTTCCACCTAAGCTCGTCCCCGAGAGATACTGAGGGTCAGCAGATGCTCGAACTTGATAAACAGCCCATGTGCCCCTTGGTCTTGCAGGGCCTTCACCTTTTTGCTATTTTGAACACTTAGTCCAGGATCGGCCCTTGCAGACATGGTGACTTTACCCCATTTGAGGGGTATTCTCGGCTCAAAAATGGAAGAGGGAATAGATGGGCCAAATTCCCACGGCCCTGAGGCGAAAAAGTACCGAGGTTTCCAATTATGGTTCGAGGTCTAAGTGACCAAGAGCATCTTTTTCTCAGGCCTCCGAGCCACGAAGTGATAGTAGCTTGGATGATTCTTGGCCGAGGTGGGAACGTAACACCCAGCAAAGACCTGAACTGGGAGGTCAGAGTGGTGGACTGCCCTCCACAAGATGATGGCCCCTATAATAACTCTCCAAGCATTGGGAGAGAGCTACGAGGGGGCCAAATTGATGAAGGAAAGAATGGACCTAATGACAGGGTGAAAGGGAAGACGAAAACCTAGTTTGAACATCTGCTCGTACAAGCAGACTTCTCCATCTTGACCATGGTAGGCCCTCTCTTCCCTCAGAGGTCTCCTTAATTGGATTGAGGGATTGATGGAGTATAGGTACCTGAAGTGCAATAGATCCACCTCAGTGACCGTGCTCTCGTACTCGTCCGCCTCAGAGGTGTCAACTTCACTTTCGACATCCTCATCATCGTCAAGCTCAACGTCGGCCGGAGCAGACGTAGGCGGGTTACCAGGGAACCTCTGAGCAAACTCGGCCCCGGTAACGGCCGACAGAGGGATAGCATCTAGAATGGGTGGCACAACCACACTTGGCCCAACAAGTTCAACCTCGGAAGAAGAACCTGAGGTACCTGTGCCATTTTGAGACGAGGTGCGGCTGGAGACCTCGGCCTGGTCAGGGTCCTAACCAGTCTGAGGAGTAAAATCCATGGCCTCTTGGAAAGAGTCCACAGACATTGGGTCGGAGGTGGAAGACTCAGACTCAGACATCGGCAAGTTATTGGCAGAGACGTCTGTCTGATAGAAATTCTCAGGTGGACGAGGGTATACCACCTTGAGAGGTGGAGGAAAGAGGGGTCTGACAGGGAATTACTGTGACCTACGAGCTTCTTCCTGAGCTCTCTCTATTTGCCTAATTTTCTCTAAGGTCTTTTCTCTAAGAGAAGGGAAGTCCTCAAGAAGTTGGTACAGGGGTCTGAGCATCAGGGGACGACCCAAAATGTTGATCGACCCTAAACTTGAGGAAAACTCCTAAAACTACAAACAAGTTTGGCTTGAAAATTAAAGGAGCCCAAAGATCAAACTAAGGAGTTTTTTGGACGACCTAGTTCACCGTAAAACTCTCAACCTCGTCGGAAAGCTCAAAACCTCGCCGAAAAATTCAAATCAAATGCCAAAAATGAAGGAAATGGAGAGGGAGAGGTACCTGAAGATGAGTTGAAGGATGGAGAAGAAGAAATCTCGCAAGAAACTAGGCGAATCCTCTACATAAAGAGCGATGGAACGAAGGAGCCTCGGAGAGAAAATTTGGAGAAACAGTGCGCGCGAAAGAGAGAAATGAGGAAGAAGAAAGAGAAAGAAAGGGTTTAACCATTAAATACTTAGGCACGCTTCCCAAGGCCCATCATTGCCTTGGGAAACCCAAGGGACAACTGGAAGCCCACGCAAGCCAAGTGGGCACGCCTTAGCCTGGGACAGGTGTCACGCAGGTGCTAGCCTTGGGACGAATAGGCCTCGGAGGTGAGAATCCCCTAGCCACCTGCTCTCGCAAATGACTAAGGGCTGGGGGGTGATTGATATGCCCAAGTATAACCTCGGCTCGGGGATACCTACCTCGGCCGAGATAATGGCCGAGATGTTGATCGACCCAATAAGGGGTAAGGGCCCACGATATCATCCCTCGGCCAGGACTACCTCGGCCCAGGCCGACACTACTACTTACACCTCCCCAAGGACACCACGCACGTCGCAGACATCAACAGCATCCTAAAGTACCCAGGAATAGCAACCTCGACCATCATTAGGCCGAGAGGACAAGAAGACACTTCATCTTTAACGCGGATCCTACCTCGGCTGGGGCCGAGGCTACCAGAGGTATTAAAAATCATCAGCATGCAGCATGGCCAACCTCAGATCGGGCCGACCCAAGCATATGTCTCGGCTAATATTAGGCCGAGACTCCTTATGACACTTCCCAGATTGAGCGGATACCAAGCCTCTACAGCTCGGCCTCTCCCAGGCCGAGGTCATTTATCAACATGACTGCCGAACATCTGTTGACACTTGGATAAAGACACCTGGGCACAAATCAGTTGTAACAAGATTATTCTCCACATGGGGGAGAATATTTCATCATCATTGCTTACATGTGACTAGGACAGGTGGCATGCCCACATTGGTGAGGATATCACACACATGCTCACTGCATGCATGGGGGGTACATTACACCCCCTAGGCACTATATATAGGGATCATCCCCTACCTTGCAAAGGGATCTCATTCATGCAACCCTAGCAGAGACCCTGTCAAGAGAGAGAGAGCTTGAGGGAATTGTACCCATGGTCATTAGTACCATCTTTCAGTGATATTACTCACACACTCACTGTGGACGTAGGCCAAACCGGCTGAACCACCTATATTCCGGTGTTGATCTCCTCCTATCCTCACCTCCTTCTCTTACCTATTTTTATATAGCTGTGCTGCCATTGTTATATACCTATAGAGCTTGGAAACACCTTACCTGGTGGTGCTGAAACCCAACATCATCAGTGGAAGACAGAATTTCTGCGTGGGCACTATTGAAGAACGGTTGAAGATCAGAAGGAGCATCAAGACCCGTGGGGATCGAGTCTTAGTGTAATGCTAATCTGTCTTTGTAAAACCATTGTTAATAGTGATTGTCTGGCTTGGGCCGTCCGAGGTTGTTTTCCCATTTTTGGGTTTTTTCCTCGTACATCCGGCGTTGTGAGCATTCTTTACATTATTTACTTGCTTTAATCACTAGATGCATGTTTAGGATTAATCAAGATAAAATTGGTGTAAAGTGAGAATTGGGATTTTGCAACTTGGTTTGGTCCATAATTAAAAGTTGGATCTTTTTCGAAGAAAAATTGGTTTTGTTTAAATCACACACATCGGGCCACTCAATCTTTCAAATTGGTATCAGATCTTGAAAACATATTTATTTGTTTTGTGATCCCGTGTGTTTTCAAAGATGAATTTTGGATATAATGAATTTTCTCGAACCCCTGTTTTTGATGGCACTAATTACACTTATTGTAAGGTGAGAATTAAATGTGCTTTAAAATATATTGATGAGCGTGTTTGGCTTGCAGTTGATAAAGGTTGGACAAACCCTGTCACTATTGTAGGTGAGGTCACTAGTTTAAAGCCTGTTAAGTATTGGACCAAAACTGAACAAAGACTTGCATAATATAATTCTAAGGGTCTGCACGTTATTGCTTCACATGTCACACACGAAGAATATAACAGAATTATGACTTGTGAAACATCAAAAGAGGCTTGGGATATTTTGGCACTCACTCATGAGGGCACTAGCACGGTTAGGGCGTCAAAACTTCAAAATCTCACTACACAGTTTGAGACCATTAGAATGTTAGAGAGTGAGACATTTGATGAGTTTTATGCTAGGTTGTCCAATATTATCAACTCATCATTTAACCTAGGTGAGAAAATTCCCAACAACTGTGTCATTAAGAAAATCCTTAGGTCATTGTCTAGTAGGTTTGATGCGAAAGTGACCATTTTAAACTCCTTGAGTAAGTTAGAATCAACGAAACTAGAAGAGATTGTAGGTGATTTACAAACCGATGAAATCGACATGATTACCTCCAAGCAAGTGCCTAAGAAATAAAAGGGTATTGCTTTGAAAACCCGTAAGGAGGAAATTAAAGTTTTGGATTCCGATTTCGATTCTGATTTCGATTCCGATTTTGAGGATGTTGCTTTGTTGGCAAAGAAATTAAAAAAATTTATTAAGTTTCAAAAGCAATCGAAAGATGCCAAGAAATTTGAAAAATTCAAGAACAACAAAGTAGATCCCACCTCTAAGGATAAGTTTGAGAAGCCTAAGAGAGATGAGTCGGATAAGTGTTTTGGGTGTGAGGGGTACGGTCATAAGGTTAAGGAGTGTCCCACTAGACTTAAGAAAGAGGGCAAGCAACCCATTGTCTATAGTGCCACCTTAAGTGATAGTGAACCGGAAGAGGGAGAGAGTTACCCCAAGAGCGTAACTTTGTTGCGTTTATGGCATGTCATGTGAGAGACGACGGCAATACTCATGTGAATGACACTTCCGAGGAGGTTTTGAGTTTATCCCATGTTAGTGAGGGTGAAGAGAGTGACGAGGAGGAGATAGATGTGAAAGAATTACAAAATGCGTTTAATGAGTTGCATGCCGAAACGGTGAAGGTGAAAAGGGCTAACTCAAAATTACAATCTAAGTTGAATGGGCGTGCCATAAAAAATAATGATAGTTTGATTGAGGATCTTAGGGTACGAGAGAAGAAGTTTAGGGAGAAACTAGAGTTTGTGGAGAAAGAGAGAGACAACCTCCGTGGTTTGATGGAGTCCTTGAAAAATGAGATTTTAGAATTTGAGGAGACTAGGCATTTACTCGAGCTTAGGATTCTTGAGTTGGAGGAAAGGTTGAAAGACTCGTCTAGAGTCAAGTTTGATTTGGAGGCTAGGTCGGAGAAGTTAGATAAGATCTTAGTCACCGTCCAAATTAAGGGAGATAGGGGAGGTATATGTTTTGGTGAGAGAGTTGTTCCCATTCCCCCCGCACGTGTGAGAAACACTAGGATGGTTAGAAAAGGTCCCCATAAAGGTAATCATTCCCACCACCGCTACACTTGCACGTTTCGTGGTAGGAAAGGTCACCTTAGGCATTATTGTTACAACCTTAGACAGGCTCCTAGGAAGTTTAGGAATAAAGTTGCCCCGGTTCCCCACACCCACATGCGTCGTTTTACACCTACTTGGGTTAGGAAATCGGATTTAGTGGCTTTAGGAATTAAACTTCATGATTCTTGTTTGGGTGCACTTGATACTTCCCATGCTAAATTTAAATGATGATAGTGTTGCCATGTTTGTCATATGCTAGTTTGCTTCATGATATATTCATTGCTAGTATTATGACATATGCATCATTTTGTATTATAATTTTCATTTGTTTGAGTCTTATTTGAAAAATACAAAAATATTTTGTTTTTGAGAAAATTTTTGAAAAGCCAAAAAGATTTTCAGTTTTTGTTTTTGAGTTTACATGTTTGATATGGCATATTGGTGTTCTTGGACCCCCCATCGTTTCATTATCCATGTGGCTAGGACATTTGGTCATTATTATCGATACTTAGAATGATCTTAACCATTGTTTATATGGGTTTGTTTCGAAGTTGATATGCATCTTGATTCGACTTTGTATATATGCCAACATCGCACACATGCACGAGTTTATATGGATGTTTGACTTCTCTTGCATATTTGAATTTGGTGAGGCGTTCTGATCCCAGTCTTGTCATCTATGCATAAGTAAACTTAAGGAGAAGTGTGCATGTAATAATCGTTTACCGTGAGGATTTTATATTTAAAAAAATGATGAGCGATTCACGAGAAAGGACCGCGAGAGTTCAAATTTAACTCGTCATGAAAGACACCGTTTAAAAAGAGCCCAAAAAGAAAAAGCAAGATGCTAAGAAAAGGGCCAATAAGATTTTCTCTAAGTTGAGAATGCCAGTAACCTCAAAAGAACTTGAAAAAGTATGTTTATATGAGGGTGTTTTGTTGGAGAAAATTTAAACGGGTTTGTACAACTAATCCTAATGTTGAAACATTGCAATTTGACGCTATTGTTTGTAGAATTGTCAAAATTATGGATCTGTGTGCATGTAGTATGTTTAGTTCATTAAGATCACGCTTTAATTATTAATTGGCTATGATAAAGTTTGATGATTTATCGCTATCAATTAGAGATTCTTGATCGTTTTGATGTGTTGGAATTGTGACTCATTTATTGTAGTTTCACGCCAATTCATTCCATGTCTAGGTTTGAGCACATCGGTACTATGTTTGCATGTAACTCGCATTTTAAGTTTTTATGAGTTTTTTTGCATTTTGTGTTAAAAGCTTACTGTTTTAGCATTGTTTTGCTTTTATCAGTCCCTTCCTGGAATTTTTCTGTGGAATTTTTTTTACTGGGAAATACTTTATAATATTTCTGGGAAACTGGGAAATTTTGACAGGTCGCGCGAAGTCGTTCTAACGACATCTCATCTCTCGCGAACGACTTCTGTACTTCGTTCAAGCGACTTCCTTATCTCATTTGAGCGAAGTCCATGGCTCGTTCGAACGACAGGGTGAAAAATGACTTCTGGTTGGTTTGCAGTCCTCTGGCTTAATTTGATATATTTTTGGTACTGCAGGAAGCATTTTTTGTATTAATTGGTTTATATGCAGGTTCTTTTATGTTCCAAATTGGTATTTTGCATATATGTCTATTTATCACACTTGATTTGACTGGTATACTCTTTGTGTGATTCATTGGTTTACTAGCTACTATTTTGGCATTACATGATCTTGTTTAGCTGGTTTTCTCATGTTTATCTAGATGTTTTCATTTTTCAAAATTGGTATCATATTCTCATGCTAGATATTTCATATTGGTTTATCTTTTCACCGGATTGTTTATTCGAGACTAAAAAGGGGAGAGATGTATGTGATGTAGGGGGATTTGTTGAGTGCTACTTTATGTTTCAAATTGGTAACAAATTGGTATCAAATAATTACTCACATATTTTCAAATGATATGCTCTTATTGAATATATAAATTGGTTTCATTTGTTCCTCCATACTTCACTTGGTATTTGTTTGTCTGTTTCATGTGTGTAGGTATGCTTCAGCGATTTGAGATTTCAAGTCTACATCACATTCAGACAGTTCATGCTTGTCAGTGCTACATATATTAGTCCGTGTCCTGTATTTTTGATTTTGGGTTTATGGGATGGGATTTAGGCGTCATACAACTTGACGGCCTGGTTAGGCATTTCACTGGTTTACATTTGTCCAGAAATAGTCAAAGGGGGAGATTTGTAAGGACATAAATTTCCAATTGAGTCCCTGTATTGTTTTGACTTAATTCCGTGAACAAAACTGTGTTTGTAATATGTCATAGGGAGAATTTTATTTTGTCACGATCCCACTTGGTCTATGACGTATTGAAGAAATTGAAGACGTTGCGACAAAGCTTCAAAGAAATAATCATGCCGATGTTTATTTGGTGCAAGTTTACTCGTCTTCAAAGTTAATTTCATTCCGAGATCACTCAGGTATGAATGCGTATAATTAATGGTGCTCGGAATTATTTTATAAAAGATAAGGATGTAATTTTTATATAGAAAAATGAATTTAAATGTTTTGAAAGTGTTTTAATGGTTTAAACTTCATTTTATGATGATAAGCTCGAAATAGAGTTTGACTAATTTGAATCTGTTTGTTAAGAGACGTTTTTATCTGAAAGTCAAAGAAGGTCAAACTTTCGGAAGGTCGCTCGAGCGACATTGGATGTCGTTCGAACGAGATACAATGTCGCGCGAACGACATGCTTAAGTCGTTCGAATGACACATTTTTCGAGGCATCATTTAAATCCTATTTAAACAGGGTTTGCATCATAATTTCGACAGTGTGCTTTCTGGAAAAAAGTTTTACGAACCAGAACCTTGTTTGCACATGTTTTCTAAGGTTTACAAAGCATAAACACATCCTTAGAGTTTTCAAAGGTCCGATTTATCATTCTTAAATGTTTACGTGATTTTGCTGCACCAAAGTTGTTTGTTCTACACATTGAACACAAAGGGTTTTGCGGTGAAGAAGCGACGGACATCGTGTTCGACATTGTAGACGTATCAAAGCCATATCGGTGGACACCGAGACATATGTGGACGCGTGTGTTGTGGACAAAGATCGTGGAAGACAAAATTTCTGCGTGGGCACTATTAAAGAACGGTTGAAGATCAGAAGGAACGTCAAGACCCGTGGGGATCGAGTCTTAGTGTAAGGCTAATCTGTCTTTGTAAAACCATTATTCATAGTGATTGTCTGGCTTGGGCTGTCCGAGGTTGTTTTCCCGTTTTTGGGTTTTTTCCTCGTACATCCGGCGTTGTGAGTATTCTTTACTTTACTTTACTTGCTTTAATCACTAGATTCATGTTTAGGATTAATCAAGATAAAATTGGTGTAAAGTGAGTATTGGGATTTTGCAACTTGGTTTGGTGCATAATTAAAAGTTGGATCTTTTTCAAAGAAAAAATGGTTTTGTTTAAAACACACACATCGGGCCACTCAATCTTTTAAATTGGTATCAGAGGTAGAAAACATTTTTATTTGTTTTGTGATCCCATGTGTTTTCAAAGATGAATTCTGGATATAATGAATTTTCTCGAACCCCTATTTTTTATGGCACTAATTACACTTATTGGAAGATGAGAATGAAATGTGCTTTAAAATCTATTGATGAGCGTGTTTGGCTTGCAGTTGAGAAAGGTTGGACACCCCCTGTCACTATTGTAGGTGAGGTCACTAGTTTAAAGCCTGTTGAGTCTTGGACCGAAACTGAACAAAGACTTGCACAATATAATTCTAGGGGTCTGCACGTTATTGCTTCACCTGTCACACACGAAGAATATAACAAAATTATGACTTGTGAAACATCAAAAGAGGCTTCGGATATTTTGGCACTCACTCACGAGGGCACTAGCACGGTTAGGGCGTCAAAACTTCAAAATCTCACTACACAGTTTGAGACCATTAGAATGTTAGAGAGTGAAACCTTTGATGAGTTTTATGCTAGGTTGTCCAATATTGTCAACTCATCATTTAACCTAGGTGAGAAAATTCCCGACAACCGTGTCATTAATAAAATCCTTAGGTTGTTGCCTAGTAGGTTTGATGTGAAAGTGACCATTTTAAACTCCTTGGGTAGGTTAGAATCAACGAAACTAGAAGATATTGTAGGTGACTTACAAACCTATGAAATCGACATGATTACATCCAAGAAAGTGCCTAAGAAAGAAAAGGGTATTGCTTTGAAAACTCGAAAGGAGGAAATTTATGTTTCGGATTCCGATTCCGATTTTGAGGATGTTTCTTTGTTGGCAAAGAAATTTAAAAAATTTATTAAGTTTTAAAAGCAATCCAAAGATGCCAAGAAATTTGAAAAATTCAAGAACAACCAAGTAGATCCCACCTCTAAGGATAAGTTTGAGAAGCCTAAGAGAGATGAGTCGGATAAGTGTTTTGGGTGTGAGGGGTACGGACAAAAGGTTAAGGAGTGTCCCACTAGACTTAAGAAAGAGGGCAAGCAACCCATTGTCTATAGTGCCACCTTAAGTGATAGTGAACCGGAAGAGGGAGAGAGTTCCCCCATTGAGCATAACTTTGTTGCGTTTATGGCATGTCATGTGAGCAATGACGACAATACTCATGTGAATGACACTTCCGAGGAGGTTTTGAGTGTATCCCATGTTAGTAAGGGTGAAGAGAGTGACAAGGAGGAGATAGATGTGAAAGAATTCCAAAATGCGTTTAATGAGTTGTATGCCGAAACGGTGAAGGTGAAAAGGGCTAACTCAAAATTCCAATCTAAGTTGAATGGGCGTGCCATAGAAAATAATGATAGTTTGATTGAGGATTAGAGCAGTTGAGCCTGGAAAAAGAAGGTGAGGATCTAAGGCCAATTTTAATCTCGAAAAATCTGAGTAAGGAGAAACAAGAGTCTTTGGTTGAGTTGATTCTGGAGTTCATAAATGTTTTTGCTTGGAAATACACATAGATGGAAGGGCTGGATGAGGGAGTCAGCTGCCATAAGTTGAACGTGATTCCTTCAACCATTTCGGTGAAACAAGCAACGAGAACGTACAAGCCTGGGCTAGATTTAAAGATAAAAGAAGAGGTCCAGCGCTTATTGGCGGCAGGGTTCATCAAACTGATTTAACACCCACTTTGGCTATCTAGTATTGTCCCGGTGGGAGAGAAAGACAAAAACTAATTAAGGATATGTGTGGATTTCAGAGATTTGAATAGAGCTTGCCCCAAGGATGAGTTCCCTCTGCCCTCCATCGACAGCTTGATAGATGCAATGGATGGTCATGAGATGTATAGCTTCATGCATGGGTATGTAGGGTACAACCATATCAAGATGGACCCCTCAGATGCAGAGAAAACAACATTTAGGACCCCGTTGGGAAATTTCATGTATAGTGTAATGCCGCTTGGACTTAAAAATTCTGGGGCTACTTATCAGAGAACAATGATGGCCATTTCTCACGACTTCGTTCACAAATTTAGGGAATTCTATGTGGATGATTTGGTCATCAAATCAAAAAATGAGTAATCCCATTTGAGTGATTTGAGGAGGGTGTTTGCCCGATACAGGAAATATAAATTAAAGATGAACCCACTTAACTGCATCTTCGGAGTAATAAGTGGAAAATTTCTAGGCCTCGTGGTGGATCGACAAGGGGTGTAGATGGACCAGGACAAGTAGCAAGTGATCTTGGAAATGCTAAGTGCAAGAATGACGAAGGAGCTAAAGAGTTTCCTCGGTAAAGTCTCCTACCTTAGGAGATTTATGCCTGGATTAGCCGAGATGACACATCCATTGATGCAGCTATTACGAAGGAACATGAAATTCAAGTGGAAGGAGGTTCACTCTCTGGGTTTAAGAAGCTGCTCGTTTCACCACAAATCATGGTTCCCCCACAGGCAGGAATACCGTTGCAGCTATACCTCACATCGACCACATGATCCATGGGAGCTTTGTTAGCACCGGAGATTGATGGGGAAGAATGACCGGTCTACTACCTCAACAGAATCATACATGGGCCAGAGGTCAGATATGGTAGCTTGGAAAGGCATTATTTAGCCTTAGTCTTTATAGCACAAAAACTTAGACATTATATGTTGTCTTTCACAATTCATATTGTAACTAGATATGATCCTATTAAGTATTTGCTGGTAAGAACTATATTGATTGGTAGGGCAGCTAGGTGGTTCCTTATCCTCTTCGAATATGACTTGAAGTGTGTGGTTCCTCGCGCGATAAAAAGCCAAGCTTACGTCGATCTATTGGCAATCTTCCCCTCAGGAACGTTTGAGCCACCCAAAGAAAGTATTCCAGGAGATGATTTGCAGGCTAATCACCTAGAGGTAACGGATGAGGAATGGATGATGCAGTTCGAAGGATCTTCGGCGAAAAATAAGGGAGGAGCATGGGTTATTCTTTCAAAAAGAATGGAGGATATTTGTCTTTCCTACAAGCTAGATTTCCCTTGTTCCAATAACGAAGCAGAGTACAAAGTGTTAGTTTTGGGGCTACTGGAAGCCCTTCGAAGGGGGATCCGATCGCTTTGCATCAAGGGAGATTCAAACTTAGTGATTTAGCAAGTGAATGGAGAATATCCATTGAAACACCTGAGTCTGGCACCATCCAAAATAATCATTCAGAGGCTTCTTAGCCAGTTCCAACAGACCAAGATCAAGAGACATCCCCGTAAGATGAACCACCAACCATACGCTTATTCCACCATTGCTCAGAAGATGGTCATGAGTAGCGATACAACTACAATCGTGATTTAATGAAGAATAGCTCCCTCGGTAGTTCAGGCAATCCTGCTAATGGAAGAGGATGATGAGTGGAGGGGAGAGATTAGAAGACAATTGGAATCCGGGGAAGGAGCGATGGAGCTAAGGGAATTAGCCCAATACTTCACAAATTAAGGAAACCTTTACTTCAAAAATGCAGGAGAATGGTTGTCAAGGTGCATCGGTCGAGAAGAGGCAGAGAGAAGACTAAAGAAAACACATGAAGAGCCCTACGAGATAACATAGATTCCTTTCTACCGAAGAATCCAAAGAGAGGGATTTTTTTGGCCTAGAATGAAACAGGATGCGACAGAGCTACAACGAAAGTGCAAAAAATGCCAGTTATTCTTCGAAGCAGCTGAATGTCATTTCGTGGAAGCTCAACCTGACTCGAGGCAGCCCTATACTGACTTAATTGAAGATTGAGTTGTCCTAATAGAAAATATTGACGTGATGGGACTCAAGCGAAGGGCCCCAAGGTTATACATTATGAGAGGCAGCTTTACCGAAGGGGCTACTTCAATAGGCCACTGCATTGCATCATAAAAGAAGAAGAAGTTGAGGTTCTTAAAAAGGCGCACGATCCAGCTCACATAGGAGGGGCCAAGTTATATGACCAATTAATGACGTTGGGATATTATTGTCCAACAATGGAGAAAGACTCTGCTGAGTTCGTTCAAAAATGCAAAGCTTATCAACTTCATGGAAATATGATCCATGCCCTATCGGTAGATCTACACTCCCTCGCAACGCCTTATCCTTTTCACACTTAGGCGTTCGACCTAATAGGGGCAATACATCCTTCTTCGAGGGGGAAGATATGGATACTAGTAGCAACGGAGTGCTTCACAAAGTGGGTTGAAGAGATACCATTGAGAAGGGCAATAGTGGGGGTGGTGAGAAACTTTATTAGAGAACACATCATTTGCCATTTTGGGATTCCAAAGGTTATTCTCTCAGATAACGAAACCCCTTTCGCCAATTCAGCGGTAATGATGCTCACAGACAAGTGCTCCATTATTCATCATACTTCAACCGTGGTATATCCAAAGGGCAATGGTTAAGCCGAGGCAACTAACAAAACCTTGGTTAACATTTTGGCCAAAACGATGGAGGATTTCCTAGGATTATGGGATGACAAAATACTAGCTGTATTATGGGCTTATCGAATAACCAAGAGGAAGCCTACAGGGTATACTCCGTTCTCCCTCGTTTATGGGACATATGTAATCCTTCCAATGGAGTTAGAAGTTCCCTCTGCTCGATATGCCTTGTAAAGTAGCATGCTCCCTCAGAGTAGACATGTGCAGATGGAAGCATTAGATGAACACAAAGATAATGCAATGAAACACTTTCAAATGTATACGAAACAACTTTCCAGGGCATATGATAACTTGGTAAGGCCGAGAAAGTTCATGGAGGGAGACCTCGTGTTGAAAGCAGTAGTAAATCACATCATAGGGTTGCCCCTACCCAAGTTTGCAGCAAATTGGGAGAGACCTTTCATTATAAAAGAAGCTCATGACTCAGATTATTGCTTAATTTCTAGAATGGAAGAAGATAAACCATTCAAGATTAACAATAAATGGTTGAAAGCCCATTATGTGTAAGCAATTATGTTTGGACCACTGATGTATCTAACTGTTATTATGAATGCACAAGTTATTTTTATGACGAGTATGCAAGTTATTTTTATTATAACTCAAGTGGAGATGAAAGAATTATAGAATAGTTGTAACACAAAGAAATGACATGGGAAAACATACATTTTTCTTCATTCATAAACTTTGGGGGATTACAAAATTGGGAACTATTGCCCAAGAATTATATAGAAAGAAGAAAAGGAAAATATTTACAAAAAATCATTGACCTAAGAGGAACCAAAGATCTGGAGTAGATAAAAAATCTCCAGGAAGGCCCGAAGAAGCTGCCAGGCAAGATTGTTGGGCATTTATAGAAACCTACAACCTTGTTTGCGCTTATGTATGCTCAATGAGGAGTATCTATCGCTTTATCTTGGCCAAACACAGAGCTTCTTAGATATCCCCCACCTCTTTATCAACAGCAGCAAGGAGAGGTGCTAACTCAGCCAACTTAGCTTCCTCAGCCCGTAGATCCTCCTGATGTTTCCGGAGCAGTTCCCTCTGGCTATCCAGTCGCTGGCTCTTCAAAGTTTTTAAGTGCGTAATAAGCCAGTCAAAATGAAAGTCATCACAACCCAACTCCCTCAAGTAACCCAAGAATTGGTTGAGGAGGGCTCTGGTAACGTTTGAGATCGGAGTACTGGAGATTTCAGCCACAACGGTAGCCAGGCCCTGAAGCCTATAACTCATCACGGAGATGTTGGAACGCAGACAATCCACAGTGAACGTTTCAGGATGGTGGCTTGCAAGATGCTCAACTACCAAGCGATGGTTGGCAGGCATCTAAGGATAACGCTGAAGCAACATCAGGCAGAAGGCATGAGGAGCAAGTCAGGCAGAGGAAGCGCACAACCAAATTTTCTCTTAGCAGCAGCACCGATCGTGGAACCTTGATCGTTGTCACTGGAGTCTTCTGAAATAACGGGTTCCTGACGGGGTGAGGCGATGGGCGAAAGAACTGGTGGTGAATCCTCCTGAGCCACCTGAGAACAGTTAGAAGAAATAATGAGTTTATTAAAAAATCTTAACAAGCATTTTCGTTGTTAAGTCACCGATATAGGTGGAGTTTATGTAAAAATCTTAACAAGTGTTTTCATTGTTAAGTCACCGATATAGGTGGAGTTTATGAAAGATAATCTTAACAAGATTTTTCATTGTTAAGTCACTGATATAGGTGGAGTTTATTTAAAAATATTAACAAGTGTTTTCATTGTTAAGTCACCGATATAGGTGGAGTTTATGTAAAAGTCTTAACAAGTGTTTTCATTGTTAAGTCACCGATATAGGTGGAGTTTATGAAAGAAAATCTTAACAAGTGTTTTCGTTGTTAAGTCATCGCTATAGGTGGAGTTTATGTTAAAATCTTAACAAGTGTTTTCATTGTTAAGTTACCAATATAGGTGGAGTTATGGAAAAATCTTAACAAGCGTTTTCGTTGTTAAAACACCGATATAGGTGGAATTTATAGAAAATCTTAACAAGTGTTTTCAGTGTTAAGACATTGATATAGATGAAGTTCGAGAGGTTAAGAAATACAGAGAAATTAGCGAAGTACCTCAGCAGTCACAGCAGCGAGAATGGGAGCCACCGTGGAGGCCTCAACGACGCCCCTAACTGAAGAAACCTCAACGGTCGGCAAAGCTCCCTCACTAACAAACGGTACCATGGCCAATGAAGGAGTTTCACTAAAAAAACACGAGGAACCTCCAAACGATGCCCCAGCATGGGCAGGCACCGAAGAACCACCACGCGGTGCAGAAGCATCAACCTTGGCATTGGAAATAGGAAAGCCACTAAAAGCAAAGGGTGGGGTAAGTATTGGCAAAAGCTGCAAACATGAAACCAAGTGTTAGACACGAGGAGAAAGTACAGGAAAAAGGGAGAAATGCATCTAAATGTTACTTACCCCCGTTATGGAACCAAAAAGGGGAACCGCAGTTATGGGTCTCGTCAATATGGTGGGAAGAAGAAGGTCAGCTAATAAGGACGCCATTTCAACCTAAGGCGTCCCAATATATTAAAATTTAGCACGATAAGCAAGGGGATGGCAAAAGAAAAAAGATGTGGTACTTGACAAGTAAAAGATTATATGTTACCCCAGGAGCACTTTTCGCAACCGGAATGAGGGGCAGAGTAACCTCGGGCTGGCATGATAATTCAGAAGGGGCTGGGGGAGTTGTTTTTGGTTGAGAAGAGACGCTCCTAGATTAAATGGAACCTCCCCCTGTAGCAGTGTCCTTTGTGCGCAGAGAGGTCGAACGACTGGAGTAAGTAAGCCCGATCATGGGGGAACGGGGAGGAGACATATCGCCCTGAGAGGAACCGAAATGTCCCTCCACGAAAGGGCTCACGGGGGGGCTGGGTCTTTCTTCTTCAACTCCCTGCACCAAAGTCAGTAAGAGTTAAGAAGATGCAGCTTGCCTATAGAAAATGTGAATAAAGAACAGCAAAAACATGCACACATACCTCAGATCCTGAAGGAAAGTGAGAGGATATAACCACCAGCGAAGGAGGAGAGGAGGGAGCAACAGAAATAGCTGGGGAGGGATGTATCTCAGGAGTCCGTTTCTTCTGGGACTTGGTACCCAGAGTTTTCTTCCTCGTACCTGTTGCATCGGCACCTTGAGGAACCCTCAAACTTTTTCTCCTCTTTGCCGTTGGCTCAGTTGGATCAACTACGATCTTGGGAAAGGCAGTCGAGGGAGGAACAACAAGAGCATGTCGTTGAAACTCAATATTTATTCATTCCACCTCTACCAAAACTTGCCTTCTCAACTCTTCGGCCATTTTTGCAGGCATAGGAGGAGGGACAGAGGCTATGGGGAATGCTGCCAAAGGGGTTTGGGACTTGGATTTTGAGGAAGTCTCACTTTTGGGCTTCCTAGCTTTTTGGCTGGTGGCTGGGAAGGCCCTTCGCCAAAAGCTACTTTCGATAGTAGGGGCAGGCGATTTGGGGGTTGCAGCGGTTTTGGGTTTAGGCGTGACGGGGGGGATCATGGAGCAATGTGAGGGAAGTTCAGTGGGAGGTACCTTGGGGGTTTTGTTTAGAGGGAACTCGATCCCAAGAATGGAATTACATTTTAACCCCAACTTCAGAGAAGAAAATAAAAGAACTGGAGGATACACAGGGTCCCCCTCAAGTAACTTAGAAATTTGGGCCAGTTGCCTCGGCTAGTACTTCGTTGTAAATAGAGGGGTTATGTCCCCTTGCCTGGTGATGCTTAGAATAGTGACTCGCCCAGCCATGGTAAGCCTTACTCCCCACGCAGCTATTGATGAGAATAGGGAACACGCCTCGCTCAAAGAGACTTAAGGGTTAGACAGTTGAAAAATTGGGGGAGGAGCCCCTTGATCGAAACCAAACTGGCGACGGCATCAATTGGGATTGTAGTGCTCACTGGTGTATCCCCACTTGGTGTAGGAAGGAAGGTGTGACACCCCGCGATCCGAGATAAGGGGTGGCCAGCCCGATACCCAAATGTAACAGGAATCATGGATGGATATCATCCTCAGCATCGCAAAAATAAACTGAGTATACGGGAAAACCACCCAATAAATCAGAAAACGGGTTGCCAAAAGTGTAAAATTTTTAAAATGCAGTTAAGAAATTAAATTTAAACAACCCAATCTGATAAGCAAGTGGAATTCCACAAGAATATATATAATACAACTAAAACGAACGTATACAAATGGACCGAATAGGCTGTCGATCCACAGCAACATATAGCGAATTTCAACAATTTAATATCTTATGTAATACATTCATTAATAAAATATAAAAGTTTGGGCCACTCGCCCGAGTTAAGACCCGATCATATCTAGAACATAAGGATGAAAGCGTCAAATACAACGTCCTGTAATAACCCGCAAAATCTTACAGCTCGTCGAAAGCAAAGGAATGTAGACGTCAAAATGGGCGTCCTTGCGGTGGAGCACCTGAGCGGATACAATCATATACACAACAAGGAAAGTAAACCGGTCAGGGCCGAGTCCTATATGATCACCAGAAGAAATAAAAAGCGTGATAGATATGAACAGTTATGCATAAATGATAAGGATGATAATATGAAAATGACATGTTATCTACATTACAATTTAAGACAATTTAACTAATTACGTAATGAAATGTCATTTACATAAAAGAAAGAAAAGTAAATAACTTAAATTTAAAACCTTTGCTCATTAATCCAATTACCATATCCTTCTTACATTCCTTAATAGGAATAAAACCATTTATTTGGTTTAAATCAAGAAGATAAAATTTCCTTTCATTTATTAACTTCCATAGTTAATTATCTTTCCAAATTGTCTTTCCTTTCCTTAATAGGAATACCCTTTGTATCAAGTGCACTTTATGGCACATATCTCATTAATCTCATTTCTCGTGCTCTTTATGGCACGTATCCATGCTCTTTATGGCATATACCCATTAAGTCCCACTTGATGCATAAAAGTTATATTCTCATACATATACCGATTCTAAGACCGCCTCTCCGAGTTTCCCCACTGGGCGCGCCCTTAAATGACCATCATCTTCCAGGGACTATCTATACAAGACAACCTGGGATCATAACGCAACGTCGGAAAGTGGCCATATACCTGCGGAAAAGTTAGGACCACACCTGGAATCCCGTAACCAGCGCAAAAAAACATATAAAAACCCTGCATATGGCCTACGACTATATCCTCCCTGCATTCATTAGCCAGGGGGCATCACCAAGCGCGTGAACTTCCCTTATGATGTCATTTAGAGAGGTGTGTTTAAGTATATTAACATTTACCATATTTTATCTCATTTACATTTCAATTTACCATTACCAATTCCATTTCCAATATCCATGTGTTAGGTTCGTTTTATTCGAACCTATCATAATTAAGCAACCGGGTTCATTTTATTTGAACCAATCATCATTAACATAGCTTGGGTTCATTTTAGTGGAACCTATCATCTTTAAATCATTTGGGTTCATTTTATGCGAACCTAATTCCCATCGAATATTATCATTAATATTCCTCAATTTCAAGTCCCAACTAAATCTCCAAATGATCATTATGATCCTATAAATCCCCAAAGTTCATATAACTTTGATAAGACCCTAAGTCTCCATGTTAGGGCATTTAACTTCCTAACTTCTAAAAAAAATTATAAAGGAAGGAATGCCTTAGAATTTCTTGAAACACCCGGGAAAATAAACCCTAGATGACCCAATTCTAATCTAGGGTGGCGACCAACTCAACTAATACTCTTGGAATCTAGGTTTACTTCATGCAAGAAGGTTCCTAGATCCTAATCTTGAGGAAAAAGATCAAAATATGAAAAGAAAACAAAAAGAAACATGCAGGGTTTTCGAATCGATTCGGCATTCGGCCATAAAAATGGGGACTCTGCATAAATGTCGAATCGATTCTGTCAAACTGAATCAATTCGGTCGACTCAAACCTGGGAACTGCCTCAAGGCAAATCGATTCGGCCAGGCCAAATCGATTCGATTCTGCAAATTTGCCAAATTTTGGCTATGGAGTTCTAAACTCCAAATTTCTACCAAACCTAAAACCAACCCAACCAACCTCAATTACTTCAACTTATACATCATAAATGTAGGTAACTACCATCTTCAACACCATTCATCATCCAAATCAACTTCTAAGGGTTAATACCCAATTAATCTAACAAAACCCTAACTAAAATAAATCATAACAATCCACAACTAATCATGCTAATTAATCCACTTAAATCATATAATAGCAAGTAAGTTACTTGCCTTGATCATGCAAATGCAGATTTGATTTGGTGAAGGAAATGATCCAAGCTTGAGTCTCCAAATTTCTCTTTTTATCCCAAGGCTTTCTTCCTCTCTCTCTCTCTCTCAATTGTATAAAATGGAAGAATGGGTATAGGGGTGGGGAAAATAAAACGGGGCTTAAGTCTAAAAATCCCACTTAAGTGACTAATACGCGATAAAATAAATCGCAACTACACATTTAAGCCATAACCAGTCAAAAGTGCCCGAAATACCGAAATGCAATATGGCACTTATTTTGACTGTCTCACACCTACCAGGACTAACTACACCATCCAAATTATCATTTGGAAATTTTATAACTCATCTTACTTCCGGTTTCATATTAAACCAAAATGTCATTTTATATCTTATGACACCATAAATCACCACATGGATATTTTTACCTTCACACATGGTAATATCTACAAGAATTTAGTAAATATTAACCTTTCTCATATTAAATTAATATTTACTCAACATCCATTATTTTATAATTAATTACTGCATATAGTAAGTAAATAGAAAATAGGCTATCAAACGTGAGGGTTGTTACATACTCCCCCCCTTATGAGGGAATTTTGCCCCCAAAATTCAGGCATACCTCACAAGAAGAAATGCGGATACCATTCCCGCATGTCATCCCCGTGATCACATGTCGACTTCTCGACACTATGGTGATTACATTACCCCCTAACCAAGGTACTACAGGCGATCTCGATTGCCACTCTCCACGCCCTAAAATAGCAACCGTCTACTCCTCATAAGGAACCTCAATTTGCATCTACTTCGAAAGAAATGTGCCTAAGGGCACCATCACATCTCTTGTATTTCCATACAAAAGAGATATGGAACACATCATGAACTTGCTGTAAATATTTCAGTAGAGCAAGTTAATAGGCTATCGGACCCACCTTAGCATTTATAGGAAAGGTCCAATGTAACGCGGTGCAAGTCTTCCTTATACTCAAAATACTTAATGCCCTTCATAGGCGATACTCGCACCAACACTTGGTCCACCTACCTCAAACTCCACATACCTTCTCCCCGCATCGACTTAGATCTTTTGTCGATCTTGGTTAAACGAATGTGATTCCGAATGAGCTCAATTTTCGAAGAAGTACCTCGGATTATTCCAGGTCCGAGAGACTTATCATCTCGCACCTCTAACCAACAAGCAGGAGATCCACACGGCATACCATACAAGGCTTTTTAAAACGCCATCCCGATAGTGAATCCATATAAATCATTATAAGCGAATTCAACTAGTGGAAGGCACTTTTCCCGACTACTATTAAAGTCAAGCACGCACATAAGGAGTATATCCCCCAACATATGGTTTACTCTTTTGGTCTGGCCATCTGTTTGAGGATGATAAGAAGTGCTTAACCACAATTCGATTCCCATGGTTTCTTGGAAACTTGCCACAAGTGGGAAATGAAAATCTTATCTCAGTCGGAAACTATAATCAAGGGCACTCCATGCAGTCCAACAACCATTCCATGCCCGGCCAATACTACTGGCGGCGCATAATTTGACACATTTTGTCGTTACTCGGATGCACCATAAACTTAGAACCACGACATTCCACCATTTCTGCCTTTCTTAAGTCCATTTCATTCCGGACAAAAATTCTCTTATGGAAACGCACCCCACCCTTATAGTCGATAGAGAAGGACACTGTTCCCTCAATCAACAGCTTGTATATGTGGTCTTAACCACCCCTGTCTCTCCTACGACATCTTGCAACGAAATGTTGCTCGCACGAAAGACTAAATTCTGTCCAGGAAGTAACACTTCCCTTTCCTACACAGCGATCACCCCCACGCTGAATTTTAATTCAAGCATGGGATAATACTTTTCACAAGTCTTAGCTTATGAGGCTCATAAACATTTGGTCTATGCTCCAGTATTTTTTTACTCCCAATCCTGGCAGAGGCTTATCAATTGAATCCACCCTCGAGCTTAACAACATGGCTCAGGAGTGAAAGTCAATTTACCCTTCTCGTTACCTCCGTAACACTCTACTACGAGAGGCCTCATCTCATTCGGCCATAACTACCAAACTTCTAAAAATCCTCCCACTTCTCATTATCAGGGAACCAATTCCTCTTAGAGTTGACACACGACTTATTCATGGTCAACTCCCAACAGCCCTCCTAAACTAATGTCACGTACTAAAGACCCTATGTCCAAACAATCCTAAATTCTACCTACCTATACTATACCCTATCTAAGTCATATGCACCTAATACTAAGCATATCCCTAGTGCCCAAGACCTTTCTCAACTCTTGATATTTACTCGGTTTCGTGCGTGGGACGTCTCGCCGAAGCGAAATCTAAACAAGGAACCCTCTCGTTACACTACTACCTCGCATTGTCAGTCATCAAGGTATACATGTCTAAGACACACGTTCGGGACCGAAAATATTCTACTTATATATATAACAACATAAATAACTGAAAACTTAACAAATCAAACAAATCCAAACTAAATCCCTATAATTATATATCCCACAACATATATATATACCTTTTTAAATAGCCTTCTTATCAAGGCATAACCCGAAGTCTTATTTCGACTTCGCATCCCAGTCTCCCTCACATCGTTCAGAGGAGAGAACTGTATACAGTGCTTCCATTTTGCACTTTAATAGCCATTAATCACTCTTCTACGTGATTCTTGGCTAAACCTTTCCACCCAACAAAAATAAAATAAAAATGAAATTAACTAAAAGAAGAAATAACAACATCTTTCCACTTCCAACGTCGTCGAGGTTCACGCGTGGAGCGTCCCGCAAAAGTGGAATCCAAACAAGGAACCCCTCCTATACGCTACTACTCAACTCTGTCGGTCGTGGAGATAAGGCATACCAATCACATCATACCCGACCATGTCAAGGACGAGTAAATCGGCCTCAAAGCACAAAATGCCACAATAAATCCCTATGTGCAAACAAACAAGGAATTGAGCGAACCATCACTCGTAGAAAACTCAACACTAGTAAAAGTACTCTCAGCAGATCTCATCAAGTCTGTAGTCTGAGAGGAGCTCATAAAACAACTGAGCGCGTAACACCCGCCTCGAATAATACGTAACTCAAGAACCTCCGAAATAAAACTTACCCTTAATAGCGGGCGATGCTAACGAAGATGGAGGAAGTATAATCTCCCGAATTTAATAAACTCTCCCATACAGTAGCTGTCCCTACTATATGGGAACAACCGGATCAGGTACCTGAGCTGGATCTAAACGTATGGCTGCTGCGGTGCCCTAGGAAACTGACCCCCGTTATTTCTAAACTGGGAAATGCCTTGGCCCAAATGGTCTTTACCTCCATGACCACCCCGACCAACATGTTGTGAAGCACCCTTACCGTGCCTAATGTTATTTCCACCAGCAATAAACCTTCCAAAGCGTAGTATCTGAGACGAAACCCCTTGTCGAGGGTCCCTATCTTTTTTCTCATAACCCGAAGGTTGGGATGAGGTAAATGCTCCTCCTCCAATCCCATGCTTTCCAAGCTTTTCGGCTTGCCCCACCACGGTAGCTTTCTTGCTACCCGGTATATATAACCGATGCTAACGGCAATGGGGTGAGGCTGCATTCATAATCTCACCAGAAGTTTGTAAAGCTGGATTACCCATCAATTATTGTCGGATTCTTCAGTTTAGACCTCACATAACTTTGAGATCTTCCAATCTTCCGGAGCCACTTGATCTGGGAAAAAACTCTCCGACCATATAAAATCCTCTACATATTTCGACACGGATCTCTCTCCTTACACAACATCCTGGAGCTTCTTTCTCATCTCCCTTAGAATTGCGAAAGGAAACTACTTACGATCAAACAAAGTCCAAAACTCAGTGATCGTCATCGTGTCTCTCTGCTCTGGTGTGGTTATTGTTTCCCACCAGTATAATGCAGATCCGACTAACTTAAAAGTGGCAAGGACTTATTTCTTCCCCTCGCTACATTCTATCATTCGAAGGTGGCGTTGTCTGTTCTCTTTCCATGTATTGGCTTTAATAACATCCATGCCTCCCTCAAATTACGGGGAATTGCCCTTTAGAAAGGTCTCATATAGGAGCTTGAACATCATGAGTCCCTGGAAATTGTTGAACCACTGCGGTCATGGCGGCGCTAACCGCTTGAGCTACTATGTTTGCTACATCCCCAGCATTAACGGTCCCTTGTGGCGGCGGTGGTGAATCTACCTCCTCTTCTATAACCCTATTTCGTCTCACTGGGCAAACTCTCTAGGTGGCGTTCGAGATGAAGAAACAATAGAGTTAAAATACTATTTAAAACTATCTATCTCGCAGAAGATCGCAAACATAGACAACTACAGAGTCCTAACCTTAGGCTCTATATCAAAGAAAGCTACAGTAGAACGTGACAAATCCACATAGATCCTAAAGACTCTAGAACTTGATGCTCTGATACCATCTGTGACACCCCGCGATCCGAGATAAGGGGTGGCCAGCCCGATACCCAAATGTAACAGGAATCATGGATGGATAACATCCTCAGCATCGCAAAAATAAACTGAGTATACGTGAAAAACCACCCAATAAATCAGAAAACGGGTTGCCAAAAGTGTAAAATTTTTAAAATGCAGTTAAGAAATTAAATTTAAACAACCCAATTTGATAAGCAAGTGGAATTCCACAAGAATATATATAATACAACTAAAACGAACGTATACAAATGGACCGAATAGGTTGTCGATCCACAGCAACATATAACGAATTTCAACAATTTAATATTTTATGTAATACAATCATTAATCAAATATAAAAGTTTGGGCCAATCGCCCGAGTTAAGACCCGATCATATCTAGAACACAAGGATGAAAGTGTCTAATACAACGTCCTGTAAGAACCCGCAAAATCTTACAGCTCGTCGAAAGTAAAGAAATGTAGACATCAAAATGGGCATCCTTGAGGTGGAGCACCTGAGCGAATACAATCATATACACAACGAGGAAAGTAAACCGGTCAGGTCCGGGTTCTATATGATCACCAGAAGAAATAAAAAGCATGATAGATATGAAGAGTTATGCATAAATGATAAGGATGATAATATGACAATGACATGTTATCTATATTACAATTTAAGACAATTTAACTAATTACGTAATGAAATTTCATTTACATAAAAGAAAGAAAAGTAAATAACTTAAATTTAAAACCTTTGCTCATTAATCCAATTACCATATCCTTCTTACATTCCTTAATAGGAATAAAACCATTTATTTGGTTTAAATCAAGAAGATAAAATTTCCTTTCATTTATTAACTTCCATAGTTAATTATCTTTCCAAATTGTCTTTCCATTCCTTAATAGGAATACCATTTGTATCAAGTGCACTTTATGGCACATATCTCATTAATCTCATTTCACGTGCTCTTTATGGCACGTATCCATGCTCTTTATGGCATATACCCATCAAGTCCCACTTGATGCATAAAAGTTATATTCTCATAAATATAACGATTCTAAGACCGCCCCTCCAAGTTTTCCCACTGGGCGCGCCCCTAAATGACCATCATCTTCCAGGGCCTATCTATACAAGACAACCTGGGATCATAACGCAACGTCGGGAAGTGGCCATATGCCTGTGGAAAAGTTAGGACCACACTTGGAATCCCCTAACCAACGCAAAAAAACATATAAAAACCCCGCATATGGCCTACGACTATATCCTCCCTGCATTCATTAGCCATAGGGCATCACCAAGCGCGTGAACTTCCCTTATGATGTCATTTAGAGAGGTGTGTTTAAGTATATTAACATTTACCATATTTTATCACATTTACATTTCAATTTACCATTACCAATTCCGTTTCCAATATCCATGTGTTAGGTTCTTTTTATTCGAACCTATCATAATTAAGCAACCGGGTTCATTTTATTTGAACCAATCATCATTAACATAGCTTGGGTTCATTTTAGTGGAACCTATCATCTTTAAATCATTTGGGTTCATTTTATGCGAACCTAATTCCCATCGAATATTATCATTAATATTCCTCAATTTTAAGTCCCAACTAAATCTCCAAATGATCATTATGATCCTATAAATCCCCAAAGTTCATATAACTTTGATAAGGCCCTAAGTCTCCATGTTAGGGCATTTAACTTCCTAACTTCTAAAAAAAATTGTAAAGGAAGGAATGCCTTAGCATTTCTTGAAACACCCCGAAAATAAACCCCAGATGACCCAATTCTAATCTAGGGTGGCGACCAACTCAACTAATACTCTTGGAATCTAGGTTTACTTCATGCAAGAAGGTTCCTAGATCCTATTTCTAAGGAAAAAGATCAAAATATGAAAAGAAAACAAAAAGAAACATGCAGGGTTTTCGAATCGATTCGGCCTTCGGCCATAAAAATGGGGACTCTGCATAAATGCCGAATCGATTCTGTCAAACTGAATCAATTCGGTCGACTCGAACCTGGGAACTGCCTCAAGGCAAAATAGATTCGGCCAGGCCAAATCGATTCGATTCTGCAAATTTGCCAAATTTTGGCTATGGAGTTCTAAACTCCAAATTTCTACCAAACCCAAAACCAACCCAACCAACCTCAATTACTTCAACTTATACATCATAAATGTAGGTAACTATCATCTTCAACACCATTCATCATCCAAATCAACTTCTAAGGGTTAATACCCAATTAATCTAACAAAACCCTAACTAAAATAAATCATAACAATCCACAACTAATCATGCTAATTAATCCACTTAAATCATATAATAGCAAGTAAGTTACTTGCCTTGATCATGCAAATGCAGATTTGATTTGGTGAAGGAAATGATCCAAGCTTGCGTCTCCAAATTTCTCTTTTTATCCCAAGGCTTTCTTCCTCTCTCTCTCTCTCAATTGTATAAAATGGAAGAATGGGAATAGGGGTGGGGAAAATAAAACGGGGCTTAAGTCTAAAAATCCCACTTAAGTGACTAATACGCGATAAAATAAATCGCAACTACACATTTAAGCCATAACCAGTCAAAAGTGCCCGAAATACCGAAATGAAATATGGCACTTATTTCGACTGTCTCACACCTACCGGGACTAACTACACCATTCAAATTATCTTTTGGAAATTTTATAACTCATCTTACTTCGGGTTTCATATTAAACCAAAATGTCATTTTATATCTTATGACACCATAAATCACCACATGGATATTTTTACCTTCACACAAGGTAATATCTACAACAATTTAGTAAATATTAACCTTTCTCATATTAAATTAATATTTACTCAACATCCATCATTTTATAATTAATTACAACATATAGTTAATAAATATAAAATAGGCTATCAAACGTGAGGATTGTTACATACTCCCCCCCTTATGAGGGAATTTTGCCTCCGAAATTCACGCATACCTCACACGAAGAAATGCAGATACCTTTCCCACATGTCATCCCCGTGATCACTTGTCGACTCCTCGACACTATGGTGATTACATTACCCCCTAACCAAGGTACTACAGGCGATCTCGATTGCCGCTCTCCACGCCCTAAAATAGCAACCGTCTACTCCTCATAAGGAACCTCAAGTTGCATCTACTTCGAAAGAAATGTGCCTAAGGGCACCATCACATCTCTTGTATTTCCATACAAAAGAGATATGGAACACATCATGAAGTTGCTATAAATATTTCACTAGAGCAAGTTAATAGGCTATCGGACCCACCTTAGCATTTATAGGAAAGGTCCAATGTAACGCGGTGCAAGTCTTCCTTATACTCAAAATACTTAATGCCCTTCATAGGAGATACTCGCACCAACACTTGGTCCACCTACCTCAAACTCCACATACCTTCTCCCTGCATCGACTTAGATCTTTTGTCGATCTTGGTTATACGAATGCGATTCCGAATGAGCTCAATTTTCGAAGAAGTACCTCAGATTATTCCAGGTCCCAGAGACTTATCATCTCGCACCTCTAACCAACAAGCGGGAGATCCACACGGCATACCATACAAGGCTTTTTAAAATGCCATCCCGATAGTGAATCCATATAAATCATTATAAGCGAATTCAACTAGTGGAAGGCACTGTTCCCGACTACTATTAAAGTCAAGCACGCACATAAGGAGTATATCCCCCAACATATGGTTTACTCTTTTGGTCTGGCCATCTATTTGAGGATGATAAGAAGTGCTTAACCACAATTCGATTCCCATGGTTTCTTGGAAACTTGCCACAAGTGGGAAATGAAAATCTTATCTCAGTCGGAAACTATAATCAAGGGCACTCCATGCAGTCCAACAACCATTCCATGCCCGGCCAATACTACTGGCGGCGCATAATTTGACACATTTTGTCGTTACTCGGATGCACCATAAACTTAGAACCACGAGATTCCACCATTTCTGCCTTTCTTAAGTCCATTTCATTCGGGACAAAAATTCTCTTATGGAAACGCACCCCACCCTCAAGGTCGATAGAGAAGGACACTGTTCCCTCTATCAACAGCTTGTATATGTGGTCTTAACCACCCCTGTCTCTCCTACGACATCTTGCAACGAAATGTTGCTCGCACGAAAGACTAAATTCTGTCCAGGAAGTAACACTTCCCTTTCCTACACAGCGATCACCCCCACGCTGAATTTTAATTCAAGCATGGGATAATACTTCTCAAAAGTCTTAGCTTATGAGGATCATAAACATTTGGTCTATGCTCCAGTATTTTTTTACTCCCAATCCTGGCAGAGGCTTATCAATTGAATCCACCCTCGAGCTTAACAACATGGCTCAGGAGTGAAAGTCAATTTACCCTTCTCGTTACCTCCGTAACACTCTACTACGAGAGGCCTCATCTCATTCGGCCTTAACTACCAAACTTCTCAAAATCCTCCCACTTCTCATTATCAGGGAACCAATTCCTCTTAGAGTTGACACACGACTTATTCATGGTCAACTCCCAACAGCCCTCCTAAACTAATGTCACATACTAAAGACCCTATGTCCAAACAATCCTAAATTCTACCTACCTATACTATACCCTATCTAAGTCATATGCACCTAATACTAAGCATATCCCTAGTGCCCAAGACCTTTCTCAACTCTTGACATTTACTCGGTTTCGAGCGTGGGACGTCTCGCCGAAGCGAAATCTAAACAAGGAACCCTCTCGTTACACTACTACCTCGCATTGTCAGTCATCAAGGTATACATGTCTAAGACACGCGTTTGGGACCGAAAATATTCTACTTATATATATAACAACATAAATAACTGAAAACTTAACAAATCAAAAACATCCAAACTAAAGCCCTATAATTATATATCCCACAACATATATATATACCTTTTTAAATAGCCTTATTATCAAGGCATAACCCGAAGTCTTATTTTGACTTCGCATCCCAGTCTCCCTCACATCATTCAGAGGAGAGAACTGTATACAGTGCTTCCATTTTGCACTTTAATAGCCATTAATCACTCTTCTACGTGATTCTTGGCTAAACCTTTCCACCCAACAAAAATAAAATAAAAATGAAATTAACTAAAAGAAGAAAGAACAACATCTTTCCACTTCCAACGTCGTCGAGGTTCCCGCGTGGAGCGGCCCGCAAAAGCGGAATCCAAACAAGGAACCCCTCCTATGTGCTACTACTCAACTCTGTCGGTTGTGGAGATAAGGCATACCAATCACATCATACCCGATCATGTCATGGACGAGTAAATCGGCCTCAAAGCACAAAATACCACAATAAATCCCTATGTGTAAACAAACAAGGAATTGAGCGAACCATCACTCGTAGAAAACTCAACACTAGTAAAAATACTCTCAGCAGATCTTATCAAATCTGTAGTCTGAGAGGAGCTCATAAAACAACTGAGCGCGTAACACCCGCCTCGAATAATACGTAACTCAAGAACCTCCGAAATAAAACTTACCCTTAATTGTGGGCGATGCTAACGAAGATAGAGGAAGTATAACCTTCCGAATTTAATAAACTCTCCCATACAGTAGCTGTCCCTACTATATGGGAACAACCGGATCAGGTATCTGAGGTGGAACTAAACGTATGGCTGCTGCGGAGCCCTAGGAAACTAACCCCTGTTATTTCTAAACTGGGAAATGCCTTGGCCCAAATGGTCTTTACCTCCATGACCACCCCGACCAACATGTTGTGAAGCACCCTTACTGTGCCTAATGTTATTTCCACCAGCAATAAACCTTCCAAAGCGTAGTATCTGAGACGAAACCCCTTGTCGAGGGTCCCTATCATTCTGCTCATAACCCGAAGGTTGGGATGAGGTAAATGCTCCTCCTACAATCCCATGCTTTCCAAGCTTTCCGGCTTGCCCCACCACGGTAGCTTTCTTGCTACCCGGTATATATAACCGATGCTAATGGCAATGGGGTGAGGCTGCATTCATAATCTCACCAGAAGTTTGTAAAGTTGGATTACCCAGCAATTATTGTCGGATTCTTCAGTTTAGACCTCACATAACTTTGATATCTTCCAATCTTCCGGAGCCACTTGATCCGAGAAAAAACTCTCCGACCATATAAACTCCTCTACATATTTCGCCACGGATCTCTCTCCTTGCACAACATCTTGGAGCTTCTTTCTCATCTCCCTTAGAATTGCGGAAGGAAACTACTTACGATCAAACAAAGTCCAAAACTCAGTGATCGTCATCGTGTCTCTCTGCTCTGGTGTGGTTATTGTTTCCCACCAGTATAACGCAGATCCGACTAACTTAAAAGTGGCAAGGACTTATTTCTTCCCCTCGCTACATTCTATCATTCGAAAGTGGCGTTGTCTGTTCTCTTTCCATGTATTGTCTTTAATAACATCCATGCCTCCCTCGAATTACGGGGAATTGCCCTTTAGAAAGGACTCCCATAGGAGCTTGAACAACATGAGTCCCTGGAAATTGTTGAACCACTGCGGTCATGGCGGTGCTAACCGCTTGAGCTACTATGTTTGCTACATCCCCAGCATTAACGGTCCCTTGTGGCGGCGGTGGTGAATCTACCCCCTCTTCTATAACCCTATTTCGTCTCACTGGGCAAACTCTCTAGGTGGCGTTCGAGATGAAGAAACAATATAGTTAAAATACTATTTAAAACTATCTATCTCGCAGAAGATCTCAAACATAGACAACTACAGAGTCCTAACCTTAGGCTCTATATCAAAGAACGCTACGGTAGAACGTGACGAATCCCCATAGATCCTAAAGACTCTAGAACTTGATGCTCTGATACCATCTGTGACACCCCGCGATCCGAGATAAGGGGTGGCCAGCCCGATACCCAAATGTAACAGGAATCATGGATGGATAACATCCTCAGCATCGCAAAAATAAACTGAGTATTTTTGAAAAAACACCCAATAAATCAGAAAACGGGTTGCCAAATAAAGTGTAAAATTTTTAAAATGCAGTTAAGAAATTAAATTTAAACAACCCAATTTGATAAGCAAGTGGAATTCCACAAGAATATATATAATACAACTAAAACGAACGTATACAAATGGACCGAATAGGTTGTCGATCCACAGCAACATATAACGAATTTCAACAATTTAATATTTTATGTAATACAATCATTAATCAAATATAAAAGTTTGGGCCAATCGCCCGAGTTAAGACCCGATCATATCTAGAACACAAGGATGAAAGTGTCTAATACAACGTCCTGTAATAACCCGCAAAATCTTACAGCTCGTCGAAAGTAAAGAAATGTAGACATCAAAATGGGCATCCTTGCGGTGGAGCACCTGAGCGAATACAATCATATACACAACGAGGAAAGTAAACCGGTCAGGTCCGGGTTCTATATGATCACCAGAAGAAATAAAAAGCATGATAGATATGAAGAGTTATGCATAAATGATAAGGATGATAATATGACAATGACATGTTATCTACATTACAATTTAAGACAATTTAACTAATTACGTAATGAAATGTCATTTACATAAAAGAAAGAAAAGTAAATAACTTAAATTTAAAACCTTTGCTCATTAATCCAATTAGCATATCCTTCTTACATTCCTTAATAGGAATAAAACCATTTATTTGGTTTAAATCAAGAAGATAAAATTTCCTTTCATTTATTAACTTCCATAGTTAATTATCTTTCCAAATTGTCTTTCCATTCCTTAATAGGAATACCATTTGTATCAAGTGCACTTTATGGCACATATCTCATTAGTCTCATTTCCCATGCTCTTTATGGCACGTATCCATGCTCTTTATGGCATATACCCATCAAGTCCCACTTGATGCATAAAAGTTATATTCTCATACATATAACGATTCTAAGACCGCCCCTCTGAGTTTTCCCACTGGGCGCGCCCCTAAATGACCATCATCTTCCAGGGCCTATCTATACAAGACAACCTGGGATCATAACGCAACGTCGGGAAGTGGCCATATGCCTGCGGAAAAGTTAGGACCACACCTGGAATCCCCTAACCAGCGCAAAACAACATATAAAAATCCCGCATATGGCCTACGACTATATCCTCCCTGCATTCATTAGCCATAGGGCATCACCAAGCGCGTGAACTTCCCTTATGATGTCATTTAGAGAGGTATGTTTAAGTATATTAACATTTACCATATTTTATCTCGTTTACATTTCAATTTACCATTACCAATTCCATTTCCAATATCCATGTGTTTGGTTTTTTTTATTTTAACCTATCATAATTAAGCAACCGGGTTCATTTTATTTGAACCAATCATCATTAACATAGCTTGGGTTCATATTAGTGGAACCCATCATCTTTAAATCATTTGGGTTCATTTTATGCGAACCTAATTCCCATCGAATATTATCATTAATATTCCTCAATTTCAAGTCCCAACTAAATCTCCAAATGATCATTATGATCCTATAAATCCCCAAAGTTCATATAACTTTGATAAGCCCCTAAGTCTCCAAGTTAGGGCATTTAACTTCCTAACTTCTAAAAAATTTATAAAGGAAGGAATGCCTTAGCATTTCTTGAAACACCGCGGAAAAAACCCCCCAGATGACCCAATTCTAATCTAGGGTGGCGACCAACTCAACTAATACTCTGGGAATCTAGGTTTACTTCATGCAAGAAGCTTCCTAGATCCTAATCCTGAGGAAAAAGATCAAAATATGAAAAGAAAACAAAAAGAAACACGCAGGGTTTTCGAATCGATTCGGCCAGAAAAATGGGGACTCTGCATAAATACTGAATTGATTCGGCAAACCGAATCGATTCGGTCGACTCGAACCTGGGAACTGCCTCAAGGCAAATCGATTCGGCCAGGCCGAATCGATTCGATTCTGCAAATTTGCCAAATTTTGGCTATGGAGTTCTAAACTCCAAATTTCTACCAAACCCAAAACCAACCCATCCAACCTCAATTACTTCAACTTATACATCATAAATGTAGGTAACTACCATCTTCAACACCATTCATCATCCAAATCAACTTCTAAGGGTTAATACCCCATTAATCTAACAAAACCCTAACTAAAATAAATCATAACAATCCAAAACTAATCATGCTAATTAATCCACTTAAATCATATAATAGCAAGTAAGTTACTTGCCTTGATCATGCAAATGCAGATTTGATTTGGTGAAGGAAATGATCTAAGCTTGAGTCTCCAAATTTCTCTTTTTCTCCCAAGGCTTTCTTCCTCTCTCTCTCTCTCTCAATTGTATAAAATGGAAGAATGGGAATATGGGTGGGGAAAATAAAATGGGGCTTAAGTCTAAAAATCCCACTTATGTGACTAATACGCGATAAAATAAATCGTAACTACACATTTAAGCCATAACCAGTCAAAAGCGCCCGAAATACCGAAATGAAATATGGCACTTATTTCGACTGTCTCACACCTACCGGGACTAACTACACCATCCAAATTATCATTTGGAAATTTTATAACTCATCTTACTTTCGGTTTCATATTAAACCAAAATGTCATTTTATATCTTACGACACCATAAATCACCACATGGATATTTTTACCTTCACACAAGGTAATCTATACAACAATTTAGTAAATATTAACCTTTCTCATATTAAATTAATATTTACTCAACATCCATCATTTTATAATTAATTACTACATATAGTAAATAAATATAAAATAGGCTATCAAAGGTGAGGGTCGTTACAGAAGGTACCCCGGAGAAAATAGAAGCACCACAACTAGAGAAGGGTCTTCAATAATGAGGTCTAAGTTAGTATCCTGGACCCCCCTTGCCTCATGTTGAAAAAAACCACAAGTGTAGAGGAAGATATCCTCTTCGTAAAGCCTCGTCACAAAATCCTCAAGTTGATCGATAATAGAGGTCAACTCCGTGTGGCTTTATCACTTATAATAAACAAAGGAGCGTGGGGGTAGAATGGTTTCCCCTGAAGGAGGGCGATTGGTCTTGACTGCTATGGTGGGGAAACGCACATAGAGGAAGCCTGTCAAAATGACACAATTGGCAAAATTAGCCAGGTTATAACGACCACGAGATTGTTCCATTTCGAAAAGGGTTCTATCAAGCCACGTATAGAGGGATCCCAGGGCGATTGCGGACAGAAGAATCTTGATACCCCAGTCCAAACGAAGGGATATATTGATGAGGTCCCTTCGAGGTTGGTCGTTGGGTTTTACCGTTAGGAGGAAACGAGAAAGAATGACAAGGATATAGGCAGGAAGTTTTAGCGATGTACCTTGACCAGGGGCAGCCTCAGTGGAACTACCTTTAGAAGGATCCTCGAAGAAATAGTTGATAAGCAAAGTGAAAATGACCTTGCTCAATGAACCGATGCACCTTCGACATATACGGTCTAGCTCCAAATGGTCAGTTGCCTCCTGGGCATCTAGGGCCTCATATGAATAAGGCTCATGGCCTTCTGCCTCAAGGCCCAGAAGCTCGCATATATCTTCCAACGTTCTCGTAAACTCGCCCCACGCAGTAATGAAAGTATGAGTTGTAACATTCCAGTGAGATACCAGAACGGGTAGGGTAGCATTGTTCTTGAATAGAGTAAACTCAACAAACCATTTAGCTCGATGATGCCCAATTTTGGTGAGGATATCAGCGTGGGAACTCTGCATGTGGGAATTCCAGGTAGAGAAATGAGCAGGAGAGCCCCCAGGCCCTTCGAAGTTAATATGGGACCACGTGAAGTCCTTTCGCTCAAGACGAAATCGAAGAGTCCCCTCTAGGGGGAGAAAGCCCCAATTAGCATCACTTTTGTCTTCATCACCAAGTGTTAGGGCATCATACTTGGCGTTGAAAATGCAATTTTTACAAAACCTAGTAAAATCATCATCCTTACTAAAAATAGGGGATCATCGATAGAAATGCAGCTGGTCCTGGCGGGCGGTAGTCAAAGCGGCGACATAAGAGGTGGTGGCAACAGGGGTAGCAGGCGGGGCACCGGTGGCAGGCATGGTAGGATTACTTAACGAGGACATTGAAGACAACAATGAGGTACAAAAATCCTGGTAAAGAAGAGTTGTGAACGAAAAATAGAGGAGCACAATCACAGGTGGTGGCGTAAAAGACGAGAGAAGGAAGAAGCTAGGTAAAGAGATGGACAATAATGGGGTTTTTTGCATAAAGTTCCCTCTCTAAAGAAGATGGGATCTTGAAGAAGACGAAGGAAAGAGAAGGGTTTTGAAAAAAGAGACATTTAAAACCTTTTAAACCTGTCTATTGAGTTTCCCAGCACCACACGTGCAAGGTCGCCTATAATCATTTCAAATAAACACGTGGCACTTTGGGAAGTGTTTTGATAGCTAAAAAGACAACACCACGTCATTTGTGAAGTGATGCTTGGGGAATAGAAAGGGTTGCTTTCTTTATCAAGTTCGAGTTATAGCGCCATAATTTTTGTCAGACATATCTAATAAACTCCCAATGAAAAAGATGTCCCAACGGTTCAAAAAGCTACGATGTCCCTCGCCACAAGTCTAAACGTTGTTTAAATTGTGACTGGACTACATCGGGATAATTTTTTCTTTTTCGAACATAGTGAAGCGTTACAAGGGAGAATTTCATAATTCCCAATGATAGGGGCAGTCCTAACAAAAAATAAGTGCTCACAACTATACCCCACAACAACATGAACTAGAGAATTTCACTTCCCTAGAGCAAAAATGAGTATTTGAGAAGGTTAATGTAACAACCCTCAATTTTTGGAGACTGAGAAATTAAATTTTGGGAAAATAAAATTTAATTAGATTGGAGAATTCCAAAATTTGGGAATTTAGGCCCAAAAATAGAGAATATTTTAAAGTATTCCGGATGATATTTTTGTGGGTACCATCGATCCCGGAAGGGTCGAGATAGTCAAAATGACTGTCATTGGGTCTTATTTCGGCTCCGGAATGTTTTTAAGCTATTTTGACTTGAATTGGAGTAAACGAGTCATTTAAAGTGTGTATTAACATTTAAAATTGGGATTTTGTTTTAAAGGTTTAAGTGGCTTACGGATTAAGCCATTCTCATTTGAGAGAAAGACAGAAAAATCCCTAGAGAGAAGAAGAAAGGAAATAAGAAGAAAGGAAGAGAGAGAGGAAGAAAAGCTTGGGGATTTCCGGCCCAACAGCGACGTCGAGGACGATTCAACCTCTACAAATCTGAGGCAAGTGTTTAATATTGATAAATAGCTATTCGTGTATTTCATTTCATAATTTGTGGGGTAAAGAAATGGATTTTTGGGTATAAATACCAAAACCTATATTTTTGGGTTTAAATCTTGAAATCAATGTTATTCTATGGTTTAATAACATATAAATGGTTGGGATGAGATGTATGATGGGTTTTCTTGTTAATAACATTATTGGGTTAAAGATTTGGGGGCTTGGTGATGATATTTGGGTATTAATTTCGTGGGTTTGCTGAGAAAGGGAAATCGGCCAGCTGAACTGGTATGGCCGGTCGACCGCGCCTTAAGGGAAAAGCCTACTGCATTTCTTCGTAGGAAAAATATGGACCCGCGGTCGACCGGGGGTCTGGGATCGGTCGACCGGTCCCCTGTTTTTAGCCCAAAACTTGGATTTCTTCTCCCCCTTTTCTTTTGGAGTTTATTCTTAGGGGCTTTCTTAATGGGCTGTTTTATGGGTTTCCTAAGATGACTTCTAGCCCTTTTTGGTTGGGTTTGTTGATTTGGGGTTCTCTCTTATAAAGTAAGATATATCTTTTGGTGACTTATAGGGGGTTTCTCACTTAGCATCTGATAGTGAGAACTTCTTGGAATCATTGGATAAGAAATATCCATGTATGTTGTGAAATTTCTAGGCCGACATTTATGTCAAATCCTTATAAGGATAGGATATGGTTAAGATATCATTTGGGGCCAAATGGAAGAGAGTGGTGCATACTCTTTAAGAGTAAGGGGTCTCAAATCGTAAGATAGAAATGTTTAGTCTAAGGAACAATTGATAACTCAATAGGAGTAAGGGTTACCGAGACTTATTCGAACCATAGGTGACATTGAGAACGCTTTGGGATCGTACTATCGACTAGAATAAGCGGTAGCATAAATTCTAGTAGGATTAGTTTACACGTAATCATGGGGATATGACCACTAAGATTCCAATACTTGAAATGAGGTTGGAGTAAATTGAGGTTTTAGACTATTAAGTCATGTGTGTGCCTATGGTTAACTAGTACTAAGGTAATTATGTACTTTTGGATATGGATGAAATGTGTAGTGATGGATTCCTACACAAACTCTTGGGTGATAACCCTAATGTTGAATATATATGTATAGATATATACATATGGTTTTGGGAGACTATTCATAATAGGAAAAATGATTGAATATGTTTCAAGTGAGGGATTGTATTCACATATCGAGGTACATTTAATGGAAATTGTGGTGACGGCTTGTATATTGAGGATTATGCATACTTATAGCCAGGTTTATATATCTTATACATATGAACGAGAATTAGTTTGTATATATATTGATATAGCGATGTGTGAATATATGTACATATATCTATGTATGAATGTGAATATATGGATATATTTATGTTGTGGACATACATGGTATGGATATTTAAACCGTATATGATGGTTTATTATATTGGATCATATGATGGGATCATATGGATGTATGTATATTGCGTATGTGAGCGATATATATACTTATGTGGTTAAGCATACCCCGCTCATGCTATCATTGGGAAGTTTCCGCGCAGAGGGTGAGCATCCTGGCATATAGAGCAGGGTGTGGATATTCCCCAGGTCATAGTCGCCCCTTGTGTTATTATACGATATAGATATATATTTTGGGATGAGACGTGGTGGGTATGTTTCATCTCATTGCCGGTTGGAACTATGACCGCTTCCCGGGACGTCGTGTGTGTGAGTCACCACGAGGTGGGTGTCGTTGATCCACACCAGGTGGTCCCCAGTTGTTACGTGAGCCGGACTCTGGGAAGATGATAGCATTGATGCAGTTTTATCGGCGTTATATATTTAGCCGGGTATTATATATGCATGGCCTTTGTACATCATATATGGTATGTACACTTGGTCATGGGTATAGATGATGGCATGTATATATATATGGTGAGAATAAAATACCTATATATATATATATATATTTATATATCCTAGATGAAAGGATTTGGTATTTCTGTGGGGTACATCTTGGATGATTATGGTGTACTAGATTTATTGGGGGTTGATATATCGTATTTGAGGAATACTTCGGTTACATCATCCCAAGGATTTTATTGGAGATTTTTAGTTGTTTTCTTATTGTAGTTTAAAAGTTTAGTAGTTATGGTAGTATTAAATCGTATGTTAAGGATTATGGATCTCTAGGATCGACATTGCCCAGGAGTAGTGTAACGAGGTGGTTCCTTGTTTGGATTTCGCTTTACGAGACACCTCACGCACGAAACGCAGTGCCATGTCGAGATTTGAGAGAAGTAGTTCTATCTATGGCATCTCGGATCTCTGGTCTTAACTTTGTCAGGAGTAGTGTAACGGGGCGGTTCCTTGTTTGGATTTCGCTTTGCGAGACTCCCCACGCACGAAACGTAGTACAATTTTGAGATTAGAGAGAAGTTTTGCCAATATTCCATGTGCATGATATTAAAAATATAAATTCTTATATTTTAGCCTATATATATGTATATATATATATATATATGTATATATATATATATATATATATATATATATACATATATATAGGGGTAACGTATTAAGAATTATAATTCATGTAATTATAAATCGGAATCCATTAAGCCTTTTATGGCATAATTGTTGTAATCATAATCTAGTAGGATTAGAAAGGGCGGATCCTTAGATTATGTAGGGAAGGTAGATCTCGTGGGTATAGGCTAGGCCTATGATAAGTTAGATTGTCCTAATAACAATGGGGGTAATTTAACTAAAACTTGAGGACGCGAATAGGTGCGCGCCTTTAGATGAGAGGTGAGTTGGGGTTCCACGAGAGAGCGGTCTCACTTTAATTATGAAATAAGTGCGCCGATAATTATTATGCACGGTTAACACACTTGCTAAATATTTTTCACATTCGGGGCTCTGACCCGTTTACTTTTCTCTCCTTCCTGTATATATATATATTACTACAGGTGTCCTACCGCAGGGATACCGGATGACTTTCTATCCAGAGTCTTGGGAGCCGTGACAGGTGCGGACTGTTGCGGGATATAGCTGGTAGTGGCCTCCTACTTTAAAAATTCTTGGTAGGATTTATGTTGTACATCGGGTTTGTACCCAAGGGATATTTATATACATGTTTATATTTATTCCATTTCAGTTATTGTATTGGCTGTGACCCGACAGCTTATTCGGGTCTACTTTGTGTAGTACATTCGGCTGTATTCATTTAGTTCATTTTACTTCTAGCATTTTATTTATCTTAGTTCTTTCATGCATTTTTCTTTTCTTCATTAGTAGTGTTAGTTGGTTGGTTGTTGCACATTCTATTTAAATTTTCATATCCCGCTTATGTGATTTCAGGTAGTTAGTCCTATATTATATAGGAACGACAGTTGATGTTGAGACTGGACCATCTGAAACTCCTGATTTAATATAGTATAGGGTTGGCCACCCGTTATTATTTTAGGCGGGTTGTGACAGTTAATAGGCCTTTCGGTAGAATTTCAAATAGTAAATCTAGAACGGTTGAAGATCAGTGTAATAAAAAAGGGGTGATGTCCCTTCGCCAAAGCACCAATAAGCCGCAACGCGTCGACTCAGGTACATCGGGTAGAATTTTAATTTTTCCTGGAGATTCTAACGTTGCAACGAAGGGAAAGATGTCAGAATTTTTTCACACAGAGGAGGTTCATCAGATTGAGAAGTTTTCGCACAGACATTTCTTATTCCAATAACAAATCTCTCTACGAAGGGGCAAATATAGAGGGGTCTTGAAGGTAATCCTGATATTAGAGATAATCCCCCAATTTACAATAGTGTTTGGGATTAAGGCAGCTCAGCATGGCAGGCAGAGGGACCTTCCAGCGAAGAAGCTGACCGAGAGAGCTCGTCCTTTGGTCCTGTTAATTTAGCCATATTATATCTTTTGTTTGTACTAACTATGGGCTACAATGAATATAAAGATGTAATGAGAATAATGATTATGTGTGAGGTCAAACGGTACTCGCGAGAGACCAGGCTTGGCAGGGCATGGGAGAGCTTTCATGCTATATCGAATGACCTCGTCATGGGAACTTTGGAGGGACTTGGTTTGGAGGATTGAGAAGTGAGGCACCGTTGGGGCTTGTCCTGACCATCTTATACACACCTGGTAAAACACCGAAGGACCCTGATCGTGGAACCTCGGGAGGAACAACCTTGAGTTCCATCGGGCGTTGAGTTGTGAGTCAAATAACCCTATACATAATGTCACATCCACTTTATCTGATGTCACTAACCAACTAGGCAATGTTAGACCTGCACTTTAGTAAACCACTATGGTATTTGGGCTGTCAGATAGTTGGTGAGCCACCTCTGTGACAACAGTCCCCTGACACATAGTGGTTAGGCAAAAGGCATGTCTTGGCATTTTATGTTTATGACGTGGAAATAACTAGTGCATCAGGTTTTTAATGTTTGTGACATAAAGTATGAGGGATGTCTTTCACAGGCATTAACGACGGAGTTACCTCAGGGGTGGTGTGGGAGGCTATTTAAGGACCCCAACCACCTCTGAGGAGAGGATGATCTTTTTGAGTGTTCAGAAGTTATTACTAGAGATTTATGAGCTCAAACTGAGTCTATCTTCATTGAGTCGTGTTTGTATGCCCTGTGGTTAATCAATAGTGTTTCTATTTAACTTATCATTACTGTACTAAAAAAGGGGTTACACCTCCATCTTATCTAAACTACCCTCTTACAAATACTTTGACCAATACCTCAGATCAAATTTCAAGGAGGCAAACGTGCGGTGATGAGAATATTACAACCGTTGATTAAAGACATAAAAATTATCACCTAATTTCAATACATCCCTATAACCATTATTTGACAAACAGAGCGTAACTTCTCATTTGGACGTTGTTTTGAGTAATTAGAATTTCTAATCAAGGGTAGCAGGACATAACCATGTTATCCTAAACTTTTAAGACAAAAATATTATATTTTACCACATTCCAAACTCTTCTTACCATTAGGGACCACCGTGGAAAATATTCGCTGTTAGACGATCATGTTGGCGTCTGATATAATAAAGCAATAGTCCTAGGAAGATTTTATCACATATATAATCTCTAAAGCTTTAAAGAATGTGGCCTACTCATTCAGCGAGGATTATGAAGAAGAAAAATAACTGTCTAAAGCCCTCAAAATTAATGTTGTTAAAGAAAGACAAAAGAAATGAAGAAGTATCTCAGGATTTTTTGAGGACTGAGCAGAACATTGAACGCAAATCTATAGGCCTTTTAGCACAATAAAACTAAGTATGACTATCACTACCTTTGTCTTTCACTCAAGTTCAGAAACTGACTGACAACTCAAAACTCAAGTCGTGATAAGGAAAATTATGGGATAATAAAATACATTCCTTCTCTTCTATTTGAGTGTCAACATAAAAGTAGTTCTTAGGCCTTGGGATTTCAGACATTGCCAATATCTGGTGGGATGTAGTATCTAGGCAGTAGGATTGGGGATGCTAAATGTCAGGCTGGGTGTATTAGTCTGTTGGGGTGGAGCTGCAGCTTTGTTTCTCTTGATGTTGATTTATTTATGCACATTAACATTCTGATTTTCTTTTATGCCTTGTGTTTATTCATTTTCTGATTTCTTGTGGACTCCTCATCCTCATGTTTTTATGTACCTATTTTGTTATCTATAAAAGTTCATTTCAAATTATACAACAACAAACTTACTTAAAATGACCATACTCAAGTGATAACCCTTTGTTGCCGACAATATGAAAGGCTCCCTGTTCTAATCCTTTCCTCATCAATTGTGTCGAAAAGGTAGACTTTCTCAGGGCTGAAAATTTGAGAGTTATTCCAAACTTTCAATCGCTACAAATTCTAATGTTGCTGCTAGAAAATCTCAGGATTATCCAATCAGGAGACTTAGAAATACCTTTTTATTCGGCATGAACATTATTAATTTTTCGTCTCAAGCTTGAGGCCGAGCTTTTTTGGAGGAGGGGAAATGACGTTTATGGTCAACCCAAGGGGCGGAATTAGAAAATGTGAGAGGATATTGGAATTTGAATCTCATAGTAGTTAGTTAGGTTAGGTGGCAATAAGTATCATTGATTTTCCACTTTTTCGTGCTTTCTTCAGTAGAGCAAACATTTTTCAACTCTTGCTATATAAAATAGCATGTAATCCTCTCTTGAAAGTCATTTATTATAATAATAATTATTTGAGATTGTGATAGTGTTTGTTTTATATCCCTACTTCACTTCCCAAAATTTAATATCTTGCGTATGTTAAACCTTAAAAGAGACGAACCAATTGTGAATATCATTCATATTCCAAACCTCGAAAGAGACGGGCCGAAGAAGGACTCAAGACGATGTTGGAAAAAATTGTAAGATCTTCTAAAAGAACCTTATTAATAATACCTTGGAATTCCCAACCATCTTCTAGATCCCGTATTTTCTCTTACTTAATCACCGTAAGGAATATTAAATTTCTGAACCAGTTAAGAACTTAACAATTGCCAACGCCCTTTTTTACTTGTTTTGACACGCGACTCCGACTAACCAAGCGATATTTTCCTTTTTTGAGACAAAATGTCCTCATAACCAGGATAGTTTTGTACCTCCTCATACATATATATATAAAATTAAATAATAATATGACCGAAACAATTTCACGATTGTCTACGAAAAGCACACGATTGTCTACGAAAGCCGTAAATAATATGGTTTCCGGTCAATTTTTTTATTATCATGAACATATTCATAATTCGTAATGATTTCTCAATACAAATGATACTAATGAAACACAAATCAATTACAAAACACTAAACATTATTTTACTTGACAATAATGAAACACAAATCAATTCAAATTACCTCCTAAACAAACGAGGGATTCCTTCAATCTCATAATCACAATCCACGCTTCTCGCACAAATTTCGGTAAGATCCTACAATTATTCAAAGGAAAGAAATGAGTGTCTAAACTATTACTTATCGAACGCACTTTAAATATGTTATAAACTAAATCACATAAACCAACCTTTAATTTTCTATTTGTCATCGTATAATGTATGTCTATAGTTGGCATACATAATGTGCCGTTTGAAACGATCGGGAGAAGATTGTATGTCACGCAAATTTTACATTGTCTAATTATAAAGATGGAAGATCGAAGAATCGGGCACAACAAACATTTGTGTATTATCATTGACTCGGAGGTTGTATACTCTAAAATTCAAACAGTTATAAAGAACATTTCCAGACTTGTATCCTTTTACGAACTACTGTTGGCATGTAATTATCCAAGCACATAACCTCTAAATAACATTTACATAAACAAACAGAGATTGAATTGATAAAATATTAAAACAGAGGAGTAAACTGAAATACATAGTTACAAAATATTCATCAATTAAGATATCATACTTGACAAATTCCAAAGAGTAGTGCTATGGGTACAAAGTAACTCCACAAAATCTCCACAAAAAGTAGTGGTATTGGTGCCCCGACGTCAGATTTTGTGGAGGTTTTTGTAGAGATTTTTGTAGTCATATCATAATTCAATTCGAAATGGAAATACATGAATAACACAAAACATTCACCAATTGAGACATAATATTTAACAAAATTAAAACCACCGGCATTGACCATAATACATAATATTTAAAAACAAACCTTGAATTTAGAAGAACAAACCAGCGGCAGTGCAATAATAATATTATTTGGGGCTCTTGGTGTTTCAGCTCGACAATTGCATCTTTGTTGACGTAGTTATTGGGAAGTACAATCATTCATACAGAGGAAGCTGTAGGGTTGCATTTTTTGTATAAATAAATGTGGAAGTTTAAATCAAAGGACTTGGACATATGAGGATTCAAGGGTAATATTGGGTTTGTATATTGGAGACGAATGTGAATAGACGAAGGGTAATTCAAGGGTAATATTCAAGGGTGGATGATTGGCTCGGACATATGAATAGACGAATATAAAGAGATGAATCGAGCAAACCATTGACATTTAATGGTGTGTGCGTTAAGGGAATAACAATCCCCTCTTTTTAGTTAATAAAATAGAATATAACTAGTTGTAAATCTGCGCGATGTGCGGGCTAAACCATTTTATAGTCAATATGCACCTTATGTGTATATACTTTTTGTCTTTGATATTTTTGCATATTTAGTAATTAATAATAAGAAATAATAACTTGTAGCATTATAAAATATTATAATTTCTACATTTTTTTCCTAAAATAAAACATCACATTTTTTTCTTAGTAAGTTAAATTGTATAAATAAAAAGAACGGACTTTGTAAATTTAAGGTCTATTATAATATGGATTCTGAAAATAGGACAACAAACATTCCATTTATAATTTTAGTCCTTATTTTTAAATCTCATACACATTAAAGCTGTTAGCGGGGACCGACATCCATAAAGTATCAAAATCACAACATGCCATGTTGGCTGCTAATAATTTGAAAATAGGGACTAAAAATATAAACTAAATGTTTGTTGTCCTATATCCATAATTAATATTATTTTAGACCCTAAAAATATATAAACTATAAAAAGAAATGGTTACATAACCAAAGAGAGTATACCCTCATGAGGCGTAGGCAAAATCATAACCATGAACTGAACAAAAAACAATGTAGCACACGTAACATCCCCGGGTGTGAACCCCTGATAAAAACAATGAACCCAAAATAAAGGAAACAAACACGATTGCGTCAATCCATACTCATCAGCGTGCCACCGCGATCAGCAACCATATTTTATCTTAAAACTCTTATAAAAAAACAATTTTTTTATAAATAAAATTTGTGTATTATTTTTAAATGTTTTTATTATATAAAAACTATTTTTTATATATAAAAACTTCAAAATAACTATACGTATTTTATATAAAAAAATTATACATATTTTTCTTTATTTTTAGTTTAAAAAATTATGTCTTTTATAGATACAAAATTTAAAAAAAAATCTATAAATAAAAAGTTAAAAATATTTTATAACCAAAAACTTTTTTTTACTTATATTGAAGATAATTTTTAAATTTTTAAATATTTTTTTGTTTAAAAATTATTTTTTATAAATAAAAACTCACCGCGGTGTCACCTTACCTCTCATAGTGGTGCTATTAAGCAACTCTTTTTTTTATGAAACATAATATATTAAGAAAGGGACTAATGCCACGTGTTGACAACGAAGACATGCATTGAGGTCTATGCTGAAGTAAACCACAAACTGGTACGTGTATATCACCAGTCCCTAAACTAAGACAAACATCAGCCACACCAACTAAGAAGCAGAAAAACCATTTGTCTCCAAAAACAGAGAAAACACATCCAACTCCAACGAAATCTTGGTTAACCATGAAAAAGGATGATAAAAAACATTTCTACCATCAGTAAGTAGTCAAAGAAACACTCTCAACCAGATCTGGACAGAAGCAAAAAATACATAGGCAAAAGCAATCTCAATTGTCTAAGAGAGAGTTGGTTTCAGTCGCAAAATGAGTATGAACCCTTGGAATCGACAACCCCCCCATAGTCGACTCATCCAGCATCGCAGCCATAATTGGAGGATCAAACACAAACCCGATCACCAGTACAAACTCCGTCAGTGGACGAACACAAACCCGATCACCTTTTGAGATTTTCGGTATGATTGGATCTTTTTGTTTGTTGCCTTCGTATTTTTCTGTTTAGTAAAGCCTATCTTTGTCGATGAAGATGAGAGACTGTAGAGAAGGTGGTTGATGATGCGATTATTGCAAAGAGAGCAGTGATGGCGGTGGGAAAAAACTCTGGTGAGAGAAATCTATATAACTATATTAAAATTATAGACCCAAATCATGTGGGTCTGACACGTGTCATTTGACATAAATGCACTCTTTATAGACCCAAATCATGTGAGTCTGACACGTGCCATTTGACATAAATGCACTCTTTCAAATTTATATTCATCTACGTGGAAACTCTCCTTACTTGATTTCTCCCTTTTCCCAGTGCAACCATTTCTCTTAATTATCACCTAATTAATTCACCAATCCATCTCTTCTGTTGCCAATATAAATGCACTCTTTCAAATCCATCTTTATTGATGTTTATAGTACATATATCATCTTTCTCATTTTGATTTTCAATGTAACCCCTCTCTCTAGCCATTTGGGTTTTTAATAGTCCCCCTCATATGTGTATATATAAAACACACACCTGGGTGAAGAATATGTGACAAAATTCTTCAGAAGAACAACTATTTGGTGCAAATGGGTGTTTATAAAAGCAAATATATGCTGCCAAACCCAACATCAACATCATTAAAAAACCAACATCGACACCACCACCAAAAAACAGCGGTAAACCACAGAAGCTACTGAACTCGCTGGATAGAATGGGTTCGGTAGAGAATTTGGATTTGTGCCTGAGGAGATTTCGCTTACGCAAATGGGGATGAGATAGGAGTGGAGGCTGGGGGAGAGGGCGGTTAGGCTTTGATTGCAATGGGTTAGTTTTTTAATTTGGTGGGTTTTGTTTATTTTTTTTCATAATGATAAGGCCAACACAACACTTACGAATTCAAAACAAGAGTTTGCCTTTTGGAAGACACCCATTTTTATTATTTATTATTTGGTGTTGTAATTTACATAAGATGTTTTTTTATTGAAATTTTATTTTTTTGTGTTGTTGACAAACGTGTATAGATTGAATAAAATGTTTTATATGTTGCAATTTATCTCATCACGGTGCCCAATTAATTTTTTGTTGAAGGTTTATGATTATAATTTCATGACAACTAAATTAAAATTACTGCAAATGTTATTCATTTTTCAAAACTAGTAAACTGGTTATAAATGTTTCTTTGGGCATTATTTATAATATTTTGACTCTCAATGTCATTTCTTTATAATCCTCAAATGTCTTCAGTTGATGATTTATTTTATTTTATTTGTAATATGAAATCATATGGCACCATAGATCTACAGGTAAAGCATATGAAGCAAAACAAAAAGTAATCTCTCCTTGAATATTTAGAGGGCAAGGACAATATATATATATATATATATATATATATATATATATATATATAATATGGGACAATGGTGTTATGAATAGTAACTCATGCATGATAAACATGTATGATAAACATGCAAGGCATTTTATGTGTTGCATGCTTGCATGCATACATACATACATTATTATTTTATTAATTTTTTATTAAAATATTTAAAAAATAATATATTTTTTAAATACTTTAAAAAAATATTTTTTTAAATATTTAAAAAAAGTAAAATATTTTATATTTTTTTATAAAGTTTTTTAAAAGTTTTTTTTTAAAAAGGCGGGTTATTATGGGTTGGGTTTTATCACGGGGGCAAATTTATAGTCGTGCCCTCGGGCACGGGCATCTGCTAGTATATATATATAATATTATATATATACGCACACAATGAATTCTAAGATCCCAATTAATTTTCATTTACTTTTTTTGTGTGTGGTTTTGATTGGTGTATGTCTATACAAAATGGTGTGTCGGATAGATGTGAAAAATATCAAATATAATATATTTGATTCTTCTTTTACTTGATTTTCATACCTAGATTTTGGCAAGATGCAGAAAATAAACGTTGATGGCTAATCTTCTTAAGAAAAATTCAGGTCAGGTTTGTATTTTATCTTCTTCTGGTTTTGATATAAATGAAGAATATGTTATTTGGTTTTAATACCAAATTCTTTCCCGTTTAAGTTGAGTTTAATTTTGAATATATATTTGAATTTTTTTATAATGAATTATATAGATTTGGGAAAATGGAGATTGATTTAGATTTATGGGGTTTAGTCATGTATGGTCTGTGATTCTACATATAGGCCTTTGGTTTTCAAACAAAAAATTATAGTTCTTTTTTGGGATGAATTTTTTGCTAAGTTAAAGAAAGAAAATTATGATTGTGTGGATAATTGTCATGCCAATTGGAAAATTTAAGGTACTTCAATTGTGCATTTGTTTTTCTTCAAATTTTAGCTAAGGACATACTTCGTAGACATTAATAATCATATGACTTTTAATATTAATTTAAAATTATATCTCTTTTCATTCATGAAATATATTATCTGAAAAAAGATACAATAACAAAAAAAATTAAGTTTTGCTAAATTCGGCCACGCATCGCGTGGCCTTCATGCTAGTACATATATAGAACAAAGATCCTTCAATGTGGTGTGGGTATTTAAGAGGAGATGGTGATTCGGTTTAGTTCACGTTTAATATGGAAGAGATGAATCCCGAAGAGACAGAGGTGGTGACAAAAATTCATTAGGTGGCGTTTCAGATTGGAGAGAGGAAACCAAGAGACAGGAGAATGTCGATAGCCTGACGGTTGAGTTGCCTTGCGTTTTATAAGTTATAATAGATAATAGATGCGAAGAGAAGAACAGACGAAAAGTCTAATTTTCTCAATTTGATGGTTGTGCGTTATAAATAGTGCAAGCAAGGTAAGACCTTCTCATTTTCTCTCATCAACTTACAAAATAAATAAATAAAATATGAGTTTGGGTGTGAAATTGATTGTATTGATAATTATGCTGCTCATTTTTTCTTCACTAAGAATATCTAATGCAACTATTTACGAGATTGGGGATACAGAAGGTTGGACTCATATGAACGTTAATTACACGGACTGGGTTGCTAATCACCAATTTCACATTCATGATATCCTCCGTTAGTGCTTTCTTCTTCTCTTATATATATATATATATGTTTGTGTGTGTTATTTTACTTTGTTTGTAGTTTCTGTTGGGTTATTGGGTTTTTTTCTATCGTGTCATGCATCAATAATTCTTGTGTTTTTTAAAGGATAAAGTTTGGTGTACCCATTTTTCATGCACATTGCATTAAAATTTTGTACCTTATTATTGTGGGTCTTGCCAGGGCATACGGTACAAGCTTTTATTGCCTTGTCTAATTAGGCGGGTACGAAAGTGGGTATAAAAGTGTGTAAGTGTAGTAATACTCTTTTTTTAATTTAACACATTATAATCTTTAATTTCATACTTTATTAAAAAATTATCAGTTTATTAGAATTTAATGCATTTGTCATCGCTATATGTGAAAATTTCATCACTAAAAGTGATCATTGGTGACTTTTTGTCTAATAAACTAATAATATTGTACTAAAGTAAAAAACATCCATAATTCTTATTGGTATTTATAAATAAATTGAAAGAAGATGTGCAACAGTTTTTTGTAAATGGGACGCTTCTCTATTAGAAATAGATATCTGTTAGAAAGAAATAGTTATGTCTCTTAAACTTTGAGTCTTAGTTGACTTTATTTTTTTATGGTTTTAGTTCCCAGACAAGGCATGGGTTTTAGACATAATGTTGCGTTGTAAATTCTACTTGTTTTATGAGTCGTACAATTCAACTCCACTACGTTTAATTGATAACTCGGTATATATATATATATATATATATATATATATATTCTTCAATTGTGTATGAAAGTACATGAACATTCATATTACGGGTTTACAATTTACTGATCGAATAGAGAATATCAATGAATTTAGGCTTTAATTACGTTTTATTTTTTTGTGCTATGTTCCAATATTATATTATATTTAATACTAGTGAAAACTCAAAATAGTGTTAACATGTCATAAAATGTCATGCAACACAACACGAAATCGACAATGTCTAATCAGATCAATCAAGAGATTTATAATATCCTATTCTGCTCTTCTCTTGTATTTTAATATCATCCCATATTTTGCTCTTCTTTTGTATTTTCATTTTATTAAAAATAATACTTTGAGATAGAGTGAAGAAAATAGTTATTATATGTTATTTGCAAATGATCATTAATCAGTGAACTTCACTTTCAGTAGATTATGTTATGTTGAACTATAATACATGATATATTAAAATAATTTGAGATTAGATATAAATAATAATATATCTTCTTTGTCATATCCCATAAATGTCATTGTGCACAGTTTTTCGGTACTCACTAGAGGATGACAGTAATGTGGTGCAAGTTGATGCGAAAGAAAAGTATTTATCATGCGATACGATGTCCCCTCTTGCCACCTACGCAACAGGAAATGACTCCATCACTCTCAAGAATATCGGATATAATTAGTTCATTTGTGAAGACCTCGATAATTGCATGGTCGGACAAAAGGTGGAAATCAATGTGGTTCCTACATCTCCTCCTGAAGTTCCAACAACTCCATCTTCAGGTCCACCTACTTTACCCTCTCCTCAAATTCCAACGGTTCCATCATCTATAACTGATATACCGTCTCCTCAAGTTCCAACAACTCCATCTTCAGGTCCACATACTTTACCCTCTCCTCAAATTCCAACGGCTCCATCATCTCCAATAAATATACCATCTCCTCATGTTCCAATAACTCCATCTCCACATTCTTTACCCTCTCCTCAAGTTCCAACGACTGCATCTCCACCCACTCCAACATCTCCTCAAGTTCCCACATCTCCATCTCCATCTAATTTACCATCTTCTCATGTTCCAATGACTCCACCTCCATTTACTTTACCCTCGATGACTCCCTCTCTATTACCATATGCATCTCCCTTAGCTATGGTTGTTATTCCAGCTCGTGTTATGGTTGTTATTGCAGCTCGTGAGTAATTTTTTAACAATCATTGATGCTTCATTTCATATACTCTAATAAACTAAAGTGTTTCTAGAGGTCGATATCTAGTTTACCTTTAATGGTATTTTGGCTTAGTGAAAACATACTTAAGAACACCATAATATTAATAATGAACAAATTAATTTGATTAAACTTTAGCATACAATTTTTCTTAATAAAATGTTCTTGGAACTTCATTTTTTCATAAATATGCCTAAATGATAGAACTTAAGGCTTACCTTGATCCAATCCATTGATCAAGTATGTTGTAAAAATCTCTTTGAATCATCTTGATGATTGCTCCACTATAAACTTCATCAATTTTATAAAAAATAAATGTTGTTATATCAAATTTTCCCCTCTTACCCAATATATTGTGTTTAATGCAAATTATTTGATAGATAATAATCTACTATATATAAGGTGAGATAGGATCCAATTTCTTAGTTAGACTATAATTATTCCATCCCTCACAATAGGGTTTGATTAGGAATTAACCACCCATCAAAGTTATTAATACTTAAATGATTTATCTAAAAGAATCCTATCAAATCCAAATTCTTATATAGACAAAATTAAGTTGGACACTTATATTTAATTAAAGAACTAATTTCGAATTATCTTAATTTCAAAATTAGATATTTATTAAATATTTCCAATAGTCTTCCACTTGGTCCATATAATCATTTCACTTTATGATTTGATTCAAGGAACATTAGACGCATAATAAACTTTAGAATAATCATAATCAAGTATTTACCTAATTAAATAATACACTAATGTGATTAATGGTAGTTACAGACTTATTCAAGAGCATGGTTTCTTCCATGTACTACCCCACTAATGTCATATTCAATTAGGCCCAAAGTGGGTTGTCAATAATGGTTCTATAATATCTTTATAAAATAACTATTCATGTCACATTCATTAATTCACATGCATGTATACAATAAAGACAAACATATTGAATTTCAAAACACTTTATTGATATCATAATGTAGTGTAAAAAATATGCACTAGAAATTCACAACATGAAAACATTATTGGATACAATTAAGACCCATGTCTTAAGCATGCTTCATTAATGCTTATTGTGATAGCCTATTTATGTGAATTTTTTATGTTAACAATTGTACTAATGTGTTCAAGTGACACTCGTTGTTTTAGAATTTCTTCTTTAATTAAAAGGTATTTACATTCAATGTGCTTAGTTACTCTTAGAATACCTAACATTTCTTCATAAAGAAGATTGCAGCGACATTATCATAATATTTCAGCGGCTTGATAATAGTGCCGATAACAATAAGTCTTGAAACGAAGTCACATTGCTATAATACATAAGTTGTAGCATCAAAGGATGCTACAAACTCAGTTTTTATAATAGTTAATGGATTGTGTTGCACTCTTTCATTATATTGGTCGTTAAATCAAAATAAATATACTTAAGCAAGAGTGAATTTCATACTATCCATATAACTAGTAACTCCGAGTCATAATAACCGTTCATATTTAAATGGAATGATATCTTAAATGTTAGCATATAGCATTTTAAGTATCTCACTACTTCAAACATAACTCTTAAAACCCATATAAAATTATTTTATTTCTCTAATTTACAAATATGTGCTTGTATATAGAGAAAATATATAAACTTACTCCCACTTTTCTTAAGGTGTATACCAATATACAACAATTAAAGACATAATGGTATTGTTTCTTAAAATACCTTTTGCGGGAAACTTATGTTTATACAGTGATCTCTTAAACGTATACGCGTGGTTTATTAAACACCAAAAAGTAGTTTTCACACCCACTTAATGTAGCTCTCAATCATAATTGTGAAATCCAGCCAAATAAAATACCGGATGATCAGTCCTATATCAAATTAAAACAAGAATCTCATTTGGTTAATTCTTAGCATCACTGTCGAAAACATTTTAATCTTACTAACCACCTAGTATTCAAAAAGCAGATGTAAAAACTTTAATCTTTTTATATGCAGTCAATAAAGTGGAACATCAACAATAATATAATATGCCAACACCAAAATAAAACCCAAACCATCAAATGTTATAATTAAAGTTTGGCCAAAAACCATCAGCACGGAAACCAAGCAAGCAAACTACTAAAACCACTGAAGTCTAAATACTGAATCCGAAAAGAGTGGGCAACATGCCCTAAAACAAATTTGACATCAGAAGATAGATTCCTACACTAGGAATGATAAATGGAAGCGTCTAAGCAAAGTCCTACAAGAATCCACTCTTCTCACAGCGGCGTCTTCCTGGATCAGACTGTCACGCCTAACATCCCTGTGGCTGGGCACCTAAAGAGTTTTTAAAAATATTTTATAGCAAGATTTAGTACTCAAAATCTTTTGAAATATTTGCAAGTAATTATCACAGTAAGATGAGTTATTGATTACACACGTTAAGATTTCCCACACTCTCTTGAGTTGACTCACCCCTCATCTATAGTGCACGCCTAACGTCCAATACTTAGCCCACCTAGCTATGCTACTTAATCTAACTAGACTATACTACTCAACTGAACCTATCTAAGCGACTAAGTTCCCATACCGCCCTTACAGTACGCTAACAGTAACACATCTCATATTTTGGAGTTAATATACAATAAAACTCAGTTTTGGGATAGAACTCGTATGCAATTTTTTTTCATTTATATGTGTGGTTATAAGTATCAATATTTAGTAAAAAATAGTGAAACAATAATAGTCATACGTTCATGATAGTAAAACACTAACAAGCTGACAGTGGAGTTGTCTTTTTAAGGAATTAAATTTTTACAGCATGATTTTGACTTAGAGTAGTCATGAGTTGGCAAGCAATAAATATATAATGTTAGTGTATATCTTAATTTTTAAGCATTTCCCTTGATTAATAGGTAGAAAAAAAATACATTGGTAATTAATACCAGATCGAGTGGAAAACCGAGCGTCCGTGTAATACGCTAGTCGTTGTTATCGGCTTCCAACCTCAATACAAAAAAAACTAAACTTGTAACTACACTCTTAAGGATTATAGTGGCGAGTTTGGGTATCGAATCCACAGGGAATGTTTGATAGAATCTAACTGATTTACTACTTCTAAAATAAAAGTGAAAAAGATGATGATGGTTGAAGAGGGAAAAAATAAAAAAATTAACTATGCATGCATGAGCAAACTAATTAAGATGAATGAGAAAGTATGTTGGAATACAATCCCCTAACCCTAGTAATTTACCGTGTAGAATACTAGAATTGTAAATTATAAATTTGAATGAATCTAGTCTTTATAGATCCTAAGCATTACGTATATGAGGTTCAAGCCCGCACCATACGAAATCAAAGGTAAATATAAAGCGGTGTTAAATAATTATACGCACATCGTATTCTTAAACATCCCAAGTACCTAGTGCAAGAGAGATTAAAAGATCTACAATGGTTGTAAAATTGTCTCGCACGACTCTTTCAATTTTTTAATTTAAATTCTATTTTCTACATAAGTAATTTACATTGGGATGGGTTCATGCATCCCAACCTTTAAAAACTTAGCTAGGCATGATTTTATTAAATAAAAATAAATTCATAACAATGCATGTAATTGTGGATCTAAGAAACATTGTAAAAACAAAAATTACAAAACAAGTGATAATTGAATTGAAAATCGAATTGAGATAAAATAAGAGAAAGGGAAATTGATACTTGAAATCTGCACGAAGGAAGAGAGATGATTGAATCCAGAAATACTTCTTGTTCTTACAAACTATGGCTTTTCTAAAAATAAGAAATTTGTCTACTACAAACTCTCTAAAATCTGATTCTCTCTCTAAAATTCTATTCTACTCTCTAGAATTCGACTCCCCTTGAAATGAGGTAGGGCATGGTCTTTTATAGCACCAAGTAGCACAAATTTGACAGCTAGAATTGCTTGTTGCTCAAGTTTCTACCAGCTATGCACCTCTTAATCTTCATAATAAATGCCAGGATTTCGCATGACCGGACCGGTCCGTTTCTCTTCATTATCGAGCAACTTCAAAACATCGTAACTTCTTCATCGTAGCTTGGATTGAGGTGCCCTTGTTTCCGGTGTTCTTGTAATTTAGAGCTCTTCAACTTTATAGTTGGCCCCACCTCCGGACTAAGGCTGCAAAATTATGAAAATGCCCTTCAACTCTCCATTTCTTGGTTTCTTTCACTGTTTTGTGTTCTCTTTCACACTAGCTTGCATGAAATACCTGTAAAACACATGATAAATACACAAAACAAAAAATACTTGCCAAAAAAGGTTAGTAGAAAAAATACGAGACAAATCCAAGCTATTTACACTGCACGGGATCATAAAAATACCGAAATTAAGGGAATAAATGTGAAGAATATGTGCCTAATCACACCCCTTAACTTAGAACTTTGCGCTTCCCGAGCAATGTAAATGAATCCTATCAAGGATCAACTCTTGAAAATCATTTTATTGGGATAGAATGCCTTTTTTGCGGGCAAGCGATTGCATTTAGCGTATGCAACAAGCCTTTAAACCCCTAGGTTACCCTAGTAGGACGAGTGGTGTCTTGTGAGGGTTTGTAGTGAATATACCCACAAAATTCTTTATTGACTCAAATAAATATCAAAATACTTAAAAATTGTACAATTTAAACTTTTCAAAAAATAATCACCCTAAATTCATATTCAAATGTCTCAAACCATAATGTGTGTGTGCAAAGCCAGAAATTAAACCTCAAATTTTCACTGATTGAGCATTACGTTACTTTTCGAAAATTCGTTTTGAATCAAATTCTTACGGATGCACTCACAAACGAATCACTTGGAATGTGGTTATTTTCTCTCGTTATGCATGATATAAAGAGTAAATATAATGGACACAAATTCATGCATACAAAATTGAAAAGAAGGAAATATATGGTGCAAAGATCTCATCATCGGAGTACGGTTATTAGGAAACGAGAAACATCATCTCTTAATCACACCATTTTAATCTCTTTTATTATCTTTTCATATCTTATCTCTCCATGCAGTAATTAATTTCGCCATTCGGACTCGGTTAGGACTTTTCGGGTTAAAAAGTGTGAAGGGTAAAAATGGGAATGGATGGAATGTTCGGAATTGAAAAATATCTTTATGATGTCCATTAGTGCTTTTTTGGGCATTTGCTCATTTTTCTCTTTTCTTTTTTTATTTTTTTTTCACTATTTTTTTTTTTGAACATTTTTTTACTATTTTTCTCTTTCCCCTTTTTATTCCACAATTTGGACTTACTTGATGAATTTCCAAATTTTCACAATTCCGGGCTATTTGGTTTTTTCGGGTTATCAAACGAAAGGGAAATATTTTATTAGGCTCAAAGTGGGTTGCAAAGGGATAATTTTTCACAACTTTATTATGGCTAATATTTTTGGGTAACAAACGAGGGCCTACTTCATTGTCCAAATTGCTAATCACATTACCATATGCATCTCGAGATTAATTAAGTTTAGAGATATATTTAGCATGAATTTCGGGATAACATTTCACACATTTCCCATAACCGATCAAAACAAAGGATTGATATCATCAACAAATTATTAAAACGCTGAAAAGTAATTTGAGTTAATCATAAACTCGGACTGATTTAAAAACTAAAAAAAAATTGAAAGGCTCGAAATCTCACCGGGTTGGACTAATCTCCACACTTATTCGTTAAGTCGTCAATTTTCTTTCAATTTCCATCTTTGCTCAATTTTGGCTTAGTGCAATTTGATTGTTAACAATTTGAGACTTTAAATAGAATAAAGGTGACATTTTTGATAAATTTAAATTCCAATTTTTATTTATTTTGAAGAAAAATATTTTTTTCTTTTTTCAAAATTTTTCAATTTTTTTTAAAAAAACACACACTTGGAAAGAACATGTAATCGAATCAATGAATCTAAACAATAAATGGGAAGAATATCCCACACCCCCTAACTTAAACGTTGCATTGTCCTCAATGCGAATCAAGAACACAACATAAAGAGAGGAAAATAAAGATATTACCCAAATGGAGCGATTCCTGATGAGCGCGAGTCTATTGAATCTACAAAACATGTTAGAACCAAGCATAGCAAAAATAATAACAAAAACTCTAACTATCGAAACTAGACTATAATAAAAGAGAAAAAAAAACTAACTATTTACAACCTAAAATTTGAACGGCTAATAAATCATACACTAAAAGTCAAAAAATTTGAGGGTCCACCCAAAATATAATTTGACTTTGAGGGATTAAGTGTACCCTCACTATTAAGCATGCCTCCCAGAAAATAAGAATTACGTTTGAAAAATGGAAGGCATGTGCAAAGTTTAAAAAATGAACCATCACCAATTAAAAAATTTAGGGGGATAATGAGGGATTTGAGTGCACAGGGGGACAAGTACCATTGGGATCCAAGAAAAATAGAATCATGTTCCATAGATTTTTCAAGTAGTATGGGAAGGGAATCACACAAACATAAAGAGTCCATCTTGGAAAACAATTCAAGCATAGAGTCCTTGTCCTCAAAATCTTCTCCAACAAAATTTTCAAATGGATTTGGTGGAGTGATACGTCTAAGTGTATGGCCCATAATACATTCACCTAATTCTTGTGATGAATTTAATGGTTCGAAAATAGTGGGGACACAAGGAGACAAATGATCTTCAACCTCAATAGGTTTTGAAATATTTATAAGAGGTTGATATTCAAAAGAACTTGGATCACTCTCAATGATTTCATTCTCAAAAGTATTAGGTGAAGCGCAAGTCTCGACCTTCTCTAAGTTGTCCAAATAATCATTCAACTCCTTGCAAGTTGCTGTAATTTTCAACTCGGTAGCAGCAAGGTCATCAGATTGCTTTTTTATAACAAGCAAGAGTTCTTCCAAAGTAGGCTTCCTTGGTTCTAGCACCTCGAATTCCTCATTTGGTTGAAAACTTACTTCATCTTCAAAACTATCGGAATAAAAATCCTCATTGGGTTCGAATAATGCATCTAACTCTTGCTCCCAATAACGATTCTTTTCCCAATATTCTCTTTCAAGACTTTTTTCTTCAAGCAATTCATTTTGATAAATTTGGATGGCCTTAGAACTGGGTTTATATTTATGAGACTCATCTTTAGTGATATTGATCCAATGTTCATAAGTATTGAGTGCCTCCTCCTCACTATTAGCATAACAATTAAAGCCACCAAAAGAGTTAAAGTAAGACATTTCAAATTGGGCAATTCAAGAACGTGACACCCATATTTTTCAAAAAAAAAAATTTTACTTTTTTTTTCTTTTTTTTTTACGAAGTAGTAAGTCAATTATAATCTATAACAAACACTCCCCGGCAACGGCGCCATTTTGATTGAGTGGAAAACCGAGCGTCTGTGTAATACGCTAGTCATTGTTATCGGCTTCCAACCTCAATACAAAACAAAATAAACTTGTAACTACACTCTTAAGGAGTATAGTGGCGAGTCTGGGTATCGAATCCACAGGGAATGTTTGATAGAATCCAACTGATTTATTACTTCTAAAATAAAAGTGAAAAAGATGATGATGGTTGAAGAGGGAAAAAATAAAAAAATTAACTATGCATGCATGAGCAAACTAATTAAGATGAATGAGAAAGTATGTTGGAATACAATCCCCTAACCCTAGTAATTTACCGTGTAGAATACTAGAATTGTAAATTATAAATTTGAATGAATCTAGTCTTTATAGATCCTAAGCATTATGTATATGAGGTTCAAGCCCGCACCATATGAAATCAAAGGTAAATATAAAGCGGTGTTAAATAATTATACGCACATCGTATTCTTAAACATCCCAAGTACCTAGGGCAAGAGAGATTAAAAGATCTACAATGGTTGTAAAATTGTCTCGCACGACTCTTTCAAATTTTTAATTTAAATTCTATTTTCTACATAAGTAATTTACATTGGGATGGGTTCATGCATCCCAACCTTTAAAAACTTAGCTAGGCATGATTTTATTAAATAAAAATAAATTCATAACAATGCATGTAATTGTGGATCTAAGAAACATTGTAAAAACAAAAATTACAAAACAAGTGATAATTGAATTGAAAATAGAATTGAGATAAAATAAGAGAAAGGGAAATTGATACTTGAAATCTGCACTAAGGAAGAGATATGATTGAATCCAGAAATACTTCTTGTTCTTACAAACTATGGCTTTTCTAAAAATAAGAAATTTGTCTACTACAAACTCTCTAAAATCTGATTCTCTCTCTAAAATTCTATTCTACTCTCTAGAATTCGACTCCCCTTGAAATGAGGTAGGGCATGGTCTTTTATAGCACCAAGTAGCACAAATTTGACAGCTAGAATTTCTTGTTGCGCAAGTATCTACCAGCTATGCACCTCTTAATCTTCATAATAAATGCCAGGATTTCGCATGACCGGACCGGTCCGTTTCTCTTCATTATCGCGCAACTTCAAAACATCTTAACTTCTTCACCGTAGCTCGGATTGAGGTGCCGTTTTTTCCAGTGTTCTTGTAATTTAGAGCTCTTCAACTTTATAGTTGGCCCCACCTCCGGACTAAGGCTGAAAAATTACGAAAATGCCCTTCAACTCTCCATTTCTTGGTTTCTTTCACTGTTTTGCGTTCTCTTTCGCAATAACTTGCATGAAATACCTGTAAAACACATGAGAAATACACAAAACAAGAAATACTTGCCAAAAAAGGTTAGTAGAATAAATACGAGACAAATTCAATCTATTTACACTGCACGGGATCATAAAAATACCAAAATTAAGGGAATAAATGTGAAAAATATGTGCCTAATCAATACCTTACGTCATGTGTAAGGACATTTTTATCCATTATCAATTTGTTATGTCATACGACGTTACACAGTTGAAGAAATTCAAGATTCATATCGTCATCAACGGATCCGAATATCAAAGAAGAGGAGGAATCAAAAGTCTGACAGGCCGGACCGGTCCGCCCAGAGAAAAAGAATCGATCCGACCCCGAACCGGCCGGCCCCCCATCCGGATCGATCCGCCTTGCAGAAGATCCAGTAGAACCTGGACCGGTAGCCAACCGATAAAGCCAAAATTAAAACGAACCGATCCGCCTCAGACCCGGACTGGTCCGCCTTGGATAACTTCAAACAGATCGTGGTCCAATTTTTTAGGCTTAGCTATTTCTTTATAAACCCACTTTCTTGATTTGTTTAGCAATACTTCTACATACGATTTTCAGAGTTCATAAACTCAAAGTCTTCATGTTTGTGAGTTTCCAAACTCATGTTTTTATTCACACAAATTTTCAAATCATTAGTGAATCGTTTTGAAACCCTAGAACACAAACATTTTTGCTGTTCATACTCTTGTGGAGAAGACCGACATTTTTCTTCATTGCTGCCCTCCCGGAAAGGGAAACTTCCATCCGTTGGCTACAGATCCGACACCTGAGGGTAATTCTGTGTCACCCTTGTATTTCATTGTAATCCGGGTAAATTTTACTTTACAAAATTATAGTGAAATAAATGGTTTTGCCCCTTTGGGGGATTTTTCCTCATTTTTGTGTGTTTGAATTTTCTTGCATGCTTTTCTTCTTATTCAATCACAGCTAGATGCAAGTTTAGGTTTTAATTGAGTTAAAACTGAGCTTGATTATTTAATTTCTTATTTGAATGCAAGCGCACACTCTTTCATCATGTGTTGTATCCAAATTGTTTAGTCGTCATAAAATTCTAAGCTTAATTTTCGAGATGAAAATTCTTTAAGGAGGGTAGATTGTAATACCCTATAACTTTTTATTATCTTAAAAGTTATTTTTTAAATATTGATGTTCTAATGATTTGAAAAAAAAATAATATATGTATCTATTAAAAATATATCATAATGAATAATAGGATGTACAAGTCCTTTTAATTTTTTATGACAAAAATTCTTTAAGGAGGGTAGATTGTAATAGCTCAATATTTTCGGATGAATTATTATTAGTAAAAAAGTATTATTTTATCAAAAGAAAACATTTGCGTTTTAAAAAACATGAAAATAATTTAAAACTTTTGTGCCACAAGTTTATAATATTTAAACCACATATATGTTAAATAATAATAATAATAATAATAATAATAATAATAATAATAATAATAATAATAATAATAGTTGTATTTTCTACTATAATTAGTGCGTAGTGTGTTAATTTTATAATGACTAGTATGTTAGCGTCTAATATTATGGGTGGGGTTTGGTACCATCTCTCTCTCTCTCTCTCTCTCTCTCCACACACACACACACGCGCACACACACACACACACACACACACACACACACACACATATATATATATATATATAATGTTTCTCATTTTTCAGGTGCAGTCACGCTGGTAAAAGTTGCTGTAAAAATAATAGATTTTGAGATCTGATCTATTTGATCTATTATAACACAAAGTTCAACATGAGATGATTTCTTTACATATTTTATCTATTTAAGAATAATGGGTCTCTCTATGTTAGTTACATGGTTGCGTGGGAAAGGTTTCATGATCACGTTTCCTTTTAAATATGTCCATCCATTTCAACCACTACTAGTTCTTTCCTAAAATTATTTTAAAGTCATATACCCAATTATATATAAACAGGAATATTGTCCGGTGTGAGTCCAAAAAAAATAAAGATTGAAAAGTTTGATAAAACCATATAGTGGTTGATAAAATGATCTTTTGCGTTGTCACACTTGATTCAATATGCTAATGACCTTATGGAGGTTGTTGGTGAATTTTGATGCAAGAATTTGTTATATGTCTATCATTATTTATGGTTCATGATTTGAGGTACGATATTTACACAATATGCTCCTTTAAATCTCTCAAGCGTATTATTTTGTTCCTTGTTTATTTATACTCATCTTGAATATATCACATTTATTGAAATCACATGTGTTATTCGGTTGATATTATGTACTTCGTGAATTGGGCTAGTGCCATGAAATTTTTATATAACATTGAGAATGGGCACCCGCTAATAGTCCATTATCCGTAATCAGGCTTTGGGATGCCTAAGTGAGGTGAGGACCAGTGACCCCTTGATGTGTTTTTGAGAAATAAATTGGTACAATGCTTGGGTGTTGTAGGGGGGCTTGAAGATAATCTCGAGATTAGAGTTAATCCCCCCCAACTAATACAATAGACTCAAGGGATTAAGGCAGCGATGCAGCTCAACAAGGTATCTCAGGCGAGGTATTTCAGCGTGGCAGCCCAGGGAGATCTTCCAGCGAATAAACTGGATGAGAGAGCTCATCCTTTAGTTCTATTGTTTTACTTAATCTTGTTATATCTTTTATTTGTTTGGATCATGAGCTGTAATGATTATAATGTTATTTAGTGTTATGTCGAACGGTACTTATGAGAGACTAGGCTTGGTAGGGCCTGGGAAAGCTTTCATGCTCTATCGAACGACCTCACCGTAGGAACTTCAGAGGGACTTGGTTTGGTGAATTGAGAAGTGAGGCACCGTTGGGGCTTGTCCTGACCATCTTATATACACTTGGTAAAACACCAAAAAACCTTGACCGTCGAACCTTGGATGGAGCATTCTTGTGTTCCATCAGAAGTAGAGTTGTGAACCAAATAACCCTCTACTTAATGACACATCTACTTCATGTGATTCCACCGGCCATCTAGATAATGTCAAATCCTCACTCGAGTAAATGATCGTTGTATTTGGGGCTGTCACACAGTTGGTGAGCCACCTATGTTACGACCGCCCCCTGACACATAGTGGTCAGGCAAAAGGCATGTCTTGGTATTTAATGTTTATGACATGGAGCTTACTAGTCCATCAGGTATTTAATGTTTGTGACATAAAGTATGAGGAATGTCTTTTACATTTATAAATGACTGAGCCACCTTAGGAATGGTGTGTGTGTGTGGGGGGGGGGGGGGGGGGGGGTGACACCCCGACTAATTAAATATCGGGTAGCTACTCCTTTTTTAAATTAATACAAAATGTCAAGTTGGTTCAGTTCATAGCATCGCTGTCGAAAAAACGTTTTAACAATTACTAGCCACCTAATATTTAAAATGTGAGTTGTCAATTTTAATTAAATCCGATTAACATACAATAAGTATTAAATTATGAAATAATCATATCACAACCGCATTATAACCACATTACAATGATAAAGAAATAACTGAATCTGGTGGAACACTCCTCGAAAATAATCTGAAATACTGAATGAAACTGAATACAAAGTCTGAATCACTAAATAATTACAACCCAAAATCTGAAATAAAACTGAGTAAAAAAGATGTCTCTAAAAGAAAAGGGGAGACATGCCCTACAGATGAGTAAATCTGAAGTAGAGTCAAGGTAGAAAGTGGAGGCATCTACTATCGAGATCCTGTAACTTCCACAACAGCTACAACACGTCACCGGAATGGAACTCCTATGCTTGGTGTCCTTGTGGCTAGGCACCTAAAAGATTTTTACAAGAAAATAGATTTGAAAGCAAACGGGTCAGAGCCCGATTGTGAAAATAGTTTAAAATACAACAAGTGTTTAATATCATTAAACAGTGAATATAAAATACATGATAGTGCGTGCACTCACATGAGTTCCTCACCTCTCAACTAATTGTGCACACCTATCGTACGCATACCCGTTCAAGTTATTCTACTATCAAACTAGTCCAATTCAATATCTGATTTTTACTATACTAATCATTGTTTAATTCCCGACATCTTAATATAAACTGAGAGTTTTACCTTCATTCCTCGGAATTCGTTACAATAATTACTAAGAATTTTACCATTTTTAACTATACAAAGATAATACATTAATTCACACTTGTACTTATATAAACAGTTCATTTCAATAATTCAGTATATCAATCTCATCATAATATACAATAATGGCACCCCTAGACTAAGTTGCAGTGCACACATACTCTGCTATCAAATCCCGGTAAATCACGTACATAAGGATCACGTATTCCGAATCTCTTAGGAACCGTTTCGATAAGTAACAAACACACATAATGGAGGCGAACATAGTTCACATCACATGGGTCACGCACATACCTACGCTCCCATGATCAGTAGACTTATTAACTCCTCAATAAGTCATTCTCTGACCTATATCCTCGAGGTACCAATTTAAATCCCCCCGTAAGCACACTAAGATTAGATGGCCCTGATCGAACGCCGACCTCCCGTGATTGCAAGTATGGTAGGTATGTTATACACAAGTAACCACATATACTAAGCATTCACACATCTTAGATATCTCATAATATAAGTAGAGGTATATTTTACATTCCTATATCGTCATTAAATATTGCACGTTTACAAATCCCCGAATAATATACATTAAAAGTTGTTAACCCTTCTTACGTCGTAATTTTAGTTATTTATTTCCTAACCCATAAATTTCAACCGGTTTACTATAAAATTATAAGTTTTAATCCTCAACGTACTCCAATCTCACAACTATACCCACTAGTCAACAAGGGAAGGTTAATACTCAATTAAATAAGTCTACTGGTAGTTCGAAATAAAATCAGGCCTAAAAAGGCCATTCTGTCAACTCTTTAGAAATCTCGTTCGAATGAGGTTGTTCGAACGAGTGTCATTCGAACGAAGGCTTCGAACGAACTCATTAGAAGGGATACTGGCATCTCGTTAGAATCTCATTCGAACGACCTGGGGAGGTCTTCTAATGAGATGGCAGAATACGCCCAGAAATTTTCCAACTCGTTTTTCTTCATTTTTCTCTTATCTAAATCCATCCTAAGATCATCCCAATAACGTTTTAATGTTTTTAAACTACTCTAAGTCCTCCTAGGTCGCTTCTTAACATATTATTGGGGTCAAATCCTCGTAATCAACATGTAATTGTCATAAATCCCTCAATTTTACCCCAAGCCCTATGAACATGAACCCATAATTTTATTGTACATAAATACTCATCATTAATCCGTTTTTAAATCATCAAAGTTAAGTTTTTGGATACCAATTTCATCCATAATCATTCTACATGCAATGCCTAACCAAAATTAAGAGTTTCTACAACAATCGCATTGGGTTTTCACCAAAATATTCAAAGCATATAAGGTTTCTACACTAAACATGGAGGAAATATTCATTGCAATTAATGACATCAAATCACTTGACTTAAATCCGATGTTCTGGTTCGTTGTTTATGATCAAGGTTGGCTCTCTCTATTCTTTCCGGTCACAAATCCTTTCAAATTTCTGGTGATGGTAAATGGTTTGGTTTGGAACCTCTTTTAACTTCTCTCTAACTTCTCTCAAAACTCCTGTAGCCCACTCTCTTGTCTTTTACTGGTAATGGCCTTAGTGTCCGCTTTAAAAATATATAAATAAACTCTAAAATTCGTGGGTTTTAATTCCTCAATTTTTAAAATTACCAAAATACCCTTCTGGGTTGCCGGTTTGGCCTAAAAATACCCCGGACCCAAACTAAATCCCCAGCTAGTGATTTCTGACTATTTCGACCCTTCTGGATGCGTTGGCGCACTCAAAATGATTATTCGGTTGATAAAAATATAATTTACTTTTTAATTTAAATAAATTCATTCCTGACGCGACTGACATAAGCGTCCCAACTAAATTTTCCAAATGGTCGTATTTCTACCTCGTGACAATTTTAATATTTTCAATACTCATATATTACCATATACACTCAAAATTATTTAATTTTAACATCATACTCAAATACCAACTCACTTCTCGCTAGTATTTACATCCGAATTAATTCCTAATTAATTCAATTAATCCCTTAAATAAAAATCAATAAAATTACGGGGTATTACATACTTCCCCCCTAATAACAGAATTTCGTCCGGAAATTCGGAACTAAAGAATACCTGGTAAAAATAGCTCTGGATAACGTTCACGCATCTCATCCTCTCGCTCCCATGTGGACTCCTCAGCATTATGATGCCGCCACTGCATGCAAACTAATGGTACTATCTTCGACCTCAGTTTCCTCTCGCTGTGGTCCAGAATAGCAATCGGCCCCTCCTCGTAGGAACTATCAGTCTAAAGATCGATGTACTCTAAAGCAATGTGGGTATGGGCCAAATCGTCCCTAAGATATTTCCTTAGCAAGGAACTATGGAACACATCATGAATCCTATGCAAGTGCTCCGGTAACCCAAGTCTATACGTAACTGCCCCAATCCGCTCGATGATAGGAAACGACCCCACATATCTTGGTGTCAGTTTCCCTTCTTCCAAAAATGCATAATCCCCTTCATAGAAGATACTCTGAGTAACACCTGGTCCCCCACCTTGAATTCTCTGAAGAACCTCTTGGCATCAGCATAGCTCTTCTGCCAGTCCTGAGCTACCCGAATACGACTCCGTATCATCTCTATCCTTGCCGAAGTGTCCTGAATCACTTCCGGCCCAAGGAGTTTGTTATCCCCCACCTTTAACCAACATGATGGGGAACGACAAGGTCTACCATACAACGCCTCGAATGGAGCCATGCCAATGGTGAACTGGTAGGAGTTATTATAAGCAAACTCCACCAGTGGAAGGTACTGCTTCCAACCACCTTCAAAGTCTAGGATGCACATACGCAACATATCCCCCAACATCTGATTTGTCTGCTCTGTTTGCCCATCAGTTTGCGGGTGATACGCTGTACTCAGCCGCAACTCCGTACCCATGGCCTCCTAGAAACTCTCCTAAAATCGTGAGACAAATATCTTATCTCGGTCAGACAGAATATTTAGAGGCACCCTGTGAAGTCTCACTATCTCCGCAATGAAAATCTGGGCATATTGTGCCGTAGTGTAGTCTGTCCTCACGGGAAGAAAATGAGCAAGTTTGGTCAACCTATCCACAATTACCCATATGGATTCGTGACCCCTTTATGACGTAGGTAACCCCGTGATAAAGTCCATGGATATGATCTCCCATATCCACATCGGAACCTCTAACGGTTGTAGAAGTCCTGCCGGTCTCTGATGGTCCACCTTTACTAGCTGACAAGTGGCGCAATTTAGAAACGAATACAGTGATATCTCTCTTCATCCCACTCCACTAGTACTGTCGTCTCATGTCTTGGTACATCTTATCCCCACCAGGGTGTACCACGAATCACGAGCCGTGCGACTCTGTCATTACCTCGTCTCGCAAGTCTTCCCCTTCCGGAATGACCAGTCCCCCATTGAAACATAATCCCCCGTCTGAACTAACGGTATAGGACTTAGCTCCCTCTGCTAGTAATCGAACTATCTGCTCCTGACAGAACGAGTCTTTTGCCTGGGCCATTATCACTCTCATAACAATCTGAGGTGTAATAGTCATCACAGACATGAATGATCGGGCCACTGCATCCTGGTGTCCCAACTCCTTCCACTTAGCTTTCCACACCTCGGCCACCTCATCTACTGGCATACGGTTCAACGCGTCTGCTACCACGTTAGCCTTCCCTGGGTGATATTGGATATCAAACTGACAATCCTTCACAAACTCAAGCCACCGACATTGATGCATATTCAGTTCCTTCTGCGTGAAGAGGTATTGTAGAGACTTGTGGTCTGTGAACAATCGAAATTTCTCTCCCAGGAGATAGTGTCTCCAAATCCTAAGAGAGTATACGACTTCCACTAACTCCAAGTCGTGGGTGGGGTAATTCTTCTCGTGAGGCTTAAGCTTACGGGAAGCATAAGTTATGGCCTAACTCTCCTATTACAGTACACCTCCAAGTCCTTGTAAGGACGCATCGGTGTAGACTAGATACTCAACTCCCGGTCTGGACAATGCTAACATAGGCACTGAGGTCAACTTGTCCTTCAACTCATCAAATGCCAATTGACATGCATCGCTCCAGATGAATGTCACACCTTTGCGAGTCAGATGTGTCAAAGGACCCGCTATCTTTGAGAAACCCCGAATAAACCTCCTGTAGTATCCTGCTAAGCCCAAGAAACTACGGATCTCAGTCGGTGTCGTGGGCTATCGCCACTCCCTCACCGCGGATACCTTCCTCGGATCAATAGATATCCCCCGGTCTGAAATGATATGCCCCAAAAATTGAACCTCCTTCAGCCAAAACCCACATTTCTCGTACTTTGCATAAAGCTCGTTCTGACGCAGCGTCTGCAAAACCTGCCTCAAATTCTCAGCGTGTTCCTCCTCTGTCTTGGAGTAAACTAGAATGACATCAATAAAGACAATGATGAACTGGTCAAGGAACTCTCTGAATACCCTATTCATCAAGTCCATAAACACGGCTGGGGCATTGGTCAAGCCAAAAGGCATAACCCAAAACTCGTAGGAACCATATCTCATCAAGAAAGCAGTCTTCGAGATGCCCTGTTCCCTGATACGCAACTGATGGTATCCCGATCGTAAGTCAATCTTTGAGAAGAAGGAAGCTCTTCTCAGCTGGTCGAATAAGTCATCGATTCGGGGCAACAGATACTTATTCCGTATCGTGACTTTATTCAACTCCCGATAATCTACACACGACCTCAACGATCCATCCCTCTTCTTTACGAATAACACAGGGGCACTTCACGACGAAGTACTCCTTCGGATAAACCCCTGACTCAACAACTGCTATATCTGATCCCTTAACTCTCTCATCTCCGCTGGAGCCATACGGTAAGGTGCGCGGGCAATTGGCCGAGTGCCCGACGTCAAATTAATAACAAAATCTATCTCCCTACTAGGAGGTAATCCAGGTATATCCTGAAATACATCAGCAAACTCCCTAACAACTGGAATCGAATCGAGTGGTAATACCACTTCCTTAGAGGTCTCCTCCTATATATAGTACAAGTGATTGGACGATCCTCTCTCAGGGCTAGGCATCGCCACTAAAAACATCTCCTACCCGGGTATGGCAAAAATGATACTCCTACTGAAACAATCAATCATGGCTTGGTACGCAACTAGTCAATCCATACCAACGATCGCATCGTACTCAGTCATCTCTAATACTAACATATCAGCAGGTAAAGTAAATCTCCTGATCTTTATATCCACCCCAATACAAATAAGAGAAATCACAGAACGCCTACTCAACGGTGAATTTACGCAAGTAATCGGGCTCTTTGAAGTGTCTAACAACCCCAAAGTGCGTGCAAATCTCGTGGCAATGAAATATTGGGTGGCCCCCGTATCAAATAAAATATGCCCCATAATACCCTTAATAGAGAACATACCCTCAATAGCAGGTGGATCCTGTGGGATTGCGGCCTGCTAGAGCTGATAAACTCGCCAGTACTGAAGCTGTCCCTGCTGGACTGGGACTACTGGAATGGGTGGCAAAGCTGGCATCTGTGGTGGTGCTTGGAGGGCGATGGGAAATATAGGTCTCTGGGGATCGTGTCGAGCACCCCGTTGCTGCTGCTGCTGCTGTGGGGCCCTGCCCCTATCAGGACACTCCTGGCGCTTGTGGCCAATTTTGCCACAAGTGAAACATTTCCCCAAAAAATTTCCCCCTCTTGGATCTTGATACCCACGGCCCTAGTGGCCATTGCCATTCCTCCCCTGGCCGTGCTGGCCCTGGTGAAACTGCTGCTGTTGGCCAGGCTGGCCGTGCTGTCTTTGATGTCCGTGCTGACCCTTCTGGCCCTGACGAAAACCTCCCTGACCAATTCTGAAACCCCCAGATCTAAACCTCTTAAAATCCCCCTACTGGGAACCCTGATCACCCTGCTTGTGCTGACCCTGAGCAGATTGTGCCCCGCTGGCACCATTTCCCCCTGTCCTGCCCTGATGGCTGGACTCTCCTGATCTCTTACCCTTTGATAAGTGAAAGCAGTGGTCCTGACAGTGAAGCAGTGTTGCGTTAACCACATCCGAATATGTGGCCAACGAGAGATTTCCCAACAAGTGCTGACGGATCCTCCAAGTCAACCCATCCATAAACTTCTGAATATTTTTCTCCTCGATCAGAATCTCATCGGGAACGATGTTGAAGAGATTAGTGAATTTGTACTCATACTAGGCCACGATCTTCCCCTCCTACTTGAGGTTCATTAACTTCCTCCTCATTTCGGTGTGAACGACTGATGGAAAATATTTGCGGTCGAATCGCACCCAGAACTCCTTAATATAAAGGATGTCTCTCTCCTCCGTGGTGGTAATGGACTCCCACCACTGCAACGCTGATCCTACTAGCTTAAAAGTAGCCAGTATCTGTTTCTGTACATCCTTGCACTCATACATCCTCAAGTGCCTTTGGATATCCTTCTTCCACTAACCGGACACGACGACATCGGAGCTGCAAACTCTGGAGGGTGTTCTTTTTGAAAAGAATCACAAACACGTTCCCAAGTAGACGAGAATGCATGAGCCTGTACTGGTGCTACTACCGGTGCCTGAGGCGGTGCCTGCTACACGACTGCTAGAGCGGCATTTATCGCTTGGACTACAATAGCGGTAACCTCTGCGGCATTCAAGGAGCCCTGGACTGGTGCAGGCTATGGCTCGGGCTGGGCATCCCTGGGAACCCATTGTGCATGTCGTGGAGGCATCTGAAATGAGAGTAAAGTCTTATAAGTTCGCAATTATTATCTCAAAATAGCTGAAGAGCGAAACATACACAAAAGAATACAACAATCCTAAAATATAGGGCTCTATATCAAAGAAAGATACGTGGAAACATAACAAGCCGTACAGATCCTAAGGACACTAGAACCTGATGCTCTGATACCACCCGTGACACCCCGACTAATTAAATACCGGGTAGCTACTCCTTTATTAAATTAATACAAAATGTCAAGTTGGTTCAGTTCATAGCATCACTGTCGAAAAACGTTTTAACAATTACAAGCCACCTAATATTTAAAAAGTGAGTTGTCAATTTTAATTAAATCCAATTAACATACAATAAGTATTAAATTATGAAATAATCATATCACAACCACATCACAATGATAAAGAAATAACTGAATCTGGAGGAACACTCCTCGGAAATAATCTGAAATACTGAATGAAACTTAATACAAAGTCTGAATCACTAAATAATTACAACCCAAAATCTGAAATAAAAGTGAGTAAAAAAGATGTCTCTAAAAGAAAAGGAGCGACATGCCCTACAGATGAGTAAATTTGAAGTAGAGTTAAGGTAGAAAGTGGAGGCGTCTACTATCAAGGTCCTGTAACTTCCATAGTAGCTACAACATGTCACCTAAATGGAACTCCTACGCTTGGTGTCCTTGTGGCTGGGCACGTAAAAGGTTTTTACAAGAAAATAGATTTGAAAGCAAACGGGTCAGAGCCCGATTGTGGAAACAGTTTAAAATACAGCAAGTGTTTAATATCATTAAACAGTGAATATAAAATACATGATAATGCGTGCACTCACATGAGTTCCTCACGTCTCAACTAATTGTGCACCCCTATCATACCCGTACCCGTTCTAGTTATTCTACTATCAAACTAGTCCAATTCAATATCTAATTTTTACTATACTAATCATGGTTTAATTCCCGCCGTCTTAATATAAACTGAGAGTTTTACCTTCATTCCCCGGAATTAATTACAATAATTACTAAGAGTTTTCCCATTTTTAACTCTACAAAGATATTACATTAATTCACACTTGTACTTATATAAACAGTTCATTTCAATAATTAAGTATATCAATCTCATCATAATATATAATAATGGCACCGCGAGACTAAGCTGCGGTGCACACATACTCTGCTATCAAATCCCGGTACATCATGTACATAAGGATCACGTATTCCGAATCTCTCAGGAACCGTTTCGACAAGTAACAAACACACATAATGGAGGCGAACATAGTTCACATCACATGGGTCACGCACATACCTACACTCCCATGATCAGCAGACTTATTAACTCCTCAATAAGTCATTCTCTGACCTATGTCCTCGAGGTACCAATCTAAATCCCCCCATAGGCACACAAAGATTAGATGGCCCTGATCGAACGCCGACCTCCTGTGATAGCAAGTATGGTAGGTATGTTATACACAGGTAACCACATATACTAAGCATTCAAACATCTTAGATATCTCATAATATTAATAGAGGTATATTTTACATTCCTATAACGTCATTAAATGTTGCACGTTTACAAATCCCCGAATAATATACATTAAAAGTTGTTAACCCTTCTTACGTCGTAATTTTAGGTATTTATTTCCTAACCCATAAATGTCATCCAGTTTACTACAAAATTCTAAGTTTTAATGCTCAACATACTCCAATCTCACAACTATACCCACTAGTCAACAAGGGAAGGTTAATACTCAATTAAATAAGTCTACTCGTAGTTCAAAATAAAATCAGGCCTAAAAAGGCCATTATGTCAACTCGTTAGAAATCTCGTTTGAATGAGTGTCATTCGAACGAAGGCTTCAAACGAACTCGTTAGAAGAGATGTTGTCATCTCATTAGAATCTCGTTCGAACAAGGTCGTTTGAACGACCTGGGCAGGTCTTCTAACGAGGTGGCAGAATACGCCCAGAAATTTTCCAACTCGTTTTTCTTCATTTTTCTCTTCTCTAAATCCATCCTAAGATCATCCTAATAACGTTTTAATGTTTTTAAACTACTCTAAGTCCTCCTAGGTCGCTTCTTAACATATTATTGGGGTCAAATCCTCGTAATCAACATGTAATTATCATAAATCCCCAAATTTTACCCCAAACCCTATGAACATGAACCCAGAATTTTATTGTACAAAAATACTCATCATTAATCCATTTTTAAATCATCAAATTTAAGTTTTTGGATACCAATTTCGTCCATAATCATTCTACATGCAATGCCTAACCAAAATTAAGAGTTTCTACAACAATCCCATTGGGTTTTCACCAAAATATTCAAAGCATATAAGGTTTCTACACTAAACATGGAGGAAATATTCATTGCAATTAATGACATCAAATCACTTGCCTTAAATCCAATTATCTGGTTCGTTGTTGATGATCAAGGTTGGCCCTCTCTATTCTTTTCGGTTACAAATCCTTTCAAATTTCTTATGATAGGAGATGGTTTGGTTTGGAACCTCTTTTAACTTCTCTCTAACTTCTCTCAAAACTCCCGTAGCCCACTCTCTTGTCTTTTGCTTGTAATGGCCTTAGTGGCCTCTTTAAAAATATATAAATAAACTCTAAAGTTCGTGGGTTTTAATTCCTCAATTTTTAAAATTACCAAAATACCCTTCTGGGTTGCCGGTTTGGCCTAAAAATGCCCCAGGGTCCAAACTAAATCCCCGGCTAGTGATTTCTGAGTATTTCGAACCTTCCGAACGCGTTGGTGCACTCAAAATGATCATTAGATTGATAAAAGTAGAATTTACTTTTTAATTTAAAGAAATTCATTCTTAACGCGACTGACACGTGCGTCCCAACTAAATTTTCCAAATTGTCGTATTTCTGCCTCGTGATAATTTTAATATTTTCAATAATCATATATTACCATATATGCTCAGAATTATTTTATTTTAACATCATACTCAAATACCAACTCACGTCTCGCTAGTATTTACATCCGGATTAATTCCCATTTAATTCTTATTTAATTCAATTAATCCCTTAAATAAAAATCAATAAAATTACAGGGTATTACAGGGGGGCTATTTATGGGCCTCAACCACTTCTGAGAGATAGATATATTCTTCCAGAGTTCTTTCCTAGAGATTGTTGGCTAGAGAGTGATTATCATCAAGAAAGAAAGAAGTTATTGCAAAAACCACAATTTTTACTCACCCACCATGGTCATTATTACGATGCTTTTAATATCTGATTGGAGATCTTTGAGAGTTGGCGTGTTTGGTTGTTTGCCAAGGTGTATCTAGGGTTATTACTTATCTCTCCCTCTAAATGAGTCACTTATGAGTTCATTATTGTCTTTCGAGTTATACATGAGCAATTTGCGAGTTCTTCCAAATTTTCCCCTTAATTTAGAGGCTTTTATTACCTCGGACAATGAAAAACGAGTTAATTTATCTTATATCATTGCTAATGGCTTCGTCTAACAAGTATCCCATGTTTCACGTATTTCTTATTGAGTTTAATACACGAAAGAAAGAAAGAAACCGGAAGAAGCAAGAGAGAAGAAAGAAGACGATTTAAAAGGGTGAAAGTGTAATTTCCACTAGGAATCCGGCGGAGAACATAAAATAAAAGTCGAAGATATCGAGTCTAAGAGCGCGTAGCAAGAAACAATGTTCCAATCCGAGTTTCAGAATAGAAGTTATGAAGAACCAAGAATATGAGATAATCATGAGAAATTGAAGAGATAATGAAGAGAAATTGAGAAGGAAATCCGGATCGATCTGGATGGCCTACAAAGGATCGATCTAGACGCTAGAAGTCACTGTATAAGGATACATTTACCGGATCGATCCGGTCCTCATAAAAAAAAGGATCAATTGGGCCCCCAAAGTTCACTGCATAAGGCATATTTAACGGATCGATCCGGTCGATATAAAAAAAGGATCGATCCGGTCATCAGCAGATTGATCCAGGGTTCGAGATTTGTGGTTATCTTCTTCAAGCTAGAGTCTTTCTAGACTCCAACTCTTATATTTTTTGTAGTGTATATATTTCAATGTCCTCCCAGACATTAGGGGGCTTCTAATCTGTTTTAGAGAAGCCTTTTATTTAGTTTTGAAGAGAGCATAATAAAAAACACTAGTTTTCATTTAGCTTTGATTCAAGCTTCAACAATTCAAGTAAATTCATTCCATTTTTTCTTTCATAATTGCGTTACTTAATTGATTCATTAATAATTTCATTCTTTGTCATTCTATTACTAGTTAAGATGTCTTCTTTTATTAAAATCATGCCTTCTTCTTGTTTTACTATGTTCGACTAATTTTCTAAGGGTTGGGATGCATAAATCCAACCTGATGTTCTTGATGAATATGTAAAATTTGATTTTGAATTAAATAACTGAGTTAATCATGTTGTATGGTGATCACAACCGTTGTAAGACTTTTATCTCGTTTGCCCTAGGTAATGGGGATGCTTAAGAGTGCAACGCGCGTGTAGCTACAACGACACTTCTTTACTCATCTCTTGATTATGTATGATATGGGCTACGATCCCTCATATATGTAATGCTTGGGAGTACAAAAGACTGGGTTTACTTAGATATTTTAATTCCAAATTAGGTTTTAACATTGATTAATAAACTAGAGTTGGAGGAGTGTATCCTGACTCGTTTTTCTTCAGTAGCAATTTTCACTACAATTTTTAATTTTCATAAGTATGTAAAAAAGCTTTTATTTTATTTCCAAATTCTATGGGTAATTTTCTTATTATTTATGCTTAGAGTTAGTCTGTCTCCCATAATCACCTTTTCGTTCTTTTTAGAGTCGAGTTAGGGTTCTCAATCTTTTCAACATCGTTACGACTTCGTTCGTCCTATTCCTATGGAGACGATCTCGATTTACCAGTTTTATTACTAATGCGACAGGCTTGCACTTGGGCCTATATCAGCACGAACACTAGATATACATTTGTGGTTGTGTTAACTTTTTGGCGTCGTAGTTGGGGATTTAGGTAGACTTAGGTTAGATCGATTCAATCTAAAGCTTAGACTAAAAAAAATCATCTCTCAAAAGCCTTTAATGCAAAAGCTTGAACAAACTCAAACTTCTCAAAATACTCCAACCCGAATTCACGAAAATCCAATCATTTAGTATAACTCTGGCAGTCCCCGCACACCTCCTGTTCCACAGTTTTGGTTTCCACCTCCTACCCCTGAGCACTCTACTGCTAGTTACACCCTGAGTTAACCCTCGAGTCACACTTCTAGGACATCGAGTGAGTATTTCGAGCCATTTGAATAAGGAGAAATGTCAGACGCCGCTAGTTTCGGCACTGGAGAGGGAAATCCACCCTATCATCCCATAAAAGACTTACTCTTTCCTGAACGAACTGTCACCCCTGGTTGAATTTTACACACGTACAATGCCGGTCAGTTCCAATTCCGCATTGGGATGATACAGATTCTCCGAATCTAGCCGTGTTTCGAAAGAAAACGTGTGTGCTATCCGTGAGGCGGTCCATTCCACAAAGGCACGCTCGATAATTTCTGCCTACAAGTCCATCCACACCGAGCAGGTAGATGCTATAGGAGGATGTAAGGGAAATTTTAACGCCCCGTACTCGTATAACCCTTCATGGAGAAACCTTCCTGGTTTTAATTATGGACAACCACAAGCTACAATGAACCCACATTCACAGGTTGTCCCACCTCCATCACCTTCTCAATTTCAGCAAGCACCACCTCCTCCAGCTCCATATATTACTCCACCGCGGAGGAACCTCGAGGATACAATAAACCAATTCATCAACTCTCAGAGTGCAACCAATTCTAGATATGATCGCATGTTCATCGACATGAATGCGAACATCTTCAAGTTGCAATCATCGTTGAGTATCCAAGAGAAGGGAAAATTTCCTGCCCTAGGCCAAAGACCTCCCCAAGGTCAACCTAGTGTTAGCTCCACCTCTACAAAACAACAGGAGCATTACCAAGCAGTAACAACTCTTCGTAGTGGGAGAGTTGTTTAATTATCACCTCCCCCACACGACACTTCGAAAGACAAGGAGACTTCGCCCGGCACAAAAGAGGCCGAAGATATCTCCTTGGATGAGAGTGAAAAAGAAAACACTAGTGAGCCCGCGATAATTGTCAAGCCACCCTCTGCTCCGCCATTACCTCAAAGATTGGTTGCTTCCCACAAAGGGACCATAAGTGATGAAGTGCTAGAGGTGCTTAAAATCGTGAAATTGAACTTACTTCTCCTCGATGTAATAAAAAAAATTCCAGCTTATGCAAAAGTCATTAAATATTTATTGACTGTCAAGCAAAGGATGAAGGTAAAGAAAAACGTATTCCTAGCACAAAACGTGTGCTCCGTTATACTTAACGATCTCCCACCTAAGCATAAGGATCCCGGTGCACCCACAATTTGATGCACCATTGGAGAGAATAAAATTGAGAGGGCCTTACTGGACTTGGGGGCAAGTGTTAATATCCTCCCCTATTCAATTTATAGGCAGCTTGATCTGGGCGACCTTAAGCCCACAATTGGCGGGTCGAATCGTGAAGATACCGAGAGGTATTATTGAGGACGTAATAGTTCAAGTGGACACTTTTTACTTCCCAGTAGATTTTATCATTTGGGACATGGATCCCCCCTTCGCCTCGAAGAATCATGTTCCCAACATTCTTGGGCGCCCATTCTTAGCTACGGATAACGTACTTATCAATACTCAAAATGGGTGGATGCAACTCACCTTTGGGAACTTGACATTAGAAACAAACGTCTTCAATATAGCCCAACAAGCAGGGGAAGAAGATGATCTTCATGCGTTAAGCTTAATTGATGAGATCGTAGAAGAGCACATTGAGTAAAATTTCTATGGAGACGCCTTAGAAGCTTCCCTAGTGTCTAGTCTTGATAACAAGGGAGCTTATACCGAGTTTAAGAGAGGGGTTGAAGAGTTGAGAGAGCTTCTTAATGAGAGAGCATCAGACGAGGACGCGAGAAATGTTAGTTGGGTTTCTCAATTCAAAGAGTTTCCGCCAAGAGAGACACGCACAGTTCCCTCTAGTGACACATTCTCGACTCTCGAATTGAATAAATTACCCTCCAACGTTCAATATGCTTTCCTAGGTGAAAGTGAGACATTTCCTGTTATTTTCTCCTCTAGCTTAGATGAAGAGCAGGAGGGTAAGCTATTAAAAATCTTGAGGAAGCACCAAAGTACTTTTGATTGGTGTATAGGTAATCTAAAGGGGACAATCCCTCTAATTTGCTCTCATAAAATTTAGCTCGAGGAGGATGTAAAACCTTCGAGAGAAATGCAAAGAAGGCTAAACCCCACTATGAAAGAGGATGTGAGGGTAAAAATTATAAAATTATTGGCTGCCGGGATTATCTACCCAATCTCAGATAGCTAGTGGGTGAGCCCCATTCAAGTCATCCCGAAGAAGTCGGGCATGTCACTGATTGAAAATGCCAAAGGAGATCTAGTTCCCCAACGTACCACTACTGGGTGGCGCATTTGCATTGATTACCGAAAACTCAATGCATGAACTAGGAAAGACCATTTCCCCTTGCAACACATGATGAGATGAAACTAGATGCTTTGGACTTCACAAAAACATGAACTCTTGCATCATAGTCTTGAGTAACATTTCATGGCATATGACAATCCTAACCTCTGCATTTTAAACTTTGAAATTAGGCCAAATTACAAAATTTAACATAGGTACATATTCTAACTTTTCAGAGTTATGTCACTTTGTTGTAGCTCCAGATTAAGATCATATAGCTTACTTGTTAAACTTTTCCTTGGGCTTACACATTGTATCAATGCCTAGTGTAGTGGACATATAGCTATGTTTTTACTTTAGTATATGCGAAGTGAGGTATTTTGGGTGTGAGTTTTGGCGAGAATGATAAAATTGTTGATATGCGTATTGCACTCTTAAACACTCTGGTTACCTACGAAAATGAATTTAAAAGGCTTACAATACTCGTATCAACTAAGTATCAAGAATGTAATGTTTTATTTAATTCAATCATATTTTATATCTATCCATAATACCTAGGTTGGGTTCATGTATCTAACTCGCTAAAAACCTAACCGTACATGGAAAATCCAATATTACACATGAATTTTAATTTACATGTGAACACTATGATGTAAAGATTACCAGAACTCATATAAATAATCACTATTGCAGGACAAATCACAAATATAACCTAAAAATATTAGATCTTGAAAAGCAAATATAGGAAGAATTACTTATATCGATGAATAATTTGCAAAACAATGACGAAGGAATAATCTCTTGATGTTCTTCTTACCTCCTATCTTCCTTGCCTCTAAAGCTCTTTAAAACTGGTTAAAATTAATGTATTATGTGTCTAATTTCAAGTTACAGCTACTTGGGGTCGTTTTGGAAGAAGTTTAAACCCATACAACTCTCTAGCTAAAAACTAGGGATAAACTAAAAATCTCGTATCTGACTAACTGAACCGATTTGGGCCAGGGGCAAACCGGTTCGACCTTGTAAATTCTAAACTTCTGATGTGCTCTTAGCTTCAAGCTCTTTAATGTTCCTTTAGACTTGCACAAAATGTTTGTAAAATACATGAGAAATACATAAAATTAGAAATACTCACATAAAAGGGTTGGTAACATGAATACGAGATAAATCTATCCTATTTACATTGCACGGGACTATAAAAGTACCTAAATTAGAGGGATAAATGTTAAATATTGATGCCAAATCTGTACGGAACACATGTGTCGACCCCGGTTAATAAAAATTTCACATAATTGGAGTTGGGTGACTTGAATGCCCTTTTTGAGTGCACCGCTGATTCGTTAAGGGTCGAAATAGTCTCGAATAGATACTCTAGTGTTCTTTAAGACATAGAAGGACCCATTTAAGGGTAAAAAATTCATTTTATAGTTGTAACTAAATAGAAAAATGGGATTTGGATGTTAAGAAGATTTATTAGGGTTTGGGAAGGTGGATGACAACCCACCTTTCACTTTCCAAATAAGAGGTTAAGAGGAAAGAACCCTAAAGAAGAGAAAAGAGGCATGGAGGATTGTTATTGAAGAGGATACTCAACACCGATTAAAGAACATTATATCTATAATCCATTATGGCAAGTAAATATTTGCTTTATATCGCACTTCAATTAGTAGTTAATTACTTTCTTTATTTATGTTAGAAATTGGGGATTTAATTATGAGAAATAGAAATTGATGTTTGATAAAGGAATCTATTAGTAAAGATTACATGATATTTAATAAATGAACAAACTGGGTTGGGTTGTAATGATATAAATCCGCATTTTAATGGAATAAGAGGATAAGATATTTGATAATTAACTTGGTATAAAAGTTTTAGTCTTGAATTTGTAGCGATTTCTATGTTAGACTCAGATATGTAGCGATGGTATTGTGTTTTATGGATGATATATGAACTATAATTGTGAGAATTTTGGTAGTAAGACCCTAGAAACGAAGTGGGGAGGTTGGGGATGAACACCACCTAAGAAAAGGGCTTCAAGTCCATTTTATGGAATCTCATTAGAACCTCTTTCGAACGAGGTATTTCTTTTCATTTACCTAAGATTGGTTTTAAGTTCGAACGAGGTACCATTTTTTGATCGAATGAGATGTTTTTTTCGTTTGAACGACTCGTGGTTTTGGGTCGGGTCTGGATCGGGAAAATGTTCTAGATATTTTTCATGAACTCAAGCAAGTATGTGGGAGGTTATCCAAGTGAGTGGATAATTAATTAAAAATAGATTCTTGTCGCAACTTATTAACATGAATTTAATAATTAACGAGGATGCTCGAATAAGGGACTAGTTAAATAAATAAAGCAGGAAGTTTGATGGACTTCGGGTTTTTGGTGAAATGTGCACGAAAGGATATGCTTACGAGTTCAATAGTTATTATATATACATAGCTGGGGAGCGTACATATATGTTTTGTGAGCATGCTACTTGTTTTATTTAAACATACATACTCATGAGTGATATCATAGGAGATTACGCTTAAGGGTTAGCCCATTCGGGCCTTGCCCAACTGGTGTTAGGTTGATTACTCAGGTTATAGTACTCACTATCCGCGCATGAGGACAAATGTAGGTTTCGAGTCCGGTTGGGTGTAATGGGGTATATTTGCGACCCATGGATGTATGTCTATGACCGCCTCCAATATATGTGTATTCATTGGGGATTGTTGGTGATATTCTGATCCGGTGGATCGGTATGAGCCGTGATGCCTGGAGCAGGATAACACACGAGGAATGTATCCGCGAGGTATACGTTTTGGATATACATATATATACATACATACACACACACACACACACACACATATATATATATATATATATATATATATATATATATATATATATATATACTAGGGTGTACCCGTGCCGATGGCAGGGCGATAAATTTGTTCCCGTAATATTTTGAACCCGTGCTAATGGCACGACAATTAATGTGTTCCTGTGATATTTTGTACCCGTACCGATGACACAACGATAAATATGTTCCCGTAATATTTTGTACCGGTACCGATGGCACGATGATAAATTTATTCCCGTATCGCCTATAGTGCAAATATAGACACATGTAATAAAATGAAGTTTGATGACCAATTTTAAATATCATAAAATGGTCCAAATGGACGACGTGACAAAATAATCCATTTTAAAAGATTGTTAAAAATGATCAATGCACACATAGTGAGCATTTGTGGCATCTAATTGTGTTTAAAATGTACTAATGCATTAACATTTATAAGTTCTAAAATATTTCATTTACTTAATAAGTAATAATATATGAAATTGATGCATCTATATGAAGACGACGTATTTATCATGTTACTTAGTAGGAGTATATTGGTGCTTAGTAAAAGAATAAGATTATGTATCGTGTCATTTGATGTCGTGTATTGTTACCTTTATCTGAATCATGTTTACAATAGAAACAAAAATTTCATGTAAAGCCATAAACATAATAGTTAATTAAAAATAGTTTATTTAAAAAAAACGTTGTTATACGAACATGGAAAATAATATCCAATGGGGCGAATGAACTTCAGTTACAGACATTCGAAATTATTTAACCATACTTGCAAAATATTCGAAATTAATACACATGTTAGATTAAAAATATATTTAGCCATAAACATTTAAATTTTGAAAAATATTATTTGAACTTTATAAAAAAATTGAGTGTACCCTAGTATATATATAACAACAAACATGTGAATATATACTAATAGTGAAAATTGAGTGTACCCTAGGATGTACCCGCGCCGATGGCACGGTTGTAAAAATGTTTCGAATATTTCCTAATAGTGATTACAACCAAGCACGATTGTAAAAATGTTTCGAATATTTCCTAATAGTTATTTCAAATGAATAAAGATCCAAACCGATAAAATACAATAGTTAACGGGTTAAGATAGCATTGGCCCGCTTCAATCGTTAAAAACTATCAAGATCCATAAATTTTGGTAAAATAAGAAATATTATTGGAGCTCCTAATGCCGATGGCACGATGAGAAGTTGATAAAAATGTTATTTTCCCTTTTTGTTCACTTTTTTGATTCCTTTAACAGAAATATCGCGTAAAAACTCAACACTATTTTTTTTATTAATATTTTAGATTAAAATAAATTTCAAAATTAAAAAAAAACTGCATTTATTAATTAATGTTTATATTAATTTTTTTATATTTTAGATTAAAATAAATTTCAAAATTAAATTTTTTTATATTACTTTTTAAATAATAAATCATTTGAATATTAACAACTCAATTATATTAAACAAATATTTTTTGTAACCAATTTGATTATATACTTTATCTTGCTTTATAAGATTTAGTGAATAGTCGAGAATGATTGTGTCTATTTCAATATAATACTAATTTCATCAAGAAAATGAATCACACCATGCTCATGTATTATTTCACATAACTACATCATGAGACACACCATTCTCATGTATTATTTCACATGACTACATCATAAGACACACCGCTCACATATATTCATTCATTTATCAGACATTTGTAGCTCACTTTCATGAAGGTTAATAGGGAGAACTATAGGCCAAGAAGACAATCATTATATTTAACTATAGTTGTACAAAAATTTAATAAGACAATTTTGTCTAAACTATAAAATAAAATAAACGAGTTTAAAAAAAAAAGCATGAATGAAGCAATGCCTATTACTATTTTAATTTAAAATATAAAGATGTGAGAACATGATTTGCTCATTATGGCCCTTTATTGTTACCTCGATCCATGTGTTAAAAATCTTTAAAGTACTCTTAAATCTTTACATTACTTTTGGGGGTATGGAGTATTACATTGAGCCTTGTGCCGAATGCTTCTCCTGCTCCACTTTGAAATCTTTAGATTACTTTTGGGGGTACGGAGCATTACATTGAGCCTTGTGCTTGATGTGTCCAATGTTTCTCCTGCTCCTACTTACCTCAAGCCATGTGCTCACAAAAAATGTAATGATGGAACAAATGAAAAAACAGACTCAATGTAAAATGAATAAATGAAACAAAAAATGAACAAATGAAAAATTTCTAGTAAGCTTTTAAATTGAGATGACACAAAAAATGCTTTTTAAGGCTAAAAAAATACTTTCAAACTAAATGATACCAAATCCTTTTGAGAAATACTTTGAACCCTCCAAAGATGGAACAAATGAAAAAACAGATAAAAATGTTCACTCCAAAAATAAGAAATTAATTTAGAAAAATAAAAACGTAATATCAAGAACCTAAAAATTATTTAATTTGGACCATATATAATACACTCTAATTTAGGAGTCAATTATTTTTATAAGTAGTAATTGGAAAAAATAAGTTAAAAAAGGCACTACACCACCTGTCATTTAAAATTTTTGCACTTAAAACTGGATTGAAAACCACATACAAAAAAGCCCCTTTAAATCCCCTTAGAAGTTATTCATTAAAAATATAGAAATGTACGACGGAGAAACAAAGGTCTCGAGAAAGGAATATAAAAAGAGAGATGACAGGTTTAAGTCTCAAATCACCAGCATCTGCAAATGAACATACAAAAAAATCACTGGATAAGTCTCAAATCTAAAAAAAGGTATGACTCATAAAGATAATCCGAAGTCTCTATTATATAACTAAAAATCTAAAAATTCGGAGGATAAACATTTTATTAGTGTAAAACGGTATTTATAGATCTCAAATAAGTCTCAAGTCTATAGTGAAGATGAACCAAATAACTCTGTAACTTTAATCACAAACAATGTGAAGTTATATGAAAATATCTGGAACATTATAAGAACTGTTTCCCCAAATAAATGTAAATATTCTAGCCCTTCTGCCTAAACCCATTCATGTTTTAGAATTTGTATTTTGAGCTGATTAAACTATCTTTTTCCCATTTTTTGCTATGGGGAAGAGACATTTCAAATCCACTCTAGCTTAAAGCCAAACAAATAATTACAAATACCGAGTTGATTTATTAATTACTTGATATTAAATTAAATAGTAATAGGCCAAATGTATGGAGAACAAAGTAGTAAAGTACCTAAGTTTCATGAAACTGCAACTTGAAAATAGATTTCCGACAACTCAGCTGGAAAATCACAAACTCAACTCACATATGAACTCAAGACTCACTTCAACAATCGCAGCTGCTGAAAACCATTCAAATCGTTCATAGCGAGCAACAATGGCAGCTGCTGAAATCAATTACTAATAAGTAATGCTGAAACCCAAGCCAAAACGCAATCAAGGGGTTAAATCTAAAAACTAAAAACCTAGATCTAAAATCTATAGACTGCCGAAGGGGTTAAATCGATAGTATTATAAATAATTTTAGAGCATGGAAGGTGAAAACTATTACCGATAAGGGGATCCTCAAAAACCCAGATCTAAAATCGAAAATCCATTTGCAGAAAACGATTACCGATAGTCTTCCAAAGGGGATCTGCCACCCATCTTCTATCTGTTTAGGCATGCCATCAATCTCAAGGTGTATATATATATATATATATATATATATATATATATATATATATATATATATATATATAGAGAGAGAGAGAGAGAGAGAGAGAGAGAGAGATGAAAATAAATAAAATGAACTCACCATTTTGGTGTGAGGCAGAGTCCGGGGGTGAGATGAGGTCGGTGGTTTGGTTCAGGCGGTGGGATTTTGAGCAGCTTCGATGTTCAGTTTTGAGAAGATCTGGTGTTAATCTTAGGCAGATCCGACCTGAGGGTTTTGAGCTGCGAGTAGGAAGCAACATGTGTGTGGGGAGAGAGAAAGAGTAGAAAGATGAGACAGAAAAATATCTTCGTTCAAAATGGAGACAATCTTTGTAGATGGCGTATTGGAGATAGCCCCCTATATCTACTCTAGGTGGCGTGTGGTATAAATGAAAAGAGCCCAACAGTTACCTTATACAAATGTTATATGATGTGGCTATATGATGTGGCAAAACTTGTATGATGTGGCAAAACACCCTCCTGCTTTATTATATATATATATATATATATATATGCCCCCTCCAATAAGGACTCCTTATGGTGTAGACCCCGGTACATAGGTATGAGGCGTGATGCCTGGAGCAGGATAACACACGAGGAATGTGTCACAACCCTTCTTTTTATATCTAATTCGGTTAGCTACGCCTAATTAAATTAAAACGGAGCATCAATATGTTGGCATTAGAAACAAAATTTCAATAGATGAAGTAAAGTAAACATGTACACTCTCATATGTGTAACCAAATCATATAATAACAACTATAACAAGTGAAACCAACTCATAACTATTAACTGCAATAATCCATCAATAATCTCAAACTGAAAATATAAAATGCCAATACATGCGGCCCGATACAAAACGGGAAAGAATAATACAACAATTCTCTCAAATACCAAGTATAAACAACGTGATATTAATCTCTGATACCACCCTCAAGAAAAGGGAAACAAGCGACATAAATTAAAATAGAATAACTCCACTGCTACAGGAATCCTAAGATTGATATGATCTTATCAAGCTCCATAGTCTATTGTCCATCGGGACGAGGACCTGTCATATATTATATATATAGGAGAGGAGCAAGAAGCAAGATAGACGAACGTCAAAGAAAGAAAACAAGCTATAGGATTTTAAGATGTACTTATAATGAAAGCACACTAGTCATTACTCGTCTCCAGTAATTAACTTGTTCAATTACCCAACCAATGTTCCTATGTCGTGACTACCCAACCCAAACTCGAGTAACGTGTAGTCTCATATCGTATCATGATTAATCATTATTAATCTCATTTCAGTATTTAACGTATCAAAATATTTCCTTCAAGTATAATATCAAATGCATCGATTCGGGATATTATTTTAAGACACAAGCATAATATCTTACACAACAAGTCATATCGGGTCACTATCGTTACCCGGGGGAACAAGTCGTAACACTAGGCCTACACACGAATAGTCCCCAATATTACGTGGCAAGGGCAATCGTACTAAGTCCTAAATCACATGGCGTTTCAAGGTCTTTCTATCCGATCTGCATTACAACCATGTGTTCGGTTCCGGTGGTTTATCTCCGATACGGCACTCGAGCGGAACCTAACCGGATCAATCACAAAAAATCGCATTCAACATGTGCCTACGTCGACCGGAGGACTAGTCTAGTGTATATTCGACAATATACATGTAAAACAATTTCACGCTTATGTATATATACAATCGTGTCAAGTCTCTTACTCGAGTTATACAATAGTCATTATTTATAACATAACATAATTTACTAATTCAACACCAAATCATTTCAAGGTTATATACCCCTAATAACCATAAGTATGTGATCAATATTAGGCACAACACCACAATTATCTTACTAACAACATGAAAAATATTATCACTCTTATTTCAACAACATGCTGCTCAGAATTTAAAATGCAGATTCGAGGCTCTTCCGATCCGTTTTTGGAAAAACTTAAAACTAAAAAGTTGTTCGGAACGAGATTTTCTATTAGTGCACATGGGCACGTTTCCATAGCCTGCATAAAACAGACCCGAAACTAATATATAATATTCACCCCTGTTTTTGGTAACTTTCTGGCCAGAATTTTAAAACGCCGATTTGAGGCTTTTTCAATCCGTTTTTGGGAAAACTTAAAAGTACAAAGTTGTTCGGAACGTGATTTTCTACTAGGACACGTGAGCACGCTACCGTATCCTGATTAAAATAGACCCGAAACTAACATATACAGTTCGGACCTGTTCACGACAACTTTCTGTGCAGAATTTTAAAACGCCGATTTGAGACTTTTTCGATCCGTTTTCGGAAAAACATAAAACTACAAAGTTATTCAGAATAACATTTTCTATCGGGCCCCGCAGACAAAACATCCATTTTCGGAACCAAAACATCTCAAAACAGTTTTTAATATGACGATTTACTTAATTTCATAGATTTCTAAAATTCAAGAGGTTGTTCTACATCTCAATCCCTATAATGATGTTATTGCATTTGAATCTACATGGATGATGATCGTAATACATTGCATATCATTTTTAAAATCAAATTCATATTACTTTAGGGATACAAATACATGTTCGTGTGAAATTTCATTATAGATACATAATATACACATATAGGTTATTAACTTGCCTTGGATTGTATGGAGAAGTTGAATCCTCTTAGCTTTCTTCTCTTCTTACTCTCTCACTCTACCAAACCCTATCCCCCTTTGTGAAATGATAAAATGAAGACTTCTTCTCTTATTTTCTATTTATACCTAGGGTTAGTTTATTTACAAAAATGCCATTGCCCCAAATTTAAACCTCTCGATTCTTTTACGCGTTAATTCGCTTCTAATATTTAAGTCGCACATTCGTATCTCAATAAATTCATTTTAACTTTTCATTTCCAATCATTTTGAATATATATACTGACATAGTTTCATTTCCAAACATTTCGAATATATACACTGGAATAGTTTTTTTTTTTTCAATTTCAATTCAATAAAAAATGTAGGGTATTACATTCTCCCTCTCTAAGAATGGGATTTCGTCGGCCATCAAAATTTTGTTAATCTTCCCAAAATTTTGAAGGCTCTCCCATCGGCCATCAAAATAGAACCAATGTTCACCTCTTTGTAGGAGGAGAAATAATCCCAATTGGGACACATATGAATCAAACAATCAGAATCAAGAACTTAAAAATCATTAAATAACTCACCAATTTGGGTTGTTACAAGATCAAAATCACCGACATCCTCCAAATTACTTGCATCTGCAACTGTTGTGGTTATGTATTAAACCTTATCTTTGTCTTTCCCATTTTCTCCTTAAGTTTGGGACAACAAGCAATGACGTGACCAACCTCGTGACAGAATTATCAATCTTGGTCCTTGTTTCCCTTTGACTTGGGCTTAAAGCTCCTAACCATAGTTCTCTGGTCTTCCACTAACGACTAAGCTTGTGACATCATCGTCACCCTCAACCATTTTCATCCTATTTTTATTATAGACAAGAGTTATTGTGACCTCATCTAGAACTGCATTTTTCTATGCGTAAATCATCTTAGCCACCACATTATCATACATCGTGAGAAGACAAGCGAACAAAATTGCAACCTTGTCCTTTTTCTCCATCTTTACCTCCATGTCTAATAGTTTCAAAAGGAACCTATTAAACTGATTGAGTTGGCCTTGCAACAAAGTATTCAGACCTATACTAAATAGGTAGAACTCTTTTTTAGAATAATTCGATTTATTAAGGACTTCACCAAATAACGCTTCTCAAGATTTTTCCAAATCACCCTAGCGAAAGTCTTTGTCATAACGTTGTATTTTATCTCATTAGACAAACACAATCTAATCATGGAACAAGCCTCCCTATCTTTCTTTTTCCAACTCAACATCCTTCATTGCATCAGGTTTTCCTTCTAAGGCTTGGATTAAGTCGTCATTGACAAGGATGTCCATCACCTCTATTTTCCATATGCAAAAATTGTTCTTGTCGTCAAACTTCTCAACGTCGTACTTTATCTTAAAAGCCATAATCAAAATAGATCCTAGTTGCCAATCTAGACTCTCATACCAATTTGTTGCATGAGAACACGTATTTTCAATTAGGGCTCTGATGACCAATAAATAATCACAACTATGCCAAACCAAATAAATAGAATAAAAGAAAATAATATAAATATAACGGCAATGACAACCGGACTCACTTGATATAAAAAAAGATTACAAATTTGGAAGAACTTTTTATTTCTTCCCCACACACAAAATAATCTTTTCTCTCTCATAAAATAACCCCCAAACTAGCCCCCAAACGTCCTCGTAAGAGGCACTAACACCTCACACAGGACCAATGTAACTCGTAGGAACTGACCATGTAGTCACGGGTCTCCTGGTTTGAGCATATGATGATAATTTGTAAATTTCTAGATTAGGCTTAAAAATAAGCCTTAAAGGGTAAAAATTCAAACCAACCCCCAATCAGCCCCGTAAGAGGTACTAACACATCGTATGAGATTAATGTAACTCGTATGAACTAAGCACGTACTCACGAGACTTTCAGTTTGAGAATATAATAATAATTGTAACTCGAATATGCAATTTTTCTGCTTGAATACGATTTTTTTAAAAATGACTTGGTTACTAATATTGTATCTTTTTTGTGTCCTAATATTTTTTAGGATGACATTCAATCGCTGGCTTTTACCCACTTGGAACACACGAAGAAGTCAATGCTTTACAATAGGCGGATTATTTATTTTGTGTCGTTAATATTCAGGATTCTATTTTTCGTGTTATGGTCGAATAGGCTTTAGTAGTTTTATTATTTACTTTTATGGTCGTGCTGGTTGTAGTAGTTTTATTGTTGACTTTTATGGCCCTGCGGGCTTTATATTGGCAGATTTTATGTTAGCATGTTTTGGAATGCTAAAAAAATAGAGGAAATGCTGCCGCATTTTTTTTTGCTCTGGGAACTATTTATTCTTGTAATTTTTTTCAAGTTATTGTCAACTTTTATGGTCGTGCGGGCTTTATATTGGTATTAATTCTTGTAATTTTTTGAAGTGTGTATGCATATTAATTTATCAACCAACGATATTCATAATTTGTGAATTTTCTTGATTTTTTTTCCAAATAATAAATATTTTTCATACCGGATTTGGAATTTGCAGATTTTTCAGATTTGTTTCCTATTATTATTTTTTTTACCAATGGAAAAATCTGGCACGGTTTAAAACCGTGCCAAAACTTTAACAATTAATAAAAACGAGCACGATGATAAAATAATCTGGCATGCTTTATAACCATGCCAAAAGCATGCCAGAAAACAGACAATTTGGCACGGTTTCAACATGTGCCAAAAACGTGTCAGATTTAACATCTAGCACGGTTTAAAAGCATGCCAAAAGCGTGCTAGATTAAATACTGGTACAATTTAAAAGCATGTCAAAAGCGTGCCAGTTTGGGAAATTTGGCATGGTTTTAAACCGCACCAGAAAATCTGGCACCCTAATTCTGGCATGGTTTTTAACCGTGCCAGATTGCGTCTAGAACTGTTTTTAAACCGTGCCAGTATCCTTTTTTTGGTGTAGCGAGTAGTTTGAATATCTATTCCTACTCTTTTGCTTCCCTTTGGGTCACCAACATCCATCTCCACAGTCTTAATGTTCTCCTCCATTAGTTCCTGCATTCACAATGTCAAGTAACACCTCATCCACCCATTTCCTCATCAAGTAAACAAATTCTTTGCCCCACACACACGTGTGTAGGGGTTGGGACTGGGAGGGACAAAGAAAAAACAAATTCTCTACCACCCTAGACAATCCCCAAAAAGATCAGAGATGCTAACTTGAGTCTATCATATTAGTTCTTAATGAAAACTGATGAAAATTATATCGTATACTCAAGTTGCATCTATGGTAATGTTTGTATATTATTGTTAAAAATGATACTATTGTTTTGCTCTTTATTGCTTTCTATGTCCCAAATCCCTTCCAGAAAGAATATGCATTGATAAATTGTAATATGTTTGGAAGTATCAATATCTAAAAACCGTTTCCATGCTACAAAAATTCTATCACGGTCCCATGCCTTGACAAAATGTGATAAATTGTAAAAGTCGTAACTGCTTTAGGTGTTTGAAAATAGAGAAATATGTACTCGAAAGTGATTTATTTTCATGATTTCTTACTGTTGCACATGGACTGTTTGTTAAAACACCATAGAGAGGTGAAAATAATTTTCCCTTTTTATAAGTTCTTTGTTTTTAATAGAACCAATTTAAAAATCTGTTATAATTTGTATTTGTTAAAAAAATAATTCAAATGATATAATAAATTATTTAATAATATTTTCTCTCCTATATCTTATTAAATGATTCGTTAAATGTATTTGGTGTTTATACCCATTTTCTCCTTCTCTAATGTTTTGTTAGTTTCTCTAATGTTTTGTTGGTTTTACCTATGATGGTTTTTTAGAAATTGGGTCTATGAAGAGAGAGTTTATGCTTCTTTTAGTGTCTCTTCATGGATTTTTGTGCTCGTGAGATTAGTTGCGGATTCACAAATTAGAAATGGGATTGACATAGAGATTTGACGAGTAATCTCCAAGTCCTATTTTTCTTTTATTTGTATAATTTTCGGTTGGGGTTTTCTATGATTTTTTGCATTGTTTCTGATTTATCTTTTTTTATTCGCGTTGTAAATTTAAAAAGGGACTCTTATTCATTTAACGTTGATATGATTTATGTTATCTCAACTCTTTTTTCTTCTACGTGGACAATTCTAAAAAAAATTATACTTGAGACCTAAAGTTAACATATCTTCCCCCGTGGTAAGACTTTTAATTTTTTTTCCTCTTTTAGAAATTTGGTATGAAGATGCAACTTTTGGAAATTTTTAGTTATTTATTATGTTATTTTTTTGTGTATGGTTGGAGCTCTATTGTTTATGTTTATGCTAATTGGCATTTTATTTGATTCATTTTTCCTCATTTTATTTCTAATCTTTCCATTGGTCTAAATTTCATTACTATTTGAAACTTTTCATGATAAATACTTTTAAGAGTCATTTAGTTCCAACACATTGATGTCGAATAAATTTCCTAATTTGATCAATAGTTCTTCCGAATAGTTTTGAGTAGATAAGTTATGTTTGAGGATTGATGAAATCATGAAAATACTACTTTCTATATTGGTTTTTGTCCTTCTGGGATCAATATATATGAGTTGACTGATTAAAATAGTTGTTGTGGGGTTGTTAGATTAATTGTTTTTATGTTTACATGCTAAATATGTTCCAGATTATGAAATCTAAATGTTGTTTGATTGAAAAATCAATACTTCTTCCAAATTGCTTCGAGTAAACTCCTAGAATAATTATTGTTTATCATATAATTTATCCTTCTTATACTTGATTTAGATTTGTTGCAAATATAATGTTTCAATTTAATATTTCTTTAAGATTCTATGAAGATAGTGCAAACTCCTTAAATGTGGTAAACACATGACCGAAAATAAGAAAAATGTCGAAAGTGTGCATGTTTTTTCAGATAAATTTTAACAATGTTTTAAGTATTATTTTATTATGAGATTTTTTTTTACAAATCTAATTTTTTTGGTGTTTTTATTTTTCTTACAAATATTATTTATTTGTTTAGTGTTCTTAGATTTGATCTTATATTTGAGAGTATTAATTTTATGAAATCTATAAAATTTTGATGTTGTTATTTATAATTTATTAGGTCTTCTTTATATATGTAAATAAGGTATACTCACGTAGCAAGTTGAATTTTTTATTACATAAACATAGATCAACTTTCAGTGATAGTCTCACCCGCGCATCATGCGGGATGACACCTAGTGTTTCTAATTTTCGTTGACTGTAATTTGGAACTTTATAACGTTTGAGATGGGGTATAGTGTAATCAATTGGTTTTTTTATATTATTTTATGTTTTGTCTCTTTTATCTTTTATTCCTGAGAACTTTGAGATGGGTGAGGCTCACTCAATCCCAAACCTTTCAGTTGCTCGGTCAGAGTGGAAATGCCGTAAATATTAAATAATTAATGCAATCAAACCCAGAGACTTATAATCTATTGAAAGTACCCTCCCACCTTCAATCCCTTTTCGTTAAACAAATAGAGGAAAAAAAACTAATCTTACAATATGTTGATTTCATACTTATCAAACCCAAATATTTACCAAACTGAAAAGAAAACGTAAATTACAAAGGCAAATGACACACACACACACACATATATATACATATATATATACAAAGAGAGAGTGAGAGTGAGAGAGAGAGAGCATCTCATAGATGGCCCATTTGAGTTCCTAATATGTGGACCATTTTTAAAATAGAAAAAAAAATCACGGGACCCATACAAAAAAATGATCTCAAATTTTTTTGTTATTTTAAAAAACATCGCCGAAAATATGTTAATTTTTAAGCATTTTTAAAATTATCATATATTGATCGATTTTTTTTTAAAATCGCAAAAAATTCAATTTGAACTGATGTTTTTTATTGGTCCCTAATAATATTTAAATACCATAACAAAACAGTAGTTAAAAGATATTTTTTTATTATTTAAAAAAAGTGATCCACATACAAAGACCTCACATGGTGGGTAGGAATGAGATTCGCTCTCTTTTTCTCTCTATATAAATATAAAAATATCGGGGGCAAACTTAAAGGAAAGATTTTTTAATGAACCAGCCCAAAACTATACCATTTTAAACCAAAAAATGTATAAATATTTAAGTTTCCATATATGAGAGAGAGGGAGAGAGAGGGAGAGCTTATGGAGAACACCAATATGAAAAGTCTCAAAATAAGCCCACGCATTATACTCAATAGGAGGGCCAAAAGCGATCCAACCAATATCATCGCCAACGATGTGAACAGTTGCATCAGAAACTTCTAATGAACCAAAATTGACCATCATGATTATCAACAGAGTTATATATGTAGCCAAACCCGTGGTTTTTGTTCATGTAAATTGAGATGAAAGAAAATTCAAAGGGTCTTGAAATGTATGATGATTTTATAAAGTGTATTTGGACTCACAAATGGTCTATTAAAGTTTCCATATATGAGACCGTTACACTTCCTCATTAAAAACGTTACTGTAAAATTCCTAATTTATTACCGTGGGATTCGCAATGGTCATCTAAATATAACATCTCTAATATGAGTGTTTTGTTAATATTTGGTATTATCATTTGAAAAACTATCTTATTTACTTTCACGGGATTGTCGAATTAGGAATCTAGTAATAAACTTTCCCTTAGGTGGAGATCTTATAGGATTGAGTCTTACGTTGTATGTAGAACTCGCCATTGGTGCAATTCGTGCATCAAATATTAATAGTGGAAAGGATATTAATATTATTGTTAAAAATGATAAATTTTGGGTCCCTTTGTTTTGATAAATCATCAAATTTGCAAAGCACAATATTCTTTTGTTATAAATAAATGTTATTTCGTGGGTAATCAATTGTATCTTCAAATATATGTTAAGTTCTTCCCTAAATTTATGGTTTAGATACAACTCAGAATTTTAAGTAAATGATCTTTCGAATTAGTTCAAATTATGAAAAATTGCAGCATGAAATAGAAGATACTAGTGGTAAATTATTTTAGGATGTCAGAATTTGATGAAATTATCAACTAGTGCAGGGTGAAAATCGATTAATTAGATTTCAGAGGTGGTTATTAATATTTTTAAAATTGAAATCTAAATACATACAAAATCTTTCGATGTAATTTTACAATCGTCTATTTATAAAATTCTATGACAGATATTTTTATTTTATAAGAGATCATTTAACACATAAAATTCCATGTCTTAATTTTAAGAGAGAGTTTAAAATATACCTTAATTTTGACCATATGAAGCTTTTAATTTTGCAAATTGTCTGATTTGGTTTTTGTTATTGTTTGCACCAAACATTTTTTATATCACAAAATCCATGAGCCACCAAATGTTGAATTGAAGAAGTACTATAGGGAAATTTTTCATGCAAAGAAATAAATAGATAAAGTTCAAAGGAAAGATAACCATATACATTATATAAAAAATTTACATGGTTTGTTTGGAAACAACTTCATATTCACAATAGAGGTGAGTCCGCAAATTTCACTATAATATTATGTTTGGGGTAGAAGTTTCGGATAACAATTCGTGTCTAGTAAGATTTTCTAACTTTCTTTCTATAAAAAATGAGATATTGTCTAGTTTCATGTCTTAAATACTTTCCTTCAATTTGGAATGTTTATTCTTGACATTAGTGGAACGTGATTACATTGAAGGAAAGCTACAGCGTATCGCTCAAGGGAGATTCATAGTTGTACGCGTTTAAATTTACAGTAATGTTGTTTAGTAATTTGGTTTGGAGTGGTATGAAGAACATAAAGAGAGACATAATTCATGTGATTTATCAGGTTGCCATTTCATGGAGAAAAAAAGAACGATTTGTTTTATTATGGCGTATATAGTTAAGAGTAATATGGTTGCTAGCTAAGAGTTGAAGTTAGAATTACAAGGTTATGTTGTGTTACATATTTTCATATGTTCCATTAGTATAACGGGGATCTTGTATACACAAATACAAAGTCCTAAATCACTATAACTGTCTAATAATACAATTGTGACAACCCGCCTACTGAAATAATAGGTGGCCAACCCAAATACTCTAATAATCACAGGATTCATAGATGGTCCATTCTCAGCATCACTGTCGATTAAAATAATAGTACGAGATAACCACCAATCATTTTAGAAAACGGACTGTCAAATTTAAAATTTTGAAAGTAAAAGAAAAACATTTAGACAATCCCATTTGCAAAAACGGTGGGTATCAAAAACCAACAATAAAGAGTGACAATATATAAATAATCACCGAATAAGTTGTCGGTGAACAAACAAATACAAATAGTTACACCGAGTATTACACATTAAATATTACAGTATAATAAATGTGTACAATGCTTTGGGCCACACTCCCGAATAAATAAACTGAACATAACTAGAGTACAATGGAAAGAAGCGTCTAATACCAATAACCTACAACATCCGCAATATGTTGTATCTCCATGACAACTGGAATGGAAATGTAAATATGGGTGTCCATGCGATAGAGCACCTGTACGACAAGGAGTATATGCAGAAACAAAGAAATATAGACGGGTCAGGGCCCGGTTTGATATGATTCCCATGTGACTAAAATGGTTAAGTGCGTAGCTCTCGCAAATAACAATATAATTCTCACCTCTCAAATCTAAAAGCAACCAAGCGCAATATCATGATGATGCTCTAGTTAACCCAAGTACTAAGGACTAACTTCTCCCCATTCTCAACACTATGCCCTATTCGTGCGTGGGGTGTCTCGCAAAGCGAAATCCAAACAAGGAACCCTCCTGATACACTACTACTTAAGCAAGGTTGATCATCAAGATACATTAGACCCTAAGTACAATATTGATGAATATAATCATCAAATTTTAATTTCTTTTAACATAGCGCTAAGGGCTAAGATTCTCCCCAATCTCAACACTATGCCTTATTCGTGCGTGGGGTGTCTCGCAAAGCGAAATCCAAACAAGGAACCCCCCGATACACTACTACTTGGGCAAGGTCGATCGTCGAGATCCAAATAGACCCTCAGCACAGAATTTATATATATATATATATATATATATATATATATATATATATATATATAGAGAGAGAGAGAGAGAGAGAGAGAGGCAGGCTCATGTGCACACTAAGTTTGCACATTACCTTTTATATATAGTAAAAAAAATATTTTTGAGTTGATTTTTTTTGTGTGATATTTTAACATTTCAACGGACTCACATAAAAAAAATCAACTCAAAAAAACGTTTTTTGCTATTTTTAAAAAATCGGTCAAACTTTCGCAGTTTTTAAGCCCTTTAAAAACTGCGAAAGTTTGACCGATTTTTTAAAAATAGCAAAAAAAGTTTTTTTGAGCTAATTTTTTTTATGTGAGTCCGTTGAAATGTTAAAATATCACATAAAAAATTGGTATGCACCAGCACAAAGTTTGCACACTTTTAAAAGGTAATGTGCAAACTTAGTGTGCAAACTTAGTGTGCACAGGAGCCTGCCTCTATATATATATATATATATATATATATATATATATAAGTGGGAAACCTTCTACAGCAACACAAAACATAAATGAATTCATCCATCATGTAATGGCACAATTCCTAATTTCTTTCTTTTGGAATATACATAAATGGTACAACATTTTATCAAATGTTTACCAATTAATCTCATTTCAACAATTGCTTTACCAATTTTATTTCCTTTCTTGCATCCAGGAAAAATACATTTTTAAAGCAAGTTTTATTATCATAAAAATGCTTTACATTTTTAATAAAATCACAATTCCCTTCTTCCATCCAGGAAGTGTAACCAAAAGTCATTTTTATTATCATAAAAATACTTTTGTATACCATATGCTTCCATCTTCCTTCTTCCATCCGGGAAATGTAACCGAAGCCAAACCATATATCCTATTTCCCTTCTTCCATCCAGGAAATGTAATTAAAGCCCTTTTATTAGCATAAAATGCTTTAACAAAATCTAAGACCGCCCCTCCGGTTTTCCCCACTGGACGCGCCCCTAAATGGCTATCATCTTCCAGGGCCCATCGAACAAGACAACCTGGGAACCTAACCAACGTCGGGAAGCGGTCATATGCCTGCGGGAAAGTCAAGACCACACCCAGAATCCCCTAACCATCATAGTATAATAAACGCCATATGGACTAGGGACTATATCCACCCTACATTCATTAGTCAGGGGGTTTCACCACTCGCGCGCAACTTCCCTTATGATAGCGATTTAGGGAGGTGTGTAATCATAAATTATCATTTATGAAAATCATTTACTTTTTCCATTTTGAAAACATCCACTTTTACCATTCTCAAAATCATTTGTACTTATTCATTTAGTAATATATATTAGCATATGTCTTTCTTATTCTTAGTGTCATATTTTATTAATGACCTCAGACCCGAAGTGACATAAACTTCAAACTAGTCTCTAAAAGTTCATACAATTACATGAACCATGAAAGCGAGTCTCCCTCAAGCAGTATCTCTCAAATGTCTCAACAGACAGATTTTATCTCCAATTGATTTTTTGGTTAATCTCCTATATCATACGGACATTAACCTACACAAAATAGCCCTCGGGGTAAGCCTAAACATCCCATTTAATCCTAGGGCATTAGTCTAACCAAAACCACCCTCTAGGACTCCCCCATTACTTCCCAAAGGAAGGTCCCTAAACCTTGGACCTAAAAGAAAAAGGGCTAAAAATCAAACTAGGAAAAATCCCACAAAACAGGGGAACCCGAATCGATTCGCCCCTTGGGACGAATCGATTCGCCATAAAGCCGAATCGATTCGGTGGGTAAAAATTGACTTTTTGCAAAGGCCGAATCGATTCGGACTCAACCCAAATCGATTCCGTTTGCCCAGACCTGTAAGTCTCCCCTTATCCGAATCGATTCACCCATAGGGCCGAATCGATTCGGTCCTGCAGAAAACCCAAGTATGGTTTACGGGTTGTATGAACCCAAAAATCCCAAAACTTCAAATCTTTGATTATATCCAACATCAAAAACATCTAATACTCCCAATTATTTCTACACAATTTATAACACATAATTTATCCTCAAATCAAATCGAAACTAAGATTTAAGGGTTAAATTCTCAAAATCAACAAAGAACCCATTTAGGGTTTAAATCTCCAAAACTTAACTACATATGTAATTTATCACATTAAATCACATCTAGCAAGTAAGAAACTTGCCTCGAGGTTCGTAGTCTCGGATCCTCTTTCGGTAGCAACGAAATCCAGCCTCAAATCTCCATTTTCTCTCTTTTCTCTCCATTTCTCCCAACTCTCTTTTCTCTCTCTCTCTCTCTCCTTTGACTTCTAACACAAATGAAGAAAGAAAAGGGGTGGGGGAACTTAAATGGGTCTTAAAACATAAATGCCCTCTATTAATTGCTAATACACCATTAAAATGACTCGTAACCACTTAATTGAGTCATAACGCATTAAAAGTGCCCGAAACTCCAAAATACAACTTGGCACTTATTTCGACTATCTTAACTATTCTAGAAACAACCGCACCCCCTAATTCGGCAATAGAGAAAATGTGAACAAATTTTATGTTCCAATTTTATTTTATTTCATTAAATATACACCAATTTAAATATGGGCCATAACCGTTGTTTTACATATAACGACGCAATATATCACAATATATTGCTATTTACCTTCTCATAATGGTAAATAGGCAAAACATAGTAAATATTATCCTTAAATCTCACGGGAAATAATATTTACTCCAACTTCCCCCTATTTTATAAAATTAGCCCATCGAGAAAAATAATATAAAATAGCAGCTCAAAAACCCGGGTTGTTACATACTCCCCCCCTTAGAAAGGAATTTTTCCCTCAAAATTCAGGCATACAGCATAACCTTATAAAGGTATACTATACTAAACTATCGTTCTATCATTCTAGCAAACCCCTCGGCAGTGCAGCATCCACATAGGACTCGGACCAAGGTCATCTCTATCCGATCTTAGTCCACAATATCGTGCTCTAATGTAGTACTAAATTGTTCCCTACGAACTATCAATCCTACTGTTCTACTACGAAAGGAGATACCTACATATCTCGGCACAAATTGCCTTACTTCCCGAAATACATTACACCCTTACTAGGGTATGACTATGCTAACTTATAATCGCTCACCCCAACACTACTTACTCCTATTCGCATTGGTGGAGCCCTTGAAAGTATATGGCTCAATGACCCCAATTATTAAAGAAATGTTCCCGGACCACTCCAAGTCCAAGAAATATACCATCCGCTGGTTCCATTCCAACGAACAGGTAAGGAACATAGCCAACTACGCTAGGCCACACCCACGACCCCATACTTATTGAAAACAATCCGAACTATTGTACGGAGTTCTATCCATTAAAGCCACTACTCCCATTCGCATTCCCTTAGCGAAAGGGAATATCCAATTGATGGTCCTTCATGAAATCCAACTTCTTGCTCATGAAAAGACCAAATTCCTGCCCAAAAAGTAGTGCCTTCATTCTTTAAGGCAAATACTACCGCTATGAATTCAAAATCAAGCGGAGGATAACTCTTCTCACGAAGGTAAAGTCTGTGAGACGCATAAACAATGTGTTCAGGATCCCGCATTAATACTTCCCGTTCCTGGCAAAGACTCGTTCGTTAAATCCACTCTCGATCATAACAACATGAATGAAGGAGTAAAAGTTAACTCCTCCTTTTAACTCCCTGAAAGTTAGGTTACCCACATAACGCTCTATCTATGAGAGGCCCCACCATCTACGGCCTGACATTCCGAATCACTCGAGATCCTAAACTTCTTCGTTCTAGGGACCTAATCCCACTTAGAGTTAACCCACAAACCTATTGTGGTCAACTCCCTACCCCCTTCCTAAAACAGATATCGCATGCCCTAAAGTCCTTTCGTCCTTAAAAAAAACTAAAGTCGATCTACACCCTATCGAAGTCGTATAAGTATTATACTAATTATGTCCCTAGTGTCCTAGACCTTTCCCAACTTCCAACATTAGCTTGGTTTCATGTGTGGGACATCTCGCCGAGAAGAAATCCAAACAAGGAACCCTCCCGTTACACTACTACCTCGGATCGTCAGTCGTCGAGAAATAACAGTCGAAGACACATGATCGGGACCGTTAAAGCCTGAACTCATAACTCTACTAATGCACTTTTACTTTTAAGTTTTACCATATTAATCAACTGAGGCATTTACTTTCTGTAAGATGCCACAAACACTTTATCCCGATATACACATAAACACATCTTTATAAATGGCCTTCTCATTAAGGCATAATCATAAGTCTATATTCGACTTTCATATCCTAGTCTTCCCCCACATCGATCAGAGGGAAAACTATCACAGTGCTCATATCTCGTACATCAACTTAGCCGTCTAATCACTCATTTACGCGACTCTCGGCTAAACCTGTCCAACCCATCATCTTAACCAACAGAAAGAAAGAAAAAAAAGAAAGAAAGAAAAATGCAACATCTCTCCACTTCCAACATCGTTAAGGTTCGTGCACGGAGTGTCTCGCAAAGCAAAATCCAAACAAGGAACCCCTCCGACACAATCCCCTTAACTTGTCGGTCGTGGAGAAAGGCAATATCATACACAAGCAAAGCAGCAAATAATAGAATATAACAAACAAAGCAAAATAAATAAAAAATGAAAACTAACTACATACCGTAAACCACCTCCATAAAGTCTCAACATGTATCTTAGGTGAGATATTATAGAACAACTAGTCCTTTCTAGAACTAGAAATAGGATAGACTCGCAATTTATTTTCTTGCTATTGCCCCAACCAACTAGAAATATCTCTACTCGTATATTACATATAATACAAGTAGCACGTACCACACATATCATCACTCTCCCCATAACGAGTGAAAGAAAATATAGAACTTCCCTCTCATGGAAGTCATATAAGTATACTTACTATTATAATATCGACACTACCACAAGCTCGATATATACACCCGAATCTAAGGTAAATTTAATACTACCCCATCTTATTATAAGGAATACACCACCCTTAACTAAGGTGGGATTCCCGCAAACTTACTTGCCAACCTCCTTGGCCACAACTAATGGTTCCAAGACACATTATTCTAGTCTTCCGAACCAAACTACTTCCATCCATGCCCCAACTAGGCATCCCATCCTTGTCGATTATCTTCAATTGACAAGATCAAAATGAGTAGTTCCCTTAACTTCCTTAGTAAAGAGAACCTTCTATTAGCCTTCCGGGCCTTAGTTCAATGAGTCTTCCCCGGGTGGATGTCCACCGATGGGGTCTCACGAACATTACTACTCTAAAAGTGTTAGCAACACTTACTTATGAGCCTATCATTTCCCTTGAATGGCTCCTTCTACCTTGTACCAAATCTTATTTCGGTGCACAACTTCCTTAACCGTAACACCCTTTATTCACGGTCGGGTTTCTCTTTTAGCGAGACCTCCCATTTCACCAAAATAAGGTGGCTACCATATCCGCCATTTCAGTCTTACTCCAACGGGTAAAATATTTTCCTCCAATCTTTACACTTGGGCACTTCTATACGCTTTTCTAGGCCAAAACTCCTAGGCCATATGTTCTCACCTAATTGAGATTATACTTCCTCTATCCAACAGAACTTCAACATGTGGTCCTCATCAAGGACCCCTCATCTCCAACTTAATGTCGCTTAGAATCCCAAGCTTAGCAATACTCTCTACTGGTAGCGGTACTTGGAAAACTATACCGACTATACTTAGTACTCACGGTAGCACTGTAAGACAATGCTACAAAGGGAGCGACCTCTAAAGCGGCCCTCATCCCCGACTACCACTTACAGCTCTTAGTAATCCCATCTTGTTACCCCTTAACAACGGCTTCCCTTGATGCCCATCATCTGACGACTTACTAGTCTCAAACGAACGAGTAAAAGATTTTCGGGGTTCTCTTATTATAGCAGGAGAACGAAATCTCACAAGCGAGAGCAATGATCTTAATCTTAGGGCTCTATATCAAATTAGAAGTAACGCTGAAGGCGTAATACATCCACACATATTTCTAAGGACACTAGAACCTAATGCTCTGATACCATCTGTGATAACCCGCCTACTAAAATAATAGGTGGCCAACCCAAATACTCTAATAATCACAGGAATCATAGATGGTCCATTCTCAGCATCACTATCGATTAAAATAATAGTACGAGATAACCACCAATCATTTTAGAAAACGGACTATCAAATTTAAAATTTTGAAAGTAAAAGAAAAACATTTAGACAATCCGATTTGCAAAAGCGGTGGGTATCAAAAACCAACAATAAAGAGTGACAATATATAAATAATCACTGAATAAGCTATCGGTGAACAGACCAATACAAATAGTTACACCGAGTATTACACATTAAATATTATAGTATAATAAATGTGTGCAATTCTTTGGGCCACATGCCCGAATAAATAAACTGAACATAACTAGAGTACAATGGAAAGAAGCGTCTAATACCAATAACCTACAACATCCGTAATATGTTGTAGCTCCATGACAACTGGAATGGAAATGTAAATACGGGTGTCCATACGGTAGAGCACCTGTACGACAAGGACTATATGCAGAAACAAAGAAATATAGACGGGTCAGGGCCCGGTTTGATATAATTCCCATGTGACTAAAATGCATGACAGTTAAGTGCGTAGCTCTCGCAAATAACAATATAATTCTCACCTCTCAAATCTAAAAGCAACCTAGCATAATATCATGATGATGCTCTAGTTAACCCAAGTACTAAGGACTAACTTCTCCCCATTCTCAACACTATGCCCTATTCGTGCGTGGGGTGTCTCGCAAAGCGAAATCCAAATAAGGAACCCCCCGATACACTACTACTTAGGCAAGGTTGATCATCGAGATCCATTAGACCCTAAGTACAATATTGATGAATATAATCATCAAATTTTAATTTCTTTTTGACATAGCGCTAAGGGATAAGCTTCTCCCCAGTCTCAACACCATGCCCTATTCGTGTGTGGTGTGTCTCGCAAAGCGAAATCCAAATAAGGAACCTCCCCCCCCCCCCCCCCCCCCCCGATACACTACTACTTAGGCAAGGTTGATCGTCGAGGTACAAATACACCCTCATCACAGAATTTATATATATATAAGTGGGAAACAATCTACAGCTACTCAAAACATAAATGAATCCATCCATCATAGAATGTCACAATTCCTAATTTCTTTCTTTAGGAATATACATAAATGGTACAACATTTTATCAAATGATTACCAATTAATCTCATTTCAATAATTTCTTTACCAATTTTATTTCCTTTCTTCCATCCAGGAAAAATACATTTTTAAAGCAAGTTTTATTATCATAAAAATGCTTTACCTTTTTCATAAAATCCCACTTCCCTTCTTCCATCCAGGAAGTGTAACCAAAAGCCATTTTTATTATCATAAAAATACTTTTGTATACCATATGCTTCCATCTCCCTTCTTCCATCCGGGAAACGTAACCGAAGCCAAACCATATATCCCATTTCCCTTCTTCCATCCAGGAAATGTAATGAAAGTCATTTTATTATCATAAAATGCTTTAACAAAATCTAAGACTGCCCCTCCGGGTTTCCCCACTGGACGCGCCCCTAAATGGCTATCATCTTCCAGGGCCCATCGAACAAGACAACCTGGGAACCTAACCATCGTTAGGAAGCGGCCATATGCCTGCGGGAAAGTCAATACCACACCCAGAATCCCCTAACCAGTGCAGTATAATAAAACCCATATGGCCTAGGGACTATATCCACCCTGCATTCATTAGTCAGGGGGCTTCACCATGCACGCACAACTTCCCTTATGATAGCGATTTAGAGAGGTGTGTAATCATAAATTATCATTTATGAAAATCATTTACTTTTTCCATTTTGAAAACATCCACTTTTACCATTCTCAAAATCATTTGTACTTATTCATTTAGTACTACATATTATCATATGTCTTTCTTATTCTTAGTGTCATATTTTATTAATGACCTAAGACCCGAAGTGACATAAACTTCAAACTAGTCTCCAAAAGTTCATACAATTACATGAACCATCAAAGTGAGTCTCCATCAAGGAGTATCTCCCAAATGTCTCAACAGACACATTTTATCTCCAATTGATCTTTCGATTAATCTCCTATATCATACGGACTTTAACATACACAAAATATCCCTCGGGGTAAGCCTAAACATCCCATTTAATCCTAGGGCATTAGTCTACCCAAAACCACCCTCTAGGACTCCCCATTACTTCCCAAAGGAAGGTACCTAAACCTTGGACCTAAAAGAAAAAAGGCTAACAATCAAACTAGGAAAAATCCCACAAAATAGGGGAATCCGAATCGATTCGCCCCTTGGGATGAATCGATTCGGTGGGTAAAAACTAACTTTGTGCAAAGGCCGAATCGATTCAGCCTCAACCCGAATCGATTCGGTTTGCCCAGACCTGTAAGTCTCCCCTTATCCAAATCGATTCGCCCTTAGGGCCGAATCGATTCGGTCCTGCAGAAAATTCAAGTATGGCTTACGGGTTCTATGAACCCTAAAATCCCAAAACTTCAAATCTTTGATTATATCCAACATCAACAACATCTAATACTCCCAAATTATTTCTACACAATTTATAACACATAATTTATCCTCAAATCAAATCAAAACTAAGATTTAAGGGTTAAATTCTCAAAATCAACAAAGAACCCATTTAGGGTTTAAATCTCCAAAACTTAACTACACATGTAATTTATCACATTAAATCACATCTAGTAAGTAAGAAACTTGCCTCGACGTTCGTCGTCTCGGATCATCTTCCGATAGCAATGAAATCTGGCCTCAAATCTCTATTTTCTCTCTTTTCTCTCCATTTCTCTCTCTCTCTCTCTCTCCTTTGGCTTCTAACAAAAATGAAGAAAGAAAAGGGGTGGGGGAACTTAAACGGGTCTTAAAATATAAATGCCCTCTTTTAATTGCTAATACACCATTAAAATGACTCGTAACCACTTAATTGAGTCATAACGCGTTAAAAGTGCCCGAAACTCCAAAATACAACTTGGCACTTATTTCGACTATCTCAACTATTCTAAAAACAACCGCACCCCCTAATTTGGCATTCGGGAAAATGTGAACAAATTTTATGTTACAATTTTATTTTATTTCATTAAATATACATCAATTTAAATATGGGCCATAACCGTTGTTTTACATATAAAGACGCAATACATCACAATATAATGCTATTTACCTTCTCATAACGGTAAATAGACAAAACATAGTAAATATTATCCTTAAATCTCACGAGAAATAATATTTACTCCAGCTTCCTCCTATTTTATAAAATTAGACGATCGGGAAAAATAATATAAAATAGCCGCTCAAAAACCCGGGTTGTTACAACAATTTGTCCATTGTAGGTCTCCCTTAGAGTATATGTTCATCGTTTGAGTTAAGTTTGTATATGGTAGTGCTGCTGGAGAAGATATATGTCATCATCCGTTTGAGGTAATCTGGTTCTAATCAACCTCGTGAGTCGGTGGCCGATTCGGCTCAGGGTTATTTTAGGATAGTTATGCCAAGTGTCCCTTATTTGTGGTATGGTCGATTACACTATCGCTCAATTTACCCAATGATTATTTAGAGTCATTCTTGGGCATGGTAGGTTATATTTTGTTATTTATTTTATAGATGTGGTTGTTGTGGTGGTACCCAGCAGTTGTGACACATGTCCGACTTCTCCTTAGTGAGTCACGGAATCCTCATGCTTAAGGTTACATGTATCATTTGATAATTTCTTAAGGTTACTCGTCTGTTTAAATAAAGGGTGTTCTTCCTCCTACTAAAATAAAATTAAAATTTTAGATTGACTCATTCTTAACATTTTTCTGAAAAATGAATTTAATCACTAGTAACTCATTAAGTTCGATATCAAATTTTAAAAACTTATTAACTTGTTTATGGAAACTTCCATTCATATAAAAAACCATGCCAATAATATAAATACACATGCACCAAAAAAAATTGAATGTCAAATAGATGAAATAATCAGGTTAATTAAATAAGGCTCGGTAAAAATCTCAACACAATTAACCAACTAAACTGAAATGAAATGAAATTTGAACAAAGTAAACACTGTTTGATCATGGGCGACATGTAGGGGTGGCAAAATGGGTCAACGGGGTGTGTTTTCACATGACCCGACATGACACGATAAGAATTTAACGGACCCGAACACGACACGACATGATAGAATGTTTTTTTCCTTACCCCCAACACGACACATTAAAAATATGACACGACACAATAACACGATAAGTAAATACGGTTCAATTGGACACGATTAGATCCGACCCAACACGACACGATTGGACACGATTAGACCAGTTATGTAGGAATTAAAAAATAATGGTTCTAAATAGTAGGTTGATAATGGGTCTAAATGGAGGCCGATAGTGGGTCGATAGTGGATTTATATCATGTCCTTAATGGGGTCACTATCGTGTCCTTATCGGGTCAATTCCGTGGTGAAAATTGGACACGAACACGACACGACCCGTTAGCGGATCCAAAAACCCTTACTCGAACACGACCCGAACACGAAAAATCGCGTCAATTTTGTTTCATTTCATGTCGTGTTATCATTTCGTTCCTAATATTGTCACCCCTAGCGACATGCCCGAATAAAGAACTGAATTTAAATCCTATCTAAAATCAAAGATATATGTGTCTAGTCAATCCTTGCGGGTATCCAAGGCTGCAACAGTATCGTCTGACCAAAAATATAATCATGTCTGGTGTCCCTATGGTTGGGCACCTAAAAAGTTTTGAAAAATATGTTGATACGGGTTCGAGCCCAAAAACAATTTGAAAATATTTTGCAAGTGTTTAAAATACAATAATGAGTATACAATGTAATCGTTCATATTTAAACAAGTGTCGCACCCCCATGAGATAATCCTCGCCCCTTATCTATAGTGAGCAACTAATGCATGTATTTTAAACACCCTAGTTATGTTACCCTACCTAACTAGTACCAACACTTATTTCAGTCCCATATGCTAAAATTTTAGCCAAATAGTGTCACCCGTATTTAGACTTTTCTTTGATTCTCATTTAGCTAACACATACGCTAAATCATTATAATTCTCATCGTGAAACGATTCACATAACTTCACACTAGTTATCAATTCAATGCTCACACATTCCTTTTATTCACACGTATATAGTTAACATGCTTATATACGTATATACATATCACATCTTACACACACACACACACACACACATATATATATATATATATATATATATATATATATATATATATATATATATATATATATATATCACTCGCTATATACATATAAACGCATTCCTAGAGATGAGACCTCTCAGATGCATTCTCTAGCATAATATCGGCTCAAGTCCTTGGCCAACAGGTCAAGATCTCACCATCAAACCTAAATCGTAAACACATTCGAAAGAGATCATAGACTTACAACTGTGGGTCATAACCATATAACATTACCCCACTAGACCTTAAACTCAAATACAATGGTCATCAATAGTCCTATGACCTAGGGGAATCGATTCAACACCTGTTGGTTAATGAGAAGGTGGATCGCCCAGTACGCGCAACCTCCAATGATAGCATCCATAGAGTAAGTATGTTTACATATATATGTCACACACACACACACACACACATATATATATATATATATATATATATATATATATATATATATATATATATATATATATATATATACAACTGGCTAAATGTGCATAAGTCACTCGTTGCACTAGTTCATAATTCCCGAGTTTAGCCCCGACTCCCGAATATTCAAGTTATCACTTAATTATAATGAATTCATAAATTTTATTATTATTCTAAACATTAAGTTGTTATACTCGAGCGCATATTCCAATTCTATCGAAATCCCAACCTGAATTGATTAATCATTTTCGATTGTTAGTCATTCTAAAACACTGACTTTCCCATACCCGGGTTTTATTCTCGACTAACCTAAGATAATATAATATCCCACATATTTTCTATAAGTCCTAAGTCCTATTACGACCTCACTAAATTAATCCGGACCCAATCGATTAATGAAGAAACCAAAACAACCAACGTGGACTGAAAAATGGGCCAAACTGGTTCACCCTCTGGTTCTCTACTAGGAGAGGCTATTTTCTTTTTGGCGAAGTTTCCTAATTTTTCACACCCCATATGAACACCATTATTCATCCAAACACAAATAGACACCACCCTATCAATCCTAAACCTAAAGATACATGTTTTAACATCTGAATTCATCCGATAGCATTACGAATCATAGGATTCAACATAATTTATCAAAAATTAATTAATTTCTTAATTCTAATTCAAGATTACACTAATCCTCAAATATACCAATAAATATCAAATCATTTTATCATGATTTATCTCTGATTCCACTATGGGATTATAACCAGATTATTTCTCATAATTCCATTCATATGAATCCCACTCCAAAAATCCATAATATTACACGTAATATCATTTGGCATAATTTTATTTTCTTAGCACAATAGTAAATATATTTTCACACTAATATTAATCTTATCTCCCTAATTAATATTTATTTAATTCTCATTTCATTTAAATTATGTGCACATGTCTAATTTAAATTCTAAACTAATAAATACTAAAAATAGGGGTATTACATACTTGCCACCTTACAAAGGAATTTCGTCCCTGAAATTTGGACATACCTAACATAAAGAGATAAGGATGTTTCTCTCGTATATCATCCTATCGCTACCATATCAAATCGTCAGCATTATGGTACTCCCACTGAATACAAACCAAGGTAACCACCTTTGACTATAGCTTATACTCATTACGATCCAGAATAACAACCGGTCTTTACTCTTATGAGATGTCGAGCTGCAAATCAATATCCTCCAATGGAATATGACTTCTCACTCCTCTGGTACTTTTTCCACATGACACATAAAACACATTGTGAATCAGCTGTAGATGCTCTGGTAAGGTGATCCTATACGCAACTGGCCATGTCCTCTTAATAATCAGGAAAGGCCCCAGATATCTCAGCGCTAGCTTCCAATTATTACGAAATCGCTTAAATCCTTTCATACACTTTGTTGGACTCATAGATACTTGGTCGGCTAATCGGGCGACGACACCCAAGAAGGTGAACCATCAATGAGGGGAAAGATCACTCACATATAGGCTACCAAAAGCCATTGCAAACATGCATTTGTAGATAAACAATCTCATTTATTGTATACGGGTCTAAATGCTTAAATATAAAAAATAATTCCATCCCTTCGTCTTCTAACAATCATAAATACACTATCTGCCTTAGCTTAAGGAACAAAGAAGTCAGCACAAGCAACATTGCCCTGAGTTTATGTAAGTTCCCCTCAACTGCAATACTATAACCGTGGATGTAGGATTTTTCTTTTGCTCAATACTGTCAAAAACCTTTATCATTTTTCTTTCATTGCTTCCCCTTAATTTACATTTATATATGATTATAGAATTGTTATGATTAGGCTAAGACTACATCTATAATAATTGTAGACATCAATAGATTGGCACCGTCTATGGGAATGACTATTTGCCATCGTTCTCTATCAAGTGTAATCAATTCTTCATCTTAGAATCCATTATGAAGGATAACTGATGTTCCAGATAATAGCCTCATGTCTAGGAGCAATACTGTCACTCCATCTGCTCCACCTAGTGCAATAGATCTCTAAGGAATCTTAATCAGCATTGCCAAAGGGCAAGAGAAAATGCAGGAAATGGTGAGGCAACTAGCTTGATCACTGTAAGCCAAGTTTACTACATCTCCATCCCATGAAAGAGAAATATCGCCTCCTCCTCCTAGAAGTGAAAGAAGTAGCTATTCCAGGTCTTCATGTGATAAGACTTATCGCCTAAGAGCAACTTCTTCAATCAAATCCACTTATTTCTATGATGGTTGTTTTTTCACTTCTAAATGGTCGAGCGACTTAAAGAGGTTGAGTAAGGACTCTACGTTTGATCGTATTAGCACCCGAATAACTAGGGGACATTATAAAGAACCATTGAGATTGCGTAAGCATCAGCAAGAATCACTCACGTCTAGTGCAAGAATTTGAGGACCCATGCATGTCGAGCAAACTTCTCAAGAACAGAGCTCAGCACAAATATATGGTAGAGTTGACAAAGATGTATTAGCCAAATCTAAGCCAGATGATCACTCTTGAAAGGGATCAATATAAAGACTGGAAGATCGTCTAGGAGAGATGGTAAAGACAAAGAATCCCATACAAAGAAGTTTTTTTTTTGGTATCTCCCTTCATTCCAACCATTGTGGATTTCCCTACACCTTCTAAATTTAAGCCACCATTAGTCACTCATAAGTATGATGGTAAGATTGATCCTTTCATCCACATTGAATAATATGAGGTTGCAACTGATATCTATTTTGTTCGTGGTGAGATACGATGTCGAGCTTTCATAAGTACTATCACTAGGTTAGCCAAGATATGGTATAATAATTTACCCCAAGGTTAAATTTCTAATTTTCAACAACTCGTCAAACTTTTCATCACTAATTTCTATTTTGGGGCAAAGTCGATCAAGAGATTAGTCCATTTACTAAGTGTTTGCCAGCAACCAGGGGAAACTACTAGGGAGTATATTACTCATTTTAATAATGAAAAATTAGAGGTAGTAGATTATGAAAAGAAAACCTCTATCATTACACCGATGAGTAAACTGATGCCAAAGAAGCTATATTATACACTGTCAAAAGAATATTATAAAACCATGAAATAGCTGATTGTAAAATCTGGTAAGATCTTGAAGGTCGAGGAAGCTATGGCTGCCAAGCAGAGTCCCGGGATGAGGAGTATACTCCACTTACATTCTTTGCGCATCACATCTTAGAAGGGATGAGGGACAGTGGAGACTTGAAATGGACTGGGAAGTTGAAATCATCACCCAATAGGAGGGATTTGACCAAAGTAAGGGGTGACATAGTTAGGGGTTTGTTAATGGTTCTAGACCATGACCATGGTTCTCACGACTCTAAATCATGAACAAATTGTGACCCTTTTGCTGCTAAAATTCCTATAATGTTTTTTAGGCTGATGGTCACGGGTTTGGACAGTGACCAAGATGTGACTAATCCCAATGAACTATGGTCATGGTTCAAAATTCAGACCTTTAATAGTGAATTCCCTTTAGTTTAAATTGGTCACTACAAAATGGTCATGATTTGGGATCATGACGATGTGTGGGGTACTTGATTGATCACATGAGGGGTCACGGCTCCATATCAAGACAATTTTGGTCACGACTCAGTTACGTAACCATTTTGATCACAACTAGGGTCAAGGTCCTAAATTGTGACCAATATTAAAATTCCACCTTTAATTATCACTGTTGGGGACCATGACAATCAAAACAACACATGAAATTATCACTGGTAGGGTCACAGTTCTGAACCGTGACCACATGGTCATAGTACTCAATCGTAGACAATCATTAACATTCACCTAAATAATTGTTACCCCATATTATGGTCATGGATTTAGATCGTGACCCCCTAGACGATTACCTTTAAAATGTTCATTGACCAAAATCATGACCTGAAGCAATGTTTACGAACTAAAACTATGACCATTCTCAATATATGACTTATTGCATGTCAAATCATGGTTACTGCAGTACCATGACGGTTTGGTGAGTATTTTGTCCATAAGGTGATGATACCCTGTTGTGCCATTTGATATAATGGTTAGTCACCTGAGCATTTCAATCAACATTTAATACAAATGACATGTTAAGTATGGTAATGTGACCTATCATTTAATACCCCTGAGGTTCATCGAGAGATACATTAACATATGTATACATCTCTATTCCTTTAATAATCCATTAGATCTTTGAGCCAAAAATTTACATTTAAATATCCAATTGTTAAGCAAAACTTTTACTATCCTCCATTAATACACTTGTCCAGTTCTTACCAAGAACGCAAGCATATATTAAGATACAAACACTACTACACCCATATTTTTTTTGTTTATCTGGCTACCTTTGGTGTATTTGGATTATTTACTTCTCTCTTGTAATTAACATCCACCACACTTTAACAATGTCTTAGCTAAAAAGAAATGGTGAAATTAAGGCCACAAACAAGACATTGGTTAAAAAAAATCAAAGATGTTGGAGGGCATTCCTGGTGAATGGGATAGCAAGCTACTAATTATGCTTTGCGCCTACAGAATAACCAAAAGTAAGCTAACCTGATATACATCATTTTCCTTAGTTTATGGAGCTGAGAAAATTCTTCCAGTGGAACTAGATGTACCTTTTATGAGATGTGAATTACCAATAAATATAATTCTATGGAGTAGGAATGTTTAACTAGAACCCTAGATGAACATAGAGATGACGTGAAAAGGTACCTCTAGATCTGCACAAAATAACTCTTAAGAACCTATGAAAATTTGGTGAAACCAAGAAAATTAATAAAAGGTGACCTAGTTTTGAAAGTTTCTGTTAACCATATTATAGGACTCCTTTTGCCAAAATTTATAGCAAATTAGGAGGGACTATATGTCAATAAGGAGGCATATCACTCGGGTTGTTTGATCTCAAGGATTGAGGACAACACACCATTAAATGTTTTTAAATAAAGGTTAAAGATTTATCAGGTATGAAAATAAAATGCAATTTTATGTTCTTATTTTGAACTTAGATAAAAATCCTAGATTTAACTTTGAGGTCTTTTAACAAATAAATATTTTTAAACCATAAATTTTGGAGGTTTTTTTAAATAGGAATTTATAAACTCTTAGGGTCCATTTAGTTGTGGAAAACTGTTTTCTATTTTCCATTGCCACTTTTTGCTCTGTATATTTACCAATATGTCATTAAGATGGGAAGAATCACTGGAAAATTGTTTTTCAACTTAAGTAATTCTACAAAACATGTATTTAGGATTTCCAAATTAGCTTAAGGTGGAAAATAATTTTTCATGAAACCACATTCTTATTCCCATCTAGAGGGCATATTTTTCAAAATTGTAACACAAAATATGAAAATGAAAATAGAAAACAGTTTTCCACAACTAAACGGGTCCTTAATTTTTTCGTGTTTTGGCAAAAAAATGGGAAGATGATTTTTTTTGGGGGGTGGGGGGACTTTATATATTTTAAACATTTTTTATTTATAAATTATTTAAAATGTGATCGATGATTGTAGCGAGTTTCTCCACAAGGCCCTAAAAATTGACTTGTTCGTCCGTCTTGCTCTCACGCTCCTGTTCTCTGCATCTTCTTCTTTTTCTTCCCCACCTTTTCTCACGATTTCTCTCTTCTCCCCACTCTTCATCTCCACCTTATCTCCGATCGTCCCCACAGCTAAGGTAAATTAGTAATTATATTTTTTGAGCCCTTAAATTGTGACAACCCGCTTAAAATAATAACGGGTGGCCATCCATATACTACATTAAATCAGGTATCTCTGATGGCTGAGTCTCAACATCAACTGACAATACTAAATAATATAAGGCTAACTACCCGAAACTATTAAAAGCGGATGCCAAAAATTAAATAAAACATACAATGGAAATCAAACCAACTATGTACAGCTACTAACAAAGGTAGAATGCACAAGTATGATGATGAAAGAGAGTGCTAGAATAACGTGAAATGAGTATATATAAATGAATATACCCGAATAAGTTGTCGGGTCACAGACAGTACAACATTCATAAAGAAGAAATATAAACAGCTACAAATAAACCTTGGGTGTAAACCCGATATACCACATGAATCCTATCTAGATCTACGAGGAGATAGAAAGCGACTACAATCTAAGTCCCACAACAGTCTGCACCATTACGGCTCCCACAACTCTGGATAGAAAGGCATCTGACATCCCTACAGTAGGACACCTGTTGTAATATATATATATATATATATATATATATATATATATAGCAGGAGAGAAATATAAACGGTCAGAGCCCGAGGTGTAAAAATGTTTAGCAAGTGTGTTAACCGTGCATAATAAATATCAATGTATTATTTCATAATTAAAGTGGAGTCGCACTCTCGTGAAACCCCAACTCACCTCTCATCTAACAGCGTGCACCTATTTGCATCCTGGAATCTTAATTAAGTTACCCCTCCTATAAGAACAACCTACCTTACCATAGGCACGACCTATACCCCCAAGACCTGCCATCCTAACATTACCCAAGAATCCTTCCCGTTCTAATCAGACTTAATTATTTTTACACATATATGCCATACTAGGCTTTATTGGTTCCAATTCTTAACTTAATCAGTTACCCATTTTATTACTTCACATATTAACATTAAACTTCAAATTAAGAGTTTTATTCTCTAAATAACATGCACAATTTAATAAGGACAAAACTTCTCTATACTCTCAATATTGCACTGCGTTTCGTGCGTAGGGCATCTCGCAAAGCGAAATCCAAACAAGGAACCCCCCCGATACACTAATCCTTGACAATGTCGATCCTAGAGATCCATTATGTCATACACACAATTCTACTACTATAATTACATATAAGTACAAAGGACAGGAGTTCTCACTACTCTCAATAATTGCACTACGTTTTGTGCGTGGGGCGTCTCGCAAAGTGAAATCCAAACAAGGAACCCCCTCGATACACTACTCCTTAACAATGTCGATTGTAGGGATCCATCATGTCATCTACACAATCATACTACTGATACATACAAGTAGCAAGGAAAAAACTTCTCTCTACTCTCAACATGGCACTGCATTTCATGCGTGGGGCATCTTGCAAAGAGAAATCCAAACAAGGAACCCCCCCGATGCACTACTCCTTGACCGTGTTGATTTTAGGGATCCATTATGTCATCCACACAAATATACTACTACTATTAGGATTACTAACTAAGAGTAACCCCAAAATCTCCACTAAATCCTTGGATTGATATAACCGAATTTTCCTTAAGTGCGATACATCAACCCCCAACAATCAAGTACACCATAATCTCCCAAGATGTACACCATAGAACTTTTATATCCTTTCACCTATAGGATAAATAAATATATATATATATATATATATATATATATATATATATATATATATATATATATACACAACCATTCATTCCCATAGCCAAGTGTACATACTACATATAATGTACAATGGCCATAGACATAATATATCCGGCTATATATCGCCAATATACTGCACCATGCTATCATCTTCCAGGGCATCACTCATATACCATTATGGGGACCACAGTCGGACTTAATATCACCGACATCGGGGCCAACACACACACATGACGTCCGAAAAGCGGTCATAGTTCCTAATCGATCAATGAGATGAAACATACCCACCACGTCTCACCCCGAAACAAATGTATATCACATAATAACACAACTGACGCTATGACCTGAGGAATATCCACACTCTGCTCATCGAGCCAGGGTGCTCACCCTCATCGCGCAACTTTCAATGATAGCACGTGCGGGGTATGCTTAACCATACAAGTATATATATTATTCACATGCACAATATATATACATCCGTATAATTACATCATATAACTAATCCTTCATATAAGGTTTAGATATTCACAACATGAGTATACACATATATGCATATCTATATATATATATATATATATATATATATATATAATACATATATACATGCTATCTCTCATCTGTATGTATGAATCTTGTAAACTCGACTATTAGCATCCATATTCCTCAATATACTAGCCATCACTCCAATCATATTAGTTTAATTCGTTATATGAATACGATCTCTCACTTGAAGCATATTCATCCATTTTCCTTATGATATAAATAATCTTCCAACATAGATATATCTCTAACATTAAGGTTATCACCCAAAGTTTAGTGTAGGTAACAATCACTACACACCACATCTATATCCAAAAGTACATCAATATCTCTAGTACTAATTCGACCATTGGTATACCCATAACTAATAGTCTATAAACCTCAAGCTCAATCTTAACTTCATCTCATGATCCCATCACTTAGGGACAATACTACACTGATATATAATCACTATCCTGACTATGGTTCAATTATTCCTATGAATCCCTAAATCTTATTGCGCTTGAAATCTATTCCTTAAGTTAAACATTACTAAGGATACGCGACCACTCTCTCTCGTCGGTCCCCAATCAATTTTAAGTAGAATTCTATTACTACAAGGATTCGACACAATTATCGGCCTACTATTCCATGTCGTACCCTCATAACTCTCTCAATGGTACCTTAACCTTACATCATAACTAGGCTCATTTATGTCCCCTACATAGAACTCTCGTTCTCAATGAGATTCCCCACTATATCGATATGACCCTCTCCAATACATATGGATATAAGTCCCCAAATTAACTCGATAAGTACCCGCAGTCCCATCATGCGAGAAAATTTTAATAAATCTTCAAAACATCATATAATCATGTCCCAAATCAATAAACCCAACCAAAAAGGGTTAGAAATCATTCTAGAGAAAATTCACAAAACAGCCCTATTTTCGAATCGATTCGGCCTTGCCCGAATCGATTCGGTCTCAAGGGTGAATCAATTCGCTCGAACTGCGAATCTATTCGGTCCAAAGGACTTGGGACTCTGTCTCAAGACGAATCGATTCTCCTTGGGTCCGAATCGATTCTATCATGCAGACCTGCCACTTTTGCCTAAGCCGAATCGATTTGCTTAAGAGGCGAATTGATTTGGGTCTGCAGAACCTTAAAGGTCTCTTCGTCTTCACAAAAACCCACGAATTCGAAACCTTAAAATTTCACTTCTAACCCCTAAACCTTCATCATATCATGATTCTAAGGTAATAAATCAACCCAAAGTTGATCCCAACCATTTCTACACCATCAAACCCATATCTAAACATCAATATCAATATTTAATCTTCAAAATCTAGGTTTTGTTATTAATACCCAAAATTCAATTCTTTTATCCACAAATTATGAAATGAAATACAAAAATGAAATATTTAGCAATATTAAACACTTGACTCGAGATTGTAGAGGTTGGATCGTCCCCGGGATTGCGTTTGGGCCGGAATCACCAAGCTTTTTCTCCTCTCTCTCTTCCTTTCTTCCTCTTCTTCTTCTTTATTTCTTTCTTCCTTTCTCTTTTCTTTCTATTTCTTTCTTCTCACAAATAAGAAGGGCTAAAATCGTAAGCCCTTAAATCCCTTAAAACAATAAACCCAGTTTTAAATGTTAATACACACTTTAAATGACTCGTTTACTCCAATTCGATCCAACTAACTTAAAAAAAATATTTCATAACCGAAATAAAACTCAAGGATAGTCATTTCGACTATCTCGACCCATCCGGAACCAATGGCACACTCAAAATTATCATTCGGAATAATTTAAAACGTCCTCAATTTCTGGACTTCAATTTTCAAAATTTTAAATTCTCCAATTTAAATAGATTTTATTTCTCCTAGAATTAAATTTCTCAGCCCCAAAATCTTGGGGTGTTATATAAATTTAATTTTTTTTAGATTTAAAAATACTGAAGGTCTTAACATTATTTTTTCATTAAATATGTTTTTCGTTTCGAATTTACCTTTTTCACTGTAGGGTCATGAATGATCGCCTCCTATTTAAATACAAAAATTAAGGGTGAAAATAATAATAATAATAATAATAATAATAATAATAATAATAATAATAATAATAATAATAATAATAATAATAATAATAATATTGGTTATTGATTCTTCTTCTTTGTGTTTGTTGCACAAACCACTATACCACGTACGCAATACCACACTTAAAAGACGATCAAAATCCCCTCAAACTAACCTTCTTCTATATCACACACTCAAATCCTTATATTATTTATAAATAGATCCACAGAGAAATATTATATTTGCTTAATCGATCACTATGAGTTTCCTATTCGGTAAGAAAAAGGCACCTGCAGGAACCTTCATTTATCTCCTTTTTGTAATTTCATTTTCATTTGATTCGAATGGATTATTGTATATAGATTCAAAATTAAAACTTATATATGTTTGTTGTTGGTAATCAAGATGATCTGTTGGAATTATAGGTGCAAAACAACTCTGATTGACTTTTCAAGATACAAAAGAATGTTGATATGTTATGTGGTATCTAAAGTTAGGGTTTGTGTATTGTTATTCATTTTACTTAATTTTGGATGAGTAATATTGGTTACTAAAAATGATTGGGTAAAAAATGATGATTTTAGTGCGAAATGGTCTGATTGACATAGGCCCTGTATGGTTGCGCAAATTTTTTGATTATGTAAATTTGTTCATCGTTAATTAGTGAATTGAAAATGAGTGAATTTTAAATGAGTTTAAATCCAATTTTATGTAATGTTTGGTAATTTGAAATTGTTGTTAAGGTTCTATGACGAAAAAAATGTAAATACCAATTAAGAATTTTAGTGAGAAATGGTTTGATTGAAATAGGCCCCATTTAGTTGTCCTAAAATTGTAAATTGACTCATTTAAAATTTGGCCTATTAGCCTTTTTTGGTTTCATTAATGAAATAGTTAATTAATTTACCTATTTATAGCTCGTGTATAAAATTTGAAATTGGAGCATTTCACAAAAAAAGGTGAAATGCATCCATTTGAATTAGGATCATTCAGTGAAAGTTCATCCCGATTGTCATCCCTATTCGTAAGAGCTCTCTCTCTCTCTCCACATTCATTTTTGACTTCTTTTTTTCTCTGATTGAACCTTGCATCATTTTTAGATTACCAAACATCGTGTAAAATTATTTTCATTCAAGATCATGGCCTATTTTATTAGCAGGGTCCTCTTCGTTTCGAAGCTCATTCTGATGCAGATTTTGCTAGTAATTCTGATGATCGTCATTCTACGGTGGTTATTGTATTTATTTTGGTCCGCATACAATCTCTTCGCGTTCTAAGAAACAAAGAAAACTTTCACGTTCTTCTCTCGATTCCTCTCATTTGCCATCGATTTAGCATCCAATTAAGTTTATTATGCACAGACTAAACATATAGAGGTCGATTATCACTATATTCGCGAGAAATTTATTAGCAAAGAACTTTGGCGTTTGTTATATTTATATGGGAGATCAAGTTGCCAATGTTTTTACTAAAGGATTCCACTCTGCCCCATTTAAACTTCTTACTTCTAACTCAATTTGAATTCAAACTCCTCCTTATCTAACTCCCTAGATCGTCTTATCATCTATCCCTTTACACTTTGCTGAAATTTCTTCAAATATGTAGAAAATTTACAACTAAAGTATCAATTTATAGACATGTAAACTTATTTCTAGAGGCATGTTAATTACATTTACAATCAAAATTATACCATGTTGCCAAAGGCATGTTAGAATTTTACTAATGGCATGTTAACAACTTAGTCACTTACTTGGTATAGTAAAAATGTTATAAACTTACAAGAGATTATAGTTATTTAACAGGTAGATTCACAGAATACCACAAAATTACATAGAAAATTGAAAACTGAAGAGGCATATTACAAAATTCAAAGACAACTAAATTGAAGACAAAAAATTCAAGGATGGATTACAGAAATTTTGACTATGAAAGCTATCATTCAGATACATTCACACTGTGAATGATAGCTTTCATATTTCCCAAAAATGCAATAAATGATGGATTAAAAAGGGAAAAAAACACTTATTAATGGGAAGTTCACATAAAATTAAAATTGTACGATCTGACTATAATTTTATTAAGACTAATAACCAAACAATAAAAACAGTGGGACTAACACATAAAAAATGCAAAATATGATGGCTAACTAAATATCTATTGTTTTCCAATCAACATAAATAAAACTTTTCGACTATAAATTAGAAAACACTTGAATCCATTCACTATTTGATTATTTATCGGGGACATCTAAGGAATTGCCATAATAGAAGCTTACGTCGGTTAAACTGACAATACACATTTAGAATCCAAAATAAACCTATTCTATATGAACTTTCATTTGAGTTACCAAGAGAGATCTATCACTTACTATAAAAAAATAACCTCAGTTTTGAAAAAACTTTCCATGCACTTGTTACTCTTTTGTAAAGCTGCGTTTAAATGTCATTTTTAACAAAATATAACCTTTGATACAAACGGAACCATTAGTATCGGTTACTGAGCGAGAGAAATAGATAAAATATTTTCACTTTCTCCCTCAAATAACCCATAATATCATTTACAAGTACGTATACGACACTTACGAGGAAAGAATTCAAAACCACTATTTGTAAACTTCAAATAACCATATATAGAATTGATAAATCATAAGTACATTAGTTGTGACAACGTAATTGCCGTAGGTTCCAGTAAGGGTCAAAATTTTCAGGTTAAAAATAACTTTTTTTTGGATTTTTTAAGTTCAGTAGAAATAATAGATTCAATTCAATGCTATTGAGAGGTAAAAAAATTAGAGATTGTGTAAAATTCCTAGGAAACATGTCTTCTCACCCAAAAAAAATTGGACACAAAGAAGCATTATGATGTACTATCTGTATGCTTAATGATTATATGTTTAATTGCTTATCGAACTACGTGGAGGCACTAGTAGTAGTAACTCAAATAAATTTAAGGGAACTGCAATAGTTACCTAAACTACATAAGGAAAACTGTAAAGGAAGAAGTAATAAAAACTTGGACTTCTTAGCAAACAAATAACTAAAATACAAAAAAAATAATGTCAAGTAGTAAATAAATCTGTAAGTACACTATAAAAGTAATACAACCCCAGGTTTATGAAGAAATTTTCAAATTGCACACCAATTTTCCCCCTTCTATTAGATACATCTATTAAAACCTATTAATTACCTTTTTTCATGGACATGTATTTCCCCAAACCCAAGGGCTAAGGATTGAACTGCATATAACCATTGAAGACAACACCTCTCAAACTCCAACTATTTCTCCTTTGTCCAATTCAATGCTCAATCTCCCTCTGACGACGAGGAGGGGAAAATAAGGTGGAGACTAGATAAGAGAGATGTTAATGAGATGTGGGAAACAAGAAGGTAAAAACTAATGTTGTACTAGGGGAATTTTAAAAACCGTAAGGCGATAGGACAAGAGTGCGGTAGGAAGGTGAGAGAAAACAAAAAATGAGATGGTTAAGTGATATTTTAGGAAAATGGTCATTTGTGAGGCTGTTTATGGATATAAAATTGATGCGAGGAAAATGAGGGAAAAGGGAATGGATCTGGGGGGACTAAGATCGCAGTGATAAATTGGTTTCAAATGAAAGAATTAATAGAGTGTGGCGAGTAGAAGACGAGGTTGAAAGTGTTCGATAAGGTTATTTTATGTTTCAGGTGGAGTTCTTAGAACTAAGATGTGTAGATGATGTTACAATCCAAGACAAATGGGACTCGAGGAGGAACTGTGCACGGTAAAAGGGATGGAGGGAGGGAGGGAAGGAAAGGGGAGAGAAAGAGAGAGAGATGTACTGGATAAAAAGAAGTGCAAGAGGTAGAGAGAGAGTGGTTCCCCAATATCTATATTGCAGTTTCAAATCGATAGCCCAAGTGTTTTAGATAAATATCTAGACATGATGAAAAAAGAATTAACAAGTGCCAATAGATGTAACTAAAAATGGGAAATCAAAAATATAATGTGCAATCCAAAATGTCAAAACCTCGAAAATACTAAGGAAATATCATAACCAAAACCAATGTTGTATAGTTGCATCTCTCTGGTCTTGAGTGAGAGTAATTTGATCAGCGTGGTCTGCAGCCCATCTGCTAAACTCCGGGGAAGACATAACATCGGCTAAAGATACTCTCGTCGACTCTTTAGTATACTCCTCCCATGTTCCTCTACTATATCTCCTCCTAAAAAATATCCTATGAAAATTAGAGTTGAATGGTACTATAACTGGTGCATCGTCAGGAGCAAAGCCTAGTCTCTGAAGCCTCCTGGGGTATGCACTACCAAATAATCTGTAAAGCAAAATTACAAATTTTATTAACAATTAATCAAGAGAATTGAAATAATTTATTTACGATTATAGTAATAATTTCACACGAGTCCCTTTACATAATTGAGAGGTAATAAATAAACATAGGAGCCACAAATATAAAGCCTAGTACGTTGAACAAAACCCATAACTAAATTAGAGTTCACCCTCGTGATATACCAAAAACTTGTTCAAAAACTCACCAAGGTCATTAGGTGCTTGAGTCCATGACTTTTGGCCCCACAAATACCCCCAACTACTTTTAAAAAACCTTATGAATGACATTTTTATATTCTACCTTAAAAAGTTCAAATTGATGTTCTTTGATGTTATCGTAATATGCATTCCCTCGAGAACCACCCCGTCTCTATTACAGCACCACAATTTTTTTCCAAAACTATCTAAATGCGCCTTTGTCTAAGAAAAGATAAATCGTTTGGGATACAATTACTTATGATTGTGAGTCAACAAACAAGTCAGCCTCCTCTAAAGAGAAGAAATCAGAATCGAGCATAACAATGGCTGAGCATCCCGAAGATGGTGTATAGAACCCTGTGAATAACAAAAATATTAGTTTACAACTTAAAATAAATATGAAAAAAGAAAAAAAATGAAATTAAGCAAACCTGAAAGAACATCACTAGATAAGCAAACCCCATGGACCATGCAACAAAATTCGAAACACCTCGAATATCATATCCATAAATAGTAAAAAACAATTGGCGAAAAAAATAGAACCCCAATCGAGAGCCAAACATAACGACGACCGAGAGCAAACATACAAACGACTGTAATAAAAAACAGCAAGGTCAGTATAGTTTGCATTAAATAAAAACATTAAGGTCAGTTTTATCATGTAAATATTAGTTAGAGAGTTAGGCAAGTGGTTAATCTGATGCTTTATTTATAGTTAGGAGGTTAAAATATGTTTCTCCTATTTTTCTGTTAATCATTAATTAGCTCTATTATGTTCCTACGTATATAGGAAGTTGATGTACATGATTGACAATCAATATAGAAGAAAAACATTTTATCTTTCTCTTTCATTTGGATTCTTTCATCCAAATTGTAAAATGGTATTAGAGTTCTCTTTCAACTCTAACATTTGAGTTTTTGCTCGTATTGATTCCTCCTTTTTTTTCTTTCTTGCATCTTTTGCTCTCGTTCAAAAAGGATAACGTAGAAAATTCATCCTCCATAAATAGATCAGTTCTTGATCCCATGGCAGATTCTTCTAGTCCTTACTTTCTTCATCATGGTGATAGCTGCAGTTCTGTTCTTATTTCACAACAGTTAACAAGTGATAACTATCACACTTAGAGCATATCCATGATAATGGTTCTCACTGCGAAAAATAAAGTTGGTTTCATTGATGGTTCTATTCCTCAACCAGCTGAGAATATCCCATTGACTTATTTATGGGATAGATGCAACAATATGGTTTTTTCTTAGATACTCAACTCAGTCTCAAAGGACATTGGGGCCAGCATCATTTACATTGATACTTGTTATAACATATGGTTGGATCTTAAAGACATGTTTTCTCGCAAGAATGGCCCTAGAATATACAAGTTAAAGAAAGTCATTTCATCACTAAAGCAAGAAGAATTGATTTTAAGTGAGTACTACACGAAGATGAAAGAAGGTTAATCAGGATCCCATATGTTATAATGAATAAGAAAAAACTAAATATCAGAAATGTGATTATTACAAGAAAATGGAAGTCTTCTTTGTTTAGAAATAGGATAAATGTTGCATGGTTCACATGCGCTTGAGGTAGAAAGTTTTGGCAATATGTCTTTGATAAGAAGGAGTCTCTCATGAAGAGGATGTCCCGTTCTGTAATGTCATAAATATTTTTTGTACGACAAGTTGAAGAAAAACTAGTATTCAAAGGCAAAGAAGAAGTGAGATTAGAAGGAGCCTGAGACGTGTTATTGAAAAGATATAGGTATCCATGTTTTTCACCCATCCCAATCACTTTCCAAGTGTTGAGGTCCTGGATAAAAAAAATTATATTGTGAGAAAAGAAAGGAACAACTCAAGGATATGGTAATCTTGCCAGCTGAAAGAAGGTTATATTTAAAATCTGGAATATACATGACATCATATAGGATGAGTTTATCAGTGAGTTTGATAGTTCCTACATAAGAAACTAAGGTGGTTTTTCCATTAGGTAGAGTAACATGAGTGTTATGAACTAGATGATAGGATTGAAAGAAGGATAAAGAACTAGTCATATGGTCAGTAGCACCAATGTCCTTGATCCAAATACTATCATCAATATGCATATCTTTAATGAATATAAAGACTTTTTAGAATTAATAAAACCTGTCATAGATGTGCTGCCAGATTGAATGAAATTCAATGATAATGGTTGATCAGTTTGGGAATTAGTGGATGAAGTTGCAATTTGCAAAAGTTGCAAAAGTTATTGGCATTCAGATTTTTGAGCTCCACAAGTGCAAGTCTCATATTGTGACATTCTTGCTAGAAAACCTTTCTTTAAGATCCAACCACATGTTGTGACATGTATCAATGTAAATTATGCTTGTTGCTTTGTTTATAGTTAGAAAGTTAAAAACTGTTTCTCCTATTTTTCTATTAGCCATTTTGTTAATCATTAGTTAGGAAGTTCAAATATAAATGAGCATGTTAGCATGAAATGCAGAGGATGTTAAAAAAAATGCGAAACAAATAAATCTTGCCTCAAAGGGAACACTAAGAATCACAAAGGCAACACCTACTACATTAAAACTAGTTTAGAGTAACACTATAGGCCCCCTGTTGATCTGGTGCACTGACATCACAAAAGATGTTAATATCACAAAAATATATAATAAACCTTCCCCTAACATCTTGAAGGGTAATCTATGTGGTAGCAGGAGTGGAGATATTTTCAAATAATTGGAAAAAAAATTGTGTAGCCAAAAACTAAATATATAGTATAGAGGGTCAAACCCTGGTCAAAATAATTGTGTGTTTCTTTATATACTAATCATTTATGTGAGCATGTTTTCCATATAGTTTGCACCCATTACATGGCACTGAAAATTACGGTCAAATAGTCTATGTATAGTAATAAGGAATGCTTATATGTATAGTAAACAGCCATTTTATCTGTGGGTTTAATTTAAGGGGCATTGTAAAATTAATTTTATAATAAAATTTTTATTATAAAATTATTTTAGATGTAATACCATTGAACCACTCTTTATCACCTTATTATCGTTCCTTGTCCGGTAGGTTATAAAATTATATTTGTGATTTTTTCACTTCAACATTAAATTTGTAATATTAATATAACAAACTTATTTCATTATGTGATACTAAAAAATGAGTATTCAGTGTAACTATATCATTTTTTATGAAAAGGGAAAATGGAGGACAGAAACATTAAAAATGACTGTAAAAGAAAAAAAAATGACACTGTAAAGTTATTTTTGCATTTTGGCAAAGGAACGCCACAGTTGTACTTTAATGAGAAGAAGATGAAGGTATCCATTGTCTAATGTTTGAAAAAAATGCGGCATTAGTATATGTTTTAATAATACACGTTATTTTAAACTAAAAAAATAGGAACTAGATTTGTAAAGAATAAAAAAACTTATAAAAATGATATTTTAAAATTTTATTTTATTTTTATTAAGTATAAAATAATTGTTAGAAGAAAAATTGAATGTCATAAAGCCATAATATAAGTTTAAACTTAAATATCAAGGACAAGAGAAATGGGGACCATTTTTATATAAAAAAATTGATTGTCCTAAAACCATAAAAGGGGCCATTTTTATAAAACAAAAGTTGATTGTCCTAAATTCATAATAGGGATCATTTTTATAAAAGAAAATTTGATTTCCCTAAAACAATAATAGGGAGGATTTTTATTTAAGGGTAAAATTGGTGTTATTAACTGCATCTACAAATATAAAGTTGAATGCCCTATATCTATAACCAAAATTTAAATCCTAAAAGTGCATAATTTATTAGTTTAATGAGTAGATAATATTGTCTGGGTTGAGTGAAAATTTAAGGTTCCATTTTTTTGTGTAAAATTATTTATTTGGGAATTAATTTTTTTTATTCTCTATTGAGGATTTAGGTAGAATTTAGGAGTCTTTTGTGGTGAAATTAATTTTGTGAGAGCCTTCATTACTATGTGGGAGTTATTTTATGAAAGAAAAAAGATGATTTTGTGTGTGGGGAAGAAATAAAAAGTTCTTCCAAATTTGCAATATTTTTTTGTATCAAGTGAGTCCGGTTGTCATTGCCGTTATATTTATATTATTTTCTTCTATTCTATTTATTTGGTTTGCCATAGTTGTGATTATTTATTGGTCATCAGATCCCTAATTGAAAATACGTGTTCTCATGCAACAAATTGGTACGAGAGTCTAGATTGGCAACTAGGATCTATTTTGATTATGGCTTCTAAGATAAAGTACGACGTTGAGAAGTTTGACGACAAGAACAATTTTTGCATATGGAAAATAGAGGTGATGGACATCCTTGTCAATGAGGACTTAATACAAGACTTAGAAGGAAAACCCGATGCAATGAAGGATGTTGAGTTGGAAAAAGATAGATAGGGAGGCTTGTTCCACGATTAGATTGTGTTTGTCTAACGAGATAAAATACAACGTTATGACAAAGACTTTCGCTAGGGTGATTTGGAAAAATCTTGAGAAGCTTTATTTGGTGAAGTCCTTAATAAATCGAATTATTCTAAAAACGAGTTCTACCTATTTAGTATAGGTCTGAATACTTTGTTGCAAGGCCACCTCAATCAGTTTAATAGGTTCCTTTTGAAACTATTAGACATGGAGGTAAAGATGGAGAAAAAGGACAAGGTTGCAATTTTGTTGGCTTGTCTTCTCGCGATGTATGATAATGTGGTGGCTAATATGATTTACGCATAGAAAAGTGAAGTTCTAGATGAGGTCACAATAAGTCTTGTCTCTAATAAAAATAGGATGAAAATGGTTGAGGGTGACGGTGATGTCACAAGCTTAGTCGTTAGAGGAAGACCAGAGAACTGTGGTTAGGAGCTTTAAGTCCAAGTCAAAGGGGAAGAAGGACCAAGATTGATAATTCTGTAATGAGGTTGGTCACGTCATTGCTTGTTGTCCCAAACTTAAGGAGAAAATGGGAGAGACAAAGATAAGGTTTAATACATAACCACAACAGTTGCAGATGCAAGTAATTTGGAGGATGTCGGTGATTTTGATCTCGTAACAACCCAAATTGGTGAGTAATTTAATGATTTTTGAGTTCTTGATTCTGATTGTTCGATTCATATGTGTCCCAATTGGGATTATTTCTCCTCCTACAAAGAGGTGAACATTGGTTCTATTTTGATGGCCGATGGGAGAGCCTTCAAAATTTTGGGAAGATTAACAAAATTTTGATGGCCGACGAAATCCCATTCTTAGAGAGGGAGAATGTAATACCCTGCATTTTTGATTGAATTGAAATTGAAAAAAAAACTATTCCAGTGTATATATTCGAAATGTTTGGAAATGAAACTATATCAGTATATATATTCAAAATGTTTGGAAATGAAACTAGTCAGTATATATATTCAAAATGATTGGAAATGAAAAGTTAAAATGAATTCATTGAGATAAGAATGTGCGACTTAAATATTAGAAGCGAATTAACACGTAAAAGAATCGAGAGGGTTAAATTTGGGGCAATGGCATTTTTGTAAATAAACTAACCCTAGGTATAAATAGAAAATAAGGGAAGAAGTCTTCCTTTTATCATTTCACAAAGGGGCTAGGGTTTGGTAGAGAGAGAGAGTAAGAAGAGAAGAAAGCTAAGAGGATTTCAAGAGGATTGAACTTCTTCATACAATCCAAGGCAAGTTAATAACATATATGTGTATATTATGTATCTATAATGAAATTTCACATGAACATGTATTTATATCCCTAAAGTAATATGAAATTGATGTTAAAAATGATATGCAATGTATTACGATCATCATCCATGTAGATTCAAATGCAATAACATCATTATAGGGATTGAGATGTAGAACAACCTCTTGAATTTTAGAAATCTATGAAATTAAGTAAATCGTCATATTAAAAACTATTTTGAGCTGTTTTGGTTCCGAAAATGGATGTTTCGTTCGCAAAGCCCGATAGAAAATCTTATTCTGAACAACTTTGTAGTTTTAAATTTTTCCGAAAAAGGATCGAAAAAGTCTCAAATCGACGTTTTAAAATTCTGTGCAGAAAGTTGTCATGAACAGGTCCGAACTGTATATGTTAGTTTCGGGTCTGTTTTAATCAGGCTACGGTAGCGTGCTCATGTGTCCTTGTATAAAATCACGTTACGAACAACTTTTTACTTTTAAGTTTTTTCCAAAAATGGATCGAAAAAGCCTCAAATCGGCGTTTTAAAATTCTGGGCAGAAAGTTACCGAAAACAGGGGCGAATATTATATATTAGTTTCAGGTCTGTTTTATGCAGGCTATGGAAACGTGCCCATGTGTACTTATAGAAAATCACGTTCTTAACAATTTTGTAGTTTTAAGTTTTTCCAAAAACGGATCGAAAGAGCCTCGAATCTGCATTTGAAATTCTGGGCAGCATGTTGTTGAAATAAGAGTGATAATATTTTTCATGTTGTTAGTAAGATAATTGTGGTGTTGTGCCTAATAGTGATCACATACTTTTGGTTATTAGGGATATATAACCTTGAAATGATTTGATGTTGAATTAGTAAATTAATAATGTAAATTATGTTATGTTATAAATAATGACTATTGTATAACTCGAGTAAGAGACTTGACACGATTGTATATATACATAAGCGTGAAAATGTTTTACATGTATATTGTCGAATATACACTAGACTAGTCCTCCGGTCAACGTAGGAACATGTTGAATGCGATTTTTTGTGATTGATCAGGTTAGGTTCCGCTTGAGTGCCATATCGGAGATAAACCACTGGAACCGAACACATGGTTGTAATGCGGATCGGATAGAAAGACCTTGAAATGCCATGTGATTTAGGATTTAGTACGATTGCCCTTGCCACGTAATATTGGGGAGTATTCGTGTGTAGGCCTAGTGTTACGACTTTTTCCACCGGGTAACGATAGTGTCCCGATATGACTTGTTGTGTAAGATATTATGCTTGTGTCTTAAAATAATATCCCGAATCGATGCATTTGATATTATACTTGAAGGAAATATTTTGATACGTTAAATACTGAAATGAGATTAATAATGATTAATCATGATACGATATGAGACTACACGTTACTCGAGTTTGGGTTGGGTAGTCACGACATAGGAACATTGGTTGGGTAATTGAACAAGTTAATTACTGGAGACGAGTAATCACTAGTGTGCTTTCATTATAAGTACATCTTGTAATCTTATAGCTTGTTTTCTTTCTTTGACGTTCGTCTATCTTGCTTCTTGCTCCTCTCCTATATATATAATATATGACAGGTCCTCGTCCCAATGGACAATAGACTATGGAGCTTGATGAGATCATATTGTAGCTGTGGAGTTATTCTATTTTAATTTATGTCGCTTGTTTCCCTTTTCTTGAGGGTGGTATCAGAGATTAATATCACGTTGTTTATACTTGGTATTTGAGAGAATCGTTGTATTATTCTTTCCCGTTTTGTGTCGGGCCGCATGTATTGGCATTTTATATTTTAAGTTTGAGATTATTGATGGATTATTGCAGTTAATAGTTATGAGTTGGTTTCACTTGTTATAGTTGTTATCATATGATTTGGTTACACATATGAGAGTGTACATGTTTACTTTACTGGATTTATTTAAATTTTGTTTCTAATGCCAACATATTGACGCTTCGCTTTAATTTAATTAGGCGTAGCTAACCGAATTAGATATAAAGAGAAGGGTTGTCACACATTCCTCGTGTGTTATCCTGCTCCAGGCATCACGCCTCATACCTATGTACCGGGGTCTACACCATAAGGAATCCTTATAGGAGGGGGCCTATATATATATATATATATATATATATATATATATCCAAAACGTATACCTCGCGAATACATTCCTCGTGTGTTATCCTGCTCCAGGCATCACGCCTCATACCGATCCACCAGATCAGAATATCACCACCGATCCCCAATGAATACACATATATTGGAGGCGGTCGTAGACATACATCCATGGGTTGCAAACATACCCCATTACACCCAACCGGACTCGAAACCTACATTTGTCCTCACGCACAGATAGTGAGTACTATAACCTGAGTAATCAACCTAACACCAGTTGGTCAAGGCCCGAGTGGGCTAACCCTTAAGCGTAATCTCCTATGATATCACTCATGAGTATGTATGTTTAAATAAAACAAGTAGCATGCTCACAAAACATATATGTACGTTCCCCTACTATATATATATAATAACTATTGAACTCGTAAGCATATCCCACTGTGTACATTTCACCAAAAACCCAAAGTCCATCAAACTTCCTGCTTTATTTATTTAACTAGTCCTTTATTCGAGCATCCTAGTTAATTATTAAATTCATGTTAATAAGTTGCGACAAGAGTCTATTTTTAATTAATTATCCACTCACTTGGATAACCTCCCACATACTTGCTTGAGTTCATGAAAAATATCTAGAACATTTTCCCGATCCAGACCCGACCCAAAACCACGGGTCGTTCAAACGGAAAACACATCTCGTTCGATCAAAAAATGGTACCTCGTTCGAACTTAAAACCAATCTTAGGCAAATTAAAAGCAATACCTCGTTCGAAAGAGGTTCTAATGAGATTCCATAAAATGGACCTGAAGCCCTTTTCTTAGGCGGTGTTCATCCCCAACCTCCCCACTTCGTTTTTAGGGTTCTTATTACCAAAATTCTCACAATTATAGTTCATATATCATCCATAAAACACAATCCCATCGCTAGATTCAAGACTAAAACTTTTATACCAAGTTAATTATCAAAGATCTTATCCTCTTATTCCATTAAAATGAGGATTTATATCAATACAACCCAACCCAGTTTGTTCATTTATTAAATATCATGTAATCTTTACTAATAGATTCCTTTATCAAACATCAATTTCTATTTCTCATAATCAAATCCCCAATTTCTAACATAAATAAAGAAAGTAATTAACTACTAATTGAAGTACGATATAAAGCAAATATTTACTTGCCATGATGGATTATAGATATAATGTTCTTTAATCGGTGTTGAGTATGCTCTTCAATAACCTTCCTCCATGCCTCTTTTCTCTTCTTTAGGGTTATTTCCTCTTAACCTCTTATTTGGAAAGTGAAAGGTGGGTTGTCATCCACCTTCCCAAACCCTAATAAATCTTCTTAACATCCAAATCCCATTTTTCTATTTAGTTACAACTATAAAATGAATTTCTTACCCTTAAATGGGTCCTTCTATGTCTTAAAGAACACCAGAGTATCTATTCTAGACTATTTCGACCCTTAACGAATCCGCGGTGCACTCAAAAAGGGCATTCGAGTCACCCAACTCCAATTATGTTAAATTTTTATTAACCGGGGTCGACACGTGTGTTCCTTACTGATTTGGCATCAATATTTCACATTTATCCCTCTAATTTAGGTACTTTTATAGTCCCGTGCAATATAATTAGGATATATTTATCTCGTATTCATGTTACTAACCCTTTTATGTGAGTATTTCTAATTTTATGTATTTCTCATGTATTTTACAAACATTTTGTGCAAGTCTAACGGAAAGTTAAAGAGCTTAAAGCTAAGAGCACAACAGAAGTTCAGAACTTACAAGGTCGAACCGGTTTGGCCCTGGCCCAAATCGGTTCAGTTAGTCAGATATAAGATTTTTAGTTTATCCCTAGTTGTTAGCTAGAGAGTTGTATGGGTTTAAACTTCTTCCAAAACGACCCCAAGTAGTTGTAACTTGTAATTAGACACATAATACATTAATTTTAACAAGTTTTAGAGAGCTTTAGAGGCAAGGAAGATAGGAGGTAAGAAGAACATCAAGAGATTATTCCTTCGTCATTGTTTTGCACATTATTCATCAATATAAGTAATTCTTCCTATAATTGCTTTTCAAGATCTAATATTTTTAGGTTATATTTGTGATTTGTCCTGCAATAGTGATTATTTATAATCTTTACATCACAGTGTTCACATGTAAAGTAAAATTCATGCGTAGTATTGGATTTTCCATGTCCGGTTAGGTTTTTAGCGAGTTAGATACATGAACCCAACCTAGGTATTATGGATAGATATAAAATATGATTGAATTAAATAAAACATTATATTCTTGATACTTAGTTGATACGAGTATTGTAAGCCTTTTAACTTCGTTTTTCGTAGGTAACCAGAGTGTTTAAGAGTGCAATACGCATATCAGCAATTTTATCATTCTCGCCAAAACTCACACCCAAAATACCTCACTTCGCATATACTATAGAAAAACATAGCTACATCTCCACTACACTAGGCATTGATACAATGTGTAAATCCAAGGCGAAGTCTAACAAGTAAGCTATATGATCTTAATCTGGAGCTACAACATAGTGACATAACTCTGAAAAGTCAGAATATGTACCTATGTTAAATTTTGTAATTTGGCCTAATTTCAAAGTTTAAATTGTAGAGGTTAGGATTGTCATATGCCATGAAATGTTACTCAAGACTATGATGCAAGAGTTCAAGTTTTTGTTAATTCCAAAGAATCTAGTTTCATCTCATCATGTGTTGCAAGGGGAAATGGTCTTTCCTAGTTCATGCACTGAGTTTTTGGTAATCAATGCAAATGCGCCACTCAGTAGTGGTACGTTGGGGAACTAGCTCTCCTTTGGCATTTTCATTCACTGACATGCCCGACTTCTTCGGGATGACTTGAATGGGGCTCACCCACTTGCTATCTGAGATTGGGTAGATAATCCCGGTATCCAATAATTTTATAATTTCTATCCTCACATCCTCTTTCATAGTGGGGTTTAGCCTTCTTTGCATTTCTCTCGAAGGTTTTACATCCTCCTCGAGCTAAGTTTTATGAGTGCAAATTAGAGGGCTTATCCCCTTTAGATTAGCTATACACCAATCAAAAGTACTTTGGTGCTTCCTCAAGATTTTTAATAGCTTACCCGCCTGCTCTTCATCTAAGCTAGAGGAAAAAATAACAGGAAATGTCTCACTTTCACCTAGGAAAGCATATTGAATGTTGGAGGGTAATTTATTCAATTCAATAGTCGGGAATGTGTCGCTAAATGGAACTGTGCGTGTCTCTCTTGGCGGTAACTCTTTGAATCGATAAACCGAACTAACATTTCTCACATCCTCGTCTGATGCTCTCTCATTAAGAAGCTCTCTCAACTCCTCAACCTCCCTCTCAAACTTGGTATAAGCTCCCTTGCTATCCAGACTTGACACTAGGGAAGCTTCTAAGGCGTCTCCATAGAAATTTTACTTAATGTGCTCTTCTACAATCTCATCAATTAAACTTAATGCGTGAAGATCATCTTCTTCCCCTGCTTGTTGGGCTATATTGAAGATGTTTGTTTCTAATGTCATGTTCCCAAAGGTGAGTTGCATCCACCCATTTTGAGTATTGATAAGTGCGTTATCCGTAGCTAAGAATGGGCGCCCAAGAATGTTGGGAACTTAATTCTTCGCGATGAAGGGGGGCTCCATGTCCCAAATGACAAAATCTACTGGTAAGTAAAAAGTGTCCACTTGAACTATTACGTCCTCAATAATACCTCTCAGTATCTTCACGATTTGACCTGCCAATCGTGGGCTTAAGGCCGCCCCAATCAAGTTGCCTATAAATTGAATAGGGGAGGATATTAACACTTGCCCCGAAGTCCAGTAAGGCCCTCTAAATTTTATTCTCTCCAATGGTGCATGAAATTGTGGGTGCAATGTGATCTTTATACTTAGGTGGGAGATCGTTAAGTAGAACGGAGCACACGTTTTGTGCTAGGAACACATTTTTCTTTACCTTCATCCTCTGCTTGACAGTCAATAAATCTTTAATGACTTTTGCATAAGCTGGAATTTTTTTTATTGCATCGAGGACAAGTAAGTTCAATTTCAAGATTTTATGCACCTCTATCACTTCATCACTTATGGTCCCTTTGTGGGAAGCAACCAATCTTTGAGGGAATGGCGGAGCAGAGGGAGTCTTGACAATTACCGCGGGCTCACTAGTGTTTTCTTTGTCACTCTCATCCAAGGAGATATCTTCGGCCTCTTTTGTGCCGGGCGAAGTCTCCTTGTCTTTCGAAGTGTCGTGTGGGGGAGGTGACAAATAAACAACTCTCCCACTATGAAGAGTTGTTACCGCTTGGCAATGATCCTGTTGTTTTGTCGAGGTGGATCTAACACTAGGTTGACCTTGGGTAGGTCTTTGGCCCTGGGCAGGAAATTTTCCCTTCTCTTGGATACTCAACGATGATTGTAACTTGAAGATGTTCGCATTCATGTCGATGAACATGCGATCATATCTAACATTGGTTGAACTCTGAGAGTTGATGAATTGGTTTATTGTATCCTCGAGGTTCCTCCACAGTGGAGTAATATACGGGGCTGGAGGAGGTGGTGCTTGCTGAAATTGACGAGGCGATGGAGGTGGGACAACCTGTGAATGTGGGTTCATTGTAGTTTATGGTTGTCCGTAATTAAAACCAAGAAGGTTTATCCACAAAGGGTTGTACGAGTATGGGGTGTTAAAATTTCCCTTAAATCCTCCTATGGCATCTACCTGCTCGGTGTGCATGGACTTGTAGGCAGATATTATCGAGCGTGCCTTTGTGGAATGAACCGCCTCACACACCTTTTCTTTCAAAACACGGCTGGATTCGGAGAATCCGTATCATCCCAATGCGGAAGTGGAACTGACCGGCATTGTACGTGAGTAAAATTCAAGTGACAGTTCGTTCAGGAAAGAGTAAGTCTTTTATGGGACGATAGGGTGGATTTCCCTCTCCAGTGCCGAAACTAGTGGCGTCTGACATTTCTACTTCTTCAAATGGCTCGAAATACTCACTCGATGTCCTAGATGTGTGACTCGAGGGTTAACTCAGGGTGTAACTAGTAGTAGAGTGCTCAGGGGTAGGAGGTGGAAACCAAAACTATGGAACACGAGGTGTGTGGGGACTGTCAGAGTTATACTAAATGATTGGATTTTCGTGAATTCGAGCTGGAGTATTTTGAGAAGTTTGAGTTTGTTCAAGCTTTTGCATTAAAGGCTTTTGAGAGATGATTTTTTTTAGTCTAAGCTTTAGATTGAATTGATCTAACCTAATTCTACCTAAATCCCCGACAACGGCGCCAAAAACTTGACTCAACCACAAATGTATATCTAGTGTTCGTGCTGATGTAGGCCCAAGTGCAAGCCTATCGCATTAGTAATAAAACCGGTAAGTCGAGATTGTCTCCATAGGAAATATGACGAACGAAGTCGTAACGACGTTGAAAAGATTGAGAACCCTAACTCGACTCTAAAAAGAACGAAAAGGTGATTATGGGAGACAAACTAACTCTAAGCATAAATAATAAGAAAATTACCTATTGAATTTGGAAATAAATTAAAAGCTTTTTTACATACTTATGAAAATTAAAAATTGTAGTGAAAATTTCTAGTGAAGAAAAACGAGTCAGGATACACTCCTCCAACTCTAGTTTATTAATCAATGTTAAAACCTAATTTGGAATTAAAATATCTAAGTAAACCCAGTCTTTTGTACTCCCAAGCATTACATATATGAGGGATCGTAGCCCGTATCATACATAATCAAGAGATGAGTAAAGCAGTGTCGTCGTAGCTACACGCGCGTTGCACTCTTAAGCATCCCAATTACCTAGGGCAAACGAGATCAAAAGTCTTACAACGGTTATGATCACCATACAACATGATTAATTCAGTTATTTAATTCAAAATCAAATTTTACGCATTCATCAAGAACATCGGGTTGGATTCATGCATCCCAACCCTTAGAAAATTAGTCGAACATAGTAAACAAGAAGAAGGCATGATTTTAATAAAAAAAGACATCTTAACTAGTAACATAGAATGACTAAGAATGAAATTATTAATGAATCAATTAACTAACGCAATTATGAAAGAAAAAATGGAATGAATTTACTTGAATTGTTGAAGCTTGAATCAAAGCTAAATGAAAACTAGGTTTTTTTATTGTGCTCTCTTCAAAACTAAATAAAAGGCTTCTCCAAAACGGATTAGAGGCCCCCCTAATGTCTGGGAGGACATTGAAATATATAAACTACAAAAATATAATAGTTGGAGTCATGAAAGACTCTAGCTTTAAGAAGATAATCACAAATCTCGAACCCTAGATCGATCTGCTGATGACCGGATCGATCCTTTTTTTATATCGACCGGATCGATCCGTTAAATATGCCTTATGCAGTGAACTTTGGGGGCCCAATCGATCCTTTTTTTTATTAGGACCGGATCGATCCGATAAATGTATCCTTATACAGTGACTTCTAACGTCTGGATCGATCCTTTTTTAAGCCATCCAGATCGATCCAGATTTCCTTCTCAATTTCTCATGATTATCTCTTCAATTTCTCATGATTATCTCACATTTTTGGGTCTTCATAACTTCTATTCCGAAACTCGGATTGGAACGCCATTTCTTGCTACGCTCTCCTCGACTCGAGATCTTCGACTTTTATTTTAGGTTCTCTCCCGGATTCCTAATGGAAATTACACTTTCACCCTTTTAAATCGTCTTCTTTCTTCTCTCTTGCTTCTTTCGGTTTCTTTCTTTCTTTCATGTATTAAATACATGTAAACTCAATAAGAAATACGAGAAACATGGGATACTTGTTAGACGAATCTATTAGCAATGATATAAGAAAAATCAACTCGTTTTTCATTGTCATAGGTAATAAAAACCTCTAAATTAAGGGGAAAATTTGGAAGAACTCGCAAATTGATCGTGTATAACTCGAAAGACAATAATGAACTCATAAGTGACTCATTTAGAGGGAGAGAGAAGTAATCACCCTAGATACACCTTGGCAAACAACCAAACACGCCAACTCTCAGAGATCTCCAATCAGATATTAAAAGCATCGTAATAATGACCATGGTGGGTGAGTAAAAACTGTGGTTTTTGCAATAACTTCTTTCTTTCTTGATGATAATCTCTCTCTGGACAACAATCTCTAGGAAAGAACTCTGGAAGAATATATCTATCTCTCAGAAGTGGTTGAGGCCCATAAATAGCCCCCCTGTAATACCTCGTAATTTTATTGATTTTTATTTAAGGGATTAATTGAATTAAATGAGAATTAATTGGGAATTAATCTGGATGTAAATACTAGCGAGACGTGAGTTGGTATTTGAGTATGATGTTAAAATTAAATAATTCTGAGTATATATGGTAATATATGAGTATTGAAAATATTAAAATTATCACAAGGCAGAAATACGACAATTTGGAAAATTTAGTTGGGACGCGTGTGTGAGTCGCGTCAAGAATGAATTTATTTAAATTAAAAAGTAAATTATATTTTTATCAACCGAATGATCATTTTGAGTGCGCCAACGTGTCCGGAAGGGTCGAAATAGTAAGCAAAACTCTAGTCGGGGGTTTAGTTTGGGTCCCGGGACATTTTTAGGCCAAACCGGCAACCCAGAAGGGTATTTTGGTAATTTTAAAAATTAAGGAATTAAAACCCACGAATTTTAGAGTTTATTTATATATTTTTAAAGAGGACACTAAGGCCATTACCAGCAAAAGACAAGAGAGTGGGCTACGGGAATTTTGAGAAAAGTTAGAGAGAAGTTAAAAGAGGTTCCAAACCAAACCATCTCCCATCACCAGAAATTTGAAAGGATTTGTGACCGGAAAGAATAGAGAGATCCAACCTTGATCATAAACAACGAACCAGAACATCGGATTTAAGGCAAGTTATTTTATGTCATTAATTGCAATGAATATTTCCTCCATGTTTAGTGTAGAAACCTTATATGCTTTGAATATTTTGGTGAAAACCCAATGGGATTGTTGTAGAAACTCTTACTTTTGGTTAGGAATTGCATGTTGAATGATTATGGATGAAATCGGTATCCAAAAATTTAACTTTGATGATTTAAAAACGGATTAATGATGAGTATTTATGTAGAATAAAATTATGGGTTCATGTTCATAGGGTTTGGGGTAAAATTTGGGGATTTGTGATAATTACATGTTTATTACGAGGATTTGACCTCAATAATATGTTAAGAAATGACCTAAGAGGAATTAGAGTAGTTTAAAAACATTAAAACGTTATTGGGATGATCTTAGGATGGATTTAGAGAAGAGAAAAATGAAGAAAAACGAGTTGGAAATTTTCTGGGCGTATTCTGCCATCTCGTTAGAAGACCTGCCCAAGTCGTTCAAACGACCTCGTTCGAACGAGCTTCTAATGAGATGATAGTATCCCTTCTAACGAGTTCGTTCGAATCCTTCGTTCGAACGACACTCGTTCGAACGAGATTTCTAACGAGTTGACAGAATGGCCTTTTTAGGCCTGATTTTATTTCGAACTACCAGTAGACTTATTTAATTGAGTATTAACCTTCCCTTGTTGACTAGTGGGTATAGTTGTGAGATTGGAGTACGTTGAGGATTAAAACTTAGAATTTTGTAGTAAAATGGATGACATTTATGGGTTAGGAAATAAATACCTAAAATTACGACGTAAGAAGGGTTGACAACTTTTAATGTTTATTATTCGTAGATTTGTAAACGTGCAACTTTTAATGAAGGTATATGAATGTAAAATATACCTCTATTAATATAATGAGATATCTAAGATGTTTGAATGCTTAGTATATGTGGTTACCTGTGTATAACATACCTACCATACTTACTATCACGGGAGGTCGGCGTTCGATCAAGGCGATCTAATCTTTGTGTGCCTATGGGGGGATTTAGATTGGTGGCTCGAGGACATAGGTCAGAGAATGACTTATTGAGGAGTTAATAGGTCTGCTGATCATGGGAGCGTAGGTATGTGCGTGACCCATGTGATGTGAACTATGTTAGCCTCCATTATGTGTGTTTGCTACTTGTCGAAACGGTTCCTGAGAGATTCGAAATATGTGATCCTTATGTACATGATGTACCGGGATTTGATAGCAGAGTATGTGTGCACCGCAACTTAGTCTAGGGGTGCCATTATTGTATATTATGATGAGATTGATATACTAAATTATTGAAATGAATTGTTTATATAAGTACAAGTGTGAATTAATGTAATATCTTTGTAGAGTTAAAAATGGGAAAACTCTTAGTAATTATTGTAACTATTTCCGAGGAATGAAGGTAAAACTCTCAGTTTATATTAAGACGTCGGGAATTAAACCATGATTAGTATAGTAAAAATCAGATATTGAATTGGACTAGTTTGATAGTAGAATAACTAGAACGGGTACGGGTACGATAGGGGTGCACAATTAGTTGAGAGGTGAGGAACTCATGTGAGTGCACGCGTTATCATGTATTTTATATTCACATTTTAATGATATTAAAAACTTGTTGTATTTTAAACTGTTTTCACAATCGTTCTCTGACCCGTTTTCTTTCAAATCTATTTTCTTGTAAAAACCTTTTAGGTGCCCAACCACAAGGACACCAAGCGTAGGAGTTCCATTTCGGTAACGTGCTGTAGCTGCTATGAAAGTTACAGGACCTCGATAGTAGACGCCTCCACTTTCTACCTTGACTCTACTTCAAATTTACTCATCTGTAGGGCATATCGCTCCTTTTCTTTTAGAGACATCTTTTTTACTCACTTTTATTTCAGATTTTGGGTTGTAATTATTTAGTGATTCAGACTTTGTATTCAGTTTCATTCACTATTTCAGATTATTTTCGAGGGTTGTTCCTCCAGATTCAGTTATTTCTTTATCATTGTAATGTGGTTGTAATGTGGTTGTGATATGATTATTTCATAATTTAATACTTATTGTATGTTAATCGCATTTAATTAAAATTGACAACTCACTTTATAAATATTAGGTGGCTAGTAATTGTTAAAACATTTTTCGACGGTGATGCTATGAACTGAACCAACATGACATTTTGTATTAATTTAATATAGGAGTAGCTACCCGGTATTTAATTAGTCGGGGTGTCACAGGTGGTATCAGAGCATCAGGTTCTAGTGTCCTTAGGATCTGTACGGCTTGTTATGTTTCCACGTAGCTTTCTTTGATAGAGAGCCCTATATTTTAGGATTATTGTATTCTTTTGTGTATGTTTCGCTCTTCAGCTATTTTGAGATAATAACTGCGTACTTATAAGACTTTACTCTCATTTCAGATGCCTCCACGGCATGCACAGTGAGTTCCCAGGGATGCCCAGCCTGAGCCATAGCTTGCACCAGTCCAGGGATCCTTGAATGCCGCAGAGGTTGCCGCTATTGTAGCCCAAGCGGTAAATGCCGCTCTAGCAGTCGTGCAGCAGGCACCGCCTTAGGTGCCGGTAGTAGCTCCATTATAGGCTCATGCATTCCCGTCTGCTAGGGAACGTGTTTGTGATGCTTTTCAGAAAGCACACCCTCCAGAGTTTGCAGATAGCTCCGACGTCGTCGTGTCCAGTCAGTGGAAGAAGGATATCCAAAGGCACTTGAGGATGTATGAGTGCACGGATGTACAGAAATAGATACTGGCTACTTTTAAGCTATTAGGATCAGCGTTGCATTGGTGGGAGTCCATTACCACCACGGAGGATAGAGACATCCTTTATATTCAGGAATTCTGGGTGCGATTCGACCGCAAGTATTTTCCATCAGCCGTTCACACCGAAATGAGGAGGAAGTTAATGAATCTCAAGCAGGAGGGGAAGACCGTGGCCGAGTATGAGGCCGAATTCACTAATCTCTTGAACATCGTTCCCGATGAGATTTTGATCGAGGAGAAAAAGATTCAGAAGTTCATGGATGGGTTGACGTGGAGGATCCGTCAGCACTTATTGGGAAATCTCTCGTTGGCCACTTATTCGGATGTGGTTGACGCAGCACTGCTTCACTGTCAGGACCATCACTTTCACTTATCAAAGGGTAAGAGATCAGGAGAGTCTAGCCATCAGGGCAGGACAGGGGGAAATGGTATCAGCGGGGCACAATCTGCTCAGGGTCAGCACAGGTAGGGTGATCAGGATTCCCCATAGGGGGATTTTGAGAGGTTTAGATATGGAGGTTTCATAAATGGTCAGGGAGGTTTTCGTCAGGTCCAGCAGGGTCATCACGGCCATTAGGGACAACACTGTCAGCCTGGCCAATAGCAGCAGTTTCACCAGGTCCAGCACTGCCTGGGGAGGAATGGCAATGGCCACCAGGGTCGTGGGCAGCAGGATCCGAGAGGGGGGAAATTTTTTGAGGAAATGTTTCACTTGTGGAAAAATTGGCCACAAGCGCCAGGAGTGCCCTGATAGGGGCAGGGCCCCATAGCAGCAGCAGCAGCAGGGTGCTCGACACGATCCCCAAAGACCTATATTTCCCACCGCCCTCCCAGCACCACCACAGATGCCAGCTTTGCCACCCATCCCAACAGTCCCACTCCTGCAGGGACAGCTTCAGTACTGGCGAGTTTATCAGCTCCAGTAGGTCGCAGTCCCACAGGATCCACCTGCTATTAAGGGTATGTTCTCTATTCAGGGGACTATGGGGCGTATTTTATTTGATACGGGGGCCACATACTGTTTCATTGCCATGAGATTTGCACGCACTTTAGGGTTGTTAGACACTACAGAGAGAATGATTACTTGTGTAGATTCACCATTGAGTAAGCGTTCTGTGATTTCTCTTATTTGTAGAGGTGTGGGTATAAAGATCAGGAGATTTACTTTACCTGCTGATATGTTAGTATTAGAGATGACTGAGTACGATGAGATCGTTGGTATGAATTGACTAGTTGCGTACCGAGCCATGATTGATTATTTCAGTAGGAGTATCATTTTTTCCATACCCAGGTAGGAGATGTTTTTAGTGGCGATTCCTAGCCCCGAGGGAGGATTGTCCACTCACTTGTACTATATAGAGGAGGAGACCTCTAAGGAAGTGGTATTACCACTCGATTCCAGTTGTTATTGAGTTTGCTAATGTGTTTCAGGATATACCTGTATTATCTCCTAGTAGGGAGATAGATTTTGTTATCTATTTGATGTCGGGCACTCGACCAATTCCCCGTGTACCTTACCGTATGGCTCCAGCGAAGATGAGAGAGTTAAGGGATCAAATAGAGCAGTTGTTGGGTCAGGGGTTTATCCGAAGGAGTACTTCGTCGTGGAGTGCCCCTGCGTTGTTCGTAAAAAAGAAGGATGGATCGTTGAGGTTGTGTGTAGATTACTGGGAGTTGAATTAAAATAAGTATCCATTGCCCCGAATCAATGACTTATTCGACCAGCTGAGAGGAGCTTCCTTCTTCTCAAAGATTGACTTGCGATCGGGATACCATCAGTTGCGTATCAGGGAACATGACGTATAAAAGACTGCTTTCTTGACGAGATATGGTTCCTATGAGTTTCGGGTTATGCCTTTTGGCTTGACCAATGCCCCAACCGTGTTTATGGACTTGATGAATAGGGTATTCAGAGAGTTCCTAGACTAGTTCGTCATTATCTTTATTGATGACATTTTATTTTACTCCCAGACAGAGGAGGAACATGCTGAGCATTTGAGGCAGGTTTTACAGACGTTGCGTCAGAACGAGCTTTATGCAAAGTACGAGAAATGTGGGTTTTGGCTGAAGGAGGTTCAGTTTTTGGGGCATATCATTTCAGACCGGGGGATATCTGTTGATCCGAGGAAGGTATCCGCGGTGAGGGAGTGGCGACAGCCCACGACACCGACTGAGATTCGTAGTTTCTTGGGCTTAGCGGGATACTACTGGAGCTTTATTCGAGGTTTCTCAAAGATAGCGGGTCCTTTGACACATCTGACTCGCAAAGGTGTGCCATTCATCTGGAGCGATGCCTGTCAGTTGGCATTTGATAAGTTGAAGGAAAAGTTTACCTCAGTGCCTTTGTTAGCATTGCCCAGACTGGGAGTTGAGTATCTAGTCTACACCGATGCGTCCTTACAAGGACTTGGAGGTGTACTACAACAGGAGAGTCAGGCCATAGCTTATGCTTCCCGTAAGCTTAAGCCTCACGAGAAGAATTACCCCATCCATGACTTGGAGTTAGCGGCAGTCGTATTCACTCTTCGGATTTGGAGACACTATCTCCTGGGGGAGAAATTTTGATTGTTCACAGACCACAAGTCTCTACAATACCTCTTCACGCAGAAGGAACTGAATATGCATCAACGTCAGTGGCTTGAGTTTGTAAAGTATTATCAGTTTGATATCCAATATCACCCAGGGAAGGCTAACATGGTAGCAGACGCGTTGAGCCGTAGGCCAGTAGATGAGGTGGCCGAGGTGTGGAAAGCTAAGTGGAAGGAGTTGGGACACCAGGATGCAGTGGCCCGATCATTGATGTGTGTGATGACGGTTACACCTCAGATTGTTATGAGAGTGATAAAGGCCCAGGAAAAATACTTGTTCTGTCAGGAGCAGATAGTTCGATTACTAGCAAAGGGAGCCGAGTCCTATACCGTTAGTTCAGATGGGGGATTACGCTTCAATGGGAGACTGGTCATTTCGGAAGGGGAAGACTTGCGATACGAGGTAGTGACAGAGTCGCATGGCTCGCGATTCGTGGTACACCCTGGTAGGGATAAGATGTACCAAGACATGAGATGACAGTACTGGTGGAGTGGGATGAAGAGAGATATTACCGTGTTCATTTCTAAATGCGCCACTTGTCAGCTAGTAAAGGTGGACCATCAGAGATCGACAGGACTTCTACAACCGTTAGAGGTTCCGATGTGGATATGGGAGAGCATATCCATGAACTTTATCACGGGTTTACCTACGTCACAGAGGGGTCACGAATCCATATGGGTAATTGTGGATAGGTTGACAAAACTTGCTCATTTTCTGCCCGTGAGGACAGACTACACTACGGGATAGTATGCCCAGATTTTCAGTGCAGAGATAGTGATACTTCACGGGGTGACTCTAAATATCGTGTTTGATCGAGGCAAGATATTTGTCTCACGATTTTAGGAGAGTTTCCAGGAGGCCATGGGTACGGAGTTGCGGCTGAGTACGGTGTATCACCCGCAGAATGATGGGTAAACAGAGCGAACAAATCAGATGTTGGGGGACATGTTGCGTATGTGCATCCTAGACTTTGGAGGTGGTTGGGAGAAGTACCTTCCACTGGTGGAGTTTGCTTATAATAACTCCTACCAGTTCACCATTGGCATGGCTCCATTCGAGGCGTTGTATGGTAGACCTTGTCGTTCCCCAACATGTTGGTTAGAGGTGGGGGATAACAAAATCCTTGGGTCGGAAGTGATTCAGGACACTTCGGCAAGGATAGAGATGATACGGAGCCGTATTCAGGTAGCTCAGGACCGACAGAAGAGTTATGCGGATGCCAAGAGGTTCTTCAGAGAATTTAAGGTGGGGGACCAGGTGTTACTCAGAGAATCTCTTATGAAGGGGATTGTGTGTTTTGGGAAGAAGGGGAAACTGACACCAAGATATGTGGGGCCGTTTCCTATCATCGAGCGGATTGCGGCAGTTGCGTATAGACTTGGGTTACCGGAGCACTTGCATAGGATTCATGATGTGTTCCATATTTCCTCGCTAAGGAAATATCTTAGGGACGATTTGGCCCATACCCACATTGCTTTAGAGGACATCGATCTTCAGACTGATAGTTCCTATGAGGAGGGGCCGATTGCTATTCTGGACCTCAACGAGTGGAAACTGAGGTCGAAGATAGTACCATTAGTATGCGTGCAGTGGCGGCATCATAATGCCGAGGAGTCCACATGGGAGCGCGAGGATGAGATGCGCGAACGTTATCCAGAGCTATTTTTACCAGGTATTCTTTAGTTCCAAATTTCGGGATAAATTCTGTTATTAGGGGGGAAGTATGTAATACCCCGTAATTTTATTGATTTTTATTTAAGGAATTAATTGAATTAAATGAGAATTAATTGGGAATTAATCCGGATGTAAATACTAGCGAGACGTGAGTTGGTATTTGAGTATGATGTTAAAATTAAATAATTCTGAGTATATATGGTAATATATGAGTATTGAAAATATTAAAATTATCACGAGGCAGAAATACGACAATTTGGAAAATTTAGTTGGGACGCGCGTGTGAGTCGCGTCAAGAATGAATTTATTTAAATTAAAAATTAAATTATAGTTTTATCAACCGAGTGATCATTTTGAGTGCGCCGATGTGTCCGGAAGGGTCGAAATAGTCAGAAAACACTAGTCGGGGGTTTAGTTTGGGTCCCGGGGCATTTTTAGGCCAAACCGGCAACCCAGAAGGGTATTTTGGTGATTTTAAAAATTGAGAAATTAAAACCCACGAATTTTAGATTTTATTTATATATTTTTAAAGAGGCCACTAAGGCCATTACCATCAAAAGACAAGAGAGTGGGCTACGGGAATTTTGAGAAAAGTTAGAGAGAAGTTAAAAAAGGTTCCAAACCAAACCATCTCCCATCACCAGAAATTTGAAAGGATTTGTGACCGGAAAGAATAGAGAGAGCCAACCTTGATCATCAACAACGAACCAGAACATCGGATTTAAGGCAAGTGATTTTATGTCATTAATTGCAATGAATATTTCCTCCATGTTTAGTGTAGAAACCTTATATGCTTTGAATATTTTGGTGAAAACCCAATGGGATTATTGTAGAAACTCTTAATTTTAGTTAGGAATTGCATGTAGAATGATTATGGATGAAATTGGTAACCAAAAACTTAACTTTGATGATTTAAAAACGGATTAATGATGAGTATTTATGTAGAATAAAATTATGGGTTCATGTTCATAGGGTTTGGGGTAAAATTTGGGGATTTATGATAATTACATGTTTATTACGAGCATTTGACCCCAATAATATGTTAAGAAGCGACCTAGGAGGACTTAGAGTAGTTTAAAAACATTAAAACGTTATTGGGATGATCTTAGGATGGATTTAGAGAAGAGAAAAATGAAGAAAAACGAGTTGGAAATTTTCTAGGCGTATTCTGCCATCTCGTTAGAAGACCTGCCCAAGTCGTTCAAATGAGCTTCTAACGAGATGAAAATATCCCTTCTAATGAGTTCGTTTGAAGCCTTCATTCTAATGACACTCTTTCGAACAACCTCGTTCAAACGAGATTTCTAACGACTTCACAGAATGGCCTTTTTAGGCCTGATTTTATTTCGAACTACCAGTAGACTTATTTAATTGAGTATTAACCTTCCCTTGTTGACTAGTGGGTATAGTTGTGAGATTGGAGTACGTTGAGGATTAAAACTTAGAATTTTATAGTAAACCGGATGATATTTATGGGTTAGGAAATAAATACCTAAAATTACGACGTAAGAAGGGTTGACAACTTTTAATGTATATTATTCGGGGATTTGTAAACGTGCAATATTTAATGACGGTATAGGAATGTAAAATATACCTCTATTAATATTATGAGCTATCTAAGATGTGTGAATGCTTAGTATATGTGGTTACTTGTGTATAACATACCTACCATACTTGCAATCAGGGGAGGTCGGCGTTCGATCAGGGCCATCTAATCTTTGTGGGCCTACGGGGGGATTTAGATTGGTACCTCGAGGACATAGGTCAGAGAATGACTTATTGAGGAATTAATAAATCTACTGATCATGGGAGCGTAGGTATGTGCGTGACCCATGTGATGTGAACTATGTTCGCCTCCATTATGTGTGTTTGTTACTTGTCGAAACGATTCCTGAGAGATTCGGAATACGTGATCCTTATGTACGTGATGTACCGGGATTTTATAGCAGAGTATGTGTGCACCGCAGCTTAGTCTAGGGGTGCCATTATTGTATATTATAATGAGATTGATATACTGAATTATTGAAATGAACTGTTTATATAAGTACAAGTGTGAATTAATGTAATATCTTTGTAGAGTTAAAAATGGGAAAACTCTTAGTAATTATTGTAACTAATTCGGAGAAATGAAGGTAAAAATCTCAGTCTATGTTAAGACATCGGGAATTAAACCATGATTAGTATAGTAAAAATCAGATATTGAATTGGACTAGTTTGATAGTAGAATAACTAGAACGGGTACGGGTACGATAGGTGTGCACAATTAGTTGAGAGGTGAGGAACTCATGTGAGTGCACGCACTATCATGTATTTTATATTCACTGTTTAATGATATTAAACACTTGCTGTATTTTAAACTGTTTTCACAATCGTGCTCTGACCCGTTTTCTTTCAAATCTATTTTCTTGTAAAAATCTTTTAGGTGCCCAGCCACAAGGACACCAAGCATAGGAGTTCCATTCCGGTGGCGTGCTGTAGTTGTTGTGGAAGTTACAGGACCTCGATAGTAGACGCCTCCACTTTCTACCTTGACTCTACTTCAGATTTACTCATCTGTAGGGCATGTCGCCCCTTTTCTTTTAGAGACATCTTTTTTACTCTGTTTTATTTCAGATTTTGGGTTGTAATTATTTAGTGATTCAGACTTTGTATTCAGTTTCATTCAGTTTTTCGGATTATTTCCGAGGAGTGTTCCTCCAGATTCAGTTATTTATTTATCATTGTAAGGTGGTTGTGGTATCATTATTTCATAATTTAATACTTATTGTATGTTAATCGGATTTAATTAAAATTGACAACTCACTTTATAAATATTAGGTGGCTAGTAATTGTTAAAACGTTTTTCGACAGTGTTGCTATGAACTGAACCAACTTGACTTTTTGTATTAATTGGATAAAGGAATAGCTCCCCGTTTTTAAATTAGTCGGGGTGTCACCCCCCCCCCACACACCATTCCTGAGGTGGCTCAGTCATTTATAAATGTGAAAGACATTCCTCATACTTTATGTCACAAACATTAAATACCTGATGGACTAGTAAGCTCCATGTCATAAACATTAAATACCAAGATATGCCTTTTGCCTAACAACTATGTGTCAGGGGGCTGTCGTAACATAGGTGGCTCACCAACTGTGTGACAGCCCTAAATACCACGATCATTTACTCGAGTGAGGATTTGACATTGTCTAGATGGATGGTGGCATCACATGAAGTAGATGTGACATTAAGTAGAGGGTTATTTGGTTCACAACTCTACTCCTGATGGAACACAAGGATGCTCCGTCCAAGGTTCAACGGTCAAGGTCTTTTGGTGTTTTACCAAGTGTATATAAGATGGTCAGGATAAGTCCCAACGGTGCCTCACTTCTCAATTCTCCAAACCAAGTCCCTCTGAAGTTCCTACGGTGAGGTCGTTCGATAGAGCATGAGAGCTTTCCCAGGCCCTACCAAGCCTAGTCTCTCATGAGTACCGTTCGACATAACACTAAATAACATTATAATCGTTACAGCTCATGATCAAAACAAATAAAAGATACAACAAGATTAAGTAAAACAATAAAACTAAAGGATGAGCTCTCTCGTCCTGTTTATTCGCTGGAAGATCTCCCTGGGCTGCCATGCTGAACTACCTCGCCTGAGATACCTTTTTGAGCTGCATCGCTGCCTTAATCCCTTGAGTCTATTGTATTAGTTGGGGGGATTAACTATAATCTCGAGATTATCTTCAAGCCCCCCTACAACACCCAAGCATTGTACCAATTTATTTCTCAATAACACATTAAGGGGTCACTGGTCCTCACCTCACTTAGGCATCCCAAAGCCTGATTACGGATAATGGACTTTTGGCGGGTGCGCATTCTCAATATTATATAAAAATTTCATGTCACTAGCCTAATTCAGGTAGTACATAATATCAACCGAATAACACATGTGATTTCAATAAATGTGATATATTCAAGATGAGTTTAAATAAACAAGGAACAAAATAATACGCTTGAGAGATTTAAAGGAGCATATTGTGTAAATATCGTACCTCAAATAATGATAGACATATAACAAATTCTTGCATCAAAATTCACCAACAACCTCCATAAGGTCATTAGCATATTGAATCAAGTGTGACAATGCAAAAGATCATTTTATCAACCACTATATGGTTCTACCAAACTTTTCAATCTTTATTTTTTTTTTTGGACTCACTCCGGACAATATTCTTGTTTATATATAATTGGGTATATGACTTTAAAATAATTCTAGGAAAGAACTAATAGTGGTTGAAATGGATGGACATATTTAAAAGGAAACGTGATCATGAAACCTTTCCCACGCAACCATGTAACTAACATAGAGAGACCCATTATTCTTAAATAGATAAAATAGATAAAATATGTAAAGAAATCATCTCATGTTGAACTTTGTGTTATAATAGATCAAATAGATCAGATCTCAAAATCTACTATTTTTACAGCAACTTTTACCAGCGTGACTGCACCTGAGAAATGAGAAACATTATCCATATATATATATATATATATATATATATATATATATATATATATATATATATATATATATATATATATATATATATATATATGTATGTATATATGTATGTATGTATGCATGTATGTATGTATGTATGTGTGGAGAGAGAGAGAGAGAGAGAGAGAGAGAGATGGTACCAAACCCCACCCATAATATTAGACGCTAACATACTAGTCATTATAAAATTAACACACTACGCACTAATTATAGTAGAAAAGACAACTATTATTATTATTATTTTTTTTTTTTAACATATATGTGGTTTAAATATTATAAACTTGTGGCACAAAAGTTTTAAATTATTATCATGTTTTTTAAAATGCAAATGTTTTCTTTTGATAAAATAATACTTTTTCACTAATAATAATTCATCCAAAAATATTGAACTATTACAATCTACCCTCCTTAAAGAATTTTTGTCATAAAAAATTAAAAGGACTTCTACATCCAATTATTCATTATGATATATTTATAATAGATACATATATTATTATTTTTAAATCATTAGAACATCAATATTTAAAAAATAACTTTTAAGATAATAAAAGAAGTTAAAAAGTTATAGGGTATTATAATCTACCCTCCTTAAAGAATTTTCATCTCGAAAATTAAGCTTAGAATTTTACGACGACTAAACAATTTGGATACAACACATGATGAAAGAGTGTCCGCTTGCGTTCAAATAAGAAATTAAATAATCAAGCTCAGTTTTAACTCAATTAAAACCTAAACATGCATCTAGGTGTGATTGAATAAGAAGTAAAGCATGCAAGAACATTCAAACACACACAAATGAGGAAAAATCCCCCAAAGGGGCAAAACCATTTATTTCACTATAATTTTGTAAAGTACAATTTACACGGATTACAATGAAATACAAGGGTGACACAGAATTACCCTCAGGTGTCAGTTCTGTAGTCAGCAGCTGAAAGTTTCCCTTTCCAGGAGGGAAGCAATGAAGAAGAATGTCGGTCTTCTCCACAAGAGTATGAACAACAAAAATGTTTGGGTTTTAGGGTTTCAAAATGATTCACTAATGATTTGAAAATTTGTGTGAATCAAAACATGAGTTTGGAAACTCACAAAGATGAAGAGTTTGAGTTTATGAACTCTGAAAATCGTATGTAGAAGTCTTGCTAATCAAATCAAGAAAGTGGGTTTATAAAGGAATAACTAGGCCTAAAAAATCTGACCACGATCTGTTTGAAGTTATCCTAGGCGGACCGGTCCGGGTCTGAGGCGGATCGGTCCGAGGAGGAGGATCGGTTCGTTTTAATTTTGGCTTTATCGGTTCGCTACAGGTCGGGGTCTACTGGATCTTCTGCAATCGGATCGGTTCGGATGAGGGGCGGACCGGTCCGGGGTCGGATCGGTTCTTTTTCTCTGGGCGGACCGGTCCGGCCTGTCAGACTTTTGATTCCTCCTCTTCTTTGATATTCGGATCCGTTGATGACGATATGAATCTTGAATTTCTTCAACTGTGTAACGGAGTATGACATAACAAATTGATAATGGACAAAAAAGTCCTTACGAATCTCCCTTTATGTCTATGCCGGTACATTCATAAAAACAAACATTCGAATTATCAAATTACAAAGTGCCTATACAAATCTACCCTTCCGCATGAACCCAAAACTGGAACGATACAAATGAATAAGACTTCATCGTTTGATCTTCAAATCTTCAGGAATCTCAACGCTTTTCTCATTAGGGTGTGCAATCCAATGATAATCCATGTAGTACCTACACACATGAGACAAAGCAAATACCAAGTGACATATCGAGTTTAAAATTTCAAGTTTAAAATTTCAAAACTCCCCCATAATAAGATAATTCTTTCTCTCCCTTTTTATGATGTCCCCAAATAGACAAATGAGGGAAATAAATAGATAATCAAAACAAGGGTGTCACATGGACTAAATCACACCATGAATAAACACAAAACAACCAAGTCGATGATAGCGTAAATGAATGGGTGTGAGCAAATTCGATTGGAAAATCAATGCATACAATCATGACAAATGTGCAAGATGAATATCGGATACTCCTAACGAATGAAGTCAAATGATTACTTTGGTGTAAAATAATGGAAATATAAGACATTGACTTAATCAAATCAACAAATCAAAGCTCAAAGTGATTTCCACACCAATAACGTCCAAAACGAATTTCATGCTTTTTCAGGACTTTGAAGGAAGTGTAACCCCGTTTAGACATTTTCCAACCAAACTCCCTCAGATTTAAATTTTGAATAGAGCCAATCTAAATTCTTAAACTTTGGAGAATTGATGGTGAAACCTAACTGACCCATATTTGGCATATATTTCTTTTTATTGCCTTTAATTTTTTTGGCTCTTTTAACCTCTTTGGACCTCGGATAATAAAATTCCTCCATTTTTAGGTCCTTTTGAATGGTGGCTTTTGCGCAAAGAATAGATAATTACATTTCGCAGCCCCTCCCCATTCTTAAACAAACATTCAGTCTCTAAAAAAACGGTTGTTACATGCATTCCAATCTTGTCAAGTTTTATCGCATATTGAACGTTGTATAGATAGAATTGAGATGGAAACACTCAAGCCAATATGTGATAGACAAGTACAATAATCAAGTAAAGTTGTGCATGTGTGCAATAAAGGATATAGGAGTCAAACATATAGGAAGATATCACTAATTATATCTCAAAGACTCCAAACAATGTAAAGCACATGGATGAAATGATGTAGCATCTCAAATCTCTATCAAACAGTCACATGGATATATGAAGTGAAGTTGTGACTTAGCTATCTTAGATGCTCATCCATAAAAGGTACAAAACAGAAATCTTTTTGGATTTTTAAAAAATTTTATCAAAATAAAATCTTTTTGTGCTTTTCTCAAATTTTTTCTAAAAGAAAATCTTTTTGTATTTTTCAAAAGAAATATAAAAAGTAAAAAGAATAAATACACTAGTGATACAATCTAGCAATGGGAATCAGACGATATGATAATGACAATGCATCCTATGCTAGACACAGACCAACCCCTCAGTCAACTGCGCAAATCCCCAAAGACTTCCTAAGACTTTCAAATCTAAGGGCATCTAAAGGTTTCGTGAAAATATCGGCTAACTGACGGTCGGTAGGAACGAAACTCAGGGATACAACCTTCTCCTCAACTAACTGACATAGGAAGTGCTCGCGTAACCTGATGTGCTTTGTGCGCGAATGTTGGACGGGATTGCAGGATATGTGAATCGCGCTCGTGTTATCACAGGAAATAATCATGGTGTCCTGTGAAATCCCATAATCCACCAACATTTGCTTCATCCACAAGAGTTGCGTGCAACAACTCCCGGCGGCGATGTAGTCAGCTTCCGCAGTGGATAAAGATATGGAGTTTTACTTCTTACTCAACCAAGAGACAAGAGCAGAACAAAAATAAAACACCCACCAGAAGTGCTCCTACAACCATCTACATCCCCAGCCCAATCGGCATACGAATAGGCAGACAAACGATCATCGGTATCAAAGGAATACAAAATACCGTATGAGAGAGTCCTACTCACATATTTGATGATACGTTTTAGAGAGAGTAAGTGTGACTCTTTCAGAGACGCCTGATATCGCGCACAGACCCCAACACTAAAGGCTATGTCGGGATGACTGACAGTCAAGTAGAGAAGACTACCTATCATACTCTGATACAAGGTTTGCTCTACGTCCTTACCTGAAGTGTCCTTACTAAGCTTGATAGAAGTACTCATAGGGTACGTGCATGCTTAGCGGAGTCTAAACCAAATTTCTTCACAAGGTCTCTAGCATAATTGGATTGGGAGATGAACATCCCATCCTCTAGCTGACGAATCTGAAGACCAAGGAAGAAAGTAAGCTCACCAACCATGCTCATCTCCAACTCACTTTTCATCTCTTCTTAAAATTGATGAGAATGTTGAGAGCATGTGTATCCAAAGACTATGTTGTCCACATATACTTGGGCAACCAAAATAGCACCATCATCTCTCCTAACGAACAGCGTCATATCAACTCCCCCTCTCTTGAAGACACGGGCTAAGAGATAGAAAGTAAGCCTTTCGTACCAAGCACGGGGTGCTTGCTTCAAACCATACAAGGCTTTCCTCAGATAAAAAATGTTCTCATGGTGCTTAGGGTCTTCAAACCCTTTTGGTTATTCCACATAAACCTCCTCCTGTAGAATGCCATTTAGGAAGTCACTCTTGACATCCATCTGATATAACTTAAAGCACAGATGACATGCGATGGCGAGTAGTAAGCGGAAGGACTCAAGCCTCGCAACAGGAGCAAATGTCTCTCCAAAGTCTACACCTTCTATCTGTGTGTAGCCTTGAGCGACTAACCAAGCTTTGTTTCTGATTATGGTACCATTTTCATCCATTTTATTCTTGAAAATCCATCTGGTACCTATCACATTAGTTTCACTAGGTCGGGGGACTAGTTCCCAGATACTGTTCTTTTTAAACTGAAGCAACTCATCCTGCATAGCAGATATCCAGTGTTCATCCTTGAGTGCTTCTTTGTGATTCTTGGGGTCGACTTTGGACGTGTAGAAAAAGTGGCTAACAACGTTTTCTAGCTGAGCACGAGTCTTGACCCCTAGAGTGGGATCGCCAACAATGGCAAAAGGGTCATGACTCTTACGAACCCAAGCAGGAGTGTCCCCTATTGCGGGAGTAGGGTCCACAGAGTGTGGGTGAGAGTCAAGTAGATCACTGTCAGAAGAGTCCTCATCCTCACACTAAAGGTTAGGATCAATAGCCGTCGGAGGTTCGTCATCTTGCACAGTGATGTTTATTGATTCCATAACCTTAGAGCTCTTCGGGTTAAAAACCCGATACGCTCTACTATTCGATGAATATCCTAGCAATATTCCCTCATCGCTCCGAGAGTCAAACTTTCCTAATTGCTCTCTATCCCGTAGGATGTAGCATTTACTCCCAAAAATATGAAAATATTCCAGGTTGGGTTTCTTTCTAGTCCACAATTCATAAGGCATTTTAAGTGTGTGTGGACGCACGTAAACCCTATTCATCGTGTGGCATGCAGTAGACACCGCCTCTGCCCAAAATCTCCTAGAAACATTACGACCTAGAAGCATAGATCTAGCCATCTCCTGGATCATTCTATTTTTTCTCTCAACAATCCCATTTTGCCGAGGAGTCTTTATAGAAGAAAACTCATGTTTGATCCCGAGGCTATCACAATAAAAATCTACCTTTGCTTGATTAAATGCAGTGTTATTGTCACTACGTATCCTGTTAATAGTGACTCCGTGTTGATTTTGCAGGACACGATACTTGGTCATTAAAAACTCTACAGTATCGGATTTCTCTCTCAGAAAACCTACGATGGAGTATATGGATAAATCGTCTACCATCACGAGGATATACCTCTTACCACCTAAACTCTCAGTACGAGTAGGACCCATAAGATCCATGTGAATCAGCTCAAGTACCTGGGAGGTGGTAATGGAATGCAACTTCCTATGAGGGCTACGAATTTGCTTTTCCAACTGACAGGGTCCACAAACCGTGGAAGTTGACTTTCCAAAAGATGGTAAGCCATGTACTAGGTTCTTTTAGTCTAAACAATTCAAATCTCTAACGTTCACGTGACCTAGACGTTGGTGCCACAAATCCATAGGAGTGATCATGGCGATGTTGCAGACAAGTGAGGAAGTAGGTACAGTCCCATAGCAATTATCCTCGGTCCTCACCCTTTGCACTAAAAGTTTACCGGCCTGATTATAGACATTACACGCGTCCCGATCAAACTTTACTGTAAAGTCATCGTCGCACAACTGGCTAATGTTGAGAAGGTTTGCTTTCAAACCTTTGACGTACAAAACATTCTCTAGCTTAGGAAATCCTGGTAACTACACAGTACCTCGTCCCATAATTCTAGACTTGTTCCCATCTCCAAAGGTGACTCTACCATCCTTATAATCCTCAAGGTGGGTAAAAAATGAGACATCACTTGTCATGTGTCTGGAGCATCCACTATCAAAATACCACTGAGAGGTATTATATGCTTTGAGAGAAACATGAACAACAAGAGCTTTCTTATCTGTCTTAGGTACCCAAGAAGTGGTAACCTTTTATTTGCCCTTGTTGTTGTTGGTTTTAGCCGGAATGTGAGAAGTATTTGAAGTATTTGCTGACGGCAAAGACATCCGTTAGAATTTCTCCATCAAACTCTGTGATGTGGTGGAAAAAAATCAACACGCTCTCTCAGACTAGTAAAGTCATCAGTATGCTGATGTGGAGCAGTAGTACGTCATGTCCGACCCATACTATAGCAAAACTCCCTGAGGTGGCCTTTTCTTTTGCAATAAGTACAAAAGAACACAGTCAAAGGCGGACCTTGGTTTGCTTTTCTTGGTCGAACTCTCATTAGAGGTTTTTGACGATGGCCATAAGGAGTCGTAGTAAACTCAGGAACTGGTCCAGGTGCAATTTGGGACGTAGAGGCACCATCATAACCAATTCCCTGCCTATCACCAAAACCTAAAGAGGGGCCGAGGAGCATCTTTCCCATCTTCCCAGATTTGTCCTCGATTTGTACTTTGACTTCCCGTGCTTTCTCAAGATCATGAGTCAGCTGGGCAACAAGGGCTTCTAGTTTCTTTCGAGCCTCCACGGAGGAATGGAGCTCACTCGTAAGACTATCCACTTGTTTAGTCAAGTCCCCTTTTTCTTTCTCAAAATTACTCTCTCTCTCTCTAAACAAACTCTCTTTCTTAACACAGGCAGATTCTCTCTCTCTCGCTTTTCTTAAATCTTCCTCTAAGCCGGTGATCTGAAGAACTAACACTTTGTTATGCTTTTTAGTTTTAAATGACTCAGAATATAACTCAGCGTTGGCGCGTTGAATATCACTCTCGCTCTCACTTGAGTCATCCTCCCCCTCACTTGCATCGCTCTCACTGTTGAGGTGTCCCTGTGAAGTAGCATGCACATCGTCGTGAGGTGCACTAGGAGTACTCACATGACTAGCCATGAATGCGATGAACTTACACTCATGCAGTGACTCATCTCCCGAGTCCACCGACTCGACCTCACTGTCATCACTAAGGGTAGCATTAAGGACAACCTTGCCCTTTTCTCTATTCAGACGAGTAGCACACTCAAAAGCTCTATGCCCCCTACCGTCGCACTCATAGCATCTCTCACTGTCTTTCTTAGGAGGGTTTTTAGCATCTTTCTCATTTTTCTTTTCAAACTTATTTTTCTGAAAATTCTTCTTATCTTTAAAATTTCCACTTTTCTTAAATTTGAGAATTTTCTTAAAGTTTTTAGCAAATAGAGCCAAATCATCTAAGACAAAATCACACTCAGAATTAGAAGTTTCACTCTCTTTGTTTTTAGATGACTCTACTCTCTTTCTTATCGTCCCCTCACTTTTTCTCTCTTGGGCATTAAGTGCAATTCCCTTATCTGTAGACTTGACAGATTTAGGGAACATATCTATTTCATAAGTTTGTAAGTCTCCTACAAGTTTCTCCAATTTTAGCGTATTTAAATTACCCATAGAATTTAGCACAATGACTTTAAGGATAAAACGCTTGGGCAAAGACCGAAGAGTCTTTTTCACAAATCTTGCATTAGGAATATGTTGACCAAGATTAAAGCTAATATTAACAATATCAGATAGCCTAGCATAAAAATCATCAAAACATTCAATTTCAAGCATGGTGATGGTCTCAAATTGAGTTGTTAAATTTTGCAATTTAGATTCTTTCACAACTTTAGTTCCTTCATGGGTAAGTTGCAAAACATCCCATGCCTCTTTTGACGTAGTGCACGTAATGATACGTCGGAACTCATCTGGAGTGATGGATCCGGAAATAGCACTCAAGCCCTTAGAATTAAAAGAAGACCATTTAAATTCATCTTCAGTCCAAGAAGTGACAGGTTTTAAATTGGTCACGTTTTCAACAGTGACGTAGGGAGGTGTCCACCCTCTTTCAACTAAAATCCAAACCCTTTCATCTATGGCCTTTAAAGCCGACCTCATGCGGGCTTTCCAATATGCATAGTTAGTACCGTCAAAAACTGGCATTTTATTATATGATTTCTCCATTGAACACGCACTTTTTTAAAAATTAATTTTTCAGGAAATTGATATCTTAGAAATTTTTTGCGGAAACTAGGAATACGAGATAGATTAGCGTAACCTGCTCTGATACCAATTTGAAAGAGTGTGCGCTTGCATTCAAATAAGAAATTAAATAATCAAGCTCAGTTTTAACTCAATTAAAACCTAAACTTGCATCTAGGTGTGATTGAATAAGAAGTAAAGCATGCAAGAAAATTCAAACACACACAAATGAGGAAAAATCCCCCAAAGGGGCAAAACCATTTATTTCACTATAATTTTGTAAAGTAAAATTTACACGGATTACAATGAAATACAAGGGTGACACAGAATTACCCTCAGGTGTCGGATCTGTAGCCAACGGATGGAAGTTTCCCTTTCCAGGAGGGCAGCAATGAAGAAGAATGTCGGTCTTCTCCACAAGAGCATGAACAGCAAAAATGTTTGTGTTCTAGGGTTTCAAAACGATTCACTAATGATTTAAAAATTTGTGTGAATAAAAACATGAGTTTGGAAACTCACAAAGATGAAGACTTTGAGTTTATGAACTCTAAAAATCGTATGTAGAAGTCTTGCTAAACAAATCAAGAAAGTGGGTTTATAAAGGAATAGCTAGGCCTAAAAAATCTGACCACGATCTGTTTGAAGTTATCCTAGGCGGACCGGTCTGGGTCTGAGGTGGATCGATCCGAGGAGGCGGATCGGTTCGTTTTAATTTTGGCTTTATCGGTTCGCTACCGGTCCGGGGTCTACTGGATCTTCTGCAAGGCGGATCGGTCCTGATGGGGGGCGGACCGGTCCAGGGTCGTATCGGTTCTTTTTCTCTGGGCGAACCGGTCCGTCCTGTCAGACTTTTGATTCCTCCTCTTCTTTGATATTCGGATCCGTTGATGACGATATGAATCTTGAATTTCTTCAACTGTGTAACGGCGTATGACATAACAAATTGATAATGGACAAAAATGTCCTTACACATGACGTAAGGTATTAATTACCAATGTATTTTTTTTCTACCTATTAATCAAGGGAAATGCTTAAAAATTAAGATATACACTAACATTATATATTTATTGCTTGCCAACTTATGACTACTCTAAGTTAAAATCATGGTGTAAAAATTTAATTCCTTAAAAAGACAACTCCGCTGTCAGCTTGTTAGTGTTTTACTATCATAAACGTATGACTATTATTGTTTCACTATTTTTTTACTAAATATTGATACTTATAACCACACATATAAATGAAAAAAAAATTGCGTACGAATTCTATCCCAAAACTGAGTTTTATTGTATATTAACTCCAAAATATGAGATGTGTTACTGTTAGCGTACTGTAAGGGCGATATGGGAACTTAGTCGCTTAGATAGTTTCAGTTGAGTAGTATAGTCTAGTTACCTTGAGTAGCACAACTAGGTGGGCTAAGTACTGGACGTTAGGCGTGCACTATAGATGAGGGGTGAGTCAACTCAAGAGAGTGTGCAAAATCTTAACGTGTGTAATCAATAACTCATCTTACTGTGATAATTACTTGCAACTATTTCAAAAGATTTTGAGTATTGTAGGACTTTGCTTAGACGCTTCCATTTATCATTCCTAGTGTAGGAATCTATCTTCTGATGTCAAATTTGTTTTAGGGCATGTTGCCCACTCTTTTCAGATTCAGTATTTAGACTTCAGTGGTTTTAGTAGTTTGCTTGCTTGGTTTCCGTGCTGATGGTTTTTGGCCAAACTTTAATTATAACATTTGATGGTTTGGGTTTTATTTTAAGAAACGATACCATTATGTCTTTAATTGTTGTATATTGGTATACACCTTAAGAAAAGTGGGAGTAAGTTTATATATTTTCTCTATATACAAGCACATATTTATAAATTAGAGAAATAAAATAATTTTATATGGGTTTTAAGAGTTATGTATGAAGTAGTGAGATACTTAAAAGGCTATATGCTCACATTTAAGATATCATTCCATTTAAATATGAATGGTTATTATGACTTGGAGTTACTAGTTATATGGATAGTATGAAGTTCACTCTTGCTTGAGTATATTTATTTTGATTTAACGACCAATATAATGAAAGAGTGCAACACAATCCATTAACTATTATAAAAACTGAGTTTGTAGCATCCTTTGATGCTACAACTTATGTATTATAGCAATGTGACTTCGTTTCAAGACTTATTGTTATCGGCACTATTATCAAGCCGCTGAAATATTATGATAATGTCGCTGCAATCTTCTTTATGAAGAAATGTTAGGTATTCTAAGAGTAACTAAGCACATTGAATGTAAATACCTTTTAATTAAACAAGAAATTCCAAAACAACGAGTGTCACTTGAACACATTAGTACAATTGTTAACATAGAAAAATCGCATATATAGGCTATAACAATAGGCGTTAATGAAGCATGCTTAAGACATGGGTCTTAATTGTAGCTTATAATGTTTTGATGTTGTGAATTGCTAGTGCTTATTTTTTACACTACATTATGATATCAATAAAGTGTTTTGAAATTCAATATGTTTGTCTTTATTGTATACATGCATGTGAATTAATGAATGTGACATGAATAGTTCTTTTATAAAGATATTATAGGACCATTATTTACAACCCACACTTTGGGCCTAATTGAATATGACATTAGTGGGGTAGTACATGGAAGAAACCATGCTCTTGAATAAGTCTATAACTTCCATGAATCATATTAGTGTATTATTTAATTAAGGTAAATACTTGATTATGATTATTCTAAGGTTTATTATGTGTCTAATGTTCCTTGAATCAAATCATAAAGTGAAATAATTATTTGGACCAAGTGGAAGACTATTGGAAATATTTAATAAATATCTAATTTTGAAATTAAGATAATTAGAAATTAGTTATTTAATTAAATATAAGTGTCCAACTTAATTTTGTCTATATAAGAATTTGGATTTGATAGGATTCTTTTAGATAAATCATTTAAGTATTAATAAATTTGATGGGTGGTTAATTCCTAATCAAACCCTATTGTGATGGATGGAAGAATTATAGTCTAACTAAGAAATTGGATCATATCTCACCTTATATATAGTAGATTATTCTCTATCAAATAATTTGCATTAAACACAATATATTGGGTAAGAGGGGAAAATTTGACATAACAACATTTATTTTTTATAAAATTGATGAAGTTTATAGTGGAGCAATCATCAAGATGATTTAAAGAGATTTTTACAACATACTTGATCAATGGATTGGATCAAGCTAAGTCTTAATTTCTATCATTTAGGCATATTTATGAAAAAAATGAAGATCCAAGATCCTTTTATTAAGAAAAATTGTATGCTAAAGTTTAATCAAATTAATGTGTTCTTTATTAATATTATGGTGTTCTTAAGTATGTTTTCGCTAAGCCAAAATACCATTAAAGGTAAACTAGATATCGACCTCTAGAAACACTTTAGTTTATTAGATTATATGAAATGAAACATCAATGATTGTTAAAAAATTACACACGAGCTGCAATAACAACCATAACAAGCATAACACGAGCTGGAATAACAACCATAGCAATAATAACCATAGCTAAGGGAGATGGATATGGTAATAGAGAGGGAGTCATCGAGGATAAAGTAAGTGGAGGTGGAGCAATTGGAACATGAGAAGATGGTAAATTAGATAGAGATGGAGATGTGGGAACTTAAGGAGATGTTGGAGTGGGTGGAGATGCAACCATTGGAACTTGAGGAGAGGGTAAAGAATGTGGAGATGGAGTTATTGTAACTTGAGGAGATGGTATATTTGTTGGAGATGATGGAGCCGTTGGAATTTGAGGAGAGGGTAAAGTATGTGGACCTGAAGATGGAGTTGTTGGAACTTGAGGAGACGGTATATCAGTTGGAGATGATGGAACCGTTGGAATTTGAGGAGAGGGTAAAGTAGGTGGACCTGAAGATGGAGTTGTTGGAACTTCAGGAGGAGATGTAGCAACTTCATTGATTTCCACCTTTTGTCCGACCATGCAATTATCGAGGTCTCCACAAATGAAGTAATTATATCCGATATTCTTGAGAGTGATGGAGTCATTTCTTGTTGCGTAGGTGGCAAGAGGGGACATCATATCGCATGATAAATAGTTTTCTTTCGTATCAACTTGCACCACATTGCTGTCATCCTCTAGTGAGTACCGAAAAACTGTGCACAATGACATTTATGAGATATGACAAAGAAGATATATTATTATTTATATCTAATCTCAAATTATTTTAACATATCATGTATTATAATTCAACATAACATAATCTACTGAAAGTGAAGTTCACTGATTAATAATCATTTGCAAATAACATATAATAACTATTTTCTTCACTCTCTCTCAAAGTATTATTTTTAATAAAATTAAAATACAAAAGAAGAGCAGAAAATGGGATGATATTAAAATACAAGAGAAGAGAAGAATAGGATATTATAAATCTCTTGATTGATCTGATTAGACATTGTCGATTTTGTGTTGTGTTGCATGACATTTTATGACACGTTAACACTATTTTGAGTTTTCACTAGTATTAAATATAATATAATATTGGAACATAGCACAAAAAAATAAAACGTAATTAAAGCCTAAATCCATTGATATTCTCTATTCGATGAGTAAAATTGTAAACCTGTAATATGAATGTTCATGTACTTTCATACACAATTGAAGAATATATATATATATATATATATATATATATATATATATATATATACCGAGTTATCAATTAAATGTAGTGGAGTTGAATTGTACAACTCATATAACAAGTAGAATTTACAACTCAATACTATGTCTAAAACCCATGCCTTGTCTGGGAACTAGAACCATAAAAAAATAAAGTCAACTAAGACTCAAAGTTTAAGAGACATAACTATTTCTTTCTAACAGATATCTATTTCTAATAGAGAAGCGTCCCATTTACAAAAAACTGTTGCACATCTTCTTTCAATTTATTTATAAATACCAATAAGAATTATGGATTTTTTTTACTTTAGTACAATATTATTAGTTTATTAGACAATAAGTCATCAATGATCACTTTTAGTGATGAAATTTTCACATATAGCGATGACAAATGCATTAAATTCTAATAAACTGATAATGTTTTATTAAAGTATGAAATCAAAGATTATAATGGGTTAAATTAAAAAAAGAGTATTACTACACTCACACACTTCTATACCCACTTTCGTACCCGCCTAATTAGACAAGGAAATAAAAGCTTGTACCGTATGCCCGGGCAGGACCCACAATAATAAGGTACAAAATTTTAATGCAATGTCCATGAAAAAGGGGTACACAAAACTTTATCCTTTAAAAAACACAAGAATTATTGATGCATGACACGATAGAAAAAAAACCCAATAACCCAACAGAAACTACAAACAAAGTAAAATAACACACACAAACATATATATATATATATATATATATAAATATATATATATATATATATATATATATATATACATATACATATATACATATACATATATATATATATAAGAGAAGAAGAAAGCACTAACGGAGGATATCATGAATGTGAAATTGGTGATTACCAACCCAGTCCGTGTAATTAACGTTCATATGAGTCCAACCTTCAGTAGCCTCAACCTCATAAATAGTTGCATTAGATATTTTTACTAAAGAAAAAATGAGCAGCATAATTATCAATATAATCAATTTCACACCCAAACTCATATTTTATTTATTTATTTTGTAAGTTGATGAGAGAAAATGAGAAGGTCTTACCCTGCTTGCACTATTTATAACGCACAGCCATTAAATTCAGAAAATTAGACTTTTCGTATGTTCGTCTCTTTGCATCTATTATCTATTATGACTTATAAAACACAAGGCATCTCAACTGTCAGGCTGTTCACATTCTCTAGTCTCTTGGTTTCCTCTCTCCAATCTGAAACGCCACCTAATGAATTTTTGTCACCACCTCTGTCTCTTCGGGATTCATCTCTTCCATATTAAAAGTGAACTAAACTGAATTACCGTCTCCTCTTTAATACCCACACCACATTGAAGGAGCTTTGTTCTATATATGTACTAGCATGAAGGCCACGCGATGCGTGGCCGAATTTAGCAAAACTTAATTTTTTTTGTTATTGTATCTTTTTTCAGATAATATATTTCATGAATGAAAAGAGATATAATTTTAAATTAATATTAAAAGTCATATGATTATTAATGTCTAAGAAGTATGTCCTTAGCTAAAATTTGAAGAAAAACAAATGCACAATTAAAGTACCTTAAATTGTCCAATTGGCATGACAATTATCCGCACAATCATAATTTTCTTTTTTTAACTTAGCAAAAAATTCATCCGAAAAAAGAACTATAATTTTTTGTTTGAAAACCAAAGGCCTATATGTAGAATCACAGACCATACATGACTAAACCCCATAAATCTAAATCAATCTCCATTTTCCCTAATCTATATAATTCATTATAAAAAAATTCAAATATATATTCAAAATTAAACTCAACTTAAACGGGAAAGAATTTGGTATTAAAACCAAATAACATATTCTTCATTTATATCAAAACCAGAAGAAGATAAAATACAAACCTGACCTGAATTTTTCTTAAGAAGATTAGCCTTCAACTTTTCTTTTCTGCATCTTGCCACAACCTAGGTATGAAAATCAAGTAAAAGAAGAATCAGATATATTATATTTGATATTTTTCCCATCTATCCGACACACCATTTTGTATATCCATACACCAATCAAAACCACACACAAAAAAAGTAAATGAAAATTAATTGGGATCTTAGAATTCATTGTGTGCGTATATATATATATATATTGTCCTTGCCCTCTAAGTGTTCAAGGAGAGATTACTTTTTGTTTTGCTTCATATGCTTTACCTGTAGATCTATGGTGCCATATGATTTCATATTACAAATAAAATAAAATAAATCATCAACTGAAGAAATTTGAGGATTATAAAGAAATGATATTGAGAGTCAAAATATTATAAATAATGACCAGAGAAACATTTGTAACCAGTTTACTATTTTTGAAAAATGAATAACATTTGCAGTAATTTTAATTAAGTTGTCATGAAATTATAATCATGCACCTTCAACAAAAAATTAATTGTGCACCGTGATGAAATAAATTGCAACATATATAACATTTGATTCAATCTATACACGTTTGTCAACAACACAAAAAAATAAAATTTCTATAAAAAAACATCTTATGTAAATTACAACACCAAATAATAAATAATAAAAATGGGTGTCTTCCAAAAGGCAAACTCTTGTTTTGAATTCGTAAGTGTTGTGTTGGCCTTATCGTTATGGAAAAAAATAAACAAAACCCACCAAATTAAAAAACTAGCCCATTTCAATCAAAGCCTAATCGCCTTCTCCCCCAGCCTCCACTCCTATCTCATCCCCATTTGCCTAAACGAAATCTCCTCGGGCACAAATCCAATTCTCTACTGAACCCATTCTATCCAGCGAGTTCAGTGGCTTCTGTGGTTTACCGCTGTTTTTTGGTGGTGGTGTCGATGTTGGTTTTTTTAATGATGTTGATGTTGATGTTGGGTTTGGAAGCATATATTTGCTTTTGTAAACACCCATTTGCACCAAATAATTGTTCTTCTGAAGAATTTTGTCACATATTCTTCACCCAGGTGTGTGTTTTATATATACACATATGAGGAGGACTATTGAAAATCCAAACGGCTAGAGAGAGGGGTTCCATTGAAAATCAAAATGAGAAAGATGATATATGTACTATAAACATCAATAAAGATGGTAGATATTGAAAACCCAAACGGCTAGAGAGAGGGGTTCCATTCAAAATCAAAATGAGAAAGATGATATATGTACTATAAACATCAATAAAGATGGGTAGATGAAGAGAATTTTATTTGAGACTATCGGGAGCCTTCTGAAAAATAAAGAGGTGGGAATGTGTAGAGATATTGGCAACAGAAGAGATGGATTGGTGCATTAATTAGGTGATAATTAAGAGAAATGGCGGCATCGGGAAAAGGGAGAAATCAAGGAATGAGAGTTTCCACGTAGATGAATATAAATTTGAAAGAGTGAATTTATATTGGCAAGAGAATAGATGGATTGGTGAATTAATTAGGTGATAATTAAGAGAAATGGATGCACTGGGAAAAGGGAGAAATCAAGTAAGGAGAGTTTCGACGTAGATGAATATAAATTTGAAAGAGTGCATTTATGTCAAATGCCACATGTCAGACTCACATGATTTGGTTCTATAAAGAGTGCATTTATGTCAAATGCCACGTGTCAGACCCACATGATTTGGGTCTATAATTTTTATATAGTTATATAGATTTCTCTCACCAGAGTTTTTTCCCACCGCCATCACTGCTCTCTTTGCAATAACCGCATCATCAACCACCTTCTCTACAGTCTCTCATCTTCATCAACAAAGATAGGCTTTACTATACATAAAAATACAAAGGAAACAAACAAAAAGATCCAATCATACCGAAAATCTCAAAAGGTGATCGGGTTTGTGTTTGTCCACTGACGGAGTTTGTACTAGTGATCGGGCTTGTGTTTGATCCTCCGACTATGGCTGCGATGCTAGATGAGTCGACTATGGAGGGGTTGTCTGTTACAAGGGTTCATACTCATTTTGCGACTGAAACCAACTCTCTCTAAGACAATTGAGACTGCTTTTGCCTATGCATTTTTTGCTTCTGTCCAGATCTGGTTGAGAGTGTTTCTTAGACTACTTACTGATGGAAGAAATGTTTTTTATCATCCTTTTTCATGGTTGACCAAGATTTCGTTGGAGTTGGATGTGTTTTCTCTATTTTTGGAGGCAAATGGTTTTTCTGCTTCTTAGTTGGTATGGCTGATGTTTGTCTTAGTTTAGGGACTGGTGATATACACGTACAAGTTTATGGTTTACTTCAGCAGAGACCTCAATGCGTGTCTTCGTTGTAACCACGTGGCATTAGTCCCTTTCTTAATATATTATGTTTCATAAAAAAACAGAGTTGCTTAATAGCACCACTATGAGAGGTAAGGTGACACCTCTGTGAGTTTTTATTCATAAAAAATAATTTTTAAACTAAAAAATATTTAAAATTTTAGAAATTATCTTTAATATAAGTAAAAAAAAGTTTTTGGTTATAAAATATTTTTAACTTTTTATTTATAGATTTTTTTTTTAAATTTTGTTCTATAAAAGACATAATTTTTTAAACTAAAAATAAAGAAAAATATGTATAATTTTTTTATATAAAATACGTATAGTTATTTTGAAGTTTTTATATATAAAAAATAGTTTTTATATAATAAAAACATTTAAAAATAATACACAGATTTTATTTATAAAAAAATATTTTTTTATAAGAGTTTTAAGATAAATTATGGTTGCTGATCGCGGTGGCACGCTGATGAGTATGGATTGAAGCAATCGTGTTCGGTTGGTGCTCATGGGTTTTAATTGTAATAAATCATGTATTGGCCTTTTGAGCTTGTTTGTTTCCTTTATTTTAGGTTCATTGTTTTTATCAGGGGTTCACACCCAGGGGATGTTACGTGTGCTACACTATTTTTTGCTCAGTTCATGGTTATGATTTTGCCTACGCCTCATGAGGGTATACTCTCTTTGGTTATGTAACCATTTCTTTTTATAGTTTATATATTTTTAGGGTCTAAAATAATATTAATTATGGATATAGGACAACAAACATTTAGTTTATATTTTTAGTCCCTATTTTCAAATTATTAGCAACTAACATGGCATGTTGTGATTTTGACACTTTATGGATGTCGGTCCCCGCTAACAGCTTTAATGTGTATGAGATTAAAAAATAAGGACTAAAATTATAAATGAAATGTTTGTTGTCCTATTTTCAGAATCCATATTATAATAGACCTTAAATTTACAAAGTCCGTTCTTTTTATTTATACAATTTAACTTACTAAGAAAAAAATGTGATGTTTTATTTTAGGAAAAAAATGTAGAAATTATAATATTTTATAATGCTACAAAATATTATTTCTTATTATTCATTACTAAATATGCAAAAATATCAAAGACAAAAAGTATATACACATAAGGTGCATATTTATTATAAAATGGTTTAGCCCGCACATCGCGCAGATTTACAACTAGTTATATTCTATTTTATTAACTAAAAAGAGGGGATTGTTATTCCCTTAACGCACACACCATTAAATGTCAATGGTTTGCTCGATTCATCTTTTTATATTCATCTATTCATATGTCCGAGCCAATCATCCACCCTTGAATATTACCCTTGAATTACCCTTCGTCTCTTCACATTCGTCTCCAATATACAAACCCAATATTACCCTTGAATCCTCATATGTCCAAGTCCTTTGATTTCTGTCCAACCATCCACCCTTTGATTTCAACTTCCACATTTATTTATACAAAAAATGCAACCCTACATCTTCCTCTGTATGAATGATTATACTTCCCAATAGCTACGTCAACAAAGATGCAACTGACGAGCTGAAACACCAAGAGCCCCAAATAATATTATTATTGCACTGCCGCTGGTTTGTTGTTCTAAATTCAAGGTTTGTTTTTAAATATTATGTATTATGGTCAATGCCGGTGGTTTTAATTTTGTTAAATATTATGTCTCAATTGGTGAATGTTTTGTGTTATTCATGTATTTCCATTTGGATTTGAATAATGATATGACTACAAAAATCTCTACAAAAACCTCCACAAAATCTGACGTCGGGGCACCAATAACCCTACTTTTTGTGGAGATTTTGTGGAGTTACTTTGTACCCATAGCACTACTCTTTGGATTTTGTCAAGTATGATATCTTAATTGATGAATAGTTTGTAACTATGTATTTCAGTTTACTCCTCTGTTTCAATATTTTATCAATTCAATCTCTGTTTGTTTATGTAAATGTTATTTGGAGGTTATGTGTTTGGATAATTACATGCCAACAGTAGTTCGTAAAAGGATACAAGTCTGGAAATATTCTTTATAACTGTTTGAATTTTAGAGTATACAATCTCCGAGTCAATGATAATACACAAATGTTTGTTGTGCCCGATTCTTCGATCTTCCATCTGTATAATTAGACAATGTAAAATTTGAGTGATATACAATCTTCTCCCAATCGTTTCAAATGGAACATTATGTATGCCAACTATTGACATACATTATACGATGAGAAATAGAAAATTAAAGGTTGGTTTATGTGATTTAGTTTACAACATATTTAAAGTGCGTTCGATAAGTAATAGTTTAGACACTCATTTCTTTCCTTTGAATAATTGTAGGATCTTATCGAAATTTGTGCGAGAAGCATGGATTGTGATTATGAGATTGAAGTAATCCCTCGTTTGTTTAGGAGGTAATTTTAATTGATTTGTGTTTCATTATTATCAAGTAAAATAATGTTTACTGTTTTGTAATTGATTTGTGTTTCATTGGTATCATTTGTATTGAGAAATCATTGTGAATTATGAATATGTTCATGTTAATAAAAAAAATTGATCGGAAACCATGTTATTTACGGCTTTCGTAGACAATCGTGTGCTTTTCGTAGACAATCATGAAATTGTTTTGGTCATATTATTATTTAATTTTATATATATGTATGAGGAGGTAGAAAACTATCCTGGTTATGAGGACATTTTATCTCAAAAGGGGAAAATATCGCTTGGTTAGTCGGAGTCGCGTGTCAAAATAAGTAAAAAAGGGCATTGGCAATTGTTAAGTTCTTAACTGGTTCAGAAATTTAATATTCCTTATGGTGATTAAGTAAGAGAAAATACGGGATCTAGAAGATGGTTGGGAATTACAAGGTATTATTAATAAGGTTCTTTTAGAAGATCTTACAATTTTGTCCAACATCGTCTTGAGTCGTTCTTCGGCCCGTCTCTTTCGAGGTTTGGAATATGAATGATATTCATAATTGGTTCGTCTCTTTTAAGGTTTGATATACGCAAGATATTAAATTTTGGGAAGTGAAGTAGGGATATAAAACAAACACTATCGCAATCTCAAATAATCCTTATTATAATAAATGACTTTCAAGAGAGGATTACATGCTATTTTATATAGCAAGAGTTGAAAAATGTTTGCTCTACTGAAGAAAGCACAGAAAAGTGGAAAATCAATGATACTTATTGCCACCTAACCTAACTAACTACTATAAGATTCGAATTCCAATATCCTCTCACATTTTCTAATTCCGCCCCTTGGGTTGACCATAAACATCATTTCCCCTCCTCCAAAAAGCTCGGCCTCAAGCTTGAGACGAAAAATTAATAATTTTCATGCCGAATAAAAAAGTATTTCTAAGTCTCCTGATTGGATAATCCTGACATTTTCTAGCAGTAACATTAGAACTTGTAGCGATTGAAAGTTTGGAATAACTCTCAAATTTTCATCCCTGAGAAAGTCTACCTTTTCAACACAATTGATGAGGAAAGGATTAGAACATGGAGCCTTTCATATTATCGGCAACAAAGGGTTATCTCTTGAGTATGGTCGTTTTAAGTAAGTTTGTTGTTGTATAATTTGAAATGCACTTTTATAGATAACAAAATAGGTACATAAAGACATGAGGATGAGGAGTCCACAAGAAATCAGAAAATGAATAAACACAAGGCATAAACGAAAATCAAAATGTTGATGTGCATAAATAAAGAAACATCAAGAGAAACAAAGTTGCAGCTCCACCCCAACAGACTAATACACCCAGCCTGACATTTAGCATCCCCAATCCTACTACCTAGATACTACATCCCACCAAATATTGGCAATGTCTGAAATCCCAAGGCCTAAGAACTACTTTTATGTTGACACCCAAATAGAAGAGAAGGAATGTATTTTATTATCCCATAATTTTCCTTATCACGACTTGAGTTTTGAGTTGTCAGTCATTAACTCAGCTTGAGTGAGAGACAAAGGTAGCTATAGTCCTACTTAGTTTTATTGTGCTAAAAGGCCTATAGAATTGCGTTCAATCTTCTGCTCAGTCCTCGAAAAATCCTAATATACTTCTTCATTTCTTTTGTCTTTCTTTAACAACATTAATTTTGAGGGCTTTAGACAGTTATTTTTCTTCTTCATAATCCTCGCTGAATGAGTAGGCCACATTCTTTAAAGCTTTAGAGATTATATAGGTGATAAAATCTTCCTAGAACTATAGCTTTATTGTATCAGATGCCAACATGATCGTGTAACAGCGAATATTTTCCACGATGGTCCCTAATGGTAAGAAGAGTTTGGAATGTGGTAAAATATAATATTTTTGTCTTAAAAGTTTAGGATAACATGGTTATGTCCTTCTACCCTTGATTAGAAATTATAAGTACTCAAAACAACGTCCAAATGAGAAGTTACGCTCTGTTTGTCAAATAATGGTTATAGGGATGTATTCAAATTAGGTGATAATTTTTATGTCTTTAATCAACGGTTGTAATATGCTCATCACCGCACGTTTGCCTCCATGAAATTTAATCTGAGGTATTGGTCAAAGTATTTGTAAGAGGGTAGTTTAGATAAGATGGAGGCGTAACCCCTTTTTGAGTACAGTAATGATAAGTTTAATAGAAACACTATTGATTAACCACAGGGCATACAAACACGACTCAATGAAGATAGACTTAGTTTGAACTCATAAACCTCTAGTAATAACTTCTGAACTCTCAAAAAGATCATCCTCTCCTTAGAGGTGGTTGGGGTCCTCAAATAGCCTGCCACACCACCCCTGAGGTAACTCCACCATTAATTCCTGTGAAAGACATCCCTCATACTTTATGTCACAAAAATTAAATACCTGATGCACTAGTTATATCCACGGCATAAACATTAAATGCCAAGACATGCCTTTTGCCTAACCACTATGTGTCAAGGGGCTGTTGCCATAGAGGTGGCTCACCAACTATCTGACAGCCCCAAATACCATGGTGGTTTACTCAAGTGCAGGTCTGACATTGCCTAGTTGGTTAGTCACATCAAATAAAGTGGATGTGACATTATGTATAGGGTTGTTTTACACACAACTCAACGCCCCATGGAACTCAAGGTTGTTCCCCCGAGGTTCCATGATCATGGTCCTTCGGTGTTTTACCAGGTGTGTCTAAGATGGCCAGGACAAGCCCCAATGGTGCCTCACTTCTCAATCCTCCAAATCAAGTCCCTCCAAAGTTCCCACGGCGAGGTCATTCGATAGAGCATGAAAGCTCTCCTAGGCCCTGCAAAGCCTGGTCTCTCGCGAGTACCATTCGACCTCACACATAATCATTATTCTCGTTACATCTTTAGATTCGTTATAGCCCATAGTTAGTAGAAACAAAATGTAAGGACCTAAAACATGATTAGGATTACATGATTAATTATAACTTAGGAGTTATAAGTTATAAATTGGTTATGTGTGTTAAACATGTTAATTATCATGTTTAGGGGATGCATGCATGATATATATGTGGTTTATATTAGATGCTAATCAAGCTTGTGATCGGTGATACCATGTTTAGAGCATATGATTAGTTATGTGGTTAAATGCATCATAAATTATGTTTTTATTGCATGATTATGTTTATAAAAGTAAATAAGGTTGTTGATACAAAATTGGCAATGTTTGGTCGCCAAATGTGAAAGTTTTGAGATTTTCGGTAAATTGCTGCTTTCTTGTTCGAAGCCCAAATTAGGCGTATTATTTTATCATTTTGGGAAAACATAAATTATGATAGTTGTAGATATATGAATTAATATTATAACGAAACAAACGGTGGGTTAAACAGAGGCTCGTACAAGAAGTTATACCGAAAGTACGAAACAAGGGCAATTCCGTCCATCCCTTAAGTGACAATTGTCTTATTAGCACACCATGTGCTATTTTTTGATTTATTAAAGGGTGGGTGATGGTTTGTCCGACTTAAACATCATAAAACAACCCCTTTGTTCAGAAAATGCAGCCATGAACAAGAGTTTTGCCTAAAGAGAGAGAAAGAGAAGAAAGTTAAGGAATAAATCTTTGGAAATTTTCTATAAATCAAGGAATCCTCGTAAGGTAATTACATCTTTATTAAAGTTGGTTTCATGGATGAGTTCTATACTTATCATGTTTTTATTTTTTAATTGGATATATATTTTAATGATACCCATATTGATGAATTGTGTTGGAACAAGGATGGGTTAAGAACATAAGTTAAAACTGGAGCTAGGACCGTAAATGCTTACTTTAAAGTCCTAAATTTACATCAGCTTTTGGTAAAGTATTTTGATTTCAAAAATTCATGATTATGATGTATATTTCTTCTAAAACATGTTTATTATATGTTTCCATGAATTATACCCAAGGTCAAGGTTATGTATGCTTAAAAATGTTAAGTTATGCCTTAATGTTCTATTTTGACCTAGTTATACTAAAAATGGAATAAATCATGGAATACTTATTGGAATTGAGTGATTAAAGTTGGAGAGTAAAATAAACTCATACATGTATAACATATCCGAAAATTGTGTAACAATACCAAGGAATCAACCTTTGGTGATAGTTTGAAGTTTTGGTTTAAAATCTTCCCTAAAGGAGCAAGAATGCATACTAGGTGTCTGACGTTTTGCTCTGCATAGAAAATGAGCCCTAAAAATTATGAAACATTAAATTTGTATTATTCAATGTGTTTACTGATATTAGGTGTAATATCATGGAAAGTTATATTGTAGAAAAATTATGAGAATTCCAGGAAGTTGAAGTTGTGTTGTTGTTTTTCTTGAGAAACGATTTGGAAAAGGTTGTAATAAAATGGGCATAACTTTGTCTAGAAAATTCGTAATTTAATTCTGTAAACTGTGTTAGAACCCTAATTAATTGTGTGTTATAGAAATTTAAAGTGTCATATTTAATTCCTCCTTAGTTATTTCTGATTGACCAAATGATGTGATGTATTACCGAGTTTGATGTTAATCGGTGTATTCAAATACTAACGACATTGATTTGTTAGTTGGGGAAGCATCTAATACTACCATACCAAGGAAGTAGTTGGTATTAATCTGAGCACTAAATTCAAGGTGAGTGACCTTCCTTATGAAATATAAATGCTTATAATTTCATATGGAAATGTGTAGTTAAACACATGTGTTAAAATTGTTTATGGGAGTAATGTTGTAATTATGAAACATATGCATATGATTAAAAATGTTAAGAGATGTTATATAATGATATGGACTAGTGAGTCATTTATCAAATGTTTAGGACTGTGGTGGGTCCTACGGGATGTGGTGGTCCTGTTAATCCAACTTAAAGGTTTGTGTACTCGGGCCTAATAAAGGGATGTGGTGGTCCCTAATAACTGTGGATGGTTAATTGGACTGTGGCGGGTCCAGGCTTGCGAGAGTTTCACAATTCCTGTTGGGTTATAGAGTTAGAACAAAAAAAAATGGTTATTCAAATTGGTTATATGTGTGGTATGTGGTCATTCACTAAGCCTTTATAGCTTACACTCCTATAATATTTTTTTTCAGGTATGTTTATAAATTGGAGTTCACTGCCAAGTTAGGACCTTAAAATGGGGGAGTGACGGATATTTAGTATGGTTTGAATATCAAGATTTATTTTGTGTAATTATTAAACTAAGGATCTTGGTTATATAAATTTATGTAGTACTTATAAGTAATAAGTAAAGGCAGTTATGTTTTCATCTACACATACCTTTGGAAAAAAAAATTATGCTATTTTTCCTTAGAGATTTAAATTTAAGCATTGTTTAAGGCAATTTATCTCTAATTAAAAAGGATGAGTTTAACAAAATTAAGTCGGGGCGCGACAACTTGGTATCAGAGCGTGGTTATTAGGTTCTGGACAGGTTGTGAGGGTCTAGATTGGCAGTGGACACTAGAAAGTGAGTTTGTTATGCACCTGGATTTTGACTAACAATGTTAATATTAAACTGCTGCTATTGTATTTTGTTTAAGTGAATTATATTGCAGTGAATAATGGATCCACATAATCTGCATGATGGAGCAGAGAATGAGGCATCTTATGTTCCTAATAGTCAGCAAGGACATAGACATGTTCAAGTGGAGGAACCAGAGGTGCAACAACAACCTATTGATGATGTGGGAAGAATATTACGTGCTGTGGCACAACTTATGGAACAAGCAAGAGGTGGAGAACATGGTGGGGATAGGGAAAAATTGCATGAGAGGTTCATGAAGTTAAATCCGCCAGAATTTACTGGGACTACGGATCCGTTAGTGGCAGAGGGGTGGATTAGATAGATGGAAACAATATTCAAGGTGATGGAAGTGCGAGATGAAAAAAGGTTTTGTTAGCAACCTTTAGGTTAGAGGATGATGCAAACTTATGGTGGAACGCAACAGAAAGGTTACTTACTACAATAGGGGGAGTGGTGCCAATAAATCCTCCACAAATTACATGGGAGAGGTTTGTAAAGGTGTTCTTTGAAAAATATTTCCCAAGGCTTTATAGGAAAGAGAAAGAGGAAGAATTTATCATGTTGAAACAGGGGAATCGGACAGTGGCAGAGTATGAAGCTTTATTTATATCCTTATCTAGATTTGCACCTGACTTGGTGAGGATGGAAGAAAGTAAATGTGATCGGTTTCAAACCGGGTTGAGTGTAGATATAAAAAGCATGGTTGCTAATATGAAGATCACGGATTATGTGGACTTAGTGGATAGGGCCATGGTGTCAGAAAAGTCAATAAAAGAAATGCAAGTTGAACACTCAAAGAAAGCTAGACATGATGGTATAAGATCAAATGGATGGGAGGCGGGAACCTCAACTCAGAGTGTAGCACGAGGAGTACCTAAGGGCCAAGAATTTAAAAATAATAGAAGTGCATGTGAAAGATTTCAAGCTAGAGGTGGAAGGACTGGGATGAATCGATCAGAAAATGCATCTGGGTTGGTGCCGAGGGCCATATTTTGTTATAGATGTGGTGGTCAAGGGCACATGTCTCGAGAGTGAACAATAGCTGAGACGACACCATTGTGTTTCAATTGTCATCAACCGGGGCACTTATGAAAGAATTGTCCAGCGATGGGAGCTACAAGATTAGTCGGGAGTGTGGTAGTAGGAGGTAGGAGTTCTACACAGAATGTACCCCGGGGAGGTAAAGGAGGTATATCGCAAAGTCAAGGCCAAGGCAGAGTGTTTGCACTGACGCAACAAGATGCACAAGCTATGCCTAATGTAGTGATAGGTACACTTCCTATTGGTGATAAAGATGCTTATGTGTTGATAGATCCTGGTTCTACACATTCTTTTGTGTCTTTGCTTTATTTGTTGCATCTTAATAAACCATTATCATCATTAGATTCTGGTTTAGCTATTGTTACTCCAATAGGGGGGTTAGTTTTTATTGAGAGGGTATATAGGGAGTGTGTGGTGCGAGTGGGTGAAAAATAATTACTAGTTGACTTATTACTTCTCGATATGCGCGACTTTGATGTAATATTGGGTATGGATTGGTTAGACTCATATTATGTATGTTTGCATTGCTTTAAAAAGGAGGTAGTGTTTCGATTACCGGGTGAACCGGAATTTAAATTTATCGGGGAACGAAATATCACTCAAACATGTTTGATCTCTGCTACAAAATGTTATGAGCTGCTAAGGAAAAGATGTGAGGGTTATCTTGCTCTTGTGGTGGACACACGACAAGAGGCTGGAAAACTATCAGATATACCAGAAGTTAATGAGTTTGCAGATGTCTTCCTAGAAGAACTCCCAGGGTTAGCACCAGACCGTGAGGTGGAATTTTCGATTGAGTTATTACCAGGAACTGCCCCAATATCTATTGCACCATATCGTATGGCACCTGCAGAATTAAAAGAGCTAAAGATACAGTTGCAAGATTTGTTAGATCGTAGTTTTATAAGGCCTAGTGTATCACCGTGGGGAGCCCCAGTATTGTTTGTAAAGAAGAAAGATGGATCCATGAGGCTGTGCATCGATTATCGTCAATTGAATAAGGTGACTATCCGTAATAAATACCCACTACCCCGCATTGATGACTTGTTCGATCAGTTGCAAGGAGCCAAAGTGTTTTCCAAGATCGATCTCAGATCCGGATATCATGAATTGAAAGTAAGAGACTGTGATATTTCTAAAACTGCTTTTCGTTCTAGGTATGGACATTATGAATTCCTTGTCATGCCATTTGGGTTAACAAATGCACCAGCTGTATTCATGGATTTGATGAACCGTATATTTCACCCATACGTGGATTCTTTTGTTATTGTCTTCATTGATGATATTTTGATATATTCTCGTAGTAGGGATGAGTATGAACACCACCTGCGTATTATTTTATAGACCCTGCAAGAGAAGCATTTGTATGCTAAATTTTCTAAATGTGAATTTTGGTTAGACAGGGTAGTATTTTTGGGGCATGTTATTTCTGCTGATGGTACTTGTGTTGATCCCAAGAAGGTAGAAGCAGTAATTAATTGGGAGAGACCAACTAGTGTGACCGAGGTACGTAGCTTTTTGGGATTGGCGGGGTATTACAGGAGGTTTATACCGGGGTTTTCTTCTATTGCATTGCCATTGACTAAGCTTACCATAAAGGAGAACAAGTTTGTGTGGAGTGGTGATTGTGATAAAAGCTTTGAAAATTTAAAGGGTAAGTTGACATCAGCTCCAGTATTGACTATTCCAACTGGTACAAAAGGTTTAATTATTTATAGTGATGCTTCGTATCAAGGACTTGGATGTGTATTAATGCAGCATGGAAAGGTAATTGCTTTTTCTTCTCGACAGTTAAAGATACATGAATGAAACTACCCTACTCATGATCTTGAGTTAGATGCAGTAGTTTTTGCATTAAAGATCTAGAGACATTACTTATATTGTGTTAGTTGTGAAATTTTTACTGACCATCAAAACTTAAAATACTTGTTTACTCAAAAAGACTTGAACTTGCGGCAAAGAAGGTGGATGGAACTTATAAAAGATTATGATTGCACGATACATCACCATCCGGGTAAAGCTAATATTGTTGCCGATGCTTTTAGCAGAAAATCTCGAGGCATAGTATCTTGTATTTATTGTATTCGAGTTGACCTGCTAAGAGAGTTAGCTTTAATGGGGGTGGAATTAACTTTGAATGAGTCTTACGGAATAGTAGCACATTTAAATGTTAGACCCATATTGATAGACTGGATAAAATAAGCACAGGCAGGAGATATAGAATTGGGGAAAGTTAGAGATGATATGAAAAAGGGTAAAGCAAAGGAAGTTTCTATTCGTGATGATGATATTGTTATGTATGGTAATCATTTGTGTGTACCCAATGTGCCTGATTTAATAAGAACCATTTTAGAGGAAGTGAATTGTTCTTTATATGCTATGCATCGAGGGAGCACGAAACTGTATAGAGATTTGAAACAATGTTATTGGTGGTCGGGAACGAAACACGACATTGCAGATTTTGTTGCTAGATGTCTACTTTGCCAACAAGTGAAGACAGAGCATCAGAAGCCAAGTGGTTTACTACAACCCTTACCTATTCCTGAGTGGAAATGGGAACATATTACTACAGATTTTGTTGAAGGTTTACCAAAATCATCCCGAGGGTTTGATTCTATTTGGGTTATCATCGATAGGTTGACCAAGTCTGCACATTTTCTTCCTGTTAAAACTACATACTCCATGGATAGATATGCCAAATTATATGTGGATGAGATTATTAGATTGCATGGTGCACCTGTTTCTTTTATTTCTAATCGAGATCCTAAGTTTACTTATCACTTTTGCCCTAGTTTACAACAATCTTTAGGGACTAAATTGAAATTAAGTACAGCTTTTCATCCTCAGACTGATGGGCAGTCAGAAAGAACAATCCAGACACTCGAAGACATGTTACGAATTTGTGTATTAGAGTTCAAGGGCAGTTGGGATAAACACTTGCCACTAATAGAGTTTGCGTATAATAATAGCTATCATTCGAGTATCGAGATGGCTCCTTATAAAGCCTTGTATGGGAGAAAATGTAGAACTCCAGTGTGTTGGACTGAAGTAGGAGAAAGAAAACTACTTGGGCCAGAAATTGTACAGCAGACTACTGAAAGGATCAATCTCATCCATAATCACTTAAAGGTGGCGCAAAGTAGAGAGATAAGTTATGCAGACAACCGAAGGAAAGAATTGAAATTTGAGGAAGGTGATTGAGTATTCCTACGTGTTTCTCCTTGGAGAGGGGTTACGAGATTCGGGAAGAAGGGAAAGTTAAGTCCCAGGTACATTGGACCTTATGAGATAGTGAAACGGGTTGGAGATGTAGCTTATAAATTGGCGTTACCACCAAAATTATCCCGGATACATGATGTTTTTCATATATCCATGTTACGTAAGTATGTGCCCGATCCTTCACATGTGTTTATTTCACAACCGATAGAGCTTCGAGATGACTTGACCTACGTGGAGGAACCCATTACTATTGTAGATCGAAAGGAGCAAGTGTTACGTAATAAAACCATTCACTAGTTAAAGTGATGTGGAGAAGTCAGAAAGTGGAGTATGCCACCTGGGAAGGAGAGAATAACATGAAGAAACAATATCCTCATCTATTTGGTAAGTTTCTTATGCGTTAAATTTCGAGGATGAAATTTTTATAAGAGTGGTAGAATTGTAAGGCCCTAAAACATGATTAGGAAGGTTAATTACATGATTAATTATAACTTAGGAGTTATAAGTTATAAATTGGTTGTGTGTGTTAAACATGTAAATTATCATGTTTAGGGGATGCATGCTCATGTGATATATATATGGTTTATATTAGATGATAATCAAGCTTGTGATCGGTGATACCATGTTTAGAGAATATGATTAGTTATGTGGTTAAATGCATCATAAATTATGTTTTTAATGCATGATTATGTTTATAAAAGTAAATAAGGGTGTTGATACGAAATTGGCAATGTTTGGTCACCAAATGTGAAAGTTTTGAGATTTTCAGTAAATTGATACTTTCCTGTTCGAAGCCCAAATTCGGCGTATTAGTTTATCATTTTGGGAAAACATAAATTATGAAAGTTGTAGATATATGAATTAATATTATAACACAACAAACGGTTGGTTAAACGGAGGCTCATATAAGAAGTTATACCAAAAGTACGAAAAAAGGGCAAATTTGTCCATCCCTTAAGTGACAATTGTCTTATTAGCACACCATGTGCTATTTTTTTATTGGTTAAAGGGTGGGTGATGGTTTAGACGACTTAAACTTCATAAAACCACCCCTTTGTTCAGAAAATGCAGCCATGAACAAGAGTTTTGCCTAAAAAGAGAGAAAGAGAAGAAAGTTAAGGAATAAATCTTTGGAAATTTTCTATAAATCAAGGACTCCTCGTAAGGTAATTACATCTTTATTAAAGTTGGTCTCATGGATGAGTTCTATACTTATCATGTTTTTATTTTTGATTTGGATATATATTTTAATGATACCCATATTGCTGAATAGTTTTGGAACAAGGATGGGTTAAGAACATAAGTTAGAACTGGAGCTAGGATCGTAAATGCATACTTTAAAGTCCTAAATTTACATCATCTTTTTGTAAAGCATTTTGATTTAGAAAATTAATGATTATGATGTATATTTCTGCTAAAACATTTTTATTATATGTTTCCATGAATTATACCCAAGATCAAGGTTATGTATGCTTAAAAATGTTAAGTTATGCCTTAATGTTCTATTTTGACCTAGTTATACAAAAAATGGAATAAATCATGGAATACTTATTGGAATTGAGTGATTCAAGTTGGAGAGTAAAATATACTCATATATGTATAACATATCCTAAAATTGTGTAAAAATACCAAGGAATGAACCTTTGGTGATAGTTTAAAGTTTTTTTTTTAAATCTGTCCTAAAGGAGCAAGAATGCATACCAGGTGTCTGACGTTTTGCTCGACATAGAAAATGAGCCCTAAAAATTATGAAACATTAAATTTGTATTATTCAATGTGTTTACTGATATTAGGTGGAATATCATGGAAATTTATGTTGTACAAAAATTATGAGAATTCCAGGAAGTTGAAGTTGTGTTGTTGTTTTTCTTGAGAAACGATTTGGAAAAGGTTGTAATAAAATGGGCATAACTTTGTCTATCAAATTCGTAATTTAATTCTGTAAATTTTGTTAGAACCCTAATTAATTGTGTGTTATAGAAATTTGAAGTGTCATATTTAATTCCTCCTTAGTTATTTCTGATTGACCAAATGATGTGATATATTACCGGGTTTGATGTTAATCGGTGTATTCAAATACTAACGACATTGATTTGTTAGGTGGGGAAGCAGCTAATACTACCATACCAAGGAAGTAGTTGGTATTAATCTTAGCACTAAATTCAAGGTGAGTGACCTTCCTTATGAAATATAAATGCTTATAATTTCATATGGAAATGTGTAGTTAAACACACGTTTTAAAATTGTTTATGGGATTGATGTTGTAATTATGAAACATATGCATATGATTAAAAATGTTAACCGATGTTATATAATGATATGGACTAGTGAGCCCTTTATCTAATGTTAAGGACTGTGGTGGGTCCTATGGGATGTGGTGGTCCTGTTAATCCAACTTAAAGGTTTGTGTACTCGGGCCTAATAAAGGGATATGGTGGTCCCTAATAACGGTGGTGGGTTAATTGGACTGTGGTGGGTCCAGGCTTGCAAGAGTTTCACAATTCCTGTTGGGTTATAGCATTAGAACAAAAAAAAATGGTTATTCAAATTGGTTATATGTGTGGTATGTGGTCATTCACTAAGCCTTTATAGCTTACACTCCTATAATGTTTTATTTCAGGTATGCTTATAAATTGGAGTTCATTGCCAAGTTAGGACCTTAAAACGGGGGAGTGACGGATATTTAATATGGTTTGAATATCAAGATTTCTTTTGTGTAATTATTAAACTAACGATCTTGGTTATGTAAAGTTATGTAGTACTTATAAGTTATAAGTAAAGGCAGTTATGTTTTCATCTACACATACCATTGGAAAAAAAAATTTATGCTATTTTTCCTTAGAGATTTAAATTAAAGCATTTTTTAAGGCAATTTATCTCTAATTAAAAAGGATGAGTTTAACAAAATTAAGTTGGGGCGCGACTCAAAAGATACAATATGGATAAATTAACAGGACCAAAGGACGATCTCTCTCGGTCAGCTTCTTCGCTGGAAGGTCCCTCTGGCTGCCACGCTGAGCTGCCTTAATCCCAAACACTATTGTAAATTCGGGATTATCTCTAATCTCAAGATTACCTTCAATCCCCATCTACATTTTCCCCTTCGTAAAGAGATTTGTTATTGGAATAAGAAATTTCTGCGCGAAAACTTCTCAATCCGATGAACCTCCTCTATGTGAAAAAATTCTGACATCTTTCCCTTCGTTGCAGCGTTAGAATCTCCAGGAAAAAGTAAAATTCTACCCCATGTACCTGAGTCGACGCGTTGCTTCTTATTGGTGCTTTGGTGAAGGGACATCACCACTTTTTTCTTACACTGAGCTTCAACCGTTCTAGCTTTAATATTTGAAATTCTACCGAAAGGCCTATTAACCTTCTCAAATAATCGTTTTTGCTCTGGGGAAGTGAAATTCTCTCGTTCATGTTGTTATGGGGTATAGTTGTGAGCACTGATTTTTTTTAGGACTGCCCCTATCATTGGGACTTGTGAAATTCTCCCTTGTAACGCTTCACTATGTTCGAAAAAGAAAAAATTATCCCCGATGTAGTCGAGTCACAATTTAAACAACGTTTAGACTTGTGGCGAGGGGACATCTATTCCAAGCATCACCAGGCAAGGGGACATAACCCCTTTATTACTGGCCGAGGCAACTGGCCCAAATTTCTAAGTTACTTGAGGGGGACCCCGTATATCCTCCAGTTCTTTTATTTTTTGCTCTGAAGTTGGGGTTAAAAAGGTAATTCCATTCTTGGTATCGAGTTCCCTCTAAGCAAAACCCCCAAGGTACCTCCCACTAAACTTCCTTCCCATTGCTATATGATCCCCACCATCACGCCTAAACCCAAAACTACTGCAACCCCCAAACCGCCTGCCCCTACTATCGAAGTAGCTTTTGGCGAAGGGCCTTCCCAGCCACCAACCAAAAAGCTAGGAAGCCCAAAAGTGAGACATCCTCAAAATCCAAGTCCCAAAACCCTTTGGCAGCATTTCCCATAGCCTCTGTCCCTCCTACTATGCCTGCAAAAATGGCCGAGGAGTTGATAAGGCAAGTTTTGGTAGAGGTGGAATGAATAAATATTGAGTTTCAATGACGTGCTCTTGTTGTTCCTCCCTCGACTGCCTTTCCCACGATCGTAGTTGATCTAACTGAGTCAACTGTAAAGAGGAGAAAAAGTTCGAGGGTTCCTCAAGGTGTCGGTGCAACGGGTACGAGGAAGAAAACTTTGGGTACCAAGTCCCAGAAGAAATGGACTCCTGAGATACATCCCTCCCCAGCTCTTTCTGTTGCTCCCTCCTCTTCTCCTTCGCTGGTGGTTATATCCTCACACTTTCCTTCCGGATCTGAGGTATGTGTGCATGTTTTTGCTGCTCTTTATTCACATTTTCTATAGGCAAGCTGCATCTGCTTAACTCTTACTGACTTTGGTGCAGGGAGTTGAAGAAGAAAGACCCAGCCCCCCTGTGAGCCCTTTCGTGGGGGGACGTTTCAGTTCCTCTCAGGGCGATATGTCTCCTCCCCGTTCCCCCATGATCAGGCTTACTTACTCCAGCCATTCGACCTCTCTGCGCACAAAGGACACTGCTATAGGGGGAGGTTCCGTTGAATCTGGGGGCGTCTCTTCTCAGCCAGAAACAACTCCCCCAACCCCTTCTGAATTATCATCCCAGTCCAAGGTTACTCTGCCTCTCATTCTAGTTGCAGAAAGTGCTCCTGGGGTAACATATAATCTTTTACTTGTCAAGTCCCACATTTTTTTCTTTTACCATCCCCTTGCTTATCGTGCTGAATTTTAATATGTTGGGACGCCTTAGGTTGAAATGGCGTCCTTATTAGCTGACCTTCTTCTTCCCACCATGTTGACGAGACCCATAACTGCGGTTCCCCTTTTTGGTGCCATAACGGGGGTAAGTAATATTTAGATGTATTTCTCCCTTTTTCCTGTACTCTCTCCTCGTGTCTAACACTTGGTTTCATGTTTACAGCTTTTGCCAAGCCTTACCCCACCGTTTGCTCTTAGTGGCTTTCCTCTTTCCAATGTCAAGGTTGATGCTTCTGCCCCGCGTGGAAGTTCTTCGGTGCCTACCCATGCTGGGTCATCGTTTGGAGGTTCCTCACATTTTTTTAGCAAAAATCCTTCATTGGACATGGTACCATTTGTTAGTGATGGAGCTCTGCCGACCGTTGAGGCTTCTTCAGTTAGGGGCGCCGTTGAGGCCTCCACGGTGGCTCATATTCTCGCTGCTGCAACTGTTGAGGTACTTCGCTAATTTCTCTTTATTTCTTAACCTCTAGAACTTCATCTATATCAATGTCTTAACACTGAAAACACTTGTTAGGATTTTCTATAAATTCCCCCTATATCGGTGTCTTAACAACGAAAATGCTTGTTAAGATTTTTCCATAAACTCCACCTATATTGGTGACTTAACAATGAAAACACTTGTTAAGATTTTTACATAAACTCCACCTATATTGATGACTTAACAATAAAAACACTTGTTAAGATTTTCTTTCATAAACTCCACCTATATCGGTGACTTAATAATGAAAACACTTGTTAAGATTTTTACATAAACTCCACCTATATCGGTGACTTAACAATGAAAACACTTGTTAATATTTTTACATAAACTCCACCTATATCAGTGACTTAACAATGAAAAATCTTTTTAAGATTATCTTTCATAAACTCCACATATATCGGTGACTTAACAATGAAAACACTTGTTAAGATTTTTACATAAACTCCACCTATATCGGTGACTTAACAAAAAAAATGCTTGTTAAGATTTTTTAATAAACTCATTATTTCTTCTAACTGTTCTCAGGTGGCTCAGGAGGATTCTCCACCAGTTCTTTCGCCCATCGCCTCACCCCGTCAGGAACCCGTTATTTCAGAAGACTTCAGTCACAACGATCAAGGTTCCACGATCGGTGTTGTTGCTAAGAGAAAATTTGGCTGTGCACTTCCTCTGCCTGACTTGCTCCTCATGCCTTCTGCCTAATGGTGCTTCAGCATTCTCCTCAGATGCCTGCCAACCATCGCTTGGTAGTTGAGCATCTTTCAAGCCACCATCCTGAAACGTTCACTATGGATTGTCTGCGTTCTAACATTTCCGTGATGAGTTATAGGCTTCAGGGCATGGCTACCGTTGTGGCTGAAATTACCAATACTCCGATCTCAAATGTTACCAGAGCCCTCCTCAACCAATTCTTGGGTTACCTGAGGGAGTTGGGTTGTGATGGCTTTCATTTTGACTGGCTTATTACGCACTTAAAAACTTTGAAGAGCCAGCGATTGGATAGCCAGAGGGAACTGCTCCGGAAACATCAGGAGGATCAATGGGCTGAGGAAGCTAAGTTGGCTGAGTTAGCACCTCTCCTTGCAGCTGTTGACAAAGAGGTGGGGGATATCGAAGAAGCTCTGTGTTTGGCCAAGCTAAAGCGATAGATACTCCTCATTGAGCATACACAAGCGCAAACAAGGTTATAGGTTTCTATAAATGCCCAACAGTCTTGCCGGGCAGCTTCTTCGGGCCTTCCTGGAGATTTTTTCTCTAGTCCAGATCTTTGGTTCCTCTTAGGTCAATGATTTTTTGTAAATATTTTCCTTTTCTTCTTTCTATATAATTCTTGGGTAATAGCTCCCAATTTTGTAATCCCCCGAAGTTTATGAATGAAGAAAAATGTATGTTTTCCCATGTCATTTCTTTGTGTTACAACTGTTCTATAATTCTTTCATCTCCACTTGAGTTATAATAAAAAGAACTTGCATACTCATCATAAAAAGAACTTGTGTATTCATAATAACAGTTAGATACATCAGTGGTCCAAACATAATTGCTTACACATGATGGGCTTTCAACCATTTATTGTTAATCTTGATTGGTTTATCTTCTTCCATCCTAGAAATTAAGCAATAACCTGAGTCATGAGATTCTTTTATAATGAAAGGTCTCTCCCAATTTGCTGCAAACTTGGGTAGGGGCAACCCTATGATGTGCTTCACTGCTGCTTTCAACACGAGATCTCCCTCCATGAACTTTCTCGGCCTGACCAAGTTATCATATGCCCTGGAAAGTTGTTTCGTATACATTTAAAAGTGTTGCATTGCATTATCTCTGTGTTCATCTAACGCTTCCATCTGCACATGTTTACTCTGAGGGAGCATGCTACTTTACAAGGCATATCGAGCAGAGGGAACTTCTAACTCCATTGGAAGGATTACGTCTGTCCCATAAACAAGGGAGAACGGAGTATACCCTGTAGGCTTCCTCTTGGTTATTCGATAGGCCCACAATACAACTAGTATTTTGTCATCCCATGATCCTAGGAAATCCTCCATCGTTTTGGCCAAAATGTTAACCAAGGTTTTGTTAGTTGCCTTAGCTTGACCATTGCCCTTTGGATATGCCACCGTTGAAGTATGATGAACAATGGAGTACTTATCTGTGAGCATCATTACCGCTGAATTGACGAAAGGGGTTTCGTTATCTGAGAGAACAACCTTTGTTATCCCAAAACGACAAATGATGTGTTCTCTAATAAAGTTGCTCACCACACCCACAATTGCCCTTCTCAGTGGTATCTCTTCAACCCACTTTGTGAAGCACTCCGTTGCTACTAGTATCCATATCTTCCCCCTCGAAGAAGGATGTATTGCCCCTATCAGGTCGAACGCCCAAGTGTGAAAAGGATAAGGTGTTGCCAGGGAGTGTAAATCTACCGATGGGGCATGGATCATATTTCCATGAAGTTGATAAGCATTGCATTTTTAAACGAACTCAGCAGAGTCTTTCTCCATTGTTGGCCAATAATATCCCAACGTCATTAATTGGTCATACAACTTGGCTCCTCCTATGTGAGCTGGATCGTGCGCCTTTTTAAGAACCTCGACCGCTTCTTCTTTTATGATGCAATGCAGTGGCCTATTAAAGTAGCCCCTTCGGTAAAGCTGCCTCTCCTAAATGTAAAACCTTGGGGACCTTCGCTTGAGTCCCATCACGTCAATATTTTCTATTAGGACAACTCCATCTTCAATGAAGTCAATATAGGGCTACTGACCAAGCACAAATTCTTCTGAATTTAGCCCCTTAAGTTAGTGATTTTGATATCTCGAACAAAGTAATTGAATCTTTTTTATTCCATATCATTTCCATTGACTATTTCTAACAAGTGCCCCGAGTTTCGTGTATTTTTTATGGATTTTACAGGAATTTAGTGCAAGAAAGAGAGAAAGAAATCGGAAGAAAGGAAAAAGAATAAAGGAAGAAAAGTCAAAGGGCAAAAGCGTACATTTATACTCGGAGTTTGGATTCGACGCCTAAAAGAAAGTTAAAGATCTTGATTTCACAAGAGCATCGGAAGAAACGACACTCAAATCGGAGCTCGAGATCAAAAGTTATGGTCAGTAAAAGATGGAAAGAAAAAGTTAACATTGAAGAAAATCGGACCGATCCGATATATATCGAACCGATCCGAAATGTCACAATTCCAGTAGACCCCGAATTGATACCGAATCGATGAAAGAAGAATCGATCTGATGGGATCCGAACTGATTCAGTGGAAAGAAAAAAGAACTGATCCGGTTGCTGAAAAATGGACCGATCCGATGGTATTCGGACCCGTCCGGCTGTGCGAACTCCTGGCATTAATAATGCAGCTAAAGCGGTGCATATCTTAGAGAATATTACACAACTCATCGATTTTAGCTGTCAAATTCGTGCTAGTTGGTGCTATAAAAGACCAAGCCCTACCTCATTCCAGGGGGGAGTCGAATTAGAGGGAGAGAATCAGATCTTATAGAGAGTTTTTTAGGTTTCTTTGCTAGAAGTTTCATAAACCCTAGTTTGTAAGGTTAAGAAAGAAGAAGTTTTCTAGATTCAAGTTCAGTTTTTTTTCTTGTTGCTGGATACAATTATAAGATTTCCATTCTCTTATTTGTTCTCTACTTTATTTTCAATTCAATTCTCAATTATTTTGCAAATTATTACCAAAGTTTGTTAGATCCATAATTCCATGTATGAATTTGTTTTCTAGTAAAACCATGTCTAGCTAAATCCTCAAGGGTTGGGGTACATGAACTCATTCCGAGGTAAATTACCTATGTAGAAAATAGAGGGTAAATTAAATATTGACCGAATCATGTATGGAAATTATATGAACATAGCCGATCTCTTAATCTCTCTTGCCCTAGGTACTTGGGACGTTTAAGAACATTATGCAAGTGTAATTGTCCATTCACCGCTTTGTATTTACCTTTGATTTCATATGATGCGGGCTAGTTCCTTTATATATGTAATGCTTAGGATCTATATAGATTGGATTTAGTCAACAATTTCAATTTACAATTCTAATATTTTATACAGTTTTTCGTTAAGGTTTGAGGGATTGTACTCCACCCTATTTTCTCTCATTTTCAAATCTAATTTCTTTACAATTTTTAATATTTTTCTGCACATTCTATTTTATCACCAATTGGAAATTTGCAATCATCAATCATCTTTTCATTTCTTTGGAGGACTCATTTCAAGGTTAAATAACTATTCCTACAAAAGTGCAAATTATTTATCCCTGTGGATACGATCCCGACTTGTCGGATTATTACTAACACGCCAGGCTTGCAATTGAGCCTAGATAGAACGTATTTATGAGACAAAATCTTTGTCGCGTCAAGTTTTTGGCGCCGTTGCCGGGGATTGTCAATTGGTATAATTTAGGAAAGTGATTTTAATCCTAAAGTGATTTCCATAAAAAAAATAAAAAATTCTCATCTCTTATGAAATTACATGCAGAATTCAACTCCCACCCAAGTTCACGAAAATCCTATTGCCGAAGAAAATTCTGAAAATTCTCACACCACTGATTCTCCTCATTTTTGGGTTTCACCTCCATCTCCTAATAATTCAATCACAAGTCGCTCCTTGAGTCAAACACCGAGTGTGAATTCTAAATCTTTTGGTAGCAATATGTCGATGCACGATAGTGTTTGTGTTGGTGCTGAAGAGGAAGAAATACCATATCTTCCCATGAAAGATCTTTTATTTCCAGAGCGAATTGTTACCCCTGGTTGAATTTTACTCGCGTATAATGCCTATCAGTTCCACTTTCGAAATGGTATGATTCAAATTCTTCCCACATTTCATGAGATGGATTCTGAAAAACCATATCTCCATATTAGAGAGTTCGAAGAAGCATACGAGATGTTTGGTGACCAAGCTTGCCCACAAGATGTTATCCGGTTAAAGCTTTTCCCTTTTTCCTTAGAGGATAAAGCCAAGACTTGGTTATAGTCACTACCACCGAATTCTGTTTTATCCTGGCGAGATATGCCAACCAAGTTTCTCTCCAAATTCTTTCCACAACACAAAACCAATTCTGTCAAAGATCAAATACAAGATTTTCGACAAAATGAGAATGAGGCTTTCGACAAGTGTTGGGAGAGATTTTAGGATTTAGTTAATGCTTGCCCAGATCATGGATTCGAAAAACATCATCTTATTTCATTTTTCCATCAAGGGCTTACTTTAGCATCTAAACAACTTGTTCAGACCATGTGCGAAAGACCTTTTTAGGAGTTAGACTCGAGCGATGCTGAGGCTCATCTGAAATATGTAGCGTAGACTACACAAGCATGGGATGTTTCTGACCCCAATAGTCAAAATAAAAATCGAAAAGTGTCCAACTTACCTGCTGCATCCGGTATTTATCACTTGGACAAGGACACTTTGTTAGATCAAAAATTTGACCAATTCGAAAAGAACTTCAGAGACATGCTTGAAGTGCGATTAAGAGAAGTAGCTGGACCCGTGCAAGCCGGAAAGGAGAAAGTGTGTGCCATTTGTGCTGCTGGTCATTCTACCAAAGGATGTCCTACCATCCCTGCATACAAGGCAATGTGCACTGAACAAGTTGAGGCGATAGGAGGGTTTCGAGGAAATTTTAATGCACCATAAGGGAATGCATACAATCAATCTTGGAGGAATCATCCTGGTTTCAACTATAGACAACCACAAGGGAGGATGGCTCATAATCCACATGTGACTTTACAACCACCACCCCCTCAATTTCAGCAATTGGCTCCTCCGATGCAAGCTCCTATGCAGGTACCACCTCCTGGTCCGTATGTCGCTCCACCTAGGTGATCTCTTGAAGATAATCTGAATCAATTGATCCAATCTCAAAAGGAGAGCAATGCTAAGTATGATCGAATGTTCACAGAAATTCATACAAGCATCTCTAGGTTGCAATCTGTAGTGAATACTCAGGAGAAGGGTAAATTTCCAGCTCAAGGCCAAAGACCCCCTCCTCAAGGACAAACCACGGTTAGCTCCACATCATCGGATTTGCCATAACAATGTCAAGTTGTCACTACTCTCCGTAGTGATCGCGTAATTGATCTAGCGCCACCACTTCCTAAAGAATCTAAAGCTAAAGGAGCTTCAAAATCTGAGGAGACTCCATTGCACATGGAAGATAAAGATGAGGGAGTTGAACCTGAAGTTGAAGTATAACTACCCACTGCTGCTCCATTTGCTCAACGCTTAGCACCACCCAAAAAAGGGGCTTCGCGTACAGAAGTGTTAGATGTTTTGAAGCAAGTAAAGTTGAACTTGCCGTTTCTGGATGTTATCCAACAAGTTCCAGCATATGCCAAGGTCATCAAAGATCTTTTGACTATCAAACGACGGCTGAAGGTAAAAAAGAACGTTTTCTTGGCACAAAATGTGAGATCGATCCTTCTTAATGATCTTCCACCAAAATTCAAGGATCCCGGTGCACCTACAATTTCGTGTGTCATAGGAGAGAGTCGAATGGAAAAAGCATTGCTTGACTTAGGTGCGAGTGTGAACATCCTTCCATACTCTATCTATAAGCAGCTTGATTTAGGTGATCTAAAACCTACCCGAATCACTCTACAGTTAGCTGATCGACCAGTAAAAGTGCTTCATGGGGTTATGGAGGACGTAATCGTTCAAGTGAACACGCTTTACTTCCCGATCGATTTTGTCATTTGGGACACTAAGCCTTCTCCCCATGCGACAAATCATGTTCCAATAATATTGGGCCGTCCATTTTTAGCGACTTCTAATGCTTTGATCAATACACGGAATGGACAAATACAACTCACTTTTGGTAACATGACTCTCGAGACCAATATTTTCATCGCACCAAATGGGTGATGAGGATGAAATTCATGAGGTGGATCTTATTGAAGAGGTGGTTAATGAACACATCAAGAAGATCATAGGAGGAGATGCACTGGAAGTTTGTTTAGTGCAAGGTCGTGAGAATAAGAGTTCTTATACTGAATTTGAGCGTGAGGTGGAAGAGTTGGAAACTTGGTTACAAGAAGAAGTGAGTTTTGAGAACTTAAGAGATGTTGACTGGATTTCTAGATTTAAAGAATTACCCCCGAGGGAGTCACTCATGATCCCCTCAGAAAATAGATTTCCTAGTCTTGAGTTAAAGAAACTACCCTCTCACGTCCAATATGCTTTTCTAGGAGATGATGATACATTCCCTGTTGTTGTTTCTTCCAGTTTAAAAAAGAGCAAGAGGGCATGTTGTTGAATGTGTTACGGAAGCATAGAAGTACATTTGGTTGGACTATAGCTTATTTGAAAGGTATAAGTCCATTAATTTGTACCCATAAAATCCATCTCGAGGAAGAAGTGAAGCCCTCGTGTGAGATGCAAAGGCGACTAAACCCAACCATGAAAGATGTAGTTCAAGCGGAAATCATCAAATTGCTATATGATGGGATTATCTATCCCATTTTTTATAGTAAATGGGTGAGCCCAATTCAGGTCGTTCCAAAAAAAGTCGGGTATGACCGTGGTTGAAAACGCTAAGGGAGAATTAATACCTCAACGCACCACCATCGGGTGGCGTGTTTGCATTGACTATCGAAAGCTCAATGCCGGAACCAGAAAATACCATTTTCCTTTGCCGTTCATCGACCAAGTGATTGAACGAGTGGCAGGCCATCCTTACGATTGTTTCCTAGATGGATATTCTGGCTATAATCAGATTGAAGTGGATGTACTTGATCAAGAAAAGACAACTTTTACATGTACGTTTGGTACGTTTTCCTATAAACGTATGCCTTTTGGGCTATGTAATGTGCCAATAACTTTTCAAAGGTGCATGCTAAGTCTCTTTAGTGACATGATAGAAGAGGGTCTTGAGGTGTTCATGGACGATTTCAGCGTTTTCGGTCCATTTTTCGACTAATGTTTAGCTAATCTTAAAAGGGTTCTATTCCGATCTGTAGAAAAGACTTAGTCCTCAATTGGGAAAAATGCCATTTTATGGTCACCGAGGGCGTAGTTCGAGGCCACATAGTCTCATCTAGGGGAATTGAGGTTGATCGAGAAATAATAGAAGTAATAGCTGAGTTACCCCTGCCCAAATCACTTAAAGATGTGAGGTCCTTTCTAGGCCATGCTGGATTTTATAGGAGATTTATCAAAGACTTTAGCGCCATCGCTAGACCTTTGAGTAATCTTCTCATGAAGGAAACTCCATTTGAATGGAATAAAGCATGCCAAGAATATTTTGATAAACTCAAAAGCATGCTAATTTCTGCTCCTATCATTCAAGCGCCTGATTGGTCACTCCCATTTGAGCTTATGTGTGATGCAAGTGATTACGCGATTGGGGTTGCTCTTAGACAAAAAAAAGACAAGAAAGCTTATGTTATTTAATATGCTACTAGGACATTGTCTTGATCCCAGCTTAACTACTCTATTACGAAGAAAGAATTACTAGCAGTTATTTTTGCTCTCAACAAATTCTGATCCTATATTGTTGGATCGCCCATCGTTTCCTTCACTGATCACTCAGCCCTCAAATATCTTCTGACTAAGAAAGATGCCAAACCACGTCTAATAAGGTGGATCCTACTCTTACAGGAATTTAATCTCTCGATTCAAGATAAGAAAGGAGTAGAAAACGTCATTGCTGACCATTTGTCACGCCTCTCGTCCGACGTACCTATTGATCCCATTCCCATAGACGAGTATTTTCTGGATGAAAATCTATTCGCTACTTCTTCTCTCCCCTAGTTTGCGGATATAGTTAATTACCTTGTCACTGGAGTTGTGCCCTCCAATTGGAGTTCGCAAGAGAGAAGGAAGTTCATTACATGGTCACGCAAGTTCTTTTATAATGATCCATATTTGTTTAAGTATTGTGCTGATCAAATCATCCAAAAATGTGTACCTGATGAAGATATCCAAGGGGTAATTCGATTTTGTCATACGAAAGCATGTGGAGGTCATTTTTCCAAAAATAAAACTGTTGCGAAAATCCTGCAAAGCGGTCTTTATTGGCCCACCATCTTCCGGGATGTGAACACTTTCTTCAAATCATGCGATAGATGCCAAAAAATGGGCGCTATTACCCGTCATGACATGATGCCATTGACCCCAATACTTGTCTTAGAATTGTTTGATTGTTGGGGTATTGGCTTCATGGGGCCCTTTCCCCCTTCTTTTGGCTTTCTATACATCCTCGTCGCAGTAGACTACGTCTCAAAATGGGAAGATGCCATAGCTACGAGGACGAATGACAATAAGGTGGTGATAAAATTCATTCAAGAAAACATACTTTCTCGATTCGAAATTCCTAAGGCTTTAATCAGTGATAATGGTACTCATTTCTGCAATAGGCCGATGGAAAAGCTAATGCGAAAGTATGGAGTCGTCCATAAAGTAGGAACACCTTATCACCCTCAATCGAATGGCCAGGCTGAGCTTGCCAATCGGGAAATCAAAAGTATCTTAGAAAATATACTCGAACCTAATAGGAAAGATTAGTCTCTCAGATTGAATGATGAGCTCTAGGCGTATAGAAATGCATACAAGAATCCCCTTGGGATGTCCCCATTTCGTTTTGTATATGGCAAGCCTTGTCATCTTTCGGTTGAAATTGAACACAAAGCGTATTGGGCTATCAAAAGGGTGAACTTTAACATGGAAAAAGCTGGTGAAACATGTAAACTTCAGTTGAACGAGTTGGAAGAAATACGCAATGATGCGTATGAAAGTGCTAAAATCTCCAAAGAACGAATGAAACGAGCTCACGACAGAATCATTCGACGGAAGTAATTTTATTCGGGACAAAATGTACTTCTCTACAACTCGAGGATGCACTTGTTTCCCAGAAAATTGCGGTCACGATGGTCAGGTCCATTCATTGTGAATGAAGTATTCCCCCATGGAGCTGTTGAGATAGAGGATTAAAAAGGGGTAAACACATTCAAGGTTAACGGGCATCGTCTCAAGTCGTACTTGGAAGCGATCGTCATGGAAGCCGACACAATCTGGTTGTCGGACCCTATTTATGGGGATTGACTGAAAAAGAAAGGTGAGGTCGTCGCACCCCCGACGTGTATGGGTGTAATACCCCGTATTTTTGTGATATTTATTTATGGGATTAATTGAATTAAATGTGTATTAATTGAGAATTAATCCGGATATAATACTAACGAGATGTGACTTGGTATTCAATTATAATGTGTATATATGGCAATATATAAAGATTGGAAATATTGAAATTATCGCGAGATTGAAATACGGCAATTTGGGAAATTTTGTTGGGACGCGTGTGACAGTCGCGTCAGAAATGTAATTATTTGAATTAAAAAGTGAATTTTATTTTCATCAACCGTATGGTCATTTTGAGTGCGCCAACGAGTCCGGAAGGGTCAAAATAGTCAGAAAACACTAGCCGGGGGTTAAGTTTGGGTCCCGTGGCATTTTTGGGCCATACCGGCAACTAATAAGGGTATTTTGGTAATTTTGAAATTTTAGGATAATTAACCAACGAATTTTGGTAGTTAAATATTAGGATATTTAGTGACCCACTAAGCCACCATCAGCACTTAACCAACTAAAGGGCTACGGGAGTTATAGGAGAGGTTAGGAGAAGTTCCCAAAAGAGAAATCATAACCATCATCTTCAACCTTCAACCTTGGGAGAAATTGGAGAGGAAAAAAGAGAAACATCCAACATCGAATTCAGAGAACAATCCGAGGAAAGTGGTTTAATTACGTTATTTACAACGAATGTTTCTTCCATGCTTAGACATTTATGAAAATTTCATTGTTTTGGGAGATTGATGAAAACCCATTGAATTGGAATTAGAAATTTACATTTTTATAAGGAGACTGCATGTAGAATTATGTTTAGGTAATTATTCTGATAGAAATACATCTTTTATATCACAAAAACGGACTTGATTATGTTTATTGATGACTGCAAATTTCTAGGGTTCAGGTTCATGAGATTTGGGGAAAATTGGTGGAGATTTGATGATTAGATGTGGTTTAGGATGATTTGATCCCATATATATGTTAATATACGACCTAAGTATGTTTATAAATGATTAGAAACCTTAAAACACTGTTGGGATAATGTTTGGATGAGTTTTGAGAAGAGAAAGTTGGAAGAAAAATGAATTTAGGAATTATGGGCTCGAAACTGTCACCTCGTTAGAAGGCCTGCCCAGGTCGTTCGAACGAGCTCGTTCGAACGAGCTTCTAACGAGTTGACGGTTTGACTTCTAACAAGGGGGATGTTCGTTCGATGCCTTTCGTTCGAACGAGATATCGTTAGATACCCACTTCATTCGAACGAACTCTCATTCGAACGAGACTTCTAACGAGTTGACAGAATGGCCTTTTTGGCCTGGTTTGATTTCTAGGGTCCCGTAACCTTGTTTAAATGAAGAGATATCTTTACCGTGTTAACAAATTGATATAGTTGGGAAGCTTGAGATATATTGAGGAGTAAAAACATAGAATCTTGGTTTGAACCAAATAATATTTAGGGATTAGGACGCGAGCGTCTAATCACGATGCGAGGATAATTAATGACTTAAATATATATAAACCGGGGGAATATGAAATGTGTAATTTAACAGTTGGTATAAGAATGAGAAGTATACCACTAATAAAATATGGTAATTACTAAGATGTGTGCATGCTTAGTATGTATGAATTTATGTGTATGACATACCTACCATACTTGCTATCACGGGAGGTTTACGTTCGCTTAGGGCCATCTAATCTTTGTGTGCCCGGATTTAGATTGGTACCTCGAGAACATAGGTCAGAGAAGGACTTATTGGGAAGTTAATAAGACTGCTGATCGTGGGAGCGTAGGTATGTGCGTGACCCATGTGATGTGACTGTGTTCGCCTCCATTGTTTGTGATTGTTGTTATCAAAGAATGATTTCTGAGAGATTCGTAATGCGAGATCCTTATGTACGTGATGTACCGGGATGGATAGCAGAGTATGTGTGCACCACAGCTTAGTCTCGGGGTGCTTGTATTGTATATATATATGACGTGAATAATATATGCCTAAATAATGAGAACTTTCATGTTGGTATTATGAGTATAATTATGGTAATGCTTTGAGAAAATAAAAAGGGATAACCTGTAGTAAATTTTGTTGTTAATCATTGAGAATTCGAGTTTAAGTAAAGCCCTCTATTTAATTGATAACGTTAGAATGTATAATGGGAATCGAGTAGAAAGGGGTAGAACTTATGACGGTTTAGTTAGATATGGATGTCACTTAGATGGGTACGGTACGTTAGGAGTGCACAATTAGTCGAGAGGTGAGTATTTCATGTGAGTGCACGTCCTAACATGTATTTTGCATTCATTGTTTTAATGTTATTAAAGCACTTGATGTTTTTAAAATACTCTCCACTTTCGGGCTCTGACCCGTTTGCTTTCAAATCTATTTTTTGTAAAAACCTTTTAGGTGCCCAGCCACAAGGACACCATACATAGTATTTCCATTCAGGTGACGAGTTGTAGCTGTTGTGGAAGTTACAGGGCCTTGCTAGTAGACGCTTCTTTTGTCTTGACTCTCTATTCAGTTTTCATCATTTGTAGGGCATGTCGCCCATTTCTTTTAGAGACATTTATATTTCAGTTATTCAGATTGTGGATTGTAATTAATTCAGGATTCAGACTTGTTTTATTTTATTCAGTTATGGGATTGTTGTGAGAAGTATTTTTCCTCCAGACTTATCATTATTATTTGTTGGTTATTCTATTGTCTCTTTATGGTGTATGGTTATGTTATTTTCATTATTCTTTCATTGCATGTTAATCAGACTTATTTTAAAATTTGACAACTTACTTTTTAAATACTAGGTGGTTAGTAATCATTAAATGTTTTCGACAGTGATGCTATTAACTGAACCAACTTGGCATTTTGAATTAATTTAATAAAGGAGTACCTACCCGGTATTTAATTAGTCGGGGTGTCACAGGTGGTATCAGAGCATCAGGTTCTAGTGTCCTTTAGGATCTGTACGTCTTATTATGTTTTCGCTGAGCTTTCTTTGATGTAGAGCCCTATATTTTAGGACTGTTGTATTCTTTTATGTATGCTTCGCTCTTCAGCTATTTTGGGTTTATAACTGCGAACTTATAGACCTTACTCTTATTTCAGATGCCTCCACGACGTGCGCAACGAGTTCCTAGGGATGCACCGTCAGAGCCACAGCCAGCACCAGTACAGGGCACCATGAATGCCGCCGAGGTTGCAGCTATTGTAGCCCAAGCGGTAAATGCCGCCCTAGCCGTTGTACAGCAGGCACCACCCCAGGCGTCGGTAGCCGCGCCAGTTCAGGCACATGCATTCCCGTATGCTTGGGAACGTGTACGTGATGCTTTTCACAAATCGCACCCGCCGGAGTTCGCAGGTAGCTCAGATGTTGTGGTTTCAAGTCAGTGGAGGAAAGATATTCAGAGGCACTTGAGGATGTATGAGTGCACCGATGTTCAGAAGCAGATACTAGCTACTTTCAAGTTAGTGGGATCTGTACTGCAGTGGTGGGAGTCTATTACCACCGTGGAGGAGAGAGATACTCTCACGATACAGGAGTTTTGGGTGCGGTTCGACCGCAAATATTTTTCGTCAGCTGTTCACACGGAAATGAGGTGGAATTTAATGAATCTCAGGCAGGAGGGTAAGACTGTGGCCGACTATGAGGCCGAATTCACAAATCTACTGAATATTGTCCCGGATGAGATATCGACAGAGGAGAAGAAGATCCAGAAGTTCACCGATGGATTGACATGGAGGATCCGTCAGCATTTATTGGGGAACCTCTCGTTGGCCACTTATTCTGACGTGGTTAACGCTGCACTGTTACACTGCCAGGATCATCGCTTTCACATGGCTGAGAGCAAGAGATCAGGAGAGTCCAGCCATCAGGGCAGGACTGGGGGAAACGGTGCCAGTGGGGCACAATTTGTTCAGGGGCAGAGGCAGGGTGACCAGGATTCCCAGCAGGGGGATCATAAGAGGTTCAGATCGGGGAATTTCAGGCACGGACAGGGAGGTTTTAGGCAGGGCCATCAGGGACCGAACGGCCATCAGGGCCAGCAGGGGCAGAATGGTCAACAGCAATTTCTACAGGGCCAGCAAGGCCAGGGCAGAAATGGTAACGGTCACCAGGGCCGAGGGCAGCAGGGACAACGAGGGGGAAACTTCCCAGGAAAGTGTTATGTTTGTGGCAAGACTGGCCATAAACGTCCGGATTGTCCTGATAGGGGCAGGGCACCGCAGCAGCAGCAGCAGGGTGCTCGACACGAGCCACGGAGGCCTATGTTTCCCGCCGCCCTCCCAGCACCACCACAGATGGCAGCATTACCACCCATTCCAGTAGTCCCAGTTCAGCAGGAACAGCTTCAGTATGGGAGAGTGTATCAGCTTCAGCATGCCGCGGCCCCATAGGATCCACCGGCTATTGAGGTTATGTTCTTTATTCAGGGGACTACGGGGCGTATTTTGTTTGACACGGGGGCCACACATTGTTTCATTGCTATGAGATTTGCACGCACCATTGGGTTGTTAGATACCACCGAGAGTACAGTTACTTGTGTAGATTCACCGTTGAGTAGGGGTTCCGTGATTTCCCTTATTTGTAGAGGTGTGGGTATAGAGATCGGGAGGTTTACTTTACCCGCTGATATGTTAGTGTTAGAGATAACTGAGTATGATGCCATTATTGGTATGGATTGGCTAGTTGCATACCGAGCCGTAATTGACTGTTTTAGTAGGAGTATTATCTTTGCCATTCCCGAGCAGGAGATGTTTTTAGTGGCGATGCCTCGCCCTGAGGGAGGATCGTCCACTCACTTGTACTACATAGAGGAGGAGACCTCTAAGGAAGTGGTGATACCACTTGATTCGATACCCGTTGTTAGAGAGTTTGCCGATGTATTTCAGGATATACCTGGACTACCTCCGAGTAGAGCGATAGATTTTGTGATTGATTTGACTCCGGGCACTCGGCATATTGCCCGCGCACCTTACCATATGTCTCCAGCTGAGATGAGAGAGTTACGGGATCACATTGAGCAGTTGTTGGGTCAGGGGTTTATTCGGAGGAGTACTTTGCCGTGGGGTGCCCCTGTGTTGTTCGTGAAGAAGAGGGATGGATCGTTGAGGTTGTGTGTAGATTACCGAGAGTTGAATAAGGTCACGATACGGAATAAGTATCCGTTGCCCCAAATCGATGACTTATTCGACCAGCTGAGAGGAGCTTCTTTCTTCTCAAAGATTGATTTGCGATCGGGATACCATCAGTTGCGTATTAGGGAAGAGGACATCTCGAAGACTGCTTTCTTAACGAGATATGGTTCCTACGAGTTTCGGGTTATGCCTTTTGGCTTGACCAATGCTCCAGTCGTGTTTATGGACTTGATGAATAGGGTGTTCAGAGAGTTCCTAGATCAGTTCGTCATTGTCTTCATTGATGATATTCTGGTTTACTCCCAGACAGAGGAGGAGCATGCCAAGCATTTGAGGCAGGTTTTGCAGACGCTACGTCAGAACGAGCTGTATGCAAAATATGAGAAGTGCGGGTTTGGGCTGAAGGAGGTTCAGTTTTTGGGGCATATTATTTCCGACCGGGGATATCTGTTGATCCGGGGAAGGTATCCGCGGTGAGGGAGAGGGACAGCCCACAACACCGATTGTGATCCGTAGTTTCTTGGGCCTAGTAGGATACTACAGGAGGTTCATTCGGGGTTTCTCAAAGATATCGGGTCCTTTGACACATCTAACTCGTAAGGGTGTACCATTCATCTGGAGTGATGCCTGTTAGTTGGCATTTGATGAGTTGAAGGACAAGTTGACCTCAGCACCTGTGTGAGCATTGCCGAGATCGGGAGTTGAGTATCTAGTTTACACCGATGTGTCCTTACAAGGACTTGGAGGTGTATTGCAGCAGGAGAGTCAGGCCATATCTTATGCTTCTCGTAAGCTTAAGCCTCACGTGAAGAATTACCCCACCCATGACTTGGAGTTAGCGGCAGTGGTATTTGCCCTTCGGATTTGGAGACATTAACTTTTGGGGGAGAAGTTTCGATTCTTCACGGACCACAAGTCCCTATAGTACCTATTCACGCAGAAAGAGTTGAATATGCGACAACGGAGGTGGCTTGAGTTTGTGAAGGATTATCAGTTTGATATCCAATATCACCCGGGAAAGGCTAACGTGGTAGCAGACGCGTTGAGCCGTAGGCCAGTAGATGAGGTGGCAGGGGTGTGGAAGGCTAAGTGGAAGGAGTTGGGACACCAGGATGCAGTGGTCCGATCTTTCATGTCTGTGATGACTGTTACACCACAGATTGTCACGAAGGTGGTACAGGCACAGGTAGATGACTCGTTCTGTCAGGAGCAGATAGTTCGATTATTAGCAGAGGGAGCCGAGTCTTATACCATTAGCTCAGACGGGGGATTACGCTTCAATGGGAGACTGGTAGTTCCGGAAGGGGAGGAATTACGACACGAGGTGATGGCAGAGTCGCACGACTCATGATTCGCGGTACATCCCGGTGGGGACAAAATGTACCAAGACATGAGACGACAGTATTGGTGGAGCGGGATGAAGAGAGATATTGCCGTGTTTGTTTCTAAATGCGCCACTTGTCAGCTGGTAAAAGTGGATCATCAGAGACCGGCAGGACTTCTACAGCCATTAGAGGTCCCGATGTGGATGTGGGAGAGAATATTCATGGACTTTATCACGGGGTTGCCTACGTCACAGAGAGGTCACGACTCCATTTGGGTAATTGTGGACAGGTTGACCAAAGTCGCTCATTTTCTACCCGTAAGGACAGACTACACTACGGGACAGTATGCCCAGCTTTTTATTGCAGAAATTGTGAGACTTCACGATGTGCCCCTAAATATCGTGTCTGACCGAGACAAGATATTTGTTTCACGTATGTAATACCCCGTATTTTTGTGATATTTATTTATGGGATTAATTGAATTAAATGTGTATTAATTGAGACTTCTAACGAGTTGACAGAATGGCCTTTTTGGCCTGGTTTGATTTCTAGGGTCCCGTAACCTTGTTTAAATAAAGAGATATCTTTCCCGTGTTAACTAATTGATATAGTTGGGAAGCTTGAGATATATTGAGGAGTAAAAACATAGAAGCGTGGTTTGAACCAAATAATATTTAGGGATTAGTACGCGAGCGACTAATCACGATGCGAGGATAATTAATGACTTAAATATATATAAACCGGGGGCATATGAAATGTGTAATTTAACAGTTGGTATAAGAATGAGAAGTATACCACTAATAAAATATGGTAATTACTAAGATGTGTGCATGCTTAGTATGTATGAATTTATGTGTATGACATACCTACCATACTTGCTATCACGGGAGATTTAAGTTCGCTTAGGGCCATCTAATCTTTGTGTGCCCGGATTTAGATTGGTACCTCGAGAACATAGGTCAGAGAAGGACTTATTGGGAAGTTAATAAGACTCCTGATTGTGGGAGCATAGGTATGTGCGTGACCCATGTGATGTGACTGTGTTCACCTCCATTGTTTGTGATTGTTGTTATCTGAGAACGATTCCTGAGAGATTCGGAATGCGAGATGCTTATGTACGTGAAGTACCGGGATGGATAGCAGAGTATGTGTGCACCACAGCTTAGTCTCGGGGTGCTTGTATTGTATATATATATGACGTGAATAATGTACGCCTAAATAATGAGAACTTTCATGTTGGTATTGTGAGTATAATTATGGTAATGCTTTGAGAAAATAAAAAGGGATAACCTGTAGTAAATTGTATTATTAATCATTAAGAATCCGAGTTTAAGTAAAACCCTCTATTTAATTGATAACGTTAGAATGTATAATGGGAATCGAGTAGAAAGGGGTAGAACTTATGACGGTTTAGTTAGATATGGATGTCACTTAGATGGATACGGTACGTTAGGAGTGCACAATTAGTCGAGAGGTGAGTATTTCATGTGAGTGCACGTCCTAACATGTATTTTGCATTCATTGTTTTAATGTTATTAAAGCACTTGCTGTTTTTAAAATACTCTCCACTTTCGGGCTCTGACCCGTTTGCTTTCAAATCTACTTTTTGTAAAAACCTTTTAGGTGCCCAGCCACAAGGACACCATGCATAGTATTTCCATTCAGGTGACGAGTTATAGCTGTTGTGGAAGTTACAGGGCCTTGCTAGTAGACGCTTCTTTTCTCTTGAATCTCTATTCAGTTTTCATCATTTGTAGGGCATGTCGCCCATTTCTTTTAGAGACATTTATATTTCAGTTATTCAGATTGTGGATTGTAATTAATTCAGGATTCAGACTTGTTTTATTTTATTCAGTTATGGGATTGTTGTGAGAAGTATTTTTCCTCCAGACTTATCATTATTATTTTTTGGTTATTCTATTGTCTCTTTATGGTGTATGGTTATGTTATTTTCATTATTCTTTCATTGCATGTTAATCAGACTTATTTTAAAATTTGACAACTTACTTTTTAAATACTAGGTGGTTAGTAATCATTAAATGTTTTCGACAGTGATGCTATTAACTGAACCAACTTGGCATTTTGAATTAATTTAATAAAGGAGTAGCTACCCGGTATTTAATTAGTCGGGGTGCACAATGGGGTGAATGTTGTGTATAATCGTCTTAGGATGTTATGAGTCGTAGATATGTGTCATAACCGGAGAAGGGAATCCAATAGATGTCTTGGGGTTGTTTCAGGTTTCGGTGAGCATTTCGAGAGTCAATAGGTTCAATTGCATTGAAGGAAGCATTGGAGTTGAAAAATCAGGATAAAATGGTAACAAATGTAAGGAGGGGAATTTTTGAAATTCAACAGACCGGATCGGTCATGCCCTGAATAAAAAGAACCGATTCGGTATTATCGAAACGGTCCGGTCTAAAATGGGATCGATCCGGTCATCTGAAGTCGCGCCCCTTCCCGAGGTTAAAACCTCTTCAATCCAAACCTCATTCATTCCCCCAATCCCTTCCTCTCCCCAAAAATTCTTAGAACCCCCCTTCCCCATCCTTTCCCTCCATTATTTCCCACCCATCCCACCTATAAATAACCACATACCCCCTCCCAATTCCTTCACACCTTCATCACCATTTTCTTTTATCACTTTCTGTCTACTTCTTCCATACCCATGGCTGCACCCCAGAAATATAATTCCATTGAAGGCCTGCCCGACGGCAATGGCGAATACGTTCCCACCGTGAGGCAAATTAGTGTTGCCGTTTCTTTGGTCCGCGAAGGAAAATCCACATTGAGCACAAGGTGCTTTGGGATCAGCTGCCTAATTCTATCACAGGCCTGTTTATGTCCTGAGGCTAGTGCAGATTTTTCAATGAACCATATGATGCTGTTTGGGAGAATGAAGTGCGTCAATTTTATGGTACGCTCGTCCGTACTGCTGATTTCGAATCTCAAGCTTTTGTCGACTCGACACCAATACAGTTCTCACTTGAAATTATGGCCCAGAAACTCGAGTCTAAAGGTGTGGTCACTCCAGCCCAATTTACATATCCTAGTCCTGATCCGGTACTGACCAAAGCTGTTTGCATATCTCGCATCACGCCGGGAGCGATTTGGGATACCGAGACCTTTCCTGTTGGTCGATTACCCGACAAGGCAGGTATTACCTTTCACATTGTTTGTACCAATCTATTACAAACCTCTAATGATTCGGCTATGCGCCCGCGTCAAGCTACTCTGATGTATTATATGTTTGACCATGCCAATGTTATCAATTTGGACCGCACGTTTTACAATAATATCATATTTGTGGCGGTGGACAAAAAGGGGGCCCTCTTCCTTTTGGCCATCTCATTACCTCCTTTCTTAAGGATTCCGGTATTGTTCCACCGCAAGATCTTATCAACTTGCCCAAGCCACTTGGGCAAGAATCCCGCACCCGAAGTGACAAGCAAATCCAGCTGATCCGTGCGCGGCAAGGAGACAGTGATACCTCAAGCCATGAGGAGGCTGCTGAGGAAGAGGACGTTGCTGATGAAGATGTTGAGATGGAAGAAGGTGAGTAAGACGAGTATGATGAGACAGTCGATCCGTATTATGTTTCGGTTGGTACGGGTCTGATCGAGCGCGTTGTTTCTCTTGAGACGCGTTTTGATGGGTTTATGACCTCATACCAACGGGACACAAGTATGATGCTGCGTATGCAAGCTGATCTCTACCGCCTCCAGTTAGGTCCCGACGCCCCCCTTCCTGCATATTTTTATGATCCATATGACCCTACTGCCCCCGGTATCTCCCACCCCCCCACCATCCCCGTAGGCAACCCCGTTTGTCTGGTTATATTATATTAGTGATGTTTGGCTTATACAGTTGTGTTTTGCAGTTTTAGTATGGTATTTACTTGTTTTATTTATCGCACTTCTTCTTTCGCTCTATAGTCCATTTGATTGAGGACAATGCAAATACCTAAGTTAGGGGGGATGATAAGTGCGTATTCATAAAACTTCGCATATAAAAAAAATTCAAAAAAGTTGAAAAAACCAAAAATATTTTTTTCAAAAAAAAAATGGAATTTAAAATTTTCAAAAATATCACCTTTATTCTATTTAAAATTTCAAATTGTTAACAATCAATATGCACTAAGCCAAAATTGACCGAAGGTGGAAATTGAAAGAAAATTGACGACTTAACGAATAAGTGTGGAGATTGATCAAACCCGGTGAGATTTCGAGACTTTCAATTATTATGAATTTTTAAATCAATCCGAGTTTATGATTAACTCAAAGTCCTTTTCAGCGTTTTAATAAGTTATTGATGATCTCAATCCTTTGTTTTGATCGGTTATGGGAAATGTGTGAAAAGTTATCTCGAAATTCGTGTTAAATATATCTCTAAACTTAATTAATCTCGAGATGCATATGGTAATGTGATTAGCAATTTGGACAATGAAGTAGGCCCTCGTTTGTTAAACCCACAAATATTAGCCAAAAAACGTTGTGAAAATTATCCCTTTGCAACCCAATTTGAGCCTAATAAATTTTTTCCTTTTCGTTTGGTAACCCGAAAAACCCAAATTGCCCGAAATTGTGAAAAATTGGAAATTTATCAAGTAAGTCCAAAGTGTGTAATAAGAAAAAAGGGGCAAGAAAAAAAATAGCAATGAAAAAAAGATGCAAAAAAGAATAAGAAAAAAATGAAAAAAGAAAAAGAAAGAGAAAAATGAGAAAATGCCCGAAAAAACACTAATGGACGTCATAAGGACATTTTCCAATTTCGAACATTCCGATTTTTACCCTTTACACTTTTTAACCCGAAAAAGTCCTAACCGAGTCTGAATGGCGAAATTAATTACTGCATGGAGAGTTAAAACACAAAAAGATAATAAAAGAGATTAAACTTGTGTGATTAAAAGATGATGTTTCCCATTTCCAAAAAACTGTATTCCGATGATGAGATCTTTTCACCATATATTTCCTTCTTTTCATTTTTGTATGCGTGAATTTGTGTCCATTATATTTACTCTTTATATCATGCATACCGAGAGAAAACAACCACAATCCGAGAGATTCGTTTGTGAGAGCATTCCGTAAGAATTTGAATCAAAACGAATTTTCGAAAAGTAACGTAATGCTCAATCGGTGGAAATTAGAGGTTTAATTTCTGACTTTGCACACACACACTATGGTTTGAGATATTTGAATATGAATTTCTGGTGATTATTTTTCGAAAAATTTAAATTGTACAATTTTTAAGTATTTTGATATTTATTTGAGTCAATAAAGAATTTTGTGGGTAGATTCACTGCAAACCCTCACGAGACAAAACTCGTCCTACTAGGGTAAACTAGGGGTTTAAAGGCTTGTTGCATATGCTCAATGCAATCGTATGCCTGCGAAAGTGGAATTTTAATGAAATAAAGAACTTTGGGTAGCTTCATTTACATTGCCCAGGACGTGCAAAGTCCTAAGTTAGGGGGATTTGACCAAGCATAAATTCTTTTGAATTTAGCCCCTTAAGTTAGTGATTTTGATATCTTGAACAAAGTAATTGAATCATTTTTATTCCATATCATTGCCATTGACTATTTCTGACAAGTTCCCCGAGTTTTGTGTATTTCTGATGGATTTTACAGGAATTTAGTGCAAGAAAGAGAGAAAGAAACCGGAAGAAAGGAAAAAGAACAAAGGAAGAAAAGTCAAAGGGCAAAAGTGTACATTTATACTCGGAGTTTGGATGCGACGCCTAAAGGAAAGTTGAAGATCTTGATTTCACAAGAGCATCGGAAGAAACAACACTCAAATCGGAGCTTGAGATCAAAAGTTATGGCCGGTCAAAGATGGAAAGAAAAAGTCAACATTGAAGAAAATCGGACCAATTCGATATATATCGGACCGATCCGAAATGTCACAATTCCAGTAGACACCAGATTGATACCGAACCGATGAAAGCAGAACCGATCCGATGGGATCTGGACCGATCCGGTGGAAAGAAAAAAGAATCGATCTGGTTGTTGAAAAACGGACCGATGCGATGGTATTTGGACCGGTCCGGATGTGCGAATTCCTGGCATTAATTATTCAGCTAAAGCGGTACATATCTTAGATAATCTTTCACAACTCATCGATTTTAGCTGTCAAATTCATGCTAGTTGGTGCTATAAAAGACCAAGCCCTACCTCATTCTAGGGGGGAGTCGAATTAGAGAGAGAATCAGATCTTATAGAGAGTTTTTTAGGTTTCTTTGCTAGAAGTTTCATAAACCCTAGTTTGTAAGGTTGATAAAGAAGAAGTTTTCTGGATTCAAGTTCAGTTGTTTTTCCTGTTGCTGGATACAAGTATAAGATTTCCATTCTCTTATTTGTTCTCTACTTTATTTTCAATTCAATTCTCAATTGTTTTGCAAATTATTACCAATGTTTGTTAGATCCACAATTCCATGTATGAATTTGTTTTCTAGTAAAACCATGTCTAGCTAAATCCTCAAGGGTTGGGGTACATGAACTCATTCCGAGGTAAATTACCTATGTAGAAAATGGAGGGTAAATTTAATATTGACCGAATCATGTATGGAAATTATACGAACATAGCCGATATTTTAATCTCTCTTACCCTAGGTACTTGGGATGTTTAAGAACACTATGCAAGTGTAATTGTCCATTCACCGCTTTATATTTACCTTTGATTTCATATGATGCGGGCTAGTTCCTTCATATATGTAATGTTTAGGATCTATAAAGATTGGATTTAGTCAACAATTTCAATTTACAATTTTAATATTCTATACGGTAATTCGTTAAGGTTTAAGGGATTGTACTCCACCTTATTTTCTCTCATTTTCAAATCTAATTTCTTTACCATTTTTAATATTTTTCTGCACATTTTATTTTATCACCAATTGGAAATTTACAATCATCAATCATCTTTTCATTTCACTGGAGGAGTCATTTCAAGGTTAAATAACTATTCCTACAAAAGTGCCAATTATTGATCCCTAAGGATACGATCCCGACTTGTTGGATTATTACTAACGCGATAGGCTTGCACTTGAGCCTAGATAGAATGCATTTCTGAGACAAAATCGTTGTCGCGTCAGCTGCCTCGAGTCAAGTTGAGCTTCCACGAAATGACATTCAGCTTCTTTGAAGAATAACTGGCATTTGTCAAACTTTCGTTGTAGCTCTGTCGCGTCCTGTTTCATTCTAGGCCAAAAAAATTCCTCTCTTTGGATTCTTCAGTAGAAAGGTATCTATGTTATCTCGCTGTGCTCTTCATGTGTTTTCTTTAGTCTTCGCTCTGCCTCTTCTCGACCGATGCACCTTGACAACCATTCTCCTGCATTTCTGAAGTAAATGTTTCCCTAATTTGTGAAGTATTAGGCTAATTCCCTTAGCTCCATCGCTCCTTCCCCGGATTCCAATTGTCTTCTAATCTCTCCCCTCAGGTCAGCATCCTCCTTGATCGTCAGGATTGCCTGAACTATCGAGGGATCTATTCTTTATTAAATCACGATTGTAGTTGTATCGCTACTCATGACCATCTTCTGAGCAATGGTGGCATAAGCGTACGGGTGGTGGTTCATCGTATGGGGATGCCTCTTGATCTTGGTCCGTTGGAACTGGCTAAGAAACCTCTGAATGATTGTTTTGTATGGTGCCAGACTCAGGTGTTTCAACGGATATTCTCCATTTACTTGCTAAATCACTAAGTTTGAATCGCCCTTGATGCAAAGCGATCGGATCCCCCTTCGAAGGGCTTCCAGCAGACCCAAAACTAACACTTCGTACTCTGCTTCGTTATTGGAACAAGGGAAATCTAGCTTGTAGGAAAGACAAATCTCCTCCACTCCTTTTTAAAGAATAACCCCTGCTCCTCCCTTATTTTTCACCGAAGATCCTTCGAATTGCATTGTCCATTCCTCATCCATTGTGTCTAGGTGATTGGCCTGCAAATTATCTCCTGGAATACTTTCTTTGGGTGGCTCAAACGTTCCTGAGGGGAATATTGCCAATAGATCGGCGCAAGCTTGGCTTTTGATCGCGCGAGGAACCACATACTTCAAGTCATATTCAAAGAGGATAAGGAACCACCTAGCTTCCCTACCAATCAATATAGTTCTTGCCAGAAAATACTTAATATGATCATATCTAGTTACAATATGAATTGTGAAAGACAGCATATAATGTCTAAGTTTTTTAGCTACAAAGACTAAGACTAAATAATGCCTTTCCAAGCTACTATATCTGACCTCTGGCCCATATATGATTCTGTTGAGGTAGTAGACCGATCATTCTTCCCCACCAATCTCCTGTGCCAACAAAGCTCCCATGGATCTCGTGGTAGATATAAGGTATAGCTGCAACGGTATTCCTGCTTGTGGGGGAACCATGATTTGTGGTGAAACGAGAAGCTTCTTAAACCCAGAGAGTGAATCCTGGTGAACCTCCTTCCACTTGAATTTCATGTTCCTTCATAACAGCTGCATCAATGGATGTGTCATCTCGGCTAATCCAATCATAAATCTCCTAAGGTAGGATACTTTACCAAGGAAAATCTTTAGCTCCTTCGTCGTTCTTGCACTTAGCATTTCCAAGATCACTTGCTACTTGTCTTGGTCCATCTGCACCCCTTGCCGATCCACCACGAGGCCTAGAAATTTTCCACTTGTTACTCCGAAGACGTAGTTAAGTGGGTTCATCTTTAATTTATATTTCCTATATCGGGCAAACACCCTCCTCAAATCACTCAAATGGGATTCCTCCTTTTTTGATTTGATGACCAAATCAACCACATAGAATTCCATAAATTTGTGAACGAAGTCGTGAGAAATGGCCATAATTGTTCTCTAGTAAGTAGCCCCATCGTTCTTAAGTCCAAACGGCATTACACTACACATGAAATTCCCCAACGGGGTCCTAAATGTTGTTTTCTCTACATCTGAGGGGTCCATCTTGATATGGTTGTACCCTACATACCCATGCATGAAGCTATACATCTCATGACCAGCCGTTGCATCTATCAAGCTGTCGATGGAGGGCAGAGGGAACTCATCCTTGGGGCAAGCTCTATTCAAATATCTGAAATCCACACAGATCCTTATTTAGTTTTTGTCTTTCTTTCCCACCGGGACAGTACTAGACAGCCAAAGCGGGGCTAAATTAGTTTGATGAACCCTGACGCCAATAAGCGTTGGACCTCTTCCTTTATCTTTAAATCTAGCTCAGGCTTGTACGTTCTCATTTCTTATTTCAACCGGAATGGCTGAAGGCATCACGTTCAACTTATGACAGCTGACTCCCACATCCAGCCCTTCCATCTCTGTGTATTTCCAAGTAAAAACATTTATGAACTCCCGAATCAACTCAACCAAAACCTCTTGTTTCTCCTTACTTAGATCTTTTGAGATGAAAATAGGCCTTGGATCCTCACCTTCTTTTGCCAGGCTCAACTGCTCTAATTCTCAATCAAACTATCATTATTTTCTATGGCATGCCCATTCAACTTAGATTGCAATTTTGAGTTAGCCTTTTTCACCTTCACCGTTTCGGCATACAACTCATTAAACGCATTTTGCAATTCTTTCACATCTATCTCCTCCTCGCCACTCTCTTCACCCTCACTAACATGGGATACACTCAAAATCTTCTCGGAAGTGTCATTCACATGAGTATTGTCGTCGTAACTCACATGACATTCCATAAACGCAACAAAGTTATTCTCAATGGGGGAACTCTCTCCCTCTTCCGGTTCACTATCACTTAAGGTGGCACTATAGACAATGGGTTGCTTGCCCTCTTTCTTAAGTTTATTGGGACACTCCTTAACCTTGTGACCGTACCCCTCACACCCAAAACACTTATCCGACTCATCCCTCTTAGGCTTCTCAAACTTATCCTTAGAGGTGGGATCTACTTTGTTGTTCTTGAATTTTTCAAATTTCTTGGCATCTTTCGATTGCTTTTGAAACTTAACAAATTTTTTAAATTTCTTTGCCAACAAAGCAACATCCTCAAAATCGGAATCGAAATTCGAAACTTTAATTTCCTCCTTCCGGGTTTTCAAAGCAATACCCTTTTCTTTCTTAGGCACTTTCTTGGAGGTAATCATGTCGATTTCATAGATTTGTAAGTTACCTACAATCTCTTCTAGTTTCGTTGATTCTAACCTACCCAAGGAGTTTAAAATGGTCACTTTCGCATCAAACCTACTAGGCAACGACCTAAGGATTTTCTTAATGACACGGTTGTCGGGAATTTTCTCACCTAGGTTAAATGATGAGTTGACAATATTGGACAACCAAGCATAAAACTCATTAAAGGTCTCACTCTCTAACATTCTAATGGTCTCAAACTGTGTAGTGAGATTTTGAAGTTTTGACGCCCTAACCGTGCTAGTTCCCTCGTGAGTGAGTGACAAAATATCCCAAGCCTCTTTTGATGTTTCACAAGTCATAATTCTGTTATATTCTTTGTGTGTGACATGTGAAGCAATAACATGCAGACCCTTAGAATTATATTGTGCAAGTCTTTGTTCAGTTTATGTCCAAGACTCAACAGGCTTTAAACTAGTGCCTCGCCTACAATAGTGACAGGGGGTGTCCAACCTTTCTCAACTGCAAGCCAAACACGCTCATCAATAGATTTTAAAGCACATTTCATTCTCATCTTCCAATAAGTGTAATTAGTGCCATAAAAAATAGGGGTTCGAGAAAATTCATTATATCCATAATTCATGTTTGAAAACACACGGGATCACAAAACAAATAAAAATGTTTTCTAGCTCTGATACCAATTTGAAAGATTGAGTGGCCCGATGTGTGTGTTTTAAACAAAACAATTTTTTCTTTGAAAAAGATCCAACTTTTAATTATGCACTAAACCAAGTTGCAAAATCCCAATTCTCACTTTACACCAATTTTATCTTGATTAATCCTAAACATGCATCTAGTGATTAAAGCAAGTAAAGTAAAGTAAAGAATACTCACAACACCGGATGTACAAGGAAAAAACCCAAAAACGGGAAAACAACCTCGGACGGCCCAAGCCAGACAATCACTATGAGCAATGGTTTTACAAAGACATATTAGCCTTACACTAAGACTCGATCCCCACGGGTCTTGAAGCTCCTTCTGATCTTCAATCATTCTTCAATAGTGCCCACGCAGAAATTCTATCTTCCACGATCTCTCTCCACAACACACGCGTCCAGGTATGTCGCAGTGTCCACCGATATGGTTTTGATACGTCTACGATGTCGAACACGATGTCCGTCGCTTCTTCACCGCAAAACCCATTGTGTTCAATGTGTAGAACAAACAACTTTGGTGCAGCAAGATCATGTAAACATATAAGAATGATAATTCGGATCTTTGCAAACTCTAAGGATGTGTTTATGCTTTGTAAACCTTAGAAAACATGTGTAAACAAGGTTCTGATTCGTAAAACGTTTTTTCCAGAAAGCACACTGTTGAAATTATGATGCAAACACTGTTTAAATAAGATTTAAATGACGCCTCGAAAAACGTGTCGTTCGAATGACTTAAGCATGTCGTTCGAGCGACATTGTATCTCGTTCGAACGAGATCCGCGTCGCTCGAGCGACCTTCCGAAAGTTTGACTTTCTTTGACTTTCAAATAAAAACGTCTCTTAACAAAGAGATTCAAATTAGTCAAACTCTATTTCGAGCTTATCATCATAAAACGAAGTTTAAACCATTAAAACACTTTTAAAAGATTTAAAATTATTTTTCTATATAAAAATTACATCCTTATCTTTTATAAAATAATTTCGAGCACCATTAATTATACGCATTTATACCTGAGTGATCTCGGAATGAAATTAACTTTGAAGACGAGTAAACTTGCACCAAATAAACATGGGCATGATTATTTCTTTGAAGCTTTGCCGCAACGTCTTCAATTTCTTCAATACGTCATAGACCAAGTGGGATCCTGACAAAATAAAATTCTTCCTATGACATATTACAAACACAGTTTTGTTCACGGAACTAAGTCAAAACAATACAGGGACTCAATTGGAAATTTATGTCCTTACAAATCTCCCCCTTTGACTATTCCGGGACAAAACTAAACTAGTGAAATGCCTAACAGGGCCGTCAAGCCGTATGACGCCTAAATCCCATCCCATAAACCCAAAATCAAAAATACATGACACGGACTAATATATGTAGCACCGGCAAGCATGAACTGTTTGAATGTGATGTAGACTTGAAATCTCAAATCGATGAAGCATACCTACACACATGAAACAGACAAACAAATACCAAGTGAAGTATGGAGGAACAAATGAAACCAATTTATGTATTCAATAAGAGCATATCATTTGAAAACATGTGAGTAATTATTTGATACCAATTTGTTACCAATTTAAAACATAAAGTAGCACTCAATAAATCTCCCCCTACATCACATACATCTCTCCCCCTTTTTGTTTCGAATAGACAATCCGGTGAAAAGATAAACCAATATGAAATATCTAGCATGAGAATATGATTCCAATTTTGAAAAATGAAAACCGCTAGATAAACATGAGAAAACCAGCTAAACAAGATCATGTAATGCCAAAATAGTAGCTAGTAAACCAATGAATCACACAAAGAGCATACCAGTCAAATCAAGTGTGATAAACAGACATATATGCAAAATACCAATTTGGAACATAAAAGAACCTACATATAAACCAATTAATCCAAAAAATTCTTCCTGCAGTACCAAAAATATATCAAATTAAGCCAGAGGACTGCAAACCAATCAGAAGTCATTTTTCACCCTGTCGTTCGAACGAGCCAGGGACTTCGTTCAAACGAGATGAGGAAGTCGCTCGAATGAAGTATAGAAGTCGTTCGCGCGAGATGAGATGTCGTTAGAACGACTTCGCGCGACTTGTCAAAATTTCCCAGTTTCTCAGAAATATTATAAAGTATTGCCTAGTAAAAAAAATTCCACAAAAAAATTCCAGGAAGGTACTGACAGAAACAAAACAGTGCTAAAACAGTCAGCTTTTAACACAAAACGCAAAAAACTCATAAAAACTTAAAATGTGAGTTACATGCAAACATAGTACCGATATGCTCAAACCTGGACATGGAATGAATGGGCGTGAAACTACAACAAATGCGTCACAATTCCAACACATCGAAACGATCAAGAATCTCTAATTGATAGCGATAAATCATCAAACTTTATCATAGCCAAATAACAATTAAAGTGTGAGCTTAATGAACTAAACATACTACATGCACATAGATCCATAATTTTGACGGTTCTACAAAGAATAGCGTCAAATTGCAATGTTTCAACATTAGGATTAGTTGTTTAAACCCGTTTAAATTTTCTCCAACCAAACACCCTCATATAAACATACTTTTTCAAGTTCTTTTGAGGTTACTAGCATTCTCAACTTAGAGAAAATCTTATTAGCCCTTTTCTTAGCATCTTGCTTCTTCTTTTTGGGCTCTTTTTAAACGGTGGCTTTCACGACGAGTTAAATTTGAACTCTCGCAGCCCTTTCCCGTGAATCACTTATCATTTTTTTAAATATAAAATCCTCACGGTAAACGGTTATTACATGCACACTTCTCCTTAAGTTTACTTACGCATAAATGACAAGATTGGGATAAGAACGCCTCACCAAATTCAAATATGCAAGGGAAGTCACACATCCAAATAAACTCGTGCATGTGTGCGATGTTGGCATATATACAAAGTCGAATCAAGATGCATATCAACTTCGAAAAAAACCATATAAACAATGGTTAAGATCATTCTAAGTATCGATAATAATGACCAAATGTCCTAGCCACATGGATAATGAAACGATGGGGGGTCCAAGCACACCAATATGCCACATCAAATATGTAAACTCAAAAACAAAAACTGAAAATCTTTTTGGCTTTTCAAAAAATTTCACAATAACAAAATCTTTTTGTATTTTTCAAATAAGACTCAAACAAATGAAAATTATAATACAAAATGATACATATGTCATAATACTAGCAATGAATATATCATGAAGCAAACTAGCATATGACAAACATGGCAGAACTATCATCCTTTAGATTTAGCATGGGAAGAATCAAGTTCACCCAAACGAGAATCATGAAGTTTAATTCCTAAAGCCACTAAATCCGATTTCTTAACCCAAGTAGGTGTAAAACGACGCATGTAGGTGTGGGGAACCGGGGAAACTTTATTCCTAAACTTCCTAGGAGCTTGTCTAAGGTCGTAACAATAACGCCTAAGGCGACCTTTCCTACCACAAAATGTGTAAGTGTAGAGGTGGTGGGAATGATTACCTTTATGGGGACCTTTTCTAACCATCCTAGTGTTTCTCACACGTGCATGGGGGAATGGGAACAACTCTCTCACCAAAACCTATACCTCCCCTATCTCCCTTAATTTTGATGGTGCCTAAGATCTTATCTAACTTCTCCGACCTAGCCTCCAAATCAAACTTGACTCTAGACGAGTCTTTCAACCTTTCCTTTAACTCAAGAATCCTAGACTCAAGTAAACGCCTAGTCTGCTCAAATTCTAAAATCTCCTTTTTCAAGGACTCCATCAAACCACGGAGATTGTCTATCTCTTTCTCCACAAACTCTAGTTTTTCCCTAAACTTTTTCTCTCCTGCCCTAAGATCCTGAATCAAACTATCATTATTTTCTATGGCACGCCCATTCAACTTAGATTGTAATTTTGAGTTAGCCCTTTTCACCTTCACCGTTTCGGCATGCAACTCATTAAACGCATTTTGCAATTCTTTCACATCTATCTCCTCCCCGTCACTCTCTTCACCCTCACTAACATGGGATACACTCAAAACCTCCTCGAAAGTGTCATTCACATGAGTATTGTCGTCGTCGCTCACATGACATTCCATAAACACAACAAAGTTACGCTCAATGGGGGAACTCTCTCCGTCTTCTGGTTTACTATCACTTAAGGTGGCACTATAGACAATGGGTTGCTTGCCCTCTTTCTTAAGTCTAGTGGGAAACTCCTTAACCCTGTGACCGTACCCCGCACACCCAAAACACTTATCCGACTCATCCCTCTTAGGCTTCTCAAACTTATCCTTAGAGGTGGGATCTACTTTGTTGTTCTTGAATTTTTCAAATTTCTTGGCATCTTTCGATTGCTTTTGAAACTTAAAAATTTTTTAAATTTCTTTGCCAACAAAGCAACATCCTCAAAATCGGAATCGAAATTCGAAACTTTAATTTCCTCCTTCTGGATTTTCAAAGAAATACCCTTTTCTTTCTTAGGCACTTTCTTGGAGGTAATCATGTCGATTTCATAGATTTGTAAGTTACCTACAATCTCTTCTAGTTTCGTTGATTCTAACCTACCCAAGGAGTTTGAAATGGTCACTTTCGCATCAAACCTACTAGGCAACGACCTAAGGATTTTCTTAATGACACGGTTGTCGGGAATTTTCTCACCTAGGTTAAATGATGAGTTGACAATATTGGACAACCAAGCATAAAACTCATTAAAGGTCTCACTCTCTAACATTCTAATGGTTTCAAACTGTGTAGTGAGATTTTGAAGTTTTGACGCCCTAACCGTGCTAGTGCCCTCGTGAGTGAGTGACAAAATATCCCAAGCCTCTTTTCATGTTTCACAAGTCATAATTCTGTTATATTCTTTGTGTGTGACATGTGAAGCAATAACGTGCAGACCCTTAGAATTATATTGTGCAAGTCTTTGTTCAGTTTCGGTCCAAGACTCAACAGGCTTTAAACTAGTGCCTCACCTACAATAGTGACAGGGGGTGTCCAACCTTTCTCAACTGCAAGCCAAACACGCTCATCAATAGATTTTAAAGCACATTTCATTCTCATCTTCCAATAAGTGTAATTAGTGCCATAAAAAATAGGGGTTCGAGAAAATTCATTATATCCAGAATTCATCTTTAAAAACACACGGGATCACAAAACAAATAAAAATGTTTTCTAGCTCTGATACTAATTTGAAAGATTGAGTGGCCCGATGTGTGTGTTTTAAACAAAACAAATTTTTCTTTGAAAAAGATCCAACTTTTAATTATGCACTAAACCAAGTTGCAAAATCCCAATTCTCACTTTACACCAATTTTATCTTGATTAATCCTAAACATGCATCTAGTGATTAAAGCAAGTAAAGTAAAGTAAAGTAAAGAATACTCACAACGCCGGATGTACGAGGAAAAAACCCAAAAATGGGAAAACAACCTCGGACGGCCCAAGCCAGACAATCACTATGAACAATGGTTTTACAAAGACATATTAGCCTTACACTAAGACTCGATCCCCACGGGTCTTGACGCTCCTTCTGATCTTCATCCATTCTTCAATAGTGCCCACGCAGAAATTCTATCTTCCACGATCTCTCTCAACAACACACGCGCCCACGTATGTCTCAGTGTCCACCGATATGGTTTTGATACGTCTACGATGTCGAACACGATGTCCATCGCTTCTTCACAGCAAAACCCTTTGTGTTCAATGTGTAGATTAAACAACTTTGGTGCAACAAGATCACGTAAACATATAAGAATGATAACTCAGATCTTTGCAAACTCTAAGGATGTGTTTATGCTTTGTAAACCTTAGAAAACATGTGCAAATAAGGTTCTGGTTCGTAAAACGTTTTTTCCAGAAAGCACACTGTCGAAATTATGATGCAAACACTGTTTAAATAAGATTTAAACGACACCTCAAAAAACGTGTCATTCGCGCGACATTGTATCTCGTTCTAATGAGATCCAGTGTCGCTCGAGTGACCTTCCGAAAGTTTGACTTTCTTTGACTTTCAGATAAAAACGTCTCTTAGCAAAGAGATTCAAATTAGTCAAACTCTATTTCGAGCTTATCATCATAAAATGAATTTTAAACCATTAAAACAATTTTAAAAGATTTATAATCATTTTTCTATATAAAAATTAGATCCTTATCTTTTATAAAATAATTCCGAGCACCATTAATTATACGCATTCATACCTGAGTGATCTCGGAAGTAAATTAACTTTGAAGACGAGGAAACTTACACCAAATAAACATTGGCATAATTATTTCTTTAAAGCTTTGTCGCAACATTTTCAATTTCTTCAATACGTCATAGACCAAGTGGGATCGTGACAAAATAAAATTCTCCCTATGACATATTACAAACACAGTTTTGTTCACGGAATTAAGTCAAAACAATATAGGGACTCAATTGGAAATTTATGTCCTTACAAATATTGCATTGTTCAATATGTTTACTGATGTTGGGTTAAATATCATATAAATTTATGATGTAAAAAAATTATGGAAATTCCTGGAAATTGAATGAACGATAAAAGAGCCTATAAGGCAGATGTATTATGTGGTAAAAAAATGGGCATATCTTGCTCTAGGAGACATGAAATGATGTACCGTCTTTTTGTATTGGAATAATAATATGATAAGGATTGAATTACCAAGAATAAATGAATATATGTTTGGTCTATGATTTGGATATGACAATTATATTAACATGAATTTGGATGAAACTTCATCTGTGACAATTGATTTGAATAGAATCGTATGATGCTTATGAATTGAGTTATGTTCAAGTTATCGTTTGAATTGTTAATATTGTTATGATGACACTAATATTGTAAGAATGATAGGAAGGGAAGAAGAGTTGCTTGAACAAGTACCGGATAAAGGCAAGGGAAAAGCCAGTTAAACTGTCCAGGTGAGTGTACTTATGATTGTTCATATATAGATATGAAAATGATATGTTGGATTTGAATATAGCTTTAAGAGAGGGTTTGTTTGAATACTTCGGTATTCAGGAGTTTTTTGGATATTCAAATATCTAGGATTTGTTATTGCCAATGGGCAGAATTATTTGGATCTTATGATCCAGGATTTGTTATTGCCAATGGGAAGAATTATTTGGATCTTATGATCCAGGATTTGTAATTGCCAATGGGCAAAATTATTTGGGTCTTATGATCCAGGATTTGTTATTGCCAATGGGAAGAATTATTTGGATCTTATAATCCAGGATTTGTTATTGACAACGGGCAGAATTATTTGGATCTTATGATCCATGATTTGTTATTGCCAATGGGTAGGATTGTTCGGATTTTATATCCACATATTCGATATGGAATTGTTATTCCATTGCAGGGAAGGAGTACCTCACTAAGCTTAATGCTTATGATTTATATTTTAACAATTTCAGGTTCGTATGCTGCCAGCTAGGATACCATATGACCGGTAACTTTGAGAGTTGCACCGTTGGAGAGACCCGGGGTTTAAAAATGGGGATTTTATCGTTGTCACGGTCAAGATTTTAATATACTCACACATTCTATATATTGATTTAGTATGGATTGAGTTGATTATAATTAATCACAATATTGTATGTCCGCTTAATTATGACTCTGATATTGATTTTTATGGTATAAGAATAATATTATGTTCATTATGCACATTATGTAGGAAAATATTGATGAATGAATCATATTTCCAATGGGCTCAAGACTATGATCTAATTATTCCAACAATAAATGATTAGTATGGATATTGGGTTTGAGGTGTGACAATTAGTGGTATCAGAGTATGGTTATTAATTCTTGACGTGTGTGACGGTTAGATGGCAGTTATTGAGTTAATTTGATATTTATGAATTATTTATGTACTAACCAATAGTTTAGTATTATAAACTTTTTATGTTGGTTGTTAAAACTTTGTTGTATTACAGATAATTCCAGATGGAACCTGGGAATGGACAACATAGAGAAGAGGGAGTAGCTTCTCGTACAGAGAATACTGAAGTAGAGCAAAGTGTTGCTGGAAGGGCTAGAGAGCAAGAGCAGCCTACAGAGATGTAAATAATGGCACATGCAATGATGTGGATGGAAGAGCAATAAGAAATAAATATGGCGCAAATGGCAGAAGAACAGGCTAGATATCTAGAATCAAAGACTGTGGCCAGGATTGAGAAAGAGGCAAGGAAGGAAATGAAAGATTCCATCCATGAGAAGTTTTTAAAGTTAAATCTTCTAGAATATTCAGGGTCAATTGAACCTATAGAAGCTGAGATGTGGGTCAGAGATCTAGAAACTATCTTTGCAGTTATGAAGGTTCCAGATAACCAGAAAGTGAATCTAGTTGTGTTTAGGCTGAAAGGAGAGGCCAAATATTGGTGGGAAGCCAGTAACCATTTAGTGCCTAGGATGGAAGGAACTGATGTTATTACTTGGGCTAAATTTATTAAATCTTTGTATGTTAAGTATTTCCCTAAAGTTTATAGGAGGGAGAAGTTGAGGGAATTTATAAATTGACGCAAGAAAAAATGTCTGTGAGGGAGTATGAGGCTAAATTTACTGCTTTGTCTAGATTTTCCACTAAATATGTGGAAAATGAAGAAGATAAATGTAGTAAGTTTCAAGATGGACTGATTTGGCCTATTCAAAATAGAGTGTCCACTTATGAGTTAGAAGATTATGCTTCTCTGGTAAATAAAGCCATGATAGCAGAAAGGCAAATAAACCAAGGGGTGGCGAGTAGATAGAGCTTTAAGAATAGTAAATTTAACGCATTTCAGTCTAAGGGAGGTGAGGGTGGAAGTGTTAAGATAGATACTCATAAATTTCAGAGAGGTGGTGGAGATAGTGGTAGAGGTATGGGGAGATTTGGCAGAGATACTAGGGGTGGAGAATCTTCTAGTCTAGTTAAGAGGTCAGGAAAGGGTGAGGCACCGACAAGAGTTGTTACATGTTTCTTTTGTAAAGAGGAGGGGCATTATAAATCCGAGTGTCCTAAGCTTAAAGGAGTGGAATGCTACCATTGTCATCAAGTGGGGCATGTTAAGAAGAATTGTCTGCAGTTGGAAGAGACTCCAGTAGCACATAGTGAAGTAGCAAGCAGAATGTTATCTCCAGACAGTGTAGTGAAAAGTATGGGAATAGAACAAGCTAGTAGTTCCATCCCTGGTGGACGAGTTTTTACAATGAAAGAAGGTCAGATTACTCCAGATGTAGTGACAGGTACATTTTCTGTTACTGATAGAAGTGCTTATGTTTTGATTGATCCTGGTTCCACACATTCTTTTGTGTCCTATGCTTTTGCTATATACCTGAATAGACCATGTACTCGTTTAGATGTGGGGTTGGGTATTTATATGCCTATGGGGGATATGGTTATAGCGGAATATGCTTTTCGTGATTGTTTTTTGACTATGGGGTCTAGTAATACAGTTATAGATCTACTTCCATTAGATATTTCTGATTTTAATATAATTCTGGGAATGGATTGGTTATCTAAATATCATGCATCTATGGATTGTTTCTGTAAGGAAGTTGTTTTTAATACGCCTGGTGAGCCTGAATTTAAATTTATGGGGGAAAGAAAAATTATTCCCAGTTGCATCATTTCTGCTATTCAAATGAGGAAATTATTGAGTAAGGGTTGTGAGGGCTTTATTGCATATGTTCTTGACACTAGGAAGGTGACTTTACAATTAGTCGATGTTCATATTGTACGGGATTTTCCGAACGTGTTTCCTAGAGAGTTTCCAGGGTTACCTCCAGAAAGAGAAGTTGAATTTAGTATTGAATTAGCACCGGGGACAACCCCTATTTCTATGGCACCGTATAGAATGGCACCTGCTGAGTTGAAAGAACTCACGATTCAGTTGTAGGATTTACTTAATAGGGGCTTCATACAGTCTAGTGTATCTCCCTGGGGTGCACTAGTTTTATTTGTGAAGAAGAAAGATGGTACCATGCGTTTGTGTATTGATTATAGGCAACTGAATAAAGATAAAATTAAGAACAAATATCCTTTACCTCGTATAGCTGATTTATTTGATCAGTTACAGGGTGCTAAAGTGTTTTCAAAGATAGACTTGCGATCAGGGTATCATCAGTTGAGGGTGAAGGAGAGTGATATTTCTAAAACTGCTTTTCGTACTCGGTATGGTCATTTTGAGTTTTTGGTGATGCCTTTTGGGGTGACTAATGCTCCAGCTGTATTTATGGATCTTATGAACCGGGTACTGCATTCTTTTGTTGATTTATTTGTGATAGTTTTTATTGATGATATTCTGATTTATTCACGTGATATGGTTGCACATGAAAAGCATCTCAGAACTATTTTGAATGTGTTGAAAGATAACCAATTGTATGCTAAGTTTATCAAGTGTGAATTTTGGCTATCACAAGTTGAATTTTTAGGCCATATTATTTCTGGAGATGGTATATGTGTTGATCCTAAAAAGGTAGAAGCTATTGTAAAATGGGAGAGGCCAAATAACGTGACTGAGGTGCGTAGTTTTCTAGGTTTAGCTGGGTATTATAGAAGATTTATTAAGGGAATTTCTTCAATTGCCTTGCCGATGACTAAATTAACCCGAAAAGATGTTAAGTTTGAATGGAATTCTGATTGCGAAAATAGTTTTGATGAATTGAAAAAGAGGTTGGTAACTGCACCAGTTCTTACTATTCTACACAGTGGAGATGGTTTTGTTATTTATACTGATGCTTCACATCAGGGGTTGGGTTGTGTTTTTATGCAGCATGGTAGAGTTATTGCTTATGCTTCTAGGCAGTTGCGTACACATGAATGTAATTATCCTACACATGATTTGGAACTTGTAGCTATTGTCTTTGCTTTGAAATTATGGCGTCATTATCTATATGGTGAGGTATTGAAATTTTTACTGACCATCAAAGCCTTAAGTATTTATTTACTCAGAAGGAGTTGAATTTGAGGCAGAGGCGATGGACGGAGTTAATTAAAGATTATGATTGTACAATTCACTACCACCCAGGGAAGGCCAATGTAGTTGCAGATGATCTGAGTAGAAAGGCTTCGGGCAGGTTATCTTGTATTCGATGTGCTAGAGTTGCCCACATTATGAGGTTGAGATTGATGGGAGTAGAATTGAAGCTAGCAGATGGGGACAGGTTCTTTGCTCATGTAAGCGTAAGACCTTTGTTAGCTACCCGTATTCGTGATTTGCAAATAGAAGATCCTTTCCTTGAGAAGAAACGACAAGATGTTCGAGATGGTAGGTCTGAAGATTTTTGTATTGTGAATGATGGCACTTTATTGTATAAGTAACGGTTATGTGTGCTTAATGTGGGTGGATTGAAAGAGGAAATTTTAGATGAGGCTCATAATTCCATTTATACTATGCATCCTGATAGTACTAAAATGTATAGGGATTTAAAGGATCATTATTGGTGGAATAATATGAAGAATGAAATAGCTAATTTTGTTGCTAGGTGCCTTATATGTCAACAATTGAAAGTGGAGCATCAGAAACCTACTGGTCTGCTTCAGCCATTACCAATACCGGAATGGAAATAGGATCATGTAACGATGGATTTTGTGGTTGGGCTTCCTCGATCTCAGAAGGGGTCAAATTCGATTTCGATAGTGATGGACAAATTGACCAAGTCCGATCATTTTCTAGCAGTCAAGACTACGTATAGAGTTGATAGGTATGCTAGATTGTATGTTAATGACATTATTCGATTGCATGGAGAACCTGTTTATATTATTTCAGATAGGGACCCTACTTTTACATCTAGATTTTGGGATAGTTTGCAGTACGCTATGGGTACCAACTTAAAGTTTAGTACGGCTTTTCATCCCCAGACAGATGGGCAGTCTGAAAGGACAACACAGACTTTGGGATGAATATTTTCCTTTGATAGAATTTGCATATAACAATAGTTTTCAGTCTACTATTGGTATGGATCCATATGAAGCATTGTACGGTAGACGATGTCGTACACCGATATGTTGGGGTGAAGTTGGTAAAAGGAAGATAGAGGGTCCATAATTGATTAAAGTCACCACTAAAAAAGTGAAGATTATTCAAGATAGAATGAGAACAGCTCAAAGAAGACAGAAAAGTTATGCGGATAAACGACGAAAAGATTTGGAATTCCAGAAAGGGGATTATGTGTTTCTTCGAATATCGCCATGGAAAGGAGTTATGAGATTTGGAAAGAAAGGGAAATTAAGTCCACGCTACATTGGACCTTATGAAATCCTTGAGAAAGTCGGGATGGTTGCCTACAAGTTAGCTTACCACCAGAGTTAGCTCGGTTACATGATGTTTTCCATGTTTCTATGTTAAGAAAGTATGTAGTGGATCCTTCACATGTATTGGTGGAACAGCCTATTGAGTTATGTGGAAGAACCACTTGCTATCGTGGATATGAAGGAACAAATATTGAGATCAAAAGTGATCCCACTTGTGAAAGTTGTGTGGTGAAGGCATTCCATGGAAGAGGATACATGTGAGAGCGAGGATACCATAAATATTAATTATCCGTATTTGTTTGATTCGGACAGCCAAGGTATGTCAATTTCAGGGATGAAATTTCCTAACAGGGGGAGAATTGTGACAACCCGAATATAATTATGATAAATTATATTTAAATCATGATTAGCTTGTGTGATATGGATAATATGTTATTAGTATATATAATGTTAATTCATTATGTTTAGTATAATCCTACCTTCATAAAACATGAAATATCGAATTAGTTACAAATGTGAAATTTCGAAGTTTTCAGTAGGAATGTTCATGTTTAAGACTAGTTTTCACCTCTATGACATAACAATTGACTTGAGATATAAACTAGATATTTGTAGATATATGAGTTAGGTTTGTAACACAACAAACGTTCCATCGAATGGACATCCGAGTGGGAAGATATTGTCTTTTTACGAACAGGGGCTAAAGTAGTCATTTAGCCTTAAATGATATTTTGTTTTATATGATGCCACATGTTATAAATTGATTGGTTGGAGGTGGAGGTTGTTTTGGCCGACTTAAACCCTTGAGATATCCTACTTTCTTCAACAAACTCAGTTTGGGAGAGTTTTAAGTTGAGGAAAAATAATTGTGAGGGTTAGGAAGAAGAAAGTGAGGAGAAACATTCAAAAAAATTCATAGAAAATGACGTAAAGGCCCCTAAGGTAATTCTGAGCATGAATCTTGTTATTTTTCTTGAATTTATGATTTATATGATATAAATCCTTGATTTTTTATTGACCTTTCATGCTTGGGTGCATATGTATGTATATATGTAAGTTTAAGTTAAGTTGAATGTACAAAACCCTAAAATTGCTTTGTTTAGAAACTTTGTTTATTAAAACTTCCATATATTTTTGTACACTTACTAGAATTTATTGATTCAAATTTGAGATTAACTTGGACACATATATGTATGACATATCGAAAAATAATGTGAAAATACAAAGAAATGAGTATTTGGTGAGAGTTTGAAGTTCGGGTATGAAATCTGCCCCAAGGGTGACAGTATGCATACCATATGTTTGATGTCTTACTTGACATAGCAAATGAACTCTGAAAATTATGAAATTTTAATATTGTATTGTTCAATATGTTTAATAATGTTGGGTTAAATATCATATAAATTTATGATGTATAAAAATTATGGAAATTCTTGGAAGTTGAATGAACGATAAAAGAGCCTATAGGGCAGATTTGCTATGTGGTAAAGAAATGGGCATATCTTGCTCTAGGAGACTTGAAATGATGTACCGTCTTTTGTATTGAAATAATAATATGATAAGGATTGAATTACCAAGAATAAATTAATATATGTTTGGTCTATGATTTGGATATGCCAATTACATTAACATGAATTTGGATGAAACTTCATCTGTGACAAATGAATTGAATAGAATCGTATGATGCTTATGAATTGAGTTATGTTCAAGTTATTCTTTGAATTGTTAATATTGTTATGATGAAATTAATATTGTAAGAATGATAGGAATGGAAGAAGAGTTGATTGAACAAGTACTGGATAAAGGCAAGGGAAAATCCAGTTAAACTGCTAAGGTGAGTGTACTTATGATTGTTCATATATAGATATGAAAATGATATGTTGGATTTGAATATAGTTCTAAGAGAGGATTTGTTTGAATACTTCGGTATTCAAGATTTGTTTGGATATTCAAATATCCAGAATTTATTATTGCCAATGGGCAGTATTATTTGGATCTTATGATCCAGGATTTGTTATTGCCAAAGGGCAGAATTATTTGGATTTTATGATCCCGGATTTGTTATTGCCAATGGGCAGAATTATTTGGGTCTTATGATCCAGGATTTGTTATTGCCAATGGGCAGAATTATTTAGATCTTATGATCTAGGATTTGTTATTACCAACGGGCAGAATTATTTGGATCTTATGATCCATGATTTGTTATTGCCAATGGGCAGGATTGTTCGGATTTTATATTCACATATTCGATATAGAATTGTTATTCCATTGCAGGGAAGGAGTACCTCACTAAGCTTAATGCTTACGGTTTATATTTTAACAATTTCAGGTTCGTATGCTGCCAGCTAGGATACCATATGACCAGTAACTTTGAGAGTTGCACCGTTGGAGAGAGTTGGGGTTTAAAAATGGGGATTTTATCGTTGTCACAGTCAAGATTTTAATATACTCACACATTGTATATATTGATTTAGTATGGATTGAGTTGATCATAGTTAATCGCACTATTGTATGTCCGCTTAATTATGACTCTGATATTGATTTTTATGGTATAAAATAATATTATGTTCATTATGCACATTATGTAGGAAAATATTGATGAATGAATCATATTTCCAATGGGCTAAAGTTTATGATCTAATTATTCGAATAACAAATGATTAGTATGGATATTGGGTTTGGGGTGTGACAGTTTTCATCCCGAAATTAAGTTTAGAATTTTATGACGACTAAACAATTTGGATACAACACATGACGTAAGGTATTAATTACTACCAATGTATTTTTTTTCTGCATATTAATCAAGGGAAATGCTTAAAATTAAGATATACACTAACATTATATATTTATTGCTTGCCAAATCATTACTACTCCAAGTCAAAATCACGTTGTAGAAATTTAATTCCTTAAGAAGACAGCTCCCTTGTGAGCTTGATAGTGTTTTACTATCATGAATGTATGACTATTATTGTTTCACTATTTTTTTACTAAATATTGCTACTTATAACCACACATATAAATGGAAAAAAAAATTGCGTACGAATTCTATCCCAAAACTGAGTTTTATTGTATATTAACTCCAAAATATGAGATGTGTTACTGTTAGCGTACTGTAAGGGCGGTATGGGAACTTAGTCTCTTAGATAAGTTCAGTTGAGTAGTATAGTCTAGTTAGCTTGAGTAGTACATCTAGGTGGGCTAAGTACTGGACGTTAGGCGTGCACTATAGATGAGGGGTGAGTCAACTCAAGAGAGCGTGTGAAATCTTAACGTGTGTAATAAATAACTCATCTTACTGTGATAATTACTTGCAAAATATTTTCAAAAGGTTTTGAATACTAACTCTTGCTATAAAATATTTTTAAAAACTCTTTAGGTGCCCAGCCACAGGGACGCCAGGCATGACATTCTGATCTAAGAAGACGTAGCTATGAGAAGAGTGGATTCTTGAGAAGAGTGGATTCTTGCAGGACTTTTCTTAGACACTTCCATTTATCATTCCTAGTGTAGGAATCTATCTTCTGATGTCAAATTTATTTTAGGGCATGTTGCTCACTCTTTTCAGATTCATTATTTAGACTTCAGTGGTTTTAGTAGTTTGCTTGTTTGGTTTCCTTGTTGCTGGTTTTTGGCCAAACTTTAATTATAACATTTTATGGTTTGGGTTTTATTTTGGTGTTGGCATATTATATTATTGTTGATGTTCCACTTTATTGACTGCATATAAAAAGATTAAAATTTTGACATCCGCTTTTTGAATACTAGGTGGCTAGTAAGTTTAAAATGTTTCCGACAGTGATGCTAAGAATGAACCAAATGAGATTCCTGTTTTAATTTGATATAGGACTGATCACCCGGTATTTTATTTGGCTGGATTTCACAATTATGATTGAGAGCTACATTAAGTGGGTGTGAAAACTACTTTTTGGAGTTTAATAAACCACGTGTATACGTTTCAGAGATAACTGTATAAACATAAGTTTCCCTCAAAAGGTATTTTAAGAAACAATACCATTATGTCTTTAATTTTTGTATATTGGTATACACCTTAAGATAAGTGGGGAGTAAGTTTATATATTTTCTCTATATACAAGCACATATTGATAAATTAGAGAAATAAAATAATTTTATATGGGTTTTAAGAGTTATGTATGAAGTAGTGAGATACTTAAAAGGCTATATGCTCACATTTAAGATATCATTCCATTTAAATATGAACGGTTATTATGACTCGAAGTTACTAGTTATATGGATAGTATGAAGTTCACTCTTGCTTAAGTATATTTATTTTGATTTAACGACCAATATAATGAAAGAGTGCAACACAATCCATTAACTATTATAAAAACTGAGTTTGTAGCATCCTTTGATGCTACAACTTATGTATTATAGCAATGTGGCTTCGTTTCAAGACTTATTGTTATCGGCACTATTATCAAGCCGCTGAAATATTATGATAATGTCGCTGCAATCTTTTTTATGAAGAAATGTTAGGTATTCTCAGAGTAACTAAGCACATTGAATGTAAATACCTTTTAATTAAACAAGAAATTCCAAAACAACGAGTGTCACTTGAACACATTAGTACAATTGTTAACATAGAAAATTCACATAAATAGGCTATCACAATAGGCGTTAATGAAGCATGCTTAAGACATGGATCTTAATTGTAGCCAATAATGTTTTGATGTTGTGAATTGCTAGTGCTTATTTTTTACACTACATTATGATATCAATAAAGTGTTTTGAAATTCAATATGTTTGTCATTATTGTATACATGCATGTGAATTAATGAATGTGACATGAATAGTTCTTTTATCATTATTGACAACCCACACTTTGGGCGCAATTAAATATGACATTAGTGGCGTAGTACATGGAAGAAGCACATGCTCTTGAATAAGTCTGGAACTGCCATGAATCGCATTAGTGTATTATTTAATTAAGGTAACTACTTGATTATGAGTATTCTAAAGTTTATTATGTGTTTTATGTTCCTTGAATTAAATCATAAAGTGAACTGATTATATGGACCAAGTGGAAGACTATTGGAAATATTAAATAAATATCTAATTTTGAAATTAAGATAATTGGAAATTAGTTAAATATAAGTGTCCAACTTAATTTTGTCTACATAAGAATTTGGATTTAATAGGATTCTTTTAGATAAATCATTTAAATATTAACGAATTTGATGGGTGGTTTATTTTCTAATCAAACCCTATTGTAATGGATGGTAGAATTATAGTCTAACTAGGAAATTGGGTCCTATCTCACCTTATATATAGTATATTATTCTCTATCAAATAATTTGTATTAAACACAATATATTGGGTAAGAGGGGGAAGATTTGATATAACAACATTTATCTATAAAATTGATGAAGTTTGCAGTGGAGCAATCATCAAGATGATTCAAAGAGATTTTTACAACATACTTGATCAATGAATTGGATTAAGGTAAGTCTTCAGTTCTATCATTTAGGCATATTTATGAAAAAATGAAGATCCAAGATCCTTTTATTAAGAAAAATTGTATGCTAAAGTTTAATCAAAATAATGTGTTCTTTATTAATATTATGGTGTTCTTAAGTATGTTTTTCACAAAGCCAAAATACCATTAAAGGTAAACTAGATATCGACCTCTAGAAATACTTTTGTTTATTAGAGTATATGAAAGGAAACATAAATGATTGTTAAAAAATTAAACACGAGCTGTAATAACAACCATAGCTAATAGAATTTCACCAAAAATCCTACCCACAGAATACAATGTAGATGCTTCACTATGTGCACCTTTATCCACCGAAACTTGAGGGGAGGGAAAAGAAGATGCAAAGGGAGATGGATATGGAGAGGGAGATGTAGTATCTGAAGCGAATTCAACCACATTGATTTCCACCTTTTGTCCGGCCTTGCAATTACCGAGGTATCCACAAATGAAGTAAATGTATCCGACATTCTTGATAACGATGTAGTCATTTCCTGTTGCGTAGGTGGCAAGAGGGGACGTCGCATCACATGATGAATACTTTTCTTTCATATCAACTTGCACCACATTGCTGCCATCGTCTAGCAAGTACCAAAAAACTGTGCACAATGACATTTATGAGATATGACAAGGAAGATATATTATTATTTATATCTAATCTCAAATTATTTTAACATATCATGTATTATAGTTCAACATAACATAATCTACTGAAAGTGAAGTTCGCTGATTAATAATCATTTGCAAATAACATAGAATAACTATTTTCTTCACTCTCTCTCAATTTTTTTTAATAAAATTAAAATACAAGAGAAGAGCAGAATATGGGATGATATTAAAATACAAGAGAAGAGCAGAATAGGATATTATAAATCTCTTGATTGATCTGATTAGACATTGTCGATTTCATGTTGTGTTGCATGACATTTTATGACACGTTAACACTATTTTGAGTTTTCACTTGTATTAAATATAATATAACATTGAAACATAACACACACAAAAAAACGCAATTAATTCCTAAATTCATTGATATTCTCTATTCGATCAGTAAAATTGTAAACCCGTAATATGAATGGTCATGTACTTTCATACACATTTTAAGAATATATATTTATGGTCATGTACTTTCATGCACATTTTAAGAATATATATATATATATACACACACACCGAGCTATCAATTATACGTATTGGAATTGAATTGTACGAGTCATATAGCAAGTGGAATTTACAACGCAATTCTCATCAATTGTGTTAGTGTGTGCTATGAATAGCAAGTCTCATTGTGAATTTTAAGATTTTAACACTATGTCTAAAACCCATGCTTTGTTTGGGAACTAAAATCATAAAAAAATAAAGTCAACTAAGGGTCAAAGTTTAAGAGACATAACTATTTTTTTCTATCAGACGTTTATTTCTAATAGAGAAACGTCCCATTCACAAAAGACCGTTGCACATCCTTTACAATTTATATATAAATACCAATAAGAATTATGGATTTATTTTTACTTTAGTACAATATTATCAGTTTATTAAATAAAAAGTAACCAATGATCACTTTTAGAGATGAAATTTTCGCATATAGCGATGAAATTTTCACATATAGCGATGAAAAATGTATTAAATTCTAATAAACTGATAATTTTTTATTAAAGTATGAAATCGAAGATTATAATGCGTTAAATTAAAAAAAAAAATATTGATGCAAGGCACGATAGAAAAAACCTAATAACCCAACACAAACTACAAACAAAAGTAAAATAACAAACACAAACACAAACACAAAGATATATATATATATATATATATATATATATATAAGAGAAGAAAAAAGCACTCACGGAGGATATCAAAAATGTGAAATTGACGATTACCAACCCAGTCCGTGTAATTAACGTTCATATGAGTCCAACCTTTAGTGTCCCCAACCATGTAAAGATTTGCATTAGATAATTTTAGCGAAGAAAAAATGAGCAGCATGGTTATCAACGCAGCCAATTTTAGACCCAAACCGATGTTTTGTTTATATATTTTGTAAGTTGAGATGAGAGAAAATAAGATCTTGATGTATATTGACACTATTTATATAACAGAGACCATTAAATTTAGAAAATGAAACTTTTCGTGTGTTTGTCTCTTCACATTCTATTCTATTCTATTATCTAAAAAGAGGGAATTGTTAAGTTATTCCCTTAACGGACATGTGTGTTTGATTAAATGATAATTTGGGTGTTTGTTTAAAGGCTCTCTTCATTTCCATTCCTTCCATCCGTATATCAAGCTCCCCTAAATTATTGTCTCTATTCGGTGCCACGTGTTATAACATGTATGTTTGATTTATTAGAAGATGAAAGATGGGTACATGATCCCTCTTCAACTTCCTCTCCCTCCTCTTAAAAGAAAAAGATGCCCTAATGGTTGGATGTGTGACTAATGAACCACGTCACACCACAGATCTTCATAAGTGCGAACACACTTTTATTTGTCCTCTCTTCTCCATTTCCCCATCTCTCTCTCTCTCTCTCTCTCTCTCTCTCATAAAATGAATCCCCTCACTCTTATCTTTATTTGGCCGATCCTCATCCACACCACAGATCTTCATAAGTTCCGAGTTGTATGAGATTGGCCAGAGTTCAGTGATGATGATCAACCCAATAAAGAGGATGGTGGTTGGGATGTCAGCCAGCCGAATGGGTGGATCATTCATATTCATTGCCCCTCTGCGACCAAATCCATTTCAGGTGTAAATCCCAAATTTGTTTCATCAATGCTTCAATTTTTTGGTTTTCCACCCTGTCAGTTTTCCTTTTTCTCTTTCATACCCTACTTTAAGGGATTTTTGTATCTGAGTTATATCTCTTGATTCCACAAACAGGTGGTGAATCGTGTTTCCAAGCCTTACAAATGACTAAAGGGTATTCTTATTCTAACCCATGCTTTCTTTTAACAATCCCTCCCTGCCATTTATTCAACCCACACAAATGGGTTGTAACTCAGTTAACAATCCCACTGTTTGGCTTGGGTTTATTGAAGGATTTACAGATAAAATCAAACTTTTTTCTCTAGAACTCAATAAATCTCACAAACAACAATCTCTGCATCTCTGACCTCACTTCAACAACAGTTGAACTACCAAAAATAAATTTAAAAAAATGTTTTTCTCAGCAACGCCATGCAAGAGCATCAAAATGGATTAAAAAACTTTCATTTAATTTTCATTTGTTTTTTCATTCCTTATTTTTTTGATTTTTAGATAATATTGGTTTCTGCTTTGCCCCAATTCCATAACTTGGCTCATAAACTCATGTTTTTTCGTTTTCTTTTTTTCCTAATTTTTTAAGTTAGTTTGAACCCTACTGGTAATCACTGGGTTAAGGGTGCAAAAATGGGTAACGATCTTCAATTTGTGTCATCAAATGGGTCATGTGTTTGTGTTGGGTTTTATTCTGTTTTTCTTTAATTCGTCTAAGGCTATGCTCTAACGGCTTGTGGTATAATATATTCCTTTTGATCATCTAACAATAGAACTTTTGAGTTTGGCATTTGTTTTGATTTCATTTAGGACTCGTTTGGGAGTTTTGAAGAGAAAATAAAGGAAAGGAAAATTTTATTCGGAGAGAAAAGAAAAGAAAGGAAAGCTAATAAGAGAGAAAAGAAAAGAAAGGAAGATAAAGGAGTGTGGGGGAGAAAAGAAAACAACTTTCTTTCTTGTGTTTGGGAGTTTGGAAGGAAAATAAGTTTTTTTAGGGGAAGAAGGAACAATTCATTAAAAAACTTTCCTTTCTCTTCATTTCTTTCCGATTTGGAAAGAAAGTTTTGGAGAGAAAGGAAGGAAAAGGTTTTTAAAAAATTTCCTTTCTTTTCTCTCCTTTTAAACACCCAAACGAGAGAAAGTCACTTTCCTTCCTACTTAAACTTCCAAACGAAGGAAAGGAAACACACTTTTCCTTCCTTTTCTTTCTTTTCTCTCCAAATTAAAACTCGCAAACAAGACCTTATAATTATGATGGAAGAGAGATTGTTTATATGAGCTAATTTATCTGTTTCCATAATATTGTTATTGGTATCCTGCATTCATTGACTTCTCCAAATCGGGGGTGTTAGATGGGACATCATAGTCTTTTTCCTGACTTCTTATTTTATATTTTCACTACAACAAATATTACATCTAACAATGATTTATTTGGCTACAAAGATAATTTTGTGGCTAAATGATCACTTTTAGCAACGAAATTTAAATTGTGGTCATTAAGTAAATATTGGCCATGAATTAGAAATTTTGTTGCCAAATTGTCAATAAAAAATAGGCTCCATTTTTTCCCCGCACAAGACATAAGCACGATTTTTTTCTCAACGAAATAATTACAATCAGTCATGAAATATTTCGTAGGTAATTGATTTACTATTTTGTTACAAAATATTTTTGTAGCCAAAAGTTCAATTTGAGGGGTAAAACAAGAAACAGAATTCCTTGACCTAATATAACACCATGTTCCCACCCACTCCCCCTCGTTTCCCTCTCTGGGTTCCCACTTATTTCTCCACCCCCCCCCCCCCCTCCGATCTCCTCTTCCCCTTGCCTTTCCTCTACCTCCGACAGCGCTCCTCTGCACCAACTCCTCCACCGCTGTCGTGCCACCTCCATCGTTGCTCGTCTTCCCAACTTCTTAAGGTAATTTTCACTCTCTCTCCCTCTCTCTCACACACACGCACACCAAAGCACATATGCACAAATTTCTAAAATTGTGCGTTTTCAGAACTTTCTGAAATTCTAATGTAAGCTTAGAAATTGTAAATGCCTTAGTACTTAGCAAAAACTTTTATTTTCAGGTTGTTTATTTAATTAGATTTAGCATAACTAGTAATTGGATAGCTTAAGACGTATTATTTGTTTCTTTCTTGGTTTCTTTTCTTAGTTGGAAAGTTCTATGAAGAGTTTTGGCATTCTGTTGTAAGCGGACCATTATGAATATAATTATGATTCCAATTTTGACTGAGATCGATTGAGAGGGCAATAATATTATAGGCATGGCTCTTTGTTCTGTATGTATGATATTTTAATGTGTTGTAATGACATCCTAAAAAAAGGATGGAGCAAAGGAAATTTCACTGTTGTCAACGACTTACATTGGTAGTGAGAGTAAGTTATTCTATTCTGGAGTTTGGAACTTGGTCCTTTGTCATTATCCTCTTCAACATTGTGCGCCATAAAGAAGCGGACCTTGCAGTATGAGTACTTTAATGCACTGGTCTTGATTTGGAAGTTGAAATGTCTTCGGATGCAAGTGTATAGTGATCGATAGTATGGTGACTTCATGATTTCGTTTCGATTAAGCTTATTGTTATTTGCGTATGAATAAAGTACCTATTTATTGTAGTATGAGATACATGATGTGAAAAATAAAAATGTGAATGCATGCATTAACCTCTTTCTTGGAATCACCTCAAACCCACAAAGAGAACTATTCTACATATATGTTGTTTGTGGTTACAAGTTGTTTGTTTGCTTACAGTGATCAATTGGTTTTGGGTAAGATTAGTATACTATTAAACGAAGAGAACATACACAATAGCAAACAAAAGAAGGGGGGAAACTGGACTAGAGTGTTGCACTTTAAACATTGATTGCACAAATGAAAAACGACCAAAAACATCAGCACTAAAAATAGAGGAAAACTCTAATCAAAACATCAAATTATTGTAAAGAAAAAATAGTGACCCAAAATCCTATTCTAAAATGATTTATGGTTATGGAGTAAGAAATTAGAGGAAGTTATCAATTATTTTGTATAATTGAAATTATACAAACTAAAAATAATGATTTGTATCGTCAAAAAGATAATAAAGATTGTAATTGAAAAGCTGATACAGTAAAATTCAAATTAACAGAAATATTTAAAAATAGGAAGAAAAAATTACTCCAATTGGATGATTGAAGCTATAGGCAGTTTATAAGAAACTGATTTCCAAATTTATATACAGGTATGAAATCATCAATTAGATCCAATTGTTGATCCATTACGGGAATATAGATTAAGAATCCTTTGTTTTCTCTATAACATTATACTGAGCGAACCTATCAAACACATACTATTTTCTCCACATACAACACATTATAGACATTGAACATCATCGAATAAAATCGTTACTTTATAAATGACATCAAAACGAATAATGAGTTCCAACTATAATTAAAAAAATACAAAATTTAAATAAATAACTGAAATGGATTTGGCGTACAACGGGTTCAATAACACGTTCACACAATCGCACCTGTTTCAAATTTCAAGAAGCCCATCAACTCCACATAATAAGCAATAACACGTTCACTACTTCACTCTGTTTTATATATGCCACTGGTTATTAAGGCTTTGAGGTTTGATTATCAAATTTTTATTGAACGTCAAATGTGTTTAATTAGATTCAATTAAACACTTCAACCAAAATGACATACGTAAACTTTTATTTTCAAGTTGTTTGTTCATAACATGATCTTTTGAGTGTAGATCATTTAGCATGGCACCGGGATATTCTAGGCGGCTGAGATCAACTATATCATCTACAACGGCTACAACAACTGTAGACGAGTTACAATATGTTACTGTACAAGATGTGCAACCTCCCATTGTACAAGCCATGCAATCCGGAGATTCTGCACATTCGTCTCAAGCAATCAATTGTGACAATCCTAGGGATAGCCAAGGTAATAAATCTAGTGCCCCTCTAATCTAATTTAATGGAATTTTATAATGTCCACCTACTCGTTGCAAAGAATATCATGAAAAAAATTAGCCGTTGTGTTTTTAATCTTGCTTCAGCAGCCAGGAACACGAAGAGTCTTTAATTCTATGAATAGATGATCTTTGATGCTTTGCCCTGGCACAAGTGTGGAAATTTTTGTGTTTTTGTCCCCCTCCTTTGGTCATATTTCCTTTAGCCAAGTGGGGACCCTACTTACCAACTGTTGGTCCCCACTGGATTTAATCTCATCCAGGAGATAGGAATGTTTACACAGTGCTTGGACCAGAATTCACATGATCAGTTTGCAATATAAATGCTTATATGCTAGTTTTTATGATGAGAATGCAGGGGCACACTAGAATTTTTATTTTCTTTTATTTTCTGTTTGATTTATTATTATGTTTTTAATTTTCTTTCTTATTTTCAGATATTATGGGGGAGCTTAGATAGGATAGGGTTGGCTGGCTTTCTATGTTGTCCTAGGAGAGATTTTAGGTGATTTGTTAAGGATAGTATTCCCTTAATTATCCCCATTACCTTTTTATCTTTATGGTTTTCGGCAGCTTTAGGACTCTTTGAATTGTCTATTTAAAGGAAGATTTTAATCCGTTTCGAGTCATTGTTGAACTGAAGTGTTTAAAGCTTTGTGTTTGTGTAGGTGTATAACTTTTCCACTGAATCACATCAAATTGATATCATCTTCATCTTCATCTTCACTCACGGTACGTGTTTGAGCCTATTGGTACCTGTGGTTTGTACATAACTACGTGCGCAAAACCACATTGTTTTCCAGTTGAAAAAAATGCGAGCTTATAATCTTCCCATAAAAGCCGACGAATCTCTATGCGATGATTTGAGAGAACTCTTCACGATGATGGAAATAACGTCCCGAATCTAGACGAGCAATTTGAGAAGATGGGAACAGAAGATCACCATTCGATTTCCTGTAAGGCAACCACAATCATAATATTACATAAATCAACGTGTCAGCCAAAAATCATCCCCACCATTAAATGTATGCGTGGACAAGAAATTCACTGGGCAATACATTTTACTTCATAGCATGTCTTATAAATTGGTTATGCATGTTTTCTGGATAATGCACACATAGAATACTTTGGTCTGGAAATTTTTCTTGGTATAAAATTGAAGACATCAAGTCGTGAGCATATGATTATTTTGTTCTATGAGTTTAAGGTTGATGTTGCTTCTATATTTAGTTATTTACCCTAACAAATCATCTGTCTCAATAAACATGATAAATAAACTCTCTTCTCTGGTGTGTTAATAGAAAAGAATTAGAGAAAGGGAAATGCTATAAATTGTCTTTGTTTCTTATGCATTGTGGATCATATACCCGTTTTTCGTACCTTTCTTTACGAGAAGCATATATTATTCGAGTGGTAAGTTGTGTGACATCCTGTTTCCATGACTCATGTATCCATGTCCACAGAATTGTTTGATAGTTCAGAAATATTCCAGTAGTTCTAATTATTGCTATTTTTAACTAGTGAGGCAAATGATGATGAAACTACGAGATATTTCAATTTACCCACGCATCAAACTATGAGCTTGTTTGCATCATCACATCATTGGAAGTGTTCAAAACAATCCCGCCTAAGTGCTAAAACCTACTCTGTGATCTGCCCAAACATATGTATTTTTTATTATTTGTGTATGTATGTACTATTATTCATTCATTGACTAAACTACAGAATGTACAAGCACTTTAATGCGTTTAATGTGTGCTGGCATTACACTTGATTTGATAATGATAGTTGTGGGCCTGGCAGGTCAGTTCAGCTGCGAGGTTGAGTGTGACGGAATGGTCAATATCCAAGGCTCTTATTTCCCAACTTTAGATCTGATGGCATTCTTGAAGTTGTTGTCATCAAATAGCTGCTGGTGTTAGAGTTATATTATGTGTATACATATGTATATTTGTATATATCAATTCTGTAGACCTAGAACGCTACTGCTGGACTCATGTTGTTGTAGTACGTGTTCTTGCCAATCTAGGTTTGGCATTGGTGTTTATAGTAAAGGGGTTACGAAGTCATGTAAGCATGTATATGATATCGATCTGGACTTGCCATTATTCACATCTCTCTCTCTCTAATATATATGCGTGCACAAATCTGACTGGCAACTCTTCGCACAATCCGAAATCGGCAACATAAACATTTTAAACATAAACATCTTAACAAGTTTGGGCTATTTTTTTATCAAGGTAATATATTTAACGAGTTAAGACACTAAATACACTTAACCCAAATATACACCAAATATACACGACACAAACCCATTGACCATTAACTCATTTCAAGATCTTGACTCAAGAATATGCATGTATTACTGGCTCCGTGTACTAAATCTGTTAGCAACATTTTTGCTCAGTCCAAACAGCCAATGGGTTTAATTTCTTCTTACTACCATAACATTATTTGTGTCGCATTTCTTCTTAATTTCTTCTTACTTCATAGCATTTCTTCGCATCAAAATATTATTTGTGTAGCATGTCAAATGGGAAAGTCTTCCAAGCAACACTTGCCAAGTCGTGTCAAGTCGTCTCCTTCTTTATTGCATTTAATTTTCAGTGATGTATGGGCTCCATCTCCAACTTTGTCATCTAATGGTCATAAGTACTTCGTTATTTTTGTTGATCACATTTCTAATTTTATTTGGTTTTATCCAATGACTCAAAAATCTGATGTTTATTCAATTTTTGTTAACTTCCAAAAATAAGTACAACGTCAATTTAATACAAAAATAAAGAATGTACGAACGGACTGGGAAGGTGAATTTCGCAAATTGGACCATTTTTTTTTTTTAAATTATGGCATTCACCATTGTTACTTTTGTCCTCACACCCATGAACAGGTTTGTTTTGTTGAATGTCGTCATCGGCATATTATCGAAACGGATCTCACCTTAATAGCCCAAGCATCCGTTCCAAAAAATATTGGCATTTTTCCTTTGAGTGTGCACTTTCTCTTATAAATTACATGCCTTCAAAGACTATTTCTCATATGTCTCCTTTTCAAATTATATACTCTCGTGCTCCGGACTACACGTTTCTTAAAATCTTTGGTTGCCTATGTTACCCCCACTTACCTCTTTACAACTCATATAAAATGGATTTCCGTCCCATCCTTTTGTCTTTCTTGGGTATAACACAAATCATCACGGTTATCGTTGCATGCATTTAGAGTCTGGACGTATCTACCATGCAGACATGTTCTTTTTTATGAAAATATATTTTTCTTTTCTCTCCCATCTCCTCACTCCACCCAAACTCTCTCGTTAATTCCAACATCTCTATGGGGCGTTGCCCCAACCATTTTACCTCATATCCCACTCCAACCTCCTACTCCCACCTTGCAGTGCTTGACTCCACTTATGCCTCCCAAAACGCTCCCCTAGTACCATCTGGTAATGTTCAAACCCGTGTCTATATACCTCTTATCATCCAAACACCTACCACTGCTCACCCACGTGCACTACCTCTCATAAAACCTAATGCTGAACCTATATCCTCCCAACCTGCTAAACCGGATTGACCTACTATAGGTTCGAGACCCGCTACTCCTCCTCCTAAATGCTCAACTACCTCTAACCTTTGCACTTCCCAACTATCTTGTCCCCAGCTCACTCTAACCCCAGCGGAATTCAACTCACAATTGATCTTGGCAATTTATCAAAATATCCTTCCTTTCCCACTCACCCTATGTCTTTGTGGTCTCACACTACAAACTCTATTTCTGTTAATCTTACATCTCACTCAACTATTTTATTATCATCTGAACCAACATGTTTTTCTACGGCAAATAAGGATCCCAAATGGAGGCATCCTATGACCCAAGAAATAAATGCACTTATTCAAAATAATAATTGATCTCTTCTTCCTCCTACACCCGACATGAATGCTATTGGTTCCAAATGGGTATTTCGTATCAAACGGAAAGTAGATGGTTCCATGGAACGCTACAAAGCTCGCTTAGTGGCTAAATGTTTTCATCAAGAATATGGGCTTGACTTCTATGAAACGTTCAGTACTGTTGTTAAAGCTACTACTATTTAGACTGTACTCTCCATTGAAATCTCTCATGGCTGGTTCATTCCCCAATTGGATGGTATTAATGCATTTCTTCATGAAAATGTGTTTATGGACCGACCTCCTGGTTTCAAAGATCCTGCCAAACCCCACTTTGTGTGCAAATTAAATCGCTCTCTTTATGGACTCAAATAAGCACCACGTGCTTGCTTCCACCGCCTCCCCCAATTTCTTCACACCCAACACTTTTTGGCTCCAAAACTGACTCGTCACTCTCTATTAATAAATCTAGTGCCCTTATCGGGTATCTTCTCATTTATGTGGATGTCAATATCATCACTGGAAATAATACGAACCTTATCCAAACTCTGATCCACACACTTGGCAATGAATTTTCATTAAAAAATCTTGTCCCCCTACACTACTTCCTTGGAATTGAAATTATTCCCACACCCAATGGTATCCTTCTCTCTCAACCATGATCTTTTTCAACGCCACGGAATGTCTCAATCCAAACACCTTGACACACCCATTCTTACTAACCTCAAACTCTCTGTAAATGTTGGCTCACCTCTTCTTGACCCCGACCCCTATCGCCAAGCTATGGGAGCTCTTCAACATGTCATTCTCACCCATCCCAACATTACCCTTGCTGTAAAAAAAAGCTTGCTAATTCTTGCACTAACCCACTGAATCTCACTATACACTTGTCAAATGCATTTTTCGATACTTAAATAATATATCCTCTTTTGGTCTACATGTTAATAAATCGTCATCTCTTGAGCTCCAAGGCTTTACTGATTCAGATTGGGCAGATTGCAAGTCCACAGAAGGCTTTGAAATTTATTTGGGGTCGCACATAATCTCATGGAAATCGTAGTAGAACCAAACGGCCTCTCGTTCTTCTACCGAAGCTGAATATAAATCACTGGCTGCTACTGCTGCTGAACTAATCTGGTTACAATCTTTATCACAGGAATTAGGCTTCCCTACAAATACATTACCCATTCTCTGGTGTGACAATCTTTGTGCCACATACCTCTCAGCCAATCCTGTTTTTCATGCACGTACCAAGCATGTTGAAATTGATTTTCACTTTGTTCGCGATCAAGTTACCAAAAAGAAATTGCAGGTCCATATTTTCTCAACTAATGACCAATTGGCTGACATTTTTACAAAAGGACTGTCATCTTCTAAATTTCAGTTTCTCAGAGACAAGTTGATTGTTCTTCCCCGACCATCATCCACTTGCAGGGGAGTATCAACTGAGCTGAACAAGTCTACCATTTGTCACCATTAAAATTGGAACTGTGAAGCAGTTCCAAACTCCATTCAAGCCGTAACTGGGATTCAAAATTCAAAATAGTTTGAAGAATTCAAACTCTACTCCACTGAGATTCCTAACAGCTACATGTATATGTATTCTCCAACAAAAGTCTGAATATAGTAACAAAAGAAATAGAATTCAAAAGAAATGTTTCTTGCTGTCTAGAATTTCATACCTGCTTGACTTATATTATATTTACATACCTGCTTGTTTTATACCCCAAACAAACTTGCAATCACTAAATGTGAAAATCAACAACTTCACATGAAAAATAATATTCCATGCGAGAGCTGGCAACTTAAAAAAAATAAATCACAAAAAGAGCTATCAATTTCAAATCAAACAGTCCCGACACTATAATAATTGGATCCCATCATTGTCTATGTTAGGTTGGAGGAAGAGTGTAACAACCATTAATTTTTTTCATAATATTTCCTTGATACCATATTACCCAATATTAGATGTTTAGACGTTACATAAAAATCTAAAATATCACAATAACTATTGCAATATCATAAAAAGGATACACGATTAACACTATTGAAGTTATATTGTCAATTAAACTCGTGAAAAAGATAAATAATTGAAATGTCAGTTACAAAAGTATACATCACTTGCCTTGCTGGTGATCACGGGGGACTGATTTTCTTATTAGAGAAATGTAACAACAATAACTATCACCGTAATATTTAACATTAAATTGCTGAGCCTTATTTAAAAAAATCATGATTGAATAAATATCATTAAGATAAAAACTATACAATAAGAATAATATTCACCCGTTCTAATTTGTTTTTATATATAAATTGTAATAAAATAAGCCCCCAAAAGTAGAGTAATTCTTGTAACTTATACTGTTAAAATATGTCATGAATTTGTAACCATTGGACTTGATTTTCGTTAATAAATCAGATTTTGTTAAACAAAACAATCCAAGAAGCTTTTCATTCCTCCCCTGCATGTGGCAAAAGATAACCAAACCACCTAAATTACTTCCAAAACTTCAGAGTGCTAATTTTATTTATAATTATAATAATTTATTTTACTCGGATATTTTACCTTGTGTAAAAAGAGGTGTAGTTTTTATATCATCTTCACAGAAAAATGACATGAAGCGAAAACAAAATGCCAACATGACAAAGTAGGTTGCACATCCAAAAGTCAAGAAATGTTATGGCACCGTAGTTGATTTTGATATATATTCAGTGGACTGAATTGGTAAACAAAAAAATATGGCCCTATGCATTGATTACCTTGGCAAACAAAAACTATTATTAACATATAAGGAAGAAAGAAAGAAAAATGAATTCGATAAGTGAGCCTTGATGATAGAAAACTGTGTGTCAATCTTTCATCTACCCAGCTTATCCCCCAGAATCTTCCTAAATCACGTGTACATGCTACAAACCTCATCAATCTTTTATACAAATAAAACACCTATATACTCTTCTTATCGACTTTAGATGCAAATAAAACACCTAGTGTATCATGGAACATTTTTAATAAGTTGATGAGTTGACGTCTGGAATATTTTAAAGAGAACCCATCAATGAGTCATGAGTTAATGTATGCGGGTTTTCGCCCCTTAGGCGGGTCGTTGTAATGAAATTTTTTACTTATAAAAAAAAAGTCATGAGTTCAATAGTTTTAAAATAAATCAAGAAAAAAATGTAATAATTAAATAAACTTAATACAAAAAAATTAATTATAGGCCGACAAATAATTACAGCACATAATCACTGTGTCACACTGTATTGGTTAGTGCCTGACCTACGCTATAAAACCCCACTTTTTTCTATACATTCACCATCTCAGCCTCAATAGCTCTCATCATTCTTGGACCTTCTAATCCACGCATTTCCATAAATGGAACACTCTCTCCCTTTCTCCACAAATGAGTTCAACCTTGGTAACCCCACAAGGCAAGTCTATGCATTTGTATATACATTCGTAGACAGATATACACAAAGAAAATACATATCTTATCATATTATTCTATGTTAGAATGTAGCAAGGATGATGAGAGGCCTCCCAATCTCCATCCCCTTTACCTCTTTATGTCTCTTTTTTACTTTCAATTCTTATTGCTATCGTCTAAATGGAATTCAATTGGCGTCTCATCTACAAAGATACCAAATCATAGTTAACAAATAAAAAGCAGATAGTAACTATAAGAATGGGGTGAGGATAAGAGGATTAACAATTAAAACTTGATTGGCATATGCCCAAAGGATGACTTACAATTTTCATATCTGTCTTATGGGATACAGTTGTCTCTAGGGTTTCTGACAAATAAGGGTGTTCTCTATGTATATTACAAGTCTTAATTTATAATCAATTGGGTCTCTATATGAGATTCGTTGGATGCCTTTTTACCCGAAGCGATTCCTCCTTTTATAGTGATCTCGGTATAAGGAATGAGTTTACTGGCCAACATGGGCCAAGTGGGGGCCTCTTGGATTAGTGGAGCACTTCTTCGGTTATTTAAGGGTTTTACCCATTAAGTGTGGGGCATAGCACATGTCAACAATATGAAAATTTGGATGTATGTTGTTGGCGAGTCACTAGGTTCCAAGTTTTCTCTTTACCTTGTTGTCATCCAACTAAGCAAGTAAGATGGATGAACTCGAAGACTTTGCTCGCAACTGCGAAGGAGTGAGTGAATTCTTTTATACTCTCTATTCTGGAAATTGTGTTTTCCTTTTGGAGTTTTCCTCGAACGTTAGTGGCCCATTTAGCGTATCTAGGGTTTTTTTTTCTGGTGTAGCAGGTTCGATTACGACTTATTCTGGTTGGGCCTTTCTTCTGTGTAGTGGTAGGTGCACTATATGAGTGAATCATCTAGGATTTGGACACATCTACGAGCTTCACTAAATATACCCCAGGGCATTCTCTGATAGGTTTCACCCTCCATTACAAATGCTTCACCCTAGAGACGACCCAGAAAACCCCAACTTTGTGCCCACATTGGCCTCCTCCATTTCTTCATCCCCAGGTGTAGAATATAACATCTTTGAGTTTCATACATCGGAGAGTTTAGATAGTGTAATCATCAGTGTAGGATGAATAAATTACAGACACCAGAAATTTCGTTATTTCTGCTATTTTAAACTCCGAGGATAGAACTTTATTAGCAAAAAAAAAAAAAAAAAACTCCTTCCACTTTTCCTATAGCTGTCCCTTTTTCAGCTAAGGAGATGGACTTTTATGAGGCATCTATCCCTTCTTTTAATCCAGACACCTATGATGCCAATTGGTACAAGAGTGATGTTCGAGCTGAAGACTTTATATGATCTCAAGGCCCTACATTCCATCCCTCATAAAGTCTTCATTAGGATTACTAATAGAGAGGATAAATCTTATGATAGAATAAATAGTAATGAAATTTTTTCCCGTCTTTGGGCTCTCCAAGTGGGAGTTCGTCTACCTCTCCATCCTTCAATTAGATCCATTCTGAAAGGCCCGACTCATATAATTTTGGAAATTCTGATTAATGTTAAATGTTTCATAATGTCTTTCACAAATACAGTTCTGAACAAGAAAACTGAAATTTTGGAGATTTATTTATGAATATTATGGATGGGGATGACTTTTTTCAGTCCTTCTCTTCTATTTTAACATCTTCATTTGTGTTTGCTTTGAGGTTTAAGCATGTCCTGTGCTAAATGTCTTCCATTTTCCCTGTTATTGTGTTGATGCCTTCTTTTTATTACATAGAGGTTTATGTTGATGTTCAAGTTTCTTATATTCCAATATTTCTAAGTTTTTTCTTATCCAAGGTTCCATTTCACTATGAACATCCCGATGTCTTTGATCGACTGTTTCACCTCACAAGAGGCAGTGAAGCAAAACGTCAAAGACCATCAACTTGAGTGTGGACATATTTGTTTGTATCTTCTTTCAAATTTTATAGTTTTGTTTGTCCTGGTTAATATTTTTGCACAAGATTTAACTTACGTTCTTCTTATAATCTGGTAGGATTCAGTTTAACATTCCGTGATAAGAATGTGATCCATCACAAATACATTCAAGTCGAAAAAGGGAAGGACCTATGCCTTAATCAGATCACTCTATTTGAATCGAAAGTTGTCAATGGGAATTCGTACAGACTCGGAAATCGATTTGATTTTTTCCAAATGATGTCTTGCTATTTTACAACTGTAGGATTTTACGTAAAAATCCAGGTATGTTGTAAAAAGCTAGTTTTTCTTTCTATGTTCTTGAGTAGTTCCTTTTGTGGTTTTCTGAACTTTTTCCATATTTCATGTGACAGGTAACTGTGCTAGTGATCTTTGTTATGTATTACGGCTTTATCCCACTCTTAGTGGGCATGAAAATGTATTGTTTGTGACTACTATACACCAAGACAATAATGTTCTACAAATACACTCTCCTCTGAATCTAGTATCCAGATTGGGTTGTGCATGGTCATTACAATGGTCATAGTGATTTTGTTAGAGAGGAGTGTTGGTGTTGTGAATACTTAAATGATAACAGTGAAGAACACTATTTTGGAAGAATACTACTGAATGGTATAAGAACACTATTTGGGGGTTAATTAAACTTTGTCTATTAAACTTTAACTTCATTTTCACTTCCCCATTCTTACTTTCCTTTTCTACTCTAAAACTCCTGACCATTTTGAAACGGATCAAATTGCTTCAAACCGAAACAGTTTTATGTTATGGACGAAAAATTAGTTATATCTGGCGCATGGCATGAAGGTATATTCGTTCAAGAATAACCTCGTGCTACACAGATGCCTAGTTTTTCGTCTAGAATAAAACACCAGGGTCCTTTCTAAAAAACTTTAAAAAAAATGAGGGTGGTAAAATGAAAATTAAAATAAAATTTGAGAGGCCAAGTATAATTATCCCCTTTGAAAATAATGACGCATTGCTTATTTACATTTTAAAATTGTACGAGGCTGGATCTATCACATTTGAACACACCTACAGATGCTTTTTTAGATTGGCTAGGTGCAGCTATATTGACAGCCATGATGTTTTGCAAACAAAGGAAAATATGAGCTTTTTCAGTGGTTACCTAATTCACCTTGGATATTCAAACTGTAAACAACTTTTATTGTACATAATGAATATGACATCCACACCAAATAGATCAACTAATTTCATGGCTCCTAGATATTTTTTTTTTTTAGAGGAAATGGAATTTATTCATGTTTACTTTCGAATTTATTTTACATAATAGAGAGACGGGGATAAACATGGGCTCTTGCAAGTTATCCCCCATGACAATGGATTCCTCCTCTTCAAGTTCAAACACATTGAAGAAAGAGAACCAATCATCACGAATGAACCCTGGGACCCTGGCACTTTGCAGGGAACCCCATTATGTTGAAAACATGGCATCCAAATTTCAAACCAAACAAGGAACTCACCACATCTGTCCCCATATGGGTCAGGTTTCACAACATCCCAATCCAGTATTGGAATGAAGAGGGTCTCAGCTACATTGCTAGTGCCATAGGTGCTTTTCTATACGCTCATGCAGCCACTGAAAAAATGAATAGGCTTAACTATGCCAGCATCTGTATTGATATTGAAGCGAAGGCATGCCCTTTTCATGCTCCAAATGCCTGGCTGGTCTTTGGACACAAAATCACCAAATGCCCCCATGTCACAAGGGTGTGGATGGCTAAACAAGTACCAATAAAAGAATCCCCACTTCCTTCACAACCTCATCCATCAACCACCAAATCTTAGCTCTGAATGGAACCAAGTTGGGAGAAAAGGTTTTGATCAAGAAAAAAACCAAATACATACAGTGAAGTGAGTGCTGACAATGATAAGGAGGAGACCAACACCACTAGCCTTGATAAGGCTGTACCACCGAACAGCTCCAACAGTTTTGCAGCCCTACAAGACTTGGAAGAAGAGAATGAAACTGATATAGCCTTAAAAATCGAAGACATTGATGGACACGGCAAAAATATGGAACCCAATTTTTCAAATAAGAAGAAGAAGAAACTTTTCAAGAAACTCCATGGTAGTGTGAGTGCTACTTTGCAATAGATTATGACGGCTAGTCAGATGGGGAATTTTCTTTAATCCAAGTTTTTTTTAGAGTAAGAATGTTGGTCGAACCAATTGATGGGGTGTCAATTTGAATAAGAAATTGTTTACTTGAAATGGAGATTTGTGAGTTTAAAGTTCATATTAATGGGGACTGAAGAATTTCTTTTGATTAAAATAAAATAAAATAAAATAATAGAGAGACCGAATTTTTTGATTTCCTGGGGACTGAATGATATGTCAAATATAAATATTGGGTAGTAATTGTAGTTCAAATTTGGTTCATTACAAATATCACTAACACATCAGTAAGTCTAAAAAAAATTCAAAAATAATGAGTCTCCTTTCGTATTAATGTTTAATTTCATATACTAATAAGATTTTAAGCCCACACTTATTTGTTAACGACCTTAAAACAGTCTATTGTGATCCTTCGGTAACAACTTCCTTAGTTGCTAATTTATATTAGTTGTTATGCTGATTTTATTGATTTATTAGTTCATTACCACTTTTCAAAGTCAGAAAATAACAAATAACGAAGGGAATTAAAATTTACATGAGATACGTATCCGAAAAGAAAATTAATGGTTGTAATTAAATATCAATCTATTATGCCAGCAATAATTCACTTGCCTTTATATGTTCGTTTCTAATCTTCCATTCCTATGTATGAAAAATGCATTACTACTTTTTTTAATATGTTGGTGTAAGGTCAATTCAAAATTATATCCTGAAAAAAGTGGACATTTTGGTTTCTTAAAAGGAAAAATTACAACTTTCAAGTTTTACACTAAAATGGATAAGGAGGAATTAATAGCATTATTGCTTGAACACAAAAATGGTATTTGGAGGGGAGGACATTATACCTAGATTAGGTCGTTTTTTTGCAAGAAAATAAATTAATCTTTTTTTCCCCGAAAATATATATATATATATATATATAATCTAGTTTCTTTTGTCCCCATCAGAGAATAATGATCCTACACCAATGTGGCACCATTTGCGACCACCGATCGTAACGTACTAAGGCCTGTTAAAAGCTATGTTGAATAAAAACAGCTTCTTGCAAAATGTGACAAAAATTATTCAACTTTCTAATGTGCCCATGCAATTAAAAAAAATGCAAATGAAAAGAAAATTAGCTTCCGGATAAATGCACATAAAACATAGACAAATGCACAATATAAGGATAATATCAGTTTGCATTGATTTCTCAAGTTCAATTTATGTCCTTGTTCAAGTTATTGATGTTAATTCAAAAGATGGATACTTTACATGTGATGTTCCTTATTGCATGTCTGACTCTAGTGCAGCTTCAAATGTTCGTAGCAAAAACGAAAAAAAAAAGGACAGAACCGGAACATAAAAAAAAGGACAGAACCGAAACATAAAAATAAAACCAAGGACCGAATAAACCATCTCCTAAGGGTAAACTAAATTTATGGCTCTGTGACAAGTGCGGATAAATAGGCTTTATCTGCTGCTATTAAGTGAGTAAACGGGTAATGGTCGGAAGGTGTGGGAGGATAAGTGGTTTGAGAAGGTTGGTATAAAAGAATCTAAGTTGGTTGTTAGTGGAAGATAGAGTTTTACACCACCCAGTGTGAGGGTCAAAGATGTCCAGAATATGATTAATTTGTCGGTAATGATAAACGTGCGCACGAAAAAAAAATTGTTGCGATCATTATCATGTTCCATTTTAGCTTATATTTATTTTTCCAGTACTATGCTTCTTTTGCGAGACAATGGACCAGGCAATTTTGGAGGTCACTCTCCTGATTGATTAAGATTGGGTCGGAATGTCTCTCAATCAATTGACGAATGCGAATGAGTTATTGTTGAATACGGGAAATGTTTTGACCCATATTGCCAAAAAATCTTTGCCTCTAGGCAATACCTCCTCGTCCGAAAATACGCATTTTATTGATGAAGCAGGTCACAGGTGACCAACTACGAGTTAGGTCCATTGTTTATGAAACATTTAGTGATAGGACTGGTTGGTTTCCCATTCAGAGAAATAAATAAAACACTAAGACGTGCGAATAATGGGAGGTGTGCTATCAAATAGTAGTGAACAATGATCAGAGCTAGCATTCGGAAGGTGCGTAACATGAGTATTGGGATATAAATCCCACCACTTTTCGTTTGCAAGGCCCCTGTCTAGTCGTTCACGCACGTGGTGACTGAAAGGAATTGTGATCACTATTGCTACTTTCCACACAAGTGCCTTCAAATCTAAACCCTTAAACTCCCCCTTGTGTAGATCGCGTTTCAAGATTCTACATATCCTTGCATGCATTATATACTTAATCTTTATTGCAACTGATAATCACTTCTAGTCTAAAAAAGCATAAAAAAATTATACATTGAAAAGGCATTTCGCTGAACCTTTTGCATCGGTGCATCTTTTTTCTATTTACCTCCTTCATATATATTTCTTGGAGGACAATTTATTATGATTATATATGGAAATTGAAGACAACACCGCAACACGTTCGATACACAAGTGACAAAAAATTAAGCGAACTGACTTAATACCCTAAGAACTGATAACTCTTAATAAATTTGTAGTTGAGATCATAATTTATTGTCTAGGCATTCACAGATTGTTGGGGTCCAGTTGGGTGCATGAGACACTGGAGAGGTCTCACATGTAAACATAGTTTGCTAATATCAATACTCATCTCTCTGATTCACATTAATTTCTTTCATCCTAATATGTGTTTAAAAAATTTAGCATGCCTTGAAATCAATTCAGAGTACCTAATTTCTTTTTATTTTTATTTTTACCAATTTAGTCAAGTCATAACATTTCTCTTTTGCTTCGTGTCATTTTCTGCGAAGATATAGCAGCACAACTTTATCTCATTGTACGTATGATAGAATGTGGGAGAAAAATAAGTTACCATAATTATTGTTGAAATTAGATCTCTTGATTTTTGGAAGTAATGAAACGGGCTTTTGTGTTATTTCCCACATGTCAATGTGGAAGGAAAACTCCCTCGATTTTCCTCTTTCCCCAAATCGCATCTATAAATAAAAAACTAGCACAATGCTTACAAGCACAATGATGTTGGGACAATCCCCTTCAGATGAGCTTTTGTTTTCATTTAATGAATCATTAACTTATAAAAAATAACATAGCGTCAATTACAAAAAATTGAAATTCAACCGACGCTCGAGAATTTAATGTTATTTAGGTATGTGGTAGCTATTATTGGTTCATTTCTACTAAGAAAATCATAGGCAAGTGGCAACTAACTCGGCAAGTGATGTTTACTTTTGAATCCGACGTTTAAATTATTTTTAATTTTCATACTTGTCTTTCTCCTAAATTTCTCTCTTAGATTCGTATAGATAGGCCATAAGAAAGAAATTGAACTCAAGAACCATCGGTTACCCAAAAAACAGCTCATTGATAAGGTAAAATTACATAACCTTCCAATCACAATAATTTTACTCAGAATCTTAGTGTTCAACCATACTAGTAGAAAACACAAAAGGAAAGGCGAATTTAAAATCAATAATGTAAATAAGTAGGACATAAAGAGAAATAGAGAAATAGTGCGAAATTCTTTCGTCTCTATTTGTGAGTTTGTGGTTTTTGAACAATTAACCGGAACATAATTTTTGTAAGTAATATTCTAAGGATCCTTTTTCGTGACCCATTTTTATTTTGTAATTGATGTGCTAAACACGTATTAACGAATGTTCGAAATGCGCTAACCCAATATGTTTAATGCGTCTATTGCTGGTCTAACCTCTTCTCTCAATTTTTCTCTCTTAATTTTTTTTGTATCATACCACGTGATGTTCTGGCATCTTTAAGCGCACCTCGACTAATCCACGTTCGCGTTTCATGACTTCTGTTGACCAAGCATTATTTTGACAGTGTCAGGTATCAAACTGGGAACTCAATCCAATCCACCCCAAAACTGTTCCAATAAGAGCCTTACACCACTAAGTCAAAATGCTGGATTTTCTCTCTCTTAATTTTTTTTTTCGGTGACAACCATGAGGTGTCTGGGTGAGCTCACGCGCACGTCCACTAATCCCCATTTGCAGTTCGTGGCTTCCGTCAGTGCGGGGAATCGAATTGGGGACCAAACCCAATCCACCCCAAGACTGTCCCAATGACACTCTTATATCACTAGACCAAGAGGCTTGGTTCTCTCTTAATTAATGACCCATGTTACTCTTTCAAATAGATTCAATTATTCAAAGAGAGTGGTCACTTTCATTCTATCTCCTACAAGTCTTTGCAATTCTACGTTTTAGTACTTTGTTACCTTTCGAAAATATTTACTATCATTTGGCCCTTTTGCGAAAAAGAAATTTGGACCACTCATAGTTTATTAATAGAATATGTTGCCAACATTCATTTTCAAAGCACATGTATGTGTGAACCAATACTTGTGGTTCTAGTTTCATAAATGGAAAAAGTTCTAATAAAGTTGAATTATGAGTTTCGGGCAGAGGCTTTGCTAATGTAAGTCCCTTTTTTGAGGTTCCTTTGTCAGATTGATAATTTATAGATGACGAGTGTAATTAAGGCTTTTATATGTTTCCCTTTGAATTTTCAGTTATGTGGAAAAATACCACTTTTCCCATTCTCCTCTAGCTCTCTTATATTACTTTACCTTTCCCATGATTTATAAAAAGGATAGAAAATAGGACAGCCATGAAGATTTTTTATCATTATATATATATTTTGTAATTTGTAAATTTTTTTTCTAGTTTGTTTATTTCTCAAAGATTTTAAAAAAAGTTTTTTTCAGTAATTTTATGTTCTATTGTTATATCTGTTTTTTTTTACCTTTTTCATATTTTAAAATCTCTATTTTTCTGTAATTCAAGTTTTGTTTATGATAATTTTTTTTGTAATTTGAAGACTTTTTTATGGTGATTGAATATTTTAAAGAATCTTTTTATCCCGTTATTTTTGTTATTGTTTTTTGTAATTTCTAAACTTTATCAAAAGTAAAATGTAAATTTCTCAAAATTATAAACTATTCGTTATATTATTTGAAGAAAAATAGCTTCATGTGTCATTCACATGATGAATTTTTCAACTAAAATTAACATGGTTCTAGTATATTATGGAACATTTTAATAAGTTAATGAGCTTAAATCTAGGAAAAAATGTGCAGTAAAATGAAAATGAGAGCAATTACAATTAACCGTTTTAAATATTTAAAAGAGAACCCCTCAATTAGTCTTGAGTTCAACGGTTTTCCGACAAAATAAGAAAAACATAATGTATCAATCAAATTAAAAAATAAACTTGTTATTAAACAATAATTATAGTCTGACTCATTTTGTTTCTAAGTTTATCTCTAACCTTTCTAAGAGCCTCCTAACATAGGCTACTTTTGCCTCTTGTTTATAAATAAAAAAAATTCAAAAAAATAAATAAATTACAGAGTGACTGATTATTGCAATACATAATTACTATATCATATCCACATTGATTTGTGTTTAAATTAAGATAGTGTTGGACTCAAATAAATATCATATTATCATCCAAAATGTGAGCACACAAGTGGGACTCAAATAAATATCATATTATCACAAGCCTACCCAAACATCCCTATAAATATCATTGCTTGTATAGCTAATCCACTCATCAATATACACGCAACACTCTCTCTCTCCACAAACGAAGCCTTGGTAAACCCACAAAGCAAGACTGTGTATTTGCATTTTGCACATATACATTCAAACATACGTATGCACATGAAACCATATATCTTATCATCCTATTGTATATTAAAATGTAGCGAGGATGTTGAAAAGCCTCTGAATCTCAATCCCTCTTACCTTTTTATGTATCAATTTTTCTCTAGATGTCTATAACTTATTTAGCTTACATTGGATTATTTTCTTGCCAGTCATTATAGCACATTTCAGTCAATCGGAGGCATAACTGGGTAAGAGGGGCTGGTGGGTAGTGGAAGTTTTTTTACAACACTCCCAGACCGATTTTTGTTCTATTTATTCTTTTAATTATTTTTTCTGCATGTATTGTTCTTTTAACAAATTATTATTTCATATTTTAGACAAGAATTGATCAAGAAAAAAACCATTAAAGGAATTTTTAAAAATAATCACTTTCATATGGGTTATATATTTCCATATTGGTTTTATTGTCTTCAATCCCTTTTTGTCATATCAAATCATGTATTTACTGCAAGGGTGACCTAAAAAAATTCATATCGATTTGAAATTTAGGATATTAGCTCTCAAACATTCCTAGTCATTCTAATGTGTGTATGTAGGGGTGTTAATTATTTCCAAACTTCCGATTTTTCCGATTTCCGATCCGTAATTTTCCGATTTTGGCATCATTTTTAAATTTCCAATATCCGAATTTTCCGATTTCCGAATCTTCCGAAATAAATTGGAATGGAATTGGAAACCATATTTAATTTTCCGAATTTCCAAATTTCCGATCCGAAAATTCCGATAACATGCCGATCCGAATTATCCAAAATATATTCCGAAATCATAATATTAATATTTATTTTAATAATTTTTTAATTATTATTTGTACTAACATTTTAACATTAAAAAATGATTTATTGGTAGTATAATCTCAACCATTGATTTAAAGCAATCTTAACCCTCAATCTTTTACCATATATATTCTACACTTTAACACACACAACACAACACTCTAAACCTAAAACCACAATTCAGCAGCCGCCGCCCCTCTCTTTCTAAAAACCTAAACTCTCTCTAATCCAAGCGACCCCCGGCGATCCCCGGCGACCCGGCCTCATCTCTCTCGCACCTGGCAGCACCTCAGGCCTCATCTCAATCTCAGGTCACTCACGAGCCATTGTATGTCAATGTATGATTTGTAGTCATCAGTAATGTATTTGAAAAATGTTGAAAGCACTTGGTCATGTATGGTGATCAGAGCTGTTGGGATATTTTTAAGGGAGCTTAAGGTTGTTCCATTTCTTGTTTAAAGTCAAAAGCTCCGAAATCTTAGTGGTGACTAAATTAGGAAGGTTCCCACTGTTTTTTTTTTTGTTCATTTAGGAAGCTTAATGTTTTTTTGTTCATTTAGTTCACAAAAAAATCTCATTATAACCAACCCAACTCTCCTAATAATGGAATCATGAACTTGCCTCATTTTTCACTTTTTTCCAGTTAGCAGAGTCTTATCCTTTTGTGTTCTAGAAGAAACTGGTCAGTGAAATCAATTCGAAAAGGATAAAAAAACAGAGCTTATTCTGGGATTATTGTCATCACTACAGTTCAGAATTAATCAGTTGGTTCTATTGTTACCTGATCCTTTTTAGCCTAGTCAGGGGAACATTTGAATCCTAGTTTGATCGTGATTTTCTTTGAACAATATACCTCACTGAAATCTGTAAATATGTATAAATATATGTGTGTTAATTTCTAATATGTTGCCTCTGTTTGTTATTTGGTGTGGTACTACTTCAAATATATGTCAATTATGGAGGAGAGTTCCACGGCAGTCAGTAGCAACCCTACTACGGAAAATAGGCAAAAAAAGTCAAAGATTGGTGCCAAATCCGGTCTTTTGGGAAATCATGGAATTTCAGAGGTATGGAATTTCAGAGGTAAGAGAGTCAAAACTCACGAAGCGTGTTTCAGGGTCAAAATATGTCACTTCCAACACATATTTTGATGAATTAACACAAGTTAAAGATCTTCTTATGGAGCAATTAGTAAGTAGGGATCCTTTCTTTGGTGAAATGGCCAAAAAAATGGATGCAAAATTTGATAAATATTGCAACTTTGACTCTCTTAATCCAATTTTAGTTGTTGCATTAGTGTTGGATCCTAGATATAAAATGCAATTTGTGGAATTTTGGTATTCCTCGTATTTGGATAATATTTGCAATCTTTCTGAAATGGAGAAAATTCTCAAAGTGGGTAATTATATAACGAGGTTGAATGATTTAATGAGTCGTCTTTCACTACAACAAAACTTACATTTAGCTGCGATTTTCTTACCTACAAAAAAAAATTCGTGGCTAAATATCAACATCTGCTACGAAATTTATTTCGTGGCGAAAAGTATTATATTTGGCAACGAAAATTAAAATTTCGTTGACAATAGGTCCCAAAAAATTGGCGCCCACGTCTTCCCGCGCTTGGGTCTAAATGCGAAATGTTTAGCAACAAAATATTTATTATTGGCAACGAAATATTTTGTAATAGTTAATATATTGTTTTTGCAACGAAATTATTTTCGTGGCCTAATATATATGTTTTTTAACAACCCTTTCTTTAGTGGTAAAAGGTAATCTTTTTTTTAATGTCCCACCAAAACCAAACGACCTGTACCCAGCCCTCCAAAACGTTTGGGAGTACTCTCTCTCGCTCGCTCTCTCTCGCTCCATCTCCATCGCTCGCTCCATCTCCATCTCTCTCTCGGTGAAAGGTACTCTCTCTCTCGCTCGCTCTCGGTGTATACATATCTCTCTGTTTCTCTCGGTGAACAACCCCTTAAATTACATACCTTAGGTTTCATTTTTTTTAGTCCAAAACGTTTGATTTTATTGCATCTCTCTCTCGGTGTATACATTAAAGCTTTGAGTTCATCTCATGATCTCATCATTTCAGATTGGGAAAAAAGGGTTAGATCTGATTTTGGGTCTTTATTAAGGCTTGGAGGGAATGGTTTGGTATATACGGTTCTTTAAAACCTTTCCCCAAATCCCCACATTGGTGTTGTAATTTTTAGGCTAAAATCCAGACAACCCCTTAAATTACATCCCTTAGGTTTCATTTTTTTTTTAGGCAAAACGTTTGGGAGTCTTATTTTTTAATATTTGTAATACCCTTAGTCTTGTTTTGTGATTTCTTTTGTAACACACTCACTCTATAATCTTGTTTTGTAACACATTAATATACAATCTATAAGAATTTGAAAGATAGAATAATTTTTTTAAGTGGGTTTTGGGTTATTTTGACACATTTAATCTCGAAACAAATCTTGTTTGACATAATTCTATAGATTTAATCTTGTTAAATCTTGAAATAAATTTTTAGGGATTTAATCTTGAAATAAAATTTCGGGGATTTAATCTTGGTGGTGTGTGCTGATTTTTTCTTGTTCGCGTGTATTGATTTATTCTTATTGTGTTTGCTGATTTTTTGTGATAACCCCTACCTCATTCAGATTTCTATCCTGTTTAATAGTAGGATCTTGATAATATCTTGTTTATGTTAAATTTATTGGTGCATACCTATGTACTTTTATTGTTTTAGATATAGACATAAATTTTGACATTGTTCTCAAAATCCGTATATTCAAAGTTTCTTTTTCCATGCTCCTTTAAATCTACCAACATTGGCGCTCTGCCATGTCTTGCGTTTTACATTAAGAAAGTTTTAATAGGACGGGTAAATAGGTTTAAAAGAAATCGAGTTTGTGGTCCTATTTTGGGTGATAGTTAATTAGATTCCTATTAGATTACTCAGAAAACATAATTTTTATCTCCAGTATATTAATTAGTGAAGAGTTATCTGTTGAATATAAATATATAGTACGATTCTTATTTTTTTTAAGTTCTAACTGGTGAAAATTGAGTGTTTGATTAATAGTCATCAGAATGGAATCACTAATTTATTTTTTTCTAGTACTAAACCATTGTTAAGACCTATTTTGTAACAATAATATGTAATTTATTTGTTCTAATGACTTGTACCCTTCAAATTGTGGATTATAATTTTAAGGTATTTACTACGACTTTGTTTAGTATTTTACTAGATCCCACTTGTATTAACTAGTTTTTTTCTACTTAACTTGCTACGCACCGTATATGTAGTGCGCCTGCCCAATAGGTAGTATAAATATGTAGAAATTTTTTAATAAGATTGACGAAAACACCTGTTTAATTGTTAATGTTGTGTGTTGCTTTTTCATTGATAAGGGGACTTAGGTTTATGTAGTGGGAACCTAATTAGAAATGTTGTGTTTTGACTTGAGGGCTTCCCTATATCCTCTAGTTTTATGGATATTGATTAGTGGTTATGAATAAACATATTCTATCTTATGCTCTGGATTCTTAGACAACAAAAATATTATATGAAAGAATAAACTAGTATTTTAATGTGTTTGATTTTTCATGTGAACTAGATGGATAAGAGTTGGATGCAAGAAACAAATAGATTTTGTGAAAAGTATATCTTGGGTGTTAGATCATTCATTCGATTTGCAAAGGATCATATGGGACCCAACAGTTACATTAGGTGCCCATGTTGCAATTGTCTTAACATCGATCTCAGAAATATTGATGAAGTAGAAGATCATCTTTTCTTAAAAGGTATTTGTACCACCTACACACAATGGACATATCACGGGGAATGTTCTAATGATATAGTTCATGATGATGCTAATGATGATAATATTGATGTCGATGATTGGATTGATAATGAAAATGAAGAAGGGGACGAGATGCAAGAAGTGTTGGAAGACATGCAGAAAGGGTTTTTCTTTGATGCTGGTCCAGCTGAAGCGTTTGAAATTGGTAATACTCCTAGACAAGTTGGTGCCGGGGATAAGATAAATTTTAACAAATTATTGAAAGATGCAGAGCGTGAATTATATCCTGGTTGCAAAAAATTCTCTGCACTGTCTTTCCTCGTGAAGTTGCTCCACTTGAAAGTGATCAATCACTGGAGTAATAAATCACTCAAGATGTTGCTTGAACTATTGAAGGAAGCTTTCCCCGATGGTGAGACGCTTCCAAAATCAGATTATGAGGCAAGGAGCATGTTGCGTGGCTTGGGATTAGGATACGTATCGATTCATGCATGCAAAAATGATTGTTGTTTGTTTTGGAAGGAGCTTGAAAATAAACATGAGTGTCCAATATGTGGAGAGTCTAGATGGAAGGTTAATAATGACGGGGGTAAACGCATTCCTCACAAAATACTTCGTTACTTTCCACTAAAGCCAAGACTCCAAAGACTTCTTATGTCGAGAAAAACGGCTGATGATATGAAGTGGCATAAAGAAAAACGTGTCAAAGATAATGTATTGAGACATCCTGCAGATTCTAGTGCATGGAAGGATTTTGATGCGGAGCACGAGTGGTTTTCTCAAGACCCTCGTAATGTAAGGCTTGGCCTAGCAAGTGATGGTTTTAACCCCTTTGGTAATATGCACAACTCATATAGCATGTGGCCAGTAATACTTATGCCATATAACTTGCCGCCTTGGTTATGTATGAAAGAGTCATTTTTTATGATGTCATTACTTATTCCAGGACCTCTGGCACCAGGTAAGGATATGGATGTGTATTTACGACCATTAATTGACGAGTTGAATGAGTTATGGGAAGTTGGTGTAGAAACATATGATGCATCCACCAAAACGAATTTTCAAATGCATGCAGTAGTTTTGTGGACTATAAATGACTTTCCGGCGTATGGTAATTTGTCTGGTTGGAGCACTAAGGGTTATATGGCTTGTCCTACGTGTAACAAAGATACTTATTCGAAAAGAATAAGGAGTAAGATATGTTATATGGACCATCGCCGATATCTGGATCCCAACCATATATGGAGGAAGAGTAGAAAATTTGATGGTAAGCAAAAGCTCCGGTTAAAGCCCATGAACTTAAATGGGGATGATTTGTTGCGACAATTGAATCATGTCGATGGTTATATACCAGGAAAACATTTGGGTAATAAAAAGAGGAAACGTACACCTGAAGAGCTCAATTGGACAAGAAAAAGCATTTTTTTTTAATTACCATATTGGAAAACATTAAAACTTCGACACAACCTTGATGTTATGCATATTGAAAAAAATATTTGTGAGAGTGTGTTGGGAACTTTATTAAATACTGAGGGAAAAACAAAAGACACGTATAAGGCGAGGCAAGATTTGGAGGATATGAAGATAAGGAAGGAATTACATTTGAAGCGGAATGGGGATAAATATATAATACCGCCTGCATGTTATACACTTAGTAAGTTAGAGAAACAAGGTTTTTGTGAGTTCTTGAAATCAGTGAAGTTTCCAGATGCATATGCTTCGAATATCTCACGGTGTGTGAACGTTGGTGATGGTAAGGTATCGGGGTTGAAAAGCCATGATTGTCATGTTCTATTACAGCGTTTATTGCCCGTTGGGACTCGTGGATATTTGCCCAAGGAAGTATACAATGCAATTGTTGAGTTGGGGAATTTTTTCAAAGATTTGTGTTGTAAAACACTGGATGTAGAAGAACTGAAGAGGTTGGAGAAAGACATTGTCGTGATTTTGTGCAAACTAGAATTGATTTATCCACCGGCTTTTTTTGATATAATGGTCCACTTAGCTATTCATTTGCCGCGAGAGGCTATGCTCGGAGGACCGGTGCAATATAGGTGGATGTATCCTATTGAAAGGTATGTCAATATACTCATTGTCATATTTTAGCGCTATTTCGACATAGCCCCCAATTTTTAAGTCAAACTTGACATTAAAAGTGGGGGTTTAAGTCAAAATACTTATTTTTTACGTATAGTTTATAGATTTAACATGAGGTAATTTATATCATTGTAAATGCTAATAGGTACTTGGGCACATTAAAGGGTTACGTGCGTAATAAAGCTCGACCAGAAGGTTCTATAGCAGAAGCCTACATCGTTAATGAATGTTTGACATTTTGCTCGATGTACTTTGACGGGATTGAAACTAAACTCAACCGCTCGGAAAGAAATTATGATGGGGAGGAGCAAGAGGAGGGATTGGATGTATTCTCTCAAAAGGTACGCCCTTTTGGGGCATGTACTTTTGACTTTCTCACAGTGACTGAGATGGAAATGATGCGGTGGTATACGTTGAATAATTGTGAGAAAGTGGCTCCATATATAGAGTAAGTTAATAACTAGGAAGTAATCTTCATAAGTATTAATTTTCCAACTTCTACGAAGCTTATTGTTATAATTATTACCATTGTTAGTGAGCATATGGAGGAGCTGAAGAAAGAAAGCCCTTTGAATTTAGAAGAGAGAAGTCGAAGAAATTTCCCTAGCTGGTTTGAAGAACGCGTAAGTTTAAGTAAAGTTATCATAACATAATATTGATGTATAAATTTAATTAATTTTTAAGAAATATAATTGGTTTAACTTATATCATTCAAATTTTATCTTTAATAGATGAAAAAGTTGTACGGCCAGAAGTCTCCAGAATGTACTGAGCAATTATATGCATTAGCATGTGGTCCTGACGTACGGGCAAATAAGTACAAAAGTTGCATAGTAAACGGAGTTAGATTTCACACTAAAGATCGTGACAATTGCAGGAGAAGTCAAAACAGCGGTTTAGTTGTTAAAGGAGATCATAATGACGAAGAGATTAACTTTTATGGTTTATTGAACGATATTATCGAGTTAGAGTATATCAAAGGAAACCGAGTCCTCCTTTTTGAGTGTGACTGGTTTGAAGCTGATAAAAAGAAAAAATCAGGAATACAAATCGATGATCACTTTACAAGCATCAATGTTAATGGTAGGTGGTATAAGAGTGATCCTTATGTGCTAGCCATTCAAGCAAAACAAGTGTTTTATCTCAATGACACAAAATTGGGAAAATATTGGCAAGTTGTTCAGGAATTCCAGCATAGACACTTGTATGATCTTGGGGTGGAAGAAATGGACACAGATGTATCATAAACAAACGATTTTGTGTACCAGGAAAATGCTTCATCAGGGGCTTCTGAGATTATAGAAGTTGATGTTGGTCAGTTGCAGAGAAACGATGTAGAGGCGGACACTATTGATGCTGGAATTGTGGATATAGACAAAGGAGTACCATCAGACGACGACATTATTTCCCTTGATGGCGTCGATGATGAAGACGAAACACTTGATGAATACTGTGAAAATACGGAAGAACTCGTAGTGGTTGAGGATGATGATAGTGATATAGATTAAATTTGTTAATAGAAACTATGTAATGGAGTGTACTGCTGGATTTATTGAAAATTTTGTGAAATTGTGGATTCATGTCTATTTATAGTTTTGTTTTATTTCAGTCAAGTGGTGTAGAATTTATAATATTTTATAATACTACATGTTATTCTTTCTTATTATTCATTACTAAATATGCAAAAAATTGTGTTTTGATCTTCTTTTTCAGTATGGCGCCAGGAAGACGTCTTCGGTCATATAGCATGAAGGAGGCTCCCTCGGCACCCCCGGATCTCACGGCGCCCCCGACTACCACGACACCCACAGCACCTACAGCACCCACGGCTCCCATAGCTCCCATGGAACTCACGACTCCCATAGCTCCCATGTCACTCACGACTCCCATAGCTCCCATGGCACCCACGATTGAACACGTAATGGATGTAGAATCTGCAAATATCTCGCCATCAACACAACAGACTAGTCCCGAAACCTCCACAAGCCATGCAGGTACAAAACTAATTTTGAAATGTTTCTTACTATTGTTCATTTGTTGCTAATATTGTTTATTTTCTTTTAAAGTTTCGAATACAGATTCTACCATAACGAAAAAAGTTCGTGGACCTACACGTGGCAAGGGGCTTCAGAAGATTATCAAAACTACCGGGAAAAAGATGCGTATTGAGATATCGAAGGAGAAAAACAGGCCACTTGACAAAGAACAGTCTGCAAAATTATCAAATGAACTAGGGATTATCATTCGTAACCTAATTCCAGTCCCAACCAAATGGAAAGACCTCACTGAAGCTGATAAGACAAGAGTGTTCGACAGACTTAATGTAAGTATTTTCTTATTAAAAATTGCATTATTACTTTAATTTTGTGATTTTGAATTATTTCTGCATGCTGGAGTGATTTTGAATTAAGAGTATATACATATGTAGATTGGAACTTGTCATATAGAATCATTAATGAAAATAGTAGTTATATAATTGATATCTCTGGGAATTTCAGAAGTACTTGAATGATGTATACTGATATCAGAAGTTCTATAACTGTTATGTTCTTTAACAAATGTAATATGTCATCGAGGCAAATGAAGCATATGTTAAAAAAGTTGTACAGCTGAATGTATATAGCTTTAGTCATCACTCGACATAAATACATGTAATGGAAGGGGTGGTGGTGGGGTGGCATATTGGTCTGCTACTTGTGACAGAGTTGTAATTCATTGAGCTTGACATATTGCCTCTTGAATATATTTGATAGTCTTGTGATAATCTAAGAATCCCATAAACCAAAATTCAAAGTTATCGTCAGTAACTAGGATATCACCATCTCTTGAGATCCTTTAGGCTCTAGTTCTGTAACTCTCAAAACTCCTAGTTACTAGGATATCACCATCCACTAGAACCTTTGAATCACTTTCAATAATGAGATCATAATCTCTGAAGTCCATGAAGAACTCCAAACCTTTTCTCAATACCATAGCTTCTGCCTCCATGTTAGAAACTTCTGCAAAGTAAGCATTTAATGCCCATATCATGTCCCCTGATTGATTTCTCATAATATATCCTCCTCCTCCCTTGCATGGGTTACCTATTTTTACTGCCATCTATATTCAATTTTACTACTCCTAATGGTGGAGTAATCCACCTGATCTGCGACCTCTTCTTTGGATTTGAATCAAAATTTAAAAGATGATTATTGACCATCCATTGCTTGACATGGTGAAGAACAAAATTTACACTTGGAGCACATTGATAACATCTACACTTGTTTATAAGAATCCATATGCACTAGTAATTGATTTTAGGAACAACCTTATTGATAATTCGGTTTGCCTTATCCCCATTAATGCACCATTGGAACAGTTGAATCCTAATACGTCCTCCTTTTGTTCTATGAATCCCAAAATCTTGAGACATTTTATGCCATACAATTAAAGCTATATCCCCCCCTAAAAAATGTAGTCTATAGTCTCTTCATTTGGTCTCAAGGAACGAAAACATTTGGAGGGACCTCTAATGCCTATTAATTTTATCTTCTCACCAATTGGGAGAAGATTATGCAATATTTTCGACGTGAATAATGATATTTTTCTAGAGATTTTTTTATGCCAAATAAATTTTGAACTGAACATGGATGACCTCTCTTTCTACATAGGTTCTAAGCTGAAGAAATTGAAAATACTCTGAACTGGAAGGTTTCCAAATAAACACATCTGGTTGGTTTTGATAGATTTCATTAAACTTCGTTACTTTAGAGGCTACCTCTGGAGAAATTTTTTTGTTCACCTTTTCCCTATCCCAATTTTGGTCTTGATACCAGAAGTCTTTAATATAAGAGGCATCATCTTCATTAAAATTCTTACACTCTATTATACCCCAACCTTTAAACAAGCTGAGCTCGCTGCAGGAGGCAACCTTATCAGTAGAGATAAAGAGGAGGCCTTCCATTGGACCTGCAATTGTTGAAAAAGGCATATGATAGAGTGTAAGAATCCATTTCTGATTTTCTGAACTGGTATGAATCCATATCAGGTAAAAAATTTAACTATTCAATATCTGAGATGCCCTCTTTCATATCAAAACAAACCTCTATTAATCTTTCTCTGCTCAAATGGCAAGAACCAAGCAGACAGCTCGTAAGTCCACTGGTGGCAAGGCCCCGAGAAAGCAGCTGGCCACAAAAACCGCTCGCAAGTCGGCAGCAGCCACTGGGGGAGTGAAGAAGCCACACAGATTTCAACCCGGAACTGTGGCTATTAGAGAGATCAGGAAGTACCAAAAGAGCACTGAGCTTCTCATCCGAAAGTTGCCCTTCCAGAGGTTGGTGAGGGAGATCGCTCAGGATTTCAAGACCGATCTCCGTTTCCAGAGCAGCGCTGTTTATACCAGAAAGTTGCCCTTCCAGAGGTTGTTTTATACCAGAACAATTTGGCCATTTCCTGAATGTTCACTTCCCTTAAATAGGAAGAAAAATAGTTTTTGCTCTGGTATAAAACTAATTTATGCATAGGATGTTTGTTTCACCTTTTGTTTTTAAATAAACAAAACAAAAAATCTCTTACCAACCATGGATTGAAGAAGATTTATGGTGATTAGCTTGTTAGTCATAGTTCTTCATATCAAAACAAAAAATAAAGGATGAAGTTATTTTAGATGGGATTCACTCAAATGTGATTCTCCTCGAGAATAATGCAGATATGTTCCCACCCCCAGCCCCCAGCTCTCTAAATAGCTTATCGATGCGTATCGCCTGATACCTCAACGATACCGAGACTGAGTTGATAATCGAGTGTCCAATACAGGACCGAGACCGAGACTTTGAACCATGCTCATCATGTATTTTGGTCTTTGTTATCATTTCGATAGCTTTCTCATTATGCATAGTACATACAGCAGCTATGAGAACTCTTACATTATGTACCGTTTCACCTATCTTTCTTTCACAAATAGTTGATACTCTAGATTGCAAGTAATCTTTCCTAGTTGATACAGCAGCTATGAGAACTCTTTTTTATTATAAGTTTTTTTTTATCTTGTCTAGTTGCTGCTGGATTGCTTTCAATAATTCTAAGTCGCTGAGATCAGGGTTTCTGTTTGGACCAAATTAGCATAATTCTTTGGCAAGACTCGATCTAATGGAATGGCTGTTTCGAATCAAAGTAATTAATTCTTTCAAATTAGACAACTGAAACTGGATATTAGTTCGGACTTCAATACCAATTTGGGTAATACTATCACCATATGATGGGACAACTCCCTTTCAACTCATTAATACATATGATGGGACAACTCGATCTAATGGTGTTGCCCTCTTCATGGGAAAAGTTTTGCTTTATGTAGAATATCAAGGACATTGCCATTCTTATTTGGCCTGTTCATTGCTTGTATATTTGAGAAAACTCGGAACAAAGCTTGGATCTCTTTTATAATCAAATATCCGCTACTTATGTCTAACACCATATTAATACAATTTTGTAGTTTATTGTATAAAATTCTAATATTGATATAAGGCATTATTTTACATTTTGTGTATAAGGAATTTTGTTTAACTTTAGTAAGCTATTTTACATTTTGTGTATGAGTTATTTTTACAAGCAATGTTATTTGCTCTACTATCAACATGGAGAAGGTATGGACTCTTTCTCTTACATCGTTTCATTTTATCAGTTACTAATTGAGTATAAAATTTCAGGAGAAATTCGACATTGATCTGGATGATCATGCAAAGGAGTGTTTGGAAGAGCTAATGAAAGGGAGAAGTAGGAGTTAACGGAGCAAGCTTCGTGAAGTGTATAAAAAATATGGATCAGCGGGGGAGGCTCGAGAAAATGTCCCTACTAATATGACTAAGGATAATTGGCTTAGTCTATGCGATCTTTATGGAAGTTCAAGATATCAGGTTTGAACTATTGTTGATGTTGGAACTTGTAAATATTTTTTTTATTAAAATATGCATACTTATGATGTTTGAAAAATTACTGCAGAGACAATGTATTGTAAATCAGAATAACAAGTCTAAACAAGTTGTAAAGCATAATCAAGGGTCAAAAGCATTTGTGGTGGTTCGTCATGAACTGGTAATATATCAACTTGTTTTGGTGTGTCAATTGAGAATTTTATTTTACAAGTACAATTATTAATTACTTGTTGTTTAATAGCGGAGTAAAGAGGTGGACGGTCAAGAGCCGAATAGGATAAATTTTTATAAAGAAACTCATTGTAAAGATGAAAAGTGGACATCTCCCAAAGCCGAAACGCTCTATGTAAGTCTTATTAATTTTATTTTGAATTTACCCTGTTCTTGCAGAATTACAAACCAACAAACGCTGTTGGCTTGTAATTCCTTTGGTACTCTTATCTTCGGTATAAAAATTACACATACTGCATTATGCTTTTCGCAGTTTAAATTATTGTCTTTAATTAGCTTAAAAATTGTAGAGATCTCGACAGTTTAGCTAAACCTGTAATCCTTTTTCTTCTATTTTGTTTACAGAATGAGATGAAACGCCTTGAATCTGAATCAATATCCGAGAATGGTACCATGATGAGCTCAGATGAGATAGCAGATAAAGTTCTTGGCACAAGACCAGGATATATTAACGGGCTTGGGTATGGTCCCAAAAAAAAGGATTCTAGAATTAATCTATTGCGATTGAGGAATGCTGAATTGGAAGAGGCACTTGAGAAGTCTATGAAAGTTCAAGAAGATTTGATGGAACGTTTACAAGCTCGTGAGGTAGAGGCAACAATTCAAAGAGAAGAGTCAGTGGCACAAAAGGCCGATATGGAGAATCAACGTGCAATGCTAGAGGATATTCTCGCTCGACAAGCGAAGTCCGATAAGTTGATTCAGTCATTGATCGCATCACGTTCCTCATCTTCCGAACAATGATAATCTAGAGATCATTTGACGTGACAAGAAGCTATTTTTGGGTCACCATGAAGTTTTTACATTTGCAAATGGAATTGAAAACTTTTAAGTCCTTTAACTAGTTTAAGTTATTTTTTTGCATCGTGGATATTTGTCGTTTGTAAGGGGATGAAATGTGGGACTACTACATCCTTTAACTAGTGTTTAGTTGACTTGACAATGTATGTGTATGTGACTTAATGTGAATTTTATTTATGATAATTTAGTTATTTTGTGAATTTTAATGAATGTGTTATTTTTAGATGGTAATTTGTTTAAATTTGGTGGTATACATTAATTTACCAAATTCAAAATAAAAAATATATATTTGGAAACATTCCTTTAGCAAAATAAATATTTTAGTAGTTAAATATGCAATTGATAAATAAAAGTGTGGCTTAAGATTTGATAGTTTATTATTGAAAAATTAATGATTAAGAATCATTCTTCAACAATTGAATTTCGTAGCCAATAGATCTTGAGGGAAGGTAAAATTTTTGTATCTAACAATTGGCAACGAAATGTAGACATTTAACAACGAGATGTTCAACAATTAGCTATAAAACAAATTGTAAATTTCGTAGCTAAAAGTTTCTAGAAGTAATTTACATATAGAATTGGCAACGAAATTAAGATATTTACAACGAAATGTTGAACTTTTACCTACGAAAAAATTTGTAGACTAAATATGATAATTCTCAACGAAAATAATTTCGTGGCCAATGACCTAAACATTTGGCAACGAAAATTAATTTCGTGGCCAAATACATTTACCAACGGGCCTTTGGCCACGAACATGTTACGAAATAATTTTCGTTGCCAAAAACTATCAGCAACGAAATATGAACTTTTGGCTACGAAAAATTTCGCAGTTAAATGTGTAATTTGTTGTAGTGTTTATTATCAATACAAGTTGGTGGGTACAACCTTTGTTGATGTTGAATCATCCAACATTTTGGATAATGATATGGTTGTTGATAAGGTGTACAAGCGTCCCAAGGCAAAAGACTTG